>OZ034816.1:11883267-13133267 GCA_964030455.1 Linum trigynum
TTCCCTCGGATCCCCGACTCTGCATCTGCTGGAATCGAAAACGGCTGCCCAAACCCTAAGAAGACAGCAAAATCTCCTCGGACGCCAATCTCTTTGATCTCCACCCACCGCTTTCCCTCCCCGTCGAGCCCGTACACATCAAACCCGCGAGTCCTGCAGTACACCTCTGCACTGCCCTGACTTTCTCTGTTCCGATGGAGCACCAGAATTTGGCCCTCAACTTCAACGAGGTAGTTGAATTCTGGGCCTGACTTGAAAGGATCGGCCAGCGGTTGAGAGCTTTCCACCACCCTTGTCGTCGTCGTCGTCGCGGCCACCTTGGCAGCGAAATTGCAGCGGAAGAGCTCCCCTGTACTGATCAGCACGTAGAGATACCCTGCTTCCAGACTGCTGCAGAGTGCATCCACAATGAAACCAACCCCGGATCGGCACCCTGGAAACTCCATAACCGCCCAGCCTCTCCCAGCTCCCACCCTGCAATACTTGATGTAAGTTTTCCAATGGGGTCCGGGCAACATCACGAACACAAACCAATCCGAAACCTTAGCAGAGGGAGCCCAGATTGTGACCCTCCTGGAATGCCAGAATCCCCACTTTGGGAAATCTCCAGACTTGATTCTCCGACCAGTACCGACGCCTCCGGGGAGAGCAACTTGTGAACCAGTCGCAGGGTTCGCCAGCACCAACCTCAGGTCGCTGTCCAGGAGAAGAATCCATCCTCTCACCGACCCGCTGCAGAGGCTCCAACAATCCCTCAAGCGACACGGAACAACCTTCCGCCGCTTCGTCTTCTTCTTCTTCTTCTTATTGACGATTGCTGTCACCTGAATAAACTCGCGTGTGCCGCCGAGGCTGTTATCGGACCGAGGGAGAAGGAGGCCCGGAATTTGTCGCCCGATCAAGCGCCGGCGGTCCGGTAAGCCCGCGACTCTCCACGAACGGCACACGCCTGTGAAACGAATGTTCGTCGACAGATTTCTCAATCTTGTGGCTACTGCGATTAGGAGATCGTGCGGAAGGCTTTCCCAACCCACCTCATCCGCCGTCGTCGTTTTTTGCTTTTTTGGATTTGGAGCAGCCATGGTTGTTCGCCTGCCTCTCTCTCGATCCACCTCCGGGATTTGGGAACCACACAACACAACAACTTCCTATTTATTTATGCACCTTATTTCTTTTCCGTATCATTTGTTGATTAGTTTAGGATTGAGTTTCCAGTTTTTCTTTATTATGTTAAGTTCATCACAAATCGATAGTTTTATTTTTTTTAATATAATGGTGATATATGAAACATATATTGAGAGTTTACACAAATTGGCCCTTTATAAGCTAAAAAAACTCATAGTAAGGGGAAGATGAAATAATGAAGTGGATGGTAAATTCTAAATTTTCATAACAAAGTCCGTATGCCAGATGAATTTTCAGTTGAGTTTTACATACTCACTGGGATCTCATAGAAAATCATGTGGAAGCATGGTTCATGAAACCGTACCGGAAAAGCCAGCGGTATAGTATTTTATATCAAAATCGTGGTTTAATCTTAGTTCAACCGTTAGTATCGTTAAATACTGCCTATCTGTTACTGATATTTTGTGGTTGAACCGCCGATACAGTACGGTTTGATGGACCATGTGTGGGAGTTGTGGTACTTCAATATTTTCAGAACTAGAGTCATACCGAGGGAAAATAATACAACAATCTAAATTTCTCTTAGAAAAATTTTGTATTTGAATCCAATAAATAACATAAGTATCTAAATATTCATACTTGAATTCAACAAATAATATCAATATTTAACTTCCAAATTCAGTAAACAAATCAATATTTTTTTAATTGAATTCACCAAAACAACGTCATTTTATTTAAAGATCGAAAATCATTCATATTAATCATACCAGAAACATTAAAATTGATTTTGTAACATCATGATTCGCCAAAACAACCTGCCCCGCCTTGTTCTTGGCTCGTTTTATCTCAATTTCTTACAGTAGCTATACATATTTCTCCTAATGTGACTTTTTCTCAACTAGTTAGAGTTGATATTTCAACTTGTCAACTAAATTACTCATTCTATTATCACTATTTTTCATTCATAAAGTGTTTTCCCCTTCATTTATCGTAAAAAGTAAAATTTGCGTGTAACTTTTTCAAATAACATATAAGAGTGAGTTACCCACTCGTCTCGTATTAGTGCAAGTTTTACCTGGCCCGACCCGTAGTAGCATGGGACAAAGCATGGATATTGAAATACCCACCCTGATCTGCCGCATTGCCATTACTACTTGTGAGACCATGGTACATGAGTACTGCCAGGCTCAAAGCAAGTGATGAATTAATACTAGGCACTTGGGCTACCTATATGACCTAATGGTAGCCATTAGTGAGGGCCAACGAATAAGTATTCATAGCACCTAGTGGGTCCACAAAATAGGCCCGAGGTGTCTTGACCTGCAAAACTTGGCCCAGAAAATTAGTGGAAAGCCCTGGTTTCGTCCTGGTTTCGTCTGCTTCGGGATTTTGAACCAAATATTGTAAATGTTAGGATATTTCGTATAGGTAAAACGAGTCACGCGCCCGGCCATTTGTCCGGATTTAGCAGCCAATTACATAAACAACATTATCAAATTGTATGTGACATACACTGGTTTTTATAGTATAAAAAAATCTAAATTACTCAAGTACTCGAAACATTCAAATTGATTTGTAGAATAAAAGAATCCATATTATTAGAGTATTTCAACAATTGAAAATGGTCAATATCATAAGGTTTAATGACATTGTAACTGACTCATTGATTAAAATCATTTTACGAAAATGAAAGACAAACCCAAACTGACTCCTAAAACATTTTAAAATCACCATTATATTTACTCATCTCTAGAGATTAATGCACATTTTCGTTTTGACTTATTTGCACTTCCTCCATCATTATCTAAACCAATGTTAATGTCTTCAATCTCTGTAAGTGATATATTTATCTCCATTTTCAATTCCTCTTCTTTTTTCTCTTGCATTTCAATAATCTCTTCCTTGTTTTCATTAGAGTAGAATTTACCTCATCCAAGTTACGGACAATATCCATTATACAATTGATAACAATTTATTTACTGGACAATAGATGCAATTAATTGCATTGGAAAATCAACATGTGAGAAGTAGACATGGAATGCAGGTTACTTAAATAATAATCAGAGGGTGCGCTTTCCGAATATACTCCAAATCCAATAGAGAATATAATTTTTTTTATTAGTAATGATCATCATTTTCATGCAAGTATAATTTACCTCGATCGAGTCAAGAGATCGTATGAGTTTTGGTCTTCTCGTCCTCCCCTATCCTGGAAATTGTGTACTCACTTGTTGATTAGTAATGTAATATGTGAGCTTGATATCAAACTTCAGTATCATTCCCTCAATTTGTAGCAGGTGTTAATCTTCTTATTCTATTGTTGCCTTAGAATAGCTTTGAAGCCGATATTCGAAAATACATCTCCACTCGATCCAAAACAACAAAGTTAGCCTCAGTGGTTTTGTCCACAACTTGAAGTTACATAGCAATTGTGGCTAGCCTTCTCTGCACTATTGTCCGTAGCAATTGTGGCTACTTAATTGCAAATTTACGTAGGTGTAGCAGGAATGCAATTGCCAGGTAATGCCATTTTTTATATTCATATTCAATTAAGTAATTCCACTATTTGTGTGTAGTATAAATTTTGAAATGAAATGTTGAGTGAAGCTCTCTAAATTTTTAAATTTTGTCATATTCAATTATTGTAGACTTCAAATATTATTTTATTAGTTTTTGTCGTATAAGCGCCAAACCGGATCAACGATTGGGTCAGTAGAATCACTAAATCAGTTACAATAGTGGTTTGGTTCATTTTATTAGACATCTAGAAATGAACAAAATGATTTTTATCAGTTTGACATGAAACCAGATGAACCACCGCGGTTTAACTAATCCACGGTTCACTATTTTAATCATAAAAAATAAAGGAAAAATACGTTAACGTAAACCAAAACCATCAAACCTCAATCACTAATTTTATTTATGCTTCATTTATTCATTTTTCAACCTTCTTGTCGAATTTATCTGGTTCTCTACGGATTTTCACTCTTATTATTGCCTTAAATTTAATAAAAAAATTATGATTTCTTTTATGAGATAGTTTGAATGCTTTGTTAGAACCTTTTGGTGATAGGATGATATGGATTTGAAATGTTTATGGGTCAGTGATAAATTCACTCCTAAATTAGGGTATAAATATGTCTTTATATTATAGCGCATGAACGGTTCTATCAACAATTAACAATGGTTCTATAACAATTAATTGTTGAATCATTAATCACTAACTTTTCCGGTTGAACATCCAACCAGATTTTTTAAAAAATTGGGTTTTTTTCACCTTGCACTTCGCAAGTATCTCGTATAATGGACTAAATGCCTAATAAGAGTTAGGCATGTGTGTAATATAATATTTGATACTGTAAATCGCATGAACATAAATTATATTGAATCGGACCTGATATATTTCCATGTTCTTAATAACATCACAATCAAAGCCCATACAAAACATAATTATTAGTCAGATATCAATTGGTTAGTTAAGAAGCTGATATCAATTGGTTAGTTAAGAAGTTGAAAATAAGTAGCTATAAACTGGAGGCCCATATAGATTAAAATACTTCCGTGCTCTAAGGGATTAAGACCCATAAGAATAAATAGGAAATCACCAAAAGTCCCTCGGTATTATGCGCGGAAGCGAGGAAAAGTTGAATTAAGGGGTTGCTGAAGGAGAATCTCCATAAATGTATTGTTAGATAGATGTTAGATTCTATTCTTAGTTTTTCATAAATATTCTATTCTTTGTATTGTGTTTTGAGTTATGATTTTAATAGACAATTTATTTTAATAGGGCTGTGGATATGATTTAGCAAACACTAAGTTGATGATGACTGGCATGCCTTCTAGAAATATCTCAAAATTTTGCTTATATGTAGTGCTTTGAATTACGAGCAAAATACTGTTACGAATCCACTACGAATATATATACTTTTTGTAAGTTTTTTAATTTTTTAATTCTAATTAAATCTATATTAAGTTTTATCTATTGAGTTACTTACATCGATTTGGTCAACGAGTGATGGGTTACTATCATGTTTAGCATGATGAGATGTTCAAAGAATTGGAGGAAGTTGATGAGCTAGCTAGGTGAATGGTGGAAACAGGAAATGTTACTTATTCTCTTTTTATTAACTCGTTTGTTGAAGTTAGTATTGACCTTATTGGTTGCAATCACAAGTTCTACAACTATTATTTTAATTATGAATTTCATCAACAACCGTTTATAGAATTGTTTGAGGTAAACAATTTCTTAGTAATTACTTTGTTGCATTCCTCAAAAGAGGTGAGACTCTAACATAAATGATAAATGTATTTTACACAAACTTTATTGAATATGAAAAGTTGTCATAAATTCAACGAAAAAAAAATTGTCATAACTCATTATAAATGCATCTATAAGATTGTGGCCAATAGGTTTAGCTCCCTTCTCCCTTTTGTTATTAGTAAGAATCATACAGTGTTTGTTAAGGGGAGGGTAATTGGAGAAAACATCCTCTTAGCTCATGAGTTAGTGCATAAGTATTCTAAGAAGAATATCTCTTCTAGATCAGCTCTTAAAATTGACATTATGAAAGCATTTGACTCAGTAAGCTGGCAGTTACTTTGTGTGGTATTGGAAGCTATGGGAGTGCCTATACAGTTTATCAGTTGGATCAGGATGTGTGTATCTAGTCCAATGCTTAGTATTGCTTTTAATGGGGTCTAGTGGGTTACTTTCCTGCTAAGCAAGGTCTTAGGCAGGGGGACCCCCTCTCCCCATACTCGTTTGTTGTAGCTATGGAGGTATTTTCTTGTCTCTTGGATTTGGAAGCTGAAAGGGGCAGGTTTCCCTATCACCCTATGTGTAAGAGAATTGGCCTGACTCATTTATGCTTTGCTGGCGATCTGTTGGTTTTTTCTGATGGGTCTAATTATGGAATTCAGAGTGTACAAAGGGTTCTGAGTGTGTTTCACAAGCTCTCAGGGCTTCAATCTAACCCTAGCAAGTGTGAAATATTTTTTGGAGGGTTGGAGAAGGAGGAGATGGTAGAAAGAGCTCAAAGGTATGGGTACCAGCCAGGGGGTTTCCCAGTGCGCTATCTTGGGGTTCCTCTGGTGGCTGGAAAGCTTACAATAAATGCTTGCAAACCTTTCACTAGTAGGGTGCAGGGCCGGAAGGCTAAATCCTTGAGCTATGCAGGTAGAGTGGAGCTTGTAGGGTCTGTTCTATACAGCATGTCACAATACTGGATGAGTGTTTTTATGCTCCCAAAGGCTGTTATTCGTGAGGTTGAGAGAATTTGTAGTAATTTTCTCTGGTCTGTTGGTCCTGGTCTCAAGCTTAAAGCTATGATGGCATGGAAGTATCTGGCCATCCCAAAAAAAGAAGGAGGACAGGGTTTGAGGGATCTTGTTTCCTGGAATTATGCATGTGTCTACAGGCAGATATGGGTGGTTATGATGCAGCAAGGCTCACTGTGGGTTGCTTGGATCCAGGCCTACAAATTGAAAGGTAGAGATTTTTGGAATGTGAATGTTAGTGGCTCATGGAACTGGGGGAGTTGCTGAGAGTTAGAAATAAGCTTCCTAACCTATTTTGCTGGAAAGACGAAGTGCTGAACTGGGATGATAAACCAATGATGAGAAACTCCATAAAGTTGATCTGGGAATCTGTTAGGACAAGGCACAGTAAAGTAAGCTGATATAAGCTTATATGGAAGGGACCTCTGTAGAATTTGATAACGCGGAATTGAAACGAACACAGAACACAAAAGTTTTACGTGGTATCCTCGATCGATTGATTGATCGAGACTAATCCACGGTGAGCTCATAAGAGCTCACGGCTGATCTCTTATTAGGATTACATCTTGACGGCTTGCTTACGACAATCTCGTAGCTAAGCTTATATAGAGATAGACTAGGGATAAAACCCTAATGAGAAGAGTCGAGTACGGCTACATATCCGTACCTACTACAACTCGGACAAGGCCCAACAAGGCCCAATACTAACACGGTTTAAGTAACCGCAACACTCCCCCTCAAGCAAAGACATGAATGACAAGAATGTCGAGCTTGAAGAAGTAAATGTGAAGAACAAGCATGATGGCTTGAACCACAAAACTCGAGATGAATAATATCTCGGACGAGGTTGATTGGAGACGACTGACTCTCTCTGAACAACCTGATGATGGAGACGATTGACTGCGTCTCTTGAACTTGAACACACCTGGTACATCGCGGTCGACCTGATGACTGAGGTAGTCGACCGACGTATGTTGACCTCCTATTCTCCCCCTCAAGCTGGAGCATGAACATCGTGAATGCCCGGCTTGAAAAGTGATGAATGGTTGATATGTGCCCAATAATGAACCGGAAGAGGGGACGACCATTTCTTGGATCGTGAAAGCCAACTGGACGATGAAGGGACGATGACTTCTCTTATCGTACTACCTTTTGAACGCCAGGGGACGACCATTTTATGGACCGTGAATGCCTCAATCGATACGTGACTATATGTTGATGGGTAAAGCCTGCAAAATGAATTAGCTACCCAAAAAACTAATTGGAGAGTCCATTAATAAACTCTTACCAAAAGGTGTGGGAGCCCATAAGGGCTTAGTTCCCCGTTCGAAGTAACTACCACTCCACCGTGGCCTTTTTTTTTTTAGCATCTGTTGGCCCAAAACAAATGCAATTAAATGGCCCAATATCCATAAGCGGGCCCATAAAATTAAGAAACCCTTTGACCTCTCTCCCTCCTCCCGCCGCTTCTGTGCTTCTTCTTCCTATTTCACCTTTCATGACAAGACAGTTGCAGAGGAACGGCGAGTAGAGGAGCTCCGACGGCGGGTGCGGCACAGAGATCGGTGAGGCGGACAAAGATTGGTGCCGCTTCAACCGCTGTGACTGTGGCGATTATTTGACTTTCTTGATTGATGGACTAAGGCATGAACTTGTAGTTGAAGACGACAAGCCGATGCAAAGGATGGCAAGAGCACCGCTCTGATCATGACGAGGACTCTACTGGTCCAGCTAGACAGGACTGTCAATGACGCTAGTCGCAAAGAATTAACCCCCCGGTGGAGAATGAAACGGGGTGGATTGCCGGTGATGGAAGCAAGATCCGCCGCCTGTTGATGCACTGGTGGATTGATCGGAT
Organism: Linum trigynum; assembly: GCA_964030455.1. Lineage (NCBI taxonomy): Eukaryota > Viridiplantae > Streptophyta > Magnoliopsida > Malpighiales > Linaceae > Linum > Linum trigynum. The sequence goes on from OZ034816.1 coordinate 11,891,528, forward strand.
TTGAGGCTAGGATGACTGTAGCTGAAATTCAGGCTGCTCCTTGACTGACTTCTAGATTCCAAAGACGTATCACCGTGGTCTGTTCTTGAATCCCAGGAATTCGGGTGAGACTGTTTAACCAAAGCCGTGAACTTCAGGAACTGAGAGGACAAACATAGTATTCTGACCTTGACTGTAGATGCCGAGGGCGCTGATGGCAAGGACAACGACCAAGACAGAGTTGGAGGCCGGAATGAACCTCGGCTCTCCTGATGACAACAACCACGAATGATTGGCGATTGATGACCCACGGCGGAATGGACTTCGCCTAGGCCGACTATGCTCAGCGGAATAACGTCGCTGATGAATAAAACAAACCAGCGGGATGAACATCGCTGATGTGCGGAAGACTAGCTGAATCTACAGCTCTGATACCATGTAGAATTTGATAACGCGGAATTGAAACGAACACAGAACACAAAAGTTTTACGTGGTATCCTCGATCGATTGATTGAGACTAATCCACGGTGAGCTCATAAGAGCTCACGGCTGATCTCTTATTAGGATTACATCTTGACGGCTTGCTTACGACAATCTCGTAGCTAAGCTTATATAGAGATAGACTAGGGTTAAAACCCTAATGAGAAGAGTCGAGTACGGCTACATATCCGTACCTACTACAACTCGGACAAGGCCCAACAAGGCCCAATACTAACACGGTTTAAGTAACCGCAACACTCTCCATCCCTAGGAATAGATTCATTGTTTGGCTCATTATACACAACAAAATTCAGACAAAAGACAAGATGAAAAAGTGGGGATTTGCAGGTTTTAACCATTGCCCCCTCTGTGATCAGGCAGGAGAGACAAGGGATCACCTGTTCTCTGTCTGTCCCTACTACTCTGCTGTTCATCAGCAGTTGCTAGGGAGGTTTTGCTCTTTCTTTCCTCAGAACTGGAAGGAGAATCTCAGCTGGGCTATAAGGAAGTTTGGTATAAAATCAGTGTGTGCAACGAATGGTCGAATGATTTGGCAGTCTATGGTGAGTCATGTGTGGAGAGAGCGTTGCAAGAGGGCGTTTGGCGGTCACAAGAGGTTTCCTTAGGCTTTGGTTCAACTTATTAAAAGTGAAGTGTGTGTGCTGGTGCAGGATCCGAATGAGTTGGATAGGTTCTGGATATCTGGTTTCTAGCTACTTCAGGTCTCTTACCCTTCTCCCCCGAGTTAGGTGTTTTTCTTTTTTTCAATAGTTGTTTGGTTTGATAGCTTTATAGGTGAAGTGTTTTTTATTCTGTTTATGGTTTCATTAACATTCTGTTCCCATTTCCCGTAGCTGGCAAGGGTGTTGCCAGCACTGCTTTTTTGATGGAATGAAAGTATACCGATTCATAGAAAAAAAGCCTTGTTAAATTAATTTGTTAAATTTCTTAATTTTATTTTATTATTGAATACTGGACAAAATCCTTGGTCTTTGCTTGGGTCACCAATGTAGTCTATTAATTGTGTTTTGATTTTTTTTTCTCTAAAGGTATCCCGATGAGAACTGAATAAGATGCTACAATAAAAATTTATGTAGTTTTTGCTGATCATAAAAATAGAATTAAGGAACAGCTGTTGGTCGATTAATTGACAATCCAACTATGTGAAAGTTTTTTTAAGGTAAAATAAATCCGTAGCGATCTGGTCACGATATTTAGCTCTCACTCAAAAAATCTAGGTTAATATGTTTACTGATCTTTTTTATCGGATTAATATGTTTTCTTTCACACTAGAAATAAGAAGATGACGATAAAAAGTAAATAAATAAGAAGATGACACCATCTTTTTTTTTACTTCAAACAATAACATCTCCGCATTACAATTTGCATTTCATCAGTGCAATCTCATTTCTGAACATGTCAAATCAACCACCAAGTCGAAAGGAAAATCGTATAATTAGTGATTGTGTATCACTTAAAACACAATAAAAAAATAAAGCAGGTACAAAGAATAGTAAATGGGGCAAGGCATGAATTAGTTAGTCCACAATGATACCAAATGGACTCTTCACACTGTAGCCATCTGCTACCCAGAACAAGCTCCCTTGCACGAACCTCTGGCTCGTCCCGTTCTTCACCGAGAACGTGACCGAGTAGTTTGCTTTATCGTTCAACGTATTGAAAACTATCTCCTTTGGCTCGACTTTCACTTCCACACCGCTGGGCGCATACACCTCAACTTTGTACACCGAGTTTGCCTTCCCGACATTTGTCACTGTCCTCGTGAATGTTAGAGGCTGAGACCCCAACTGCAGAACGAATGACGGGTAGTTCAATTGAGTTTCTGATATCGACTGGTTCGACGAGCATTCCACCTTCTTCTGCACGATGGTAGAAACTTGTGCATTGGTGTAACCCAACCCACACAGGTATGGAATGTAGTCATCGGGCTGAATGTCGTAAATCAACCCAGGGTTACTCGCCCCGGATGGATTCACATGGCCCGAACCCATATCAAACATGTCAGCAATAAGACCCTGCTCGTCAGTGATCGGCTTGCCACTTATTTGAGTTAGATGGGTCGTGGTCATGATGGCAGATTTGATGGCAGCTGGCGACCAGTCTGGATGAGCGCTTCTGACAAGAGCCACGATGCCGCTCATATGAGGGCAAGCCATCGATGTGCCCGAGATCATGTTGAATATAGGTCCGGAAGTGTTGTTGATGTTCTCCAGAGGAACCGGCCAGGCTGCTAGCGTGCTCACTCCCGGTCCGATCACATCGGGCTTCATGATCCCCGGGCTAGCCTGGCTCGGACCTCTGGACGAGAAGGACGCCACTTGGGGTGCATCCTGTTTCCCAATTACGGTTCCTTTGAACATGATGCTGGCGGTTGGAGATGATGTGGAGTTCATGTAAGCCTTGATGGCCAATCCGGCCTCATAACTTACATGGGAGGCCGGAAGCTCATGAGCATCGGCCAGAGTTGTGAAGCCATTAGCGACATTGTTGATCAGGATCATTGCAGCTCCACCATTGCTCTTCACTTCAATTCCTTTGTCTAGCCTCTTGATTTCGCCTCCCATCTCGCAGACCACCATTTTGCCCTTGACGTCTAGCTTGTTCAGTGACCCTGGCGCGCAGTAAACTCCAGAGGAGTTAGCAGAGGATCCTGCATAGACAAGCGGCAACATTTTCGACGGGTAATCCTTGGGCTGAAACAAGGTCTGACCATCCATTTCCTTCTTGTTCCCTAGCAGCACGGTCGATCCCATTTGACGATCGACCGTGCTAGCTCCCACGGTTAGAATCCAGGGCGCCTCGTTCGACAACGACCCGGTAGTCGGGCCATTGTTCCCTGCTGCACAGCTAACAAGCACTCCCTTCTTGATCGCTCCGAATGCACCAATGGCGATCCCGTCTTCGTAGAAAGGAGCTGAATCGCCGCCGAGAGAGAGCGAGAGCACATCCACGCCATCTCCAACGGCTGCATCAATTGCGCCCAATATGGCACTGTCAGGGCAACCCTGTTCGCCACACACTTTGTAGATGGCCAAATGCGCCATCGGCGCCATACCGGAAGCAGTCCCCCATCCTTGTCCCAATGCATTGGCACCCTTCACCGCGCTACCTGCAGCGGTGCTCGCGGTGTGGGTGCCATGGCCTTCGTCGTCAGCAGGGGATTCTCCGCTGGCGACGAGATTCCTGGCGCCGATTACCTTGTTGTTGCAGGCCTCCTTGAGCTCGCATTTGCCTTTCCATTTGGCCGGCGGGGGAGGCATGCCTTTGTCGCTAAACGAAGGGTGGTTAGGCGTCACGCCCGTGTCCAACACTCCGACAATTACTCCTTTCCCGTAGTTTGATGAGTTCCAAAACCCTGTATTCTGCTGCAGCCCCAGGAATTTGGGGGTGTAAGTAGTCTGGAGCGAAAGGATCCTCTCCGGACGCGCGGAGAGGAACCCTTCCTTCTGTTCCATCGCCTCGACCTCTGCCGATGTGAGCTTGGCGGCGAAACCTGTGATGACATGGCGGTACGAATGGACCATCCGCGGCTCGTCGGAGCTCAACTCTGTAGTCACCGGCAGGAATTGCTGGTAGTAGCTGTCTAGATTTTCCGATTCCAATGAATCCAGGCCATGAGGCTTCTCGACGAAGACCAGGTAAGTCTTCAAGGCATTCTCTACTGGAGCTGCTGCGGTGATGCAGAACAGAGTGGTGAAGGTGATGAGATAGGCAACCGCCATGTTCATGTTCTTCCCCAACATTTTTGGTACTTTCTTGTTCTCTTTGTTGATCAAGAGAACAAGAAATGTTGGGTTGTTGGAAGATGGAACAGTGATGTGTGGAAATTTATATGTCAAGGATTGTGGTGAATTATTAAGCAAACCAATGGAAGGTATATTTAGGAAGTGGATTTCTCTCTGAAACTTGATGATGGTGATGGGGGGCAAATTGATATCAATTTTTGGCTTTTAATTAATTTCTTCTTCTTCTGCTTGTGATCTGAGACAACCGTCCCAATTACAAACAAATCAAGGAACAAAATTATATTAGTGTTTTACTCCACTGGAGATCATTTGATGCGAATTACTGTCTTTGGTACGTTCAATTACAGAAATGGTCATTAAACTTAGGGTTACTAACAAATTGATCATTGTACTTTGAATTCTAACGAATTTACCACGTAAGTTTAGATTGACTGATGAGATAGTTATTCTGACCATATACATTCCAAGTTTCTCGTCCAAATTATCTTGGCCAACTTGTCGAAATCATAGAATTACTACTTTAAAAGTCCCGTTAAACGAGCGATCATCACGTATGGTTTAGGTGATGTTAATGGTGATTGGGTCTCGTTTGGTTTAAAAAGTGTCGCCAATACCTACTACAATTTATTAAGAATTGGAAAGAAACATGCAAAATACAGATGAAACTTGGCTTGGAAACCGTAATCAAGAATTGGAATGAAAACGACCACCAACATCGGCTTATTGCAAATCAAATTGGTCGATTTTTGAGCTATGAGATGGATGTTGTTATCTCCCATATGTATAAAGAAGGTAATCATGTCGCTGATTTTCTAGTTAGGAAGGGTCCTGATTCATGAGTCTCGTTTTGTCTCATATATATATATATTCGATGTGAGAAGCCCAAATTTGAATCATTACCTTTTGAATGACATCATGTCTACTACCATGGGTTATTCTATCTTTCTAAAAAAAAAATTTGGTGGAGACTGGAGAGTTACCGTGGTGATTTAGACAGTTTAGATAGAATACTTGAGTTACTAAAAGATATAGCAACAATTATGTGTAATGTGTTGAAGACTTACCCTGTCTGTCTTGGACTCTTGGTAACACGCAACACTGATGCTAGTCCTAACTTTTGTTGGCAAGTTCGTTAAAAAGTAAAAGTTTGATGACCTGTTTATCAGTGACCTTAAAGTTCAGTGAATGTTTGTCAGGGTGCCCACTGTCCGGCAACAGGAAGTGCTTAATTGTCAGCTTTGGATTATCTATCAATTTGTCATAAGTTAGGGAGTTCATAGTTTTCCGATTTCTTGCCGAGTAATCAGAGTTCCATAAGATATATTAATATTTTTGTTCACATTTTAATCAGACTGCGCAATAGTTTGAGTTGGATTAGAAGTTTGCGGGTAGGCGACTTGTATCTGCCTGATTTTCTTTTTTTTTTTCATAAATTTTTGGACCATTTTTTATGGTTATATTATGGAGTATTAACATTTTATGTAGAGAGATTTTATTCATAATATTTTAGATACATATTATTATTATTATTTAATTAAAAGCGCAAGAAGCCAAACACCCAAAATACTGTTCATCACGAAAAAATAGCTCCGTTCACCTATTAGTACTGTTCATAAAAGAATTTATTATCATGTGCACAAGACTATGGTAAAACTCTATTCCTTCCCCATTAAACATGTTTTCGGTAGCTGCTAGCCTGCCACCAAACATCTTCCTATTCCTATTTTTATCTTCCACTTTTCATCTTCTCCTTTTTCTTCTTTTTTTTTTTAACCTTACGCATAACAAAAGTTATCTTTACATAAAAAAAATTAGATCTTGAAAACAAAGAATTATTACACATATATTTTTTAATATTAATTCATTTACTTTATAAGATATCTTTTACATAACATTTGATAAGATATCTTTTACATAAATTCATTCATTTATTACTAACTAAATTTTATTCGTTATTGTATTCACCATGTATATCAATTAATTTTCTATTAAATAAAATTTCTTCATTATTAACCTGTGTATTCACCATGAGATCAATTTGAATTAGGCAAAGATTTCATAAGATTAGTTAACTTTCATATAATGACTTAATCAAATGTGATACTTTTGATAAGTTTATTTTATTATTAGACCATACATTACAAAAAATTTATTATTATGACTACACATTTTTTATTAACAAAATTTCATTCGTTATTGTATTCACCATGTATATCAATTCATTTACTATTAAACAAAAAAATTTCATTACTAACCTATGTATTCAACATGACATCAATTTGAATTGCGCAAAAGTTTCATAAGGTTAGTTAACTTTCACATAATAGTTTAACCAAATATGATATTTTTATAAGTTTATTTTATTAGTAGACTGCATATTATGAAAGATTTACATAATTATATAAATTAATTTTCATGACTGTGCATTTTTCAAATTAATTATATAAATTACAAATATATTAGGTAAAAATTATGGAGAGATAGTTATTCATAACACATCTATTAAAAACATATTATATAAGCCTTCTCTAATTATTAAGACATTATGTAAAAATTATGAAAGGATAATCATTTCTGATGTATCAATTAAGAAAACATTACGTAAGTCTTTCATAATGAAAGACAATTATGTAAGTGAAGACATACATAATAATTGCATTTAATTGATACATAAGAACTAACTATTTCTCCATATATTTTACGCAGTGTCTTATTCATTACGAAAACTAACCAATTTTATCATGACCCCGTTATTCCCTTATAGCGACCTGTCTAGCTAATTTTTTGTTTCTCATCCCTTGCACCCAATTTCACTGTAAAGTCATTTACTCTATAGCCAATTGTACCTTTTTGTTTCCTAAAAATTTACGTAAATTTTATGAAGGGATAGTTATTGCTTAAAAACCAATTAAATAACGTATTACATAAGTATTTCGCATTGACTAATACACTATGTTAAGCTTAACACTGGATAGTTATTGTATAAAGTAAGTTTTTCATTATATAAGTTTGAACAAAAAAAGTTATTATCAACTAAATGGTATCTTCCCATCAATTTGGATAGACTAGAACACCCTTTTTGTTTCCTTCACCTTAATTGGGACAAATTGTGGAGATATTATTGAGCCATATTGAGCCAGGCTCAATAACCTGATCAATGCCATTTCTGGTAACATTAAAGAGAACACAGGACGACATTTTTGCTTCCAATTCTGATTTCTAATGGAGGCATCACGTCGGAGGATTGGGACAAATTCCAACACATTTCTTCTCAGTTTCTCAGCGGGAGGGGTTATGGTGGATACCAAGTTTTAGTATCCACGGTGGTTACTAGGGATAATAGGGGTATTTAGCATCCTAGTTATTATCAATACCATTTTAATAATGCAATTAATTAGAGAGAGGAGAGATAATTACCAAAATTAAATATATGGAGTTTTAATCATAGTAGGAGTTTGTTATATGAAAAATTACGACAGGAAAAGAATTCTGCAGTGGGCACACTGCCCTAGGGGGAAATGGCAATGGTAGTTGAGGATTAGAGAGCCCATTAGAGCTAAATCCTCAACTATTACTCAACTTTTTGGTTTTTCTTCCTCAGCTATCTAATCCTCAACTAATAAATCAATGGGCTACCCTAAGAATTCTGCAGTGGGCACGCTGCCCTAGGTTTTTCTTCCTCAATAAGGAGCTAAATCAGTTGCTATGGTAGTGATTAGTAATTGCAATGGTAGTTATCAGATACTGTAACGGTAGTGTTTCGTTTCTGGTAATATGACCTACTGCAATGGTAGTTATTCATTGTTTCTTGCTCTTTGAAGCCCCACGATTTGGGTTCTTGGTTCTTGCCATTACTAAAACCAAAAAATGGAAGGTAGCAACATTAACCAATGTTAGTGATGTATGGAAAGGTAATCACTACTACTACTGGAACTGAACACTACCATTCCACACCAAACATCACAGGTATGCAGGTCACTACCAATGAGAGAAAAAAAACCTACCATTCCAACTAAAAACTATCATTCCACACCAAACATCACAATTCTGCAGATCACTACCAATTCATGAAAAGAAGCTACCATTCCAAACAACATGAAATCTACCATTCCAACTAAAAACTTCAATTCCACACCAAACATTACAGGTCTGCAGATTACTACCAATGCATGGGAAGAACCTACCATTCCAAACAACCTAGAACCTAGATCATCCCCGACTTCGACGAGAACGTCCGTAGGGATATCCTGAGAGAAGATCCATTGGCCAGTTCTCTCCATTGCAAGGGAAGTCCTGGTGGGGAATCCATTGTTGCTGCTCCTCAGTTGGGGTTGGGGATCCATTGGCCGGGAGAGAAGAATTGGGTCCAAAGCGGGAAGTACATACTACGGAAGGATTGGCAGCCGGATTTGATGGCGTCGGAGAGTCGGGAAGCGAGGGAAGGCGGGGAGTGCGAGACGTCGAGGCGAGGCGGAGGGAGCCGCTGTGAGGTGGGACGGGATCGGGGGTTATGACGTGGAAGTGGTCGGAGGTGTGGGTGGAGGAGAAGAAGGAAGAGAGGATGGCCTCGGAGTCGGCCGGGAAGGCAGAGCCGACGTGGCGGAGGTTGATCGAGAGTGGGAGCGACAGGGAGAGGAGGGAGGAGACGACGGCTAGGTATTAGGGTTTGAGTAAAATATATACAGTAATCATGTGTGGTATGTTTTTCATTTCCTAAATTACCCTTAGCTAATCTTAACCATTAATTTAAAATTATAATAAAATAAAGATAATGAATGGTATAGATGTTGGTAGCCACCGTAATTACTCAAAATTGAGTAACCACCCTAACCTATTCCGTTTCTCAGCCATACTTTTGGAGTTAGTTAGTTAAGTTGAGAACTTCAGCTGGAGCCAGACGAGAGAATTTCAGTTACCAAACTACAATGCTTTGCTTCAGCAGGGCAGTCCGTTGCATCATTACTAGCTAGACAGGATACATATAGCAAGGAACTGATGAATTACTGATCAGGTTTGTGTAAACCGTACATTGTTTGGCAGCCGCTAGCTTTACGAATTCTGCACTTTATTCGATCGGCTGCTGTCAGGTTTCATTTATTTATTTTTTGTGTTGATTACTACTTCATTCCGTGACTCTCTATATTCATGCGCAAGCAATCCACAATGAATGATAAAGCGTCACAATATTGCAGTTCTGGAAACAGTTCGAATAAAAATGCTAATAGGAACGGCATACACCATTTTACTACAACAAAACGAAGATTAGGCGGCGCTTACATTTATTGCATAAAATCTAACAAAAAGAGAAAGCTAAGAGATAATGCATACATTTTGATGCATTCTCACATGCCACCACCTATCAGTGGCAGTCAAGCACCACCAATTGCTTGATGAACATTGAAACGTACTAAAATGTATTGTTACTAAACCAACCTGCTAGCTTCAGTAAATCTGAGAAAGTAAAGAACAGAAATCCACCTTGTTTCCTTAAGCAGATATAACGGCAATCGGACTCCTCACAACATAACCTTTGGTGAGCCAGTACAAGAACCCCTGGGAGTAAGTCTCAGCAGAGAATCCCTTGCTGGTAAACGTCACGGTAAATGTGGCCTTCTGCTTCAAACGATTGAACACAATCTTCTCAGGATGCACCTTGACATTAACTCCTCTTGGCAGCACAACTTTAGCTACGTACACCGAATTGGCCCGACCGACATTCGTCACAGTTCTCGAGTACGTCAGGGGAGTAGAACCCAGCCTGATGGAGAAGGAAGGATAGTTGAGCTGCGCTTCAGGAATGGTCACATTCCCACAGTGCGCCTTGCGCTGTATGAGCCCCGAGATCTCGCTGTCCTTGTACCCCAACCCGCACAGATAAGGAATGTAGTCGTTGGGCTGGAGGTCGTACACAAGTCCAGGGTCTGCAGCCAGGACCGGATTGACGTGCCCTGCACCCATATCAAACAAGTTAGCAGGCTGAAGCTGTTCATTTAGGATAGGTTTCGTCCTTCCGAGATTCGACAGGTATGTGGTAGTCATCATGGCTGATTTGATCGCGGCAGGGGACCAATCAGGGTGAGTATTTTTTAGCAGAGCAGCAATGCCGCTGAGGTGAGGACAAGACATTGAAGTTCCTGATATCATGTTGAACGGCGGGTTGGTTATGTTGTCTACCGAAACGGGCCAAGCTGCCAAGATATTCACTCCAGGGCCAATGATGTCAGGTTTCAGGATTCCGGGGCTCGCCAGACTGGGACCCCTGGATGAGAACGAGGCGACCTGAGGAGCATTCGGGTTACCGAATATAGTCCCGCTGAACAGGATTGTGGCCTTCGGCGACTTGGTGGAGTTCAGATATGCCTTAATCGCCTCGCCTGCAACGAATCCGACATGGGATGCAGGGAGGACATGAGCATCAGCCAGAGTGTCGAAACCGCTCGGTTGATCATTCATCAGGATCATGGCAGCGCCGCCATTGTCCTTCACTTCCTGTCCCTTGGAAATTCTAAGAACTTCCCCTCCTCTTTCGCACAAGACAATTTTGCCCTTGACCGACTTGTTCAGCGAGCCAGGGGCGCAGAATCTGGAAGCTGCTCTGCCATTCGCCCCTGCATACACAAGGGGCAACATTCGGTGACGGAATTTCTTGTCCTGAAACAGCGATTGGCCGTCGTAACCCGCTTTATTTCCAAGCAGAACTGTGGCCTTGATCTTCCTGTCAATGGTGCTAGCTCCAACGGTCAGAATCCATGGCGCCTCGTTGGCCGACGAGGCGCTTGCAGGACCAGCATTTCCAGCAGAGCAGCTGACGAAAACCCCCTTCTGGATCGCTCCGAAAGCACCAACCGCGATCGGATCCTCGGGGAAACGCGACGAACCTCCGCCCAGGGACAGCGAGAGCACGTCGACGCCATCCGCGACAGCAGCGTCGATTCCTGCTAGTATAGAACCTCCAGGGCAACCCTCTGCTGAGCAGACTTTGTACATAGCAATGTGAGCCAGCGGCGCGATCCCATAGGCCATGCCGCTAGCTTGCCCAAAGGCACTAGCCTGCACGGGGCTTCCAGCAGCTGTACTGGAAGTGTGAGTGCCGTGGCCTTCATCATCGGTCGCGTACGTGTCCCCGACGAGATTCCTAGCCCCGATGAGCTTCTTGTTGCACTTCGGTAGCTGGCATTTGCCTCTCCATTTGGCAGGGGGAGAGGGCATGTGCAGGTCGTTGAACGAAGGATGGTTCGGTGTCACACCGGTGTCTAGTACTCCAATGATCACGCCTTTCCCGTTGTTGGAACTGTTCCACAGACCGTTGTTGAGCTGCAATCCCAAGAATGCAGGGGTTCGAGTCGTGTGCAGACTGTACATCTTTTCCCGCTGAGCAGAGATGAACCCATCCTTCTTCTCCATGGCCTTTACTTCCTCCTTGGTCAGCTTCGCAGCGAATCCTGTCACGACACTGCGGTAGGAGTGGACCAATCGGGTCTGCGATGATGAGCTGGCCAGAGTAGTATCAGGAAGGAATGTGCTGTACCATGACTCCAAATCTCCATCTGCAAGTGTGGAGAGGCCTTCAGGTTTCTGCAAGAACACAATGTAAGTGTCCAATTCGGCTTCTCCGTAGACGAAGGAAGCTGGGACTGAAGCAAGGCTGATCAGAAGTGCTGCAAGACCTGCCAATATCATCTTGTTCTCCATTTTTCGAATGAATGGAGAAAGTAGGGAGCACAGAACAGTTTGGTTTTGTTCTGTGGGTTTGTGTTGTGCTGCATTGGCAACTCCTGAAACGTGCTTTATATAGTCTGCGAAGAGATTCGTCGGGATTTGGGAGAGACAATTGACGCGTATTGAACACTTTGAAGAGATCGCCAATTTGTCTTAGAACGTTGAGTTTACGAAGATCTATTACGGGCCATAACGTTGTTGCTATGTAGATCCAATGGGAAAGGTGAATGGAGTGACCGTTGATCGGCCGGCGGTTGAACTTATGCTGCTTGATGGGTTGCTGTCAGTGTTTTCATTGTGAGACTTTGATGGAACTAAGGGGAGATAACTAATGGAAAACCCACAAGGTAGGAGAAGTGATCAGAGAAACCAGGGATGTTGCAGCATTGGCTGTGGAGGGAGTGAGTAAAAAGTAAAAAAAAAAACGTTAATTACAGTGTGATTATAGGTAGTTATTAACTAGTAATCATGTTTCATGATGAAGAACTGTTGACTGTATAAACAATAATCTACTGGCTGCCCAAAGCTTTAAGCTTCGCCATTGTTATAGAAGTCACTAATTCCAGTTATATATAGGAAAATTCAATAAAAACACCCCGAGTGTCGATCCACCACAGAGGTAATTGGCCAAATAATTAGCGGGTTTGTGATGAATAAATTTGATAGTACAAATACCAAATTTGGTACATATGAAAGCACTAGAACAGCTCAACTACTATTAAATCCAAAAAGGTTTAAGGCACAACAACAATTTGATCCGTAGCAAACCAAATCGAATCGTTTAAATTTGATTCATATCAAACCTCAGATCGATTAAAATTTGAACCAATCAATTCAAATACTATGCCGATCCAGTTCTAATCGTGATTATATTCGTTCTTGTTCTCATTGTTTCTGAGAACACAATGCTCCATTACACGTTTGGAGTTAAATAATGTTGGGTTTTCTCACTTCCATATATAGTTCCAGAAATTCAGTCATTGGTCTTTTATCATTATCGACACAATGTGTACGCAATCAGCCACTCATCCACCACGTGGAAAAGCTCATCCATCCAGACAAAAATCTCATATAGTTGATATCAAGGGTAGAGCGATACGAACAAACAGAAGAAACTAAAATGGTCTTTGCCGATCTCGGTTTTTCCAATTCTAGCTAGTATTAGACTGTTTAAGCTTTAAATATGTAAAGTTAATATGTTTATGATATTGACTGTTCATATCAAACTTAAAGCAACACCTAATCCTCGACTGCTTCATTCAAGGACTAATAACTCTTTGAGGTTGAGCAGCTCTGTAAATTTGCAGGAACACGCACGGCTAGTTTACGCCTGTGCTAGTGGATCTCGCATGAAAAGGTACTGCAAAAGGATACAGGGGTATTCAGATTTGCAGAAAGGCGCTCCCAGTATTTGTCAAAGAAAGAGAGGAAAGGGAATGCACCTCGAACGATTTCCCGGATCTTTCATATTCTAGCATGCTTAGGGCAACTTCACAGCTCTGTGAGACTATAGGCTCGGGGTCCTTTGAGAATTCCTCCAGAAGTTGGATGCTTTTATCATCTACACGACGATCCATTGGAGTCGTTAATACTATGAATTTGAACCGTAGAAGTAAGAACTCAACAAACAAGTTTTAGTAAAAGCACAATGAAGTACCAGCAATAGAACCAAGAGCTTCAGCAGCCTCGTGTCTGACCATTGGATGTTCGTGTTCATCCCTCAGTACAGAGCTAAGTGCGGCTGAAGTAGCTTTGTTCTGTAACTGGCCCAAAACATAAGCAACCTGGAGGAAGAAACCAGAACTGATTTGAACAAGGAGCTATTTAAGGTCTACCAAACTACATCAAACAGTTCATGCAGAGGAAAACTAACAAACCTCGTGCTTAAGCAGGGCACTCTTTGACTGCAATGAATCTATTATAGCAGAAATGGCTTCATCCCCACCATGGTTACGTAGTGCGAAAAGAGCGCCATATCGTTCATACATGGCTTTTTCTTCATCGAGAAGAACTTCCCTAGGAGAGGTTCATTATTATTTGTGGATGCAATTTTTGGATAAAATATGAAGTACATAGTTTGATAGGGTTTCATCTGAACCAGAAAAAGACAATACCTGAGCTCATTGACAGAAGAACAAGAGGAAGCTGGTGCAGCTGGATCAACTGACAAAAAGGGCGACTTCTCCATTACAGCTGATTGATCAGCACCATTTGTAGCATTCATCTCTTGAATTCTGTGGAGAGCTAGTTCACAAGTTTCTCTTACCTCCTGAGCTGGATCTAAGGCCAAACTTCTCTTTAGAAGTGGTATATTACTCTCCAAACCAATTGCACCAAGGGCTTCTGCAGCCTGTAAGAACAATGGAGAAAACATATACTCAGAAACCACCCAATAAATAATATTAGGAAGGACCAAAGATTGGGAAGGTTCAACACCTCATGGCGAACAATTGGGTGCAAAGAGAGATCATTTAGAACTGCTTCCAGAGCCGGGATAGCCTCAGAGTCTTGCATTTGGCCTAATGCAAATGCAGCCTCGTGTGCCAACAGATTTGAGGAGTCCCTTGTAGCTGAACATTCAAAAGAATAATCAATGCAACCTTAATCAGAATCAAAAGAAACATACACCAAGAGACACTGTACAAAAATAAATAAAAAATTGCAGCAGCAGGAATCAGATGTAGTCCAGATAACCAGATGCAACCCGCCAACTTTCAGGAGGATTTCAATACAAAGGATTAACAACAAACAAATCTTCAACAGTCGTGAATAAATTCCTATACATGGCTAAAAACTATTGCCACCCGTGATTAATTATGGCTGACAGTTACCTGTCTTATTAGCCTGAACCAGCATCTACCATTACCACACCTCTCAACAGAATTAGCAGCTATAGCTATTCAATATTGCTATTTTTTTAAGAAACAAAAGATGCAAGCTTGAAAGGTTGAAGTCCAACAATAAGGTAACTTTTGAACAATCAATCAACCAGAACACAAGAGGTTATGATTCAAACTGACAACAGCGCAAACAAATCTTGCTTCTTAATGTTATGAATACTAACATTCATCAGACTAGTTCTACTGAGTGACGGATGGAGGAGGAACAAAGGCCAACCTTGAATAAGAGCAGCCCGAGGTCCTGGACCTTTGAGGTTGCGAAGCGAAAAGAGGACCCTGAACCTTTCAGATATTGGCTGGGAGGGGTCAACTAAACGTTCGCAAAGAAACTGCTCCATGTTTGTCACTGAACCATCGGCAGAGTTATCAGCCAGAGGACCCATAAGTCACCAATGTGGAGACAAGTCGTCAGTAACCGCAAGACTGAATTAGCAGCTGATTGCTAGGCACCTAATCACATGGAAGCAATAACGGGTAAGACACTCAAAATCAACTCCCTAAGGAAAAAAACTGGAATCGCACATTTAGGAACAAAACGAAAAGCAGCCAAATTTTGAGGAATTACGATGAACACTGACCAAAATACAGAACTTTAGTGCCTTAGGAACTTGCAAATACCTTCTGATACGCCACCTGTTGAATCCAAGGAAAGGTAAATAAGGGAAAACTGAAGTTTGCAGCTCAATTTGACTCACTTGGAGCAAAAAATCTCAATGACCTGTTGATAACAAGATCGGCGACGATAAAATTAAGCTGATTGATTGCTGGACCGGCCGGTGAAAGTTTGAAGAGCTACCACGATGACCCCGTTGGTCAATCGGAAGCAATTACGGGTTTCTACTTTCTTGAAGGAAATTTTAGGGTTAGAGCAGCACAACTGCAGGGTGGGAATGGCGGCGGGACTCCGCGCTGACGGAGCAGCTGTAGCACCGGCTTCGGATAGGTAGCGTATTAAATGAAAAAGGTGAGCTGAGAGGAAGAAAGTGGCTCCGGAGGTCGGAAGAGAAGGGTGCTTTGGTCGGATGGAGAGGGGAGGTTTTGGTCGGAAGAGAAGGGTGCTTCGACCCGGACGACGGAGAATTGTAGTTAATGGTTTTCCACTGGCTTGTGAAATGTTAATATTTGCTCTATGGGAAGTTATAGAATATACAATTTGGTCCTTAATAAGTTTTTTTCAAGACGAATTAGGTCCTCAAAGTCTCACAAAGTGAACTCAGCTTTTAGAGGGTCCTCACAAAATTTGATTTTGAAAAAAAAAAATCTACACATTAAATAAAAGCAAAATGAGAAAACTTGAAGCCCCATTTCAAATTTCCTGCATTCAAAGTGAATCTACACAATAAATAAAAGTCAAATGAGAAAACTTGAAGCATCATTTCAAATTTCCTGCATCCATAGTGAAAGTAGGAAGGACATTTTGGTCTTCACAATTACTTTTTTTATTCATTAAAAAAATACTTACTAGAATTCGAACCATGACCACTTTAAAGAAAAGCAAAGATCATAACCAATCACACTAAGTATATTTGTTGTATCTTTTTAAATTAAAAACATATAATCGCAGAGAGGAAAAAACTCTTTCCCCATTTCAAATTCCCTGCTCCACGAGCGTTTGTAGGAAGGGTAGAATAGGGAGTGTCAATTTTTTTCTTTTTCCTCTATGGAACAGGCCAACTTACCGTATACATGCGGATTTAAACGGGTCCAGGAGTGTCAATTTTTTTATTTAAGTCCTTTTATGGAACCCGTGGTGGTAAAATATATATGAAAAGGCAAAAACAATACTCTTTTTTATTGCTAAAAATGAAAAAATTTAACAATAAACTAATGCATGGATTCTAATGTGCTAACCGCTAATCATAAAATAAAAGAGTTGAATGAGCCTGAACTACACGCGATTTGCCCATCAAGTAAAACAAATGGGCCTAAAACAAGCTATTGTCTCTAGCATAATATATGGGTGTGCCTACGGTGACATGCGTGTCACGGTGACTTGCACTTTCCGGTCGACCTCAGTTAGGATTAGGTCAACCTCATTTAGAATTCGGTCGACCTCATATGGGATCAGGTCGACCTAATCTATTGTTTCCGTGTAAAAACAGTTCATGGTGCCTACTTTGGATATTCATATCATACAATTGGCTAGATGGAAATTGAAGACTAATGACTTGTTTTGAAGCTGGAGTGTCCCTCTACATATTGAAGTGGAAGAGAGCTCAATAGGAAGTGCAGAAGACCATTTTTGAACCTCATCAAAAGGCTATGCCAAAACTGGGAAACTGCTTGAAAATAGCTAAGTCTGGTAACGTGTTTGTCAAGCCTACTTTGGAGCTCAATTTGAGAAGCATGGATGCGAGTCAAGTCCAGGGGCCTCTACCACTTTAAATTACGTATTTTATTATACAAAGGAAAGGCATTGGATGAAAGATTGAATATCTTTAAGGCTTCAAACAAAAGGGTCAAAGTTGCTACGAAGGCTGTTTTTCTGGCAGACTTCGAGCACAAGCAAGCTGCCAGAAAAACAGCCTTTGTAGCAACTTCGAGCCTTTTGTTTCACAAAGTAACAAGTACTTGATTTTGGTTCATAAGGCTGCTTTTTGATTCGTTGCATCATTCATGCCTCTTTCCTACTAAAATTCACTATTTTTATCACGTGTTTCCAAAAAAAAAAAAACTATATAACAATAAGCAAGACACCCCATTACATTATCAAATTTCATACCTCACCTTCCTTCGGCCAAATGGCCGGGACCATGCTAGTACAATATAATAGTCAAACCTTTTTATTCTAAACAAATAATAACCAAACCTTTTTAAATACAATTTAATAGCCAAAACGTTAACTTTTCATCAGGTCAACCGTTAGTAACGGTTGACCATGATGTGTCAATACAAGATGATATGGTTAAAAGTCAATAGTTTGACTGTGACATATATATATATATATATATATATATATATATATATATATATTAATTTTAACTAAATAACAACATTAAGAAAAAACCCTACTCCACAATCCCCCATTCTTCCCTACGACATCTTCCTCCTCTCCACTCTCCTCTACGACATCTTCCTCAAAACCTTCTCCTCCGACGTTTCCCTAGCTGTCGCCTCCGCTGACCTCCGAAACGTCGCCGCCGCTGACTTTCGAAATGACGCAGTCGCTATCTCCTCGCCGCTGCTGACCTCCTTGAATTCCGTATCTAAAACCCCTTGGTGGTTCTGGAAGGTGTAAACTCACTGCCGGGACAAATACGTATCATATAATATAAATATATATATATTAATATAAACTACCTAACCAACTAAAGAAAGGAAAAAGGATTCAAAGGACAAATATCCTTTTATTCTTCTCGGCCCGGGAACCAACTGTGAGTCTCAAAGTGGGCCAAGGCCCAAGTGAGGGTTTGGTTCGGGAATTATTTTAAAGGCAACAAAGCCTCGTTTAGCAGATGGGAAGAGCGAACAGAGAAGTACTCTGTTTCCGAGAGCTATGAACAGAGACGAGGAACAGAAGCCAAAAGCAGAAAAATGAAAGTGCAAAAACGTAAAAGAACACGGGGAATTTAACGTGGTTCGGCCAAGGATGGCTTTACTCCACGTCCTAGAAGCAGCACTGCTGATTCTAGGAGACTCTGTTTTTATTGATTTTATTTTGCTCAAAGAACTAAGAAGAAGAAGAAAGAAAGAAAGAAAGAAAGATGATGATGATGATTTCCCAGGACCCAATCCCAGATCCTGTACAACCTCAATTAATCAGAACCTCTACCTCTGATTATTGAGCCCTTTTGTAAACCAAAGCCATCTACCGCTTTTCACTACAAAAGTTACTCTCCGAAATTACAAGGAGAACACATATATATAAGTGAAGTTCTGGTCGTTCCAGCTCCTTGGTGAAAAGGAAAGTATTTGAAAAAACAATCCCGATTGCCAATCAAATCGCCCAACAATCTCGAACATATCCTTTTTTCGGCTCAAGATAGAGTGTATAACCATGGGTTATGCATTCATAATTAACCAAATCTGAACCATTCATTTAGAAAATCCAGATCTAAGGATAGAGAATTAAAGATCATTTTTAATTTCTTAAGTTTTCTTAATCAGCTCATATCTTTTTCGTTTTAACTCGGATTTTATTTTTTTTTGCACAGGTGGAACGAGTTCATCGTGCTCTACAAAATGAGATCAATTTTCAATATTTTTTTAGAACAAAAAATTCTGGCCTCTCGGTACCAACTGCATACCATATGATATTTTCTTCATTTTTAATTCGTTTTTGAAAACGTTTGCACAGAAGGGACGAGTTCATCATGATCTATTGGATCTACAAATTTCTGGGTGAACAAATTACAGGACCAAAAAATATCACACAATACCATACAATACCACCCTGGTATGGGGTGGTATTGTATGGTATCTTCTTCGTTTTTAATTCGTTTTTGAAAACGTTTGCACTGAAGGGACGAGTTCATCATGATCTATTGGATCTACAAATTTATGGATGAACAAATTACAGGACCAAAAAATACCACATAATACCATACAATACCACCCTGGTACGGGGTGGTATCTTGTGGTATACAATGTTAAAAGTCGTAAATGACAATTAATATATTTCTACTATCATGTATTCAACCATCCTACAGTCTTGGTTTGTTCATACCACCATGGTACTTTTTCAAACCATAGGTATGCTTTTATTTCAATACTAGTCAATACCATATGGTATAGACTGGTAAAAAATGGCTCAATTTTTTTTGTTCCAAAAATATATTAAAGTGGATATCATTTTGAAGAGCATAATTAATCTGATCTAACTGTGTAAAAAAAATTAAATTTTGACTTAAAATGAGTGAGAAATCGTCCGTCAAAGATTAAAGAGGGAAAAATTAAAGGCTTTCCAGGAGAGAGAGGATGTTGATGTCATGCTGACGTGGACGGGTTACTCATGGTTACTTACCACAAGGTTACTCACCAGATCTGCTCCCCCTTTTCCCTTACTAGTAGAGATTGATGGTTAATTCTGATTTCCTCTTAATTCACCCAACAATCTCCCCCTAAATCAGAGATTGCGAATTGATAATTACCTGCACACAAGAGCATACGCCTTTCCAAACAGTGCATAAAATAAAGGGACCACTGCAACATGCAATACTGATTATCTGAAGTAAACTTAACCAAAACACAAGAGCACTAGTTTTGGGCTCCCCTTAGATCAAGCATTTCTCCTACCGTAACTAGTACAATAAGAGCGTTTACTTAGAGACTTGGTAGTAGACAACTAGAATAGTAGCAAAGCAAGAGATGCAGAAGCAAACTATTATCATCAAGAAAATATATATAATCTCCCCCTCAATTTGCAACCTCTTGAAAAAAAAAAAACACAGGAGGTAAGAATAACTATGTAAGACTAGCAAAAGAGCACAATATGCCTACTCGAACACACTTAACAAGGGAACACTTTGCTGCAAAAAAAAAAAATGCAGAAATAAAAAAGTAAGAGAAGGTGTTGCAACCATAATTAAGACCAAGACAGCAACCATGCAAAAGCCTCTTTCTATAGCATAAATTATAACTAACCAAACGACCATCAAGATTCAAAGAGAACCAAATCACCACACTCATAATATGAACAAGGAACATATAGAACTGATCCGTATCAAAATTCAAACACATGGACGGAGCACTACCAAGCAAGCCTAGGCTTCCAAGATCTCCCATAACCCGAAAGATCAACCATTAGTACTCTTCTGAACCCAAACTTGTTTAAGTGAGGGTTTTTTATACCAATGGGGAGTGTAAGGCTGCCACCAAGAATTTCTAGTGTGATGACCATGTTTTTGACAAACAGAGCATCTAACTGATTTGCAGTAACTGTTTGTGGGATGGCATTTGTAACGCTTACCTTTATGCGGTTGATTTTTAATATAGTAAGTACGACAAGCTGCTGGATAATCATAAGGATAACAAACATGATCATTTCTATGTTTCGGTAGATTGTAAAGGTGATTAATGCCCAATCTAACTAATTTATTTTCTCTGTATAACTCATCCATTTTAATGTTATTTGAAGTTATGACCTGATGGAGCTTAACTATCTCATCATTCTTTCTAATAATTTCTTCTTGGAGACAAAAATATTTGGTTTTCAAAATCCGGACTTCTTCCTCTAGGTTCTTAAAAGAAACAAGAAGGTGGTCAGTATTTGCCTGTGTTGATTCAGAGAGACCATGGATAGATGGTACCTTAATATGATGGGTTTTAGATGAGAGTTCTTCCTCAGTGTCAGAGGCATCAAATTTAACATTGAATGCCATTGCCATATAAGCCTCCTCTTCCGTTCCAGATTCGCAGTCCCTCCAGGTTCCCGCCATTTCTCGTTCCTTTGCCTTTGAAGTTTGGGAACAGTATGCCCGGATATGACCTATTTTCCCACACTTATAGCAAGCTTGAGGCTCCTTTCCCTGTATATCTGCATTAGATTCTTTGGTCTGCTGGTATAGCAGCCGATCACAGGGAATACTAATTTTCTGGTGATGAGTATTGGTCTTATCAGATTCCCTGAAATGATGTTTTTTATCATTCTTAAATCTAAGCATACTATGAAATTTTTTGCTAACTAGAGCAAACTCTTTTTCAAACTCGAAATTAGGTACATTTTCATGATCAAACTCAGGAGCATGGGATTGAAAAGCAAGAGTGTTTCTACACTTTCCATCATTCTTTTCGACTTGCTGAATAACATGTTCATGGCTTAAAAGAGATCCTATGAGTTCATCGACAGAAAGAGTATTGAGATCTTTTGCTTCTTCAATGGCTGTACGTTTGGGCAGCCATTCTTTGGGAAGGGATCTTAAAATTTTACGAACTAAATCCTTAGATTGAAATTTTTTCCCTAACCCTCTGAGCTGATTAATCAAGATAGTAAAACGAGAATGCATTTCATGGATACCCTCACCTGGTTGCATATCAAATGCCTCGTAATCGTGCATAAGCAAGTCGATTCGAGTCTCTTTGATGTTGGATGTCCCTTCATAGGTCTTTTCCAGGCTTGACCATATCTCTATGGCTGACTCACGGTGCTCAACTTTGTCGGCTTCATCCGATGACATTGTCGATTGCAAAATGTGCATCGCCCGACAATTTAGCTGTGCGCTCTTCCTCTGTTCGACCGTCCATGTATTGTGCTCCTCGGGATTCATTTCAATTGGCCCATCACGAACAATGGACCACAGACCTTCATCGATTCCCCAGAGAAAGATTCGCATCCGTTTTTTCCATGTTGTGTAGTTCGAACCTGTAAACCACGGAGCAGAACCAAACGAAAACGAAGACAATATAGCCATAGATCGATTTCCTTGGCAGTAGTGAGCTCTCTCAAGGTGAGGCTCTGATACCAATTGTAAACTCACTGCCGGGACAAATACGTATCATATAATATAAATATAAATATATTAGTATAAACTACCTAACCAACGAAAGAAAGGAAAAAGGATTCAAAGGACAAATATCCTTTTATTCTTCTCGGCCCGGGAACCAACTGTGAGTCTCAAAGTGGGCCAAGGCCCAAGTGAGGGTTTGGTTCGGGAATTATTTTAAAGGCAACAAAGCCTCATTTAGCAGATGGGAAGAGCGAACAGAGAAGAGACGAGGAACAGAAGCCAAAAGCAGAAAAATGAAGTGCAAAAACGTAAAAGAACACGGGGAATTTAACGTGGTTCGGCCAAGGATGGCTTTACTCCACGTCCTAGAAGCAGCACTGCTGATTCTAGGAGACTCTGTTTTTATTGATTTTATTTTGCTCAAAGAACTAAGAAGAAGAAGAAGAAGAAAGAAAGAAAGAAAGATGATGATGATGATTTCCCAGGACCCAATCCCAGATCCCGTACAACCTCAATTAATCAGAACCTCTACCTCTGATTATTGAGCCCTTTTGTAAACCAAAGCCATCTACCGCTTTTCACTACAAAAGTTACTCTCCGAAATTACAAGGAAAACACATATATATAGGTGAAGTTCTGGTCGTTCCAGCTCCTTGGTGAAAAGGAAAGTATTTGAAAAAACAATCCCGATTGCCAATCAAATCGCCCAACAATCTCGAACATATCCTTTTTTCCTTTACTAGTAGAGATTGATGGTTAATTCTGATTTCCTCTTAATTCACCCAACTCTGTTACCCTTGGTGGAAAAGTGAAAGCATGTGGAGACCGTCACCCCAAGATTAGCTCTTGAATTCCATATATGAAATTCTTGTTCCTTGATCGTTTTCTTCCTCATTGCTTCTTCCTTCCCTGCCTTCGTGTCTTTCACTGAAGAAAAGGAACAAGTGGTTCTGGTGAAGGATCCTGATTCTCAAGATTTCGGACCTCTTGCTTCTGCTTTTGTCGATGGAGGCGCCGATGACGGGAGAGGGAGACTTGTAAGTAGACGGATTAATTCAGCCATCGTTTTGAGTTTCAGAACTCTTGTAGTCTACAGGCTACCCACTAATGAATAATGATCATGAATACTCTGGGTTTTGAGAGAAAGAGAAGGTGGGAGGAGGGGAAACTTAATTTCAAGCATTCAGTAGGAAGTTCGGCAATCAATTGCTGAGGAAGAAGCAATGAGGACGAAAACGATAAAGGAACAAGAATATGCAAAAAGTGATTTACTTTTGTTTATTTTTTAGTTTATTTTATCAAAATAATAAATATATATGTGGCACAATCAAATGGTTGACTCTTTGCCACGTCATCAATTGACATCCAACTCAGCGATAAAATTGTCACTTCAAAGTCAACTAACAATTGACCGGACGGAAAGTTGACGGTTTGGCTATTAAATTGTTTTCGAAAAGTTTTGGTTATTATTTTATTTAAAATGAAAGGTTTGGCTATTATATTGTATTTATCCAAAAAATAAATGAATCGCTATTCGTCACACAAGAGAGTCATTTTCATTTATCTACATCAAAAACTTTGTCATACTCGTCCACTCAACAATCGCGTCGTTCAAAATATTAATAAAAAAATTTAACATCATCCAAATTCTAAAATAGCCAACCAATCCAACTCAACACACCCCACTCCACTAGTTTTGACTTATTTTCAATCTTTTTAGGATTTATACCTCAGTTTAGCATGAACTTTATATTAATGGATGACTTAGATCCAAACTTCTAAATTCCTTACCATGTTCACAATTTATAAATAATTGGACCAATTTGGTCTAGCATGTGGTTGACTGTCAAATTTGACCGTGATTGTTCACGCCCCATTAGCATAAAAACTACAATTTAAAAAAATAAATATTTACTTTCATAGTTAGAAATCGAGTTTACTCGGTTATTTTAGAATTTTTGGAAAATGGAGTGGAAGATATACTCCCTAACTTACCAACAAAAGTAGTCCATTAGTATAAAGTTCAGGGCACACTAATGAATTAACCCTTATTTCAACAAAAGATCAAAACCCATCCCCCTCCTTTCGTCCCGCATCCACAACATTGTCAATCCTTCGTACCCATTTTCTCCGAGAACATCTCAACCCGATGGTTTGAAGATGCCACCATCGCCAAAAATCTCTCTCCCAGCCTCACGGTCTGCTAAACTCCATCAGTTAGCTCCTTCCATATGTAACACAATTATTGAATTATTGTCGTTTAGCTATAATGCCACCGATATCGTTGTTCAAGACGCCCCAAAAGGAAATTGATGTAGGCACATCTATAGAAGAAAGCAAAGATCATATATCCAACATGTTATCATGCTTGATGAAAAACGTATTGGTGGCTTCAGATGGTGTGGCTTTTTGTGTGAAAAATTAAGGGCATCGACAAGCTTTACATTAATACATTGCAAGTCGAGGTTATCACATGTGGCAGATGACATGGTGTCAACAAGGTGACAACATGGTGGTTGCACATGTGGCGTGTATGGAAGACTAGAAGCATAGAGATGCCTTCAGGATTCTCCACCTAAATGAGAGCTTAATGGTGCACTTATGAGTCACATAATGTGTGCCATTATTAGAGTGCATTATGGGGGGACTTTATGGGTGTATTGATGTAGAGGGATCATTATGAGGGGGCATTGATGCCTTGTATGTGGAGAGCCCTATATAAGGAGTCATCTCCCTCATTTGTACTCATTCCATCATTTTTTAGAGAAATACACACTAGAGAGTTCTCCCACTTCCTTTGTCTTTCTTCTGCTTTCTTTGCTTGCACATAACTTTGAGAGAAGGCTGCTTAGTTCTCTAAAGGAATTGAGAGCTGAGGCTGCATGACCGAGAGTAAGGTCGTGACAGCTGGTAACAGAGAATGGTTTGGCTAGGTGCTAGCAAAGAAGAACCATATCCAAACGAAAAGGAAGAGCCTCACCAAAAATGTCGGGATCATAAGACGACGTCATTGATGCTGAGAAGCAACCTGGAAGAGATACCACAAAGAATCCAAATCCAAAGGTTGACAAGTCGAGTACTCGTGATCCTATGGCGGCTCTAGAGAATCGAGTCTCTAGAGTGGAGGTGAAGGTGACTGAAGATATCACCGCTATTGAGGATTTAGGAGCTAACTTCAACCAAGAGATTGCAGACCTCAAGATTGAGGTCACTCTCATGAAGAGAGCCATGGCTAGCGGACCAGTCCTGGTGCAATCTATCCCATTGGGGACTTCCTTGTCTACACCTCACCTTTTTTTCTCAGCCGGATTAGTCACCTGCAGCTATCAAATCCGCCATCAAGAATTCAAGACCACGACATTTGTTGTAAATCCCAACAACAACGGCATCGTCGACAAAGATTTTCAGACGCGGTTGCTCCATTTCCAGCTTGAAACTTGAAGACCGCAGCTTCCTTTGATGCATACCTCTGGCTTTAGCAATGACCAGCTTCTCAACTTGGTCTTCCCCATTATCGTGAACAAGGCTGAACAACTTTTCAATTGATAAGCTTGCAGCCTCTAAAGATCTCACATCAAAATGATAAGCATCAAGATTCAAAGACGATTCTTGACTGTCCGGAACGCAAGATGGCGAAGGCAGCTCCAACCCGATTGAGTTAAGGTCAGCAATTGGAGAAGAAAATTGGTTGTCGCTGTCTGGAACACTGGTCGTTGATCTAACCGGGGACGCATATGTTTCAGTGAACTCGATCGAAAGGGGAGGGTGCCAAGTAGGGATGACAATGGGTCGGGTTGGGGCGGGTTTTGTCAAACCCAAACCCATGGGTTTATCCGCCAAAAAAACCCGGGGTAAAATCCGTTGGGTTTGAAAGACTCAAACCCAACCCAACCCGCTGGGTATCCGCGGGTTCATGGGTACCCGTGGGTTTTTGTGATAAAAAATTTATAATAACAAGTTTCTTTCAAAATATAAGTTTAACATCAATTTTCTCATATAAATTAATTATACAAAAAACACCAATCTAGGGGAGCAGATCAGGTGAGTAACCTTGTGGTGAGTAACCATGAGTAACCCGTCCACATCAGCATGACATCAGCATCCTTTCTCTCCTGGAAAGCCTTTAATTTTCCCATCTTTAATCTTTGACGAACGAATTCTCACTCATTTTAAGTCAAAATTTAATTTTTTTTTGCACAGTTAGATCAGATTAATTGTGCTCTTCAAAATGATATTCACTTTAATATATTTTTCGAACAAAAAAAATTGAGCAATTTTTTACCAGTCTATACCATATGGTATTGACTGGTATTGAAATAAAAGCATACATATGGTTTGAAAAAAGTACCATGGTGGTATGAACAAACCAAGACTGTAGGATGGTTGAATACATGATAGTAGAAATATATTAATTGTCATTTACGACTTTTAACATTGTATACCACAAGATACCACCCCGTACCAGGTCTAAGGATGGAGAATTAAAGACCATTTTTATTTTCCCTAGCTTTCTTAATCGACTCATATTTTTTTCGTTTTAACTCAGATTTTAATTTTTTTTTTGTACAGATGGAACGAGTTCATCGTGCTCTACCAAATGAGAACAATTTTCATTATTTTTTGAGAAAAAAAAAATTATGGCCTCTCGGTACCAACTGCATACCATATGGTATTTTCTTCGTTTTTAATTCGTTTTTGAAAACGTTTGCACAGAAGGGACGAGTTCATCATGATCTATTGGATTTACAAATTTCTGGGTGAACAAATTACATGACCAAAAAATACCACACAATACCATACAATACCACCCTGGTACGAGGTGGTATCTTGTGGTACACAATGATAAAAGTCATAAATGACATTTAATATACTTCTACTATCATTTATTCAACCATCCTACAGTCTTGGTTTGTTCATACCACCATGGTACGCTTTTCAAACCATAGGTATGTTCTTATTTCAATACCAGTCAATACCATATGGTATAGACTGGTAAAAAATGGTTCAATTTTTTTTTTGTTGAAAAAATATATCAAAGTGGATATCATTTTAAAGAGCATAATTAATCTGATATAACTGTGCAAAAAAATTAAATTCCGACTTAATACGAGTGAGAAATCGTCCGTCAAAGATTAAGAAGAGGAAAATTAAAGACTTTCCAGGAGAGAGAGAGATGCTGATGTCATGCTGATGCGGGTTGGTTACTCATGGTTACTCAGTACTCACCATAAGGTTACCGACCTTATCCGTTTCGGGTCCTCTTGAGTCCGTGACTTTCCACCTCCATCCCCAACCGTAGGTTGGATGGAACCGAACTACCCACCGTAGCGACTACCGGCGACACCAAAACCTTAATGTTGAACCACTCAGACTCGTACAACAGTGGGATCTCTGTCGAAATTTCCCTCGAAGCTTTAGTAATCCGACAAAAGGAGAGCTCCACGAGTTCCAATCAACCACCACGAAATTTTCACAGCAATCTCCAATAGCTTTGAAGAGGTTGACACTCTTAAGATGAAGCAGGATGTTGAACACCACTAGCCAGAGATCCTCCGGCGAGAGCCAATAACTGTTGTCATCCCAAAGCGCAAGATTAACCTGAAAGCTCCTGAAAATGCAACGATCCAGGACCTTAATTCTTATAGCTTCCTGAAAGCTGGGGCACACTAACAGCCACCTACCATCACCCAAATCATTGATGCCAAAATTATCATCTGTTGCCCAATTCTGTTTTGTCCACTTCCAAAAGTCACACACCATACTCGCCGTAAACACCTCAGGACGAGTGGAAACTAAGCGCAAGGCTCCTTCCCAGCAGACTGCATCTCTCTAAAACACCAACCTATCGTCCTATCCTACTTCAATAAACCGACTACCGCCATTGCTTTTAACCACACACTTGCCGGCTCCATAGAAGCCACTGCCTTGAACTACTTCGGCGTAGGACCTGTAGGCTTTAACCGGTGATGGAAAGGGTGGCGGGGATGGTAGCTCCTGCTCCAAGCGAAGACTCAACTGTAGGTCGGCCCTGTGAAAGTCCTGCAACAACTTGATAACAGCAGCCCACCCTTTCACCCCTCCGTTGGAAGGGATCAGAATTTTGAAAATCTTTCCGCTCTGAACAGGCTCGGAGACCTGAAGGTAGGAACCACCCCTGATAAAAGAGCGCCCAACATGGACCGCTCGCTCACCGCTCTTTTTTGACGCACCCCCCGGAAAGCGCCACCCTCTCCTAGCTGCCGTCTGTGCTGTAGCACTCCCTGGATTCAAGATATCAAACTTGCATCAAGAATAATAAACCACCTTCTTCCCCCCTCTTGAACCTGTAGTCTATACCACACGGAACCCCTTGGTCGCTTCTGCTGATAGACACATCCTTCCTACCCATTCGTGTTTGCAGACAGGTTCCCTCCGTGCCGCCACCGTCGCCGCCATGCTCAGACGCCCGGTACCTGCACACATGAAGCACACTAGAAGAATCCCCGAGACTCTTGGCTTTCACCCTCTCGGAATCTCTCCCCGACGCTCGCAGACAGACTCTCTCTCTCGCTTTCTCTCTCATCAGACTCTCTCTCTTCCGGTATTAACTATTTCAGACTCTCTATCGGCACAGAAAGAAAGGAGTAGAACCAAAAAAAAAAAACACACCCGGAAGTACAAAAGTAAAGGAAGCACAATGTCTAGCCGACAACTTAAATAAACAATGAAATACCACGCCTATAAACAACCAAAGAGGCACAATGAGATAGCTATGATAAATATGAAGAAGTTCACAGCTCATACCGAACACATTATGGAAATCATTGGACATTGTGATAGCTCCAAGAACTATCTGTTAAGTTCGCATAAATATACACTGTAAAGAAGCATATCTCAATCTTGAGAAGTCAATATCGGGATCTAACTGATAAACCTTTCGATAGACAAAACTTCATTACGGGAAGAAGAACATGTTGTGATCATCCCATATTGCTACTGAACAAATTTAAAAAAAAAAAAAAAATTTGAGACCACATCAAGAAATCGAACAGGTAAAAGAAATGAAATAAAAAAACTCCTACTTGTGCTAATTAGAATTCAAGATTAAATAATCCACTTTTGGCTTATCCACCTGCAGATGACCAAAATGCATGCAGTGAAACCAAATGGGATAACAATTAGACAGGGATTACAAAAGAGGTTCGTTGATATCACAACAATCGTCAGCGAAAAGAAACATAAATGGATACCAAATAGTGAGTACATAATCGACCCGTGTACCTTCGATCAGCGGCGGATGTTCATGTTTGAGTAATATGATGATAGCCAAGGATATATAATAATGGGAGGCCGACCTCTAAAAACATTTAATAACTTTCTCTTTTTGTCAGCCAAACACTCAATTAGTTCATTATATCCTAATCGAAGCCATGATTGAGTAATCTTAGGATTCTAGAACCTGACAAAACTCTGATACAATTCTGTAAAAGTTCCCCAAGGAAAGACTATGAAAGGTCTCTCCAGTCTCCCTACCAAAGGCTTCTAAAGGATATTTAAAATGATATTACAAAACTAAATTAAGTAGTATTAAGAAATTTTGGCTACTACCAAATTATATAAGATAAAATTCCTTATATATCCTCTTAACTAGGGGTGGGCGTCGGTCGATTCTGTCCAAGACCGGACCAAACTATCATCGGACCGGACCAAAATTTCTTCTAAATCAAGAATCAAAGTCGAATCGTTATTACTTTGATTCTGTCTGGATCAAACCATATATGGCTCAATTCGGTCTGGACTATCCCATTGGACCGACTAATCTTTCATTCGAATAAAATCACTCAGTGGTGTCATTTATTCGCATCTTCTCCATATCCGAAACATTAAACAAGAAAAGAGAACACAATATAAATACCTGGTTCACAGTGTGTACGTAGGTAAAGTAGGCAGCTCTCTTGATCGAAGCAACGGGATGAAAATTCTGATTTGAGGATAGGACTATAGGAGCGGGAGAGGGAGCGGCGAGTCAAAGTAAAGGAAAGTCAATCATATTTATAGGTAGTTAAATGTCGTGTAGGGTACTAGGATTTTCAACTCCAAGTCAAATTGCCTTCTAAGAGCCTAATAAAATAGGCAATTAAAGTAATTACGATTTGGTCCGGTTCTTAGCTTGATTTTACGGTTTCGGTCTGGACCGAACCAAAACCAAAATGTCCTAAATTCAGAAACCAAAGTCGAATCGAAAGATAAACAGTTCGATCCGATTCGGTGTGAGAGTCGATTCGGTCCAATTCAGTCCGATGTGAACCGAATCGTAGCCAGTGGCGGAGCCACTTGGAGAGGAGGGGGTGCAAGCACCCCCTTGGGTTTGGAGAATTTTTTTTCGAGTAGGGGTATATACAAAATCGAACCAATGATCATTCAGTTGCAGGAAGAAATTCTTATCATTTCGATCAAGTGAGTTTTGTTATGCAATGCATTTTCGTCTTTATTTATAGTAATAAATTGTTGTCTTTTGTTTAGACTCGCTCATTTTTTTTGTAGCTCTACAACAGAGAAATTTATTGTCTTTTGTTTAAACAAAGTTGAAAGTGAAGAATACCAATTGAAGTTCACTTGTTTGTTTCACAAAATCAATTTCAAGGTACTTCTGAGTTCTAATTTGTAATATTTGATGAATGGAAGTCTTGATTTGTATGTACTGAACTTATTTGTTTGACGTTGTAACCGGTGTACGTGAAACTATTTTAATGTAATTGTATGAATTTAGAGTATTGCGTTGTTGACTTTTTGTTTAATTTAAAGTTGACTTTTCTATTGTATAGGTGATTTTTTATGATATGATAAAGACATCCCTTGGCCAATTTTCTGGCTCCGCCACTGATCGTAGCCCACCCCTACTCTTAACTCCATGCATAATCACAAAAACAAATGACAACAATAGTCTTTGAAAAACCTACAATCAGATCACACTGAATCCATTGCATAATAGACAAATTTTCAAACCCTTAGAGGTTGTTCGTATATACCGTCGAAGCAGAAACATAAAAAATGACTAACCACTTGATAAGAACTATAAGTTGCTGAAGAAGCATCGAACTAAAGAGAGTGGAGTCGGAGAAGTACCAAACTTTTTAAAGGATGCAGGAAACCCATAAATAAGAACTAGTGTTGTATCCGGCTCGTTGGCCGGTTTGTGGTCATTTGGGTATTTTTTTTAGTTAAACTTAGGTGGTTCGATTTTTAGTATTGTGCACTGGTGGTACAAAAGAGTACTTTGATAGTTTATTTTTTTAGTGCCCGTTAACTTTATAATTTTATTGAATTTGTATTTCATTTTATACTTAACTATAAGAAGTTTAAGTTAGACAACGAATGAAATGAAAAACTATATGGAATTTATATTCATGCCTTGAGATATTAAACATCACTCAATCAAAAAAAAATCAACAAAATTTTTTATCTTCGTTATATGTGAATAATTATCTTGCAAATGAAGCTTTGAAAATTTTATTACTATTTTAATTTAAATATAGTTGATTGTCATTTATTGAATTAAAAAGTAAATAATGTACATAATATTACTATAGATGTATTACATTTAAATAGTTTAAAGATATAAAAATTCGAGGAGAAAAAAAATGTGATATGGAAATAGATTATTTGGATAATTATGTAAAGCAAATCCAAAAATATTAGTATAGATGTATTAAATTTATATTTTTGAAAGAGACAAAAATGAAATATATTACCAAAAGAATATTTTGACTTGAAATAGCCATTTTAAGTTATTCAATCATTTGAACTTTAGTTATCATAATTCAAACTTAACCTTTAACAATATGCTCATATTTTTAAATCTTTTATTGACTATGTCCTATATTTTCAAAAGCGGAGCGGTTGTCGGATGAAAAATTTCAAAAACTCATGATTAATGATTTATCATTATACAACTATTTTTTTAATCGTTAATGGAACTATTCAGATGTAAATAACAACTTAGTTAGGTTGAAGAAGCATTTAAGTTATTCCATTGGACCATATTTTACGTTTAATAATTTTCTAATAAAAACTTTAAGCAATTACATAGAGTAAAAAAATTGATTTTTTTGTTTGATCTAATTCGACATAAATATCGAGTCGGTACGATATGGATCGAATTATTGTTTAACCTATGACTAAACATGCGATCTTACCTTTCAAAATTTAATGTAAAAATTAGACATGCTAATTTGAAAATTAAAAGAATTTAAAACAATATAGATTGATTGTATTTTGCTAAGATTTCCGTCTTTCTTCCTCTTCATGTTTGCCGAAATCACTGTGAAATTAAGATTCTAAAACTTTTGAAGGTTGATGCTTGGTTTATCTGTTTAACGTAAAACCCTAATGCGAAAAAACCTATTCCGAAGGAACCTCTTCCCAATTATCCACGCCACAACGATATATCATCTCAAAATCCAATTCGCAAGCATTATCTCATTTAGGAGTTAAACAACTTTAGATAGCCTCTGTTTTTTCCTTAACCACGCAAAATAAATCTACACAGAGCAAAATTTAAATAATTATTATTTAGCATTTACCTTAAAACAAATCTTCTTTTTCCTTAATCCTAATCGCATTTACTAAAAAGAAAACCAAAAGTCCAATAATAATGAGTGACCCTTGAGTGTTTGAAAAATTGTCAAAGTTACCCTTCCACCAAATAAGGAGAACCAATCAAAGTGTAAAGTGGCAACAATGACATAAAGTGAAGTGCATAATATATTGTGTAGATCATACAGATCTTGTCGCGAAATTACCTGAAAGTAACACCAGCCCAACCACACTGAATATAAACCCCATTTCATATAATCCTTCACTAAACACTTTGTTTCGCAACCTGCAAAGGACACCGATTATATTCAAGGGTTGGGGATAACTTAGAAGCGACGACAGATAGATAGCTCTAGAGATTAAATTAAAGAACCTAATTAATTAAACCTAATCAAATCCACACTTTGGTCATGCAGAAGCAATAAGCTAACCAAATCCAGACATTTCTCTTTCAAATGTCTTGTTCACCTATTAACCAAAGTACTTTCAATCCAAAACAACACGGGTTGTAAATTCACGGCCTTCAAGAAAACCCTTGTCGGACCCTTTCACTACTGTTTTTGTTATCTTTGCCCATGCGAAATGCATCTCTGGATGGTCAATAACAAAAACCAACCATCAGGTTAACAACGTGGCGGAGAACAAAGGTACCGGAAGGTTAGAGATTATATGTTTATAAATGGCAACTCACCTCGGCCATAAGCCTCATTAGAATATCCTGCTTCTGAATCTCATCGTTGGTTGGGAGGCCCATTTGTCTCTGTACCTGATCAAACTGCAGGTTAAGCACGAAAGACCAGTTAGAGGTGATTAAAGATGGAAAGTATTGTCAAGTGCACAAATAACACCACAACGTAACGATCGCAAAAGAGAGATATTGGGTTAAGATGATCACAAGATTATAGGGGTGGAGTAATGATAACAAGGGCACGAATAAGTTATCATCGTCTACTCGACAGCTTGGTGTGTTTCAAGGTCTGGGTCAGAAGCTTGCTGTTTCCGGGTTCTACCTCCTGTGTATCGATTTTAGGGCCTCCTTTCACCAAAGTTTTTTACCATTACATTTGGTCATGCTTGTCAAAGCGAGTTGAATCTGGTGTTGATGGATTTTTTATCGTGGATAAGTTTTGCTCACTTTTGTAATTGTCGAGTTGGGTTAGATGCGAATTTATTTCCTTTTGTCACAATTGAAACCAGATCCATGTGTGTTCAGTCTGATTCGATCAGGTCAAGGTGAGTTTAATCAAGTGTTGACGAATTTTGAGTCGGTAACGAATTTTACCCGCTTTTACCTATTTTGTAATTAACAGGGTGAGTCGGGTTTGAAATTTGTGAAAACTCGCCCCTCTTTATCAAATTGGGATCGTGTTCATGGGTAGTTATCATAAATGATCACTTAACTATTTACTTTGTACAAAACAGTCACAAACCTTCAATTTTGCACGTTTCGGTAATATATATTTGGACTAATAACAAAAAGGTAATTATGTCCAACTCCATCCAAAAATCCGTTAGTTTACTCCGGCAGCATGCCATGTCATCAACAAATAATAATAATAAATTAATAAACCAAACCAATTATACCCAACCAACCAAACTCAATCCCGCCCAAAAATTTGAGTGCGGATTCGGTGACTAAGGGGGGGTGCTTAGTCACTTGACTAAGCCCCTCCCAGCCCTTAGATCTGGACACATCAATCTGATGGTTAAAAAGTGGGAAGGGCTATTTAATTAATGACAGGGGTAGTTTGGGTATTATGGAAAATTACGAAGTATACAAACTGGACTTACAATCAGTACAAACCATACAAACATACGAACAGTACAAACTAGACCGACAAAACATACAAACAGATTTACAAACATTACAAACATATGAAATGTACAAAAGATACAAACTAGACCGAAAAACAATACAAACCATACAAAAAGAAAAAACAACTAGGTTGACTTTGGAGGCTCCATCCCTATATAGAGGGGCTCCTTCCCAAAGTCAACCTGAGTGTTTTTTTAGACATACAAACAGTACGAACATGGTGGACAAAAATGACAAACTAGACCGACAATCCATACGAACTGGAAAAAACACCTGGGTTGACTTTGGAGGCTCCATCCCTATATAGAGAAGTTCCATCCAAAAGTCAACCAGGTTGTTTTTTAGACATAAAAACATTACAAACATGGTGCACAAAAATAACAAAGTTTACAAACATTACAAAATAACAAAGCTTACAAACATTACAAAATATGTCAACAAACATCACAAAGCACTGTCGCCGAAAAATTCTTCTCCGTCGACGATGGTCGCAGGAAAAAAAATTTCCGACAAGAAAATCTCTCTCTCGAGAAAATCCATTAACCCTACCAAAAAGGAAAAAGGACTGCTCGTACAGTAGCTTTGGGGAAAAATCACCCTACAAAAAATGACCGCCAGGAGAGGACCTGGTCGGCGGTTCCTTGGCTGGCGGGAAGAGGTGATCGGAGATATTCCATCGCCGGCAGAGTTGCACAGGGGACGCCGGACATCACTCGTCAGTGCGGGGATGAAACATGGGGAAATAAAGATTTTAATTATTAACAATTAACAAATAAAATAATCATGCAATTACTACATTGCCCTTCCTTAAATTGAATTAATTGGAGCCATTAGATTTTAATGAGCTTGAAGGGCTCAGATCAACTTAGGCAATTGACTAAGGGGGCTGATCTTAGCCCCAAAAGTTTACCCAACCAATATAAAACTACAGACCCAATCTGTGAACAGACTCAACTATGTTTCCCCTCTCTTTGTAACCCTAATCCAAGAATCATCCTCACGATCCAATTCCCATCTGCCTACCCAATTGAACAATAATTGATTCCAAGTGCCGCTATATCTATGCTCGGATTGGAGACAG
Organism: Linum trigynum; assembly: GCA_964030455.1. Lineage (NCBI taxonomy): Eukaryota > Viridiplantae > Streptophyta > Magnoliopsida > Malpighiales > Linaceae > Linum > Linum trigynum. Next base: position 11,927,230 of record OZ034816.1, read on the forward strand.
AAATCGGAGCACGGAATTCGCACCCTCTCCAACCCAATTGAACCATAACTGATTTCGTTAAAACACGTAGAACTATGGACGGGGATTGAACTGACGCTCGCGAGTGATTTGCTTGAAATTCTTGTAGTCAGCACCGTAGGAGGAGGAATCGGAGTCGGAGAAGAAGGGATGGACTTGGGAGAATCCAGGTCCAGGTAACATTTAGGGAATTTTGGTCGGAGCCCTGAGCAGGGGATCATGATTCTTCTTCTTATTCTTCGAGACAGGGCAAACATCCTCCGTCCAACTCGGCGACGATTTCGATCCCCTCTTCCGACATTGCAGCCACCTTCGGAGTCTCGATCTCTCCAATTTCTACTAATGGACCGAGGACCTACCTTTGGTTGTGCAGAGGCATCGCGTCTTCTCCAAATCCCTCAGGCACTTGAATATCCTCACGGTCTCGCTCAGCGATGGGTTTAAGGCGGAGGAGATAGCTGCCATCACGGCTGCTTGCGGCAATTTGACCGAGTCTTCCTGCTCCATCGGAATGGTTCTGTGCGCCGTGGGAGGGAAGGAGATCGGAAAGTGGGCGCGTGGGAACAGCTGTACGAAACACATGGTGAGGCGAGGGATAGAGAGCGTGAGATCCGGATGAGGAGGTGGTCTCGCCGGTCTGTAGTTTTATTGATTGGGTATAATTTTTGGGTGAGGTTGAGTTTGGTTTGGTGGGATATAATTGGTTTGGTTATTGATTTTTGTTTTATTATTTGTTGATGGGATGACATGCTGACTTGATTAAACTAACGGACTTTTGGATGGAGATGGACGGAATTACATTTTTGTTATTAGTCCAAACATATGTTACCGAAACGTACAAAATTGAGGAGGTGGTCTCGCGGGTCTGTAGTTTTATATTGGTTGGGTAAATTTTTGGGTGGGATTGAGTTTGGTTGGTTGGGTATAATTGGTTTGGTTTATTAATTTATTATTATTATTGTTGATGACATGGCATGCTGACTGGAGTAAACTAACGGATTTTTGGATGGAGTTGGACATAATTACCTTTTTGTTATTAGTCCAAACGTATATTACCGAAACGTGCAAAATTGAAGGTTTGTGACCGTTTTGTACAAAGTAAATAGTTAAGTGATCATTATGATAACTTCCCATGAACACGATCCCAATTTGATAAAGAGGGGCGAGTTTTCACAAAAATCAAACCCGACTCAACCCGTTAATTACAAAATAGGTAAAAGCGGGTAAAATTCGTTACCGACTCAAAATTCGTCAACACTGGATTAAACTCGCCTTGACCCGATCGAATCAGACTGCACACATGGATCTAGTTTCAATTGTGACAAAAGGAAATAAATTTGCATCTAACCCAACCCGACAATTACATAAGTGAGCAAAACCTGTCCACGACCAAAAATCCATCAACACCAGATTCAACTCGCTTTGACAAGCTTGATAAAGCGGACCTAGGTTTTTAAAAAGTCACACCTAAAAACAAAATTCGCAAACAGTGCATTCAACTCGCTTTGATCGGCTTGATAAAGCAGGGTGATTTTTAAACAAAATCCACACCGACCCAATACGTTAATTACAAAAGCGGGTAAAATTCATTCCTGACCCGAAATTCGGCAACACCGGACTGGGTTGAATTAGGTCGAACACACATGAATTTGTGTCAATTCGTTGATTACAAAAACGGGTAAAATTCGTTCCCGGCATAAAATTCGACAACACTGATACCGAATCGAATTAGTTCGAACACACATCAATTTGTGTCAATTCGTTGATTACAAAAACGGGTAAAATTCGTTCTCGGCTTAAAATTCGACAACACCGATACCGAGTCGAATTAGTTTGAACACAAATGAATTTGGTTTCATTTGTCATAAGAGAAAATATTTAAAACATTTGATTAATTAATAAAATGTTTAACAATAAAATAATCTTATTTGACGTGACTCTACCAAATAGTAACATGTAGTTTGTTCTTTTAAAGAGATAATAATAATAATAATAATAATAATAATAATAATAATAATTTAGGAATGGACATGTATGTGTCTGGGGTTGAAAGCCCAAATGTTCACACTATCTATGCAATCAAATCAAATGATCCTACAAAAAATAAAAATAATCATAAAGCTGATCCATCTGGTTCACCATGGCACTGGAGCTAAGGGTATGGGGAGCCGGACCGGAATCCCGGGATATGGCTCCTCAAAGGCAGAAGGAGCGAGGAAGAAGTCCAGGTTGGAGGTCTTGAGATCGAACACACCAATGCAGCACCGCTCTCTGCAACCATATTGTTCCACTTCCAAGACGTAGATGCAATTCCCTCGGATCCCCGACTCTGCATCTGCTGGAATCGAAAACGGCTGCCCAAACCCTAAGAAGACAGCAAAATCTCCTCGGACGCCAATCTCTTTGATCTCCACCCACCGCTTTCCCTCCCCGTCGAGCCCGTACACATCAAACCCGCGAGTCCTGCAGTACACCTCTGCACTGCCCTGACTTTCTCTGTTCCGATGGAGCACCAGAATTTGGCCCTCAACTTCAACGAGGTAGTTGAATTCTGGGCCTGACTTGAAAGGATCGGCCAGCGGTTGAGAGCTTTCCACCACCCTTGTCGTCGTCGTCGTCGCGGCCACCTTGGCAGCGAAATTGCAGCGGAAGAGCTCCCCTGTACTGATCAGCACGTAGAGATACCCTGCTTCCAGACTGCTGCAGAGTGCATCCACAATGAAACCAACCCCGGATCGGCACCCTGGAAACTCCATAACCGCCCAGCCTCTCCCAGCTCCCACCCTGCAATACTTGATGTAAGTTTTCCAATGGGGTCCGGGCAACATCACGAACACAAACCAATCCGAAACCTTAGCAGAGGGAGCCCAGATTGTGACCCTCCTGGAATGCCAGAATCCCCACTTTGGGAAATCTCCAGACTTGATTCTCCGACCAGTACCGACGCCTCCGGGGAGAGCAACTTGTGAACCAGTCGCAGGGTTCGCCAGCACCAACCTCAGGTCGCTGTCCAGGAGAAGAATCCATCCTCTCACCGACCCGCTGCAGAGGCTCCAACAATCCCTCAAGCGACACGGAACAACCTTCCGCCGCTTCGTCTTCTTCTTCTTCTTCTTATTGACGATTGCTGTCACCTGAATAAACTCGCGTGTGCCGCCGAGGCTGTTATCGGACCGAGGGAGAAGGAGGCCCGGAATTTGTCGCCCGATCAAGCGCCGGCGGTCCGGTAAGCCCGCGACTCTCCACGAACGGCACACGCCTGTGAAACGAATGTTCGTCGACAGATTTCTCAATCTTGTGGCTACTGCGATTAGGAGATCCTGCGGAAGGCTTTCCCAACCCACCTCATCCGCCGTCGTCGTTTTTTGCTTTTTTGGATTTGGAGCAGCCATGGTTGTTCGCCTGCCTCTCTCTCGATCCACCTCCGGGATTTGGGAACCACACAACACAACAACTTCCTATTTATTTATGCACCTTATTTCTTTTCCGTATCATTTGTTGATTAGTTTTTTTTGGTAGTATTTGTTGATTAGTTTAGGATTGAGTTTCCAGTTTTTCTTTATTATGTTAAGTTCATCACAAATCGATAGTTTTTTTTTTAATATAATGGTGATATATGAAACATATATTGAGAGTTTACACAAATTGGCCCTTTATAAACTAAAAAAACTCATAGTAAGGGGAAGATGAAATAATGAAGTGGATGGTAAATTCTAAATTTTCATAACAAAGTCCGTATGCCAGATGAATTTTCAGTTGAGTTTTACATACTCACTGGGATCTCATAGAAAATCATGTGGAAGCATGGTTCGTGAAATCGTACCGGAAAAGCCAGCGGTATAGTATTTTATATCAAAATCGTGGTTTAATCTTAGTTCAACCGTTAGTATCGTTAAATACTGCCTATTTGTTACTGATATTTTGTGGTTGAACCGCCGATACAGTACGGTTTGATGGACCATGTGTGGGAGTTGTGGTACTTCAATATTTTCAGAACTAGAGTCATACCGAGGGAAAATAATACAACAATCTAAATTTCTCTTAGAAAATTTTTGTATTTGAATCCAATAAATAACATAAGTATCTAAATATTCATACTTGAATTCAACAAATAATATCAATATTTAACTTCCAAATTCAGTAAACAAATCAATATTTTTTTTTAATTGAATTCACCAAAACAACGTCATTTTATTTAAAGATCGAAAATCATTCATATTATTCATACCAGAAACATTAAAATTGATTTTGTAACATCATGATTCGCCAAAACAACCTGCCCCGCCCCGTTCTTGGCCCGTTCTATCTCAATTTCTTACAGTAGCTATACATATTTCTCCTAATGTGACTTTTTCTCAACTAGTTAGTTGATATTTCAACTTGTCAACTAAATTACTCATTCTATTATCACTATTTTTCATTCATAAAGTGTTTTCCCCCTTCATTTATCGTAAAAAGTAAAATTTGCGTGTAACTTTTTCAAATAACATATAAGAGTGAGTTACCCACTCGTCTCGTATTAGTGCAAGTTTTACCTGGCCCGACCCGTAGTAGCATGGGACAAAGCATGGATATTGAAATAGCCACCCTGATCTGCCGCATTGCCATTACTACTTGTGAGACCATGGTCCATGAGTACTGCCAGGCTCAAAGCAAGTGATGAATTAATACTAGGCACTTGGGCTACCTATATGACCTAATGGTAGCCATTAGTGAGGGCCAACGAATAAGTATTCATAGCACCTAGTGGGTCCACAAAATAGGCCCGAGGTGTCTTGACCTGCAAAACTTGGCCCAGAAAATTAGTGGAAAGCCCTGGATTCGCCTCAGTCCAGCTCGTCTTTAGATCTGTTGGCTCTCCACAGTGACAGAAGGGAGCCGCCATTGGTAGAGGTGAAGTGAGAGGAGGAGGAAAGGAAGAGATGGATGGGGATGAGGCGATTCTCGCAAAGAGGAAGAGAACAGATGGTTAGGGATTCATTTCTGAGGGGGTAGACTTATATGAGAGGGCTGGATTAAGGCTAAGTTGGGTCTCGGGTCTGGGTTTAGGGTGAATCAATTGGGTTGGTTCTTGGGTTGGGCAAGTAAGGCTGAGTTGGCGGGTAAGGCTGAGTTGGCGGGTCGGGTCGGCTCGGGTCGTCTTTTTTTAATGTTTAAATGTGCTGACTGTGTCTTTCCGTTAGCCACGTCATCACTTAACGGCCGTCATTAACGGAGTCTAACGGAGGTTAACGGAGAGTGACTGAACTTGGACTGTTGAACTAATTCGAGTGACTATAAATGGAATAAATCAATTCGGGTGGCAAACGTGAAATTTTTAAGCAATTCGGGTGACCAAACTTGCAATTAAGCCATTATATTATATTCTTCTCTACTGCCGCGTTGAGTTGTGCCCGGGGATTACTCCCAAGTCCCAATCCATCAACACCAAGTCACCAACCAAGTGAGTTTGCACTTTACAACGCTTTCTAATTTTCAAACTCTCCAAATATGCCAAATTTGTGGGCAGAATATCGCGTCAGCCGGTTTATCAGGTTTAAATGGCACAGTCCGAAATACCGCCCAGTTTTGGTCTAACCGGGGGTAGGCTTTTGGGAAGGGAACGTCGTCGTTTTTTACACACAAAAAAAACTGCCGAAGGCCAATATTCAAAACCCTAATCTCTAAGGCAAATCGAACGAAACGAAAAGCAGGAGCATTCTTTTCTTTCTTCCCAGCGGCTGCCGACCAGGAAGGAACCCTCGTCGCTCCTCCTCCTCACCAGTTCTCCTCTAGCGACCGACGACCAGGAACCACCGAGCCGTGACCAGCGACCCGCCACGATCCCTGCTTTGCTCCGCTCTAGCGACCGGCGACCTGACTGCCAACCAGTGATCCCTACTCCTCTTCGCCGCTCCACTGCTCCTCTCCGCTCCTACTCAGCCGGCGCGCCTCTCCCTCCCCTGCTCAAGAAGACGTCGCCTAGGACGGAGACTGCTGACTACTCAAGAACGCGGCGGATGATGCAGATTTTCTCCGGCCTCAATGCCTGCCACCAGAATATGGTCATCCATCACGATTTGAAGCCAGGTGAATTGGGGCTTTGAATTGCGGTTGAATTAGGGTTTCGTTTCATGAATGTCCTAGTTTGAATTGGGTCTTTTTGACTACACAATTGATTATCTCCTTGACCTTGGCCACGATTTTGTGTATGCCTCGTCTAAATCCTAGGGTCGATCTCGATGATAAGAGTGAGATTATCTCTTACTTGAGAAGTTGCCTTCTTCAGCTGGGGGAGGAGGGTGTCAGGAGTGATCAAGAGGGAGAAGGAGAAGACGATGATGGTGGTTTTATGGTGAGAAAGCCGATAGAGTTGGAGTTCTAATTTGTTTGGTTTTGATAGAAAAGGGAGACAGAGAGTAGGTCGAGAAGAGAAGGGAGATACGAAGGAGAGATTCAGTAAAGGATCGATCAAACTTTGATTGGTCGCCTCTGCGGTCAGCTCCCACCATTGCCCACTCTCCGTTCAATTGCGGGTAGAGTTTGGAAGTGCAGTTTCTCGATTGCAATGGTGGAGTGGGATCTCCTCCAAATTGTATTCCCCGATCCTGCCACTGCTGCCCGGATTCGGAAGAGCTCTCCTTGGATTTTTGAAAAGTTCCTCATCCATGTGCAGGCATGGGAACCGCCCACTAGGATTTTGGCGGCGTCGCTGGTCAAGGTTCCCCTGATGGTGCAATTTTGGGGGATTCCCTACTACTGCTGTACGGAGAAGCTGGGCTCGATGCTTGGTGCTTCCCTGGGACCAGCAGATCCTGCTTTGGTGCATCGATCGACCTCTTCGGGTGGCCTCTATATCAGGGCAAAAGTGACTCTTGATCTTCTTATGCCTCTCCCTGATGAAGTGTCTGCGGCTCATGAAAATCCCTCTAAAGGTAGCTTCAAATCAAAGTTGCATTATGAAGCCCTTCCACAGTTTTCTTTTTTGTGTGGTGTGGTTGGCCATGTGAGTCGTCTGTGCCCAAGGAAGGAAGAGTTGGCAGGGGCTCCTCCTCGTTATGGGAAGCATATGGTCGCTCGAGAATTCGGCCCTCGCGTCAACGAAACAACTCTGGCTCGGTGTCGCAAACGTTTTGTTTTCACCTTGGCTGGCAACAGTTCTGGGCCTCGATCGGCGGCAAGTTCTCACAAGCCCACTGCTGCACCTCTCTTGGCTGCTGCTTCTGGTCAGGATCAAGGCTTGTCTAAGGGGATGACTTCTCATCTCTGTCAGCTGCAAATTTCAGATGTGCCTTTTGACGAGAAGAGTGCCCAGTCCGCCTCTTGGGATGTTTCTTATGACCAGGAGATGATCGAGGCTTCCGAGCCTCCTTCCAAGAAGGCTCGTCTTGTGACTCAGGAGCAAGATTCTTCTATTTTTCAGCATGTCAGGGTGGAGGAAGCCGGCCCAAACCCGTTCCAAATCGATAAATGAGAATTCTTACATGGAATTGTCGGGGTTTGGGAGCTCCCCTGACAGTTCCGGTTCTCCGGGAGGCTCTAGTTCGGGACTCCCCTCTTTTGCTTTGCTTATGTGAGACTCGTCTCGATGATGATTTTGTTGTGCAGCAGTTGATTTCTCTTGGCTTTACTGAGGAGCGTGTACATAGTGTCTCCAATAATGGTAGCGGTTTAGCTGTTGCTTGGTCCTCATGCTTAGTGTGCTCAGTCTCGGTTGAGTCGTCGGGTTTTTTTGTTTTTAGAATGTGACCACTCCTCTTTGGGGTGTTTTGCTGTGATCTTTGTTCACTTACATTGTGATGTAGCACCCCGCCAATTTCAACTAAATGAAATCTCTTTTCTTGTTTCGTCGTATGAGGATCCTGTTTTTGTGATGGGTAATTTTAATTGCTTACTTTCTAGTAGTGAGAAAGAGGGTGGTCGCCCTCCTACTCTTGCACCTTTACAACAATTAAACTTTTTCTTGTCAGCAGGCGGTCTCCAAGATCTAGGTTTCTCTGGACCTCCTTTTACATGGTATAATCGACAATCGAATGGCGATCATATTCAATCCCGTTTGGATCGTTGTTTAGCTAACCATCTAGTTCTTTCCATGTGGCCAGATTTGCAGGTTCATCACCTTTCGGACAGGGGTTCGGATCATAGGATGATTCTTGTTCGTTTTGTGCAGCCAACTGCTAGGCGGGACCGGCTTTTCCACTATGATAATCGGTGGAATTTAAACCCGGAGGTTCCACCTATTCTTATCTCGGCGTGGCATACCCCTGTTGTCGGAACTCCACTATTCCGCATTCAAAAAAACTCAAACAGGTGCGGCACAGGCTGTTGGTTTGGGCAAAAGCGGGAACTTCGAATTCTGCCCGCCAAATTCGTGAACTCCGAGGCGCTATTGATACAGCAAGGGATGTTGCTGCTATCAATTGGGAGGAGATTAACTGGTTGGAGACTCTGTTAACCGATGACTCTGTTAACCGAGGCGTACCGGCAAGAGGAGCTCTATCGGAAGCAAAAATCCCGGGTAAATTGGCTTCAGGGAGGTGATGCTAATACACATTTTTTCATCTGGCTACTCTTCAACGTCGGCGAGCTAATATTGTCTCAGTTCTCCGGGATGATCAGGGTTAACTTCATACGGATGAGCAGGAAAAGGGGAAGTTTCTACTACTTATTTCCAGCATATTTTCTCCTCTAATGGCTTGGACCCTTTATAGTTTGTTACTGATTTGCATATTCCGATTATGATTACTCTCGATATGAATGCATTGCTCACTGCACAGGTTATCAGTGCTGAAATCAAACAGGCATTTTTCAGCATTGGGAAGTACCAAGCTCCGGGCTCTGATGGTTTCACAGGTGGTTTCTATCAACGATTTTGGGATGAGATAGGGTGCGATGTGACTGAGGCCCTCCTCTCCTTTTTTTGGACGGGTCATCTCCTGCATACCATCAATCATACTTGGTTGTACCTTATTCCTAAAGAGCCAAATGCAGATTCTATGCGCCAAATGAGACCTATTGGCCTTTGCCAAGTTCTATATAAGGCGATCTCCAAGATCCTTTCCAATAGGCTAAGTTCCATTCTCCCTCATATTATTAGTCCTTTTCAGAATGGCTTTGTCAAAGGACAATGCATCTCTGATAATATTCTTATTAGTCAAGAGGTGATGCAGTTTCTCAAAACAAAGGCTCGCGGTCCGGACAAGTGGATGGCGCTTAAGCTCGACATGGAAAAGGCGTATGATCGTGTAGAGTGGGCTTGCCTTTTTCATATTATGGATTCGATGGGTTTTTGTGCTCAATGGATGAAATGGATTAAGGCCTGCATCACTACTGTCCACTTCTCGGTATTGCTCAATGGTAGGGAGTACGGCTACTTTCAGCCTCAGCGAGGCATCCGCCAAGGCGATCCCTTGTCACCTCTACTTTTTGCCATTTACACTGAAGCTTTTGCGGCAAAGATCACCCAAGCTACCGAGAGTTCAATGCTTCATGAATTCAAGGTTCACCTGTCTGCTCCACCCTTATCTCATCTTTTTTTCACGGATGATTCCTATCTTTTCCTTCGTGCCTCTATTCCTGAATGTGCAAATCTTCTTCATCTGTTGGCTGACTATGAAATGTTTAGTGGACAACGGGTTAATCTGAATAAATATGTTGTGTGTGTGAGTGCCAATGTTTCAGAACAGGAATTATTATCGATTAGCTCGTTTCTAGGAGTTGCTATTTTGACTCCTGATGACAGGTACTTGGGACTCCCCTCCCAACTCCGTTGGTCCAAATCTCTTTCCTTCCAATTCATTGAAGAGGACTTGGCAGCTCGAATAAGGACTTGGAAGACTAAGGCGCTGTTCCTAGCGGCGAAAGAAGTGGTAATCAAAGCCATTGGGGCGGCTGGTCCTATTTATGCTATGTCTGCTTTCAGACTTCCTCAAGAAACTTGTCGTCGTTGCAACAGTCAGCTGTCTAAATTTTGGTGCGCGGGCCAGGACAAGGAGAATGACATTCACTGGATATCTTGGAGTGCTATCTGTCAGAGTAAGTTTGCTGGTGGGTTAGGTTTTCGGGATTTTAATCGTTTTAATGTTGCTTTGCTAGCGAAACAGGCCTAGCACATTCTCTGTAATCCTGACAGCTATCTAGCCCAGATTTATCAAGCTAGGTACCATCCTCAGTGGAGTTTTCTTGATGCGACAACGGGCTCCCGGCCTTCATGGGCATGCCAAGGCATCTTGGAAGGGCTGGACCTCCTACTCAAAGGCTTACGGTGGCAGGTTGGCGATGGCTCTCGGATCCGCACTTTGCAAGATAGCTGGCTTCCTTCCTCTCCTCCTTCCTGCCCTTTATTACTTCCAGGTTTGACCGCATGCCCCCCTCTTGTCTCGGACCTCATCTGTCAGGTTTCTCATTCTTGGAAAAAGAATCTGTTAGCCTCTCTTTTCTCTCAAGAAAGTGTTGAGCTCATCTTGTCTATTCCACTACCTCTAGTTTTCTCCTCGGATCGTTTGATTTGGCATTACTCTCCTTCTGGTATCTTCGCTGTTAAATCCGGGTATCATCTTCTGTCATCTGCATACAACCGTCTTCACTACCTTTTGATTCAAAATTCTGGAAGTTGCTTTGGAGTATTCCTCTGCCACCCAAATTGAAGTTCTTTCTTTGGCGGGCTGTTTGGGGTTTCTTGGCTCTACATATAGTGTTATTCACTAAAACGCTTGTTACTGACACTATTTGTCCTATTTGCTCTGGGGAACCAGAATCCTTTTCCCAATTTTTCTTTACTTGCAGGAAAGCTCGAGGCCTTTGGAGTCTGGCTAACCTTGACGGCAATGAGTACCATTCTTGGTGGAATGTCTCCTGATGAGGCCTGGCCGCATCTTTTCTTCTCCATGAACTTTTCCAAACTTGAACTTGCTAACATTGTTTTCATTCTTTGGAGAATTTGGAAGGGACGTTGTTGGGCGGTTCACGATCACATTCAGTATCTCCCTCGTGCATTATTTCGTCAGTATCAATGCCAAGTGGATGAGTGGAGGGAGGCTACTCAGGCACCTCTGCCTCAGTCTCATCGTAGCACTACTCGTCTCCCCGCCGCAACAGAACGTGTTGGGTCCTCCCTGACCTCTGGATTTTCTTCCATTATTAATGTTTGGTTTAATGGGGCAGCCAAGCGTGGCCAAGGAGGTAGTATCGGTTTCGTAGGTTTCCATGGAACAGGTATTGTGCTCTTTGCTTTTGGCAAATATTATGATGGTATTCAAGATCCATTTATTATGGAATGTTTAGCCTTGCGTGATGTCTTGCAGTGGTGTCTAACCCATTCCTTTCTTGCTGTTTCTTTGCATGGGGATTCTCAACTTTTAATCCGGCGGATGGTTGGAGGTGATTTGCATCATGATCGGGGAGGTGCTATTTTGGCGGATGCTAAGAGCTTGGCTTCATCGTTTAGCAGTATCTCTTACTGTTTTGTGTCCCGTCATCTCAATAGGGCTGCCCATCATGTGGCACAAAAGGCCCTCTCATCGAGAGTTCGACTATTGGTCGACTCTCGCGCTTTTCTTTCTTCTTCTTTATGACTTTTCTTTTCAACACTGACTTTGCGGGAAAAAAAAGGTTATTGTTTTGTTCCAAAAAAAAGGGTTCGTTGTTCCAACTTTTGTGAATATTGGCGAGGGAGAGGTAGCCAGCGAGGCTCGACATGGTTGTTCGACCGAAGTTCTAGGTCAACAGCCGGCTGTCGACGAACTCGTGGGAGAAAGTCGGCAGACAGTGGTGAAGGGAGAGACCCGACGGGTTTTGATCATGTTTATATTTATTTTTTAATGGTTAGAAAAGATGTGGAAAATTCAAATAATTCAAAATTCTTTTTATAATATTTTTTTGTCACGTCATAGATTTAACGGTCAACTGTTAGAGTTTACCACCACGTTATAGATTTAACGGTCAACTTGGAATGTTAAATTAATTTAGGTGATAACGAGTGAAATTAAATATTTTTAATGACCAAATATAATACTTTCTAGTAATCCTAGTGACCAACCTTGCAATTTAGCCAGCATAATACAATTGCAAAGCCAAATGCCAATAGAAGAGTAGGGATGGCAACAAAACCCGAACCCACGGGTACCCTACCCGACCCAACCCGGTCAACGCGGGTAAAACCCGTGTTGACGGGTTTTGGGCCGGGTTCAGGTTTAAACCCAGTACATTATTCACGGGTTGGGGTGGGTTTGGGTTTAGGTATACCCGACCCATGGGTACCCGCCCACACCTAAATAATTAAATTTTCCGGTATATTTAATATTCTAAGCAATATATTTTCGTTAAACAGTTAATCTTCATTATGTTAGTGGAGACATGTCTAATTTATTCTTTAAAATTGTGTATAATGAAGTTGATATTATGGAGAGGAGAGTGAAGATTGAAGAAGTTTAGTTGACAAGGAGGAAGAAGTTTTCAATTAATCATGTTTATAGATGTTCATCTTTAATTTTGAACAATTTGTATTGATAATTTGCGGTTTGCTTGTATGCTCTAGATTGGTGTTTTTTGTATGGATAATTTGTATGAGAAAATTTATGTTAGACTTTTATTTTGAAAGAAACTTGTTATTGTAGTTTTTTACACAAAAACTCACGGGTACCAATGAACCCGCAGATACCCAACGGGTTGGGTTGGGTTTGAGTTTTTCAAACCCAGCGGATTTTACCCCGGGGTTTTTTGGCAAATAAACCAAATGTTTGGGTTTGGGTTTGGCAAAACCCACCCCAACCCGACCCATTGCCATCCCTATAGAAGAGTTCGTCAACAGCAGCCGGATTGCTGCGGGCTGAATACAAAGCAGGTCCAATACAGTAATGGGTGTGACCTTCTCTCCTGGGCTGGACAGATGGTTTGGGCTTCGCCTATTGAAACACACAGCAGCAATTAAAGAGGTGAAATGTCGAAATAGCCTATCCATAAATGGCTCTCTGGATGCAGCAATTTTTTTATTTATTTTTATGGATTGGATGCAGCAATTTCAAAACCCAGCAATTTGGAGTCTTCAATCTCCATCTTATAAGGGTCGAACTGATAACCATCACCCCCTCCATGAGATCACTTAGAGCAATCAATGTCAATACCGTAGGACCCAAGGGCCCATATGAGTATGTAATTTAAATAGAAAATGTTATAAATATTTATTTCATCATCAAAATATCAAGAAGCAAATTATAACATGAAGTATATAGTTAAATTATTCGAGAAATTAAGGGATCGTTTGGATGAGTATTTTTTATGAGGCAATTTGGCCCAATTGCTTCAAAATGAGACAATTGAACTAAATTGCTCCATTTGGCAGCACAAAAGCAAAATGAGACATTCTGGATCGGAGCAATTACAATTGTTTCATTTTGGTCAATCTCAAATACCTGGGTAGGGGGCAGACAATTGAAAATGACGCGTTCTTGCTCCTTCTTTCCAATTGTGACCTTTACTTTTCCGCCTTCCTCTCTCTTTGGTGATTGCTTCTACGGTGATTGTTTTGGAGCGAGAGAAAGCGCCAGAAGAGTTATATGGTGGGGGAATGAGAGCAGTACTGGCTGCTCTTAGTGAAGAAGCGAGGGAGGAAGGGGAAGGAGTCTATGGTGATTGGTGAGTGGTGACAGAGTGATTTTGGTGGGCTAGGCTACCACTTTAGTGTGTATTTTCTGGTTCTTTGGCCTCATACGAAAAGAGGAAGTTGGAGAAGGAGGGTACCAAAATGAGGGCATAAGGGTATTTTCCATAAATGTTTCACTCCAATTGCCTCATCTTAAATAACAAGCCAAACAAGCCAATTTGGGACAAATAACTCACACAATTGGCTCATTTCACAAAATGAGACATTTACCCCAAATTGACTCATTTTGAAAATGATTCATCCAAACGACCCCTAAGGTTATTTAAAACACTATTATAGCTAATATATGAGGTGCTAAAAGTAAAATCTTAAACAATAGCGGATGGAGAATGAGGCGAGTAATAGTCACTAAGGTCTAGGCGAGTACTTAAGGATGGCAATTTGAACCCGCCCCGCCGGGTATTACCTGACCCGTAGTAGCGTGGGACGGGGCACGGGTATCTACTTTTGCCCCGCCCCGCTCCATTTTTTATGTATTATATCGCAATTTCTTATAGCATATATTCATATTTCTTCTATTTTGGCATTTTCTGACTATTTAGACTTGATATTTCAAGTATTTATACTCAGTTACCCATTCTATTATCACTATTTTTCATTTATAGAATATTTTTCCCTTCGTTTTTATCATAAAAGATAAATTATGCGTGTATTATTTTCAAATAACATGTAGAAGTGGATCGACCCACCTCACCCTGTACACGCACGGGTATTACTCGCCCCGCCCGCACCATCTCCATCACTACGAGTACCATGACCGCCCCGCCCAAAAAACAGATTAAACATATTACTACAGATGCATGCATGCATATTTTGGATGCGAATTGGAAAATCTATTGTATGACCATTGCTTTGTTGGCTCCCCTGAAAAAAAGGGGGAAAAGAGAATAAATAATATCCATATAAGAAAAGGTTATTGTTCCACAAAAAAAAAAAAAAAAAGCTCATTGTTCCAACTTTTGTGAATCTTTTTATACCGCAAAAAAAAAAAAAAAAGAGCGATTGCAAAAGAACCTCGTAATAAGGAATGGTTAACGGGATTGTATGTTTGATTTGTGAAATTGAAAGAAAAATTGGTTGAACTACGGATGTAATTGAGTTGAGTGAAAAAATAAGTTAAATACACAAATACAGGTTAAATTGCATGAAAAATAAATAACATTTATGGATTAATTCGCAGCAATACTCGATCAGTTCGCTTTAATCTTACGTTCTTTACATTTTTAAACTGAATGAGTTAAAACTTTTGTTTTACTTATGTGAGCCTGACTTTCATCACCCTCTCCACGAGGTGATGATCGATGGGAGTGGCATTAAAACCAAAGCTAGGTCTTATGAAAAATTCATAGCTCAAGTACTTAGCTTATGCGGCCTCATATAACAGTTGTGTGAAACCATTATGTTTTGTAGGCTGCATTTATCTTACACGTACAGTCTTACTCCGCCATATAACCTTTTCATTTACAGTTCTCAAATCTCACTAAAGTTGCAGGTGTAAAAAAATACATAATGTCAAGTATCTAACAACTCAATGAAGGGAATCAGATTAGGCCATAACGAAAAATGAGAAGCCCCACAAAGCCAATCGTTTGAAGTGATGTCACCAGCTGAGAACTAGCGTATGAGCGGAAAGTAAAAGACACGGTGTTTACGTGGTATCCCCGATTGATCGGGACTAGTCCACGGGAGAGATTAGCCTCTCCAGCTTTTGCTCTTATTGATTACTGTTATATTTAGCCAACCGGCTGTACAATGGGACTTATATCAACATCACTAGCTAGGGTTACAAGCTCTCGTCCTCTCCCACTTGCATAAGGAAGCTTAGCTTCCACGTTGCTGTGAATCAAGGCATGGGCCTGCTTGTCTTGGGCTTCAACCTGAACATCACGGCCCAATACGCCCCCGCAAGCTGAACGGTAGAGATCACGAACGTTTAGCTTGGAGGTTAAGAACTGGAAACGTTCCGTGCCCAAGCCTTTAGAGAAGAGATCAGCAAGCTGCAACTCAGAACTGACCTTACGAGGAGCGATATCACCAGATACGACACGCTCGCGAACAAAATAACAATCCATCTCTACATGCTTCGTACGTTCGTGGAAAACAGGATTGGCAGCGATGTGTAGGGCTTCCTGGTTATCGCAGTAGAGTGGAGTAGCGTGGGAGGAGGAGACCCCTAGCTCCCGCAGTAACCAGCGAAGCCACAAGACTTCGCTAACAGTGCTGGCCATGGCACGATACTCGGCCTCAGCAGACGACCTGGCAACCACCTTCTGTTTCTTAGAACTCCAGGAAATGGGAGCAGAACCGAGAGTGACAAGATACCCTGTGGTGGACCGACGCGTGCTCTGACAACCTGCCCAATCAGCGTCACAGTAGGCAACGAGATCGAGAGATCCGTTAGCTGGGAAAAAGAGACCCTGTCCAGGAGACAACTTCAGGTACTGAAGGATGCGAATGGCAGCATCCATGTGGGCCTGAGTAGGAGCGTGGACAAAACGACTGAGGACATTCACGCCATAGGTGATGTCCGGACGAGTGACAGTCAGGTACTGAAGATGGCCAATGAGACGACGGTACGGGGACCCATCGGCCAATGGTTCAGAAATCCCAGGCTTGGTCAGCTGATGATTCTGTTCTACAGGGAAGTGACTGGGGCGAGCGCCCTGAACTCCGGCTTCCTCAAGGATATCAACCACATATTTTCGCTGACTAAGAACCACACCATTCGGGGAGTGAGCAACCTCAATGCCCAAGAAATAACGAAGCGGACCGAGATCCTTGATACTGAACTGTTGATCCAGGAAAAGTTTAACCCGATTGATGAAAACGAGGTCATTACCCCAAGAATGACGTCATCGACATAGATAAGTGCTGCTACATAAGACTCACCATGCTGATAGACAAACAAGGAGTGATCTGCTGCCGAGGACCGAAAACCCATGGTGCATAGAGAAGCAGTGAACTTTTGATACCAGTTCCGGGAGGCTTGACGAAGCCCATACAGTGATTTGTTGAGACGAGAAACACGCTGATCACCCGGTGCAGCAAACCCCGGTGGTAATTGCATGTAGACTTCTTCCTGCATATCACCGTGCAGGAAGGCGTTATTGACATCCAACTGGTGCAAGAACCACCCTCGCTGAACAGCAACTGCAATAAAACAACGAACTGTGACTAGCTTAGCAACTGGAGCAAACGTATCATGAAAATCAACACCCTCGATCTGTGTGAATCCCTTTGCGACTAGCCGTGCCTTGTAGCGCTCAATCGTCCCATCCGGTCGATATTTGATCTTGAATACCCATTTGCAATCAATGATCCGACGATTGGCAGGTGGTATGACGAGAGTCCAAGTCCCATTCTTCTCCAAGGCGTCCATCTCGGCCGCCATGGCAGCACGCCAACAGGCCAGACGCACAGCTTGATTGAATGTGCGGGGCTCGTCATCATTTGTGATAGCTGCAAGGAAGGCACGGTAATGCTGTGAGACGTTGGCATATGAAACAAAATGGGCCAAGGGATACCTGACAGTGGAAGCAACAGCGGTGTTGGTAACATAGAGGTCGAGATGCTTCGGCCTCACACGGACGCGATCCCCTCGTCGCGGCACCGGGTTGACGTCATGCATGGCCTGCATGGGAACCGTAGCGGGACTGGAGGGCGACTTGTCGGGGACGCTGGTCGGGGACGAGTGACCACGCGCGGATGGCGTGGTGATGACTAGCGAGGACGAAGACCCATCCTCGGACGCAGACGCCAATGGAGGAGCAACTGGCATCGAGGGATCAGCCAGGGGGTTTGGTGACGGGGTGGCTGGTGCTTCAACATCATCATCGCTAAAAATGGCTGGAGAAATCCAATGATAATCCGCCGGGTCCTGTGCACGGTAAGGGAAATGAGACTCATGAAAAATTACATCACGCGAAACTATCACCTTCTGTGCATCCAAATCAAAAAGTCGATATCCTTTTTGACTGGCGGCATAACCCAGGAAAACACATGTTCGCCCCCGTGCAGCGAACTTATCAAGATGATGATGGGTGTCTTTAGCGTAAGCAAGGCAGCCGAACACACGTAAATGGTCATACTTGGCCACCCGGCCAAACAATACTTCGAACGGAGTCTTCCCAGTCGCAGAAGTTGGGAGTCGATTGAGAAGATAAACAGACGTGAGAACACACTCTCCCCAGAAACGGAGAGGTAATCCAGCATGAAACCGAAGAGCCCGAGCAGTGTCCAAGATATGGCGATGTTTGCGCTCAACCACGCCATTCTGTTGCGGGGTATCAGTACAACTGGTCTGCAAAACAATACCTGAACGATCATAGAAATCCCGCAGAGAGGAGGTGCGAAATTCTAAACCATTATCTGCTTGAATCCGACGAACACGTTTGTTAAACTGTGTGCGGACCATTTCACAGAACATCATGACAAGACGGCCAACATCTGACTTAAACTTGAGTAAATATACCCAAACACCACGACTGTAATCGTCAACTATGGTGAGAAAGTAATGAGCACCACTGAGAGACGGTTGCTGATAAGCACCCCAGATATCCATATGAATTAATTCAAAACAATCCTTGGTCTTAATGGAGCTAACAGAAAAAGGTAACCGACTCTGTTTAGCTCGAGAGCAAGGATGACAAGGCTCCGAGTGTTTACTAACTGAAAATGAAATAACTGAACTGAGTTTAGACATAAGTTCCAAAGATGGATGTCCCAAACGCTCATGCCACCTCTCTTGCGCAATAAGACGAGCATGATTAGTGGCAAAAGCCGAAGACTCACTATTCCCGAACAGCTTTAGGTAGTATAGGCCATCTCGCAGCTCACCCTTCCCAATCGCTTTCTTGGAGTGTAAGTCCTGAAGTAGACACATATCACGCATGAAAACCAAAGCCACACGGTCATCTTGTGTTAGCCGACTAACTGATAATAAATTACACCGAAACTGTGGGACATGAAGAACACGATCAAGGACGAGTCCTGTAGGAAGCTTGACCATTCCAATTTGTTTGACAGGGACCCGGTCACCATTAGGGATGCGAACCGGTTGACAATTAACATCAGAAATCACATCACACAACATAGAAGCATCGGCAACAATGTGCTCGTTGCACCCAGAGTCTATCAACCACTCGGTGCAGTCAAGAGTCAAACCTGCCATGCTCGCCGAAGGGTCTTCGGCCGGTTTGGCGTGATCGAAGAACTTCCTCAGCTGCTCGAGTTGCGCGAGGGAGAAACCAGCAACGGGGCTTGCATCAGCCTCTACTTGGGCAGCGCGTGGATGTCCATCCGAGCTACGACGTGGCTTCCTTTCTCCACGATCAGACTGGCCAGATTTTCCACGAGCGGGCCATCCAATTAAGTCATAATAGGTTTCCTTAAGGTGCCCCTGCTTACCACAGTGCGTGCACCTAATCCGAGGCTTGGACGAGTTGGACTGATCGGACTCAGCTCGGGGTGGCTCTTCACGCATTGCAAACGCTGCAGCTTCAGCTCCTGGACGTCGTCGCTGCGACAGGAGGCGATGCTGCTCATCGTTGGACACGATGTTGTAGGCCTCGGTCAACGACGGAGGAGGCTTCATGGCAAGGATCTGGCTGCGAACTGTCCCGAAATTGTCGTCGAGTCCCATCAAGAAGTCGAACAATCGGGTACAGTCTTCCCTTGTCCTAGTGCGACCTTCGAGACCACACGTACACTGACCACAAATGCATTTTTTCGGAGGATAGATGGACTGCGCTTCCTCCCAGTAGGTGCGCAACTGTGTGTAGAACGAGGAGACTGTGAGCTTCTCCTGCCATAGCCCAGAGATAAGGCGTCTCAGCTCATAGCCTCTCGTAAGCGTGCCTTGACCAAAACGCTCCTTGAGGTCCAGCCAGATCTCCCGCGCCGTCTTGGCGTACCGCACGCTGCTCCTAATCTCCTTGTTCATGGAGATTCGCAACCATCCCTTGACGACAGCATCGCATCGTCCCCAAGGGCCATTCTCGGGCTCACCTTTCGGCCTGAGTATAGTACCATCTACGAACCCAAACTTGTTTTTAACGACAAGGGCATCCGTCATGTCGACTACCCATTCACTGTAGTTTGTTGGTGTGAGAACTTCTCCAACGTGCAGCTGTCCTGCACTGTCCGACGGGTGAAGGAAGAGTGCCGAAGAGGGGTCGGCGACGTACGACTGGCCAGACATTCCCTCTGACGTGGCGATCTTCTTCCCTTCACTCTTTGACTCTTCTGTATCACTCATGGCGCCGATCTACGCCAAGGACTAAGAACGAAGAGGTGCCCTAGACGAGCAGCTCTGATACCATGAGAACTAGCGTATGAGCGGAAAGTAAAAGACACGGTGTTTACGTGGTATCCCCGATTGATCGGGACTAGTCCACGGGAGAGATTAGCCTCTCCAGCTTTTGCTCTTATTGATTACTGTTATATTTAGCCAACCGGCTGTACAATGGGACTTATATCAACATCACTAGCTAGGGTTACAAGCTCTCGTCCTCTCCCACTTGCATAAGGAAGCTTAGCTTCCACGTTGCTGTGAATCAAGGCATGGGCCTGCTTGTCTTGGGCTTCAACCTGAACATCACGGCCCAATACCAGCAACACACCATCAATGGTAAAAAGATGTCAAGAAGGAACGTGGGCTCGGTGTGTAGACTCAAGAAATCAATCTAACATGCTCGATCGGCAAACACAATACCAGAAATGGCCACACTACGTTACGTTTATATATGTTGCTGAACTATATATATATATGATTTCATTTCATCACCAAAGAAGATTCCTTAGTTATATATATATATATATATATGATTTCATGCTTAACAATCCGACTAGAAACATGACTTGGCTATTGTTTGAATGTCTTCCTACGCAGCACAGGGTTAAAAATTAAAACACTGATAGTACTGTTTTTCACTCTTTTTCGTAGAATTTTTTAAATCCCTTCATGCATCTATGAGATAGATGAGCATGTTGATTTGTTGTGTTATTATGGGTTTGGCGAATCAGGTTATTCTAATATTCCATACATGTAACAATTAGGATTACCACTTTATGTAGCTAGGTATTTTTGGAGGCAAACCTTTTCGTTGATAATAGATATCTTCTTGCATGTTTAAAGTACGATCGGGAGACCAACAAAATTGTGACGACATTACTTCTTTGATACTTTCCAGTAAAAGCACGGCAAGTCGTCCCAATAAAATCTTCAAGTTTCTAATACTTATCGTTCATCAAACTATATAACCATATTTTTTTAGTGTGGGAAATTGTAATAACCAAAGTAATTAAGAAAATCCAAGCTAATTACCTATAAAAAGTCAGCAAACTTGGTATATACGCAAGTAATGTTAAGCCATGCCATGCGTTTAATTGCAATTGTCTTCGTCGCCTTTGGGATCACGCAACTGGTTGGCGGATTTTGCCTTTCTTCTCTGCGTATTTGATTTGTGGCTCTTTCTTTTGGAGTGGGGTTTGTATTTTGGTGCAAGAAAATTAATTGCCGAGAAGCAGTAATTAATTGTCTTGAAGGAATTTGGTCCTTTTGTGATTGGAAAAGGACATTTTGAATCTTGGAAGTTTGTGCGTTGAGGAATTATTAATTCCAATTAAATTTGTTGTTTGGACTGCGAGAGCAGCTCGAAACAGAGGAGAAGATTTTGGGGGGGTTTTTAGCCGTCTGGTATTCTTTGTTAATTTGGTTGGAATTTTTTATAAAGTTTGAATGGCGGCTATTAGTATGAAGATTGATAAGTTCACTGGGAGAAACAGTTTCAGTTTGTGGCAGATCAAGATGCAAGCACTGTTGAAACAACAGGGTTTGTGGGCTCCGTTGTCTGGAAAATCAAAGAAGGAAAGCATAGATGAAGAAGAGTGGATTACTTTGGAGGAGAAAGCTCACTCTACAATCTTGCTTTGTTTGGCTGATGACATCATCACTGAGGTTGCTGTTGAGAAGACTGCCGCGGGCTTGTGGTTGAAGCTTGAAAGTCTATACATGACAAAGTCTTTAACCAACAAGTTGCATATGAATCAACGTTTGTTCAGTTTGCGTATGGAGGAAGGTACGCCTCTCAGGAATCATCTAGATCAACTCAATACCATCTTGTTAGATCTGCGGAATATTGATGTTAAAGTAGATGATGAGGATGCTGCCTTAATTCTGTTGGTATCTTTGCCACAGTCATATGAGAATTTTGTGGATTCTTTTGTTGTTGGGAAAGATAGTTTGTATTTGGAAGATGTCAGATCTGCTCTACATACTAGAGAGGTTCGACATAAGGCGTCTGGTTCTGGTTCGGAAAATCAAGCATCTGGGTTGGCTGCTACGAGTAGTAGGAGACAACAATATGGTAATAAGAAGGCGAATACAAATTCGAATTCTGCTGGTTTGAAAGATGATATATGTCATTATTGCAAGGAGAAAGGACATTGGAAATTTGATTGTCCTAAACTGAAGAAATATCAGGAGAAGAAGGAATCATCTGCTGCTGTGGCGGAAGAAACTAACTCTGATTCTGAAGATGGTTTAGCCTTAGCAGTGAATGAACAGGTACATCATCAGGATGTGTGGTATTTAGATACTGCAGCTGATTATCATATGTGTCCAAGCAGGGAGTGTTTTTCAACTTATGAGCAGATAGATGGAGGGCATGTTTCTATGGCCAATGGTGCTATCTGTAAGATTGTTGGAAGAGGCTCCGTCACGATGAGGACACAAGATGGTTCTGTTCGCACCTTGAACAATGTTAGACATATTCCAGAGATGACTAAGAATCTGATATCTTTGAGTCTACTAGACAGCAAGGGTTTCAGCTTCAAAGGTGAAGGTGGAGTGTTGTCTGTCTACAAGGGTTCTAAGGTGATTTTGAAAGGTGTCAAACTGGGTGCCTTGTATAATCTACAAGGTTCTGTCTTGACATGTTCTGTTGGTGATAAGTGCACCAAGCTGGTTCTGAATGGCAAATCTCAACATGGGTTGGACTTGCCAAATGGTTTGAGTTGTTGACCGCCCTTAGGGGCATTTGGAGGCAGGGGAGATTCTGGTACAACTAATTTGGAGGAATTTGGTGCATCTAGCAACTTTGGTTGCGTCTGGTACATCTGGTACTTGAGAGAGAATTCAAGTCAAGGTGGAGATTGTTAGAATATGACTTGAATTTGATTTGAGTTTGTTTTTGTGTTTTGGCCTATTCTGTTTGGGTTTGGGTTTGGCCTTTTTTTCTTTGTATGTTTGGGAAAAGGTATTTGGTTTTCTGTTTGGGATTAGGAGAAGAGTTCTATAAATACTCTTCATCACCCTAGTCTGTAGTGAGGTCAGTCAGGTTAGTTTGTTTGGTTTGTCCGTTTAAAATTTGGTTTGTAACCTGTACTCTCCTCAAATTAGTGAAATTTGTTCTCCCCTGCCCGTGGATTAGCTAGCACACATTGTGTTAGTGAACCACGTTAAATTTGTGTTCGTTCGTGTTGGTTTGGATTATCGATTGCACGCATCTGTTCTGACACAAACCTTTTCGTTGATAATAGATATCTTCTTGCATGTTTAAAGTACGATCGGGAGACCAACAAAATTGTGACATTACTTCTTTGATACTTTCCAGTAAAAGCACGGCAAGTCGTCCCAATTAAATCTTCATGTTTCTAATACTTTTCGTTCATCAAACTATATAACCATATTTTTTTTAGTGTGGGAAATTGTAATAACCAAAGTAATTAAGAAAATCCAAGCTAATTACCAATAAAAAGTCAGCAAACTTGGTATATACGCAATGCCATGCGTTTAATTGCCTGCGTACATATGCACTGTATACTCCGTTCACTCCTTGTACGGAAAAAATATTTTTTCCCCGTTGAATTACGGAAGAAAATACAGTACTCTTGAAAAAAAAAAAGAGAAAAGAAAAGAAAAGGAATACACGAATGGCTGCGCATAACGGCACTGTAACAAACTTAACTAACTGACTGATGATTTTTAATTAATTAGAATAATAATAATTAAACTAAAGTGCCATGCACTCTCACTATATATAGCCCTCCGATCCATTTATCACCAACACAATTCGCTATTCTACTAAGTTCTACCCGCCTAAAAGATCCCGTCTCTTGTTTTCACTGCGTTGATCGATCAGCCCCGCCGCCATGTCCACCTCATCCTCCCTCTCCCTCCCTGCCGCCGCTTCTTCTCCTTCCCCACCGGCCGCCGCTGCAGCTTCCTCTCCGGCGAAAGAGTCGCGTGCCTCTTCGCCATCACCACCCGCCGCCGCGGCCATCAAGGAAGCTTCCTCCCCGACCAAGGATTCGCCACCTTCATCCCCTTCACCAACCGCCAAGCCAGCTTCTTTGCCTTCACCAGCCGAAACCGCTGCCTCCACAGCTGCCGCCAAGGAAGTTTCGAAGGAGCCGCCTGCACCACCCGCCGCAGCCACCTCCTCCAGCGCTTCTTCTCCGCCGGCGCCGCCCAAGGCTGCTGTTGCTCCCAGTGGCGGACCTAGGATTGTTGGAGAGGTGTGTCGCCGCTAACATAGAATAATAATTAAATAAAAAAATTAAGTAGAAATTAAAATAAATTAATTTATGAAGTTCACAATGTCATTTTACAACGAATCACGACGACTTTTCATCTGCTAAAATGTCTCTAAAATACATTCATCACTTATACTGCAAAGCAAATGTTTTTCAATATACACAACTTAATCATTTATAAACAATGATATTATACTCTAACCCCCAATGTGTGAACCGCAATCCCCAATTCACTAACCTAACATAAGATTCATTTAATCTTGAAAAATGAAAATCAATGATTCTGATTCGTCGAAATTATTGTTGAGTTTCATTTTAAGATTGATCAAATTTTGCAGTTTGGGTTAAAAAAATTATGGATTGGGGTTCACCCATTAGAGGTTAGGATATACGATCATGCCTCAAAGTCCGGTTAATTATTTATCTAAATAGCAAAACCCAGTTGGCGTACGGTGGTCGAACGTACGCTAGCCTGAACTTATATTTATATATTTTGATAACTTATGACAATAAATTTCCATAAACACAATGGAGTTGTGGTGTCGGATACAATGATCAGAGGTGTGTCGGAAATCCCGAGATCAAAATTTTAGTACCGACGAACTAGGGGTCTTTCACAAAATTTTCGGGCGGAGGTGTGTCATTGTGCCTAGGTCCGCGTCCCACCCCCACCCCCTCCGACGACGAAGACATTTCGGCGCTGTACTGGGACAGCCGCGGAATCACCGCCCGTCCTCCGAGCAAACTTCCAACATCCGCGTTCCAGACGTCCGACGACGACTCAGATTTTGACAGCGACGACTCAGATTGAGCCCATCCACCGACCACCATTGTTCTTGTTTCCATCTCGTTTCTTTTCTTTTCTTTTCTTTTTTTTTTCTTTTCTTTTCTTCCCAAAATTGTAACCGTTTTAGTAAATAAATAATAATCCCAGCCATTTCCCCTCGTTCGTAATTAATTGGTTTTGGTTATTAATCTGTGCAAATCCATTCGGTTCAGTTCCGAGTACTAACTCTTCATTCTATTTGGAATTCTATAACTGTGTGGTAATAATCATCCTCTCCTGTTATTGCTACTGCCATTTAGCTTGTTACATAACACGATTTTACCCTTAAACATTCATGTTCTTCAACGATCCTGATATGATACAAAAATAAATTATTAGGAGATACCGAGATAGTAATGGAAATTTCTTATGCTTTAGAGTCTTGCACTGTAATTTAATTAATGGATTCTGCATGTTTATAATTGATATATATATATATATATATAGTTACTTTGAAATATAGTTGCTTTCTTTCCCCATTACAACTTAAACACTTACGTAATAAGCGATGTTTGATAAATCGGATCAACAATCCTACCGAAAAAATTACCTATCATAAAATAAATTGATATAATATTCAATCGTACCTCTTTACATTGAACCAAGATTGAACCATACAATACCTTACCATCGATTTAACCCGTACCTCTTTACAATCATGATTTGGTTGGATAACAAGATGCACAGGCCTGGCGATAATGGCTGGGCTGGCACAGTTGCCAGCACCCCGGCGAAGACACAGCAAAATGGGCCTTCCCCTTCCCCTTCCCAAACAAAAAACAAGGCGGGCCTATATTATATTACGCTTTTTTATTTGATTTTGATGGTGGGGTAAATTGCTAGATTGCTCACTAGAAATTCACCTTTGGCCACTAAAATTATTTTTCTTTGACCAAAATAAAAAATTACAAGTTACAAACCCGGTTGTTTGTCGATCCGGTAGAACTAATTAATGAACCAAATCATGGCCTATTATTGTAGCCTTGTATATATAATGGCGAAGTATTTTCTTCAATTTATGGTGATTGAACGAACAATAGCTACCACGTAGTAGAACTAAATTGTTTATACAACCTATGTATCTTGGTTGCACGTTAGTAAGCAAAGGTGGAGTTCAGACCCATTGGTTGGGCGCCTATGCAATAATGTATCTCACAAAGGCAACACACCCTTTCAAACGAAGGCCACTCATATAGACTTGAATTTTCACAGATAGTAGACACCATGTACTTACTAATAGATGTTATCTGGATTCGAACAAAATACCTCTCAATTATAGAATTAAGAACTTAAGCTCCTACTTGACAGTACTCTCATCCTAATCACTAACAATGCGTTGCAATTGCACTCTCATCCTAATCACTAACATCGTTCCTATCGGGATATAGACCACCAAAATACCAAGCCATGGAAGGTCAGCTGATGGATTTGCAATTTTCAAACAAATCACTTCAGAGGTTAAAAAGGTTTAGGCTTGAATCCACCAACCAAATATCATCCCTATTCTCTTTAGTCTTGACCACACCAAGCTCAGGCATGAAAGAATGATCTCCACTGATTTCGTGCAAGCAAGGGTGTCCGGCAAGGGGACCCTCTTTCTCCGGGGCTTTTTGTGTTGGTGATGCCTGATGGACATTTTGTCATTCATGATCTCGAAACTTAGAGGGGCTGATGGTCTGTTCGTGTTCTCCATGGATGAGAGCAGGGGTGGAGCCGGAGTCACGCATCTTCTTTTCGCTAATGATTCACATATATTCTGTGACGCTTCTGCTGATCAAGTCCTGAATATTCTTGCTACACTGGTTTGCTTTCAGACGGTTACAGGGCTTAAAATCAACCTCGATAAGTCGATGATGTTCACGGTGGGGGATGTTCCAAAACCTAGTTACCTTGCTGCAATTTTCGGATGCAAATGGATTTAGTGAACCAGCTAAGTACCTCGACCTTCCTTTGGGGGATCGTCCTAACTTCATTTATATTTGAAACTCAGTCATTGGTAAGTATCAGAATCGATTACAGGGATGGAAGAGCAAGTTCCTTTCTTTGGGTGCCAGGTTAACTTTGAATCAATCTACTCTCAACAGCCTGTCAGTTTATCATTTCACTTTGTTAAAAGCACCTAGAACAGTGATTAACACCCTTGAGAAGATTCAAAGAAGGTTCCTTTGGAGTGGTGGGGTGTGGAGAACAAGTTTCATTTGGCCAGGTGGGATCTTTGCAAAGCCTCGAAACAAAAGGGTGGATTGGGAGTGGTCGATCTTGAATGTTTCAACAATGCTTTACTTGGCAAGTGGTTATGGAAATACACAGCCGAAAGAGGGAGTTGGTGGAGACTGCTTATTAATGTGAAGTATTCAAGCCCTGTTTCAGAATGGAAAACTAGAAAGATCGAGGAAGGGTTTAATAGCTCTGTTTGGGCTAACATTTTCAAGGTGGGTGTCTTGTTTTGGAGAGGGGCAAGTATTGATCCTGGTCCGGGTAATGTTGTTTCTCTTTCGCACGGGGATGAGATTAGGTGCTAACCCTTATAGGGGTTAGCACCGTGATAACTAGCAAAAAAAACGCTACTAAAAATAACGAAATCACTACGGATTATTATAAAATCAATACAACATCTAAACTAAATCACTACTAATTCAAACTAGTAGTAGTTTTTCCCTTGGTTAGGACGGTGCTAACTATTGTACAATTAGCACCGTAACTCCTCCCTTACGTTTGGATCCCATGAGTGTTGTTGGCTGACTACTTTCCGCGTGCTGCTGTTTCTCCAAATGCAAGTCTCCTTGACTCTGCTGTCTGGTCAAGTGAGAAGATTGTGTGGAAAATTCCTTTTTCTTTTGCATTAAGGGTGGGGCTAAAACAGAGAGAGAGGGATGTTTAGATAAACCAGTGCCAATACTTACAGAATCTCTAATAGTCCTAGTCGCCACTCCAACATTCGTCACGATCCTCGTGTAAGTCTGTGAGGTCCAACCCAACATGACCGAAATTGATGGGTAATTCAATTGAGAAGCAGTAATGCTAGACCGGTTCGAGCAGCTTACTCCACGATTCACAACAACGCTAACTTCCGTGTCATTAAACTGACATTTTAGAGAAGATTTAGTCTCAAATTTGGATCTTGTCAAGAACAGGTTGATCTCAGTGACTTGAGTTGTTGGAAGAGATCGGATTATGAATCTAATGTCACATACAAACACTTTTTCAACCGAAAACCACTCATATAGACTTGAAGTTTACACAAGTATATCAGACGTCATGTACTTATCAGTGAGAGCTAAAGGGAGCTAGTTATCAGAATTCAAACAAAATACCTCTCAATTACAGAAGAGTTTAATACCATGTTAGGAAACATGTTAGTTCCAGTAAGGCAATGTGTTAGTGATATTATATAACATCGTTCCTATCGTGATAAAGTCATATAGACCACTAAAATGCCAAGCCATGGGAGCTAAGCTGATGGATTTGCAAAGTTCAAACGAATCACTTCAGATGTTAAAAATGTTTAGGCTTGAATCCACCAACCAAATACCACCTCTAGACCGCACTAAGCTCGGGCATGAAAGCATGATCTCCACTGATTTGTCAATGAATGTTCTATATATCTAAATCACGTAAAATAATTTGTGATTAAAAATAATGCTAGAATCTATTAATCAAACTCATATAGAACCCAAATACATCATGATTTTATTCAATCAAAATTACTTGCCCTCAACATTTCTAACCACTTCAAATGATACATTCATTGCATAAAAACCAATCGATACAACGTGCACGAATATCTAAAAGTTGTTCTTAGCAAATACAAGCACGTCGGAAAGGCAAATTCTACAACCCCAGTATATATCATGAATCAATTGGTCAGTATTCAAAGGACTGTGATTCGACTTGTAACCACAAATCCACTGAAAGAAAACCAACTCATCGAGCCTTGTGCCAGTGCACGAGATCTCATGACTCCTTGCTTCCTGTTAAACGTGACCGAATACGTCAACTTCTGGTTCAATTCTTGAAACACGAGTATGGTGGGTTTTACTTTGACATATACACCCTCCGGCTTGACAATGTTGACCCGATAAGACGAGTTCGCCACTCCAACATTCGTCACGATCCTCGTGTAAGTCTGTGAGGTCCAACCCAACGTGACCGAAATCGATGGGTAATTCAATTGAGAAGCAGTAATGCTAGACCGGTTCGAGCAGCTTACTCCACGATTCACAACAACGCTAACTTCCGTGTCATTGTAACCCAAACCACACATAAAGCCGACGTAATCCTCCGGTTCAATATCGTAAACCAAACCCGGGTGGATCGCTCTCTCCGGGTTGACATGACCCGCACCCATATCGAAACACCCTACGGTCTGGAAATCTTCGTCGACGATACCTTTGTTGTCGGGATTTAGTACATATGTCGTTGTCATGATGGCGGATTTGATGGCTGCAGGTGACCAATCAGGGTGAGCGGTTTTGACAAGGGCAGCAACTCCACTCAGGTGAGGTGTAGACAGCGAAGTCCCCGAAGCCATAGCGAAGGGGGTATTCTGGGTATTTTCCTGTGATGTTGGGTAAGCCGCCAGGATGTTCACCCCGGGCCCAATAACGTCGGGTTTCAATATCCCAGAAGTTTGTGGGCTTGGGCCTCTCGATGAGAACATGGCGAGTTGGGGTGCGTCCGGGACCAGCAGCACGGTGCCTTTGAACACAATGGTGGCCGTCGGCGACGGCGTTGACCTTATGTAGGTTTTGATGAAGTATCCGGCGTCGTTGCTCACGTGTGATGCCGGGAGCACGTGCGGGTCGGGTCTAGTCACTGAATCACCTACTTGCTCGTTCATTAGGATCATGGCGGCCCCGCCGTTGTCTTTCACTTCTTGGCCGGCGGCAATTCTTGTTGCTCTGTTACTGCCATTGAGTTTGGTACATAACACAATTTTCCCCTTAACGTCCATGCTCTTCAACGATCCTGGTATGAGACAAAAAGAAATGATTAGAGAAGATTGTAATGGAAAATCCTTATGCTTTAGTGCTCACTAGTTAGATACTAAGAGATTTGAAAATAAACACTTCCATGTTCAAAACTAATAATATTATCACTAGATCAAATCATTATTTACTAATATAAATCCAAATCATGGAATAAATATCGATTTTTAACTTGAAGATCTCGAGCTATTATAAGTTCCTTAACATAAATCAACAATCTTTTTAGAGAATATAATATTAAAAAGTAGGTGCACTGCTTGAAAAAATTCATATGACTGACTAT
This sequence comes from Linum trigynum, assembly GCA_964030455.1. Classification (NCBI taxonomy): domain Eukaryota; kingdom Viridiplantae; phylum Streptophyta; class Magnoliopsida; order Malpighiales; family Linaceae; genus Linum; species Linum trigynum. Next base: position 11,957,520 of record OZ034816.1, read on the forward strand.
CCAGCTTTTTTTTATTTTTTTCTACGAAAAAAACAAAAATACCTACCTAGTGGTTAAAAGAATTCTTTGGTTAATAGTTCGACTATTTGTCCACTATCATATTTGATGGTGTATTTCAAGCTACTGCCTACGAAAAAAAAAAAAAAAGAACTTGTGTTATGATACCAACCTGGAATGCAGAAAGCAGAAGATGCATTCGTCCCGGAGCCGGCGTAAATGAGCGGCAACAACGTCAAAGGGAAATCGCTAGGCTGTGTAAGGGACTCGCCTACCAGCTCCGCGTTATTACCCAATAGCACCGTCGCTTTGATTTTCCGGTTAATCGTACTCGCTCCGACCGTCAGAACCCACGGCGAATCATTCACGACGGTGCCGGCGCCCGGGCCGCCGTTTCCAGCTGCGAAGCTCACAAAAACTCCCTTCCGAATCGCCCCGTACGCTCCAATCGCCATTGGGTCCTCGTAGTAGGGGGCCGAATCGGCTTCCATGGAGAGCGAAATCACGTCGACGCCGTCCTCCACGGCGGCGTCGATCGCGGCAAGCACGGCGCTCTGAGGACACTTGCCGTCGGCGCTGCAGGCCTTGTAGACGGCCACGTGGGCCAGCGGTGCGGTGCCGACGGCCGTCCCGTTCGCCTGCCCAAACAAACTCGCGCCTTTGACCGGGCTGCCCGCTGCTATGCTCGAAGTGAGGGTGCCGTGGCCGTTGTCGTCGTCGGCCATGGGAGTTCCCGGCGCGTAGAAGTTACGCGCCCCAATTAGCTTTTTGTTGCAAGTGGAGCCGTAGGCGAGCTCACATTTACCTTTCCATTTTGCCGGCGGCGGAGGCATGTTCTCGTCGCTAAATGATGGGTGACCTGTAAATCATGGTTACATTTGGGTAAATTATGTGAGTTTTTTTCCCGCCATAATTATCCATCAATCAATGGAAGTAGTATGATTACCACAATATCCAAGGCTTGCTAAGATTAGGTTAGAAAATTTAAATAAGAAAAATACAATCGTTTGTACCATCAGATAGTTGGAAGTAGTATGATTCATGTCATTGATTATTGAGCAAACAAACAATACGATTATGGTTTTTATGGTTTTCGGTGAATGATTGAAAGTTGTTATACTACCAGACCATAAAATATTTTGATTCTTAGGTTTGGTTAAGTAAGTTGCATAATTAACCAAATATGTATCCTTGATTTCAAATGAGGTCAGGTATAAGAAATGAGGTGTAACGACCAAGTAATTAAAATTAATTAAACATATACCTGGCGTTGTTCCTGTGTCCACAACTCCAATAATTACTCCCTTGCCGTAGTTAGTGGACTTCCAAACGCCAGCGTTTTGGTGCAATCCCATGAACTCCTGGCTGTGCGTGGTGGCCAGAGACAGAGTCTTGTCCGGCCAGGCTCTCACGAACCCTTCTTTCGTTTCCATCGCCTTCACTTCTTCCGCCGTCAGCTCGGCGGCGAACCCCGTCACCGCGTGCCGGTAACGGTGGACCAACGGCCGCGGTCCATCTGAAGCAGTACTTGGAGGCAAGAATGAATGGTACCACTCGTCCCCGTCATCGTCTGATTGGAGAGAAAACGCTGCACCTTCCGGTCGTCTCAAAAGGACCATGTAAGTTTTCAACTCTCCGTCACCGGAAACAGCTTGTTCCGATAAGCCGGAGGAGAGTAAAAAGAGGGTAGTGATCATAATTAGTAGAAGAGAAGAAGTTAAGTTTTGAAGAAGTTGGGTCATGGTAACGGTACTCATCTTTGTTAAATGGTGCACAGTTCGGTTTTTGGGGAGCGAGCTAGCTAGCTGGAAATATATAGTTCGCAGTGGGGGAAGGAAACACTACTCTGTAGCTTAGTTGATTAACTTCGAGTTTTAGATTTATTGTAGCAGGTTCATTCTTATTTTACTAGTCTTTTCTCCCCTTCAAATTCTATAGCACCTGTGGGCTAGCTATTTCCTTGTTTGAATGCAAAATAATTTAGTTTGGAGCTGATAGGATTTACTTAGAAAGTAGTATTGTACTCCTCTATACATATCTTGTTCCTATCATAATAGAATTTGTCTTTGTATTGGTTGTTTCTCTCCTAATAGAAAACAAAATAATGAGACGGCCAAAAATGGAAAGTAGGGAGATCACAAAGCGTGGACATTCATTAATTGGACAATGATGAAAATCTGGAAAGTTAAGTAGTAGCCTAGGTTTGTTTTTCGTCTGTGTATGTATTTACGTGAGGGTATACGTTAAAGCTATCACGACGAAGTACGTAGCTGAGCCATTGGAGTGTTCTGGCCGGCCGGCAAGATTTGGGGCAGTTTTCGTATTCCTGCGCAAGTACCGGTGATTCAAGTTCCGGCGATTCAAGAAAGAAGGGGATTGAGGAATGGGTAGAATACTGGCCCACATTTAAAAAGAGGCGAAAAGGATTGGATCGTAATCCTATAAGTACTAAAACGAATATCTAAATTTGAAAATTTACAAGGATTATACTAGCTTTGAATTCAGGAGAGGACTGGACCGTGACCCAGTGGCAGACCCTGAATCCGCCGTGGGTACCGATTACATAATAGGCGGAAAAAAGTGTTGGTCCTAGTAATAGGTGGAAAAAAGATAAAGGAAAAGACATTAAAAATAAATGGTAATAGGTAGAAAAAATCAAATATTTTGAGTATCTCTATTGATTTGGCAATGAGCAAGTGAACTAGTGCGTTGATTGTTAGTTAATAGGTCTGACCATGAGGGGTGGGCAACGGGAAATGGGTATATGGGTATACTCATACCCGTCCCGTTTTTTAAGGGTTACGGATACCCAAATACCTGTAATTTTTTTACGGGATGGGATTTGGGATGAAGAAATTTTATAATGGGTACCCACAGGTTACCCGTTAATACCCGTTTGAGTATTATGGGTACCCGTACTACCCGCCCAATCATACATTTGTTGCTATCAACACTTGTCACCGTGAGGAATTACTAAAATCGGTTGCCTTTTGTTAGTAGGATATGGAACAAAATAGGTTTATGTGATAGAGTCTTTTACAGTTTACTACTTTAGTATTTTTCTAGGAAGAGACGAGAACTCTAAATAGTTTGACCTGCTGGAATTATGAGGAAAATTGTCTACTCTCTAAAGCTCCTTCCCAGTAGGGGTGGGCATTGGTGTGGTTTGAACCGCATCGCACCGCATTGATATAAACCGCACCGCATTTTAATTGGACCGCACCGCATATTCGACCGAGAAGATATCGGTGCGGTCAAACCAAACCGCATAAATTAGCGGTTTGGTGCGGTTTGAACCGCACCGCATCTTGATCACAATTCAATATGATTTGTAATTTATTAAACAACATGACTCTGTTTCTGTCACCGAAATAGAGCAATCCTACTCTGTTTCTGTCACAAAAACAGAGCACCCATTATGCCGAAAGGAAAACAATAAACCATTACAGACACCAGTTAGCGAGGGAGTTCATTCTTCGACTACCCATCTATTCATTTGAGCAGCAACCTAATTGAGGAGAGACTGATTTTGGCCGGATCTCTGCGTACAGAGCACAAGAAGAGGATGATTAAACAACAACAAAGCAAATGAGTATGTCTACCAAAAAAATGTAAATGAGTATAGTGCATAAAAGAAAGTTCAGATTCTGACATGGTCATTACACTCAATCAATTAATTAATAAAACGGCAAGCTCTCACATGGTCATTTGCTAGCTAGTTTAGATCTCTAATGGGGAAAAGCATGACTTTTGTTTTTGGGAGGATACTGACATGAACAAGTTTCCAACTTTTTTATGGGCATCTCAGAATTTGACAAAATGGCCGCACAAATCTCTTTCTCACTCGGTGGCTCGATTGCAGTCTTGGTGGAGGTGCAATGGAAACGGGAGAGGAAGGTAAAGATTTGAGACATGCTGAATCAGCAGACATCTCGAAGCGGAAGCGCGGCTATCGATCTCTAGACGGATCGAGAGCGGAACTGCGGCCAGCTCTAGCAAGCTCGAAAGCGGAAGGATGGCCTGTTAATTATACGAACACACGAATACGAGAGAGAAGAGACATGGATTTACGTGGTTTCCTTGACGAGTATCGTCAAGACTAGTCCACGGCACAAGGCAGAGATCAATCTTTATTTTCTGTGTTTCCTTACGTAGGTTAGCCATCACAACATATACATATACTCGGCCAACCTACAACCCTAATCCCAGCTCACGTCACTTATATGTACAATTACAAATTGGTCCCTACACTTCTAACACCCTCCCTCAAATTGATGTAGCTGTCGCAACATCAATTTGTGTGCTAGGAACCAGTGACGAGGAGTAGACACAGCCTTAGTCAGAAGATCAGCAGTCTGGTCTTCGGACGTGACGTAGGTAAGATCCACAATGCCTTCAGCTACAAGCTGACGAATATAATGAACGTGCACTTCAATATGCTTTGTCCTGTCGTGTAGCACTGGGTTAGTTGCAATACGAATTGCACTCGTATTGTCAACAAACAGTCGAACTGGACCCTGACAAATAACTCCGAGCTCTGCCAATAACCTGCGCAGCCAAACAATTTCAGAGGACACTTCGCTCATGGAACGGTATTCAGCTTCAGTAGATGACTTGGATACTCGATCCTGTTTCTTACACCTCCAAGAGATAAATGAATTACCGATCTTTATGCACCACCCAGAGGTAGACCGACGAGTGTCTTGGCAACCTGCATAGTCAGCGTCTGAATAAGCTTCAAGAATTGGCTTCCCTTCGGTTGGGAATAACAGTCCGACCTCCTGGGTACCTCGCAGACATCTCAAAATTCTCTGAACAGCCATCCAGTGAGGCTTGCGTGGAGCTGACATGAATTGACTCACAATCTGTACAGGATACGATATATCAGGTCTAGTATGTGTCAGATAAATGAGACTCCCCACAATACTCCGATATAGTGAGCCATCCGGTAGTAATTCACCCTCCAACTGCCGTAGTTTAAGATTCTGCTCCATGGGAGTATTACAGGCGAGACAATCATCCATTTGAGCTTCCTCAAGTAAGTCTACAATGTACTTTCGTTGACCAACATGAAGGCCTTCAGGAGAACGATGAATTTCCAGTCCAAGGAAGTAAGAGAGATCCCCAAGTTCCTTGAGATTAAAAGCCGAGCGCAGAACCAGTAACAAGTCGTCAATACCAACACTATCATCACCAGTCACCACCATGTCGTCTACATAGATCAGAAGTACCGTAAGACCTCTACTAGTGGACCGAAGAAAGAGTGACGGATCATTCTCACTCTGTACAAGACCAGCTTGAACAATGGTGGCATGAAACTTCTCAAACCATGCCCTGGGAGCTTGTTTAAGCCCGTACAATGAGCGACGTAGACGACAAACCATAGTATTGTCACCCCGTGTATAGCCCGGTGGACGTTCCATGTAGATGGTTTCCTTTAAATCGCCATGTAAGAATGTATTTTTCACGTCTAACTGCAATAACCGCCATTTCTTCATTGCTGCCACTGCCAATAGACTTCGGACCGTCTGCATATTTGCTACTGGTGCAAAGGTTTCTTCATAATCAACCCCGTACTCTTGTCGAAACCCTTGAGCCACTAACCTTGCCTTTTTCTCGTTCCACAGTACCTTCGGGCAACATCTTAAGAGTGTATACCCACTTGCAACCGATAACTGACATACCAGGTTTGCGCTCCACTAGATCCCACATAAGTGACGCTTCAAGAGCATCTTTCTCGACGTCCATGGCCTTCTCCCACCGCTCAACTCCTTTAGCTTGTTTGTATGTTGCTGGCACATGTATGGAGGATGTGGAATAGGCTAGAAAATCATTGTGACGGGCCGGTGGTTTACCTCTGGTAACACGGGTAGAGCGGCGAAGAATGGGCTCCTCAACTTGTTCGGCCAGCTCAAAGGGAATTGGTGAGGACGCTGACCTGGAAGAAGAGGACGAAGATGATGTTGCTGAGGTAGTTGGCGAATGTGACGAGGTAGAGGACCCATCATCCGCCGAGGAAGAAACGAACGAGTGTGTGCTGGGTGAAGAGTCTGAGGCGGCGGAAAGGGGTGAATCTTGGCCATGGTCATCATCACCTGGGTCATTTGGAGGGTCTGCCGATACATTCTATATATCAAGAGGCCAAGTCAGCCAAGAAGTCAAGTTCCGAACCGGTTGGGTAGGTGTTCGACGTCCCATAATATGATTGATGCTCTAGGAACTTAACATGACATGATATTCGGACTCGTCTTTTGGCAACATCATAGCAGACGTAGCCTTTGTGCTTATCGCTATAACCGATAAACACACATTTAACTGCTTTAGGAGTGAGCTTAGTTCGCTCCCGCCGAGATACCAACACATAGCATATGCACCCAAACACACGCAACCATCCATAATTAGGTAGACGGGAATAAAGAGCTTGATACGGACTTCGTTGCTGGAGAGTCGTGGTGATTTGTCTATTAATGAGATAGACCACCGTATGAACTGCCTCGACCCAAAATCCGGATGGTACCTGTGAATGAATTAATATCGCTCGGGTAAGCTCAAGAACGTGACAATGCTTCCGTTCGACCAGTCCGTTCTGCTGAGAGACTCCAGGACACGATAGTTGTTGTAGTATGCCACGTTCTCTGAATAGGGCCATGAGTGAATGTGAAGAAAATTCTCCTCCCGGATCTGAGCGCAAGATCTTAATCACCTTACCAAATTGAGTCGACACCATCTGCACAAATTCTCGAGCTACTGTCAACAGTTCTGACTTCTGCCGTAAGAAGTACACCCAGGTAAACCGGGTAGCTTGATCAACAAACAATACAAAATAACGAAAACCCAGTCGCGATGTCACTGGTGACGGCCCCCACAAATCAGTGTGAACTAACTCAAAAGGTTCAGCATATATTGTATCACTAGCAGTAAACGACTTCTGCGAAATCTTAGCTTGTAAACAATGAACACACTCATGTGAATTATTCCCAGAAATAGATCCCGACAACCAATGATTATCAAACATAGTACGAAGTCTTGCTGAATGGGGATGACCCAGTCTAAAATGCCACAAATCCCAGTTTGATAATTCCGCTGAAAAACCAGAACATGAAATAATATTACTACTGCCAGACGCATCAACTAAACTCTTCATGCTAACTTCAGTCGCTTGCCCAGAGCAGCCTTCGGCCTCCCCTCCTATCTTCGAGATGCTGTCCAACAGATAAACCCGACCCTTCTTACTCCCCCGCCCGATCTCCACTCCCATTTTCTGGTCCTGCACAACACAGCCAGCCTCATCAAACATAACACGGCACCCGTCTTCAGCTAATTGACCGACCGAGACTAGGTTGGGAACGAGCTTAGGAACGTATAATGTATTAGGGAGAGAGATATGGGGCTGAACCACACGACCAAACCCATTAATGTGCATACGAGACCCATCAGCAGCTTGTAAATCAAGGGCCGGAGTAGAGGAACTAAGCTCGGCAAACAGACGACGATCACTGGTCATATGGTTATAAGCTGCTGAGTCTAAATGCCAAGTACTAGAAAAGGAAGAATGCATACCCGATGCGAAGGCCTCCTTCAACGCCTCTTGAACAAGCTTCCGAACATGTTCTGGGGACATGCCAGGCGAGGAAGCTTCAGCAACAGTAGTTGCATAGGCGCCACCAGCAGGTCGGGGACGCGAGCTACCACGATAACGAGAATTCCCGGCAGCATTGCGATGACGACCCCGCTGCGCCAATGTTGGGCAGTCGGTGATGAGATGGCCATCAAGTTTGCAATAATTGCAATTGTTCCTTTTCTTGCAGTGAAATTGAATGTGACCCGGCTCTTTACAAAAGTGACATATGATCACGCCCGATGGAGTGCGAGCGAACTGTGGACGACCTTGACGCACCGCAAATGCCGCGCCAGGATCGGAAGCATGAATGTCAAGCTTAGCTTGACTCTTTAACCTAGTCTCCTCGCGAAGAAGCTCAGGTAAAACATCCTCAATGGTAGATAGATCACGATGCAGTAGTGAAGCCCTAATCCCCTCGAACTCAGCCCGAAGATTCATTAGGAAATGCATAACGCGCGAGCCAGCCCTCTCTTTGAGAACATCCGACGTCGCCGCCGCTGGAACAAGAGAGCTCATGATCAGGTCATGCTCCGTCCACAACGTCATTGCCTCCTGACAATATGAACTAATATCCAGCTCTCCTTGTTTCAGCGCCGCCATATCAACTTCGATATCATATTTGCGAGAGGCGCTCGCCTTCGAGTACAGATCGGCCATATGCTTCCATATCGCTGCCGCCGCAGGCAGACCGCGTAAGCTAAGAGCAATTCCAGGCTCCATCGATCCCAACAGCAGAGACATCACCGTAGCATTGTTGGCGGCCCAATCGTCCCGTTCCTTAGCAGCGGCATCAGCCGCGGGTGGGAGAGCAGTCCCATCCAGAAACGAAAACAATCGGCGCCCTTGCACATGGAGCCTGAATTGGAACTCCCATAGTGCATAATTCTTGCCGTTAAAGCGAACCCCTACAACATCAGATTTAAATCCTTCCATGACCTCCGAACAAAAGCACACAGCCCCTTCACAATGAACAAAAGATCGCACAGCACCCAACCTCAAGAATCAATCCCAAAAACAATACAACCGAGAAACAACACACCCAAAATTTCCAGGTACGCTGAACAAGGAACAGCCGCTGTATAAACCCCAAACAGACACACGAATAGCAGAACAGACGCACAAATCCACGAAACCCAAAACTTCAGGCGTAATTGTACATATAAGTGACGTGAGCTGGGATTAGGGTTGTAGGTTGGCCGAGTATATATATATGTTGTGATGGCTAACCTACGTAAGGAAACACAGAAAATAAAGATTGATCTCTGCCTTGTGCCGTGGACTAGTCTTGACGATACTCGTCAAGGAAACCACGTAAATCCGTGTCTCTTCTCTCTCGTATTCGTGTGTTCGTATAATTAACCTGGTATCAGAGCCTTCTGTGACCGAGAGGTCTTGTGTTCGATTCCCGGTGACCCCCATTTGTGAAGCACATGATATTCTTGTCTTCAGACCTGTGCAAACTTCAAGCCCTTGTGAGTGGCTTTCGTTTGAGGGGGCGTGCTAGTATTGTGGTATATGATCAACGATTGAACCTCTCCCAACAACTCGAGTTATTGGGACCAACTGATTCTTGACATGGCCGTCGCTCTGAGATGATCAATGATAAATGAAATCCCTTTCTTTTCTCTCTACGAACGATTTGAAAAAAACCTTAACAGTTTGCAGTTTCAAACCGCAACCGCGCGGTTTGGAAGCGACCGACCGCTAAACCGTTAACCGTTTTATGAGCAAACCACATTCAGACCGCAATCTTATTGGTGCGGTTTGGATTGACCGTAAATGCGGTTTGGTACGGTTTGGTGCGGTTCGGTCAAACCAATGTCCACCCCTACTTCCCAGGTTCTCTTCTTCTTTTTTTATTCGGACAACAACTATACATTTTTTTCACTTGCAGGTTTAGCATTGTAATTGTTACCCTGCTAAATGGGTATAAACGGGTAGTTTGGGTACCCGTTATCCGTCCCGTACGGGTAACGGGTACCCGTTAACCTTTATGGGTTTGGGAGATGGGATGGACTTTGCTCTCTAAACGGGATTGGGTACCCGTTTCAAACGGAACGAGTATTTCGTCCCGTCCCGTTGCACACCCCTACTGACCATCTAAGATAATGGTCAAATTTTGGGTTTGGTCAATTTCATAATTTTGGTGCATAATTAAGGCCATCAAATTATAGATAAAAAAAAATTGAATATATTAATAAAAAAAGACAGAGAGAAAAAAGATAACCAAAATAAGTCAGAAGCCTCCAGAAAGTCTGCCGAAGACGAAAGAAAAATTAATAAGGATTTGGGTAATGGAGGTGCGACTCTGTGAATCTATTCTCCCACCATAATAATGGCATTTCTTCTGCATTCAGCGGCAGCAACCAAGACAGCCATAGCAGCCTCTGCTCTTCTTACTCCTACAGCTTTCACTCTCTTTCCGTCCCCAAGTACCAAAACCCTCAAACCTACTTTCATTTCATTCTCTTCTTCTTCTTCCACCTCCTTTGCTTTCTCTCCGGCTCCTTTTAGCCTTCTCAATCATCGGACGCAGCCTCTCACTGCCGTCACCATGGACGCACCCACCTCCGATCACAACCAACCAACCTCTCAGGTTCTAACTATGAAAACAATCTATCTGTTTCTGTATTGAATTTTTTCAATTTGTATCCCTAAAGATCGAAACTTTAATCTCTCTGTCATCATCGCAGGAAAATGGCGACTTGCTCCCTGACCTTCTTGTAAGTTGCAACATTTTTTTTCTCGCCCGAATTCATTTCCGATTTTCAATTTTAGTAGAACTTAGAGTGCCTGGGCTAGGGATTTTCAATTTGCAATATTTTTCTGAATGGAATCGAATTGTTGTTCTTGACATGATTGACAGACGGAATTCATGGTGGATATGAGCTGTGAAGGGTGTGTTAAGTCAGTGAAGAACAAGTTGCAGACTTTGAAAGGTAAGTTCTTTGAGGAATAAAGAATAGCAGATTGATATAGAAGGGGTCATTTGGATTTGGGTTGATTTTTTTGCATTTATATGAATGGGATGAGTATTTTCAGGCGTAAAGAATGTGGAAGTGGATTTAAGCAATCAAGTGGTTAGGGTTCTTGGCTCTTCGTCTGTGAAGGAGATGACTGAAGCTTTGAAGCAAACCAGTCGAAATGCCCGACTAATCGGCCAGGGAGTTCCTGAAGGTAGGTCAACTGAACAGCTGTTTGATTCTTAAATGGCGACTGAAGAGCAATCTGGTTTCACTAGAGTTTGCAGATTTGGGTAATTCCTCGTTTTGTTTAAATGGTTATTGGTAAACCTCAGTTGTTCCTACTGCCCAGATAGTTTACACATGTCTAAAGCGCTGTGTCATAGTATAGGTGCTTGCCAAAGTAGCTGAAGGATTTTGTCAGCAAGATTGAATACATATCATAGGTTTTACATTGATGGGATAGTTGTGAGTTTCAAATAGAAGATAGCAGTCAACCTGAAAGTATCAACTTGCAGAAGATAGGACTCTAGCTATATTGCTGTTCAGTGAATTCAAATGATTGATTGTCCAATGTTAGATTTAAGACATGTCATAGCTTGTACATTTATGCGAAAGTTGTGAGTTACAAATAGAAGATAGTGTCAACTTGAAAGTATCAAGTTGCAGAAGCCAGGAATCTAGTTATCTTGCTGTTCAGTGAATTCAAATGATTGTCCAATTGTACATTTCAGGCAAAAGGCTTTAGTGCTCATCATAATTGCTTGTGATTTCTTCTCTCTTTTAATTATCCTTGATATGGGATGCTTATATCTGTTACATCATTTGAAGTCCTTCATTCGTTGATTCAACTGTTAATCATAGTGGCATATTTCTATTGTGCCAGACTTTTTGGTGTCTGCTGCTGTTGCGGAATTCAAAGGCCCAGATATCTTTGGAGTAGTTCGCTTTGCTCAAGTGAACATGGAATTAGCTAGGATTGAAGCCAATTTCAGTGGGTTGTCACCTGGAAAACACGGATGGTCCATCAACGAGTTCGGTGACCTCACAAATGGTGCAGCCAGCACAGGAAAGGTGTTTAATCCTCCAAATGAGAGCTCTGGAAACGAGGTTTGGATAACATTACATAACTGAATGATATTATGTTATACAGCTTGTTTATTGCTCCATTGCCCTTAATGCTTTCAACTCATTTTCTAACGGAGACGATCTTTTTGTTTGTCTAAAGCCGCTTGGTGACCTGAGAACATTAGAAGCCGATGAGAAGGGGAATGCCTTCTTCTCTGGTGCCAAACAAAAGCTACGCGTCGTTGATCTGATTGGCAGATCTGTAGCAGTGTACGAAACCGAAGACAAATCAGATGCAGGCTTGACAGCAGCTGTCATTGCTAGAAGTGCTGGAGTCGGAGAGAACTACAAAAAGCTATGCACTTGTGATGGAACAACCATTTGGGAATCTAGTGATAAAGATTTTGTGGCGAGCAAAGTCTAATGAAAAATGCCGTCGTGCAGCTCTTTTGTATGATTTCTGTATCTTTCACTTGCCAGGTTTACAACACTTGCGATATCGTTTACACGATGTGTACAAGTGCAATGGAGGCCTATTTAGGCTTGCCTTGCCAACTATAGATCTATAATAAACCGTTGATGGCTCATTTGGTGTATCAAGGTCTGGAAGGATTGTACAGCAACAAACAACCAGGGAATCAGGCCTCAAAGAGGCAACAATCCATGTTTCTTAGCGATTTCATAGAGGTCTATGGCCATCAAAGCCTTGGCATCAGCCGTCACACGCCAGAGGGTATGAGGTCGCCATGGTCTCGTAGGCCAGTTTCTTTCCCTTGCAGCTGTGTGATGACATCTTTGTCAACGCTTCCTCTGTGAAGGAACAGGCTAATTTCCTCATCACATCCACCCTCACAATACACCCAAAAGAAGAAGGGCAGAGTCAGTATGTCTACGTATTTTAAATGACACAAAAACAGGGAACAAAAGAAGTACGTCTTAACATACAGGGGACGATCATGAGTAAGGGTTAAGGATTTTCGGTGATAATAATATTGACTGTGTCAACTACAGCTCTCTGTGGAGTGTGTCGTATTTCTTTCTACATTATTTTCGTGGTCTGATTGACCTACCGATAGGTGGAAAAATCCTAAAGTACACTAGTTCTTAAAAAAATCCTCAAAATACATAAAATTTCAAAATTACACATGTTTGGCATTCATCGTTTTTGACAAACGCAGTGAATATAATCACCGTGTTTGTCAAAACGGTGAAGACATCACCGTTTAAGTTAAAAGCGGTTAAAACATCACCATCTTAGGATAAAGCGGGGAACATCTTCACCGCCTCAGGCTAAGGCGGTGATTATTTCCCACGTTTCCCAACCCTGGTAGGTGAAAATTAGGTCACAACTACCTAATGTTCACCGTTTGAGACAAACGCGGTGATGTTGTTCACCGTTTAAGACAAAGGCGGTGAAAGGAAAAGCGACGCGGATTGCTGACGCAAACAAACACGGGGTATTCACCATGTTTGTCCACGTCAGTGATCCGCGTCGCTTCATCGTGGCCTACAGAAACAGTTTAATATACACCGCGTTTCAGTAAAACGGTGATCTGTTCACCGTTTGCCTCTAAAACGGTGATTGACTCGCTCGTTGTTCACCGTGTTAGAGAAGAACGGAGAATACGTGACCGTTTTTTTTCAACGGTGAAATATTCACCGTCTTTGTCAAATGCGGTGATAGTCTTCACTGCGTTTGTCAAAAACGGTGAATGCCAAACATATGTACTTTGGAAAAAAAATTTATAACTTATGTATTTTGTGAATTTTTTTAAGAACATGTGTAGGTGGGATTTTTTCCCGATAGGTTCATAACATAATTGTTTAACTTCTCACTTTGCCGCTCGATTCCAATTGTCGTATTTTCCAGACAACAACCCCCTCTCTCTCATCCACCAACAACCAATTATGTTATCTTCTGAAACAAGAGCATGCTCATATCATGCTTTATCACTCGATTTTCCATGATTTAATAATGTGAAATGAAGACTCACGGCAATATGCAACTCCCTAAATGGTATGATTATCAATTGATGTCAAAACCACCTTCATTCTGGATACTATCTGCTAGGGTGTGGAATGGTCCGGTTTGATACGTAACATGTGAAAATTGCGGTCCAATGATATAAGAGATATTAGAATCAACGATTGGACAATGATTGCACTCATTATAGTTTGATCTGATTTGAGTCGGTCTAAATCATAATTCGTTTTTTTTGTCTTCAATATTTATAAAATTTGTGGGACAAAGAATTGGACCGTATTATATTTGGTTTGGTATGGTCCGACCAAAATGTCAATTTGGTCCCATGCCACCCAGACCAAACCGTTGCACACATTTCGTTTGCACAATCTCGATCTTTTTTTTTTATAGCTATTTGGATCCTCTCTCACATGGGTTGCTTGGAAATTGTGATTTTTAAATAGATGTATTGTTGACGAACAAGAGATTGGTCTACCGGATAAACAATTAGTCTTTGACCTGGTGGTCCAAAGTTCGAATCCCTTCAATAGTACATAATTTTAAAACTAAACTTATATCATTCTTATAAAAAAAAATTTATTGTTATAAATACATGTATTCTAATATACAGGTTATATAACAATTACCCATTCGAATGATAATTTATAATTATATCACACTAAAGATACAATCTACATATTGTGTGTGGAAAAAAATAAAAAATAAACAGATACATTCTAAACAACATAAATATAGTAATTAACAATCTCACGAAAAAGCTTTTACATATTCAACGAAAAAAAAAAAGCTTTTACATGTGCAGAAGAACCTAGCCGATATATGGTCATTGACCCAAGGAAAACGAATGACTCATAATCCCTTGCAAGTTGCAATCCAATTTTTAATGCGTTAGAACCCTTTGTCGACTTCGCCCTCCTTCGAATAAAAAATATGACCATCCATTATATTATTATAATATACAGTCTCATAATTTCCTCTAGCTGAGTCTATATATATACCCTTCCTGAGCTGTCGTACATTGCATTATCACTACTCTTATCTTAGGGCACCATTTCCTCTTGCTTTACATACAGCCGCCAGACGTCAGAAGAGGGATCTTCGCAATCACCAAATCTTCTTTCTCTGTCTCTCTATTATCTTTTCAAGCTGAAACCGATCAAGCAACCAGAGATCGAAATGGACCTCTACCTCAGTTCCTTACTCTGCCTCATCCTAACCCTCACCATCCTCTATTTCCTGACCAGAAAACCACACAAAACACGGCCCAAACTCCCGCCGGGCCCGGCCAGGCTTCCAATCATAGGCAACCTCCACAATCTGGGCGACCAGCCCCACAAATCACTAGCCGATCTAGCCAAGATCCACGGGCCCTTGATGAGCCTGAAACTCGGCCAGGTGACCACCATAGTCGCTTCCTCCCCTGCCGTAGCCAGAGAGATCCTCCAAAAGCACGACCACGTCCTATCGAACCGCCACCTCGGCCTCGCCATACAGGCCCACGACCACCACCGGTTCGGCATGCCGTGGCTCCCCATGGAATCCGAGTGGAGGAACCTCAGAAAGGTCTGCAACTCCTACATCTTCACTACCCAGAAGCTGGATTCCAACCAGGAGCTCCGCAGGAAGAAGATCGAAGAGCTCCTTGAAGATGTTCGACGAAATGCGCGAGAGGGAAAGGCGGTGGATATCGGGAGAGAAGCGTTCAGGGCCAGTCTGAATGCTCTTTCGTCGACGATTCTGTCGCTGGATCTGGCGGACGATGAGGGATCGGAGACGGCCAGGGAGTTTAAGGAGGTTGCCAGGGGGATTATGGACGAAGTGGGGAAGCCCAATTTGGGTGACTATTACCCTGTTCTCGCGAAAGTGGACTTGCAGGGGATACAGAGGCGGATGAGGACTCACTTTGGGAAAGTTTTGGGGCTGTTTGGTTCGGTGATCGACGATCGGTTGGAGAAACTGAAGTCGGAGAGCTACGTCTCCGGTAACGACATGCTCGACACGCTGCTGGCTATTGGAGATGATCGAAACCGCGAGGCTGCTATGGATCCACTTCGCATCAAACACTTATTTTTGGTGAGTTTAAAATGTTTTTTTTTTTTTCTCTCTATAATTCGTTGAGCTATATAAAAACTAATGTTAACTAACAAGACTTATTTTGATTTCAAGTTAAATGTGTTCAATCTGAAGCAATGCAAACGTGAGTACAGATTCACGTCGGAGAAACCCAAAATAAATAGAACACAAAATTCATTAATTCAACAATGTCAACTTGTCTCTAAATGATATCTCGATAATAATATATCTCTTGAATTAGATTTTTTAGCATACCTTATCAATACGGTCATTATTCATTAATTAGACTCTTCCAAAAGGGGGAAAAGACAAGGTCAATAATAGGAGCTAGATGCATGCATGTTCATCCTCATCTTTTGTATTTAGGAAAATATTCACAATAACACATTAACAGATTTCTCCGTTGAAATAAAAAAAAAAAGAAAAGAATATAGACAACGAAAATATGTAAGAGATCTAAAACAACACGAGGTAACGGAGTCGGTAGAGAGCCGTAGCGGATTCTGTCAATAACTTTTTGGTCGATAACTATGCATAACCCAATCAGAATCCGTCATATGAGTGTCAATTCTCTCTCCTGAAATGCATTTAATTTTCCTCTTCTTAATCTTTAACGGATGATTTCTCATTCGTTTTAAGTCAAAATTTAATTTTTTGCACAGTTAGATCAGATTAATTGTGCTTTTCAAAAGGATATCCACTTTGACTGGTATTAAATAAGATCATACCATATCGTATGAAAAATACCAACCCAATCGTTCCTTCTGTGCAAAAGTTTCCGAAAACGACTAAAAAAGAAAGAGATACCATATGCCATATGGTATGGAGTTGGTAACGGGAGATATGGAGAGAAAAAAATTCTCAAAAAATATTGAAAATGGATCTCATTTTGTAGAGCACAACGAACTCGTTCCATCTGTGCAGAAAAAAATTGAAATTCGATTTAGAATGAAAAAGATATTATCCGATTAAGAAAAATAGGGGAAATAAAATGTCTTTAATTTACAACCCTTAGATCTGGAGTCACTTTAAAAAAGAATCCAGATTTAGTTACTCATGTTAAGCACCCTAAGATTATGCATCCTATTTTGAGTCGAGTCGGTAAAAATATTATGGTATATTGTGAAACTTGACCATTCTATTTCTAAACATCAAATCGATGGGAAAGGAGTATTATTATTGACGAAAGGAAGACCGTCCAACGAAAATCCACAGGTTGTGGGGTAGAAAGAAAGAAAATATTGTGCTATGTTAAAAAAATAAAAACAAAGAAAATATTGTGTACCTATTCTTGATATTTTTCCATTTCAACACTATGATCTGTGAACCAATGGCTATGGATTAGTATTGTTTTTCCCAATAATGATTGACATTTGGTTTGGTGATATTATTAGGATCTATTCGTAGCTGGAACAGATACAACTTCAAGCACATTGGAATGGGCAATGACAGAATTGCTTCGCAATCGCAACATACTCGCTAAAGCTAAGGAAGAACTAGACCAAAAGATCGGAAGTGGTAATCATCTTCGGGAGTCAGACATCTCTCGATTACCCTATCTTCAGTCTATAATCAAAGAGACCTTCAGGTTACACCCCGCGATTCCTCTGCTGCTTCCTCGCAAGGCGGGAGCAGATGTGGAAATATGTGGATTTGTTGTGCCAAAGGGATCGCAAATCATGGTCAATGCATGGGCTATAGGTCGGGATCCGGCTACATGGGACAATCCCAACTCGTTTGTGCCGGAAAGGTTTGTGGGATCGGACGTTGACCCCAAGGGGAATAGCTTCGAGTTGATCCCATTTGGTGCTGGTAGAAGAATATGTCCTGGATTACCATTGGTAATGAGAATGTTGCACATGATGCTAGGTTCTTTGATTCATTGGTTTGATTGGAAGCTGGCGGATGGAGTTGAGCCAAAGAACTTGGATATGGAAGAGAAGTTTGGGATCACTTTGCAGAAGGCCAAACCTTTGCTTGTTGTTCCAATACGCAGATAGAGCATGAGCTACCCCTCTTTTCTCGACAACTATTAAAGTATTTCTCTTGTCGTGTATTGTTTTATGAAGTTTTACTTGTTGGATTTCAGATGGAACATAAACCTATATTTTGATTTGAAGAGGATCTTGGTTATTGTATTTGTAATCATGCAATCAAACAAAATATGAGTTATTGTTTTCTTTTCCCCCGCAAAAGAGTGTTGAAATGGAGTGGTTATTATAATAATTATATTAATTGGTAGTATTTGGATAGTATGATTTGGTTAATTTGAATAATTTGACTCGATTAATTTTTTTAATTTGTTTAGTTTAGGTGGCTTGATTTGGTTTCAGATACTAGCTATTAATTAATCAAACCAACTAACCAATTAGGCAAGTAGTCATATACTTAATACATCATATAACACATACTTAATACTTTGCATAATACCTAAAGATTCAAACATTTCTCTCTTTTTATTCATAAAACAATAAAGCTCTTGATTGTTCTTGATTGCATAACACAATTTAGGTAGACACGCCCAACTCATTATCCCAAACCATATATATATATATGGGTGGTTCTCGATACCTTGAGTAAAATCAAAGTTATAGCATACATTGGGTAAAATCAAAAGTGGAGCATACCTTGAGTAAGAAAATTATATATACCTTACATTGACCGGAGTTTGGCATCTAACCCTTAAAGATTAAAATCTAGGTCTTAATTCTATAAATCTCATACACTAATAACAATTTAATTAGAAATACAAATCTACGGTTATGATTCGTCGAAATATATGCAACAAATTACATTCACAATCTTAGGAGTTAAGCTCTATGATTTAGATAACTAAGACCTACTGTTCACTCATCAAGGGTTATGGTAAGTTACATGCCCAAAAATTCGGTTAATTCGAGGTCTTGATAGCATTTTCTTACTCAGGTTATAATATCATTTATTAACACACCCTCTCAAACGAAAGCCAACTTATATATTTTGAATACTATGTGCTTAACACAAGCAGATGAGTGTCATCACGATTTGAACAAAAGACCTCTCGATCACAGAAAGTTCTAATACGGTAATACCATGTAAAGAACCAGTTGATACCAATAACTCTAGTTGTTGGGAGAAGGTTAATTATGGATCTTACATCACTCTCTAACAACTCATATATCTTTGGTAATATGCTTGGGTTGAAAATACTAAAGTCGGTCCAACCACAACATACTATTAATATTATAGAAAATAAAATAAAAATTATTTTCTTGCAAACCACAATATAAATTCCACTTTCTTTTTCTAGATCTCGAAGATATTATAATACAAAATAGCAAGATACAAATATATACAATATCTTTGCAGACCATATTAAGAAAAAGTAAAATACGTTGGTCACAAGCTGCTAAACCAAGAATGAGATGACTTGTTTTCTCACGATATTGACAGTCCTATTATACTTACACATCATGAAATGAAACAAAACACACTAAAGAGATGAATGAGTTCACCTGAACTTTCACATAGTGGTACCTCCAAAGTGTGAGTAGAATATTTCACTTTACTTATCAATAGAAGTATTTTGTTACGTCCCAAATAATTATGTGTAGTTCCATTATTTATAATAGTACAAATGCCTACCATCCGTCTCATGATTTTATCTAAGAGTCGGAATAGCAACCAAAGGTTTTGCCTTCTCCACAGTAAGCCCAAACTTTTCTTCCATATCCAATGTCTTTGGCGCGAAACCATCCACTAATTTCCAATCAAACCAATGAATCAACGAACCCAACATCATATGCAACATCCTGATTGCTAATGGTAATCCAGGGCATATCCTTCTTCCAGCACCAAATGGGATCAGCTCAAAGTGATTCCCTTTGACATCAACCTGCAACCCCATAAATCTTTCTGGCACAAACGAATTGGGATCATCCCATACAGATGGATCCCGACCTATAGCCCATGCATTGACAAGAACTTGTGCGCCTTTGGGCACAATGAACCCGCCAATTTCAACATCTGATCTTGCCTTTCGTGGGAGTAGAAGTGGAGCTGCTGGGTGTAATCTGAAAGTCTCTTTGATAACCGATTGTAGGTAGCACTACAAAAAAAAAGGGTCCATCGCAACCCTTGCTACAATCTGTAGCAAGGGTTTTAACCCCTGCTACAAATTGTAGCAAGGGTTTTGACAACCCCTGCACGAACCCTCGCCAATGTTGCCCCTGCTACATGTAGCAAGGGTTTTGAGCAACCCACGGTGAAAGTCCCATCCAAGGGTTGTAGCAGGGGTTTCAACCCTTGCTACATGATTCAAGGGTTAAAACCCCTGCTACGCGTCGGTATAAACTCCAGCCATGAGATGTTCATAGTGAGGGTTAAAACCCTTGGTAAATTTGTTACTAAAACAGCCAAGGGTTAAAACCCCTATTCGTGGCTAAATCAATTGCAACGAACTCAAACTGTCGCTAAAGGATCTCAAAACGGTCGCTAAAGTGAACAATGACTAATGGCTATAACTTGGTTACAAAAAATCTGGTCACTGTAAACAAGCGCAGAACCTGAAACTCAATAGTAGCCAAACCAATACCATACACTATTCCCATTAATATTCCATCATTCATATCATAATTCATGATCCAAGAAAATATTGATTACATGGCTAAATACTAATTACCATGAATATTCCAACATAATTCGGAAAAGTATGGTCTAGTGATGAATTTCTATTTGCTTAACCATAAAAAAAAGTTCTAATTTCTTCATCTCCTTCATGTTTGAACTTCACCCCAACTTGATGTAGCATTGAGGATTCAAAAGAGCCACTGGAATCGAAAATCTTAGAGATCTACTGTTGCATCTCTACAGCTTCTAGCACTTGTTGCTTCTAAGTGAATCCACAGTTGGTTCTAGCAATAAATAAAGGAGAAATATTAACTTCTAAAAACCTCAGAGAGCTGCTGCTGCGACAAGGTTAAAAAAAGGCATGACAAGGATTCAGAACAGCCACTGGAATTGAAAACCTGATAGATCTGCTGTTGCAGCTTCAAGTACTTGTTGCTTTTAAGATCTCATCCGAGAACACGAAGGATGAGTTGTTGCCATCCATATTAAACTCCAAATAGAGGCACCACATGAAAAGGTGCCTCCAAGCAACTGAAAACATCACTGTGTGCATAAGAATAGGTTCAGTCACTACACACCCCTAGCAATACCAATACTAGCAGCAAAACACTTTGTAGGTGACACCAAACAATCCAATAATGGCCACTACAACTTGGTCATGCTTGTTGATCCATTCATAATTACCCCAGCTTTCTAGAAAAATTATTCTAGAATCTACCCTAGCTTTAAAAAAACAGTCCTATGTCTTCAGTTCCAAACATCAATTATATTAATTCCCAATTCAATACTCTTACTAGTGCAAGTTCAAACAGGACAAAAAGATAAGAGAGACATTACCGGATTATTTTCAGCATCTTCTATCCAATTTTGCCAAAGAAACTTCTTACTGATGAACCTCGCCATGGCCTCGATTTGTTTCTCCATCTCACTTAACTCTCCTTTCAAAGTTATTACATCTTCATTTGAATGTCATCCACAGCTGGACACTCGCAAACTCTTCCTCTAGTATCTTTTGCTTCTTCAAACCCGAATGGAACAGCAGAATCCAGGGAACCAATCAAGAATTTATCTAACATAGAATGCTATAGAGAATGGGGTTCAGAAGGGAGCTTAACCTGAAAGCTGTAGTATCTTCTTCTTCTACTTCTTCTTCTTCCGAATATGAGAGAATAGGGTTCATGGCTTTCTACTGGAGGCAGCGATAGAGCATCTCAATCCTACCCAATATGAGAAAATGGAAGCAATAAAGCTGATTAACTCATATCAGTCTGCAACTCTTCCTATTCCTCTTCGGTCCTGCTATTTCGATCACGTTGTATACAAGCAATAGCTAATTAGAAGTCGATGGTAAATTGCCATTCATAACCAAAAAAAAAACTATCTATAATGAGTAAGCCTCCCCTTATCTTCTACTCCTTCAGGTGTCCCCTCGAGCCCTAATATGCGCGTACATGCACTGACAAAGTGCCTTGTGTAATCATAAGTTTGGAACCTGGAACATAATGTAGCATCCAGCCATCAAAAAATAAGAACCCGGAATACATTCTTAAAGATTGTAGTAAGCTTGCTTATATAGAAGTCATGGAGAAACAGGAATAAGCATACGACTGCATCACCCCACAGATGGAGAAGGGGCAACTCCATCTGTTAGTGCCTTCTGTCCACTTTCATCACGTACGTGCACATCAGCCTAGCCAATCCACCTGGCATCAAGTTGAAATGCTAAAAACTGAATCTGTCTTTTTCCCGGCGTGCTTATAAAAGATCCAATAAAAGAAAGTTGAGAATCGACTGAAACATGGAAGTCAAGACTTGGTAAAGATTTAGAAATTCACATATGGATATTGATGAACACTTGTACCTCGGCTGGACTAGAAATCTGCCACTCCTGCTGTCACACTGATATGCTTAAGAAATCAATTTTGGAATTACAGTAAAAGCCATAGTAATTTTATGATTTAAAGCAACAAGTAGAAGCTCTTTGCTTAGAATTTATGCTCTCTAACTTAAGCTTGTTAACAACAATGAGAATTGATTACAACTAGACTACATTGACAGAGACATTATATGCTTTAGAGGGCATGATTAATCCATACCCGATAGCAAGTTGGCAGCTCGAAACCAATTATGAAGAATCCTCGTCAACTGTACCTTATGAACAAGCCCAATACTGACTTCAGTAGAGAATCCACATTCAAACTAGATAATCAAAATACAAAACAGAACTTGCATAGGAGAGGCAACAAGGATAACCGTATTCAAAGTTAGAGCTTGAAAATGAAGTTAAACTGAAGGAACGAGTCAGGGTGATTACTTTACTAGATTTCATGAAAAACAAAATACTTAAACCCTCTCAAAACCTAGTTAGTCCCATTAGCCAGGGTAATCAACCATCTTTAGAGAAAACTACACTACTAGTAAAGACATCCTCTATTAGGAGCCTATCTCTTTCAAGAAGCTAACAACAAAGATGGTACCAACAGCTTCAACTAGGAAGGGAGAACGGGGATAATCGAGAAGTGCCAGCAACGAAGATGAAGTATAACGAGATACCTATGGTTCCTGTTCCTCCTCATCATCGAGAACAACAGAGTCGCGATCCTCGATCTATAACCCGAGCCGGATCCTCTGCTCCCTCCTCCTTCAATGGCACTACTGCTACTGCTGCGGCAGCCGCCAAGCATCTGCTATCCATACTTGATAAAATATCGAGTCTTCACAGTAAATAAGGAGACGAGCAGGCCTGAAGTAATTCACACTTGACCTAATTCATAAACACTCTATCCTCAAACACTCAATTCTTCAAAGCCTTACTATCCAAACTGAAG
This sequence comes from Linum trigynum, assembly GCA_964030455.1. Taxonomy (NCBI): domain Eukaryota; kingdom Viridiplantae; phylum Streptophyta; class Magnoliopsida; order Malpighiales; family Linaceae; genus Linum; species Linum trigynum. The sequence goes on from OZ034816.1 coordinate 11,980,662, forward strand.
GAAATCATCAATTCGACAGCTAGCACCACAACTCATTCAACCACCTAAGTCTCTATCACATTTACACTAGATCTGAAGATCTAAAATTATGACAAGATAAGATCCACAATTATCATAGGATATGATTTTCATTTCTTTCTCTTCCCGGACAGCTTACTTTAGAGCTTGCTCCAAGTGTATAAATTCAGCTAGGCTGCAATGTACAGAATTATCAAAGTGTGAAATAAGAAGTTCAACACTTTTATCATGGTATCAGAGCATAGTTCCTCACGACTCTGTTAAAAAAAAAGAGAGAGAGAGAAATTTATCAAAGTGGTTCATCACACCATGAGTGAAACAGGCAGCATAGAAGGATCTCCACTTGTTACGGCCACGCTAACAACCGGTGCGGTAATAGATCCATTGTCTCCATACTACCTCCACCAGTCGGATAGCCCTGGGCAGGTATATGTTGCTGAAGCCCTTCATGATTCCAACTATGGAGAATGGGTTGCGGACATGCAAGAGCTCTTGTTCGCCAAAAACAAAATTGGTTTTGTTGATGGAACAATTCCAAAACCAGAAGATCCGGCCTTCGAAAAGCAGCAATGGTTACGTTGCGATGCCATGGTCAAAGGATGGCTTAAAACAACCATGACAAAGGAGGTCGGGAACAGTGTGCGCTACGCCACAACTGCACGGGAGATTTGGCAGGACCTAAAGGAGAGATTTGGGAAAGGCAGCGCCCCACGAGCGTACGAGATTCGACGGCAGATCAGCTGGCTTCGACAAGAATCGTTGGGTGTGTCAGCTTACTACACCAAATTGCGCACTCTTTGGGACGAGCTCCTGTCGATTAGCCCATTACCTAGCTGCTCGTGTGGCAATTGCAGTTGCTCAATATCGAAGCAGCTCCGAGAATCAAAAGAGAAGGAACAACTCTATGATTTTCTTATGGGCTTGAATGATGAGTTTGCGGCCATCCGAACTCATATTCTAAGCCTTCAGCCGATACCCCCGCTCGTTACAGCTTTCCATCTCGCTCTGGAGGATGAGCACCAGCGAGGTATCACTGCGTCTCGAAAATCGACACCGGAGGCAGCAGCTTTCCAAGCGGCGGCGACGGTTCAATCACAAATCCCGAATCGCGAATCCAAGGGCGAGCAACGGCGTAATGGAGAGAAACCAAAAGGAGACCTGCTATGAGATCATAGGTTGGCCGGATGGACGAAGAGGGTGGAATTACAAAGCAACCGGCAGCCGCGAAACTGAGGCCGCAAATTTCTTCCCCGAGCGCAGAGGGGAGGAAGGAACCGGTGGCTTCGTTGGGGGAAGGAGGAATCCCAGGGCTGCCCAAGCACTTGCTGAAATGAATCTGGGCTGAATTTGTCACGAGCCCAATTTGATAAATTGCTCAAGTTTTTGGGCCAAGATAGCTTGAAGGATAGTGCAACCGAACCTCAAGCTAATATGAGTGGTAAGTCCAATACTATATGGGCTTTGGATTCTGCTTGCACAGATCACATAACCAACAATTCAGCCATTTTGGAGTCCAAACGGAGGATTAATGTGCCAACGTTCGTGAGAATTCCAAATGGTCAACAAATTCCCATAAATGGGCTTGGAGCTGCTCACCTAAACGGTGACATTAAATTGCATAATGTTTTGTGCGTCCCAAACTTCAAATGCAATTTGATCTCCATAAGTAGCTTGACGAAAGATCAAAATTGCGCCGTAACATTTTTTTCTGATTTTTGTGTGATACAGGAGTTACCAACGAAGAGGCTGATTGGAGTGGGTAAACTCTGTGATGGTCTCTATATATGGGAAGACGTGTCAAACCAAAAGATGGCAATGGCGGCTCAACGGGAAGAATCACCAGAAATATGGCATCGACGGTTGGGACATGCCTCGTCAGGAAAGCTAAATAATCTGCCGGTATCTGAAAATCGAATATGTTTTAATAAGCTTGGTCCTTGTGATGCTTTTATTCGGGCCAAGCAAACTCGTTCTCCGTTTTCCCTTAGTGAAAGTAAAACTACTGGGTGTTTCGATTTGATCCACTGTGACATTTGGGGTGGATACAAAACAGCATCTCTCTCGGGAGCTCATTATTTTCTTACTATTGTGGATGATTACAGCAGAGGTGTATGGGTTTATTTGATGAAGCACAAGTCAGAAGTTGGGAATTTACTACCTAATTTTTGCAACATGGTCAAAACTCAATTTGGAAGAGCAGTAAAACGAGTTCGAGCCGACAATGGTCAAGAATTTCGGTCTCACCAAATGCAGAATTACTATGAAGCCTCGGGAATTATTTTGGAGACGTCATGCACCGACACGCCCCAACAGAACGGGGTGGTTGAACGAAAGCACAGACACATCCTTGAAATGGCGCGAGCACTCCGATTCCAATCCGGTCTCCCAGTACGATTTTGGGGGGAGTGTGTTCTTACCGCCACTTATCTGATAAATCGTCTTCCGACAAAGGCCACAGAAAACAAGACGCCATATGAGGTACTACTTCAAAAGCAACCAACTTACAATCATTTGAGGGTTTTCGGGTGTTTGGTTTACTTCCATGATAATAAGAAGTCACTTGATAAATTTGGTGAACGAGGACGGGCATGAATTTTTGTGGGTTATCCCCAAGGTCAAAAGGGATATCGAATTTATGACACAGTGGAAAGAAAAATTATCACCTCAAGAGATGTTAAGTTCGTGGAGTCTTCATTTCCATTTCATCAAGGTGAGCAAGTTGGCGTTTCAAGTTCCCACAGCCCAACTGCTCAAACTTTTGTTGATGATAATGTGGTGGAGTCCATTCATTCTCAAGGATTATCACGTGAACCCATTAATTCTCATGAGCCCACAATTGAATTATTGGGACATGATAATGGAGAAGCACCACTTCTGAATGATGGGATTGATCCCATTCCAGCAACTAATGCTACTTCACCTCACCAACCTCGTCGCAGTACTCGTATTCGGCAGCAATCAATCACACTTCAAGGTTTTGACACGTCTCTTCCCCCATCACTCGCCATCACAGAACCCCCTACTTCAACGGACTCTTCCGAGGTATACCCTATTGTACATTATGTTTCATATGATAAGTTTTCATCCTCACATAAAGCTTTTCTTTCGGCCATCACCAATGTGTATGAGCCTAAGACGTACCGCCAGGCAGCTCAAAATTTTCATTGGCGTCTAGCCATGAAACTGGAGATGAAGGTGCTAGAGGACAATGGCACTTGGGAGCTTGTATATCTACCACCGGGCAAACGCGCGATAGACTCAAAATGGGTATATAAGATCACATTTAAACCCACAGGAGAAGTTGAGCGCTATAAAGCTCGTTTGGTGGCTCGTGGCTTCACTCAAATCCCTGGGGTTGATTATCATGAAACATTTGCACCAGTTGCCAAACTGGTAACAGTTCGATGTCTCATTGCAGTTGCTGCAGTACGAGGTTGGCCACTTCATCAACTCGATGTCAATAATGCGTTTCTACACGGTGACTTGGAGGAGGAAGTCTATATGAAGGTACCAGAAGGTTTTTCTAGAACAGGAGATCACCGTGTGTGTCGTCTCAAGAAGTCCCTATATGGCTTGCGACAAGCATCTCGGAATTGGCATGCTCGTTTCACAGCATCTCTCCTTGATCTTGGATTTCGTCAATCTCGAGCCGATTACTCTCTGTTTGTTTCTCACCATGGTGACTCTTTTGTGGTTGCTTTGATCTATGTTGATGACGTCATTCTTACAGGAAATGACGACGCGTTCATTACAACAGTGAAACGCCGACTTGACAGTGATTTTAGCATTAAAGACCTGGGGCCTCTTAAGTTCTTTCTTGGTGTCGAAGTAGCTCGCTCACCTAGTGGCATTGTGCTCAACCAACGAAAATATGCGATGGACATCCTCGAAGATAGTGGCCTTACCGGTGGGCGTCCCAGTGCCTTCCCCATGGAGCAACACAATCAGCTCGCACTGGCAGAAACCCCTCCTATCACCGACCCTGGTCAATATCGACGCTTAATTGGGAGACTTCTTTACCTTACCATCACTCGCCCAGACATTCAGTATGCAGTGAATTTTCTTTGTCAGTTCATTGATTCTCCTAAACGTGAGCATGTTGAAGCTGCGGCTCGTATTTTACGCTACCTCAAACGCGCTCCGGGGCAAGGACTTTTCTTCCCAAGTGCAAGCTCTCTCACCTTGCAGGCTTATTGCGACGCAGATTGGGGTGGTTGTGCCCTAACCCGACGTTCAACTACTGGATACCTCATCCGCCTAGGAGATGCTCCGATCTCACGGCGCACAAAGAAGCAAAATATTGTTGCTCGCTCCTCGGCTGAAGCAGAATATCGAGCCATGGCTACCACCGTTAGCGAGCTTCTTTGGCTCCGCGCCCTCCTCCAAGATCTTGGTGCGCCCCAACATGGTCCAACTACTCTCTTTTGAGACAATCAAGCTGCACTTCACATTGCGTCTAATCCAGTCTTCCATGAGCGCACTAAACACGTTGAAATGGATTGTCACTTTGTTCGTGAACGTGTTCAATCTCACGAAATTGAACCGCTCAAGATCAACACCCTTGATCAGTTGGCCGATATATTCACCAAAGCTCTTGGAGCAGATCGGTTTCATTCTCTTTTGTGCAAGCTGGGTGTTTGTACCCTTCACGTTCCAACTTGCGGGGGAGTGAAGGAAATCATCAATTCGACAGCTAGCACCACAACTCATTCAACCACCTAAGTCTCTATCACATTTACACTAGATCTGAAGATCTAAAATTATGACAAGATAAGATCCACAATTATGATAGGATATGATTTTCATTTCTTTCTCTTCCCGGACAGCTTACTTTAGAGCTTGCTCCAAGTGTATAAATTCAGCTAGGCTGCAATGTACAGAATTATCAAAGTGTGAAATAAGAAGTTCAACACTTTTATCACAAACTTACACAACTCGAGCAATGCCATCTCCAACTTGGCCGCCATTTGCTCCAACGGCCGCCAGAGAGAGAGCTCACGCGCGCATGAGAGAGAGAGGTTGAGAGCGCGCAAGAGAGTGAGAAAGAGATAGAACCTTATCATAGAATAGGAGAATCACAGAATTTCTACCGTTTTACGCCTGATCGAGAGAGAGAGACCGGAGAATCGCCACTGATTCAATTGGAGGGAGAGAGAGATCAGCGTTCGTTTTCATTTCACGGGCATAAGAGCTGGAAATTGGGGATTTTGTTATGGAGGGGAGATGGCGAAAAGCATTTGTGATAATAGGGGTTGGGAAGATGAAGAGACGGGTTGTTGTGTCAAAGAGTTTCCCGATAGATTGAATTTTTAGTAGTTAAGTCAGTAGCGGGGGTTTCCGAACCCCTGAACGAACCCGTGAAACTGTGCGTCCGGAATCAAATTAGCAGCGGTTTACTAAACCCTTGGTACAGAGCCCTTGGCATAGCTCACTTTTTTTGTAGTGTAGGGTAATCGATGAATGTCTGATTCTTGAAGATGATTTCCTTTTCCGATCGTCTGATCTAGTTCTTCTTGTACCTTAGTAAGTGCATTGGGATTGCGTAAGAGCTCAGCCATGGCCCATTCTAAAGTGCTTGTAGTTGTATCAGTCCCAGCTATAAATAGATCCTGATGTTTCATGGCCAGAATGGTGACAATATAGCATAGGAACTCACTAAATGTTTTTCATTTACTTGTTTTTAAATGAAAAAAAAAATATATTTGGAACAAATAGGAACTCACCAAAAACAAGCTTTTAATCTGCTCTGTATCCATGGAAGCCCCGTGACTATTCTCATCTCCAAAGGCAAGAAGTGTGTCGAACATGTCATTACCGGAGACATAGCTCTCCGACTTCAGCTTCACCAGCCGTCCGTCGACCACTGAACCAAACAGTTCCCGAGCTCTCCGGAAATGAGTACTCGTCCGCCTCTGTATTCCCTGCAAATCCATCTTGCCCAGAACAGGGTAGTAGTCTCCCAAATTGGATTTCCCGGCCTCTGTCATAATCCCATTCGCAATCTCCTTGAACTCCTTGGCGCATCCCTCGTCATCATTTGCGAGATCCAACGAAAGAATCGTCATGGACAGAGCATTCAAGGTGGCCCTGAACGCCTCTCTCCCGATATCCACCGCTTTCCCCGTCTCACAGCCATTTCGTCGAACACCTTCGAGGAGCTCCTCAATCTTCTTCCTGCGGAGGCCCTGGTTGGAATCCAGCTTCTGGGTAGTGAAGAGGTAGGAGTTGCAAACTTTTCTGAGGTTCCTCCACTTGGATTCGACGGGGAGCCACGGCAGACCGGACTGGTGGTGGTCGAGGGCTTGTATGGCGAGGATGAGCTGGCGCTCGCAGAGGGCTTGGTCATGCTTTCGTAGGATTTCTCTGGCGACGGCAGGGGAAGAAGCGACGATGGTGGTGATTTGGCCGAGCTTTAGGCTCATCAAGGGCCCGTGAATCTTGGCTAGATCGGCTAGTGATTTGTGGGGCTGGTCGCCCAGATTGTGGAGGTTGCCTATTATTGGAAGCCGGGCTGGACCCGGCAGGAGGTTGGCCGGAGTTTTGTTGGGTCTTCTTGCCAGGAACTGGAGGACGGTGAGGGTGCAGAGGAGGCAGAGGAGGCAACTGAGGAGGAAGTACTCCATTTTTCTGGCGGTTGGTTTGGGGTACGTATGGCATCAGTTTGCGCTACATAAATATAACAGAGAGGGAGACGATCTTCACTATCATGCCCATGTGTTGAATACTTGAATTGCTATAGGCTTATTTGTAGAATCTGGCCATTTACCAAACTGCCTGCCCCAAAATGAAAATGTTAGGTATCAATTTCACTTACATTGGCAATATCGACAACTTAATTAGGTGCATAAATGACAAATTTGATGAGGTTTAAATTTTTTGGAATTTGGAGGTTTAGAATTCTTAATGAATTGTTAGGCAATTAATTTATTAATGTCACTAACATTGAAATTTAATTTGCACTCGTCTATATCTTTTATTTTTTTCGAACAACAAATGTAACTCGTATTTTTGTTTTTATATTTGTTAATTTTGGAAAAAAAATTAATGATATTTTGCATGACAAATCTACCCATTGAAACTCAATGACATATATCATAATTAGAAAAAAAAATGGAAGATTATTCCAAGAAAATCTGCTATTAAGTCTCAACTCTTCAATCTTCATTTCTTTTGTATACTATCAAAGGGTCATATACTCATGATATATTCTAGATACTGACCATCAATTTTTATAGGCGGCAAACAAAGAATCATCATGGATTACTACTAGTTATTATTATGTTTGCGTAATGTCTATTAAATATTGAGCTTCAAATTATAAACAATTAGTTATCAAATTCGCAAAAATGTTTAATTTTATCTATAGTTAGTTGATGGAGTAATGAAATATTTTACAGACTCTATCATAGAAGCAAAATCCATATGTATAAAGAGCCTTCTTCTCTAGTGGTATGTGGAATGTGATTAGTAAATTTGTTTTCTCTGTCAAAGAATGCCTCATTCGTAAAAGAAAACTAACATTACTACTATTGTTTCTTTGGATTAAATTTCAAAATACACACAGTTTTAGAAAAAATTTCTAAAATACACACGTTATAAAAAAATTCCTAAAATACACATGTTTGGGCATCACCGTTGTTGTCAACCGCAGTGAATGCATCACCGTTGTTGTCAACCGCAGTGAATGCATCACCGCGGTTGACGGCCGCGCTGTATGCCTGAGATAACACTAAAACTTCAAACAAACATAACTTTGCGCTCGGTTATCCGATTGTAGCGATTTGTTTTATTCCATATAACTTTTCAAGATATTTCAATTTGAAACAAGAATTCATCTAAAAAAATGTCGTTTGTTACCCCGAGCTAGCAATTTTCGATTTTGCCAAACTTTGGAAGGTCATAACTTTTATCTCCTCAATCCGAACGTCGTAAAGTTTTTTTAAATTGCGCATAACATTTTAAGAACTACGACTTTTAATAGGAAAGAATTTTTTTAAAAAGAAATCTTTTTGGGTATACGGGATTTTGAGAATAACTTTGCCTTTACTTTTCACAAATCCACATACTTTCCAAAATTATGGTTATAATCAAAGTTGTAGTCCTTCAAAAGTTATGCGAAATCAAAAAAAGTTTTGTGACATTCAGATTGTGGAGCACAAAGTTATGGTCTTCCAAAGTTGGTCAAAATCGAAAAATTGCTCGTTCGGGTAGCAAACGAATTTTTTTGGGATGAAGGCTTGTTGAAGATTGAAAGATATTGAAAATTTATGTGGGGAAAAAAATCGCTACAATCGGATAACCGAGCATAAAGTTACGTTTGTTTGAAGTTTCAGTATTACGTCAGGTATTCACCGCGGCCGTCAACCGCGGTGATGCATTCACCGCTTTCGTGTGCCACGGTGAATGCATTCACTGCGATTGACGACAGCGGTGATGCCCAAACATGTGTATTTTGGGAAATAAAATTATAACGTGTGTATTTTGGGAAATTTTTTAAAAAACGTGTATTTTGGGATTTTTTCCGGTTTCTTTTACCTCAAAGTTTGAGAATTACTTGTTAGATCAAATTCTTGTTCCCTACTATTACGGTGTATTAATCTCAGTATCAATGACACAAAATATGAAATATTATGTGGTGGGTTAACGACAATCATTTTATTAAATTTACTATACTATTTTAAATTTCTTCGTAATTGTTACAAAATTTCGGAACATACATAAGTTATATTTAAAGGATACAAGGACAACGAGTAGTGGTAGCAATTTTTAAACCAATCAATCCATCAAATACCCAATTAATTTCAATCCATTTGATCTAAATCTCATTAGATAGGTAATTCATGAACTGGATTCATGTATTATTCACAAATTATAGTTTAGTATCTATATGGTTATATTTTACAATTTGGCACCTAAAATTATTTCTAAAACAAAAAATATCGTTGGAAAATTAAGTTTTGGTACCTAAAATTTTCTATTATGACAATTTAGTACCTAAATTTATCAAAATTTAGATATGATCCAATGTTTAGATGTCACTTAGATGCATGATCCAACCCACTAATCTATTTTTTCTCCTAAATCCACCAATCTATTTAGCCTATAAATCCACCATTTATGAATACGTTTCATTTGCCACCTCTAACGACGAGGCTTAGTGTAACTGCACCTTACTCTCTTGCATGCACCATCCTTATCATCTTCCTTTTCGAATAATTAATAAAGCTGAAACTACTGTTACTGTTCTTGCTTAATATATATGCTTATTTATGGAAAAAAAAAAAAGAATTGCAGGACTGGTTAGGTTACTGTTGTTGCATGCTTAATAGTCACGAGTTTGGCATCTTTCCCATTACATTACCCAAAATTATGAGCACAATGATAATTATGAATCTGTTACTAAACCACGACTGTTACTGTTTGACAAAAATCATGTTGGGACCTTCAATGCTATTGCTAGCTCCTCAACTACTTTTCCGGTCTTCCCCTTTCCTCCCCTGCAATACACATGTCTGCTGTATGTGTCACATGATCCCAGTATCACTTTTCTTGAGGTCGTTGATGGTTGAGAAAGAAAATCAGTCAGAGATGGAATGTGAGAGCTGTTACGAATTTTGCCTCGAAAAATCTGAGTACTGAATTTCATACTTCCAGTCATATAAAGGGTCATTGGCATGTCACTAGAGGGTCATGGACATGACGCCAAAAGTCCATGGCCGGCGAGACGAGAAGCAAGCAATAGCGAGATTTGGAACAAGATCAAGCGCGAAGCAAGCTACACTCCAGCATGTACGATAGTTTCAAGATGATGAGGGGGAGCAGTTCTTCGTGGTAGTAATCAAGATGACGGTTCTCTACATAGTCACTACTCCATGGTTACAAATAGAAAGAGAGGTCGACAGAGAGCTAGAGACAATGGTTCTCAAAATCATACACCTGACACCTATGTCAAGTTTTTGTTTTTCTTTGTCAAAGTAGTCATAGTCGTAGTTTGAAACTCTCATAGGTGTATGAGTAACTTAATGTACTTTTATTTTCAAAAATCATCAATCAAACACATTCGTTGAAACTTTATCCAAATAGATACAAAACCGTATGTCCGTAATCACCAACAAAAAAAATCAAATACACAATTGAATTAAACCGACATAAGTTTCCTCACTAAAAAAACACTCAACCATCAAATATACGCATTACAGAAACACATAATCCCACAATATTACCATTGCCCCCCAACTCCACTCTGCCACCATAACAAAATTCAGTTGGAGACACAGATACGTAGCTACACTAGAATGTGAATGCCTGACACACGTGTGTGTGGGTTCAGCTTCAGCAACACCTGCACAACAAAACACTCGACTTACGTTTCATAAAACCCCTAGCCTCTCTCTTCCAGTCTTCGCTAACCTCCAAACAATTCATAACAAAATCAAAACTGGTCAGAAAAAAGTAGAAGAAGAAAAAAAGTATGCATGTCGTCGTTATGTCATTTACTGCACTGAACCCATTGAAGGTTACGTTGGGGCGCTGACTGGCAGTGGCAGGCCCTGCCCTCCTGCCTTTTACCCTCGTCCATTATATCTGACTTCCATCTCTACCAACACTGCAAACCCTCTCCAGAGCTTGCTCTGTTTTCCCCTGTTTTGCTCCCATGTTCCCCTTTTTTCCTCTGTTTTCCTAATATAATAATACAACAATGCCGCACAATCACAACAGCAATAATAATAAGCTGCGGCAGATACCGCCCTGCCATCATCCATCTCAGAGCAATAATAACAACAACAGCATTGCAGTGGCAGCAGCAGCCCCACCTCTCAAGATTCCCCGTCTTTCTTCCGACTACCCTGCCACCGGTACTGCTGCTACTGATTTCAGAACCTTCTATTCTCTTCTTCTATCTAGTAATTATCATTCTATTTTATCTATTTTGTTGACGTTAATTTTGCAGGTTTGGAGGGGCTGTTGATCTGGAACATGGACCCAGCAGCTGTTGCGGCCCATGGGTCGGCGACGACTGCTGGTAATCAGAATCGGCCTTCAGTGGGGCTGGGCCTGGGCCTTACAACCGGCGGCGGTGCTGGCGACGATCAGCAGCGGCAGGGAGAAGAGGAGCCAGTGGGTAAATCAATGGTGCATGGGTTTACACTGCCGCAGCTGCAAGAGCTGCAGCTGCAATCAGTGATATACAGGTATATAGAGGCCGGAGCCAGAGTTCCTCCCAGCCTCCTTGTCCCTATCTGGAGGAGCCTCGCCGCCGTCCCTCTCCACCGCCGCCACCACCACCCTACCTTGCATCATCTCTTCCCCAGCTGTAAGTACTACTACCCACACTCACAACCCAACAAAATTTTAGAGAAATAAATATAAAAAAAACGAGTAATTGTGATAAACTGAATCTTAATAAGGGATAAATGATTCGTGGTGACTAAATCTCATTCCAACGATTTGAATTATTCTAATTAATTGGTTTTTTATATGGAATTAAAGGTTTTTGTGGTCTAAGTGGTTTTCTCTTGAAATTACAATGACCGTATTTGTTTAACACATAGTTTTCTGATGTATGTACAAATTTCAAACTTTTTCGGCTCCATTTCGAGTTTCCTAACAGGTCGAGTTATTGAAATCAATTGATTCTTTGATTTGATTTTTCGGGTTTTAATTATATTTCGGATTTGTTTGGGGGGTGGGGAAATGAATTGGAGCAGTGACGCAGTGCAACCTGCAAATGATGGGTATGGAGTACTACAAGAACGGTGGGACACTGGATCCGGAGCCAGGGAGGTGCAGGAGAACTGACGGGAAAAAATGGAGGTGTAGCAAAGAGGCTTTGCCTGACCAGAAGTACTGCGACAAGCACATGCACCGCGGCCGCCACCGTTCTAGAAGCGCAAAGCAAGTGGTGCTCCGACCTCCTCCTCCTCCTCCTGCTAATTCTGCCGCCAGCGGCGGGAATGAGGCTGCGAACGGCAGCGGCGGCTGTGGTTCTCAGAGCAGCGGGAGTAGTAGCAGTGCTGGGAGTTGCAATGTCGGCGGCAAAAACAACATATCCAAGGCGCACCCTCACTACCTTTGACTTAGCTCTAGTGTTCTTCCTTCTTTTCTCTTCCGTTTTTTGGGTTTGATTTTGCTGTGTCGACGGGTGCATTGCAAGCATGCTCCAATGGAGGCAAAAAAAAAAAAAAAAGAAGAAGCTGTAGCTGGTCTTGTTGGCTTTGATGATGCATGTTATGGTGTCAAATTGAGTGACTTGTGTTTGTATTTCGAGACTTCTCTCTTTTGTTTTGGTATCAAATTGAAAGATGCATGTTGTGGCTTTTTTATGTTTACCCTTGCCTTGGGGAGTGAGTTTGTTGGTGACGTGACTTAAAATTTAGCTTGAGTTGGAAATGGAAATGAATAGCTTTGGGAGTCAAATTGAAGTTTCAAATATCATATTATCGGTGAGTGAAGTATTGTAAAAGGTGACTAAAGTTTTTTTTTTTTATCTACAGAGGGAGGAACTAAGTTATATTCAAATCACTTAGGTGTGTCATCTATTCGAACAAAATCGTTTGAGAAAGTGAGGTTGGTCAGTTTGAAACTACATATTTTTGGAGAAATTTTGAATTAATTAACTAGTATTATTTTCTTGTACGAAAATGAAAATAATATAGGATAATTTATCAAATCCATTAACTAATTAATACATTAATAATTATCTTCCAAAGTCGCATGGCTTATTCCCAATAAAAGAGGGAATAATCATGCAATTTTGCACAAACCCTCTAAACACATAATTCAGAGAGCAGAAACATGAAAGAGAGTATTTTTCCATGGAAAACTGATTTTTAAACAGACCAAGATTCATAGAAAGTGGTTGTTTTATTCTCTATGTTTATTGGCTGATAATTTGTTGTGCGCAAATACAAAGTAGTCTGATAATAACATTTTAAAAAGAGCAAACTAGCCAAAAGTAAGATAGCCTAACAGGAAAGTCGTCGCGTTAGTGAAGATTTGGGAGTTGCATATCCCAGGTTCGAATCCAAGCGAGGCTCGTTGGTATTCCCGAAAGTACAAGACTACTGATGACGAAACCCCGTTGACGTCAAATTTGATTTTAGGTGGCGCTCAAGTTTGATATCCTTAATTTTTTGGGGTTAGATTTCAATGTCATTGTTGAACTGGACATGATCATGAGTCGCCAGCGGTCAATTGAAAGATTTCAAGTTTGATTTTTTATTAATGCTATACTCTCAAATGTATAAGCTATACGAATCGCAGATCATAATTGAAAAGTGAACAATATCATCTCCGAATTCTTTATCCAAAAAACAAAAACATATCATCTCCAAAATGAACTGACCAAGCTTTGACAAAAAAAAAAAAAAAAGAACTGACCAAGAAGAAGGATCCATGTCAAACTAAAGTTTGAAGCGTAAGTGATGGGCTTTATTGTTTGGGAGCCGTTGGATGCCATGGGTTTATGTTCCTTGAGATTGGAATGGGGTCCACACTTCCTTGGGCCGATAGATACCAATTGGGCTTGGGTTAACAAGCTTGAGCCTTGTTGGGGGGCCTTTAGGCTTTAACCACGTAACTTTTTTTATAAATCAGGAACCTCAATTCTACGTGGCACGTGACACTTTTGTGACAGCGGGATCTACTAAATCTGAGGGGTTCACCTGTTTGAACTTACCTCGTTTTGCAAAGGTTCATCACTAGGATTCCATTGTGCCTCCGAGAACACTTACCTGATATCTTGGAGGATCGAACCTGAGAGCTGCCCCTCCCAAATCGTCACTTTTCTTCGTACTTACACCATTTAGGCTATGTGACCTTTGGCTACTATATGCATTATATTAAACATTAAAAAAAGGTATTCTATATTGGTTTGTGAAGGGTTAGATAATTAACGACGAATTGGAATCTAGAATTCACCTTACACAAGGTTAATATCTTAAATAAAGAGTGAAAGTTTATATAGCCAAACTGGTAAAATTCTAGAGAGATCCCTGATCGGGAAGTGTGAGGTCTCTTGTTCGACCCATTTTGAGGTCAGTTGTGGTGTTGTCGGAAGCACTAAAAGAAGATCTAAGACTCTTAGTGGATGTCCCAAAAGACTCAAGCAGGTGAACTCCAAAGTTTGGTCTCGCTCCGCCATCACTCAAATGGTATGTGCGTGAGGATGTTCCGGCGGTATGTTTCACCCTATTTGGTTTTTAATTAGGGGTAAAAATCGGTACGGTATCGGTATTCCAATACCAAATACTGGGATCCCGAATACCGAATTACACCCTAAAATCAATCTCAATCCCAGTCCCTAAATATTTCGGTATCCCAATCGGTATTATCAAATACAAAATTAATTAGCTTTGCAATTAATAATTAAATATGTAAATTAGATATGATTGTGTAGTTTAGGGCAAAGAGACTAAGCAAAGAGTCTTGAGTTCGCCTAGAGTTAGGATATGGATAAGGAGAATGGTGGAGAGATGATATCTCAACTTTTTGTCATTGGTAATCTTTAATTTGCCGAATTAGAGGCTGAGAGACGACTAATACTAGTGTTTGCTTTTAGGTGTTATGAAAATAACAAGAGATTAGGTGAGAGACGAGAGTGACTTAAACTGCAAAGTCAAAATTGAGTTGGATTGGGGTCTAAGTTGTGAAAGAGTGAGGAATGACCAAAGGTTGTGTGCTATATTTCATAATTTTTTAATTTTCAGTATTTTGGAATATACCGATCCCAATCCTGTAATCCCGAATACCGAATAGCACTCCAAAATAAATTCCAATCTCAATCCCTAAAAAATAAGTATGTATTCAGTATTACCAAATACTGATAAATTCGATACGATATTCGGTATATCCCAAATACCGGTACCAAACTTCCATCCCTAGTTTTAATACACAAGTTATGTTATTTGATGTTATTGGGTCTTTAATGCTCCGTTATAAGTGATTAATGAGTCACTAAAGCGACCCTTTTTGTGGTTCTTCACAACCTTTAATAGGTGGTTTATATATCAAATTATGGGATAGAAAGAATTAATTTTGACTTCCAGAATTAATTTATGGCTTTCAAAGTATCAGTGGCGCAAACTCCTCTTCTCGGTCGCTTCACTCTTGTGAAATTAACCTTCCAATTGTGAAGAGTACTTAGAGCACGAGATTCTGGAAGTAACCCCAAAAGCGGAGAGTGAATAAGTCTCACTATGGAAATCCATGTGTTAGATGTCGCGTTCAACCAAGGTGGCCGCCGTGAAGATGTTGGAGTGATCGGAGCAAGCTGGTGACCTTCGTTGGATTTTGGCTGTTACAATAGTAAATTAATAGCTCATACGTTCGGTGTGGTGTTAATTAATATATTAATAGCATGGCTGCACGGGTTTAATTCTCCCTAAGTACTGATGAACAATTAAGTTTCCCATTTTAATTTTCGGTCTTATTTGAAGCCTCGTTGGTAACAGCCATATTAGTTAAAGATGATTGAAATTTTTGGGGTTTGACTTTTGGATGTTACAATTTGATGTAGGTAGTTGGGATGGGATACGGTCACAACCCCATTTGGGGGTTGTGAGATTGACCACCCACTTCCTATTCATTGGATACGCTCTCTCTCCCGTCTCTTTCTTCTTTTTTTAAATTGATGGTTAGGATTAAAAGAAGGGTATTTTTGGAATGAAAAAAATATTACCACAAAGGATCCTTTCTCGCTTTCTATATAATTTATTTTCACTAAACAAAAAAATAACTCTCCACACACATGTTTCTCTCCCCTCTCTCTTCCCTCTCCCCAGAACCCTAGCCGCCTCCTCCCCCTCCGTCTCTCCATGTCGTCGCCACCTCCATCTCTCCCAATCTACTAGTCGAAAATCAGTACCACTAACGCACTGACGGAGTGGTTTTTTTGCAGAGCTATCTATCTTTATTTAATATTTTCTTTTTATTTTAATGTTCATTTATGTATCTATCTCTATCTTCTTTTTATGTTTTCATCTTTTATTCAATAATTATATTTTTCAATATATATGTAGCAGCAATATACTTATGTTTGGAGAGTGACATATATTATAATGCTTCAAAAAATATATATGATTAAATCTGTCAATTAAGTTTTCTTTTTCTTTTTCTTTTATACTTAATATATGTTATATTTTGATAAAAAATAAATTAAACACACAGATAAGTAATAAAAAAATATATAAATAAAATATAATGAAGGAAGTTTAGATAATCAACATTTAATAATCAATTGAATTTGAAAAATCAACTATATAATTTTATGTTTTGGTTATCAAACAATATATATTTCTAATATTTGTATCTATCAACGAAAACAAGTATTAAATATCAAAATACTTCAAAAGTTGTTTTTTTATAGAAACTTGACGAACCATAATATAGTACCTGGTTGTACAAATGAAGACGATAAAGAAAGACAATTTTTCTTCTCTCTTATAATGCATGCTTCTCTCTTATATTGACAATAGATGTGACATTACACCAACAAAATGAAGATATTAGTATAAGTAGTGGAATTTTTATCTCAAAACAAATACCAAAGATAAATAAATTTTAGCAAATGCATATTTGATCAGTTAGAAAATTATACAACAATGGACCATGTTAAGATTAGAACCCTCAACAGTGTGTGAGTATCTTGGACCGAGATTCTAAACCAACATCTAAACAATGACCATGAGTTGAGGGTGAGTCTATATTAAATTTCAGGAATTAACAATTGGTACATATTGTATAAGATATTAAATAGAGTGTCTTGATACACAAATATGATCTTACACTAAGACAGTAAACTTTCAATTGGGATGACTAAATTTATGTAATATTGAAGTACCTTTATAAAAAAAATCTGACTGAGTTGTCGTCATCTGAGCAACATCATTGGTTGAGAGTTTGTCCAAACTCGAGATTCATTGAATGACATATATTGCATAAGACAAAAAAATTGTGTATCGTTATTGACAAATCTTGACATAAGATTCTATATGGGACGTGATATATCTTCGTGACATGATTTATGATCAGTGAATCGAAGCATCATAAGTGAATGTGCTAAGTATTGAGAATTTTTAATTTATAGACGCAGCGCATACTCACCCATAGATGCAAATGTAAAACATTTAGAAGATCCAAAATAGTTTAAACATATAAATAAATTTATTAATGTAAATGGTAAAATTAAACTCACCGGCCAACGGGTCGGGTAAAAAGCTAGTTTCCTATAAACGGAGTTTCAGATTTTCAACATCGAGGAGTTCTCCATCGGGCATATAAATCCACTCTCATCAATGCCATCATCTACTCAATTCGGATAGTGTATTAAATGTTGCCTTTTCCAATCCCCACATGGCAACGAATGCAATGGGGGAAAGTCTGAGATTATACTTCTCCTCTCACCCAAACGGCTACCAGAAGATGCCCAATTTTGGAGATAATTTCCTATCTAGGCTAGTAAAAAACCCTAAAAATACACATACGGTACTTACCACTATTACCAATTTCAGTATTCTACCTTTTACGGTAGTTGAAAAGTTACAGTTTTCTATTGTTGACCATTTCAAAATTTACGGCCAGGCAGAAGAAGAGAGCTGAGGGAGAGCATGTGATATCACTAGTCAAAGCCTGATTCCCTGGCCGGGGCCCAAGACAACCAAAACGAAAAGGCCCGATAAGGAAAAAGGGGTTAACTGCATAAATGTCCACTACCTTGGGATCATTAATAAACTCAGATCACCAAATTTTATATTTTAGCGAGCTATAGTCTCCATTTGGTATTTCGCTCGAAATTTATCAGCTTCATATTAACGAAAACTATACACCCTCTAATTAGCTGTTTGTTCGGGAAAGCAGGTAATCAAAATAGTTCAATGCAATACTGAGTACAAAAGTAACGAGTTTGATACGGAATGAGTATGAATTATACACAGAAACCTCCATATAATTTAGCTAAAATCAATATGTCCTATTTGACCCTCTGGGATGCCAAAGTTGGATGACAAAAAAACCTCGATTAAAATAACCGAAGCGATAGTTTACGTTAATTGTTTCAAACGATAAAATATAACTTGGTGATGTATTTGCTAATTTGTCCAAAATTCAGTGACCATTTCTGTAATTGGCCAACCGACAGTCCCATCCCCTCCCAATCTCTCTCTCTCTCTCTCGATTTTATGATACGGGTGATCTCTTCTCACGAGGAATCTAATCTCTCATTTGATCTGTTTTTAATATTCTCTCTCCACTCTCCAATCCCCTTCCCTCCCAAAAAATACCCCAAAATCCTACGACTCAGATCTCATCACCACCGCTCCCATCTCAATCCCCGCCGTCCATTTCCCCCAAATAAAATTTCTGTCCCCCTCTCCTCCCTTGTACAGTCATCTCCTCCTCTCGCCAAAATTCCCCCATTCTCAATTCTCATCCAGATCTATCCAATTCCCAATCTCCCACGCACTCCCCCCTCTCATTCCCCATTCATCCTCCACCCACCGCCGGCGATGGTGGAACCGCAGTCATGGGCCACCCGGCGGATGAGCAATCCCAGGTTACTAGACTCCACCTCCACCACCGCCACCACCAACTCCTCCTCCGCCGCCTCCGTCCCTGCCGACGACCAAGTCCTCGACATCCCCGCCACGCCCCCGGGGGACGTCAGGGGAAACAATGCCTACTACTACTCCTCCGCCGTCGGATCTTACTTCTCCCCCACCGTCCTCACCGCCTCAATCATCGCCTCCTGGTACTTCTCCAACATCGGAGTCCTCTTGCTCAACAAGTACCTACTCAGCTTCTACGGCTATCGCTACCCAATCTTCCTCACAATGCTCCACATGATCTCCTGCGCCGCCTACAGCCACATCGCCATTCGATTCCTCGAGATCGTTCCCTTCCAGCAGATCCTCTCCCGCCGCCAGTTCCTCAAGATCTTCGCCCTCTCCGCAATCTTCTGCTTCTCCGTCGTCTGCGGGAACACCTCCCTCCGCTACCTCCCGGTATCGTTCAATCAGGCCATCGGAGCGACGACGCCGTTCTTCACCGCGATTTTTGCGTTTTTAATTACTTGTAAGAAGGAATCGGCGGAGGTCTATTTGGCGCTGATGCCGGTGGTGTTTGGAATCGTGTTGGCGAGCAATAGCGAGCCGTTGTTCCATTTGTTCGGGTTTTTGGTCTGCGTCGGGTCGACAGCGGGTCGGGCGTTGAAATCGGTGGTACAGGGGATTCTGTTGACATCCGAGGCAGAGAAGCTTCACTCGATGAATCTGCTGCTGTACATGGCGCCGATGGCGGCGATGATTCTGCTGCCGTTCACGCTGTACATAGAGGGGAATGTGGCGGCGGCGACGGTGGAGCACGCGAGGAGGGATCCGTTCATCATTTTCCTGCTGGTGGGGAACGCGACGGTGGCGTATTTGGTGAACCTGACCAATTTTATGGTGACGAAGCACACGAGCGCCCTGACGCTGCAGGTGCTGGGGAATGCGAAGGCGGCCGTGGCGGCGGTGGTTTCGGTGCTGATATTCAGGAATCCGGTGACGGTGATGGGGATGGCGGGATTCGCCGTTACGATTATGGGCGTGGTGCTTTACAGCGAGGCCAAGAAGAGATGTAAGGTCACCACTCATTGATTGACGCAAGGAGGAAGAAAAAAAAATTATTTTCCTATTTTCTGGGGCAATAATTTGAATTTTGGTGGGGAGACGAAAAAGGAAAAGAAGAAAAAAAAGGGGGGGAATTCGGAGAGACATTTAAAGGTGAAGATTCATTTTGATTGCCATTTGACAGGCCCACAAACACCCAACTGGTACTCTCACTTACTGCGGCTCTTTTTTCCCATTTTCTATTTTATAAAATTTGCTTTTTATTTACAACTTATAAATTCCTGATAATTAGATATCGTGGGAATGGTTGAATGCCAAGATATAGACCAATGGAATTGTCAGCAATTGTATAGGATAATGGATTTATGTTCTTTTTTCCCCCTTTCTATTTGGAGCCTGAAGAAAAACGAAATTTTTTATCTGAAATTCTTTTTGGCTTAACGGGAAAAAAAAAACAAGAGGGAAATTGATAGTTTCTCAATGGCATGTGCTCTGATAATAATTGTGCGGTTGGAGCTGTCGGTTGTATATAGTTGATTACTTCTTTCGATCCGTTTCCAGATCTAGTTAGGATTATGATAATGATTTCTTTGTTTCGTCGTTTTTATTTGTGTGCTAATTAGTTGTTGCGATCAGATTTACAATGTGTTTTGTTAGCATGTTGACTAGAGATAGACGTCAACATGATTCAACCGATTTGTGATTTCGGTTATTTCATGTATCTATTGTCGTCATTTACATGATTGTCATTGTTGGAATTTTACGAGTAAACTGGTTTGATTGACGTGTGGTCTGATATTCGATAGTTTGCCTAGATGCATACCCCTGCCAGCACTTCAACCAAATTGAATAACAACATAAAACATTATTCATCACAGAAATGTAGCATTGAATTATTAACACGTAGGTGGAGTGGAAAGGAAGCAAAGCGATGAAAGTTGTGGTATTGGTTTAGAACTCATCCCACCGTGGCGTCTCTATCCATTTGCCGGAAAGGCTCCACTTTGTCGGTCCTCAACTCATTTGTTATTGTCTAATCAGGTGGATACAAGACCGAGGGTTTAATCATAATCATAGGTGTTAACAAACTAGTGACTACTTTTACTTAGCATTCGTTGCGTATACTCAACTCTCTCTCTATTTCGATGGTGATGTTTTGGATGGAGAGAAATTTTACAATGCTATATAGTATTAGTGTTTTAGATTTTTGTCTTTATGGTACAACTTAAAATTGTACATTCACGTTATGGTACAACTTCAGATTGTACCTATACTTTTTGTACAAATTCTTTTATGGTACAACTTGAACTTGTACCTTTATGTGATGGTACAACTTCAAGTTGTAAAATTGTACCATAACATAATGGTACAAATTGCTTTATGGTACAACCTAAACTTATACATTTAATGTTATGGTACAACTTTGAGTTGTACATTAAAGCACCAATGCTATATAGCATAGTAGAAGTGCTCTTGGATGGAATGGATTAAACAAATCTAAGTTCATAATTGTTTTTACCAAAACACTACTTTTGTCTTCGCCGGGCTGTTACTGGCCGGTTGGGCCAAAAACGTCTCCTATAACGGTGAAATATTTTATTAATTAAAGTAGAACAAAATTACAAAGCAAAACACAAGTAGGTGACAATAACGAGTGACAGGAAGGAGAGGGCTTTGTCTGTGTGTGAGTTTGTTTTTCTTCATCATCTAGTAGCTGGTACCAGAATTTTGCTAAGTTGTTACCATGCCTGCTGTAGCGAGACAACATCTGAAATCATATAGGTCTTGCACAATCCAGCAGCTACGATACTCGCAATTTATTTGGTGAACTATTTTATAGGCGTACGATACTATTGAATCGTGCATACTCGCTTCGTGGTCATTCGATGCAAATCATGATAATTTGTTGTAAATAAAATGTCACTAAGTCTATCAAACAATCACGAAACGGCCACATGAGATCCAACTAGGGGTGTTCAAACGGAGTGTTTATTGTGGTAATCATTTTAATCGGTAGTATTTTGGTTTGGTTTCAGACACTACTAACCAATCAAACCAAATCAACCAGTTAAGTAATTAGTCATGTATCTAATTTGTATTATATACACGTATTTGCATAACCACTCAAGAACCAAACGTTCCTCCATTTTAGACTCATTAAAAATAAAGTTCAATATTGTTCCTATACTGTGTATATATACATATATTTGTAGAGTGTAGACCATGATATATGAATGCATAATTTAGATAAAACTCATACACTATGGTAGATGTAAACTTGAAAAGGAGGCCTTTTTCAACCTATTATATTTGCTAAGAGACTCATAAGTCAATTTACACAAACACAATAATTCATTAACCCCATACAATTGACATATATTTTTGTTAGGTGAATACTTTTATTGACTATAAAATAATTGTATTAGTTGCATGTATTTTATGTTAAGGGTTAACTATAACTATGTGTTGATTGAATTGTTTTATTCAGTGGCGGAGCTACTTAGAGGAGGGGGTGCATAATTGTATTAGTTGCATGTATTTTATGTTAAGGGTTTAACTATAACTATGTGTTGATTGAATTGTTTTATTCAGTGGCGGAGCTACTTAGAGGGAGGGGTGCATGCAGCCCCCTTGGCCGTGGGCAAAAAAATCTTGAGTATATATAGTGAAAAATGGGGATCAAACCTCTGACCACATGATTAACACTGAGCAATCTCACCATCTCGGCTAGAAGAGGATTTTAATTTATTCAACACACATTTACTTATATCAAAGTTAATTATCTGTCCTAATATCAACACACTGTCGTCGATTCCAGCAAGGCAGAAACCCCCCCAATTTCATTTTCGTTTTCCTCTACCCAGCAGCAGCAGAGGCGCTGCAAGTGCACTCGCCGACCTCCAAGCTTCCATCCTCCAACGGCGGCGAGTCCACCCTCCAAGCTCTCCATCTCCCGCTCCCAGCTCACCGCACCTCCACCCACCACCCATATTTCCGACTTCTATCCTCCAAATCCGAAATATCTACAGGCTCCAGACTTTAGTTCTCCATCATTCACCTCCAAAAATCCTTCTCTTTTTAATTGTGAGTAGGGCAGGGAAGCAACAAGCCGGTAACACAAAAATTGCTTTGGTTCACATCATCAATCTTATCAAAAAGGTAGAATCTAAGTTTTAATTTCGATTACTTGAAGTTTTGTTATTTGTGTTAATTTAGGGTTAGGTTTTTGCGTTTGGTATACTCAATTTCATCTTCAAATTAAGAACATGGACTGAATTATTCATATAATGAAGTTGATTTTCATTTGTAAATTAGATGAAGAGATATTATTCGAGGAAAGTAAAAACTACTTCTCCGGAAATGGAAGAGACAGAATCACGAGGTAGCAAGCAATCTACAACTTTTCCCCAACCGTGCATACAATCGTCGAGGTTCATTGTAGGCGATGTGTGCAGAACTATTATTATGTAATTGTACAAATCTTGGGTCTTATGTTATTGACTTCATATTTTCGTTTAAAGTTGACTTTTTTATTGTATAGTTGATTTTTTCATTACATGAACAAGCACCCCCTTGGCAAATTTTCTGGCTCTGCCACTGGTTTTATTCATCATATAAATTGTGAATTGATGTCAAATATTTTAAAGCAATTAGGCGATGGTAGGAAAAAAAAAACTTCGCGTTCGTGCTCTCTCTTTTCGGAGGAGTGGGTCGGCAACCGCCTTCGTGCGCTAGTGCCCTTCGGGATTTCCGCCGTCGTGCGGCGATGGGGCCTGTCTCTCTGGAGAGGTATGGCTATAAATCCCCTCCCGCTGGGGGGTGGGAGTGTGTATATTGCATCAATTGACCTTTACTCGCTTTGTTTCTCTTTTGTCCGGCAATCGTCGACCATGGCGGTGGTACAGTTCAATGATGAGGATTTGGCAGCCGGGCTGGCTCGGGGGGAGCTTTCCCTAATCGGACGGTTGATTGGTTCCCCGCCGTCGTTGTATGCGGTGAAGATGATGCTGGGCCGGGTGTGGCTCTACAAGGGTGACCTAACCATTTCCGGCGTGGAGGAGGGTTTGACCCAATTCCTTTTTTCGTAGAAGGATGATTTGCACAAAGCGGTTACCAAATCCCCATAGATCTTCGAAAATTTTATGTTGGGTCTGGCACGATGGGAAAATCCTTCTCATGATGTGGCTGATCGCCTCCGCTGGGCTCTAATGGCGGTACAGATTTGGAAGGTACCGTTTGATTGCTTCACTGAAAAATTTTCTGGCGGTTAGGTTCTTCCCTTGGGGTGCTCAACGACCCTCCCACGCTCCACCGCTCTGATGTCTCGGGTGGGCTTTACGTTAGGGCGGCGCCAATTCTCGACCTCACTGCCCCATTGCCGGATGTGATTACTGCTTGGCACATTGATCTGTCTCGAGGTAACTATGTGGCATCAGTTAAATTTGAAAAGGTTCCTCACTTTTGCTTCCTTTGTGGTGTAATTGGGCATATTGGAGAGGGTTGCCCTCGTAAGGAGGCTTTGGCTGGTGCTTCTCTAAAGTATGGTGTGTTCTCGGTGGCAACTGAATCGGGGCCGCCTGTGACGAAAGATACCCTCTCAAAGCGGCGCCGGCGGTTCACTTGGATCCGTGCGGCCAAGGCTCGCCCATCACCCTCGAGTAATGGCGGCAGTTTCAAGGAGCCTCCTCTACGCCAGGTTGTTCCATAGTTACTGCCAATCCAGGAGGGAGGTGCTGGTGGTGAGTGGCGGGACACTCGTCGTCCCTCCCCGAGACTCATGGTGGCCAATTTTCAGGCTCTCTCAATTGTCCCCTCAAGTTCGGGCCCTTGAGATGCGGCAGCAACCCCATTGGCGGAGGACACTACCATGAGTGATGGTGTTGTCCCCAACTCCTTCAGCCAAACGAGCACGCTCTGATTCTTCGGCGTCGGCTACTTTCTCCTCCCTCCATGGTAAGGCGGTGGCATCCAGCCTCAACTGGGCCCAACCCGACCCATGAGTTTTATGGTGTGGAATTGTCGGGGGATGGGCTCCCCCTTGACAATTCCCTCTCTTGGTGGAGCCGTTGCACGATTCTTGCCCAACCTTGTCTTTCTCAGCGAAACTAAACGGGAAGATGACTTTGTCAAGTCCAAATTTGCTAGTTTGGGGTACAAATCAGCAAGATGTTTTAGTGCGTCTAACGGTGGTGGTGGTTTAGCTGTAGCTTCAGGAGATCATGTTACTTGTACAGTGCATCAACTTTCTTCCTTTCATTGTTTTATGGAGTGTTTAGTTCCAGTTGTAGGGAGCCTTGTCATTGTCTTTGTACATCTTTCGTGTGATGCTGCTGATTGCCAGTATCAGCTTAATGAAATAGCTTCTTTGCTCTCGTCCGTTTCTTTACATGCCTTTGTGGTGGGTGATTTTAATTGTCTCCTCTCTTCAAATGAAAAGATGTGGGGGGGGGGGGGGATGTACCCTCTATTGCTGCCTTGGATAAACTTAATGAGTTCTTACTGTCTACTGGCCTTTTTTACTTAGGTTTTCAGGGTTCACCATTCACATGGTCTAATCGGCGTGCAGGTGGGGAGCACATCTTAGAGCGGTCGGATAGATGTCTTGGCAGTGCATCAGCGATGGCAGAATGGACGGACTTAAGGTAATACACCTTACTGACTTGGGCTCTGATCATCAGATGATTTTTGTGCAGCTCATCAAACAAGGGCATCATCCGCATACCAGGTTCCAATTTGATGGGAGATGGAATTCCAATGCAGAGGCAATGGATATAATTCAAATGGCTTGGTCCAAACCTACGTGTGGTTCTATCCAATTCCGAGCCTTTAATCAACTCAAAATTGTTCGCCATAACTTGGTTGACTGGGCAAGAGTGGGTACTTCAAATTCAGCTCGTTGTATTAGGGAGCTCAGGACTGCAATTGAGGACCTTCGCGAGGCAGCTCTGGTGGATTGGGATGCTATTCGCCAGCTGGAACGGGATCTCTCGACTGCATACATTAAAGAGGAATGCTTTTGGCGTCAAAAGTCGCGAGTTGGTTGGCTCTGGGAAGGGGATGCTAACACCAACCTCTTCCACCGCATGGTACTTCGACGACGGCGTTTTAATCGCTTGAGAGGGCTAAGAGATGATGCTGGAACCTTACATCATGAAGAAGAGGCCATGGCAGGTATAGCTATTCCATTTTATCAATCTATTTTCACCTCTAACAATGTGCATGCCTCATCGTATGTGGACTCTTTGGGTATTTCCAGCAGAGTCACGAGAGAGATGAATGACGCTTTGATAGCTCCTGTCTCGGCTCTGGAAGTCAAGGAGGCGGTGTTCCGGATTGGCAGCCATCAGGCCCCTGGTTCCGATGGATTCACAGCAGCCTTTTTCCAAGCTCATTGGGAGGTGGTGGGTCCGTTGATCACGACTACAGTCCTCAACTTCTTTAGCTCCGACCGGCTTCTTCACAGCTTTAATCATACTCTGATATCCTTACTGCCAAAGGTGCTGAATGCCGACCCAATGCGCCAAATCCGTCCCATAGGTTTGTGTCATGTATTTTACAAAATCATTGCTAAACTTATGGCTGCTAGGCTCAGTGTGATCTTACCTGATGTTGTGAGTTCCACACAAAATGGTTTTGTGCGTGATAGATCTATTACTGACAATATTCTACTTGGCCAAGAAGTTATGCAATTTCTGAAAACTAAAGTGCATGGTCGGGATAAGTGGATGGCACTTAAACTAGATATGGAAAAAGCTTATGACCGGGTTGAATGGTCATTCCTGTTGCTGATTATGGAACAGATGGGGTTCTGTTACGAATGGCGGCGCTGGATTAATGCTTGTATCTCCACTGTATCCTTTTCGGTTCTAATTAATGGACATTCCCACGGGTATTTCAAGACCCCAACGGGGTTTGCGTCAAGGTGATCCCCTATCTCCCCTGTCTCTAGGTTATATATTCTGAAGCTTTTTCGTCTAAAATATCTAGTGAGATCATGGCTGCGAATTTGCATGGTTTGCGGGTTCATCGGCATGCGCCTTTGACTTCCCATTTATTTTTTGCCGATGATACTTACCTGTTCTTGAGAGCCTCCTTGCCGGAATGTGCTAATCTGCTTTCTCTGTTGGACGGGTTAGAGAGGGTTAGTGGACAAAAAGTTAATCTTGCTAAGTCGTCTATGTCTGTTAGTTCTAATGTCTCTGACCAGGAACGCATGGCATTGAGATCTTTTCTTGGGGTGGCTGATTCTAGTATTCTCGACAAGTACTTAGGGCTGTCGGTTCATATCCAACGGTCTAAGACAAAAACATTTAGGTTTGTTGAGGAGGGACTAGCTGCTAGGATCCGGTCGTGGAAAACTAAAGCTATGTCCTTGGCTGCGAAGGAAACGGTGATTAAATCTATTGGGTAAGCTTCCTCTATCTATACTATGTCTGCTTTTCAATTGCCTTCTTTCACCTGTCGCAGGTTAAATGGCCAACTCTCTCGGTTTTGGTGGGCTGATCAAGATAAAGAAGACGGTATGCACTGCTTTCATGGCAGGAGGTGTGTCTAAGCAAGTTTGCAGGGGGGTTAGGATTTCGGGACATTGAACGCTTCAACATCGCTCTCTTGGCTAAACAAGCTTGGCGGGTACTAATGAATCCGGATTCCACGTTGGCGTCATTATACCGAGCGAGATATCACCCACATACCTCATTCTTGGAGGCGGCCCCTGGTCCAAGGCCGTCCTGGGCTTGGCAGGGCATCTTAGCCGGGAGGGATCTTCTATTTCGTGGTCTCCGCTGGCGGATCGGGGATGGGGCTACCGTCCAAGTACTTGCAGATAAGTGGCTTCCGTCAAACCCTCCCTCCATCCCTCTATTGCAGCTAGAGGTGGCAATTCTCAATCCAATCCACCAATCCATTAAAAATATCCACATAATCCAATCCATTTAAATCCAATCCATTTGACCCAAATCCAATTGGATTGGTGGATTAATGGATCAATCCATGGATCCAAATGGCAAATTACAGTTTGGTACCTATATTTTTTATATTTTAAATTTTGTACCTGAAATTTAATTTTTATACGAAAAATATTATTGGAAAATTACGTTTTGGTACTAAATTTTTTCATTATGACATTTTAATACCTAAACTTTTCACATTTTACATATTGGTCCTTGGTTGAGGATGTCATTTGGATTCATGGATAATCCACCAATCCACTTGATCCAATCCATGAATCCACCAATCCATTGGATCCAATCCATTTGATCCATGGATCCACCAATCCATGGATCCAATCCATTGCCACCTCTAATTGCAGCCGCATATTTCCCACTGTCCTGTCTTTGTTTCTGATCTCATTTGCCCCTTTTCCCGATCCTGGAACGTGGAACTTCTTACCAGCCTCTTCATGCCATCATCGGTGTCTTTAATTTTGTCCATCCCTCTACCTCTGCAGGCCTCTCCAGATAAGCTAATTTGGTATCACTCTCCAACTGGAGAATACACTGTAAAAACCGGGTACCATGTTCTTACTGATGAATTGCTGGCTTTACATCCTCCCTCTTTGTTGCCATATGATTGCAGGTTCTGGAAGTTACTGTGGAGCTTACTCCTCCCACCTAAACTTAAAATTTTTTGGTGGCGAGTGGTCCGAGGCTTTCTTCCTGTTCGGGCGGTGCTTCAAATCAAGCGGCTGGTAACGGATAATACTTGCCTGGTATGTTCTGAAGGTGCTGAAAAACTCTTTCTCATTCTTTCCTCCACTGTCGGGTGGCCACAGAGCTGTGGGAGCTGGCTGGGTTGGGTAGCCTTCGAAGGAGACTAGAGGGTTTGTCCCCTTCTGATTGTTGGAAGGCTTTATTTTTTTCATGCCATCTGTCCAAGACTGAGATTGCTGATGTTGTTTTCCTTTGTTGGCGAGTGTGGAAATCCCGCTGCTGGGCAATCCATAAGCACATCCAATACTTGGGGCAACCCTTATTTCGCCAGTTCCGAGTTCAGGTTGAGGAGTGGCAGCACGCGTCATCGCCGTTGACGCTCCATAGGGATGGCGGTGGGGCGCCTCGTACACGGATGGGCTCTGGCCAGGGAGCGCGTAGTCCGCCACCAGCCGGGATTTGCCCACCTGGTGGTGTCCTTGTTCGCTTTGATGGAGCTTGGAAGAGGATGTGGGGGGCGGAACAGGCTTCGTCGGCTTCTCCCACAACGGCCAACTGCTATTCGCATTCGAGCAGTACTACCCAGGTGTGTCTGAACCTTTTATTTCGAAATTATTAGCTCTCTGCGATGCGATAAACTGGTGTGTCTTGCATGGGTTTGTATCGGTCAATTTCTGTGGCGATTGCCAGCCTTTGATCCGCAGGATACGTACGAGGGATGTGACTCATGGAACAGGCGGTGCGATCTTGGAGGAGATTTGCTCGGCGTCCGCGTTGTTTAGTTTATTTGATTGTAATTTTACTCCGAGGTTGTACAACAGGGCTGCCCATTTAGTGGCTTCTAATGCCCTTTCATCGACAGTTCGGCTACTTGTCGACTGTCGCATTTGGTTGTCAAGCGTCCTGTAATATCTATATCTTCCCCTATCTATGGCAACAACAAAAAGTGAATTGATGCATTAACCGGAGAAATAAATTCACTTACTGATTATGTGATGTTATTTTGGTTAACTCGTTAACCAAATTGATTAAATTTTAATTTAATTACTTTTAGTGTGTATTAATTTGGACGATTTGGTAATTAACATGATAACCATTTGAAACTAAGATCCAACGACTCAGAAGGCATGTGAAATGGTTCTGAGTTCCCACGTGTGGGGTGTCAGCAGTCAGCACTCTAATAGATTCCCTTCTGCCCTCTGCACGATTGTAATTAAAATATTTGCCAAGTGATAGTGGTGGTAGTTATTTCTGTTGATTCTTTAATCAGAATTAACCAAAGCTAGCAACTGGCTTAAGCCCAAAGCTGGAGCAGGTGGTTTGGTGTGGTGGCCTGTTTCATTTCATGTAGTTTGGTGAAGTCAGGAGTGAGTGGGTCACAGTCACAGAGAATGTCCAACTTCCTTCATGATGTCAAACTATAATCAACCAATTTTCTGATTTTTCTACCAAAACTACATCCAGTTTTATGAGTAAGAAGTAAGAACGTATATATTAGCTTTAATTCTATGTAAAATCGTTATTCTAGAGAAACACAACAGGTAAACATGATAATTAACATCCACTTTTATTGATTAAAGCTAAACTTCAAAAATAATAATGACTTAGGATAGTATCCTCTCAAAAAACATAAACAACCCTTGGAAAACATACCAAACATCAAATATTCTCTTCTGGGGGGAACAAAATCAAATTCAGAAGAAGAGCATCCCAAGAGTGCCAACAAGAACAAGTGCAGCAAATCCAATGTTGACCATCGTGACCCCGGAGGAGGAATATCCCGCCGGCGGGGCAGATCCCTCGGAGACGGTGATGACCAGCTTCTGACCGGAGGCGCAGTGGCCGGCAACTCCACAGATGTACCATTTCCTCCCCGTGGTTTTAAGCGGGATCTCGTCGCTCCCCGAGGTCAGTGGCGGAGTAGCGGCCAGAGGCTTGGTGCAGTCCTGGAAATCTGTGCCATTTACCTTGAACACGTTGTGCTTTCCCGTTGGATAGTTGAAAACTGCAACACCCAAAAAAAACAAAACACGGTTCGCTAGTCACATGAGGAAATGTCAAATATTATATCAAGTCAAGTAGTAGAATTGTACAAATTGTGCACGTCTGATAAAAGAACAATGTGCCCGTGAATCTCCAAAAGCTGCAAGAATTAAAGTAATACGGGAAAAAAGTATTTTGTACCTAGTGAGTCACCAACAAAGAACGTCTTGCCCTCTGCCCAAGTAGCGTAATCAAAGTTGTTGGTCCAGCCTCTTTCGTCCCCCACTACGTACTGTTTCGCCGAAGCCTTTGCGGGAACATAAACTGCCGCAGCAACAGCCGCTGCAATTATCAACGCCACCATCCTTTTACTGCTAAAGCTCGCAAAAGTGCTACTGGCCATGGCTGGCTGGCTGCTTCTGACGATCAGCAATGTATTGTGTTATGTATATAGACTAATGGGATGCACTTGCTCTTGTTGACTTGTTGTTATATATGGGCTTGCCTCTTTATATATAGCACTAGCAGTGTGATTTGCCGACTTATATTCTCTTCTGCCCGCAGCTCTGGTTGTAGTTATCGACCAGTTTTTGTGTTGTTTCCTTTTCTGTTGTTGTTGTTCTTCTTCTTCTTCTTCTTCTTCTTCTTGCAGCTTCCGTCCGGCGATTGCCGGCAATTTACATGTGGTGCTCTATTGTGGGTACTTTTGCTTCATCATTTCTTTCTTAATATGGTATTTCATTTGACGATGTCAATTATATTTCCGACTGTACGTATATCAAGATAATGTGGTAGTTAGTTAATCGATAATCCTCTTTTTTTTTTTTAAATTACATGACATATAAGTTCGATTCATCGGTCGTTATGATTAGTAGTACGTAATTCCGCCAAAAATAAATATAAATAAATGAATGTAAAGTCATTTACAATGAATAGGAAGAACTCAGCCTAAAATATTCTGGGTTGTGTTATTAATATTTCATTTACATTTTTAACAGGTTTTGTTTTGTTTTATGTTGATTTCACTCTTTCTGAGTCCCGTTTTGTGTTGGTTTATAATGGCATGCCAAATGGGGCTTCTGAGGGATTTTTGTTTTGAATAAGTGGACTTCCTAGTTGATCATCTATTCTTTGTACTTCACAATATATATGGGCGTAATACTCGCGAAAATTATGTAATATCTCGCCAAAGAGAATTCAAAATTGTCATTTAATTTAGTTGTAAATTTACATCATTGGATGTGAAAAAGTTTGGTGGCAAGTTGTTGAATTAGATAATAAATAGCGTGAATATCATATAAGGGGTCCACTAGGTAGAACTGGAAATTATCCTGACCAGTCCCTAAATGGTTAAGATGTACGACTGATCCGACCCGCTCATGTTTCCTTCTTGACCCTGTCTTACCCTCTAGGGTCAGGACGGGTCGGCGGGTCGACCCTTATCAACAAACTAATTTTTTATAAATTATATTTTGGTATCCAAAATTATTTTTCTTACAATTTAGTACCTAAACTTTATTTTTTTACAAATAAGTCCTTCACTTTTGATGGTAAACTATATTTTGGTACTCAGATTTATTTATTTTTACAATTTAGTGCCTAAACTTTTAAAATTGTACAAATAAGTCCAATGTGTTGGTATGTGGAATTTCATGTATAAGGGTCACAGGGCAAAAAACTGGCTCGACCCTACCCGAGTCAAAAAATGACCCGACCCTAAACTGACCGAGGAGCGGGTCAATAGATTTTTAGGGTCAAGTTTACACCCTACCATTAGGATGCGGCAGGGTGCACCGCAAGCCCATGTACACCCTTCTCAAAGGAATATCACTCACTTTCATTATCTAATAGTTAAACTTGATAGTGACATTGACGAGAAATAAAAATAGATACACTTCAAAATACCTTTAAGAAGCATCATAAATACATATGATTGTATCATGTACAACTTGATAGCTGATCATGATGTCCTTGAATCAAGCAGTTTGGGGTTTGATCCTTCTGAAAGGAATGCCATTCACTTTGATTAACATAATAGTTCAAGTGTATTGTGAAATTGACAAAAAATGAAAATAAATAGATTCCAAAATGTTAATGTTTTTGGGAGTGAGTTAAATATAAAATGAATGGTTTTAAATTTCATTAAGGGCATTTGGTCTAGTGGTATGATTCTCGCTTTGGGTGCGAGAGGTCCCGAGTTCGATTCTCGGAATGCCCCTTTTTATAAACATCTTGAGAAGTCCTGATAAGATAAAGGTATACATCCTTCCATTTTTTAATATGTTGGGGATGTAGCTCAAATGGTAGAGCGCCCGCTTTGCATGCGGGAGGTACAGGGTCCGATCCCTTGCATCTCCATTTTGTGTATGTTATTTTAATAAACTACAAAATTTTGATTTTACTTGCGAATTCCCTATTGAAGACTTCTTTTCACTTTTGGCTTAGCATGGAAATTTTTTGATGAATTCCCTATTGACGACTTCTTTTCACTTTTGGCTTAGCATGGAAAGGTCTTCTAATATACATAGAATAGACTGCTCATGGTGCAAGTATACCTTTATTTTAATGGATTAGGCGTCTTTATATTCACAATATTATATATATAAACCGAAAAATGTAATTATCCAGAAGCCAATGATGTGATCAAATTTCATAGTGATAAAGTTAAATTCAAAAAAGAGAAATTTATAACGAACCGAGATAACTATTAAAGAATCAAAGGCTCCATGCTCATTATTTAATGTTGGTACCAATTTAACTCTTATACTAATAGAAGGTTCATCATTAAGCGTTTCTATAATCAGAATATTATAGATTTGTGGCTGATGTCATTGGGGTTCAATTGAGAATGAAGGATATGACAATTCAACACCTTTGGAACCGGTCATGCGAAAGAAAGCACTTAAAGCCGCATCGACTCTTCAAAAGTACTTGATGCAATCAGAGAAGACATCACCGGAGACTTTGAGTGCAATGAGTAAAGTTCAAGATGAACTTCTATTAGACTTGAACTTCAAGAATAAACAAAAAAACTAAATATTCATATTTTTCTATGGTATCCTATTTATATTATAAATTTCTAGATGAATTGTATTTTTACCATTATTAATTTATAGAGTTGAAAATCCATGTAGGTTGGTTGCCAAAAATTATTATCTTATTATTTTAATAAAAATGCTCATTTTTTTACACTAGTTCAAGTCGGTACTGAAAAAATTATTAATTTATTGATTATTAATTTGAAAAGGTTATACAGTATTTGAAAATTCAAAGTTTGAAATTGATAATCAACATAATCACAAAGGAATACTAAAGAAGGGCATATACAGTATAGCAGCAATTAGCAAATGCACTTTCACCCGAAATAAATTTATTTTAAATAAAATATGAAAAATCAAAGCTTCAAAATGCAAAAAAATAAAAAAAAACATTGAATTAGACATTTAGCAGACCTTCTAAGGTCAAATTTTACAAAATCAAAATTCAATAACTCTATCGCTATTAGTCTCACTCCCAAACACACAACTCAATTTCAGATCACATGAACATCCCAAGAACGCCGACGACCACCATGGTAGCAGCAAACCCAGCACTGATGATGCTCCCAGAGGCGGCGCCGGTTGATGGCGAGGTCGGCGTCGGCGCCGGAGCGGCAGATCCGTCCAAGACGGTGATGACGAGCTTCTGACCGGAGGAGCAGTGGCCGGAGACGCCGCAGATGTACCATTTCCTCCCGGTGGTTTTGAGTGGGATCTCGTCGCTCCCGGTGGTAAGTGGAGCGCCAACAAGTGGCTTCGAGCACTGCATGAAGTCTGTGCCGTTCACCTTGAACACGTTGTGCTTTCCCGCTGGGTAGTTGAACACTGCATCCACAGACAATAAATATTTATGTCGTCTGTACACCCAAACTAATAATTGTGATCAAATCTTAATATAAGTTATACTAGAAATATTAGTGGTATAATATTTTATACTACAATTATAATTGAACTGTACTGTTTTATATTATCGCTTGACTTTCGATATTCAGTATTTTCATGAAAACAAATTACTATCGGTATCAGACCGATTAGTATGGTAGGATTTCTAAAACATTTCAACCAAACTTTTTTTTGCTACGTCCACGTAATTTATCCCCTTAACGAGTTATTATTACATGGAAAATTAAAAGATTACTTACCAAGGGAGTCGCCGACGAAGAATTGCTTGCCGGCGGTCCAAGTGGTGTAATCAAAATCCTTGGTCCAACCATTTTCATCGCCCACCACGTACTGTTTCGCCGAAGCCGTCATGGGAGCAAAAACAGCCAAAGCGGCAACAGCGGCGATCATCGAGACCAGCATCTTCTTGTTCTTGCTCGCAAACAAGGCCATGGCAACTATGAGCTAGCTAGCGGAAGAAAATAAGCAAAGAGAGTGAGAAGATTGATAGATGTGTTGCTGTGTGGGAATGATGGACTTTGATTTAGAAAATGTCTCGTTTTATAGCAGTTTGGTACTACTGTTGATTTCATAATCTCTTATTTAATTTCGCTTCGGAACTAGCTAATCTATCACACTTTGTGGAAATAATCAACAATCTAGCTAGCTGGTTTGTTGTGGTGTGCAGATTCTGCCGGAACAGACAACCGGCGCATAGGGCGGCAACTGTTAGGAATTTTAACCTATTATACATTTCTTTGATAATGTATGTAACCAAGGCCAAGGAAATGATACCCTTCAGCCCAGAAACCCAACGACTGCGTCCTCCAAATAGCCAACGCGACGACGTTTCTTGGCTTTTATGTATACGTCATTAGGCATCCATACAAAACAATCTGCATCGTGAGTGTCAAATTACCTGAGAACACAATGACATTTGTCTGGCGGTGAAGTGGGTGTTCAACTGCGCGCAGTAATACTCTTTAGAAAATCTTTATTATTGTGAATCAGTGAGTTACTTGAGTTGGTTACCCTCGAGTTTAAGAAATTTACTACGGCATACTGATGAGTGATGAGAGCAGATGCAAACATTTTTTTACCTCGTTGAAATATGAAGCAAATAGTCAATGTTTGATGAGATAGTGATATCAAAATCATTCTCCAATTTTTGGAGTCTCGCCTTATTGATTTTGTCAAATATTATTGTAGAAAGTTCTCAAGCTTCTTTCAACATATGTTTTAATTAATTAATTCCCTTGATGCAAACTAGAAATTTATCATTTGTTGTAATTACAAAGATGTACATAATCTAGTTTATTTTCTGCTGACAGAACAGAAGCGTGCAAACGATAATCCAGATCAACGCGAACGAACACAAATTTAACGTGGTTCACTAACACAATGTGTGCTAGCTAGTCCACGGGCAGGGGGGGGGGGGAACAAATTTCACTGATTTGAGGAGAGTACGGGTTACAAACCAAATTCCGAACGGACAAACCAAACAAACTAACCTGACTGACCTTACTACAGACTAGGGTGATGAAGAGTATTTATGGAACTCTTCTCCTAATCCCAAGCAAAAAACCAAACACCTTTTCCAAAACATACAAGGAAAAGGTCAAACAAAGCCTAAACACAAACCCAAACAAAATAGGCCCAAAACACAAAACAAATCCAAATCAAATTCAAGTCATATTCTAACATTCTCCAACTTGACTTGAATTCTCTCTCAAATACCATATGTACCAGACGCAACCAAAGTTGCCAAATGTACCAGATGCAACCAAAGTTGCCAGGTGTACTAGACTCCTCCAAATAAGTTGTACCAGAATCTCCCCCGCCTCCAAATGCCCCTAAGGGCGGTCAACAACTCAAACCTTCGGCAAATCCAATCCATATTGAGACTTGCCATTCAGAACCAACTTGTTGCACTTATCACCCACAGAACATGTTAAAACAGAACCTTGTAGATTATACAAGACACCACGCTTGACACCTTTCAAAATCACCTTAGAACCCTTGTAGACAGACAACACTCCACCTTCACCTTTGAAGCTGAAACCCTTGCTGTCGAGTAGACTCAAAGATATCAGATTCTTAGTCATCTCCGGAATATGCCTAACATTGGTCAAGGTGTGAACAGAACCATCATGTGTCCTCATCCTGACGGAGCCTCTTCCAATAATCTTACAGATAGCACCATTGGCCATAGAAACATGTCCTCCATCTATCTGCTCATAAGTTGAAAAACACTCCCTGTTTGGACACATATGATAATCAGCTGCAATATCTAAATACCACACATCCTGATGATGTACCTGTTAATTCACTGCTAAGGCTAAACCATCTTCAGAATCGGAGTTAGTTTCTTCCGCCACAACAGTAGATGATTCCTTCTCCTTATATTTCTTCAGTTTAGGACAATCAAATTTCAAATGTCCTTTCTCCTTGCAGTAAGGACAGATATCATCCTTCAAACCAGCAGAATTCGAATTTATATTCGCCTTCCTATTACCATATTGTTGTCTCCTACTACTCGTAGCAGCCAACCCACATGCCTGATTTTCCGAACTTGAACCAGACGCCTTATGTCGGACTTCTCTAGTATGTAGAGCAGATATGACATCTTTCAAAGACAAACTATCTTTCCCAGAATAAAAGAATCCACAAAATTCTCATATGACTGTGGCAAAGATACTAACAGAATTAAGGCAGCATCCTCATCATCTACTTTAACATCAATATTCCGCAGATCTAACAAGATAGTATTGAGTTGATATAGATGATTCCTGAGAGATGTACCTTCCTCCATGAGCAAACTGAACAAACGTTGCTTCATATGCAACTTGTTGGTTAAAGACTTTGTCATATATAGACTTTCAAACTTCAACCACAAACCCGCGACAGTCTTCTCAGTAGCAACCTTAGTAATGATGTCATCAGCCAAACAAAGCAAGATTGTAGAGTGAGCTTTCTCCTCCAAAGTACTCCACTCTTCTTCATCTATACTTTCCTTCTTCGATTTTCCAGACAACGGAGCCCACAAACCCTGTTGTTTCAACAGTGCTTGCATCTTGATCTGCCACAAACTGAAACTGTTTCTTCCGGTAAACTTCTCAATCTTCATACTGATAGCAGCCATTCTTACTATCAAACAAACTCCAACCAAACTTTTCACCTAATAAGCGAGACCAAAACACAACTACCCAAAGTCAACTCCAAAGCGATTCCTCCACCGAACCAAGCTAAATAATTGAAAGCTACCTCCACAAATTATATTAAGGCTTCGATAAGTACAATTTTAAGTAAATGGAAAAACTGGAAAAATTAAGATCCCAAATATGAAGATTGAAGCATTGGAGCAAAAGAAAGGAAAATGGGGATCAATTCTCAAATTTGGGGATGAAGGACCCCACATTTGGGGTTTTGCATTGGACTTGGCCTTAGCCGCCCCACAACTGCTTTACCCATTAATTAATCTCTTTTTCATTAATTGCTTATTTTCTCTTTTTTCTTTAATCTAAATAATTTTTATCTTTATTTTTGTTTCATGTCATGCATTTAGTTAATAGCATAATGATGGTGTTGGTTATATTTTAATTATAGAATCCAAAGCTCATAAAGAACATATATATATATTTATTTCCTTTTGGTAATCCAAGATGACATATATAAACGTATTTGTTACAGTAATGTAGATAAAAAGAATGTGAGTCAAAGATGACATGAACAATAAAGCTCAAATACGAAAATCCAAACAATGAACTAGTAGACAGCCTTTAATTCTAATTTAAGTTCAGATTTTACAACAGCACAATTCATTTAATTCAATTGTTATATATTAGTCTCACTCCCAAACACGCAGCTCAATTCGATCAGAACATGACCACCCCGAAAAAGCCTAGGACGACCATGGCAGCAGCAAACCCAGCACTGATGATGCTCCTCGAGGCGGCGCCGGTTGATGGCGAGACCGGCGACGGTGCCGGAGCGGCGGATCCGTCGGAGACGGTGATGACCAGCTTCTGACCGGAGGCGCAGTGGCCGGCGACTCCACAGATGTACCATTTCCTCCCCGTGGTTTTGAGCGGAATCTCGTCGCTGCCAGTGGAAAGTGGAGCGCCAACGAGTGGCTTGGAGCACTGCATGAAATCTGTGCCGTTCACTTTGAACACGTTGTGGCTCCCTTGTGCATAGTTGAAAACTGCAAGAACCAATCCCAAAAATCATTTGTTGGAATTACTATCTTGCTCCGGAAAATAAATTTAAGCACTACGTACGATATTTATATTCACGTCGATCGAATAATCAACATTCATGTGACATGTAGCTGTAGCATTCTTTCTTTTACATAGTTACGACTTGCAACTAATTAATTTTATTCACGCAAATAAAATTATCGTATTTCGTTTTATTTGTAACAAGCGCGGCAGGGAAATGAAATAGTACTATATATTTCTGCATGCTTACCAAGAGAGTCACCGACGAAGAATTGCTTGCCGGCGGTCCAAGTGGTGTAATCAAAATCCTTGGTCCAGCCCTTGTCATCACCAACCACGTATTGTTTAGCTGAAACCATCGTGGGAGCCAAAACTACCAAAACGGCTACGACGGCGATCATCGACGCCAGCATCTCCTTGTTCTTGCTCGAAAATGTGGTCATGTCTGCAACAATGACCTAGCTAGCGAAAGAAAATTTGCCAAGGAGAAGATTGGTAGTGTAGATGTGTTGTTCTGTGAATGATGGGACTTCAATTAGGCAGGGTTCCGTTTTATAGCATTTTTGTGCTAGTGTTGATTTCGGAACCTTCTCTCTTCGTACGTAGCTCATTTCACTTTAGCTCGGCTTAATTGCAAGTTTGGTCACTCGAATTGCTACAAAATTTCATGTTTGGTCACTCGAATTGATTTATTACATTCGTAGTCACTTAAATTAGTTGAACAATCCAACTTTGGTCACTTTCCGTTAACCTCCGTCAAACTCCGTTAGTACCGTCAGTTAACAGCTGACGTGGCTAACAGAGGTGCTTAGTCATCCTATTTTAATAACAACAAAAAAAAAAACATGCCACATCATTAACCCCTCAATATTTCAAAAGTCCACCCAAACCCAATCAACCCCTGACCCGAACCGAACCCCTGAACCAACCCATTCACCTGTTCCCCCTCTCCTTCCCCCCTTCTTCCCCAGCTCTGACCCCATTCAATCTCCCAAGAGAGAAACTTTAACCCGACCAACTTTTTAACCCATCTGATGAAAAAAACCAAACCCGACCCTTGTTCACCTCCGCCTTCTTCTTCTTTCTGATATAGCTCATGGGATCATCACTGTGCAATATATGCAGACATTGACTAAGTAGAGACTTTGCTCTTCTTGCAATGCCACCATATCCCGGTCTCCAAGACTCATTACATGGTGACATTATCTCACCTTCTGAGAAAGCAAAGACTCTTTTGCTTCTCTTTCCAGCTGAAATTGATCTTTGGGAATGCCTCATCGAGGCGGTATTCTCAACTAACCTCTTCCTCCTCCTCTCAAACTGAGCCCTATCCAGTCCCCAGATAACTTCCTCTGTCAATACAACGCCCTGAATCACAAACCCAATTCGAATACCTAAGCTACAAATACCTTCATTTCCACAAACAAACAACACCTCATCACCAGCACAAAGCTCTCTAACCACACCTGTCTCAACCCTCACACCATTAACAAACACTCCATTCAAAGAATTTTGGATGCCAGAACAGTCCATGTTCACCGCTTCCTCCCCTCCCAACCCGCCTTATTCTTCTTTACCTTCGTCTTCTACCTCCCCAATAGCATATCTCTATGTTCCCTGCTGAGATTAGAGATCAAAGAGCAGTGTCGGTGGTGCTGGTGAATCAATGACGACGGCGCCTTGGTAACGGTAGACCAGGAGGACCACGACAGCTTCGCCGGTCAGTTTCTCTATTCGGAGAGATGGAAGGCTTCCTAGGTTTGGACGTTTCCAGAGTCGCGGGCGATTCAGATCTACAGGAGCTATCTCCCTCTCGGCGTCATCCCTTCGTACTCTCTTTCTCTCTTGTGCGGGTTGATGGTGGCGAAGAAGAGGTGGAAAAGATGTCCACGGGAATCTGTGGGTTTCGATTCGGAGAAGAAAGAGGGGTTAACAGCGGAGGAGAAGAAGCCTAACGACGCCTTCGTCTTCTCGATTGCGGTCGGGGATCCCTAGCCTTCTTTCACACCTTGTCTGTCGCTGTCAAGGTCTGTGTCCAAAGCCATCACCTTCGAATGATCTGGGAATCGCGTCTCCCTCCATTCCCACTCAATCTTGTCGGCTCTCTCTATCTCGGGATATCGCCGTAGATCTGGGATTATGATTTGGTGGCAGTAATGGCGATTCGGGTCGGAGCTGGGGAAGAAGAGGGGGGAAGGAGAGGGGGAACAGGTGAATGGGTTGGTTCAGGGGTTCGGTTCAGGTCAGGGGTTGATTGGGTTTTGGTGGACTTTTAAAATATTGAGGGGTTAATGATGTGGCATGTTTTTTTTTTTTTTTGTAAAATAGGATGACTAAGCACCTCTGTTAGTCACGTCACGTCAGCAGTTAACTGACGGTACTAACGGAGTTTGACGGAGGTTAACGGAGAGTGACCAAAGTTGGACTGTTCAACTAATTTAAGTGACTACGAATGGAATAAATCAATTCGAGTGACCAAACATAAAATTTTGTAGCAATTCGAGTGACCAAACTTGCAATTAAGCCCTTTAGCTCCGTTGAAATCGTCAAGAACCATGTCGTGACGGAAGAACCGGCATAGGGCGGCAACAGCGCACAATGTTGTAGTGAGCGCCAACTGTTGTTTTCTCTTTAACTTGTTGTGTACTTAGTTTGAGATTGTAATATGGAAGGATTAATAATGGTTAGTTGTGAAGATAATGATCACTAGTTAAAAATTAAAGCGCCATTTTGACGTATATACTTTTCACGCCAAGAAATGATACCCTTGAGCACAGCAAATCCATCCAAATAGGCCAGGCGACGTTTCTTGGCTTTCATGTAAACGCCATTAGGCTATAATATTAATAGCTCAGTAGCTATAATCTGGTGGTGACCAAGAATTTCAATGACATGCCTACAATATAATTTGCTTTGTTAATTACTGTCAACCTGCCAAAACAATGCCATTTGTGGGGTGGTGGAGGGGAGGGACTAGCTAGGGAGTAGGGAGTGATCTGGTGCATTATAGCACCCATGGCCTTGGTGTCGCGTATAGGCTTAGTAATTAGGATTATTATTAGTTAATTGTTATGTTATTATGATTATTCTTATTAGTTTATTATGTCTTGTTGAGTAAGTTACTGTTTGCTTGTTGGGTTGGGATTAGTTTACCTTATTTGAGAGGGAAAGGGTTTGTAGAGTAGTTCTATAAATATGTACGTTGTTCTTTGGTTTTAGGACGTCGATGAATAATAAACCAGTTTAGTGGTATTCGTGGTAATTTAAGAGTAGAAGTTAAGTAGATTATCGTTCTCTCGACGCATTAGAAATTATAATGCGCCATGATCAAATCCATTTGTAGACTACTCCAGGTGTTCGGTGCGCGTGGGTGGAAGTCACCCATCTAACCCACACCCTAGTTCCCTCAGACTCAATATTGGGTTGGGTATGAACCGAGCGATTTATCGTTGTTCAATAAGTCAAATTCCATTTATTGAAATCAAACATAAGAGTTTCCTCCTCGGAAAACAGCATTGATAGCTACTTCATAGAAAAAAGGGTTAATATTTCTATATGGCCTGAACTTTGACCAAAATAAACATCCTGGCCAATCTTTTCGATCTATAAAATCCTGGCCTGAACTATGCATCAAAATAAACAATTTGGTCAGATCTGACTTTTTCACCGTTAACTTGGACGGTCAAACGCGTTGACTAATAGTCAACGCGCCATGTCACTGCCAACTCACCAAATTTCAATTAACATTTTTTCAATTTACACCTATTTCCATTTTCTCTCCTTTATCATTTTGAACGGAAAAAAACACATTTTCAATTTCGGGACAAAACCCAACAGACCCCCGGTAAGCGACGTGCGTTTTGTCCCGAAATTGAAAATGTGTTTTTTTTTTGTTCAAAATGATAAAGGAAAGAAAATGAAAATAGGTGTAAATTTTAAAAAAAAATTAATTGAAATTTGCTGAGTTGGCAGTGACATGGTGCGTTGATCGTTAGTCAACCTGTTTGACCATTAGTCAACGCGTTTGACCGTCCAAGTTAACGGTGAAAAAGTCGGATCTGGCCAAATTGTTTATTTTGATGTATAGTTCGGGTCAGGATGTTATAGATCAAAAAGATTGGCCAAGATGTTTATTTTGGTCAAAGTTCAGGCTATATAAAAATATTAAGAAGGTAGTGTATCTATCGTTTCTTCTCGGCATATTAGCAAGAAAGTCGAATCCTATATAGGAAGAGCAGTGCCGACTCTGTATGGAGGCCTTGTTCTATAAATGAAACGTGGTCCAAAATTAAAAAAAATATATATATATATATATATATAAAACAAATGAAAACCATCAGATATTCACATTGTCTAAAAGAATACAATAGTAAATAATTGAGAAATAATCAATTAACTTGAATCATCCAAATAGGTAATAAGAAATTAATTGAGTCAGAAAGAAGAATATAGAATAATCAAAGAATAGAAAAAAATAATTAGAAAAACGAATATTAGATGGGAGAAAGTGATAATTTTCAGTCTCAAGCTAAGAACTATTTATAATTGATTTACTTAATATTTCTTTTTAATGTTGTTGGCTTGTGCCTAGGGCTGTTAGTCGGTGCGATTTCAATTCAACCGAACCGCACCAGTGGTTAACCGCAATCGAAAGTGTTACAGAAACGGCAACTGCAACCGAAGGAAGCTTCGGTTAACCACTAACCGCGACCGACAGTTTCGGTTTTTGTCTGCGGTTAGCCGAGACCGCTGACGACGGTGGGAGTTCTAGGAGTGGCGACGAGTTCTGGGAGGGAGGACGGCGGCGACGAGTTCTAGGCGACCTCAGAATCGTTGGGCGAAGTCAGTATTGCTGGGCGACGCCAGGATTGTTGCGCGATGTCCGGACTGCGGGATGGCAGAGGGATTGCGGGGCGACGGCGGGATTGCGGGGCGAGGCCGATGACATGGAGGACGATAATTGGCAGTGTGGCGATGGCGAGATGACTCATGATTGGCGGCGGAACTCGGGAGGGAAGCGGCGGCGGGAGGGTTTCTACT
This sequence comes from Linum trigynum, assembly GCA_964030455.1. NCBI lineage: Eukaryota > Viridiplantae > Streptophyta > Magnoliopsida > Malpighiales > Linaceae > Linum > Linum trigynum. Next base: position 12,024,098 of record OZ034816.1, read on the forward strand.
TGCAAAGGAGACCAGCCAAATGATCTAGGGTTTCTTTCCCGATTCCTCGTCTTCAATCGCGTTTGGCGATTCGTCTGTCAGAGACCAACCAAAGCGACCCCATTTGGAGAGGCAAGGACAACGGCTTGGCGAGGACGAAGTGAGGACGACAGCAGGGCAGACGACGGCTAGCGGCGGAGAGGGTTGGTGTTCGTTGGGGAGGAAATCGGAGGAGGGCGGCGGGCGGGAGCAATTTTTGGGAAGGTTTTAGAGCATCTCCATCAATGCAATTACAAAAGAAATTGCATTTGTTTTTTTTATTGTCAACTCAAATTCTTTGCAATCCACATCACACATTTCATTCACCTACATCAATGCAATTAACTTGCAATTGCAAATATAATTAAATATTAATTTTAAATTATAGAAAATTAAGTAAAAGAGAAGAAAATAATAAAAAAAATCCTCATTTTTGTAGGCTTTTTTGACTTGCATATGAAAATTTCATTTATTGCAAGCTTGCAAATATGCAATTGGTAGCCACATCAATGCAATTGGTTTTGCAATTGCAAACACCTATGCCATGTCTTTTTTTTTTCGCAAAGTCGGTTGTTATAAAATCATACACCTATGCCATGTCATTTACTTAATTTTTTGGTAATAGTGTTTCTTTTTTGTCGTTTAGTATTTTCCTAGTTTAGGGAGTTGAAAGGTTTTCGTGGTTTCTTAATTAATTACAATTTCCCACCTTTTGGAATGGCGTAACTGCTCCGGGTAAGTAACTCAAACAGACTCCTCAGTTTCATTTTTTTACATTATTGCAATTTAGTCATTTTTTATTTCCTTTATCTTTTTATTTCCTTCATTATTTATTAGTAATTTTTATTTGTTTTCTTTTGATACTTACCCTCCCTTTTATTCATTTTGTCAATTTCGTCCATTTTTTTTCTTTTCTTTAACTATTCTTAAAATAAAATTGACATAGTTTTGGTTTCGGTGTATCCGACTAAGCCTTAATGGCTTGTTTAAGTCCATTTGGTGGAGCTTAGTTGGGGACGCTTGTGAGTGTTTTTTTTTTTTTTTTTTTGTAGAGGCACGCAGAAGAGCTCCCGTTATCGGTGGAACTTCCTCAGACAGGTGACTTGGCTCATGATCAGGATGGAACTATCTTGCATGATGCTCAGAGCTCGGCTTCTCTCTGTAGTTGGGTTTCTTACTGTTTTGTTCTCCGCTGTCTCAATAGGGCTGCCCATCATGTGGCATAAAAGGCCCTCTCATCGAGAGTTCGACTATTGGTCGACTCCCGCCCTCTTTCTATTTTCTATGCCATGTCATTTTGAAATTGATAATGCAATACCAATGTGGATGCTCTTAGGGTTCACATGTCTGTTGTCGGTAATTGTGATTCGCGAAAAGAGGGAGATGAAGGCGGAAGGCCTGTGGGCCGCATCCGTTTGACCAGGGTGGGATGAATTTGCGGTAAAGGTGATTGAACCGCGTGTTTTTCGGTTATGACCGTTAATCGCAATTTGTTTTCAGTGCCGGGAATTGACCAACCGCAACTACAAACCGTATACATATTTCAGTTGTTGGTTGATCGAAAACCCGACATTGTCGGTCTGGTTGCACGGTTATGACCGATTGACAACCCTACTTGTGCCTTATTGTAGTTATATAACATTAAAAATAAGTGGCATAAACAATATTAATGTATTATAGTATTATACATCCAATGTATTAATTTTCTTCGTTTGAATTTATAATTAAAACTAAATACTTCATAAAAGTAATTATGGAAAATTTATAGGAAAATTTTCTAAACGGGCTAACAACTTACCTCGTTGACATTCTAGTAAGGTTGACAACCATTCTAACTTCATCTTCTCAAAACCATGACTAAACCATTTGGAAAGCTTAGAAACTTGGATGAATCGCCTCCTAAATCCTAATTCTGGAGATATTTCATGACGATAAACATGATAAAGATTAAGGAAGTAAACCTGATCATTAGAATGTGTAGATGCTCATAATAGGATGTTAAAAACAAAAAGATCTCATAAGAAATATATTTATTTTGTTTGGTAATACAAAAGAATATAAATCAAAGATGACATGAACCATAACCTTCCTCTCCCAAAATATAACTCAAACACACAAAAAGTGAAAAACCTGAACTATAGCCTTTCTATCTAAGTTCAGATATGACAACAACACAAATCATAACTTCCATTACTCATAATCTTACTCCAAAAACACAACTCAAATTTTCAGAACATGAACATCCCAAGAACACCGACAACCACCATGACAGCAGCAAACCCAGCACTGATGATGCTCCTAGAGGCGGCGCCGGTTGATGGAGAGGTCGGCGTCGGTGCCGGAGCCGCGGATCCGTCGGAGACGGTGATGACCAGCTTCTGACCGGAGGCGCAGTGGCCGGCGACGCCGCAGATGTACCACTTCCTCCCCGTGGTTTTGAGCGGGATCTCGTCGCTCCCCGTGGTGAGTGGCGCACCAACGAGTGGCTTGGAGCACTGCATGAAATCTGTACCGTTCACCTTGAACACGTTGTGGCTTCCTTGTGCGTAGTTGAACACTGCATGCAATGCATAGATAATATCATTGACATTATAAACCTAAATTATAATCACTATGTTCTAATTAATAACGTTTTCTCTTGATCAACGAGTTATTATTACATGGAAAATTAAAAGATTATTACTTACCAAGAGAGTCACCGACGAAGAATTGCTTGCCGGCGGTCCAAGTGGTGTAATCAAAATCCTTGGTCCAACCTTTGTCATCACCCACCACGTATTGTTTCGCCGAAACCATCGTGGGAGCCAAAACTGCCAAAGCGGCGACCACGGCGATCATCGAAACCAACATCTTCTTGTTATTGCTCGAAAAGCAAGCCATGGCGACGATTAGCTGTTCTTGCTTTTTCTTTTTGGAGGAGCAAGAAAACAGATTGGTGTATGTCTTGTGTTGTGTTGTGTTGTTGGAATGATGAAGTTTCACCCGAGTATTTATATCAGTAAATCAGGTAGCGGTAGGACTGATCTTGTTAGTTCTGTTTGTTGGTTTTTGGTTTGTAGCCATCACACACTCTCTTGTTGAAATGATCAACAACAACAAGCTAAGGCTGTTTGTTGTCGTCTGCAGACAACCGGCTTGGGGCGGCAATACCATAGTGAGCACTGAACAATACTTTTGTTATGGTTTTAACTTTTAAGCGTGTATAATATGAATATGAACAATCCAATGCAACCAAAATCGTAAGTTTTTTAGTTTCAAAGCGTAGATTTTGACTACACTTGTAAGAGAAAAGTATGATTCTATGTTGAAACATTTTGGTGATTTAAAAAGATAGAAACGTAAACTTTTAAATTTTAAAGCACGATTTTGACTGTATTTGAATAAATCATTTTCTGGCTGATTAATTGAGCATCGGTGGTGGATAGGCATGCATTAGTAGGTAAAAGTGTCATTCAGTCTAACCTGGCTTTAAGATAACAGTGACTGAAGGGGTGATTTTAATGGGTGTAGAAGTATTAAAAAAAAAAAAGGTTTTCTGGTACAAGGAGATGTCTTAAAGAAAGCATCAATAATTGGAAAAAGATTGTTATTCTCCAAAAATGACACAAAAAATAAATTCCCACGTAAGATTGTATTTTTTTCGTTACGACGTAAAATAAATAAGCCGTACGCCACATAATTAAGGTAAAATAAATAACCAAGAGAGAACTAGTCTCTGTCTCGCATAATTAATAAGCTGATTGTGTTGATATGGCTGTTACTGCAGGTGGCTGCACTATGCCAGCTTGGGCAGGCATCATGAACCATATTTAAAATTGGTCTGCCTGTTGCCAAATGGAAATAGGTGCATTTAGGTATTGCATTGACGTATTATATTAGGGCTACAAATGGCCCGAGTCAAGTACCCCAAGCTCGGCTCGTTTATTAACGAGTCGAATCGACTTCTTTTTTTTGGTGAGAACGAGTCGAGTCGACTTCGAGCTATATATAATGATTAATGTCAAGATTAAAATAATAAAAAAGTTAAGTGTTTAATATTAACTAATCTCATTTTATAATTTGTGGCATCAAACTATTTGTTATTTCATAGAATCGAAGCAATCTATGATATATAATTTATTTTTAAAATTAAATACGACATATTTGCTCACATCATCTATGTGTTAAACTTCATATATGGTGTGATATATAATTTAACAATCCTATGAATTATCAAAATCAAACTCATATAGATCAATTCGCTCATGAATCGGTTATCGAGTTGGCTCTCTAGCCACAATGTTGAGAATTGAGACATCTCATGAGCTCTAAACGAGTCAGCTCACGAGTTGAGCTCAACAAGCCACCAAGTCCAGCTACCTCGCAAGTTCCACGAGTTGCAGAAGGCTAAACTCAAGCTCGGCGCATTAGTAAACGAACCGAGTTTCAAACGAGCTTTTCCCAAGTCGTGCGGCCGCTCGCGAACCGCTCGGCTTATTTGCAACCCTAATTATATATGTAAGTTTCAAGAAATGATACCCTCTAGTCCATATGTTTTGAGCTGACATTGTAAGAAGTAATGCTACTAATGTTGGATTGGGCCTTTCTGCTAGGGGTTCGAAGAATTGAACCGATATGAAATCTGAGCTATTTGGGCCAATAGAGCCCATCGTCTGCTGCCAACTTGCACGAAACCGAGGCGAGGCCCGGCCCTTGCGATATTTCACATGGAGAATGACTTTTCCATGATGCCAAAGATATTGAACCCCTCCTCACTGGCAATTTCAATCCAATCCATCAATCCATTAAAAATATCCACCTAATCCAATCCATTTAAATTCAATCCATTTTATCCAAATCCAATTGGATTGGTGGATTCATGGATTCGATTCATGGATCATTGGCAAATTACAATTTAGCACCTATAAATTTTATTTTTTACATTTTGGTACCTAAAATTTAATTTTTTAGACGAAAAATATCGTTGGAAAATTACGTTTTGGTACCTAAAATTTTTCATTATGACATTTTAGTACCTAAACTTTTTACATTTTACATATTAGTCCTTGGTTGAGGATGTCATTTGGATTCATGGATAATCCACCAATCCACTTGATCCAATCCATAAATCCACCAATCCATTAGATCCAATCCATTTGATCCATGGATTCACCAATCCAATCCACCAATCCAATCCATTTGCCACCTCTACTCCTCACTCATAAGTAGGGGTCCATTTGGTTTTGGTTTTTTGGTTTTGACCGAAACCAAACCAATTGGAAAGCTAATGGTTTCAGTTTTTTTGTTTTAAACCAATAAGTAACTTAATGGTTTTGGTTTGGTTAAAACCGAAAACCAATAGAAACCATTAAGAAAAGAAACCAATAAGAATAAAATTATTTATCAACAAATATTTTTTTTCTTTTGACACGCATGCCAACCAATAATTTGTTATGGCCATATTTACCATTATTATGACGTTTATTCAATAAAAAGGAGGGAAATAGGAATAAATATGAGTGTATGAGTACATGTTGGTTTTTTGGTTATCCAAACCAAAACCAATAAGGGCCTTAATGGTTTTGGTTTGGGTTTTTGGGATTTGGTTTTTGATTTTTGGTTTTTCATACTTAATGGTTTGGTTAACCAAACCAAACCAAATTAACAGCCATACTCATAAGGAGGGCTGTAAATGAGTTGAGCTATTCATGAGCAATTTGATGTTTGGTTTGGAAAAAATTGGTTTTACATTTAGCTCGTTTATTAATGGGTCAAGTTCAAACTATACTTTGTTAAGCTTGCAAGGCTCGCGGGCCATCTCAACTCAATGGCTTATTGAGTTCAATTCATGAGCTAGCTCTTTTTGAGCTATGAGCTTACTCTCTAGTATGGCTAACTAGCCTTCTCAACTAGCAACTTATGGGCTATTATCAGTACCCTTGTTGATAATTCATAGGTTTGTGAGATTGTTTATATCACCGCATATAACGTTTAAGACTTAGAGCATGTGATCAAATATGTCTCTTTTGTATTTTCAAAGATAAATTATATATAATAAATTGTTTAAATACTAATTATTATTAAATAACATTATATGTACAATTAACACGGATGAACTAAATGATACGATACCTGAACTTGAGCCAGTCTCGTGAGTTGATTGATGAGGCGAAGTCAACTATAGCTTATTATCTCATTAACAAGCCAAACTCGAGTCAAGCTCGAGGCTCGAGCCAAACATAAGTTAAGGTTTTAGTAAACAAGCAAACTTCGAACATGACTCATTTATTGATGAGATGAACTCAAATTAAATCAAAACTTGGCTCTACTCTACTTATTAGCAGCCATGCATACTCTTAACCAATGAGTTCGAAATCTCGTGGACTATGAAGTTGAGGTAAGAAATGGAACGGGAAAATTTTTATAAAACTATGTTTTTTAAATTTTCATATATACTTTTATAATTTGAAAATTTATACAAAAAATATTGCTACCTACATGTCGGGGGGATAATGAAGGGCCAACCCAAAACGATTAAACGAATATGATATGTTGTTCACAAATAAAAAAAATAGTGCATCTTAGGACAATGATATTGCAACCATTGAAACATAGAATGTGATCATATTCATTAACATGAAACGAGTTGCATGGTCAGATCATTTCTTCAATCAATGTGATAGGCATGATTTGTGGCTAAAGTTTGCACAGCAAGGGTTGGTAGATGAAATTTCATGGCAATGATAGGGGAAAACCCTAGTTCCATTATGAAAGAAACTAAAGTGACAAACTAATTTCTCGGAAACCATATTGAAAAGAGAACATTATTCTGTTTTTTTATTTTATTGTAGTATTTACACTATTCATAAATATATACATGAACATAGCTATCGATCCTATAACTTAATACAATACATAAAATAAGCAAATATCACAGTTAGAAACTTCATTCTAATCTTCACTTCGACAATACGGCTCATCTCTAAGTGCTTATATCACCATTAACATCTCTACCTTTATCTCCATAGTTTTTTATACCAAACACCTTACCATTTTGTTATCCTTGTTAAATCGTGTAACTTGTGCTAATACGGTCATATAACAATTATATTCTGTCATTAATTTCACTATTATAGCGGTAAGTTTAAATATAGAGAACAACGATGATAAAACTAATCTAGTTCAGCATGGTCAATTCGCTAAGAACAGCTTTCTAGCTGCTTTTGTTTCTCAGAAACTGCTTATTGTTACGAGTAACAAAATAAACTGTTTCCCCCACCATGTCTATATGCAGGGAGGGATTCAAACAACTCTCCCCCTGCAATGCAGAAACACGGGAATTTATGAATTCTATTGGAAAAGGAATACATCAAGCCAACTAGCTATCTATTCCTTCGCCAAAAATCTTCCATCGGAAACCAAAGCTTTGCAGGGGGAAAAAGCAACTCACAAAACCTTTGGCTGTCTCTCTTCAACCCGTGAAATCCTCCATCTACCCCAAACTCCCTCCTGCGTGTAGCAGAAAAAAGAAGAGCCACAAGGTCGATTTCTGAATCACGAGAAGAACCCCTCCATTTCGCCATTACACTTTGGCTTTGACAACACCATTTGGGCCTCAAACTTTGGTTCACACACCACAGCTTCCAATGCCCTCCAAACAAAGCTGCTCGTGATCATGCTCTTTTCAAGCGCGTCTATAAACAATAAACCCACACCCTAAAGTCTCTGCCTTTGGGAAACAACAATGGAGAAAAAACAAACAATGAAGCCAGCTTCTCCGAAGCCAGGGGACAGCCATTTCGTGGACATCCATGAAGTACTCCACGAAGGAGATGAAGAAGGAGGTGGAGAAGAAGAGAGAACAACAATGGAACGCAACCAAAAACCAAACCGGCCTCCATCGGTCAGGCAATTCAGAATCCGCGGGTTTGGAGGTCAAAGAAGTGGTGTTAGCTTCAGCAGGCAGGTTTCCTTGGAGACGGGGTTTTCAGCTCTCATGGGCAAGGAAGCTGCTTCATCGTCGAAAGCCAATAAAGATGAAGGGATTAAAGTCCTACCCAGGAGCGGGCGGAGCTTTGGTGGGTTCGATTCGGCTAAACGGCTCAATGTTGGTGGTATTGATGCAGGGGAAAAGAAAGGGGACTTCAGCATGTTCAGGACGAAATCGAGCCTCAGCAAGCAGAATTCGTTGCTGCCGATTAAGAAAGGTGACAATCGGTCGGACCAGATGGAGCATTGGTCGGGGCAGAGGAATAATAATGATCAGAATTCGAATCATGTTAATGGAGGTGGTGATCACGACTCTGTTCATAATGGTGTTCCTGCTGGGAGGTACTTTGCTGCTCTTACCGGACCCGAGCTCGACCAAGTCAAGGTATAGAGTTCTGGATGGACAGTAGATTTGGATCATCTTCTTGTTGTAGAAAAACTTATATTATGAGATGTTTGGATGGATGCAGGACTATGAAGACATTCTGCTGCCAAAGGACGAGCTATGGCCATTCCTCCTGCGCTTCCCAATCGGTTGCTTCGGTATCTGCCTCGGCCTGAGCAGCCAAGCAGTCCTCTGGCGAGCGCTAGCCACTTCCCCTGCCACCAAATTCCTCCATGTCACGCCATTCATCAATCTCATCCTCTGGCTCTTAGCCATAGCAGTCCTGTTCTCAGTCTCCGTCACCTACATCCTCAAATGCATCTTCTACTTCGAAGCCGTTCGTCGTGAGTACTTCCACCCGGTCAGGGTGAACTTCTTCTTCGCACCCTGGGTAGTCTGCATGTTCCTAGCCATCGGAGCACCACCGATGCTCTCGCCGGAGAAGCTCCACCCGGCCATATGGTGCGTCTTCATGGGGCCTTACTTCTTCCTGGAGCTGAAGATCTACGGACAGTGGCTGTCCGGCGGGAAGAGGCGGCTGTGCAAGGTGGCGAACCCGTCTTCTCATCTGTCAGTGGTGGGGAACTTCGTGGGGGCGATTCTGGCGGCCAAAGTAGGGTGGCTGGAAGCGGCTAAGTTCTTGTGGGCGGTTGGGTTCGCGCATTACCTCGTGGTGTTTGTGACTCTGTATCAGAGGCTGCCGACGAGTGAGGCGTTGCCTAAAGAGCTTCATCCTGTTTACTCGATGTTCATCGCGGCGCCATCGGCGGCCAGCATTGCTTGGGAGACTATATATGGGGAGTTTGATGGGTTGTCAAGGACTTGCTACTTCATTGCTCTGTTTCTCTATGTGTCTCTCGTCGTTCGAGTCAAGTTCTTCACCGGGTTTAGGTAAATCTGTTACACACAACACAGTGGTCAATTGCATAATCTCTATCTAGTAATGATGATTTGATTTTGGTTTTCATTTGATCGACAGGTTCTCAGTAGCGTGGTGGTCTTACACATTTCCAATGACGACGGCATCTGTGGCGACAATTAAGTATGCAGAACACGTACCTTGTATCCCAAGCAAGGTCCTCGTGTTGATCTTGTCCTTCATGTCGACGACGATGGTGCTGATGCTTTTCGTCTCCACATTGCTCCATGGCTTTGTGTGGAGGACTCTGTTTCCGAACGATCTTGCCATCGCCATAACGAAGAAGAGACTCGTGAGGGACAAGAAGCCACTGAAGAGCAGCTTCAGAAGGTGGACGAAACAGGCATTGAACAAGCATAACTCTGGCAACAAGGATTCTGGGGATGAGAAGGAGTCATCCACTCACAAATAATGTAAGGCTTCAGCAGCAGCTATAGTATAGATATAGTACCACATAGCAAATTAGCAATTGTAACACTTTTTTGTTCCTTTTGTGGTAAGAAGCAATGGAGATATAATGATACATATCCTTCCTTTCTATTGCTGAAGCTGGTGAAGCTACATTGGAAACAAAATATCAATAATCTTATTAGTGATTACATTTAGAAAAGAGAGCTACAAAGGAGGGGAGGTTTTCTGGGTTGCTGCAAGAAAGGCCAAAATATGGTATACTGCTAAAGGGTAAGAAAGGCCTCTAATGGCTGTACAACACCGGCCTTTTAACTAGAGATTCTTCTTTCCACTAAAAGGGTAGGGGTCGAGAGAAAGACCTAATCGCTGTTGTAAAGTTAGATGTACATTGCTGGTGTGAGAATAGCAGCTTTCTTCTTCTGGAAGAAATCGATTCCTTCAACTGACTCGAAGGCAGTTGTGCAGTTTTGCAGAAGGGTTGTGGGGGAAAGAAGTCTCAAGTGATGGATTCTGATTGCTTGCTTTCCAAGGGATTCTTTTTGTCAGGCCTCAGCTACTCTTCTCACCGGATGCCCAAGTTCCTAGAACAATTTCCGAAGTTTGATTGTGTGGCAAGAAGTATGGGAGATGCAGGGTGCAAAAAACATGGAATATCAGTGATTAACCTTTTTCTCGGCTGCATACCTCACGCCGTACTGGTTCCCGACATCACTGTTGCATCCATTGCTTCCTGGGCGAATCTGCTTTCCACCAAAGCCACCAGATGGCCTTCCTTTCGGTACGTGCTGCATCTGTAGATGGACAAACGGTATCATGTCGTTGGTATAGATGAGGAAGACACCGGTTACAGTTGAAGCTTGCTAAGCTTGAATATCACTAGCATACAAAGTTACCTTGTGGTCTGTCTGATGATTCAACTGATTCTCTTTTGAGCCCTTGCAAAGATGAACAATCATAAGACTAAGTGAGTCAAAGGGATAACAGGGATAAAAGTGTGCAGGCTTAAGGTGGAAAACCGTATAAACCTTAAGTAGAGAAACCTCTTGAGCTGAAGGGTTTGATCGAGTAAACTGGGACGGAGGTTCCACCCATGGCTGGGTTTCAGATTTTAATGACAGCTGCAATTTCCAATCAGCCAAATTGTAAGAAAGAGTTTCAAACTTTTGGCTGCTATTTACTGCAACATGAATTTCAGACTTTGGAAACGGCTACCTTGCTAAATAGGTCTGTCGGAGGATTATGATGAGGTCTCTTGTCTGTATGGAGATTAAACTCCTGCAAAAGGTTGTAGACGAAACAGCATCAGTGGAATGTGTAGAACCGAAAACTAAAGAATCGAGCCTTTCTGCAAATGACAACTACCATGGGCACTGTGGTTTGCCGCTTGCTGTTTCGAAAAACACCTATGTCTCCTTTGCTTGAAAGAATCTGCATTCAAACATGAAAAAGCATTCCATATGAATTTTGAGTAACAAGCTTTTTGAGGATGTGATCTCAACTTTTTCCTTGGTACCTTTTTATTGAGTGGGCGAGCTTTGAATATGTGTGCTGCAGTTTGTCCATCCTGCTTTGCAGCATTGAGGGTACTAGGTCTGGGGATAGACAAACAGGTTTTAAGAAAGCATTCCTAGACCTCAATTGCTCGACATTTTTAAAATAACCCCGGAACTTGTTCCATTCTTCAGAAATCTTATTACCTTCGGGATTCTCTCCTTCCCATTTCTGCAACAGAGAATGTAGCCTGCTTGTCCATGCCCTGCAAAAAACACTCAATTTTTCATATGAAATAGTAGATTAGCTACACAACAGCCTACCACTCAGAACAAACATAACCAATAGAGAGTCACAATATTAATCGTAATAGGAACTTAAAAATGTTTACCTGATTAGAACCGGAGCACTGAAGTGAGGAAGATGAAACTGCAGAAGTATGCTGCTTGGCCCTTTCTGATGTTTTCAAGTGAAATTCCTGCAAAGCAATGAGAATGGATTATACTCAGGCAAACACATGAACAAAAAAGCATAAAAAGGAAAGATAGATTATAAGTAGAGAACCCACGTGAAACTCAGGCAACCTTGGAGTGCTTTTCTTTGGGATAGGTAACGACGGGGCCTCAAGAATCTGCAAATTAGAAATGAACAATTATTCACCAAAAAAAAAATGAACAATTATTAAATAGAATACTGAAGGCCTCCCTAAATAACATTGTCTGAAGTTCAGGAACCAACTTTGCGGTTCAACGGGCGTGCTTTGAATCTTCGAACAGCAACTGTTGTATGTTCAAATTCTGATGTAATCATAGGCCTGCATCAGAAAAAGCGATTAATTTCAGGACCATGTAAACCAAAACATGTATAACAACAACCTGAACTGGATATCAAAATGAAAAACCTTGTTCTGTGTGCTCTATGTGCTGTCTCAAAGTCCGGCTCTCTTGGAATGGTTATCCTCAGCTTCACAAGGACAGAGCTATTGTTAGGCAACATCTGACAGTTAACTATTACTCATAGAAATCAAGAATTCTGCTTAGTTCCCCATAGCATAAGAAAAACAGAGTAAACTCTAATCCAAGGGTTATATAATCATTACTCCTAAACCAACAAGGCAAAATATCCATACTGATGGAAAATTAAGAGCTATCAGGGATGTCAAGAAGTTCCCAATTTGTGTGATGTAAGAACTCACTGTCGAAATCCTTATTTTCCGGACAAGACTGTATGAAGTATTAAAGTTTGGAGGCAAATAGATGAACACGATTGATAAAAGATAACTCAAAATATATACCTTAGCAGGTGCTTTATGGAGGAAATCAGTCTGGGGATTTGCATCACCAACCTGCTACACAAAAGAAAGCAACTAAATCACCACAAAGGTATAAAACTTAAAGCTCAAGTTGAACAATGTAGGTGCCAGGAAGTGGTAAAAATCTATTGCTACCAAACCAAAACTGTAGCTTGAGAGCAATGAACAAAATAATTGCTTGGGGAATGCAGTACCTTACGCAGATGACCTCCCTCTAACTTCTGCCGTTTGGCAGCCTGATTTTCGACCATGGAAGAGTTAGGTATGCTTTTTCCTTTCTGATCTAGAGCCATTTGAAACCTGATATCCAGGGGGAATAGTATTGCAACAAGAAATTCCATGAGAAGTTACAACTTACAACAGAGATGCCACATCGTAAGCATGTAATGCAGGCAACAGAGACATCTGATTATAATGGTTCTCAAATTTTAAAAAATACGGTACATTCTAAATTGAGTTAGACAATTTCATAACTGAGTTAGGCAGGGGTGGAAAAACAGATAGATTAAGTGAGGTGACTCCTTCATTCAGATTGGTATGTTCTATATCTCTTGAAGCTATGACTCAGGAGGTTCACAAAATACTTTTCGACACCACAAACATTCACAATGTGGAGCCTAGTAAATAAATCATCAACAAGCAATGCAATCCAATATAATTCGTAACTCCAACAATAAAGCTCATTGCGAAAGTATCAACAAATAGTGGAGCAAATATGACTGTATCATATTTAGAACCATGGAAACGGGATAAGAAATATCACCTTGAACCGCCAACATGTGGTGCTCGTATTTGCTTAGCCAACAGACTGGCTGTTGGTCTCATCAAAGTTGAGCAACCTCGAGATTTAGGCTTCAACGGATTCTCCTTGGCTTTGAATTTATCACTCAATATATGATTGTAAAATATGAATCCTGCTGTGACCAGACAAAAGATAATCAGAGTTGAGAACATAGTCATGTCAAATCATGAAAGCAGCAAAAAGCCACTCTCCCAATAGTGGTTTCCCTTGGGCCGGAATAGGCCACAGAAGTATTAAAGGTACCAATCTTTCCGAGTTCTTCCTAAAAGGGGAACAAAAACAATACACTCTGATCACAGGATCCATGAAAAAGTGATGGTCATTTGAAGCATCGAACATGAATGCACAGTTACGATAGGACACTGATTGTTGCTAGTTCTGGCCCTGGATTGGGAATCTTTTCAAATGATCAGTGCTGGGAATGGAAGTTTATATTTGATCACACTGACACTTAGAAATGATTCAAGCCAAGATCCTAGATTAAGCACATAAAAATCTGAAACTTGATTTCTGTATCAAATAGAAAACTCAGGTCTCATATCTAGGCATGTTAGAGCACCAAACTAGAATGGTTCATATTGATCCCCGCCCTGTATTTCCAGGCAAAGAAACACCAGTCATATTCCATGTCTCTATACAGAAGAAACCTCGGATGTCTCCATTCCAACAGCTTAAAATTCAGGCCCAAAGAAAGCTGTAACTGACATTTTCTACTTAGACCATCAAACAAGAAAAGGTGGCTGGACCAACCTATCCAGATGAGCCAATCCCTACCGTCCCAAATCACGATCCATACCGTGCAATGATCGATGAAAAGAATCAAGGACGGAGAATCCCGTAATATCCTTCATGTATGTTGGCTCTGAGACAAAGGGGGGCCACTGAATAAACAATCAAAGAAGTAGAATTAGGGTTCTTTTACCTTTATGGTCATCCCCCACCGCTGCACTTTCCGGGCCCAGAGCACCACCGTCTTCATCATTGAGCGAGGTGGTCATATATTCAGCACCTTTAGGTTTTGGAGATGTATTAATGTTCTGCAACATGATTTCCTCTCTCAGCACCAACTTTGCCACAAATGCTGAAACAAAGATGGAAGAAAGAAACCCAAGGAAAGACAATAAGACCGTAAGGAAATCAGAATCACGGACGAATCAGAACCTAACTCAAAGAGAACAGAGCGCAATGCTTTGCACAAAAGAAGAAAAAGGGGATTAAGAGCTTGAAAGGCGAAAACAAAGGCAAAATTCGCAAGTGAACCAAACAGGAGGCAAAAGGGGAGCATTTTTCCACTGCCAAATAAAATGCAGCTTGATAATCACAAAACTCACGAGACGGAGGGTAACTAGACGCCGCGCCGAACCACCGCTCGGCCAGCAGCGCCTCCGCGAAGGTCTCCTCCCGGCTGAAATCGAAGAACATCGGCGCATCGAACTCGTAGTCAGGATCCACTTCCCGAGCCTCATAGTAAAACAACTCCACCTCCATTTCCTCCTCCATTCCGCTTTCCATTTCCCCCCTCAAATCGCTCGACTCACTCACTGCACTGTATTCACTCTAAACCCCTCAAACGGCCACACACCATTCAGACGCCGCCAAATCACTTTTCCACTCTTCTCCGGCGAGCTGAAAACCCTAATGAATCGCTTCGATTGAGAAAAAGGGAGAGTCGGGCTCAGCGGGACAGCAGCAGTGCCCGCTCGCTCTTACACAGTAACAACAGAATCCAAAACAGGCAAGCAAATAAATGAATAATAATCGCTAGTCCACATACAAAAAATAAAAGAATCCAATCAATTCATTTATTGGTTCATTACATTCCAAAAAGTCATTAAAATGGATAGATCGTCTTCTTTCTTCTTCCTTCTCTCTTCTTCTGTTTCTTTCTTCCCTCCCGTCGTCTCAGTTTGTAACGATCTGAAATTTGAATTCTCAGAAGAAACCAATAAAAAAAAACAGAGAGGGAAATTAATTTCCCTTTTGTTTATGAATTTTCCCCCGTTCAAGACGAAAATGCCACTGGTGATTATCAATAATGGGAGGTGGGGCACGGAGGGTACGATGGTCAAACACCAGAGCGTCGTTTTAGGAGTTTTTTAGGGGATTTTGTCTGTGTGCACAAAGGAGGAGAGAGTCATCGGGGTCCGGGTTGGTTCATCGGGCGACGAGAAACTGTCCGTGAAGTTTCTGAAATTTCGGCGGGGTTAGAGATCTGACCCTGGGAGTTGGTGGAAATTGCGAGAAATGCCACTAACGGCTTTGTTTTTAGTTTTGTCCGGTAGTGAAAAATGCCGAATGCGTGCCTTGTGGGCGACGGAGGGACTGGTGATGACGAAACGGACAGATCGGCGCCGGGCCGGGAGACGACGTTTTTAAGCAAAATTCAAACAAAAGAGATGGAGAATAATAAGTACTGTGAAGAGGGTAGGAACGTCATTTACTCGTGCTCGGGGCTGAGGGTATCCTCGATATATACGTGCTCGTGCATGATAATAGTGTCGCGAAGTGGGAAGAAGAGGAAGGCAATTAGCGAATAGCTTATTGTTAGTTCAACATTCATGTCTGCTAAATTTTAAACACGATACCACCTTTTCCTTACTCTTTGAAATTATTTTTCTATTGCATCGTTTGGAAGATAGAGTTTGACACTACAGAATAGAGATTAATTTGATTTAATTTTTCTATTGCATCGTCACACCCGCCACCGCCGAAGATCCAGACACCACCGTCGAAGACCCAGGCGTTGCCGCCGCAGATAGAAGCGTCGTCGCAGCTGACAGAAGCGCCACCGCCTGACGGAGATGTCGTCCGACGAAGACGAACTAGTCGCTGGCAGAGGCCAGCGAGGTCGTGGAGTCGGCGGCCGTTTTCGCAGTGAGAGTCTCGCCGGCGGCAGGTTTTTTTAATTAATGTTTAGTGTTTTTTTTTAATTAATGTTTTTGTTGTTTTGTTTTTACAGTTCCTAGGCTTATGGACCCTTATTCGATGAGACTACCGCCGACGACAATTGATCCAGCTCCGGTCGATCCCGTACTTCTTTGGGGACATGGCCAACATCGTATCGACTCAATTTGGGCAAACGAGGTAAGTATTTGATAATTATTCATGTAAAGTTCATTAGCTAATTAGATTATTTTAGTTGGTGAACTGAACTGTACTGAAATTAGAATAGGATTACGTATCAAATTTTTTGAAATTAGTATAATTTGATATTAGATTATATAGATTAGAATTTATTAGGTGAAAATTAGGATTACTACGAATGAAATTGAATTAATATAAGTTTTGTGCACTATAGGCTGGTGATCGATCTTACCATGTTCGAGGTACGACCAATTTAGTGACGTACATGAGCTTTATCGGCCATATCTCGAAGCGGTTGGCTTGTTTAGTGTCGTGCCTTTGGTCCCTATGAACTCCGATGCGAGTTTGATTACTGCTCTCGTAGAGCGGTGGCGACCCGAGACGTCGACCTTCCATATACCATTTGGTGAGGTCACGATCACGTTAGAGGACGTTGTTACACTGTCCGGTCTGGCCATCGACGGTGATGCATTGGTTGAGTCGTACTGCTACAAGAATGCACCAACTCAGCCTTTCTCACAGTCCATTCGCCTCCAACATCTCGACATCCAAACCGCACCATATTGAAAGTTGCGACTCCACCACGCCATATTGAAAGTTGCGTTGTAGTGCGTGGTGTTTAATCGCCATCTGTGCAGCTTGTTTCGGGTGAAATATCTGCCCCTTGTAGAATTCTCCTTCAAAACTAGCAACAATAGGCATTGGAATTACGCCATATGAATCAGCAAGTGATAATTCTTCGTCCTCTTCATTACCCTGCAAGTAAAAATATTGAGGATAATTAGGTTGTTCTCCTTCCCCCTCTTCCTCCTCTTCCTCCTCCACCTCCTCCTCATCTTCCTCCTCTCCGTCATCATAGTCATGATCAGATGACACGCTCCATGTATCATCTTCTTCCTCTCCACCCTGATCCTCACTGAGCTCAACATGTATCTCAGCACCCAAACAATAAGGATTTTGTGCAATAAAATTCCAAAGCACATTCAAGCTATCATCATCCACAATAGGCATCACATAATGAAATAAAACACCATTCTGCCATTATGGGAGACGGTAAGTGAAACCTGTGATCACATCACTATCTTGTACTGCTTCATCTCTACACCGTATTCTCGGAATTAGATTCTCACAAAGTTTGTGATATGTGACCCTGGATGGAACCGTCAACTGAAAACTACTACCACCAACTAATTTGATGTCCAAATTATCCTCTACTTTCTCCGATTTCCACCGAATGACTAGTTCAAATCTTCTAAAATTACTACAGAAAAACAAACTCACTAATTAAAACTAAACACAATCATAATAGCATTTGAATAATATAATTAAAATAATAAATGTGTTTATTACCTATTAGTCATTTTTGCAGCAGCAACCAGAGCTCTCCTCTATCTTGGTCGATTTTTTTGTGGTGTGAATAACTGAAACGAAATTCGCTGGTTTTATAGGGGGTAGTTAGCAATAAGCCAGCGATGTCACCTTAGTCTTGGGTGCCAACGCCTGGGACAATTTCCCACCTACTCACCTATGCCTCATGCGGCGCCACCTCAGTCTTAGGCGCCGCCGCTGTCACCTTAAAAAAACGATCCAAAAAGACAGAAAAAGCGGCAGCGCCTGAGTCTCAGGTGGTCTAGCCGATTTTTTTCTCCAAAACACAATAACTGTGCCAATATTTTTTAATCTGCCTGGTAAATTTTTAAAAAAAAATATATTTGTGTCATTGATCTAGCAAAACATTTTTTTCTCCCAGAGTTGTTGCACAAATCAACAAATCTATCCCCCAGATTCAGCAACAGGCCAAATTAGTTGAAAACTTGGAAGCTCATGTCGTCATACCGGTTTAATTAAAATAAACAGAAGATTGGGGAATGGATCCATATATTTTAGCCCAATCCAAAAAAATTTCCTCGAAACGAGAATGGAGGAACCCCAGAAGGACAGGAACTTTGGTGCACCTTTTTGGTCTTTAGCTCGGGGACACAGCTGGTCTGCTGCTTGTGGTGTCTCCATCGCTCAAGGCAAGCCAGCAGCTAGCTTCAAATTCCAACCCAAGTAATGAAGTTTCTTTCTCTATTTTCCCCTTTATGGTTTACACTATTCAGCATTCACTTTCCCGTTCCTCTGTTTTCCTGCTTTTTACCCATCAACAATCACCTGGCACGACCCACAGCTCGGCTCAATAAATTGGCCTGTCAATGAACTATCTAACGTTTTTCACTCCGAGTTTAATGAGACAGGATGAAGAAAATTCTGCAGGGGACGAAGATTTCATTCATTCAATCAATGATTTCGTGGGGACAGCAGCTTCAGTATGCAATCAATCAATGAATGTGTTTGTGCTGATGTACGAAAGAGCTATAAATGAGATCACTCGCAGCACAAAAACCACATTGGATTCCCCTCTGTTGCGTTTGACGATGCATTCAATCCCATGGTAAATTTCCTCTGTATGTATAATTGCTGGGTGGGTGGGCAATGAAGTTGGTCAGCAGTGGTCAGTGAGATAGTGTTGTAGATCCATCCATGTATAGCCATTAGCCACCCACAAAACTGAGCAGGGTATTCAATATTGTGATTGACTCGTCGTGCCTTCCCCCCAATTTGACAAG
The DNA here is from genome assembly GCA_964030455.1 of Linum trigynum. Lineage (NCBI taxonomy): Eukaryota > Viridiplantae > Streptophyta > Magnoliopsida > Malpighiales > Linaceae > Linum > Linum trigynum. The sequence goes on from OZ034816.1 coordinate 12,043,097, forward strand.
AGCTACTACGGCTACTGCATGCCTTTTTCTTTGTCCCCCTGCCACTAAGGCCAAGCCTTCAGCGGCTTGCTCCCATGTGACTGTTGAAGCTCTACTCTGCTGCTCTTGTTTGGTTTCTAGTTTTCTATATCACCCTTTCGTTTCATATGGGAGAAGTGATGTGAGCCTTTTCATAGAGACATTGGTTTACGATTGGTATACAAATAAGCCGAAGGTGTTTTTCCCCCTAAATTTATAGCCGTTTGGTTTTGGTGATAGTTAAATTGATATATTGTTATTAATGCATGCATAATAATATATATGTATATACGAAAAATGGTGTATTGTAATTTACTCGTTTGGTTTTTGTGATTGTTATTATAGTTTTAAATAAGTTATACTTTTTGAGTGAAATGTCACTTTTACCCTTTGTATTTAATATGAAAAAGCAACACACATAAAAAAGTAGGGTAATAGTTTGAACAAAAACAAAACACAACAATCTCTAACAAACAATCTCAACAATCTCACCCAAAACTTGAGATTTAACTATCACTCATTTTGAGTGATACTTTGTGTCAAATCAAGCAAACGGAAAATTCAGAAAAATGATACATTGTGGGCAATGCATGTATTGTATCTATCTCAACCAAACTATCACCAAAACAAAAACAAACCTATACTACCGACATTTTAAGACTTGAATGAGATTAATATACATTTTTGCTATTTCTCTAATTATTTTTATACTTCCGTCTTAGTTTGATACTAAACGGAGCCGAATGAAGTAACTAAACACAAAAAATTGTCTAACTTTCATGATATCCCTTAATTATCAAACGTGTTTATGTTTTTCATTTTCATTGTGTCATGGTTGTACCTGTGGTTTCATAACAATATTGCAACCACAACAACAACAAAATTGTACTAAACAACGCGTGGGGAGCTTATGTTTTCATCTATTGTTGTGGCAACATGAGTTCTCAACACAACAAATAAATAAATGAAAACAAGTAAATAACTTTAAGTAGCTTCCTTGTTGTATTTCAAAAATTGTTTCTTGTGAGATTCTATTAGTCGTTTTAATAATTTCATTCAAAGAAGTCTATTATCAAATCTCACTAAACTCACTTTGTGCATATTTTCCCTTCCCATTTTCGCATAATTCATCTTCAAAACCTTTTCTTTTGGTAATTAGTAGCTATCATTAAAGCACCCTCTTTGCAAAGAGCAAGGGTAAAATAAAATACAGGGGCAAGCACTTATTAATGTTCATCTCCCACATGTGAAGAAAACAAGAATAACAAAACTACCCATAATCAATGATTCGGTATAATTCAGGGACCCTTTGAAGCATCGTAAAAAAGTACATTGCCCCTAGTAAACAAAAATACTTTCTCCCGCAGCAAAGATGTCAAGACTTCTGGTTTCCTAGGACAGTCTCCAAACACCCTCCTGCAACGCTCCTTCCATATGAAGGAGATGCACCAGCACCAGATGGAGCTTTCAAGTAACCATCTATTGTCACCTTTCTGAGCACTATGGCTCATAAAAGGTCAACCTTCCTTCTCAGGATCCAAGCAGTCATACCATAGTTTTAAGAACTACAGAGATGAATTCGAAGGTAAGAGAACACTCACAGAATAAGTGTTGTCGTGATTCACTTACAGGTGAGCAAAGAACATGGAGATCGTCAGTGATAACTCCACATGCCTTGAGCTTATCCCTCGTGGAGATTCTGTTCATTATACTAATCCATGTCAGAAACCGACACCTGGGAAGAGTAAACTTGCCCCAGATGATCTTCCACCAGCTAACAATGGGCTTCCTAATCCGTAAAGTGTTCCAAATAGTTGGAACTAAAAAACTTGCAAGCTTGCCCCCTTGCCAAGTAATAGTACAATCTCTATCAACATCCATTCTGAACCGCAACCAAGGCTTGATCTTCAGCATTTGTCGCCAAATCCATGAGCTAGCTGCAGTAAGCTTCACTTCCCACCGAGATGTCTCCCTTAGTCAATAACGGTAGGCCCAGGCAACCCAAAAGTTTCCTCCACGCATGAGAAGAAGCCAGATTAGTCGTGTTGTACAAGCCACATTCCAGGAGACCAAGTCCTTCAAACCCAGACCACCCTCTTTCTTTGGCAACGCAATATGTTCCCAAGCCACCTTTGCCCTTCTTGATTTATCTCCATGCTAGAGGAAGTCTGAGCAAACCTTCTGAATCGCCTTGGTAACTTTCTTGGGAATAACAAAAACGGCCATCTAGTAATGAATGAGAGAATCAAGCACAGATTCAACAAGTTGCAACTTCCCCCATATGAAAGAGTGTTAGCTTTCCAGCTACGAATTCGACTAGTCAGCTTGACAATAAGGATAGAGCATTCATGGCTGGATAGCTTACCTTATATTAATGGCAGACCCATATATCTCATAGAGAGATGAACCGCCCTGAATCCTGAAGCTTGCAAAGCCACATGCTTAAACTGGCGAGTCAGGCCTCCAAAGAAACCTTCACACTTATCAGGGATACAAAGTTGGTAGAAAACATTCAGAACATACTTGACCCCTGAGAAAGCCCTAGTAGAACCTTCAGTAAAGTTCAGAAGATCGTCTGTGATTTCAAAACCTTACTGCTAATATTATTTTATATTTTTTCTCACAATTTTCTCATAACTCGTCACACCATACTCTTCCTCCTCTTCGTACCTTTGTTCTAGTCTTCACATTAATACTAAAAATGCCTAATGAATTAGCTAAAGACAGGAAATTGAAAACTTCCATAATTTATCAGAATTATTACTAATCAAATGCGTTTTTGGATAAAACCAAAAAAAGTTGTATCTCTGTTATTACGGTAACTACAATAGTAACAAAACGGTATTAAATGGAAGTTTCACCAAGTTGACTTGTGGATGAGTTTGGTTGCTTACTTATTAAGGGGTTTAGCATCATACTAACCTATAAAATAATTATTGTTAGATTAAAAAACTAATCCAAGGGTCAGAATTAAATAGAGGGCTGTTTAGTCAATATATTATTAAATTCTAATATAAATATACATTTTCACCTCCCACCCCTCACTCGACTGCCCACGTCATTTTCCATCCCTCTCCGCCAGAAACCATCTTCTTCTCCGCTAGGAAACCGTCTTTTCCCGTGCCTCTTCTGTCTCTAGCATGACGCCATTGCCTCCGCCAGCCTCGCCATCGCCCGCGTCGGACTCGCCTTCGTCCTGTCGCTGGGTTTCCATCTTGAACTACTTATCAGGAACGCCGCCGTCAATGACATCCTCCCTCGCCGCCCTCAATTAATCCCTCAGCTGTCTCTAGGGATGGCAATGGGTCGGGTCGAGGACGGATAGTGCATATCCGTTACCCTACCCAAAGTAGTTCGGGTTTTATCCATACCCACATGTGAAACGGGTAGAAAATTAAAATCATGCCCATACCCGTTCGGGTTTCGGGTATCCACGGTTATCCATGGGTAATGATTTCTCATCACAACTCTAACCAGTATGTTAACATTCACACGTATTCTCACATTACGTAAGAGGAAAAGTATGACAACAATTCACTAGAATGAAGAAAATTAATTAAAACAACACAATTTCATGAAAATATTATATTTATATGTTAAATATAAAATATGTTAGAGAAAAATAATGATTATTTCTAGACAAAATACATATGTATGTGTATAATCGGGCAGGTTCGGGTTGGATAGTGAGAAACCCATGCCCACCCATTACCCGCAATATCCGGGTTCGGGTTTTACCCGTACCCACTAAATGTCCTTCGGGTTCGGGTTTTACCCTACCCGATTAGGCAGGGTTCGGGCGGATATCCATGGTTACGGATATTTTTGCCATCCCTAGCTGTCTCAAGCAAGATCGTCGTAGCGCCGCCGTCATGCGCGCATCGATGTCGATTACCAGATCTGTCTCAGCAACATCGCCGTCTCGCCGTCGCATCTCTTCCAGCCATCAAAATTAACGGATCTCTGCAATGTTGGCGGGTCTCTTCCAGCTGTGAGAACGTTGTCGTCACGCCGCCACTTCGATCTCCTCTCCCCCTAGCATCTCTCTACGTTGGCGGATTTTCATATTTCACAATAATAACTATCGTGACAATGAGAATTGTTTTATGTAGTAGTGATTTTCCATATTTGTAGTAACGTTTTCTGGTTAATTAGTAGTAATGTTACAGATCTGATTAAGGTTTTATGGTGTAGCAGTGGTTCTTGAGTAAACTACATATTTTAATCAATATAAATTGCTACGCAGAAAATATAAAACAATACAAGTAAATTCCTAAATCACTACTAATGACAAATAAATTGCTACAAGGAAAGTCCTAAATCACAACTAATGACAATTAAATCGCTACTAAAAAATTCCTAAATTACTACGGATAACAATTAAATTCAAAAACACTACTATCAACCCCCAAAATCATCTTTTTCGATAAAAAAAAATTACAAACACACAAACCAGAGAGAAAATATATTTTAATTTGTTAACTATTTCTAATTTTGTGAAATACCAAACAAACCCTTCATTACTTATCACCGTCGGATTCATCTTAAACAAATGGACAATGATTAGAGCAGTTAGCACCCTAATCTCTCCCGTCGACTTGTTCTGATTAGTTTTAGGCTTCAGCAGTAATTTTGGTTAGACACTTTGATTTTCAGCCCACAAGGCCCAGTTTAGGAAAGACGTTTTAGAATTCAAAAGTTTGTTTGGACTAACAGTTCATCAGAAGGCCCAGACATGACTCCTTGGGACCTTGGAAAGTTGCCGGCCTGCCAAGAATCTTGAATATTTCTGCAAGCAATGAGATTTCTAAACACAAAAATTGGATTGGATTGTTTATTATCCGGTCCCGGTCTGATCTCGATTCGGGTTATACGGTCCGATTTCAGGTAAAATTAAAAACCCCGGATCAAATAGCCAATTCTATTGCCCACAAAATCTTTATTAATCAATAATCAACAAATTCACTTAGATTAGACAAAACCAGAAGAGAATCAGGACCCTAATATGTATAACCCTAAATAATTTAGCATGAGTCCTTGATCCTTCCTTCTTATATAAGAAAACTACAACAACATGTTAGTCAAAATCCTTTTTGCCTTTTCTGCTGTCTTCTGTTTTTGAAGCTATAAATCCAAAATAGATTTAGAGAAGCCAAGATCCATTTTAAATCAACGGTAATCGCATTCATATGACACCCAACGGGACAAAAAAATATCACACAGACATGACCATGCTGACAAAGTGATGAGGAGCCCTGAAGATTAATTTGTCTGAAAATTTGGAGTTTTCCCCAGAGAAGCTCACAGCCAATCCTGTTCCCATCAGGATTATCCTAATTCTTCAGTACTCCCCAATCCAACCAAAAAACATATCTTGCTTTTGTAGCCTCTTATTATGCTTCTATTACTGTACAATTCTACATATGGAGTCTCAAATTTTGTCCCAACACGACATCCTCTGTATCCTGAATTATTAGACATTGATCATTCTAATTATACGCTACTAGTTGCTGCCGTATGATTGTGCTTTACTGTTGTTTGTCTCTTCCACTCAACTCTACATCGCCTATCTCTTTCTTCTTCGAGCATAATTTCTTCTTTGTTGACTTCTGCGGTGATTCTACTACTTGATGGATTTTGCTTCATTTTGTTATCTACATTCCTTCACTAAACACAAGCATATATAGTTAGTTTACGCGAAATCGGTTTCTTGTGGAAACTAATATTGCATCTAGTGGATAAGTTCGCCATGCACACCAGGTTTTTAGATTGGTTGGGACTGTTAATTTTGTTAAGAGGATGCTGAGAACTAGTTGGTTCTAATCGTTCGAATGAATCTTTTATATATATATATATATATCATTCATTGGTATGACTGCAAAATCTCTCAGTAATCATAGACTCGAATATCATGTCAAAAATCATTTGAATATCAAGTAAGTACTCATAGTCATAGGGTAGTTGGATTCGAGTAATTGCGCGTGGTGAACGAGTAAACGAGTTTGTCGAGTCAACAATAAAAATTCTAAAACTCACGTATTTAAAAAAAAAATTCAAACTTAAAACGAATTAAAAATTCAAACTAAACAAGGGGGAAAAAAACTCAGTTAAGGAACACTGAACTGAAATGGTTAAGGAATCACAAGAGGGAAGATGTATTTGAGGATATTAGAAAGATACAAGCACGGAAACGAATTAGTCTTCAAACTATTATGAATAACCACAAAGGAAAGATGATGAGATTTCTGGGTAATAAAAAAAATCGAGAAGGAAGGATAAATATATTTGACAAAAAATTTCATTCAAATTGGTGAAGTTGGTTATAGTTTTGAAATTTTTCTATATAGGCAATAAACAACAGGGATAAGAGGACCTACAAATTTTTAGGAATTTAAAATTTTCATTCGCACCCACCTACGATTTGGTGGTTGAAGCCGATGAGTTTAAGTGCATTGGCCACACCATTCACATTCTTTCACAGAGCCAATATTGAGCAGAGGAGATGAGAACAACCAAATAAATAAAATAGTGTTGTTGTTTTTTCCCCACAAAATGTGACAAGAAGACAGTAAGCAAGAGAAGAAAATTAGAGAATGGACTCAAAATACACACAGTAATTCGTGTGTAATTGAAGAAAATTAATATATATATAAATCTGAAGTTTGGCTACGATTTGACAAACAAATTACAAATTAGTCATTGCCTAACAAAATATAAATTAGTCACTATAATAATGTATATTTTATATTTTGATACCCCCAATTTAATTTTAATGTAAATTGGTTCAATGTTTAGATTTCACTTGAATCAATGAATCAATGATTCCAATCCACCAATCCTTTTGAACCAATCCATGATACCCCAAATTTAATTTTAATGTAAAATTATTGAACAATTATGTTTTGGTATCTAAATTTTCTGACGTTTTCGTAACTACACTTTTTTTAAATTTACATATTGGTCCAATGTTTAGATTTCACTTGAATCCGTGAATCCTATTCACCAATCCTTTTGAACCAATCCATAAATCCTATCAACTATAACATAAAAGTATAAATTTAGTTTGTACCATACAAGATGTTGTATCACTCAACTGTAGGAGAAGATTCGACCATTTTATATTTGCTCATTATGTGAAACATTAAATAAATTATAAAAGAGAGACGACTCTAAAATATTGCAAGAGCGAATTAATAAATTCATTTAGTACATTTACGAGGTACTAAACAAACTTCTACTAACTACATGTAACAAAATATGGCAAATCTACATAAGCAAGTGTCAACAAATTGTTACAGTGAAAAGAGTTGACTGTTGTATCACTCACCTTCCATAAGTAAACTATTTTTATGTATTCTAATCACAAATATGAACGGGGTCCATACACGACTTATCAACAGTCTAGATAACTAATAATTGAACCATGAACCACTAACTTTATCATCTCAATGTTGAGTCCAATTAAAATTAAATATATATGTTTATTACTTATTAGAAAGTCATCATTTTCCATAATGGGATTTAAAGGCGTGAAATTTTAAGCGAGTTCCAGTTTGTATTCCTTTTGCTTCTCTCTAGAGTTTTTCTTTTTCACCCATGCTAGAATTTTCAACAATTATACATGAAATGTTTGGCTAGATATCTACACATATTAGATCAATAGTTTCCATTTTTCTATAAAAAAAAGTAAATAATTATCATCTTAAATACATCACCATAAAAGAAATTAAACCTTAGTCCTCAACTATGCAAATTAAAGTTCGGTACCTAAACTTAATAGATATTTGGATTTATAACTTAAATTTATTTTTTAGTATATAAGTCCTCAAAATATTGATGGAACATTACATTTTAGTACCTAAATTTTTTGTGTATTACATTTTGGTACCTTAACTTTTTAAGTTCTACAAATAAGTCCGATTTTTTTATGTTTAATTAAAACACCCTCGAATAAATGAGTATCCATACCCAACTCATACACATTTAGATTATAGAAGTAAATATACATACGCTACCCAAACCCATCTACAAACTTTCAAACCCATATATACGTCATCCATACGCTACCCATAATCAATGACTCTATTTGGGTTTAGGTAACTATCATTTATTAGCCAAAATTTTCAAATTTTTTTTAAAATGGGATGCTGGGCATATATATCTTATCCGTCAATATCATATTGTCAAGTCAATGTTACTAACAAAATTGCTAATAAAAAAATTAATTTTAGGCTAATAATACTAACAAAACACTATAACGGACCACATAATACATGCCCATAAACCATCTTCGCTCGCGACATGGCGCGACATCGCTTTCTAGTAAATATATAATGTTGGATTTCCGATTCGTCTCCGCAATCAGAAGACAATTATATATGTGAACCGGTCCATTGTTAGCTCGCGGAGAGTGTTTGCGTTCAACATTTGGTCTGAAAATTGGGTCACTCATAGGGGTGTGCAATGGTCCGGTCCGTACCGGACCAAACCGTTATTAAGACCAGACCGAATCAGACCGAATAAAATGCGGTCCGATCCTTGGTCCTCATTAATTTTATAATTACTGAAAAAATGGTTGACCGAGCTCATATTTGATCCGGACCGAACCGTTGCACATCCCTAATCACTCATGACTCAACACACATGCTACCTAACTTTGCCCTCCTACCACTAGCCTTGAAATCCCGTCTCTATGTATTTTTCCCTTTCTCAACTCTCAAGACTATTTTCATATTATTATTATCATTATTATTATTAGTAATAGTGGTATTATTATTATTATTATTATTATTATTATTATTATTATTATTATTATTATTATTATTATTATGTGGCAGGACCAGAAGTTGTGAATTGGGGCTGCACTTTACGATGAAAGGTCTGTGTTTCTAATCCAAAGAGATCCCTGAACACTGAACATGGACCTGGGAGACGCCTGGCTGGAATTGGGCTCCCCACTCCCTACCCAAATTTTGGGCCTTTAGTAATTTTTTTTTTTGTGTGGTGAACAAAACAAAGAGACAAAAACCAATTTGTGTTGATGTTTGTTTCTGCTTCTTCTGCCTGCCAGTGCCAGGATTCTTTGTTTATTGATCATCCTCTCCTTCAATTTGGGACGGAGATTCATTCCCACGGGCAGCCGTTCATTTGGCCTTGGATTTTCCCTGTTTGTCCTTTAATCGACACTCACTATGTCACTTCACATAGAAACTTTCACCAACAAAGAAACTGATGAATTAATTTTTTGTCACTTACTCATTTCTGCTATCTAATCATTACACATTCAATAATTAGGCTACCAATATTTCAATATTATGTTCACGTTTCTGCTCATAGAATATACGTTTTCTGCTCATAGAATATTAAGAAAGTAGCCAAGGAGAAAATGAGCACTTCTACTATGCTATATAGTATTGGTGCTTTAATGTACAACTTAAAGTTGTACCATAACATTAAATGTATAAGTTTAGGTTGTACCATAAAGCAATTTGTACCATTATGTTATGGTACAACTTTACAACTTGAAGTTGTACCATCACATAAAGGTACAAGTTCAAGTTGTACCATAAAAGAATTTGTACAAAAAGTATAGGTACAATATGAAGTTGTACCATAACGTAAATGTACAATTTTAAGTTGTACCATAAAGGTAAAACCCTATAGCACCAATACTATATAGCATTGTAAAATTTCTCTTGATTTTGGTAACTAATGAAGCCATCAATCCGGTCAAAACACTAATATGGTCATTTGGATAAGTTATTCTAACGAGTTATTCTAATCAAAATAACTCCTTGTGAGTAATTTGTGGCATAATAACTCATTTAGCAACACAAGTGCATTGTGTATGCACTGATAAGTTATTTTTAACCCGTGTTATTTCAAAATAAGAGTTCTTCTAAATAACTTATACTCCTGATTTTTTCTAAATAACAATCCTTACTTACTTTTCTTCATCTAAATGCCAAAGGCTGCATGCAAATAACTCACAAATTTTCCTTTTCCAAACAAGACATTTGTACACCCAATTTTATCAAATTACATACAAATAATACTTATAAAATTTATGAATTATTTGTACATAAATACCACACTAAATCAATAACTCATCCAATCAACCATATTTTATTTTAAAATTATTTAACATATGAAAATAATAAAATATACTATCCTATTCGTAAGTAACGACTAGATCCAAGCCTCCATTCCCTCCATTAAACAAGGAAAGGAACCCCTCACAAACAAATTTGTTATTTTATTTCTTTCTCCACAAAACAAATTTATTTCAAAAATAGCTTCCCAAACTATACACAGCACTCCACGCCACCATCACCACCATCATCCTATCCATCGCCGCCGTCACCGCCGCCGCCGTTTCCTCTCTTTTCTTCCCCTTTTCAATTTCCATTCACTTCTCGCCTTCACGACCCATTAACCGGCAACTCTAGTCCTATTCCTCCCATGTCTACTGCTACTTTCCCACTATAATGACCCGGAGCCCCGAACCCGACGAAAACTCCAAACCCACCTCTAACATCGGCGGCGGCGGCGGTGGAGTAACAACTGCGATGAGAGTTATCATCCCTCTGCAAGGAGTGGTTCAAGGGAGGGGCGGAGTTTTCTTGGGTTCAGTCATACCCTGCGCTCTCTTCTACTTTCTCCAATTGTACTTGAGAAGAAACCGCGACGACCCGAGAGAGTCCGACGACCGAAGTAATCCCCAGAATTCCGAGCCCCGGGACGATTCCGGGTCATCCGGGCAACAGCTCGCGGAGATTCATGGGTTCCATCGAACGTCGTCTCGCAATCTTCTCTCGCCGAGGAGTCCGGCCGGCCGGGCTTACGTTTCGGGTCGGGCCAGCGTAATAGCGAAGAGTCCTGGTGGTTCTGAGTCTCCGTACTATGCCGGGCTGAGGAAGGCGTCGGAGGATCCGTACGACGAGACGGGTAACCCGAACGGGATTATCCAGCTCGGCCTAGCCCAGAACAAGGTGGAAAGGAATTGCATCGACCCGAATTGTAAAATCTTGGTTGCTCTGTTCATTCTTTTGCTGGATTATGTGAATCTTGATTTTGGTTGTTTTGGTGGGGCTTGTTTGGCGTGTAGTTAACGATGGACTTGGTGAAGGAGTGGCTGGTGAAGCATGCAACGGAAGCCATTGTTGGAGGCGGAGGAGATGATGGCGATGACGAACATTTGAGCATTAATGGGGTTTCTACTTACCAGCCCTGTGATGGATTGATGGACCTCAAAGTGGTAAAAGCATCTCTCTTACTCTTCTTTCTCCATGCTTTTGGCCTTATGCTCGCAAGAAGTTATAATTGGAGTCCTGTAGTTGTATTTACCCTTTCGTTACTTGGAGCTTGTGAAAACCTGTTTACTTGTATGGATCTCTAGTCGTGAATGTGCATATGCTTTTGTGGTGATTTGATCTCCTAAAGCTAAAACCCAAGAATGCAACTTTTTTAAGCATCTGCTTCTTTTCCCTTTTCTTCTTTTCCCGAATGCAATTGGTCTTCAAGCTTCATAACTGCTAAGTTGCTTGTTTCTCCTCGCAGGCAGTGTCGAGCTTCATGTCACAATGCATGGAACACTCGGTTTCATTCGACCCATCAAACATGGTATTAACAGCTGGTGAAACTCCTGCAATCGAGATACTTGCATTCTCTCTAGCTGATGCTGGCAATGCATTCCTGGTGCCCACACCATATTATCCAGGGTAAAAGACCATGGCCTTTCCACATCTTCACAAGTTTCCGACTTGTAAAGACCCGTGAAAGCATATATCTAATGAATGATGTACTGTTTCCAGATTTGACAGGGATGTAAAATGGCGAACTGGGGTCGAGATAATACCCGTCCCCTGCCGCAGTGCAGACAACTTCGCCTTAAGCATAACTTCTCTAGATCGAGCATTCAACCAGGCCAAGAAACGTGGGCTACGAGTACGTGGGGTGCTAATCTCAAACCCCACGAGCCCAGTTGGCAATCTGCTTACCCGAGAAACCGTCTACAGCATTCTAGACTTTGCTCGAGACAAGAACATCCATGTGGTCTCCAACGAGCTGTTCGTTGGCTCTTCTCATGGAAGGGCCGATGAGGAGTTTGTCAGCATAGCGGAGCTCGTTGATGAAGTAGACAAAGAAAGACTGCATCTAGCATACGGCCTGTCCAAAGACATCTCCCTTCCAGGTTTCAGAGTTGGGGTCATTTACTCTTTCAACGACACCGTTCTCTCTGCTGCTCGACACTTGACTAGGTTCTCGCCCGTCTCGGGTCCCACACAGCACCTGCTGATCGCCATGCTTTCAGATGTCCAATTCGTTCAGGAGTTTGTGAAGGTGAACAGAGAGAGGCTTAGAAGAACGTTTGATGCATTTGCAGGAGGGTTGAAGAAGATGGGGATTGATTGCGCAGAGAGCAATGGTGGGTTCTTCTGCTGGGCTAATATGAGTGAGTGGATAAGCTCGTATAGTGAGAAAGGGGAGCTCGAGCTTTGGGACAAGTTGTTAAAGACAGGGAAGGTCAGTGTAACTCCTGGATCATGTTGCCATTGTATTGAACCTGGATGGTTCAGGTTCTGTTTTGCTACCTTGACTGAAAGAGAGATTCCTGTTGTTCTCGAGAGAATACGAGGTGTTGCTGAATCGTGTAAATCTCAAAGTTGAAGAAATGGTTGATTTTGGTGAACAGAAATGTTTAGGCCATCCCAGTATAGGGGCTTTTCGGGTAGGAACAATTTATTGGAGCTTGTTTCATAGCAGAAGCAGCAAAATAAGGGTTCTTTCATTACATAATTGTATAGATTAATTTCTTTTTGTAATCAAACTGTTGTCCATCATTCTTTTATGTATCATATTTCAAACATTCATGGTCAAATACTGGGTTCAATTTGGTATCGAATCTCTTCTTGGTATTGTGATTTTTGTCAATTGAAACAATATGTATTTAAGATAATTGAGGACTAAAAAGGTAAACTGGGTATGAGTCTTTTTTTAGGCATTTGAGAAGAAATGGGATTATCACCCAGATGATAGATAAAAAGAATCATATTATTTGCAATAAGTTACCGCCATAAACAACTTGAACCTTTTCAAGTTCAAAAAATGGATACCAAAGAATGAATCTTCCTCTCCCCAGTCCCCTTGTGCTCCTAACACCACCTTTCATCTGCACAAAAACTAACCAAAACCACTAAGAAAACCCATAAAGAAAATGAGGAGCCATTTCACATCTTACTATGAAGATTCCGCTCCATTTCTGATCGACTCAAGCACTTGAACAACCTCAGCCATGCTCGGTCTCCTCGAAGGAGCTTCCGCAGTACAAATCAACCCAAGTTTCATAACCTGAATCACTTCATTCTCCGGAAAATCTCTCAGATTCCTGTCGAAGCAATCAGAAGCAGGGCCATTTTCCAACACCCTTCGGACATAATCACACAAACCTATCACCTCGTTCGATAACGACAATACCGGTGTCTTCCCTGTAACCAGCTCCAACAAAATCACTCAAAAACTGTACACATCAACTTTCTCGTTCACTCTAAGACTCTGAACCAGCTCTGGTGCCACGTACCCTGCAGCACTGTGGCTGGTCGAACCATCAGGATCTAAAATCGGTAGCAACTTCCCCAACCCATAATCTGACAACTTGGCCTTGTAGTTTTCATCCAAGAGTATGTTGGTGGCTTTGATGCTGAAATGGAGAATTGGCGGCTTGCAATCATGGTGAAGAAAGGAGAGAGCTCGTGCGGCTCCCAGTGCAATTTGGAACCTTCTGGACCAGTAATGGAGCTCAGCATTGCCAACAGCAGCAGTACTTGTACTAGGAAATTCAGGGGAGCCATGTAAGTTCTGTTCTAGGCTGCCATTTGGATAAAACTCTGTAAACATTAACCTCATTGACGATGACCAGTAATATCCCTGGAAAGGAACCAAGTTGGGATGTCTTAGGTTGGCCAACGGTCCGATTTCATGCTCAAACTCATCTAGGGTCCTTATCCTGCCCAAATACTGAAGCTTTTTCACTGCAATCGCAACCCCAGCTTTGAAATTTCTCCTGTAGACCGGACCTAGAGATCCACGTCCTAACAAGAATTCCTTATCGAATATAGTTCTGGTGGCTTTCCACCAATCCTCATACTTTGCAGGCAGACTCTTGCTGTATAGAACCAGCTTCCCTATTTTGACATGTGAATCAGTGGAACTTGAACCAGGCGGCGTGCTCTCAACAACTACCACTTCATCACTGCCGCGTGCTCTGATGTTCATGATGGATACCATGCAGACACCAAGAAGGATGAGAGATGCAGCAATTATTGCTACAATGACCGAAGTACTCAGCACCTTGCTTTTTCTCCTTGCTGCAGGTGGTGTTGCTGTTCCATTGCATGGCTTCTGCAATGGAGGACCACAGAGGTCGGAGTTGTTGAGGAATGGGGATGGTCCAAATGCCTGGAGTATTGGTGTTGAAGGGATTTGGCCAGAAAGGGTGTTGGAAGATAAATTTAGGCGTGTTAGATTTGATAAGTTTCCGAGAGAAGGAGGGATTGTGCCAGAAAGGTCATTCCTTGATAAGTCTAGAAGTTTCAGCATTGAGAAGTTACCAAAAGTTGAGGGTATGGTGCCATTAAAATGGTTTCCGTGCAGATCAAGGACTTCCAAGGAAGTTATGTTGGAAAGTGTGTCGGGAATTTGTCCATCTAAGGAATTACCAGAGATATCCCTGCATGAAGTAAATCAGAGAAGTGGTTAGAAATTTGCACTAGATACTCACAGCTCTAGGAGAAATCATTCCCAGCTTGCACTAAATACTCACAGCTCTCGAAGAAATTTGCAATTGCTTATGTCTTGAGGAATTTGACCAACGAGGTTGAGATTGTGGAGATCCAAAACCAGAAGCAACTCAATGGATCCAAAACCTGTAGGAATGGTTCCAGCTATAGAATTGTTCCCCAGATTGAACACCAAAAGCCTTGTCAGTTGTCCAATCTGAACTGGGATTCCCCCATTGAGCCTGTTGAATCCCACATCAACAAGCAAAAGATTTCTGCAGTTTGTAATGGTTGGTGGTATCTCTCCATCAAAGCCATTACCTGAGACATCAAGGATTTCTAGCCCCTCGCTGCAGGTTTCAAACTCAGGAATCTCACCACTAAATTCGTTTTGAGATACATTAAAATAAGTCATGTTCTGCAATCCAATAACCCCGAATGGAGCCAAACCAGTGAAGCCATTGCTGCCAAGATCCAAAAAACTCAATCTTTGGCACATTTCAATCCCCTGTTGTACATTACCAGTTAACACATTGCTTCTCATAGATATGTACTGTAGCAAAGGAATATCACAGATTCTAGGAGGCAATTCGCCACTAAGATTGTTGAATGAGAAATCGAACCCCTCGAGATTTACACAATTCACAATTGAGAGAGGGATTGAACCAGAAAGGTTGTTGTGAGCAAAAGACACAAACTTGGTTCTCAAGCAAAACTTAAACAAAGCTGATGGTATCTGTCCAAAAAATTGGTTCCTTGACAAGTCAAGGAACCTAATATTTGGCAGATTCCCGATGAATTCCGGGATTGACCCGGATAAAGCATTGGAGCTCAAATTAATCTTCCACAATGTACTTAGTTCTGAATACTCCTGAGGGATGCTCCCAGTAAACTGGTTGCCATACAATGTCAAGATTCTCAAAGATGTCAAACCTGATAATCCTGGTGAAAGAACTCCAGATAGGGAAGTGTTCCAAAGAACAATCCGCTCCACCAATCCAACTGAGTTGCAGAAAACACCACTGAATTCGCAAGGTTTGCCGCTAGGAACCCAGGTGGCCAAGCTGTTGTAAGGGTCATTGGTGATGTTTCCCCTGAACTGCAGCAAGATATCCTTCTCTGTAGTAACTGACTGAGAAACCGTTTCCAACGCAGTAAACCCAAGGAGGCAAGCCGTTAAGAGCAAAAGAGCATGAAGGAGACAGAATTGGCCAAATCTTCTCCTCATGCTCACAGTATAAAATGTAGACAAAATTGGATCTCTACCCGTTTGGCATTATTGACAGCACAACATGGAAGCCAAGAACGCCACAACTGGAGAGAGAGAAGATCAGTCAGCCTCTCCTCTGCAACAAATCTTCCTCCTCGAACCTCCGCAAGTGAAGACCATAACCTCATCAACTAAATAGAACAGCACCATCCTTCTTTTCGTCCTCTCTTAGTCCCTTTTGACCCTTTGCCCCCCACAGTTCTCACTGAATATGAAGTAAAGCACCCAACTTTTTGTTTGCAAGCCAATAATCACACAGAAACCAAAGACAATCAAACGGTTCAAACTACAAGCAAACCTTTTGCTGTCCGTTGGGGAAAGGGAATTTGTGGGTTTTGGTAAAGAAGCAATTTCTCGAACACGTAGCAGGCACAGAAGCATGGGAGGGAGGGACTAACTCGGAGAGAGAGAGATGGAAATTGGGGACAAATTAAAACTGCCTTGGCTGGAAAGGAAGCAGAGTACAGGAGTTGGGTTGCAGCAAAATTAATTAATGGGGGAAAGTGGCCTCCTTACGAGTGATTCCCCTCCAAATATGCTACCAACTGAAGAGGGAAACCACGTGCATTCTCTTTCCCTCAGCAACTCTTTCTCGTCGCTCTCAAAGGTTGCAGCTTTACGCTACTAAATTACTGTTGCAAATCCTAATTAGTTTACAGATTGAAGCTTTCGAGTCAAGCAGGGTTAAGAGAGAGATAAGAAGACAGCTTAGTGCTTACGAGCTCCCAAGGGTTAGTTATAGAACGGCAGCTGGGGAGGAAAGGAGGGAAGGGAAGGGTGGTGTTGTTGGAAAGAGGGCAAATGCATTTACTCCGTTTCACCAACTGAGTCGACACCAGCTTTTCATAACTATCAGCGAGAACCATCATAGTGACCCAATTGGAGTTCAATGCCGGGGGAAACTTAGCTAAAGACAGCGCGATTTGGGAGAGAAAGCGAAAGGGGAAAAGAAAACAAACAATGAAAATTAAGAGAGGACGAAATAGAGGAGGGAATGGCAGATTTCAATGGGTGTATTCTGGTTTTGGGCTGGACCGGGGATTGGCATTAGGGTTTAGGGTCTTTAATCCATCTGTAATAAACTAATAATGATTCTCTCTTTGTTTATTAGGGTTAGATGGGTATTGTTTTGTTTCTTTAGTAATGAATACAGTAGTTTGAAATATGTGGTTAGAATCAATTCATACGCTAGTATATATAAGAGGAATGTATTATATTATGATTTAATCCACAATTATAATGAATAATAAGTGAACAAACACGAGATAACCACTCAAAATGTTACAAAAGGAATTAACTCTTCATTCTCAAATTACACAAATATATATATATATACGAATACGAACTTTTGATTGGTCAAACTTCAAATTTCTAAATAAAACTCTCCTATGAGTTGTCATTGGAAATATATAATTCATCCACAATATTTATATGGATCATCTATAGTTGACTTATACAAATATGTCATTAAATTTGATCTATTCGTGTGTTCAACATTTATGTTGAATTTTTCAAATCTACTCATAACATTTCATACATGGCGTCTTTCTTAAGTGTTCTACGATTTGTTAGTTAGAGATATTTTAAGTGTTTAATACGAAAGGTAAGCAATAGAGCGTGTCTTAAAAGTGCTTATGAAACTAAATAATCGTTCATAGTTCTTTCCCACAACCCAACAACCATTAACCATAACTAAATATCTAGTTTAACATGAATTATTTAATCAACCTTCTAAACCCGTTATCAGCCACCCAATAATGCATAATCATGCACTTTAGCTATGTTTTAAGCTAAAAACCAACTCTCCATCTAATGGTACAAATTTTCCATAATGTTAAAATTCTAAATAATCGAAGTCGTAAAACAATGATCATCTAATAATCATACAAATTTACTGGCCTATCTCAACTCGAATACCGAATCAATTGAATTACCTCATCCTTAGGGAGTAATATAATGACAAGAGCATGAAGATTGATTCCACCTTGCCCATGACACGTCACATTGTTATTTTTGTAAGAAAAGGGGATTACTGATTAGACAAACAATTAGGAGACGATGATGAAATAGGTCAAGAAAGAATGGAACAAAAATAATAAGGTACCAACGCCAAAGTAGGAAAATTAATAAGAGGGTGCGAGTGGGTCCCACAAAAGTTAATGGGAAAACGCCAGAATCGTGACCGTTGGATTAAAATGGGTTTAATTAATGTGTGGCTGAATGAAGTGTGTGGCCAATCTGTCTCTCCGGTGGTGCCACACTTGAGGAAAGTGGTCCACTCCATCCTCGCCGTCCATCGTTCATGCTTTGCCGCGTTTGACTATGTCCACGTGGGGACCATCCTCGCCAACCACTCCACTTTTAGATGCATCCGACGGTGATCCCCGTCCCCGCCATGAATTATGCTGAGCTGGCAACTCCGGTGGTCCACACATGATTATGGCCCCAAAAACAAGTTTTTTTTTTATGAAACTAGATTAATCAAATTCTAGCCAATAAATCCATAATTAGTAGTTGGCTTTCTTGTAGGCCCTTGTTTTGCTCGCTCTATGTGCACTTGTTAGGTGTCATTGGCCGAATGATTTTTTTAAGAAGGTGCCAAGCTGAATATTATAGTTGAAGAATCTTTTTGAATGATGAACATATATTTAATATGGGAGGGAATCAATTATAATAAAATTGTGTTCTTGTCTTGATCATTTCTTTATTACTTCCAATTCCAAACCCTACTACAAAAAATATGAACCACAAGATGTCAGTATAAATATAATGCATGCACGCTATGATGTATAGAGTTAGCCCCCAACACCCCTCATTGAGCAATTGTTACTTTTTCGATAAGCATGTGATGAACTTCATTGGTTACTGACTAATTACATAAACAATAACCCGAATAGTTTATTGTTTGTACTCTGTTATCTTTCTCAATCGAGTTTTCGATTCAAGTATCAAAACATCATTATTATAGTATTGATTATTACAAAAGTATAAACAAGAAGACTTTCATCGACTGTTATACTATAAAAATTATTTTTATTTTATCGGATGTCCACAAAGGGTGCAAGTTATTTTTGTTCCAAGTAGAAACAAATATTCACTCAAAATGCCATATGGCCTACACAGTGCAGCTTCTGTGGCCATACTGAGCCCAAAAGAGAGGTCAGACCGTTGGGCTGACGCCGAAGGATATCAGCATTACAAGTTCTGGCCCAAATCCCTTGTCCATCGTGGCCCTGCTCCGACCATTTCCATCACCAGCTTTTCCAACGACAAACTATTCATATCACAAACAAATAATTGACTTCAATGATTGTGTTGCAGAACCATTGCCGTCTGCATAATTTGCACCTAAAATTTGGCTCACAAGTCAAGCAGACTTCTGAATTTTGATAGATTTTCCAGGTTCAGCCCTTTTCAGGGGTACAGCTCAATCATATACAAAGGATCAATTGGGGGATAGAAAGCAAGAAATAAAGAATTTGGAAGAGAGAAGTCAGAATGGAAGCAGATAGCAAAAACCAAAAAAACAAGCAAAAACGAAGCTGGTTTCTATACTAGGTTAGATGCCTGTCCTTTAGATTTCCTGTCCCACGCTGCTATACACACCGCCGTCCACGATCAGGCTCCCGTACTGTGCACCCTTTTGTGTACAGATGAAGTTATTTCAACAAGAAGATGCTAAATTTCATCATCCTGCTGCTTCAATCATCTCAAAACTATACATGCAAACTGCTGTGACTGTCTTGTGTTGCTGCTGCAACGTTTTTTTTCTTTCTCTCCTTTACTGGACCAGGAAACAAGAATCAGAAGAAGCTACGCCAAAAGAGGTTCGTCTTGCAGTGCCTTCAGCCGCTTTTTAGCGTAGAGCGTGAAGAACGCCGTGGTGGCTGCCGTGAAACAGAAGCCAATGGCATTGAAAGCAATCTGTGATGCTGACAGATCGTGCTCGTCCTGTGAAGCATCTGCCAGTGTCTGTATAAGGATCCCTCTGTAATAATTGGATCAAGACTCCCACTCATTAGCACATGCATTTTTCCAGTTATCAATCAACATACAGGTATATGTAGATATTAATTTTTAATGATAATGAAGGCCAATTGTTCAAGCTAACTATGACAATAGAGTCGTTAGTTAGCCCACCTACCTAATATGATTCCCAGAAATTGGAATATTCCAAATCCTCTAGCTTAGCTACATGTTTTCCAGAGTTTCCACCAACTGTCCTAGACAGAGATTCCATATTCAATATGAAAACTAAACTTGCAGAAAAACTAGATTGGAAATGTAAGCTTAATACATGTCTAACAATTCCCCGTGACCTCATGGTCCCAAGGAATAGTTTCCACCAAACACGTATGCAGCAAAGCAAGCTACTCCATCCGGTCCCAGATAACTGATCAAAACCAATGTAATTATTTGAAAGAATCCACAGTGGCACAGTACAGAGTGCAAACAACCTTGAGCACACTGATAAGTATGCCGTCAGTGCTTGGAAAGAAAGTAAAATGTGTACGACTTAACATCAGGTAATGAGAAATGGGTGAGTTGAACAAGTAAGTTATTCTAACACACACGTCCCTAATGTGTATAACCAGCTTCATCATCTCTACAAATAACTCACATTGACAAGTCATGACAGATGGGTAATTGTGTACAACTTAACATTCAGGCATGCAGAATCAGCAAAAAAGGAGCCAGGGATGAAAAAGAAGGGAACAAAAATATAAGATAAGAGGTCTTACGTGTAGAGGGTCACGAATATCTCCGGAACCATGCCCGCCAAAGACCCCAGCAGATAAGGACCATACTTGACATGCGTTGCAACAGCGCAATAATTATACAGAATATAAGGGAACGGCGAAATTCGTATTAAAGCCACTGAGCGGAACTGGTGGAGCCAATTCCCTTCACCAGCTGCTCTCAGTATGTAAGCCTGCTTTGGATACTTGTCAAACCATCCCTACAGAAAGAGGCCACACATCAAGACATCAAGATCAAAGAGTGAAGATTCCACCTATCCGATGAGAAACAACAAGAAACCTGTGGTAACTTCTTACCTCAATTCTATGAAGGAACAGAGTACCAATGCAAAATGGAAGTGAAATTCCAGCAGTGATTGCAACTATGATCAATAAGAATCCATAGCCATAACCGAAAGTCATTCCAGCTACCCACATAGAAGGTGAAGACGGCAAGAGTAGGGTTGGGAAGAATGCCACTGAAAAGAAGACTAGAAGTGCCAGCTCTGGAGTGCTAAAGGTTGTCGTCTCCCAGTTGATGATGGGAATGATTTGCTGCAGAAGGCATAAGATGTTAGAAAGGCCAAAATTTTGTTGAGGGGCAACATGCAACTCAAAGGAAAACACTACCATGGGATTGCCATTGAAGTCGGTACAAATGAACATAAGTGTTCAACAAACTGAAAACACTACCGTGGGATTGTCATGGAAGTACACATTTCCACAGAGCATATCAAAGGAAAACACTACCATGGGATTGCCATTCAAGTCGGTACAAATGAGCATAAGTGTTCAACAAACGGATGAAAATCAGGAAGAAAGAAGAATAAGTCAGCTACAACAAAGAAGCACAACTCACAATTGCAATTCACAAATTAGAAGACACGGGAAATCGACAATTCACCAAACAACACTGGAAATCATACACTAATGATTAAGTAAACACAAATTCAAGGCCTGAGAAAGGGAAAAAGGACTCTTGGTTACCTTGTCCATGAAGTAGGGACCAACCCATTTGAGCACAACGAAAGCCAAGCCACCTAAACAAGCAAACAGAGCAGCAAGCTTAACCCAATACCAAACGACACACCAACTCCACCTCCAACAGAAGAAACCAGATCCTGGTTTCCCTACTCCGTCATCATCATCATCAAGCCCTTCTTCTTCCTCCACTCCATCCTCGCCTCTCAATCTCATATACCCAATTTTATTCATAACACCCTCGTTGTCTCCTCCATTGCAATCATCATCTACTCTCATCCTCAGCTCCGGAACCGAATTGTCATCATCATTTCTATAAGTCATTGGAGGAAATAAAAAAAATCCCAACAAAAATTTTATTTAAGAACCCTAAAAAGGGGAAAAGGTCGGAAATTTCACGTTTGGCACCCGAGAAAAAGAGGAGGAGAATTTCTCAGTGCGTGAATTCCCCTTCCTTCCCGACTTCTTCCTCTTGGATCATCCAATACGCGATCGTAATAGAAGGAACATAAAGAATGAGGATGAGAGAGAGGGAAGGAGGAGTAGAGAGAGATGGCGATGGAGGAGGAGGAGGAGGAGGAGGAGGAGCAGCAGCAGAAGAAGAAGGGACAGAGAAGAGAGAACCCACTTACAGGAATTTCTGTTTCCAGGATTCCCACCCCATTAATAATTTCCCCCAAGCCAACGTTCCTCTCTCTCTCTCCTTCCTTCCTTTTCCTTTTTATTTTCTCACTCTGCCCTTTTTCTACTCGCTGAAGAAAATAGGTTTTTTCTTCTTTGTTCTTCTTCTTCTTCTTCTTCTTCTTCTTCCTCTTGGTGATTTACCGTTCCGCGATTGCTCTTCCCGGTTTAATCGCAGGAGGTTCCGTGACGTGGCGGGAGAAGACGTGTGACGCGGATGACGTGGCGTTAACGGTGCTGTTCCTCATTTTCGCTCTCTTTGCTGTCGTGACTCCACCGTCACGGAAAAATGATGAGTTACTTGGCTAAATTGGGACTCGTTGAGTCGTGTGACCCGGCCGAGTCCTGGAAGCGTATTTTCATTTTCTTATGAATAACTTGTTTCATTTTTAGGAATAACGTCGATTATTACACTATTCTAATTGCCAGGTTGCACTTTTGCTATTTTTTTGCATAACAAGGAGGCGGAGGCTAAGAACAAGAAAATCATTACAAAGAGAGGGAGTCAAGGAGAAGAAGAGGAGCTTGCCACAATCCGTCGCTCAAAAGTAATACCCTTAATATGATCATGTAGGATCGAGATAACACCCTGCGGCGGAACAGTCAACTCATGCACCCCGTAGGGATAGACGAGACTGTGCTTCGAGAACCAGTCCGCAACTCTATTCCCTTCGCGGTACGTATGAGTTATACTAACCAGCTAATCTTGGCTAATCTTCCTGCGAATGAGGTTCAACAGAGTGACATAAGGGTGAATGGGGTCATGGCGGTCCTGAATAAGTTGAATAGCCAGCTGAGAATCCGAAGCAAGCTTGACCACGCGGTGTCCAAGCTTCCAAGCCACATCCAAACCATGAAAAATGGCTCAGAGTTCCGCCAAAGCTGCTGTAGCTGATCCGATCTTCACGACAAATCCCCCTAACCAATTGCGCATCGAATCTCGAATAACACCCCCAGCTCCGGCCAAACACAGATTACCATTTGAAACTCCGTCCGTGTTCACTAAGACCCAACCTTCTGAAGGTGGAACCCAATTGATGTTCGCCACTACTCTCTCTGCACGTAGCTTCTTGTGGCTAACAAACAATTCCGGGGCGTGCCAAGAATCAGTCCACAGCTTACTCTTAGCCACGATTGAGTGAGTGAGATACGGAGCGGTGAGAGCTGCACCAAGGCCTTTAAAAGCAGCTATCGTGCGATTCTTCCACAACAGCCATATAGCAATATTAAAGAAGCCTGGCCAGTTAATCCCAGAGGCGCTGGCGGTCGTGCTCGTGAGATTACTACGAAACCAAAGATCATGGTTGGCGCTGAAGAACTCGTGTTGTTGCTGCTGCGGAACGTGTCTGGACCAAAAGAATAAGGTTGGGGCACAGTCACAGAGAATGTGTAGCGTCGTCTCCGAGGAGCCAGGGCACCGCGAGCAGTCTGGAGAAGCAGCCACCTTCCGCTGGTGTCGAAGTAAGTTGGTGGCGATCTTCCCCTGAAAAGACAACCAAACGAAACTTCTCACTCTCTCAGGAACCGACAGCTACCAAATTCTCCTCCAAATCCCATCGCTCTGCTGCTGAACTTGCTTGGTAAGGAGCTCGTAGGCTGATTTGGTGGAGAAGCGGCCGTCCGACGTCTCTGACCAGAGAAGAGAGTCTTCTTCTGACGCCAGGACATCGACTGTCGTGCTCATGATCTTGTTCTTGATGTCCGTAGGAAGAAGCCCATTGAACAACTTCGTTCGCCAGCTACCATCATCTCGGACAAAATCGGCTACCACCGCCTTCTCCATATCGTCCAGGATAACTCCAATCACTTTCTCTTTGAGAGGAACCTGCAAAATCCATGGATCCACCCAGAATTTAGTTCGTTTCCCATTTTCAATGTTCCACGCATAACCTTTCTTAAGGAGGTCGACAGCTTTAGTTAAGCTACGCCAGGTGAAGGAACTTCCCTTTGTATTCTGGAGGACATCAAGATTCTGGCGCTGACCCCGTACTTAGTGAGGAGCAGTTGTTGCCAAATGTTCTCTTTGTCTTGGAGAAGACGCCAACCGCCTTTAGCAAGCATGGCAATATTTGCTTGACGGGTTGGTCTGATGCCCACTCCCCCCTGTGATTGAGCATTTCTACTATGCTATATAACATTGGTGTTTTAATGTACAACTCAAAGTTGTACCATAACATAAAATGTATAAGTTTAGGTTGTACCATAAAGCAATTTGTACCATTATGTTATGATACAACTTTACAACTTGAAGTTGTACCATCACATAAAGGTACAAGTTCAAGTTGTACCATAAAAGAATTTGTACAAAAAGTATAGATACAATCTTAAGTTGTACCATAACGTAAATGTACAATTTTTAATTATACCACAAAGACAAAAACCTATAGCATCAATACTATATAGTATTTTAAAATTTCTCTTGCTAATTATGTCAGAAGAGAAAGGTGCTTAACGTTATAATTAATGGAAAATATTTTCGAGGCATATTCGTTCTCTATTGCTTTTTTTTTTTAATACAATCGAGGGGATTCCGTTTTAAAGCTTGCAAGAAATAGTATCCCAATTCTGAAGCAACCCAATATTGATGATGTTATTAATCAATAAAAATATTTAATGAGGAACAAATTAATTAAAGAGGACCCTCAACATAATAAGCGGCTGGGCTAGAAAATGAAGCAACACCTATCAAAGAATTCTTGATGATGAAATGTGGTCGAGATTTTATGTGCAGATGGGAAGTGGAACAAAACAATTCTATATTTTTGTTTATTTATTTTAACTGAACAAACTTAAAACGGGTACGATATAACTTTTATATGTATTTGAAAAGAAAAAATTCACATTTGATAGAAATCGAGAGCATGGAATATAAATTTTTTATTATTGAAACTTTGTGTTTGTTATATGACTAGTGTATTTAATATATGATTTCACCAAAATCTCTCATTTGTTGAAGTGAAGTATAGTGACGTTAGATGATAAGCGAGAAACCTGTCTTCTTACGTTTTGATTTACTCGTTGAGTGTCCTATATTCATATTTGTTTTTAACTTCTGCTTAAAGAAAACGATAAGATGTAGTATAATTAAATGAAATGAAGATTTTTCATTGAAGAGAGTCATTTCAAATAATGAAATATATTGCCAAAATGCAATTTAATTAATTATGTTTCTTGATAAACATGACACCCTCTTTCCATGAGTTATATAACATATATGTAGGGATGGCAATGGGGCGGGTTTGTCTAAACCATCCCCATCCCCATCTTCAAATACCCAAACCCATACCCGCCCCATACCCATGCGGGGGAATGTTATGCAAACCCATCCCCATACCCGTGGGTTTCGGGTACCCATGGGTAATACCCGTACCCATACATCCAACATTATTATACCTAAAATTTACAAGAAAATTTTTAATTATTACTCTAAACGAACCTATTATATCATGAAGTCAACAAAACACGATCATTTTCTTAATACGGTTCAAAGTATATGATCCTAAAACATCCATTAATACATAATATAGAGTATAATATTTTTCAAATTATTATCTTCGAACTCTTATACATCTACTAAGTAATAATTAACTAACATAATCTTGTAGACAAGGGGAAAAGTGAAAGAGTGAAAGGAGAATTGAGGGAAATGAATTAGATTTTGATTAAAATGGTCACTCAATTGCATTTCTATTATTTATTTCATTGAGTTATCCTCATCACCATTGATAGATTACAATTTAATCCACATATTTTTTTATATGTGAAGAAATTCTCTTGGTGGGGCGGGTATGGGTATGGGGCGGGGGAGGTCAAAACCATATCCGCCCCATACCCATCAAACTTTTTGCGGGTTTTACCCATACCCGCCCCATACCCGGTCAAAGCGGGGATTCCCCGCGTTGACTGGGTCGGGGGCGGTCGGATACCCGCGACCATGGGTTTTATTGCCATCCCTACATATATGTATATTTATACGTAACACCCGAGTATTTTGTGAGTCTTTTTTTTTGCAAAAATGTTACTTTTATAAAAAAAAATTACCTAAAATACAACGGACTAAAAATATTTCCGAATTTATAATCCATATAAAGCAATTGGGTATGCACCCCCGAATAGGGTTTGGTGGATGAAAATGAACTAATTGGGACGTGGAAAACCCCAATTGGAGCATCCGCACCCCAAATATTGGCTCAGTTTAGTCCTGCTATAGCTTTTGTAGAAGCAGCTTCTGGCTTGAGCTTTTAGAGAAGTACTTTTCAAAAAAAGTAGTTGAGTGTTCGGCTGCAAAAACTATTAGAAGTATTTTTTAATTGTGTAAAATGACTATAAAGGACTTGTAATATAAAATATGAATAATAATTATAAATAATAAAATGTAGTTAAAATGAATCTTGTTAGACTTCTTTAATATTGAATAATATGATTTTATAATTTATTTTATTTTAAAAATGATATAAATGTAATAAAATTATATTTTCTGAAATAAAATTAAAATATGGTAAGGATAATCTTGTATTTTCAAAACAGTTTTTCGCAGAAGCTCTGATTATGTTATATAAAAGCGCTTTTCGGGTTTTTAAAAGCCTTAGAGGTGTTTGGCCTGCTTCAGCTTTTGAAGTTGAAAAGCACTTCTAAAAGTCGGACCAAAGATAGACATTGTTATTTGGCTTCTCCCACCACTTAGTCTCTAACTGTCCTGCATTGTTATAGCCTTCTTTTTTTGGTAGAGAGAACCTTGTTCCTTAGACTCCTTCGTTGAAAGCAACCTTGCTAATATGCGTACAGAGAATCCTAATCCTTTAGCCTTTTTCTTTAGCTTCCTTCTCTGGAAGTAGCCTTGTTAATATGTTAGAATGCTCATATGGCGTTGCCAGTTCATGGGTTGTAATTATTTTTTCTCAATTCAATCAATCAACCATGCATGGACCAACATAAATCTAAAGAGGCAGAAGCATATGAAGGGCAAGGAGAAGGAGAGAATGGCAGCGGCGGGGAGGAGGGAATGCGGCGTCGACGACCTTCTAATCTTCACCCCCAATTGGACTCCACAAATCAAGTCATGCTTCCTCAACCGCAATTAGTTCTGCCTCCTTCAGTCCTTTGTGAATATTTCAACTACTATTCCAATACACATTTTCACATGGCATATCAAAGGAAAACGCTACAATGGGATTGCCATTGAAGTCGGTACAAACGTGCTAAAGTTTTCAACAAATGGATGAAAATTAGAAAGGAAGCAAAATGATTTAGCTACAACAAAGAAGCACAAGTCACTATTGCAATTCATAAATTAGAAGACACGAGAAATAGACAATTCATCAGACAACACTATAAATCACACACTAATCACTATACAAACACAGATACAAGGCCAGAGAAAAGGAAAAGAAGACTCTGTAGTACACAATTGTAGGTAAACCAACAAAGTGTATTCCCAGTAAATGAATACCATAAATAGTTGATAAGGGGAGACTTCAAAAAAACCAATGACCATCATCGCCTGCTATGTTATTTGCTACTTACACCTTCTCTGCTAAGGGGAGAAGCAAGAGATAAAGACGATAGAAAGAGGTAAAAAAGAAGGGGGAAAAAAAAACAAATCTCTAGTCCACCACTTCTACTTCTGCTTCTCCCTCTTTCTCTTTGTGCATCTTCCACTTTGAACAGACCAAATCCATTTCCCTTTTTGTCATTGTTGAAGATGACCATGGTTCAAATCCTTGTATATCTTTTTTTTTTCCAGGAATAAATAAGAAACAAATAGATTATTGTGAAGAGAAGAATACCCTTCCTATTTTCACTCGTTGCAGGAAAATTTGAATGATGGTGAAAGTTACAATAACCTACAACTAAGGAAAAGAGTGGGGGAGGGGGCAGAACATCATCACACTCCTACTCAGGGGCGGAGGGAGAGAGTTAGAGGGTGGGTCCCGGGACCCGGGACCCACCCTGGCTCGAGTTAGAAAATGGCCAATTAGGTACAATAGTTAATCGGATATGAAAAATAATACGTATTCAAATGAAATTGGTTGACCTTTGAAATATTTGATGTATGATTAATAACTAGCATTGACATATTCAATGTATTTATAACGAGCTATGTACAAATGATAATGATGTATATGATTCGCCCAAAATTGAAGATGTATGTATTCAATATCTACAACAAAATTCCACCAAATCATAACTCATTTGTAAAAATAATTTTATTTCAATCAGGGGTAGGGAGATTGTAACAGATATTTTCTAAGGACGAGAATGAGTAAATTAGTATAATAGTTAATTGAGAATGAAATTTAGGGCACTTCTAATTGAGAATGGTTGACCGAGATGTCATTTGTACGAATCATTGGAACCCCATTTGTTAGACACATGATATTCGAATTTACGTAAACTTTAAGCACACATAAGTTGGTTGTAGTAAGCATGAAAGTGTTAGTAAATACTAATAGTATAAGATTCATTATTAAATCTTTCCTAACAACTCAAGCTAATGATACTAAACGGTCTTGACGAAGAACACAATTCAAAAGGAAATGTCTAATTAAATCATAAATAATTGTTTGATACATATATGGTGATATTCTTGATAGTTTTGATGTATATTTAATTTACCAAGTTTTTGCAAATACAAAATTATATCGTGAATGATTTAGAAAGCTAACAAAACTATTTTATCGTATGTATTTTTTCTAAACGGACCCACCCTCGATAAAATCCTGGCTACGCCCCTGCTCCTACTCCTACTCCCCTTCTCTGCAAATAAAGGGACTCGGTCTTTTTCTCATATCAGTATAGGGGGAAAAGGGATAAGGAAGACATGCAAATAGACTTTCTGTTGTTTTAACAAAAAAGCACCAGTCCACTGCTACTTCTCCCTCTTTCCCCTTAGTTGTGCATCAATGATGCCTTTCACTTAGAACTCACAGAATCGAGTTTCATCCACTTTTAAGTTGTTCCTTCTTCACCACTCCCAAACTTGCGCTTACTTAGCTTTTCTTTCTATTTCCCTTCTTCTTTCCTCACCTCTACCCAAGTAGTTCAATCTGTCTCATCTTTCCCATTTTCTTTCCTCACATCCAGCCAAGTGCATACTTTCTCATTTTCTTTCCTTATCAGAATCACCCCATGGCCACTCCGTTGAATCTCGGGTCATCTATGAATCAGATCTGTCCCCCCTTCGTTGGTGCTAGGGTTGGGAGTAGCATTCCCGTGAGTGTTTTGCCAAAACCTTCTTCTTCCAAGTTTACTCCTTGCGTCATGCCCCACCGCCGCGTAACCATCCCTCCCCCAGCCTCGTCTTTCCTCCTGTAGTGTGTGCTGTGTGGCATTCTTATTCTAGCTTTCCAAAATTGTTATCTCTAGAACTGTTGCAGCAGGTGCTAGGAAGGTAACAGTGGTCCTTGCTTTAATGAAAGAAGCTGGTATTTTAGATTGGCTACTTATACATTAAGCTCGTGTTTTACTTGATACTACTGAGTGACAAGCTCAACAATATAAGGGCAGGACTAGCTGGTGTGGCATGGCCATACTGAGTGACACACGAAAAAACCTGAAGCTCCATCAGAAAGAAACCACTGATGAGGGCTGCATGCAAGCACATGTTTACAATAACTACTGTCCAATGGACAGTGTCCATATTCAAATGAAACCACCTCCTCTGACACATCCAAAACCTCCTTAACTTCTACTTCCTTGTCCTCGTACTGCTCTTCTTCATCACTGGCCTCTACACCCCTCAATTTCTGTCTCCCCAAATTTCTCTTCTTTGTGCAGCAGCTTCCATCTGCTCACTCATTCTTCTCATCCATTCTTCAACAACCATCTCTTCTCTCTGTCTTGCTCGCTCAACTGCAGCGACACATCCTGATCCTCCGCCTTGCACTTCTTGTTCTTGGCAACCTCTTTTTCCTTTACAGTACTCAAGGCATCTGAATATCTGATAGGTTGTTTTCCAAAATGATCACAAATACAGGAAAGTAGCAGAAAACAGACAGATTGCAGAGGAGAAACTATGGAAAACAGGCCAGACAGATTGCAGAGGAGAAACTACTGGAAAACAGGCCATGAAACACTAGTTACACCACCAACTCCTCCAATTGCAAATTCGTCAGCACTACCTTCCCCGTTCCTAAATCAAAAGTATTTATTACACCCTTTGGAAGTAAAGAATAAACTTATCAGTTGAAAATTGTTGCGCCACCCAAAACAGCTGCTCCTCCCTGTGAAATGTGGCTAGGTGGGTTCCAAGTGGAGACCACTGAACTAAACTCTCAGTGCAGAACATCAATATCAAATAGGGATCACATCAAGGGAAACGAAAGTGCAGCACATCTTACGCCACAGTAAACTAAACAAAATTGAGCCATGATCTCAGCAGCCATTATAAAAGTACATACGAGATTTGCAGCAATGTGTTCTTTAACAAACTTACAACAGTAGTCTTCAGAGTTCAAACACAAGAAAGAAAAAAACACAAGATTAAGCTGAATCAGAAACAGCAAACGAGGGTATACTGCATATGGTCCATGTATGCAAACACATGCTGACTACATCTACTGTCTCTATTCAAACGAAACGACTTCCTCCGAAACATCCAAGACTTCCTCGACCTCAACTTCCTTGGCTTCGTACTCCTCTTCTTCATCACTGGCCTCTCCATCCCTCAATTTCTGTCTCTCCAATTTCTCTTCTTCGTGCAGCCGCTGCCATCTGTTCACCCAATCTTCCCATTCTTTCTTCAACAAACGTCTCTTCTCCCTGTCTTGTTCACTTAACAGCAGCGACACATCCTGGTCTTCTGCCTCATACTTCTTACTATACTTCTTCAAGTTCTTGGCAATTTCTTCCTCTTTTTCAGCACTCAAGAATGAAGGCGGCCTTGGGCGCCATTGATACTGTATTATGCAAAAACGCAGCGATTCAGAATATCAGCATCTAGATTCCAATTGATTCAACAAAGAGTAGTGTTGATGTACAACTAGAGCAATAATGACTTGGTCATTCCCCATCATGATTCTCCAAAAATAAGCCTCCAAGAGGTTTGTGTGTTTGTTTTGACTACTTGACAAACCTATCGCTTATCTCATGAAATCAACTGTCTGAAATCCAAGATAAGATACTTGTTCTACAAATTTGAGAACAAGAAGTTTACTTTCTAGCAAATGCTAAATCAAAGACGGATGTTTTTCTAAGTGGGAAAAAAAAAACTCAAAGATTGTTCACTGGACTTGCCTGGAAGAAATGATCCTTGAGTGTCCTATAGAGGAGTTTCCCGTTGAATGACCATATATTGAATCCATTTTCCATCTCGTGATGTACTGATGTGACAGCTGTAGCAACGTACCTGAAAAGCAAACACATATCAGGATCAGGGTACAGCATGAAGGCCAATCTTAATGTATGCCACCCAAAACTGCAACATAAATGTACCTTCCAGTAGGATCCCAATCAACATCAGTAGCCATGAAATGCTCAGCAGTAGCCATGGTTTCAAGCTCATCAACGTTATAAAACTCCAACTGACCATTGAAACCCTTCATTCCTGCCAGGATGACATAATGGCCACTAGGTGACCAAAAGAGTGCATTGGCCTGTTTTCCCTTGAGCGTAGTGAGTTTTGAGACGCGGCCAGAATGTTGAGCAGTCTTCATTGAATAGAAGCTTACATCAGGCCTAGGACCATCACCATGAATAACTGCAAATCTGTGACCCTTAGGCTCCCATGCAAAAGCAATAATCTTATCATTCTTGTTCTCAAGCTCCAAGACCTCGATGGGGATATCACGCTCTTTGATTCTGAAAAGCTCAAACCCTGTGTATGTGCTCTTCTTTGTTTTGGTGTAGCGGTCCACCTTCACAGCAAGGTAATCACCACAGCTCTGCCAGTACATTTTGCAATCGCTGACACTGAAAAGGTTCTTTTGTCTCAGTTCCTGTTTCCCGGGAATTTGAACAAGACTAACCCTAGCAGGTTGGTTCCCTCCACCAAGCTCAGGAACAAAGAGTGCAATGATTGGATCAGCTGGGGACCAAGTGAAGTCCATCACGTTCTCAATCTTCATGGATTTCTTGTCAATGAGGCTGAAAGTCTCAGTTTCATAGACAGAAATCATGTTTTTGCCCAGTTTAGCAAAATATTTGTCATCCTTCCCGCCACCCCAGCTGTAAAAAAGTTGAAAAGAGGCATTTGTTAGGTTGGTTTCTAAAATGATAGTCATACCTGAAAAAAACAGAAATTGCGGAAGAAAAAAGTACCGGAAAACAGGCCATGAAACACCAGTGACACCACCAGCTCCTCCAATTGCAAACTCGTCGGCACTCCCTTTAAAATCTCTCATCACCTTGCCCGTTCTTACATCAAAAATATTTATTACCACCCTCTGAAAAAAATAGAATAAATTATTAGTAGAGTAATGATACATTAAAGAGAACTTGCAAGTAAAAGAATAATAAGAAAAGGGCAATTAGTGAAACCACTCACATTTGCATCACGTGGATTGCTCGGTTCATGACTGCTATAGGTAACCAAATATTTCTCACCCGGGGAGAAGTCAATCAATTTAACCTGAATTCAAAAGTACTAAACCCAATTAAAAAGGAACAAGTAGTCATAAAAAACGCGCATACAAATGGGAAAGGTTTGGAAGACCTGAGGATGTGCATAACGCATAAGTCGATTGAAAGTTGTTGCACCACCCCAAACAGCTGCTCCTTGCCTGTGAACTGTGGCAAGATAGGTTCCAAGTGGAGACCACTGAACATAACTCTCAGTCCAGTACTGTAAAAGCAAACAGGGATCATGATCAGAAAAGATTAATGTTATAATCAACCACTAAAATAACATACACCTAATAAACACATACCCAATAATTATTTGTTTGGAAATTTATGTTCAATTTCATGACACATTTCTCTAAGATCTATTCCTATTTTTTGTGTAGTTAGCAGCCATAAGAAGGGAGGAAACTAATTTCTCCTACTTGCTGCATAAAAAAGGCACTTCCAGTAACAAGAAGACCTTATCAGAAACGAAAACAAATCAAAAGGAATTGGAATGGATCACCATATTCATCGGATAAAATGAGCATGCAGAACTTACCGTTCGCTTGTAGACAGGGTCAGGCTTTAAGTGTCTGGCATCATTCCAGAAAACCTCAGTATCTGTGCCAGCACGAATAACAAACTGATCCCTCGCTTTTTCATCTGTCAGCCAATGCTGGAGATTCTCCTGCATGAAAGAGAAAAGAACATGTCACACCAACCCACATATGCAGCTGCGCATGGTAAATTGAATTGATTGTGGCCCTCCAGTAGTTCTGGCTAAATGAGAGAGTGACATTTCCCACGCACAAGCAAACATAACTACCCTCAGGAGCTTCTGCTATTGCTTTCTTTATTGATTAACAAAATGTTTTAAAATATGTATATTACACAGGCTATAAGCTACTACAATGTATTTGTTCTTGATTCTAACTTGGCAACGGGCAGGGCAAAGAAAGTTCCAACCAAATATTCATAAAACTGTTAGATATGAAAACTGCATATGCATATCCCAAACTGATGTCACACATCCATTATAGACGCACTTGGTAGGCAATACACAAATCCACGTACACTAAACCATAAGCATGTTTGAACAACAATATAAAAAGGAGTCTGAAGTGGCTATCAACACCTTGTTCTCAAGTAAGCTGGGTACTTACAAAGATGCATCATGTAAGACAATTGATTCTTGCAAAATGGGAGCAGTAATTTCCATCCCATGCCAGAAGATGAAGTAAGCAAGACATCAAAGGAGTACAGAATCTAGTTACCCCAGGGACATATGGCTTGATCTCTGGAGCTACCCATTCATCTGGAACTCTCATAAATCTGTCGAAATCATCAAACATATTCACCGCGAAAAAGTGAGACTTATCCAGCCTATACCCGTTGGTCTTTTCCTTAGCCAGTTCCGCTTCCTGTGAGTTGATATCACACCATCAATAATCTCACACACACACATACAAACCCGGATATTTGGGCACCAATGAGCTGAATGGAAAAGACTAAGCGAAAGCAGAGTAGCACCTGAGGAGTGTTGTATTCAATGAAGCAGTAGCCTAAGGTTTTGTTGGTCTTAGAATCAACGGGCATCCAGAGACCATCCTCCTTAATAACCCCAATCTGAGTATAAATCTTGCGGACAACCCCTTCAAGCTTCTCGAATTTCTCCAACGGAACAACCGGAAGATTATCCACAACAATCACGTTGCCGAACCCTGTGTCCGAATCCAGCTGTTCCTCTTGATAGACATCTTCATCGTCACTATCAATCAAAGAGTGAAAACACCATTTTCATCACCCACAATAATTTGTACATTCCATCTTGTCAGATCACCGGCGGAAACAGAGTTCGATATTGTTATTAGGGTTTCGAATAAAATACCTGATGATGCCGAAATCCTCGCCCGGCGGCAGCTCTATAGAATCAAAATCTATTTGCGATGTGTCAATTCCCCACTCCGCAGCCAACGCCTCTGCGTCTTTCATATTTATAATGTCCGCCATCCTTGCTCAGCCTCACTATAGCAGTTAGTGAAGCTGAATTTCCCGAAGCCGAGTTCTGGTTCAAACAGATGATCCAGTCTGGTTGGAAACGAAAACCGGCAATGACGCCGTTGAGATTGACTGCTAGCTGAGGCGGAGTCTTGATTCTCCTCTCTTGTCTTTTTTCTCTTCGCCGGTGCTGGCTCTTCTCTCTGTGCAAATCGTGGTTACCGCCGCCAAACACACCCCAGGAAGGATTTGCACTAAAAAGTAAAATCCCCAGCCCTCAACACCATCGCATTCACCCTACTTCTCCAATCTGTGCACATTGCTGGGCCTAAGCCCGAGCTCGAAGCCCAATGAACACGGGCTCTATTAATTTTATCCGTGGGCTTACTCCCTTTCGCTCCAGCATTTCAGGCCCGTTCTCACCTTGAATATTTTATGCATCTCTGGTTCAGCCGTCGAGTAATCCCGGCGGAAATTGACCACGTGTTGCCAGTCTGGTTACAGCCGGCCGGTGGCGCTACTAACCACCCTATTGTGACTATTCTAGCAAAATCGAACTGCTCCCAAGTCCCAACTACCTGCGCCCTGCACAGAACACAGGGACCTCTAAGATTCCATGGCTTCCACTGCAGCAACCTTATCATTCTTCACTTCAATCCCCGTTCCATCTCGCAAACCCCAGCCTACCCTTCCCAATTCTCCCGTTCCTCGTAAACTGGTCTGTCTTCCAACTCCACCCATCGCGGCCGCAAAAAACCCTGTGAATTATGGCGTCGCCAGTCTCGTTGGGGCCGGACTGGTTCTGACCGTCATCGAACCCGCCTTCGCAGTGAACCTACCTCTGGTGGGTGAGCTCAGCGAGCCCGCTAACGCGCTCTCTTTGCCCACCTGGGCTGTCCACGTGTCGAGCGTTGTGGAGTGGTGGGTTCTATTTCTCTTTTTATCTACTATTCTTCCTGCTTCCTGTTCTCTTGGAGCTTCTGTTCTAATGGGTAAATTTCTTTTTTCGATTTCGACAGGGTTACAGCAATGGCATTGGTGTGGCAGTACGGGGAGAAATCTGGGTTTGAAACCTGGAAGGGGCTCTCTTGGGGTATGGTGAGTTACTCCTGTTTCCTCGTGTTCATCTGAATTTTCTTCCTTTTAGCCTGTAACAGTGCAAAATCTCTTGGGTTTACCTAGCTAATAGTGAAATTGGAATCAGGTACCTTTGCTTGGTGGAGCTCTTTGTGCATGCACATGGCATTTCTTCTACAATGCAGAGTCTCTAGAGGTAAACAAGAAAATAATAGAACGAGACCTGCTGAAACTGCCTTCTAGGGGATGTGGTTGCTAAAGATGTCTCTTTCAACTATTTTAGGTACTGGTGGCTCTTCAAGCTGCTTTGACTGTCATTGGTAATGCCACAATGGCCATTGCCGCATTTCGAATTTTCAGAGAATCGGAGGAACGTGCTAAGGATTTTTGAACACACAAGGTTCCAGATTATGCAGTCTTTTGTGTGCAACAGCAGGATTCAAACTGCTTCCTCCAACTTGAAGGTGGTATTGCCTAGTTTGGTGCTGATCTGCTGAAGTAAAATGTTTCTTTATGTACTCCATATGAACAATGTTTAGTTATCACTTTCTGTTTTGTTCAGGACTAGTGATTGATTTGGTGAGCTGTGAAGTGGATGGAAGGGGGAATGCTTTTGTTGGTGAATAGAGTGTTGACTTATTCATTGTTGTAGTAAAATGGTTGGATGCAGATTGATCATCATAGCTGGTGAGTTTGTCAATCACAGGCGCTGAGGCTTTGTAAAATATTAAACTACTCGAATTTTCATTTTGATTTTGTCCTCGTTATTTTTGTAAATATCTTTGATTAATAAATGAGGAAGCAATTGCAGCCATGGCTGACATTCCGTGGTTACCTTCACAACTTCATTTTAACATTTGAGCTGTTTAGACAGCTGTTTGTTTCAACATGCAATCAACGAACCATTTGACATTTCAGAAATGTGGAAGTAGTAGTTTGACTATTACCTCCAGGGTTAGTTATCCATCTCCCGGCTAGATAATGTCAAGTTAACTCTCCTGACAGCCATTTTAATAAGCCTTTGCATGCTGATACAGTTCATGGTTGAGAAATACATGTGTCTTGTTGGAGTTATGTAGGGTAGGCATGATTATTGCAGTACATTGAACTAATAGTTTCCGTAATGTTTGAACATTAGGTACTAATAGTAGATAGGATGGAAAGATCACCTTTTCTTTTGATAAAACTGATCAAAGCATATACGAGACATTAGATTGCTGAGTTGGTGTAGCCTCCTTATAGACCATCAACACAACAAGTTAACCTGAAGACTTGCATGCACTTCATTACTTCTCTAGCAGAGCAGGCATAAACATGAATGCTATGTATAATCATCAAAACTAATACTTCTGATGATTCATAATACATAGAAGCTAGAGCTAGTGAAAAGGGATTGGTAGAAAGGCAGTTCCTTTTTCTTGGCAGTAACTATTGTTTCTGTACAAGAGTCGTGGAGCAGTGATCCAAATGAGGAAACTTGTTTTGGAGCTCCCTCGTCAGAGCTAGATTCTCCCTGTGGAGAAGGTAAGCTTTCTGCCTCAGCTTCTCATTCTCTTCGAAGATGGTTCGATTCTGCAAATATAGTTTCACGTTCTTCAGCTCCATGTCCTTGTATCCCTCACCACTCCTTCTCCTGTTTCTGTCTCAATAGAAAGAAAGTGATGACCTTCAGTAACAGTAAAACTTAACCAACTAAGAAAGAAGAGGAATTAAAGGTACTACTCTCTTAGTCTCTTTACCTCTACATTACCTGGTGAGCCCAATGACTTGAAGTTTAGGTTTCTTGGGTTGATGCCTTCTTTTTGAAACCTCCATAGGAGAAGGGGACCTTTCTTCTCTCATGATGCACATGATTCCTCTCTACAAATGTTGGAGAAATGGGAGGAAATTGGGTTTTAGGTAAGGGATCTGCAGAATGGCTATAACTACTCGGATGAACGAAGAATAGGTTGTGAGTGCATTGATTAGCTATATAGTAGTGGGGTGATGGGGTGTGCATTAGATAGAGAAGGAGAGGGAGAGCTCCTTCCTTGTTTGTCCAGGGCAATGATTGCAGTTGGGGACTCGTGATGCCAAAGAGAAAGAAAGAAACTCTCTTATGAAGAATTTGAAGGAACTGAAGAAGCGCAAAAAGTCCTGAAGTGATGATGAACGTTGTATATCTGATGGCGAGTCATTGGAGCCATCAACTAAGGCCAAAAACCCCTTCCATGGATTGTCTACTACTGCAATAATGACTTTCGCATTTACATGGTTTGTTTTTGGTGCAATACAATCAGCAGCATCCAGTTCTCTTGCTGCCACCAAAAGGGTAAGTTTTTCTGATCGATTCTTCCCTTTGCATACATCTTCAATTTGATTAAGGATCACTGTTAGTTTGTATGCTGTTATTAGGAGACTAAACTAGGAGACGGTTGTTTCTTTCCTTTTCTTAATTGTTCAGTCAGGAGGTAAATAATAGACTGGGATAGGGAGATAGTGATAGCATTTTGTTGTGATGTCTTCTGAACGGTAATAATGAACACAAGTGAGCCTGAGAATGCAGCAGCTGGCTGGCTGGTTAAGAAAATGACTGGCGACAGCAAAATTCCATGGTTGCTTTGCTTAAACTGACTATTATTATGGATTGGCTGCAACTTGTCATAGGGACCCACTTCTTAACTGTTTTAGACGCTGCAAAAGTAAACTATGCCCAAGTCTGCTCACAATTAGGGGACTAATGGTGAAGACTGAAGAACTAGAACAGTAGGATTGTTACCATATATTTACTTTTGGCTAGTAAACTATCCCCAATTGGAGCTAAATCCTTTTTTTAGTCTTCTTTCTCAATTCATTATCGATCCCACGCCCTTTAGAAGACTTTGTTTGGGATGTATAGTGGTAATAATAATTGGTTTGAACACAACAATCGAACAAGAAAGAGTCAAATGATTCATCGAGGGCCTGGAGAAGAAGCACCCACAAACCCCCCCTTCCTCTCTTGCTTTGTTTCTTTTCTCTGTTCTTAATTTGGCCTTTGCCTTTGAACGCACAGTGACACATCTGCATGGCCTAATTAAAACTAGTAATGAAATCAAGCAAACCGCCTACCACAGTCGTCACTTTTTCTTCTTCCTGTTTTGGTCATGAGTTTTACTTGCTTCCTTAGGCTGCAAACCATATTAGTCTCCCTGGCCCTCTTGATGCTATCGGCCATTAGGTCTATCTCGCGTATTGTATGTTCACGTACTTGATCTCTCTCTCACGATAAGTAGACGGTACAAGACTTGTA
Source organism: Linum trigynum (assembly GCA_964030455.1). Classification (NCBI taxonomy): domain Eukaryota; kingdom Viridiplantae; phylum Streptophyta; class Magnoliopsida; order Malpighiales; family Linaceae; genus Linum; species Linum trigynum. The sequence goes on from OZ034816.1 coordinate 12,082,451, forward strand.
TTAGTCTGGCGTCACGAAGATATTGTACAAGAGTAAGGGGAAGCATTGGAGTTGGATGGAGATGGTTGAAGTGCGCGCCACGAGTGTGATGAATCCCGTTGCAATAGAGTAGTTGGCAACCAAATTCCTATGCCTCAATTCTCAAGTCTTATATGTAATAATCAACACAAAGTCACAACCGTAATAGGTGGAGATGATGATCAAAATACGAAATAGAATGTGCTGAGACATGGTAGCAGCAGCAGCAGCAGAAGGTGTATGGTATTGGTGTAGGCACTATCCCACTCCCAGGTAACCCACAATCATGCCATTGTTGAATAGGGCAAAATAACATTAAGATGGCAAAACAAAGGGAATATCATTATTGAGTTGGATGAAGATAGTATGATGGTCACTACAAATACCATTAAACTAGCCCAACTATTCATTCCCTTATTGTTTCCACTTTTACTACTACCTCCCCAATTATATTCCCATCAATTCCCCTTAGCAAAAAAAAAAAAAAAAAGTTCCCATATATTCCTCAAGATCTAGACACCACGGATGGACACAATACACTATGTCGAATGGCGACTCTAAACGGACCAAATATAAAGGGAAATGAGGATTAGCGTCGGATCAATGCATTTTAGTATTATTTGGTTCGATCTTCAATTCAGTTTGCCCCATTGTCTTGAGAAAGTTCACAAACACATAACCAAATCGAATAATGTTCGGTCCGGTCCATCTGATCCTATATGGATCAAATATTTACTACCTACCCATGACTTTACACACACATTATAAGCTCTAACCCTATGTGCAAATAGTCAACCAATATATCAAAGTCTTTCTTCCCTACTTTCTCCATCATCCTCAAGTGCCCTAAAATGAAATCTGCCCCGCGCTTCTCCCTAATCGATATATTCTTTGACAAAATATAGAGGGTACCCTCTCACACATGGAACACTGAGGGGTCGTTTGGCTGTGGGAATTGAACGTGGGAATTGGCCCTCTTTCCCACGTTATGCAGTAATTGGCTGGAAATTTCATGTTTGGCAGCAAAAAATAAATATGGAAATTGGGCCGTGGGAATTGGCCCAATTACAACAGACGCAGGAATGAGAATTACGGCCCCCACCCCCCCGGAATTTCAATTACTGCGATTGAAGCAATTTTCTTGCCCAAATTGACCCTTCTTTCTTCCTTCCGTTTTCTTCCCGCATCTTGCTTCTTTTTTCTTCCCTCTCGTTGGTACGAAGTGCTCCACAACGACGACCACATGGAACGAAGAATAACGGCAAGCTCAGAGAAAATTGAAATCCGATTTCGGTGGTACCCCGCGAGAGAAGGAGAAGCTTTTTCTCAGTCGCTCTACCGTCTCCGCCGCTGCCTCCGAATTCACTTCCCCTGTCGCCCCAACAACTCCAATCACCAGCTCGGTAATCTTCTCCGCCGCTACCACGATCTCGTTCTCCCCCACCAGCTTCCGCCTCCAAGTAATCCACATTCCACACCTATGCGATTCCTAAAGTTTTTCTACGGGATCGACGTCAGATTTAGCCGTCCTCAGGTACTTTCTCTTCTCTTTGTCGATTAATTAGGGTCCGTCGCTAGTCAAGTTAGGATTTAACTGTTGATTCTAGATTTAAATCTATAGTTTTGGGTGAACAAAATTGCATGGAATTATTGTGGACGCTAATTGTGTGGAACTATTTGTTATGGGAAATAGCTTGGAAACTCAACTGATGTGATGATATGTGAAAAAGGCAGGTAATACATGCATGGAACTATCTGTCATAGCAATTGATCGACATTCACAAAACAACAGCACAAGTCTACTTCTCACTAATTAGTAGCAGTATTAGCAGTTAGCAGCAGAAGCCATAACAGTTAGCAGCAGGGGATGGCACCATCATCATGTCATGGCCATGGTCAGTTTGTCTGTGGGAGTGCTGCGACTGGTTAGCCTGGTTGCATGGATCATGATTAGTAGGTCGATAGCATTTCATTGAAGCCATGATACACATTTCTTGTTGCTGTATGATCCAAGGCTAAAAGAAATGGCTTGGTTTGCTACAAAAACCAGAGTCAACTGTGGCCCAAATTTATAGCAGAGAAGTGGGAAGTAGTGCATTATGGTTTCAATTATTTGATTCCATTACTTTGTTTCTGATCAGATGGTGGATGAGAATAGTTCAGATTGTTATGCTGCTCTCTTTATCTTTGCTTTCTTTGGGAGATAAATGTATAAAATGGTATCTCGTCTTAATGGGTACTTTTTTTGACAAAGTCTTAATGGGTACTTGCACACTAATTGGCATGTGATTTTGTAGTTAGCAGCGGTTATTAAATAGTAGCAGAGTTAGTTACAACTAGCTAGTAGCAGCAACTAGTCGTTAGTAGAAACACAGTAGCAATAGTTGGTAATGAACCACTCCTTGTATATAAATCAAAGAGGGCATTCTTGTATTTCCTCAAAATTCCATACCACCAATTCCCACAAAAATAAACCATTTCCCAAACATGGAATTTCACTCAATTTCCACAACCAATTCCTTGCTTTTGTAAAATGTGGAAATTCAAGCAAATTTCCATGTTTCCAAATTTCCACATCCAAACGACCCCTGAGTATATGCAAATGATGTGGGGGGATATCAAATATTCCTCCAATGGGTCCTTTTTTGCACTGTTCCTGAGTTGTCTCATTTACAAATTTTGATCATACATATAGCAGTTTGAAGTTTGAACTCCAAGAGTGCAAATGACTAGATGTTACATTACTAGTAGGTTGTTGTACTCGAAACGAAAGCCACTAATAAGAGTTTGAAGTTTGCACATGAGGAGGATGGGCTATCCTGCTGATCAGGTTATACTTTGGGCTAATAATTGCAAGAGAGGCCAATAAGAAAAGGCTATATGTGCATGTAAGATTGCCCAACAAAACTTGGGGGGTGAAAGGGTGTAATGGGTCATAATGATTGATGGCTATGAAATGGAATGGAGCCTCCCCCTATGCGACTAATAGCTCGACCAGGTTTCCTGCTCAAGGGTCAAGTGCTACAGAAAGAGGAAAAACATAATTGTACATTAGTTGATTGAGAGCTAATTATTGTGCTGTTTGGTGACATTCTGCTCTGAATTCTGATTAGTTTGGCATGTGCATTTCTACACAAAACTGGAATGCTTTGTTTGATGGAATTATATGGTGATCTGCAAACGGAAATCAAAACTTATGGCTAAGGATTATAATAGTGACAAGCGATGTGAGGAAGTCAGATTGAACTTATCGAGTTTTATGATATGTATATCATGAAGGAAGATTCAATTTTTTTTTTTTCATTTTTTGTCGCGGTGAGTATATACATGATCTAATTTTAGGAGATTACAAAAAGTGGGAGGGGGAAATCAAATGAGGATTGAAAAAACGTCGATGAACTTAATTTGTGCAAAATATGTTGAACTTACGTCATAATTCCCACTAAATAAGTGTCAAACACGTGATCCCAAGGACCAAAAAATTCCTCTAATCAGTCACAATTAGTAGCCACTTTTTTGCTGGCTGACTTGATCACCTTCTCATCATGCCAGAACTCCATGTATACAACCAAGGTCAGTGCCAAATAAAGTCAGTACTAGGTTTTCATATTTATGTTCTATGCATCCTTACATTCTAGGTTTTCATATTTAGTACGTGGACAGATATGACTTTAAACTTTATTTATAAGTTCTAGAGTTATGGATTAGTGTTGAAAATAATAAATATTTCTCATAGTATTTATATATATTAGAGTCTGAAATTTAAGATTTCAAAAAATAAACATATAGGTTGATTGTTGCGCACTTCGATGATTGATACGATAATTTATAATGTTTAACAGAGTTACATAGTATGGTAGTCAATCTGTTATCTGTGTATCTTTTCTTGTGGTTACTGTCCAACTTGTTTCAATGCAAGAAGTTTATGTCTGATATGTATATGTTGCACTTGCATACTCACTTGACGCATCTGGAATTCTGGATTGTCTTATTGTATTTTCAGCATTCACCATCTGGATTATCATATTGAATTTGTTTTTATAATGAAGTTATATTTCTATGTCTAGCAAACAGTTGACATTTTGTCAAATAAAAGAAGAAAAAATGTTTTATTGGTGACAACTGCAAGTGGACTTTCTGGGTTGGAAAAGGACAGAAGGTTTCCCCTGCCCCGTGGCCTTCAGAACTGTATACCTCATCCATCAGCCCACCCGAACTGAGCTGCGGCGGCGGCGGTTCTGGGTTCCATCTTAATCCATTAAAAAGGAATCCAACTTCTGGGTTTCGTTTCTGGATTGATCTTCTCTTCGTATGTCCCGATAATCGAATCCCTTATTCTCAGTTCGGCAAATCAATCCCCACGGCGTCCCGCTTGTTTCAAAGATAACGCTGACGGAGGCACGGAGCTCGTCGACGACGGTGAAGAATTTCAGCTGATTGGTACCCAAATCGTCACAGGTATGGCGGATTTCTTCTCTCGTGTTTTTGGGGTTTGTTCCTTCAGATAACGAGCTGATCATGTCTCTTCTAATTCTCTTTTTTGGAATTTCATTAATGGTTTCTTCGTAGTTTAAGGAGTTATACAATTCATGAATCTAGTTTCCAATATCCTCTTCATTACTTCTCCGTTATAGCAGAGTCAACCATTGACTGGGTATAGAATGATTGCTGCGGCAGTTCAGAGAAAGCTGCAGTTAACTGCTTCTCTGCCTTCTAACCCAGGTCCGGAATTCATGAATGGTTAAGGTTTTCCTTCCCAGGAGGGGAGGTAACTATGATCAAATTTGTTCATAGTTTGCCCAAATCCAGAAATCTGAGAAATTCCTAGAACTGAAACTGGACAGGCTAATAGATGCCTAGAATCTGTTGCATCCTGATTCCCGAACCTACGGAACTTGACCAGTTAAAGAAAGGGATGGTCAAGCCACGTATTTGCAGTAGATAGGATGTTTAATAAGATAAAAGTTCCATTTGTTCATCTACCTATAAAACAAGGGGAATTGAATATTTGCTGCATTTCATCTTTTCTAACTCTTTGGCTTGCTTCCCATAAGCTAGATTGCTGCTGAGATCGAATTTGAAGCTCCTTTAACAATACCATTCATTGTGTCGGTCCTACAGCTAGCGTTGCAGTTCTGATATTCCTCTATAGTTAAGCATTCAAAGTTTCTTGAATTTCAAAACCAAAACCTTGTGACCGACCTCCATAATCATCATGTGCAGACATTGTTAACATGGTTTATACCATTTTGCTTCTCCACACATCTTCTGACTACTGAGTGTTCTCTGTGTTAAACCTACCAGAGAGCTATCTCTACTCCAACTTGAAGAAAGCAAAAATGCACAACAACGAAGACAAGAACCTCATCGAAATTCTGGACGAAAACGTGTCGGTCGACATTGCCAGATACACCAACTACGTCAGCGCTCCACAGGCAGGGGCAATCACAACATTCTCCGGGACAACGCGTGACACCTTCGACGGCAAGACAGTGGTGGAGCTGCGGTACGAGGCGTACGTGCCAATGGCAGTACGCCAAATCCAGTCCATCTGTTCCTCGGCCAGGGCTACCTGGAAGATCCACGCCATTGCTGTGGCACACCGCCTGGGGGCGGTTCCGGTAGGGGAAACCAGCGTGTTCATTGCCGTGTCAGCTGTTCATCGTGGCGACGCGCTGGATGCTTGCAAGTTCATGATAGATGAGCTCAAGGCGACCGTTCCGATATGGAAGAAGGAGGTTTACTCGAATGGGGAGGTTTGGAAGGAGAATTCTGAGTTCATGGAGAGGAGATCAATGGATCCTGCTGGAAATGCTGTTGATGCGCCTGCTGCTGCTAGTACCAGAAGGGTTTGCTGTGGGACAAAGTGTAAAGTCAGTAATGAAGAAAGCCCTGCTTTTGGGATGAACTCAGAGTAGAATTTGTCAAAGGGGAAATAAGATTCAGAATGTGATGATCAAGAAAAGCTATATACATTGCTTTGCCTTGTTGCTCCCTTCTCACATTCTGCTTAGTAAAGGTTGTTCGAGTTCAAGTTGATCGTTACTCGTTCTGGCAAAGTCATACCAGTCCGGTCTAACGACACGGGCCGGACCCTTTTGGACCAGTTTAGGCCCAAATAGCGAGCATAACAAACTCCCAGCCCAATTTCCTCCTGACGTTGCGTAAGAATCAAGAGCGGTGGGCCCCCCTGTCCTAGAAACGGCAAAAAAGCAGCCCTCCTTTTTCTCTTGTCTCTTTAAATAATCGTACGAAGAAAACTGAATTTACACGGAACCGCGATTGGAAACCGAGGGAAGGTAGACGGAATCTAGACCGCTGGATTTTGAACGAATGACGTCATGACAACTTGACAGGCTCGAGCAATGGTCATCGAACAGCTCGCATTGTGGGGGTTCACGATAAGGTAAATGGGTGCGCGCTCCACCATCGGCCACCAAGGAAAAAAAGTGGAAAGAAAAATAAAAAAAGAAACCGTGGGCAAGGTGGTGGGTGCGCCTTCGGAAAAATCAACATAAAACCGGAGGCCTAGAGAGAGAGAGAGAGAGAGAGAGAGAGAGAGAGAGAGGGGTGCGGTGGTGGGCTGGTGGCTCTGGGTTGAATCTTCATCCACTCAAAAAAATTTCTGGGTTTCTTTTCCTTTTCCTCTTCTCCTTTTCGGTTGGCTTTTCTTCGAGGTTTTCCTTTCTTCTTCGCCTTGTCCTTTTCATCTCTCCCCCTTTTTCTTCCTTCCTTTCTCTTGTTCGTCAATAATCGAACCCCTTCTTTCAATTTCGTCAATCGTTCTCCAGTTTTCTCAAACGAACGCGGAGGCGAGCCGTCGGAGGTGAAGATTTTCAGCTGCTGGAATCGTCAACCTAAGGTACGTGAGGTTTCTTATCTTGTTGGGGGGGGTCGCGTTTTCATCCAAGAATTAGCAGATCCCGTCTCTTATTTCTTCTCCGTTTCCTGAGTTTTTAATTGTTGATAGCTAATCGCCTTCGCCGCCGGCTACGGCTCTCTCCGAATTGCGACGATCTCACCGAGATTGTTTGATTGGAGAAATACCCAGAAATTAAAATTCGTTGATTTTCTTTAAGAATTATAGTAATAATAATAATAATGTAAAATAAATTTTGAAAAGGGGGATTGGTTTTGGCGTGACGACTGATGTAGATTAGAGAGACGCCCAAATCTTTTCAATCGCTTGAATTTGGACGGTTTAGATTTCGTTGCCTGGCTGGGTTGATGCAAGTAAAACTTGCGCGGATGCAGGCGATTTTTCTGGTGGGGAGATTAAATTCGGTGAGCTGGAATCCATTTTTTAATGTCTATTTTGGATTCCTCAAGAACCTGCCGGAATTCCACTCTGGATTTAATTAGTTGGATTTTTCCTAGTTTATTTTTTATTGTATTGTATTTAAATTGCAGTCAATTTTGTCCACATACGGCACCGCATTAGGCACGGTTACAGGGGGCATTCCCGTCATTTGGGTAAGACTCACGCGTGTGTTGTTTATTTGTCGAATTGTCGTCTCCTTGTTTAACTCGGAGTTACCAATCCGGACATTTCCCAGAATACCCCCGGCAACAATAAATCCTTGTTCCTGGGTGAACCGGTAAATACCGGGTCTTCCCTGCCAAGGAAGGGAAAGAGAGAAGAGTCATTAACCGACAAAGCAACGTTATTTATTTAGATTACGCCTTGTGTATAATTCGAAAACTCCAATCGAAATCAAAATTTGCCCTTTTCCTCTGAATTCTCAGTCAGAGCTTGGAAACATAAACACGAAATCGATAGCCACAGAGAAGACCCTGTTCTCTCTCTCTCTCTGGCTTCTCGATATAGGGGAATCGTGGGGGGAAGATTTGCCGTGTTTCGATAAAACCCTAATTTGATTTTCTCTGGTTTCTCTTTCTTTGAAGCTCCGTTGCTGGGTTCACTGAAACTCCTTGAAGAAAAGAAGATGGGTTCGGAGCAGAACGACGGAACGAGCTTCCCACCGGCGGAGCCAAAGCTTTGCGCCAACGGGTGTGGGTTTTTCGGCTCGCCGTCCAACATGAACCTCTGCTCCAAGTGCTACAGGGAAATACGGGTCTGCGAGGAGCAAGCGGCGTCGGCCAAGGCCGCCATGGAGAAGACCCTCAGCTTCAAATCGAAGAAGCCCGTGTCGGAAGCTGAATCGATCGCCGCAGACATTAAATCTGCAGCGACGGCGGCGGAGCATGTGATTGCTCTTGAGAAATCATCGGCAGCGGCAGCTGGGTCGTCATCGTCGGAGGCGAAAGTGGCTGCGGTGGCGGCGGAGGTGGCCAAGGCGGCGAATAGGTGCTTGACCTGCAACAAGAGGGTTGGGTTGACGGGGTTCAAGTGCAAGTGCGGCAGCACCTTCTGCGGGTCTCATAGGTACCCTGAGAACCACGATTGTGACTACGATTTCAAGGAAGCCGGGAAGAATGCAATCGCCAAGGCCAATCCGGTCATCAAGGCTGACAAGGTGGAGAGGTTCTGAGAGATACGATGAAATGGAATGATGGGTTCTCATAGATTGGGTACTTTGGTTTGTAACCATTTTTTTTTAAATCTTTTCTTATAAACTCTTTTCACTTCGCTTCTGTCTTCTTCAAAATTAGTGGATTAGTAGTGGGTAGTGTGTTGAAATGGGTTGTTGGGGAATGTCTTGGTTGCACTATGAAATTGTGGGGATAAGGGTTGATTCCATAATAAAAGTGCATCAATGGATTGTTAGTTGCTTGTTTTTTTTAGCAGTGATATGAACCCCTGATATTTCTTCGAATTCTGGGATCAGATGTTCCTGTTTCTGTACATAATATTGGTTTCACCTACATTGACTATGGTTTAGGTAACTGGTGCTTGGTTCTTCACCTTTGTTTGATTCAGCCTGTAGTTCCTTCGACCATTGAATTTCTTGCACTTGATTCATTAGGGTACAGGGAGGGGATAAGAACGGTTAAGCTTGCAAGTATTGCTATTGTCTGTGAAATGCAAGTATTCTGAACTGAAGTGTCCTATTGAAGAGCCATTAGCTCTCTTCTGCATGGTGAGGAAGAGGAGGCGAGATGATGATAAAAGTAGTCCCTGTGGCCTGGTTTGTTGAGGTCCATCAATCATGGTACGTCTTATTTTTCTTTTGAGGGAGAGTCGTAATCGGTCTCGCAGTGATGAGGAAACGAAAGCTTTCCTCTTGCGTAAGGACTGATGTGAGTGGTGGTGTAGGGTAAAGGAAAGCGGCCTTCCTTTGGCTGTACATCCTTGCCTAGGCTTTTCCTTGTTTCTGTTGCAACTTGCAGGCTTTCCCACCCTCTGGATTTAACTAGGCCTCTTGACTTTTGGCAAAGCTGGATTCCAATTTGAGTGGTCTTTCTTGGTAGTACAAGTACAGAGTTCTGGCTCCCAATGCCGCTCTCTGTCGTGACTTGTTAAGTTGTTAGTTTTCAATTACAGACTACGAAATGCAGTTGCAGTGAGCAACTTGCTGTGGAGATAATAGCTGCCCCTGGCACGACTCTTGTTCATATGAGTTAAGCATTGTTTACATGATCGGCCACCCCGTCCTCTGCAATTCTGCAAAGCAGCAGAGAACACCCTTCGTGGATCATGTCCAGTCGGTAAATTCGTCTGTGCACTGTGGTTCATCATCTATCCTTTGCCCAGACACGCTAAATCCATCTCTTGCGATTTGTCTAAGGGTTGAACGCCTTCGTCATTTGCTTGCACAGACACGCTAAAGTCTGAACATCTAGTAGCCGAGATCGCCCCTCCAGGCATGCGGGGCTGGACGTTCGGTTATCGGTTGTCGGTTAACCGGCCGGTTAAATCGATAACTGGCGGTTACCGATTAACCGGCTAACCGAAAATTACAAAATCGGACGGTGTTCGGTAGCGAGGTTAGCTTTACTGGTTAACCGGCTAACCGACGGTGGTAACCGCCGGTTAACCGGCTAACCGGCAAAACTAACTCCCTCCCCCTTCAATCCTAAAACTACGCCGCCCTCCTCTTCCGCAAAAACCCTAATTGAGCCCCTCAGTCGACCATTCTCCCAGTCTCCCTGCCGCCTGCCCAACCCTCCTCCATCGACCGTCTCCCCTCCGCCGGTGGAGTTAAAAACCAGGAAGAGCAGGCATGGCAAAACGACCATCTTCCCTCGGGATATCAACCCCGGCGATTTCACAAGCCTGCAGAACCGTCATCCCCTTGGGGATTTTGACAGGATACCCATCGACGAACACCTCGATGGCGTCCTCGGGATTGGGGAAGTGAACCCGGGCCCCGCCCACCGGGTTCCGAGGCGGGAGATCTGGAGTCGGCTCTGGCGCGGCCGCTGCGGCAGCCTCGGGAGATTGGAGTTCTGGCTTGGTGACGATGGAGCGGAGGAAGATATTCCTGGGGTAGCGCCATTTGTTGAGGTTGAGAAGTCCCCAAAGCCTGTCGCCTCCTGTGCCAAAGCTTTCACCTTCTTCTTCTTCTCCTTCTTCTCCGAATACTCGTCCTGTCGGTTACCACGGTTAACCGAGCTACTAACCGGTAACCGAGCGAGACTGGCGTCGCGGTTAACCGGTAACCGACATTTTGGTTATCGGCCATAACCGATCTAACCGAAAATCCAGCCAAGTGCTGAGGGCCTTTCTTGCGTCACTTGCTCCCTCTATGCGTGTTCTTCTTAGGATCGGATTCCTGAGTCACAAACTCGCAAGTTACAGGACAGAACATCTTTTCTTGGTTGGGCCAACATATGGGCTCCCTTTTTGGCCCACTAGAGCATTAAAAAAGGGAAAGCCGAGACTGCAAAGCACAACGTAATGGAGAACAGTACAGTAGTACATAAAAAGCAAAACCAACACAGACACAGTCTCGCTCTCGCGTCGGTCCTTCTCTTCCTTTTGAGGAGGCTTTCTTCCCTGCAGTCAATGCATCCAGCTTTTGTCCAAGTCATGATTTGGTTTGTGTGGGGGACATTTGCACAACGAAGTTCATTCTTATAAGAGGGGTAGGGTACCATACCCTACAAAAGGGACGTCCCAGCAACTTTAATATTCCTCAGTATAGTAGTATACACATATATGGTGAGAAGAAGGCAAGTTGAAGAGTAAAATCATGTGCCATATATATATTAGGGGTTGTTCTTCAGCGTTGCGATTAAGTTCCCGGTAGGGGGCAATTAATTAGGGTTCGGTGATTGGAACCTCCGACCATTTGGAGGGTGAAATTGGACCTTACCACCGTCCTAGCTTGGCTAGTTTATAGGCCTCCCGTCGCTCTTCTGTCTTCATAATCATCCAACTCATTGTGTTCCTAGAAACGCCAAAGTATTAGAGGACATTCCCATGCCCCACAAATTTCCCTGAAAACAAGGGTAGATGGTCTTGGCCTCTTGGGGAGGGAGATCTGTATTATTAATTTAATTGTTCGTTAGACATTTGAAGTTCATGTTAAGTTGTTTTTTTTTCAATGTGGAAAACACTTCGTATTTGAGAGTTGATACAGAGTAATTAGGTTGGTTGAATTTGAATGGAGAAGGTTCAATACAAACACGTTAGTCGAATTAAGAAAAGTAGATGATTAGACAGTACAGGAAAATATTATAAATCGTGAAAGGAATGGTAGAATTGCAATTTATTGAGTAATAAAAATAATAGTGATACTTTAAACTATCATATTTGCAAGATGAGTAGATGACATTATGAAGCTTGCTTACAGCAGGTTTTACGTGGTATCTCTGTTCGACGTGAACATGATTAATCCACGATGAGCTCGAAAGAGCTCACAACTGACGATTTTATTGGAGACTACATTTGTGACGGCTTGCTTACGACAGGTTCGTAGCTAAGTCTTATATAAAAATAGAATAGGGTTAAAACCCTAACGATAACCAAGTTTCTTTTTTTTTACAAGGACAAATAAACAAGGGACTTGGAGGACAAGAAATTAATTACATGGTGACTAAATAATTAATATCTGCAAAAAAATATGCATGTTGTCCTTATTTGAAATATGTCGCTAGAGCGAATGTATACAAAATGTAAATATGAGAAAAAAGTCAAAAACGATTGTATTTTCCGCTCATATGTATCTCTTAAAGATGGGAAATAATGTCCCTCTTTTTTCCTTCATTTATGTAAGAACAATTACTATAATTTTATAGGGTTTTTCATGAGTGAAACGTGTACAAGAATCAAGACATGGATTTTTACTTGTTAGGCTTGCCACTTATTTTTGGGCTGTTCTTTCTGGGGCATGGGTGTTTGAATTCGAAATGTTTGTGGCAAGAAAAGATCAATGATGTTGCGTTTACTTTCTCCCTTTCTTTTCTTCGTTCGTTCTTTCATCCGTAAGCACCTTTACCTGTTCCGGCCTTGTGCTGCTTTTGCCGAATCCTTTTCAAGATTGGTGCATTGTGATTAGGGATGGCAATGGGTCGGGTTGGGTCGGGTTTTGCCAAACCCAAACTCAAACCCATGGGTTTATCCGTGAAAAAAATCCGGGATAAAACCCACTGGGTTTGAAAAACTCAAACCCAACCCAACCCGCCGGGTATCCGCGGGTTCATGGGTACCCACGGGTTTTTGTCGTATAAAATTACAATAATAAGTTCCTATCAAAATTAAAACCAAATATCAATCTCTCAATACAAATTATTCATATATAAAACACCATTCTAGAAATTCAAGCAAATCACAAATTAACTATACAAATTGTTCATCACCAATCTAGAAAACTCAAGAAAATTGAACCAAATCATAAATTATCCATAAATAACATGATTAATTGAAAACTTCTTCCTTTCAATTAAGTTTCTTCACTCTCCACTTGATAACATCAACTTCGTTCTACACAATCAGAAAGAAAAATTAGACATGTCTCCACAAACATAAATAAGATTAGTTGTTTAGAATATTAAATATACCGAGAAAATTAATTATATGGGTGTGGGCGGGTACCCATGGGTCGGGTTTACCTAAACCCAAACCCAACCCAACCCGATGAATAGTGAACGGGTTTAAACCCAAACCCGGCCCAAAACCCGTCAACACGAATTTTACCCGCGTTGACCGGGTTGGGTCGGGTGGGTACCCGTGGGTTCGGGTTTTGTTGCCATCCCTAATTGTGATTTATACTTTTACAACTTCAAGCCACTACTTTCAAACCCTTTTTCTTTCTCTAATTACTAAGGGGCTCGGACACCTATCGCCGTAACAGATTGACGGAAAAAGGTTTGAGTGTATATTTGTTAACTTATGGTCCACATTTTGGTAGTTTTTATTACCATCCGGAATTTACCGATTTATTGTTAGATCGTGATACCATTTTTGTTCTAGAAATATGTTTTGCTTATACAGTGGAGGACTGAATATAGCCCCCTAAAATTTGAAATACAGGTAAAATTACATGTAAAAATTGTAACAAATTTAGGATATAGAGTAGTCGATAAGGCTTTAGCCCCTCCTCCTCCCTATTATTACGATTCAAGTCAGCCCCTCTCATTCAAATTCCTGACCTCGCCACTGTGCGTATATACATATGCCGAAAGGTAAAATAATTGATAATGGTCATGTTGGTGATTGTCTATACTAGGAAAACCAATCCCTGAGCGACAATATCATTGTTGCAAAAGAAATCAGCCATATATGGTGGTCTCTTCTGTTGTTAACAAGATGAACGTGAACAAAAGAATGGCCTTATTAAAAAAAAGTGTCCAGTATGTATGTTCCTAATCAAAACCCTAGAAGAATGGCCTTATTTGAGAATCAGCTCTTGTTTGGTTATTATATTGGTCAATGAATGGAGAGATGGCAGGGAAGGATGGGGAGTTGGTTTAGGAAATGCGTGTATGGATTGGTCATTTGGTGACCTTATTAATTCCTTCATTCCTTCCAGTGAATGATTTGATTGCATAGGAAGCCTTGGCCACATCTCATCGTCCATTTTCTTTTTTTCTTCTTCTTCTGTTGGAGTAATGGCGCTTCATTACATTTATCATGTCATTGTCGTGGTAGCTGAAAATTGACTAGTTTCTTTCAACACCATGAATATTATTATTATTATGTTTTGGTACTTCTCCTTCTCTCCCTCGTCTCATCCTATTAATATTTTCATGAACTGTGACATGTTGGAGTTCCTTCTGGGAGGAAACGGTGTATATGAGTGTGGATTAATTATCATGCTCATTTTGCTTGGCTGAAAGGGTGATGCTGATGCTCTCTCACGTCCCCATAAAATGTATGCATAATTGTTATAGAACTAGTTCAAATCCAAAAACATCATGATGTATAATTGTATATGCATGATAATGAATATCATTTTAATTTAATTTGGATAATGATATTTGTTTTGACCAATAACTCGCTTGAATTAATCATGAATCAAAGATCAAAATTTCACATGACAGACATCTTGAGTAGCAAAATCAAACTCCGACACTCTAGTAGAAAACAATAAAAAAGCCAAATCGACTGGCAGTGGCACAGACCGAGTCATAGATACTCTATTACCATTTAGCACTTTGAACTCCGCTAAATAAAAAGAAAAAGAATGAGTCATCTATAGTCTCCCGTCAATTTCCAACAACAACCAGCTCCAGCTGCTTCCTAATTGCCTAGTAACCTCTGGATTAAGCGGTGTATTAAGTTCAATAAAGACAAAATGGACCATCACCTATCAATGCCTTATTAGTTATTATACAAGTCATTCATTCATTCATTCAGATGTCAAAACAGAAAACATATAATAGTACTTCAAACCATCTCCTGCGTACCCTATCAAAGTAAAGTTTGATGTGTTTTTGACTCAAGTAAGTTGAAGTCCCTTACAGCTACTACGACAATTTGAATTCGTTCTATCGGATTTTATCTGATATAATTTGAGTTGGGCGTTTAACATCATATATATGTAGTAGCATGGGACGAGGCATGTTCATATGCACATCACTTTTGTACGTCTCGCCCCGTCCTACATGCAGTAGCATGAGATGGGTGCATAGGTTATGCACTAATGAATAATGGGATATGACCTTTTGATTTTGAGTGTGGTCAGATCTAATGAGTGAAATGAAAAAATATCTTATTTTCTTTATTTTTTAATTGGCTTGTATCTTTTAGTTTGATTTTTTTTTTTTTGCGTAGATGGAACATGTACATTGAAATCTATAAAATGATATCCATTTCAACATATTTTGAGGAAAAAAAAAATTGTACGACCCATTATCACTCGTTACCACCTCTTTACTATTTGATACCACTTAGTATCACTTTCGTTTCTAACTCGAATTTTAAAAAATGTTGCACATAAGGAAGATTTTATCGTGAGCTATTGTGAGTTACAAATTTAGGGCGAGGGAATTTTTAGAACCAAATATACCACTATGGTACAGGGCGGTAACTGTTGGTAGATGGTGATTAAATGTTATAAAAGATGATTATTATGTTCTTGCTATTATGTATACAATCATTATATAATATGATATATTCATAGTACCATGATTCACTTTCATACCATTGATATAATCTTATGTACTACCAAATATTACCACCATACTATAAACTATTAATATATTTCTCAATTTCTTATTAAAAAAATATCAAAGTGAATGTCATTTTGAAAAACACAATTAATATAGTTTTCTATAAAAATTTAAATTATAAAATAATATAAAATAAAAATAATCCCAAGAGAAAATTTATATTTCTCACATCATTAAGGGGTTGTTTGCTTGTTGGATTTAGGTCATGGATTTGGTACCCAAATCCCAAGATTGGTGGATTTAACATAAGTCCATTGTTTGTTGAAGGGTGCTAAATCTGTGGGGTCCACGGATTTGGTCTTTATTTTGTTCGTGGACCCCACGGACTTGTAAATCCCACATCTTGATTTGTGATTTGCAAATCCTTGATGGTTAGTTATTTATTTAACAAATCCATCATCAAATTTATCATGCAAACATTAGAGTATTCAAATTCATAATCCAATAAATCCAAAATAAATCCCAAAATTTTTGTTGGCTAAAACCCTCATTTTTCAAATCCAACAAGCAAACGACCTCTAAGTGATTAACGGTCGATGGAATTAGGATTGAGTTACTTACCGCCAAACATAGCCAGCCCACGAATCAATTTGAACATACCACCCACGACCCCACTCCACCTTAAGATTTGATTAAATCTTAATTATTCAAAATCCACAAACACATATAAGATACTATTATGATTACCAATTTAATAATAAAATAAATATAATGTAAAAATGTCAGAAAGCAAAGGCCCCCCTCTCCACTCTCATCTCTCCCTTTGCCCCTCCTCCGATTTAATCTCGCCCCACATCTCACACGATCCTCTTCTTCTTCTTCTTCTTCTTCCCCACCTTCCTTCCCTCTCAATTCTCACGAACTCTCCCTCTCACCGGAATTCCACTCGCTGCTACTGTCGCTTTCTCTCTTTCTGATCTCTCCCGCTGCTCTCACAGTCTCACTCCCTCCTCACTCCTGACGCAGCAGCTATGGCGACCTCGGCCTTCGGGACTACAACGACTGCTTCCAATTACCGAAATGGCGGCGCCGCAAACGGCCGAAACTTCCCCAAGAACTCCTCCGTCAAGTCCAAGACCGGGGTCCGGAAGAGCGCCCCCGGTTCCCTCGGCGGCGGAGGAGCTGCTTCCTCTTCTTCCAAGGATGATGCCGGAGGTTGGTTAGCTCTGGTGCTATCCCTGATTCAATTGCCGAATCTCCTATTTTGATGTCTTCTTCTCTTACTGTGTTTTGGGAATGCTGGTGTTTAATTTAGTTCCGGGAAGAGTCAGAGTGGCGGTGAGGCTTCGTCCACGGAATGCAGAGGAAATGGTCGCCGACGCTGATTTCGCCGACTGCGTCGAGTTACAGCCTGAGGTATTTCCTTCCGTAGTTGATCAATGAACTCTGAATCCGTTTGTGATCTTTCCTTCTTCATTTTTAACAAATTATGTCCTGTTTCTAATTTCTCAGTTGAAGAGGCTGAAGCTGCGGAAGAACAATTGGGATTCCGACACTTACGAGTTCGATGAGGTGCTCACTGAATTTGCTTCCCAGAAACGCGTTTACGAGGTCGTGGCGAAACCCGTCGTTGAGGTAATTGAGAAAACAACAAAAAGTAACTTCTTCCTCTGTCTCTCTTTTTATATTTATTTCCTTCGTCGTTTCCAATTGTCGTCACGTGAAACTCCGACTCTGTAATGAATTGACGGATCCTAGCCGAATCCGACTGCTACAATGAGATTGTCATTTTGTGAATGAAGTTTTCCGAAACCCATGAAAGGCGTATTTTGGGTTCTGTACTAGAATGAACTTACGGAGGAGGTTGAGAGGTTGGGGGTTGCTTGCAAAATGCTGCAGTTGTGATATTGTGGGATGTTTGCTTGATAAGTGAACTTTTCAAAGCTTTTCGGGTACCAAATTCTTGCTTTTTGGGAGAGCTGACCCAACTGTCCTATCTTTGCATAATTGGGGTTCAATCATATGTCACCTAACTTAGATTGTGACTGATTTGGACAGAAGATGGTAATAATTGAATGTTCTTGTGATGTTCTGCTCGGCATACTTCTTACTCCATGCTTAGTGTAATAAGATGATTGATCCTTATGTGTGCGTTATCTGGTATTTCATACTTGCATTTGTAGTTCGTGCTTTATTAGTCTCCAGGTCTCTGACTGTGAATGACGTGAAATGGCTTTGCAGAGCGTCTTGGATGGATATAATGGGACCGTTATGGCATATGGGCAGACCGGGACAGGGAAAACATATACCGTTGGGCAGCTTGGCGATGAGGACATGGCTGCTCGTGGCATAATGGTTCGTGCTATGGAGGATATACTAGCAGGCGTCTCTTTGGAGACTGATTCTATCTCAGTCTCGTATATGCAGGTTGGTGGCTTCGAAATTAAGTTGACTTGATGGTATTAAGCCTACTTGGTAATTACTGTCTTGTACATAATCTGTTGACAGAATCTCATTATTGATTAACCTATTTCCCTTGCAGCTGTATATGGAGACTATACAGGATCTTCTTGATCCTACTAATGATAATATTTCCATTGTGGAAGACCACAAAACTGGGGATGTTTCATTGCCCGGAGCTACTCAGGTGGAGATAAGGGATCATCATAGCTTTTTGGAGATTCTAAAGTTAGGAGAAGACCACCGCTTTGCAGCAAATACAAAATTGAATACTGAATCTTCACGTAGCCATGCTATTCTGATGGTAATATTGATTGTTTTTTTCTTCCAACTTTCAATGATATTTTACGTGCTGTGAACTGCTTGATGTATTACATGGAGTATCTGTTGTGCATTAACTTAGGGGTCGTTTGGAAGTTGTGATTCATAACAATACAACGATTTAAGATACACAACTTCCAAACGACCCCTTAATGCTTTATTTATTTCATGGATTTGTAATAAACTGTATGTGAATAGGTAAATTTGAGGAGGTCTGTCAAGGGAAAGGATTCGACCGTTTCAAGCGAAAACAGTAGCAGCTTGCAGACGGTTAAAAGCCTAAAGCCTTCTGTTGTTCGCAAAGCAAAGCTAGTTGTAGTTGATCTTGCAGGTTCAGAGCGAATTCATAAATCAGGTACATTGCATGCTGAATCCTCTTCTGAGGTTAGCCACACTATGAACCTTTTCTTTTTTGCCTTAGGTTATTTATTTTAAATGTCATCCATTGTGTGGACCATGCGGAAGTTTGTTCTTCTTAGCCATTCATTCCTTTAGCTTCTCTTGGGTTACTGTTTGCATATATATGTTAATGCTCTGTCATCACGGAAGTGTGCCCCACTCATTTCATTATTGCAGGCAGTGAAGGGCATACACTTGAGGAAGCAAAATCTATAAATCTTTCTCTGAGTGCACTTGGGAAGTGCATTAATGCATTGGCAGAGAATAGTCCGCATATTCCTGTTCGTGATTCAAAGCTTACAAGGTTGCTTCGAGATTCATTTGGAGGTAGGATCTTCTTATGTGCGATTGTCAAAGCTACCGTGTAAGAGGTTCTTGCTAGCTCAAGTTAATGTGTGGTCTAGTTTGTGCCGTGGTATAATGATTGCAGTAGGGGATACTTGGTCATGCTGCTTTAATGCTTCCGACGTATTAACCAAACCAAATACAAGTGTGAGGGCTCCATAGGCCACAATATTGCCACTGCTATTCGATGTGCAGTGTTTTAGTGTTTGAGAAGAAAAATGGTCAAGGAATCTTTTAAACCCCAGCTTCATTACATTTATTCTTTGTATATTATTCTGGCTAAGAAGGGAGCTATCTAATGCTTACTGGATTTCAAAAGTCCTACACAGATGCCATTATGCAGAGAACTAAAGCCACTTTTGCATGTTGCACAGTACCCCATTTTTAACTCCAGCTACTACATGTTTCCATGACATCATTTTGGTAATTTGTTCTTAAGAATTTTGGGTCAGAGACTTTTTAAATGGAACCTCTTTTTGCTCAACTGGGCAACCTTCACCAGGTACTGCACGGACTTCTCTTGTGATCACAGTTGGTCCTTCCCCTCGTCATCGTGGCGAGACAGCAAGTACCATAATGTTTGGTCAAAGGGTAATAAAGTCGCTACTCAACTGCTTGATTTTCAGCATTATAAACATGGAAGCTGAATGCAATGAGGGTGTCATGATGTTCCCTTGTTTTGGTGTCTCTTGCAGGCAATGAAGGTTGAGAACATGCTGAAATTGAAAGAGGAATTTGATTACAAAAGCTTGTCTAGAAGATTAGATATACAGTTAGACAAACTTATTGCGGAACATGAAAGGCAGCAAAAGATATTCGAGGATGAAATCGAGAGATTAACTGCAGAAGCAGAAAGACAACTTTCTGATGCGGAAAGAAATTATGTGCAAGCATTGGAGGCAAGTTTTTCATAACAGTCAATATATCTGTTGCATTGTGCACTCCCGTGTGACCTTCCAATCAACATGTTGTATTGCCTTTAACTTGGATCATCTCCATTGGTTCTTTACTGGCCTTGTTATGTTTTCTGTTTTCAGAAGGAACGATCAAAATATCAGAAAGAGTATTTGGAATCAATCAAAAAGCTAGAGGAGAAATGGATAATGAATCAAAGAAAAAGTGTGAATGATGAAAATAAGCTTCGACACAAAGATGTTGGTTCCAATGTCCTGCCTAATGCAAAGGTAAGTTCATAACAGGATCTTGTGGTGCATAACTCTAAGAACTAGTATAGAATTTTGTTGCTGGCCTTTGATTCCCACCATTTACACTAGTATATGCTGTGCATTCCGTAGTAGAGGAAACCAAATGCATAATAAATGAGTTTTAAAGGCATGTTTCTTTTACCTGTCTTTATGTATGTGCTTGGATCAGCAGTCTGCTGGTGTTATCTCATTGCAGTGGTTAATGAAAAGCAATTCTTGTTATAGCAGTAAAAAGAAAATTCGTACAGATGCACCGTTACTTCTCCCTTGTCATACCCACCTACATTTCAAAGCTGAATTTACGGGTGCGAGAGAATTGCATACAATGCATGATGGTTAAAATTATGGACACTGTGCAAGTTAGAGTCTTACATAAAGATGCGTTTATTACTCATTCAAACTGGATTTTCTGCCCAAAATTGTGGCGCAGCAACTCAGCTTCTTTTGTGCTTGTATTTGTATTGGTTTATAGGAATCAAAGGTTGCTCCCATGGAGGAGAATCCTGAGATGAAAAAGCTTCTGGAGAAGGAAACTGCACACAGGAAGGCTGTTGAAGAAGAAGTCTGGACTCTCAAGACTCAGTTGGCTGAATCGAGGAGGTCAGAGGTAAGTGTGGACCATTTCTGTAGCCTTACATTTTCCTTAACGATTTTGTGTAACCTTCAAGCCATCCGCTTTTTTGTTCCAGGCCTTACAAAGTTCCGAGATAGTAAAGCTTCGCAAGATGCTTGACGATGAAGCTCACCAAAAAGAAAAACTTGAAATGGAAATAGGAAAGCTGCAGAGTCACTTGCTTCAACTGAGTGTAGAGGCTGACGAGGTGAGATTTCGAAATAACCAAAAACAGCAGATGGTCGTAGATTTTGAACTTGAACATGTTTCATATGAGATTGGATGAAATTTTATTTTCAAAGCTTGATTGACATTTGATTCTCTTAGACAAGAAGGCAGCTTGACTCGGGTGGTTCAGAGGAAGTTCTTTCTGGTTTAGACTCTTTATTGCATCCATCCAGGCAACCACAGAGTGACAATTCAGAAACGGGAGATAAAGAGTCAGTAGCTAAACTATTTGAGCAAGGTGATTGTCATATACCTAGCCACTTGGGATTACTTGTGTTCTTTGATAGTACTATGGATCTTCTTCACTTGTTTACTTACCAAACCATAATCTCTTTGCTTAAGTGGGACTGCACAAGATATTGTCGTTGCTTGAAGCGGAAGATGCTGATGTTCGAATACATGCAGTGAAAGTGGTCGCAAATCTTGCGGCTGAAGGTATCTTTGTCCTCTCACACTTTCTTCTCTCATCTTGAGGGATTGTTTGCTTCTTGACTAGGAATTACGGACCCAAACGACTATGGAATACGTTATTGATACATGGTAGTGCAGTAAATGACTGATTAATAACAGTCTGCATATTTTGAGTGAATTAGTTTGTTTCTTCACTATTTTAAAATGGAAACGCAAAGAATGCTTAGGACAGGTGTTCTGGTTTTTTGCTGATTCAATTCAGTGTTCATGGATTTGCTGCAATGTTAATACTATTTTTGTACTCATCATCCTTCGAGCTGAAATTATTAAACATGGTATCTTAGAAGGAATTGCCATGTCACCAGTTTGTAATGCTGTTGTAATTTCTCTGTTAATTTATGTACTTGTACTGATGGAGAGTTTTGCACTAATAAAAGCAGAAGCGAACCAAGAGAAGATTGTGGAAGCTGGTGGCCTAACATCTCTGTTAAAGCTTCTCATAAGTTCGGAAGATGAGACCATACACCGAGTGGCAGCAGGCGCCATCGCTAATCTTGCAATGAGTGGTAAGTTCTTCTGAATCAGAATTCTATCGAATTGTTTTTCCAGATGCTCTTTTCCACATACTCCATTGTTAACACTTTTGAGTTTTTTACAAGCAGAAACCAACCAGGAGTTGATAATGGCTCAAGGTGGCGTCCGCTTGTTATCAAATACCGCTTCCAGTGCAGAGGATCCTCAAACACTTCGCATGGTAGCTGGAGCCATCGCCAACCTTTGTGGCAACGGTAAAAAGATCTTGTCTGGCTTTCTCAATAGTGGTCATTTTTTGGGTTCTTTTATGTGAACTTGTTGCACTATTATGTTTGATGATCCAGATAAATTGCAAATGAAGTTGAGAGGTGAAGGTGGTATCAAGGCCTTGCTTGGAATGGTGAGATGCCGGCATCCAGATGTTCTTTCACAAGTTGCCAGGGGTATTGCTAATTTCGCCAAATGTGAATCAAGGGCATCCGCTCAAGGTAATAAACTTTGCAAGGATACTTCACACTCTATTGAAACCATATCTTGTAGAGGGCTGCCTATGTAATTAATTCACATGTCATAGCAGGAGTCAAGGCAGGAAGATCCCTTTTGATAGAAGACGGAGCACTTCCATGGATCGTACAAAACGCTAACAACGAAGCCGCTTCAGTTAGGCGCCACATCGAACTTGCATTGTGCCACTTAGCACAGCATGGTAAGTTTCAAAAACATTTTTCTTCCATTTCCCCGATCTTTATCAGTTATGGAGATTAAAATATGTTGGAAACTGGATTATATACAGAAGCAAATGCGAGAGACATGATCAACGGAGGTGCTGTTTGGGAAATGGTTCGCATCTCGCGAGACTGTCCCCGGGAAGACATAAGGTCTCTTGCCCATAGAACCCTAACCAGCAGTCACAGTTTTCAAGCAGAAATGAGGCGGCTAGGTTAGGCATTTATTTATTTATTTACTTTTGCTATTGTTGGTCTTCTTAGGTCTTGAATGGACAGGCAGATGATTTCATTTAAGTATATAGGAAAGCTCCTTGCTCGCTTTTTCTTATAGTTTTCTTGTGATTTGTTTAAGAAATCTCATCTACCTAGAGTGAACAGTCCAGTTTGTGGCTTTGTGCATAGTATGAACGTTAATGTTGCTTTTGTATATGGGTGTAGTATTAGGTTCTACTAAGTCATTACCAACTGCATGGAAGATATGAGAAAAGGGTTTATCTCTTTTTTTTTCTTTTTTTGGTAGAAAATGGGACGCTAAAAGGGCGCCCCTGCCTGATACTTAAATTAACCGGTTTTGGGTAATCCCCAAAACGTCATACAAAATCCAGAAGTTCAGACCCGGGTCTGCACTTTCAAAAATATGGAAACCTATACTAGCTGAGTGGCCTTTATTAGCTAGAAAGTCTGCCACTTTGTTACCTTCTCTATAAATGTGGGAAATTTTGACTTCCCAGTTCTGCTGAAGCAATCTCTGAAACTGAAGAACCAGATTATGGTACCTGTGCTCTATTTGATCCTGCGAGGTAAGGATGTTGATGGCAGTAGTAGAATCCAATTGGAGGAGGACTTTCCTGTACCCGTTCTTCCACGCCATTTGCAAGCCTCGAATGGCCGCCATAATCTCCGCTCGGGTAATCGTACATACACCGAGGTTTTCCACAAAGGCACCCATACATTTCCCCATCCAGTCCCGGATGATCCCACCCCCTGCTGCTTCCGATCCTGGCTGCTTCTCTGAACCGTCGGTATTGACACACATCCAATCCTGTGGTGGCGGACTCCAAGCGAGCTTTTGAGTAGTCTTCCTGGTTGCTTCTTTATGTGAAGCAGTGTCATTTTCCTGGGCTTGCCTGATAGTTGACGTCCAACATCCAATGCGTTGCGCCAAGACCTGATCCTCCTGGGTCAGGTTGTGAAAGACCTTCTCATTGCGTCTTTTCCATAGATACCAAGCTGCCACTCCAAACAAAAGCCCTTCTTGATCTCTCTTGAGATGTTCATCAAACCAATCTGCAAACCCAAGGCCGCAAGTTAGAGTTGTCTCCTGAATACCCAACCTATGCCATACCTGTATTGAACCCGAACAGTGGCGCATAATGTGTTCGGTAGTTTCCGGTCCGTTTCTGCACATCGGGCATGTATCGTCCGTCGTCAGTTTCCTCCTCTTGCGCTGGGCATTCGTCATTAGCCTGTCATGAAAAACCAACCACAAAAAATGTTTAATACGGTTCGGGCCCGCCCATTTCCAGAGTCGCTTCCAGTGGTGGTGATTGTTCGCCTCCTCCGTCTCCCACTCCTCGTCGCTCAACCATTCTACAGCCGCGGAATAAGCTGAACGCAGCTTGAACTTTCCGTCTGGCTCCATACCCCACGCAGTAATGTCTTCGCCCAATCCCGGCCTGGGAGGGTCCGTACCTGCAATCAAGGCAAGCAAATTCTGAGTCAGGTGAGGCGCCAAATCCTCCCACTTCCACTCACCTTCAATGGTAACCATCTCAGCAACGGTGGCATGCCAGTTGATTCCCTCGCCATTGCCTATGATATGCTCACTCAAGATCGTTCCCTCGGCAAGCCAAGGATCCATCCAAAATTGGACATTGTGACCTTCTCGAATGTCCCACACAACTTGCTGTTTAAGGATAGGCCAAGTATCAACAATTCCTTTCCAAAGCCTTGAGTGGTTACTTTTCTTCATAACCAACGCCCCTGCATCGTTGACTTTGAAGTACTTTCCTTGCAGGACACGGATCCAAAGCTCCTCCGACTTGTTCAGGAAAGCCCATCCGAGCTTCATAATGTAGGATAAGTTGAGAGCTCTAGCAGATCGCATGCCCAGGCCGCCAAGCTCCTTTGGTTTACATATGGTTTCCCAATTAACCAAATGAGTCTTGGAGGCTCCGTCTTCTGCTCCCCATATAAAAGCTCTCACTTTCCTATCAATGGTGTCGCAAACAGAGACAGGAAGCACCGCCGTTTGCATAACATAGTTCGGGAGGGCATTAAGAACCGAGGTCGCCAAGGTGACTCTCCCTGCCAGAGAGAGACTCCTCGCCTTCCAACCCGAGAGCCGCTGATCAATCTTCTCCAAAATGAACTTGTAGGTGTCTTTGGAGACTCTGCCGTGGATGACCGGAACACCCAAGTAGCGCCCTAGGTTGTTGGTTTGCTTGATTCCCAACATGTCGCTTATACGTTTCTTCACACTCTCCATGGTGTTTTTCGAGAAGAAGACACATGACTTGTCTTTGCTAACTTGTTCCCCCGAGGCCTCACAAAACCGGTTGAGGCAGGTTAGGACTTCTTCTCCTTGCTTTAGATCCGCCTCCGCAAATAAGACCAAATCATCTGCAAAAAATAGGTGAGTCAGTGCAGGGCCATCCTTGGACAGAGTAATAGGTCTCCAAGCTTTCCTATCAACTGAGTCCTTGATGCAGTGATTTAATCTTTCAATGCATAAAGTAAAGAGATAAGGAGAAAGAGGACATCCCTGCCGAAGACCCCTAGTAGGTTGGAAAGGTTCAGTACAACCACCATTCCAAAGCACCTGAAAGCGAACAGTCGTCACACAAGCCATAACCAATTTGACGAAATCATCAGGGAGACCGGCCGCCTGCAAGGTTGATTCTAGGAACTTCCAATTAATCCTATCATAAGCTTTGGCCAGGTCAATTTTAAGAATCATTTGACCTTTGACCCCCTTCGTGAGAGACATAGTGTGAACCACTTCCTGCAAGATGATGATGTTATCTGTGATATGTCTCTTTGGGACAAAGCTTGACTGGCTCGGGTCGATAAGCTGGGGCATAAACTTCTTGAGCCGGTTCGCCAGACACTTAGCCATGACCTTGTAGCTCACATTACAAGGTCAAATGATGCGGGTGTGGAAGTCATCTTGAGCATGCCATGAGGCAAATTGAGGAAGCCGAGCAAGGAGTATTGGTGTACCTCCGCGGCGACAAAGGGAAAGAGAATAGCTTGGGGTTCAAGTTTCCTGCTAACTATGATATCCAAAAACACGGAGGAGACAACATCGGCTATAACGAGTACGCCGTCGTGGCACAGGTAAATCCTATACAGCTAGCCAATAAAGCTTCTTGTCTATTCCGGTAGTAGTCGAGGGACATCACTAATACGACATTATTCGAGTATCTATATGTATCTCCACCCACAATCTCTCCAATTGACCGTAACTTACGCGTTACCGAATTTGGAACCACTACTATACAATTGCAGATACTCAAGGATTTGGGGGTTAACACAATCAAGCTGATATCAAACAATGCTGCAAATGACCATAAGGGGCTTGAAGAGTATGGCTTCTCCATTGCTGAAACGGTGCCGTTGGTGACTCCAATGGACAAGTACAACGAGAGTTACATGGAAGCAAAACTGAAAAAGCTGGGACTCACTGTAGTTTGATGAGTTCCGTATACGGCCAGCCCCCACCAATAAAATGAAGGAGTTCCTACTATTACGTTGCTGTTTTGGTCTACTCTTAGTGGGCCATTTTTCGAGTTTGTTTTGTCAAATAAGTTATCTTCTCACTGGGGAGTTGATCCATTCCTTACAAATACAAAGGCCCAATGTATATGGGCCTAGAAGATTGGACTTTCAAGCCCATCGGATTATCTGAAAGAAATGTCATCAGAGTTTTGGGCTCTTTTTTTCCACGTGTTTTCTTTTCCGTTTGTTTGGCTGGTCAACTGAAGTACAACTTGGAGTTTGATATGCAGCGTGATAAGGTCAGGCCCTCCCTTTTTGAAGGTCGTTACCTGGAAGCGGCTGGCCATGGGAGACCTAGCTACTAGAGGATTTGCAGAAAGAGCTTTTCACGTTTATATGAATGCCTTTTCCACAGACTGTTAGATTGATTAATGCAGCATGACGTGACAAATTAGAGGCAAAGCTTAAGCCATCATCATCATCATCCTAATCTTTGGTCAATGAACATGCATCTTAACCGCAACAAGTTACTATTAAGGTCAAAAATGGTTTTTGGCAGCGGATTTCCGGTTCGTCTGAAACCTAACGTTACTCTTTTAGATGAATCATATTCACAATGGAGCCAACGTCCAAAGTTTAAGCTTTTCTAGATTCAAAGGATTTCCGGTTTGGGTTTTTCTTTGACATTTTCCCAAAGTTCTAAGCGTCTAGATTCAAGGATATATTGATACAAAATCTCAAACCCTATTCGATTTTGTGTGTCCCACCTTTGGTCTTATCATGTCTAGTAGTAATTAGTTCTTAGGTTTGTGAATCCAAATTCGTTTCAAATTGCTATCCATTCTTTTCATAGCTTATGAAATTAGGTAACAGAAAATGGTAAAGGAACCCGCAGGAACCTTGTGGCTCAGAGGCCTTGCATATATACCCTGACAAACCTTCTCAACGAAGGAGATGAAAGTTACCAACGGTAACAAAACAGAAAAGTTCTATCTACCAACCAAAAATGAACACGTAAACTATACAGTAAAATCGGAAAACTAACTCTACACTGCCTAAGACGACATCGTACTCTACTCAGCTCATCACTTGCTTCTGAGGGAGAAACGTCATCGTCCCACGAGCTCTGCAGTGCTGGAGTCCATATACACAAGCATCTTCAATACCCTCCCTCAAGCTGATGCATACAAGTTCTGTATGTTCAGCTTGGATAGCAAGTAATCAAGTCTAAAGCGGCTGAGTCCCTTTGTAAACAGGTCAGCTATCTGGTTTTCAGTTTCAAGGTGACTCAGTCCAATTAGCTTCGATTGGAGGTACTGTCTGACAACATGACAGTCGATCTCTATATGCTTTGTTCTCTCGTGGAACACTGGATTTTCAGCAATGTATATAGCGGACCGACTGTCACAGAAGAGATTCACAGGTTGAGGATGTTCTATACCAAGTTCCTGTAACAATCTCTTCACCCAAACTATTTCACAGGTTAGCTGAGCAAGAGCCCTATACTCAGCTTCAGATGATGACCTGGAAACAGTACTTTGTTTCTTGGATTTCCATATAATCAAAGACGAACCAAAGGTAATGCAATAAACCTTGACCTGGAGCCTTTTTGAGATATTTGAGAATCCTGTATGCAAGCTGTAAGTGTGTGACTGTGGGGGCTGCTTGATACTGGCAAAGCTGTTGTACAGCAAAGGTAATCTCAGGTCGAGTAATGGTTAGGTAATGCAATCTATATTGCATCAATCCAGGCAACCACAGAGTGACAATTCAGAAACGGGAGATAAAGAGTCAGTAGCTAAACTATTTGAGCAAGGTGATTGTCATATACCTAGCCACTTGGTATTACTTGTGTTCTTTGATAGTACTATGGATCTTCTTCACTTGTTTACTTACCAACCCATAATCTCTTTGTTTAAGTGGGACTGCACAAGATATTGTCGTTGCTTGAAGCGGAAGATGCTGATGTTCGAATACATGCAGTGAAAGTGGTCGCAAATCTTGCGGCTGAAGGTATCTTTGTCCTCTCACACTTTCTTCTCTCATCTTGAGGGATTGTTTGCTTCTTGACTAGGAATTACGGACCCAAACGACTAGGGAATACGTTATTGATACATGGTAGTGCAGTAAATGACTGATTAATAACAGTCTTCATATTTTGAGTGAATTAGTTTGTTTCTTCACTATTTTAAAATGGAAACGCAAAGAATGCTTAGGACAGGTGTTCTGGTTTTTTGCTGATTCAATTAAGTGTTCATGGATTTGCTGCAATTTTTACGATACGACTCTATTTTTGTACTCATCAACCTTCGAGCTGAAATTATTAAACATGGTATCATAGAAGGAATTGCTTTGTCACCAATTTGTAATGCTGTTGTGATTTCTCTGTTAATTTATGTGCTTGTACTGATGGAGAGTTTTGCACTAATAAAAGCAGAAGCGAACCAAGAGAAGATCGTGGAAGCTGGGGGCCTAACATCTCTGTTAAAGCTTCTCATAAGTTCGGAAGACGAGACCATACACCGAGTGGCAGCAGGCGCCATCGCTAATCTTGCAATGAGTGGTAAGTTCTTCCGAATCAGAATTCTATCGAATTGTTTTTCCAGATGCTCTTTTTCCACATATTCCATTGTTAACACTTTTGAGTTTTTTACAAGCAGAAACCAACCAGGAGTTGATAATGGCTCAAGGTGGTGTCCGCTTGTTATCAAATACCGCTTCCAGTGCAGAGGATCCTCAAACACTTCGCATGGTAGCTGGAGCCATCGCCAACCTTTGTGGCAACGGTAAAAAGATCTTGTCTGGCTTTCTCAATAGTGGTCATTTTTTGGGTTCTTTTATGTGAACTTGTTGCACTATTATGTTTGATGATCCAGATAAATTGCAAATGAAGTTGAGAGGTGAAGGTGGTATCAAGGCCTTGCTTGGAATGGTGAGATGCCGGCATCCAGATGTTCTTTCACAAGTTGCCAGGGGTATTGCTAATTTCGCCAAATGTGAATCAAGGGCATCCGCTCAAGGTAATAAACTTTGCAAGGATACTTCACACTCTATTGAAACCATATCTTGTAGAGGGCTGCCTATGTAATTAATTCACATGTCATAGCAGGAGTCAAGGCAGGAAGATCCCTTTTGATAGAAGACGGAGCACTTCCATGGATCGTACAAAACGCTAACAACGAAGCCGCTTCAGTTAGGCGCCACATCGAACTTGCATTGTGCCACTTAGCACAGCATGGTAAGTTTCAAAAACATTTTTCTTCCATTTCCCCGATCTTTATCAGTTATGGAGATTAAAATATGTTGGAAACTGGATTATATACAGAAGCAAATGCGAGAGACATGATCAACGGAGGTGCTGTTTGGGAAATGGTTCGCATCTCGCGAGACTGTCCCCGGGAAGACATAAGGTCTCTTGCCCATAGAACCCTAACCAGCAGTCACAGTTTTCAAGCAGAAATGAGGCGGCTAGGTTAGGCATTTATTTATTTATTTACTTTTGCTATTGTTGGTCTTCTTAGGTCTTGAATGGACAGGCAGATGATTTCATTTAAGTATATAGGAAAGCTCCTTGCTCGCTTTTTCTTATAGTTTTCTTGTGATTTGTTTAAGAAATCTCATCTACCTAGAGTGAACAGTCCAGTTTGTGGCTTTGTGCATAGTATGAACGTTAATGTTGCTTTTGTATATGGGTGTAGTATTAGGTTCTACTAAGTCATTACCAACTGCATGGAAGATATGAGAAAAGGGTTTATCTCTTTTTTTTTCTTTTTTTGGTAGAAAATGGGACGCTAAAAGGGCGCCCCTGCCTGATACTTAAATTAACCGGTTTTGGGTAATCCCCAAAACGTCATACAAAATCCAGAAGTTCAGACCCGGGTCTGCACTTTCAAAAATATGGAAACCTATACTAGCTGAGTGGCCTTTATTAGCTAGAAAGTCTGCCACTTTGTTACCTTCTCTATAAATGTGGGAAATTTTGACTTCCCAGTTCTGCTGAAGCAATCTCTGAAACTGAAGAACCAGATTATGGTACCTGTGCTCTATTTGATCCTGCGAGGTAAGGATGTTGATGGCAGTAGTAGAATCCAATTGGAGGAGGACTTTCCTGTACCCGTTCTTCCACGCCATTTGCAAGCCTCGAATGGCCGCCATAATCTCCGCTCGGGTAATCGTACATACACCGAGGTTTTCCACAAAGGCACCCATACATTTCCCCATCCAGTCCCGGATGATCCCACCCCCTGCTGCTTCCGATCCTGGCTGCTTCTCTGAACCGTCGGTATTGACACACATCCAATCCTGTGGTGGCGGACTCCAAGCGAGCTTTTGAGTAGTCTTCCTGGTTGCTTCTTTATGTGAAGCAGTGTCATTTTCCTGGGCTTGCCTGATAGTTGACGTCCAACATCCAATGCGTTGCGCCAAGACCTGATCCTCCTGGGTCAGGTTGTGAAAGACCTTCTCATTGCGTCTTTTCCATAGATACCAAGCTGCCACTCCAAACAAAAGCCCTTCTTGATCTCTCTTGAGATGTTCATCAAACCAATCTGCAAACCCAAGGCCGCAAGTTAGAGTTGTCTCCTGAATACCCAACCTATGCCATACCTGTATTGAACCCGAACAGTGGCGCATAATGTGTTCGGTAGTTTCCGGTCCGTTTCTGCACATCGGGCATGTATCGTCCGTCGTCAGTTTCCTCCTCTTGCGCTGGGCATTCGTCATTAGCCTGTCATGAAAAACCAACCACAAAAAATGTTTAATACGGTTCGGGCCCGCCCATTTCCAGAGTCGCTTCCAGTGGTGGTGATTGTTCGCCTCCTCCGTCTCCCACTCCTCGTCGCTCAACCATTCTACAGCCGCGGAATAAGCTGAACGCAGCTTGAACTTTCCGTCTGGCTCCATACCCCACGCAGTAATGTCTTCGCCCAATCCCGGCCTGGGAGGGTCCGTACCTGCAATCAAGGCAAGCAAATTCTGAGTCAGGTGAGGCGCCAAATCCTCCCACTTCCACTCACCTTCAATGGTAACCATCTCAGCAACGGTGGCATGCCAGTTGATTCCCTCGCCATTGCCTATGATATGCTCACTCAAGATCGTTCCCTCGGCAAGCCAAGGATCCATCCAAAATTGGACATTGTGACCTTCTCGAATGTCCCACACAACTTGCTGTTTAAGGATAGGCCAAGTATCAACAATTCCTTTCCAAAGCCTTGAGTGGTTACTTTTCTTCATAACCAACGCCCCTGCATCGTTGACTTTGAAGTACTTTCCTTGCAGGACACGGATCCAAAGCTCCTCCGACTTGTTCAGGAAAGCCCATCCGAGCTTCATAATGTAGGATAAGTTGAGAGCTCTAGCAGATCGCATGCCCAGGCCGCCAAGCTCCTTTGGTTTACATATGGTTTCCCAATTAACCAAATGAGTCTTGGAGGCTCCGTCTTCTGCTCCCCATATAAAAGCTCTCACTTTCCTATCAATGGTGTCGCAAACAGAGACAGGAAGCACCGCCGTTTGCATAACATAGTTCGGGAGGGCATTAAGAACCGAGGTCGCCAAGGTGACTCTCCCTGCCAGAGAGAGACTCCTCGCCTTCCAACCCGAGAGCCGCTGATCAATCTTCTCCAAAATGAACTTGTAGGTGTCTTTGGAGACTCTGCCGTGGATGACCGGAACACCCAAGTAGCGCCCTAGGTTGTTGGTTTGCTTGATTCCCAACATGTCGCTTATACGTTTCTTCACACTCTCCATGGTGTTTTTCGAGAAGAAGACACATGACTTGTCTTTGCTAACTTGTTCCCCCGAGGCCTCACAAAACCGGTTGAGGCAGGTTAGGACTTCTTCTCCTTGCTTTAGATCCGCCTCCGCAAATAAGACCAAATCATCTGCAAAAAATAGGTGAGTCAGTGCAGGGCCATCCTTGGACAGAGTAATAGGTCTCCAAGCTTTCCTATCAACTGAGTCCTTGATGCAGTGATTTAATCTTTCAATGCATAAAGTAAAGAGATAAGGAGAAAGAGGACATCCCTGCCGAAGACCCCTAGTAGGTTGGAAAGGTTCAGTACAACCACCATTCCAAAGCACCTGAAAGCGAACAGTCGTCACACAAGCCATAACCAATTTGACGAAATCATCAGGGAGACCGGCCGCCTGCAAGGTTGATTCTAGGAACTTCCAATTAATCCTATCATAAGCTTTGGCCAGGTCAATTTTAAGAATCATTTGACCTTTGACCCCCTTCGTGAGAGACATAGTGTGAACCACTTCCTGCAAGATGATGATGTTATCTGTGATATGTCTCTTTGGGACAAAGCTTGACTGGCTCGGGTCGATAAGCTGGGGCATAAACTTCTTGAGCCGGTTCGCCAGACACTTAGCCATGACCTTGTAGCTCACATTACAAGGTCAAATGATGCGGGTGTGGAAGTCATCTTGAGCATGCCATGAGGCAAATTGAGGAAGCCGAGCAAGGAGTATTGGTGTACCTCCGCGGCGACAAAGGGAAAGAGAATAGCTTGGGGTTCAAGTTTCCTGCTAACTATGATATCCAAAAACACGGAGGAGACAACATCGGCTATAACGAGTACGCCGTCGTGGCACAGGTAAATCCTATACAGCTAGCCAATAAAGCTTCTTGTCTATTCCGGTAGTAGTCGAGGGACATCACTAATACGACATTATTCGAGTATCTATATGTATCTCCACCCACAATCTCTCCAATTGACCGTAACTTACGCGTTACCGAATTTGGAACCACTACTATACAATTGCAGATACTCAAGGATTTGGGGGTTAACACAATCAAGCTGATATCAAACAATGCTGCAAATGACCATAAGGGGCTTGAAGAGTATGGCTTCTCCATTGCTGAAACGGTGCCGTTGGTGACTCCAATGGACAAGTACAACGAGAGTTACATGGAAGCAAAACTGAAAAAGCTGGGACTCACTGTAGTTTGATGAGTTCCGTATACGGCCAGCCCCCACCAATAAAATGAAGGAGTTCCTACTATTACGTTGCTGTTTTGGTCTACTCTTAGTGGGCCATTTTTCGAGTTTGTTTTGTCAAATAAGTTATCTTCTCACTGGGGAGTTGATCCATTCCTTACAAATACAAAGGCCCAATGTATATGGGCCTAGAAGATTGGACTTTCAAGCCCATCGGATTATCTGAAAGAAATGTCATCAGAGTTTTGGGCTCTTTTTTTCCACGTGTTTTCTTTTCCGTTTGTTTGGCTGGTCAACTGAAGTACAACTTGGAGTTTGATATGCAGCGTGATAAGGTCAGGCCCTCCCTTTTTGAAGGTCGTTACCTGGAAGCGGCTGGCCATGGGAGACCTAGCTACTAGAGGATTTGCAGAAAGAGCTTTTCACGTTTATATGAATGCCTTTTCCACAGACTGTTAGATTGATTAATGCAGCATGACGTGACAAATTAGAGGCAAAGCTTAAGCCATCATCATCATCATCCTAATCTTTGGTCAATGAACATGCATCTTAACCGCAACAAGTTACTATTAAGGTCAAAAATGGTTTTTGGCAGCGGATTTCCGGTTCGTCTGAAACCTAACGTTACTCTTTTAGATGAATCATATTCACAATGGAGCCAACGTCCAAAGTTTAAGCTTTTCTAGATTCAAAGGATTTCCGGTTTGGGTTTTTCTTTGACATTTTCCCAAAGTTCTAAGCGTCTAGATTCAAGGATATATTGATACAAAATCTCAAACCCTATTCGATTTTGTGTGTCCCACCTTTGGTCTTATCATGTCTAGTAGTAATTAGTTCTTAGGTTTGTGAATCCAAATTCGTTTCAAATTGCTATCCATTCTTTTCATAGCTTATGAAATTAGGTAACAGAAAATGGTAAAGGAACCCGCAGGAACCTTGTGGCTCAGAGGCCTTGCATATATACCCTGACAAACCTTCTCAACGAAGGAGATGAAAGTTACCAACGGTAACAAAACAGAAAAGTTCTATCTACCAACCAAAAATGAACACGTAAACTATACAGTAAAATCGGAAAACTAACTCTACACTGCCTAAGACGACATCGTACTCTACTCAGCTCATCACTTGCTTCTGAGGGAGAAACGTCATCGTCCCACGAGCTCTGCAGTGCTGGAGTCCATATACACAAGCATCTTCAATACCCTCCCTCAAGCTGATGCATACAAGTTCTGTATGTTCAGCTTGGATAGCAAGTAATCAAGTCTAAAGCGGCTGAGTCCCTTTGTAAACAGGTCAGCTATCTGGTTTTCAGTTTCAAGGTGACTCAGTCCAATTAGCTTCGATTGGAGGTACTGTCTGACAACATGACAGTCGATCTCTATATGCTTTGTTCTCTCGTGGAACACTGGATTTTCAGCAATGTATATAGCGGACCGACTGTCACAGAAGAGATTCACAGGTTGAGGATGTTCTATACCAAGTTCCTGTAACAATCTCTTCACCCAAACTATTTCACAGGTTAGCTGAGCAAGAGCCCTATACTCAGCTTCAGATGATGACCTGGAAACAGTACTTTGTTTCTTGGATTTCCATATAATCAAAGACGAACCAAAGGTAATGCAATAAACCTTGACCTGGAGCCTTTTTGAGATATTTGAGAATCCTGTATGCAAGCTGTAAGTGTGTGACTGTGGGGGCTGCTTGATACTGGCAAAGCTGTTGTACAGCAAAGGTAATCTCAGGTCGAGTAATGGTTAGGTAATGCAATCTATATTGCATCAATCCAGGCAACCACAGAGTGACAATTCAGAAACGGGAGATAAAGAGTCAGTAGCTAAACTATTTGAGCAAGGTGATTGTCATATACCTAGCCACTTGGTATTACTTGTGTTCTTTGATAGTACTATGGATCTTCTTCACTTGTTTACTTACCAACCCATAATCTCTTTGTTTAAGTGGGACTGCACAAGATATTGTCGTTGCTTGAAGCGGAAGATGCTGATGTTCGAATACATGCAGTGAAAGTGGTCGCAAATCTTGCGGCTGAAGGTATCTTTGTCCTCTCACACTTTCTTCTCTCATCTTGAGGGATTGTTTGCTTCTTGACTAGGAATTACGGACCCAAACGACTAGGGAATACGTTATTGATACATGGTAGTGCAGTAAATGACTGATTAATAACAGTCTTCATATTTTGAGTGAATTAGTTTGTTTCTTCACTATTTTAAAATGGAAACGCAAAGAATGCTTAGGACAGGTGTTCTGGTTTTTTGCTGATTCAATTAAGTGTTCATGGATTTGCTGCAATTTTTACGATACGACTCTATTTTTGTACTCATCAACCTTCGAGCTGAAATTATTAAACATGGTATCATAGAAGGAATTGCTTTGTCACCAATTTGTAATGCTGTTGTGATTTCTCTGTTAATTTATGTGCTTGTACTGATGGAGAGTTTTGCACTAATAAAAGCAGAAGCGAACCAAGAGAAGATCGTGGAAGCTGGGGGCCTAACATCTCTGTTAAAGCTTCTCATAAGTTCGGAAGACGAGACCATACACCGAGTGGCAGCAGGCGCCATCGCTAATCTTGCAATGAGTGGTAAGTTCTTCCGAATCAGAATTCTATCGAATTGTTTTTCCAGATGCTCTTTTTCCACATATTCCATTGTTAACACTTTTGAGTTTTTTACAAGCAGAAACCAACCAGGAGTTGATAATGGCTCAAGGTGGTGTCCGCTTGTTATCAAATACCGCTTCCAGTGCAGAGGATCCTCAAACACTTCGCATGGTAGCTGGAGCCATCGCCAACCTTTGTGGCAACGGTAAAAAGATCTCCTCTGGCTTTCTCAATAGTGGTCATTTTTTGGGTTCTTTTATGTGAACTTGTTGCACTATTATGTTTGATGATCCAGATAAATTGCAAATGAAGTTGAGAGGTGAAGGTGGTATCAAGGCCTTGCTTGGAATGGTGAGATGCCGGCATCCAGATGTTCTTTCACAAGTTGCCAGGGGTATTGCTAATTTCGCCAAATGTGAATCAAGGGCATCCGCTCAAGGTAATAAACTTTGCAAGGATACTTCACACTCTATTGAAACCATATCTTGTAGAGGGCTGCCTATGTAATTAATTCACATGTCATAGCAGGAGTCAAGGCAGGAAGATCCCTTTTGATAGAAGACGGAGCACTTCCATGGATCGTACAAAACGCTAACAACGAAGCCGCTTCAGTTAGGCGCCACATCGAACTTGCATTGTGCCACTTAGCACAGCATGGTAAGTTTCAAAAACATTTTTCTTCCATTTCCCCGATCTTTATCAGTTATGGAGATTAAAATATGTTGGAAACTGGATTATATACAGAAGCAAATGCGAGAGACATGATCAACGGAGGTGCTGTTTGGGAAATGGTTCGCATCTCGCGAGACTGTCCCCGGGAAGACATAAGGTCTCTTGCCCATAGAACCCTAACCAGCAGTCACAGTTTTCAAGCAGAAATGAGGCGGCTAGGTTAGGCATTTATTTATTTATTTACTTTTGCTATTGTTGGTCTTCTTAGGTCTTGAATGGACAGGCAGATGATTTCATTTAAGTATATAGGAAAGCTCCTTGCTCGCTTTTTCTTATAGTTTTCTTGTGATTTGTTTAAGAAATCTCATCTACCTAGAGTGAACAGTCCAGTTTGTGGCTTTGTGCATAGTATGAACGTTAATGTGGCTTTTGTATATGGGTGTAGTATTAGGTTCTACTAAGTCATTACCAACTGCATGGAAGATATGAGAAAAGGGTTTATCTCTGGTGTTAACTACTCATTGTAGTATCTTGATTACTCTTGGCTTTAATTATAATCACCTCTTGCCCATTTCTCCGTACAATCCTCCGAATTCAATCATTGTGCGAGGAAAATGAAACCTAGTTAAATACCAGTAAACCAAACTGAACTAGCAGGTTAAAAGTAGGCAACCATGAATCCTGGTGAGAAATGTTAGTGACTGCTGCTACCAGTAGTTACCCTCTCTCTAGCCTTGCTTGCCTGAAACAACAATAGCAATACCGCATTCGCTTTATTACCAACTTAACAATAGCTTACTGAACATGGGAACTGCACAAAGCGGAGAATGAAAGGAAGAAAAAACAGTAGTTTTTATCTACCTGTTTATTCCAGTCCAAGAAACAGGTGAAGACAGAGAGAAGCAATGCCTGAACCACAGACCCTGCCACAATCCCAATCCAGAACCCATTCCCTTGTAGACGAGTCGCAAATCCAAGGGAGCATCCCAGTGGGAGCCCAACCAAGTAGAACGCTCCCAAGTTCATGTACACTCCTACTTTCTGCCACCCGCACCCTGTTGCTGTCCCTGGCATTCATGCAACAAGATGTTAGCTGCTGGTGTTTCGTTCACCAGTCGAATCGTCGTCCAGCTCTACCATACCATGGCTTAGGGACTAGTTAAATTACCAGAGAGGACGCCTTGGAGGCTGTCCATGACGACGAAAACGCAGATGAGAGGAATGAGAGTCGACATATGGCTCACCACTTGTGGGTCGCTGCTGAAAGCATAACCCACAACATGTCTTGCGCAGAACAGAGCTATGCTGACGATGGATGCTTCCACTACTGCAATGGACACTGCTACAACTACTGCTAGCCTCGCTGATCTCGGGTTCCCTGCTCCCAGCTCGTTCGCCACCCGAGTACTGCAATAATGTATATATATATCAGATCAGAACCTCAAATCATGTCTGAATTTATGGTATGATCATTTCGAGAGAATGGAGTGGAAAGATTTTACCTTACTGCAACTCCTAACCCCAGAGGGATTGTTAAGTGCAATGTTGTGATGGTAAGGCTGTTGAATTAATCCATACAACAAACAAAACAAACTATGTTAACATTGATTGAGAACATGCATGATTCACTGCAAAATCAAGTTCGAAATTAAATTTATCCTGAATAGACTCGATTCAAAAATCAATTTTATCCGATACGACATAATTTACCTGTCAACCAACTAATCCTAATAATATATAAAAATCAGGCACCTATGTAATATACCTCACTGAGAGCACCGATGTCTCCAACCGTGGATCGGGCAGATGGCCGGAAAGCAGAGTCAATATCTCCATTGACCACCATTTCAGACTGTAAATCAAATCCCAAAGAAAACACGTCAGCAAAGAAGTCAACAAGCTGATTTTCTTTCATTTGATGGGGGTGAAAAAAGCGCAGCCTACCAGACCATGACAGCTGCAGGGACGCCGAGCTGGAAGAACTCCGGTATGCCACGTAACGCACCCCACGTGAACGGCGCACGTGTCTCCTTAAACTTGGCCGAACACTTCACGTACAGCCCCAGCGC
Organism: Linum trigynum; assembly: GCA_964030455.1. NCBI lineage: Eukaryota > Viridiplantae > Streptophyta > Magnoliopsida > Malpighiales > Linaceae > Linum > Linum trigynum. The sequence continues at coordinate 12,121,194 of OZ034816.1, forward strand.
CGCCGCGTTCAGCCACGTGGCCAGCCCGAACGCCACCGCCACGCTGACGTCCCCCATCCCGACTTTGTACGCCAGGATCCAGCTCATCAGCACGTGCAGCCCAAACGCCGCGGCCGACGTCAGCAGCATGGGCACCACCACGCTCTGGGCCTGCAGGAACCGCGTCAGGGGCCCCACCACCGCCGTCCCAACCAGGGCCGGGATGGACCAGAGCGAGAAGTCGCGGGCCCGCTGCGAGACCACCGGGTCCTGGCCCGTGAGCCGGAGCAGGTGGGCCGTGAAGGCCCAAAGCAGGCAGATGGGCGGGCAGGCCAGGACCAGGGAGATGACGCCGCTGTAGGTGTAGGTCCCGAGCTTCGGGTACTGGCCCGCACCGTAGGCCTGCCCGCAGAGAGTGGACAGCCCGCCGGTCATCCCGTACAGGACGCTGAACCCGGTGACGTTGGTAAGCGCGGTGGCGATCGCCACGGTGGTCAGCGCCAGCTGGCTGATGTGGCCGACGATGACCATGGACACCGTCTGCTGCAAGTACTGTAACGCCCCCACGAGGATCATCGGCGCCGCTATTCGGCCCAGCATCTTCAGCTCGGCGATGTAATCCGACCACGACGTCGTGTCCAAGCTGTTGTTGTTGGTGTTGCTTTCCGCCCCTTCGTCGCCCATTTTCCGACTGCCGGTAAGTGATGAACCGAGATTTTGCAAGACGGCTAAATAGGCAAACGAGATTGTTGATTTCGTTATTAGTGTAATTGGTTCATATTTTCTTCCTTAATGAGAACAGATATGCAACCCAGTAGCTGAAGAGTTGATTGGACTGCCTGATTCATGCCGATTTTTCGTGAAGCAAATTTCATGCTTTAATTTGTTCTTGATTATAAAATTTTCCCAATTTAATCAGGAATTCGGATGCTAAAATTGGTTGGCCGGCCCACCAACTCTTTTTTGGGCCTGTGTTGTCTGTGACAGAAATTTGGTTTTTGTGGTGAAGAGCATGCAACTATTTGCTACAAGTTCCATGCTGTTTTCTTTTGGAGCAACTAGTTCTAATTTGGAAAATTGGTGAGCAGTAGAGTATTACCAGAAATCTAGAAAATAATTGACAGTTGCAATATAACAATTATATTTCAGTATCTCACACTAGCCTTTTTGTATCATCCAACTGTTTCGTTGCATGTGCAGGACCATGCTGTGATCAATCTTACTACTCCCCACCAACAATACCTATATAAATTCATTGGCTATCACAGATCAAGGACAGGGACAGAGAGAGTGAGAGCACATATATACCATTTCTTCCTTGCCTTTGTATAAGAATCCATCTACTTTGAATCGATTAAGTTTCCATCGCACCGATCATCATTTGCTGACAATCCTTTCAATTACTCGAGTTATTTATCGCGGCAGAAGCAGGAAGAAATACTATGGCGATAAGTTCACATGTCCATGTCCACACTTCCCTTCCTCTGGCTCCTCCACATTCACAGTTAATCTTGTTAATTCCCTGCTTATTGCTTTCCTCGATACTTTTCTTTGTTTATGTGTTGGCTTTTATAATCTTCTCTTCTTCTTTTCTCCCACATTCACATTCACAGATTCAGGGAATTTGTTACTTTGGTCCCCGCTAGAAAAGCTTCCAGATCAGCTGCCACTGTAACTAGAGCCTCGTTGACTTTTGGAGATGGCTACATTCGCCAACAACTTCGACAGCCCAAGCTAACTTCCACAAAGAGTAGTAACGGTTTCTTCTCCGCCACTAACAATGACCTCGATTCATACAATCACCATGATCTCGATCTTCCTACTCATGGGTTCAATTCCATCGAGGAGGCCGTGGAAGACATCCGCCAGGGCAAGGTTAGTATGTGCCATTGATCGGCAATTTTCAACATGGTATCAGAGGCTTCAATAAAAGAAACTGGTAACTCCAATCCTAACAACTGTTGAATTGAACAAAAGTAATAAGTGAACATGTTGCAGATGGTAATTGTGGTGGATGATGAAGGGAGGGAGAACGAAGGAGACCTAATAATGGCGGCATCAAAGGCCACCCCTGAAGCTCTGGCTTTCATCGTCAAGCACGGCACTGGGATCGTCTGCGTCAGCATGAAGGAAGACGATTTGGAGAGGCTGGAATTGCCATTGATGGTACCACCAAAGCTCAACAAGGAAATCCTCTGCACCTCATTCACCATCACAGTGGTATGTATATGTTGTACTTAATTAACGTTGTTCGATCTAGTGGTTTTCCTTGTTGCTAGAATGTTAAGTCACTTGCTGTTGTCGTTTTGGAAGGATGCCAAACATGGAACGACAACGGGTGTATCAGCTGAAGACAGGGCAACCACGATCCTGGCACTTGCCTCGGAGAAGTCGACGCCTGAAGACTTCAATCGGCCAGGTCACATCTTCCCTCTCAGGTATACGAAGAGAGGGGTGCTAGCTAGACCAGGCCACACGGAGGCTTCTGCTGATCTGGCAATCCTAGCTGGACTCGAACCTGTGGCGGTGCTGAGTGAGATTGTGGATGATGATGGCTCCATGGCTAGATTGCCGAGGTTGAAAGAGTTTGCCAAAGAACATGACTTGAAGATTGTTTCCATCATTGATATGATCAGGTAATTCGATTTATTGGTCTTCCAAAGAAACCCACGAACTCGACCGTTCGAATTTAAAATATTAATGTATGTTATCGTGTTTCTACGTCGATTCTGTAAGAACATCAAATTAACTTTGTGCTTTGATTATGCTGCAGATATTTGAAGAAAAGAGAAGTAACTGTGAAGCTGAGTGCGGCTGCAAGGATGCCCACCACAATGGGGAACTTCAAAATACATTGCTACGAGTCACTATTGGATGGGGTTGAGCACATTGCTATGGTGAAAGTAAGAAAGTTTTACTTTACTTTTGTTGTGATTATTAATACCTTTTATTAATATGACCATCATAAGGCATTTTATTTTGTATCAATTATAGACAACAATATGATTAACATGCTCTAACAAGCTCATCATATGTATATGAATTAAGGGTGAAATTGGAGACGGAAAAAGTGTGCTAGTAAGGATACAGCCCGAGTGCCTTGCTGGCGACATATTTGGGTCTGCAATATGCGGGTGTGGAAGTCATCTTGAGCATGCCATGAGGCAAATTGAGGAAGCCGAGCAAGGAGTATTGGTGTACCTCCGCGGCGACAAAGGGAAAGAGAATAGCTTGGGGTTCAAGTTTCCTGCTAACTATGATATCCAAAAACACGGAGGAGACAACATCGGCTATAACGAGTACGCCGTCGTGGCACAGGTAAATCCTATACAGCTAGCCAATAAAGCTTCTTGTCTATTCCGGTAGTAGTCGAGGGACATCACTAATACGACATTATTCGAGTATCTATATGTATCTCCACCCACAATCTCTCCAATTGACCGTAACTTACGCGTTACCGAATTTGGAACCACTACTATACAATTGCAGATACTCAAGGATTTGGGGGTTAACACAATCAAGCTGATATCAAACAATGCTGCAAATGACCATAAGGGGCTTGAAGAGTATGGCTTCTCCATTGCTGAAACGGTGCCGTTGGTGACTCCAATGGACAAGTACAACGAGAGTTACATGGAAGCAAAACTGAAAAAGCTGGGACTCACTGTAGTTTGATGAGTTCCGTATACGGCCAGCCCCCACCAATAAAATGAAGGAGTTCCTACTATTACGTTGCTGTTTTGGTCTACTCTTAGTGGGCCATTTTTCGAGTTTGTTTTGTCAAATAAGTTATCTTCTCACTGGGGAGTTGATCCATTCCTTACAAATACAAAGGCCCAATGTATATGGGCCTAGAAGATTGGACTTTCAAGCCCATCGGATTATCTGAAAGAAATGTCATCAGAGTTTTGGGCTCTTTTTTTCCACGTGTTTTCTTTTCCGTTTGTTTGGCTGGTCAACTGAAGTACAACTTGGAGTTTGATATGCAGCGTGATAAGGTCAGGCCCTCCCTTTTTGAAGGTCGTTACCTGGAAGCGGCTGGCCATGGGAGACCTAGCTACTAGAGGATTTGCAGAAAGAGCTTTTCACGTTTATATGAATGCCTTTTCCACAGACTGTTAGATTGATTAATGCAGCATGACGTGACAAATTAGAGGCAAAGCTTAAGCCATCATCATCATCATCCTAATCTTTGGTCAATGAACATGCATCTTAACCGCAACAAGTTACTATTAAGGTCAAAAATGGTTTTTGGCAGCGGATTTCCGGTTCGTCTGAAACCTAACGTTACTCTTTTAGATGAATCATATTCACAATGGAGCCAACGTCCAAAGTTTAAGCTTTTCTAGATTCAAAGGATTTCCGGTTTGGGTTTTTCTTTGACATTTTCCCAAAGTTCTAAGCGTCTAGATTCAAGGATATATTGATACAAAATCTCAAACCCTATTCGATTTTGTGTGTCCCACCTTTGGTCTTATCATGTCTAGTAGTAATTAGTTCTTAGGTTTGTGAATCCAAATTCGTTTCAAATTGCTATCCATTCTTTTCATAGCTTTCAAATGTACAAACTATGGCAACGATGCTGTCCGTTGGTGTACATAATGAAAGAAAACAGTATTCGTATGTCATGCAAGGATCGAGGCAATCGACAATAACAAGAAAGGTAACGATCAGTAAGAAAGTAAAGAACACTGCGATTTATGTGGTTCACTAACACAACGTGTGTTAGCTAATCCACTGGCAAGGGAGAGCCAGTTTCACTACATCTGAAGAGATTACATATTACAAAGTAGTATGATAAATATGTATAGTACTTATCCAATATAATCTAACCCTAATCCATGATTATGCTTTAGATCGATCATATTGGCCATTTGCGGTCATCTCTTTTTCTATCAATCGTTCGGCTTGTGCTCTTTTGAATGTATTTATTCTACCATTAGAATCGAATAAATCAAATTATGAGTATATTGTTAAGCACACAGCCGCGTATGTATGTCCACCCTGTCATCTCAATGCGAAATGACTAAACAGTTAATTGAAGGCCATATGCACCACCATGATATCAACTGTTTAGAGGGGGATGCAATCTGAGGATGAATCTGTGGGCAGCGTGAAAACAGTACTAGTACTGTAGCCGCATGCATGCATATGCATTTCGTCGGTTTCCTGGATCGCAAACTCGAGAGAAGAGAAAAGGGAAACAAGAGCAGCTAGCTAGGTCGAATTATCATCATCACAACCCCAGGAAACGTGCAGAAAGAGAGGGAAATCTTCCCCAGTTCATAAAAGTGGTCTAACCCTACCTTTAATACCCTTTCTTGAAAAAAAAAAAGAAAAAAAAAAGATGATCCTTCATTAGCAGTAATCACCTGTTAAGCAAAAGTTCATGATGGATAATAATAATGTTGCACTAGCTAGCTATTCATTACCATATCTGTCATTCCACGTTACCTATGTATGAATGCAGAGGCAGGAAAAGGCCTACTTAATTTTAACTAGGCGAGTAAGTGTTAGTGTTGAGGTATATGATCTACGATTGAACCTCTCCCAACAACTCGAGTTATTGGGATTAACTGGTTCTTGACATGGTATCAGAGCCTTATGTGACCGAGAGGTCTTGTGTTCGATTCCCGGTGACCCCCATTTGTTAAGCACATGGTATTCTTGTCTCCAGACCTGTGCAAACTTCAAGCCCTTGTGAGTGGCTTTCGTTTGAGGGGGCGTGTTAGTGTTGAGATTGAACCACTCCCAACAACTCGAGTTATTGGGATTAACTGGTTCTTGACAGTAAGTAGGTGCATATATAGCTAGCTAGCTGTGTAGAATCAAAGAAAGAAACAAGCCCGGAGATGAAAAGAGCTAGGGTTTTCACAGCGCAATGGAATGAATGCCAAACTTTATGCTTGCTAGCTAGCTCTGGATCTATCTTCATATGTAGTAGTAGTAGAAAGAGAGATCTGACACAAGGGTTTTGGGCAAAGATTTCAACAACATTCACAAGCTACCTCTCTTTCTCTCTGATCTCACTCACTGACTCTTATAATAAGTCAAGTCATAGGGCCGGTCATCTCTCTCTCTAAGTTTCACCTGCTCTCCATCTACTCCGCTTCCCTGCCTGTTCTTCTTTTGTCAGTTCCCCAGAAAGACAAGGAAGGAAGGGAAGGAAGGAACAGGGAGTTGCGACCAGGGGGTAAAAAAGAGGATAGGGGGAAAGTGGAATCCAAAACAAGAAAAAAAGGAAAGTGAAGTGCAGATTGAACAACATTAATATCACCCCATGAAAATTAGATATGGGAAATTTAAAAGAAATATGCTTTAGAAATATGGTGTTTGCCTCGAAAAGGAGCTAGTTCAGAGCAGTGCACGTGTAGACCAGAACTCCAGTACCCACCAACTCCCTCCCAAGATATGAATTCTCAAAATGGTTTTGTTTTTATTCATAAACAAAACCCACACCAGCACCTAGAAAAAGAGTGAGTGAGAGAGAGGAGACATAGCAAATTCAAGCCCATACCTCAATGCTTTATTATGCTCAACCTGCCTGCCTTTGGTTTCCTCTTCCTCTGGCCTCAATCCTCTCCTTCTCTTCTCTTCTCTTCCATTGCCATTTCCCTCAGCCTCGTAAATGGGTTCATTGCTCATACCACCACCACCACCACCTTCTTTGCCTTCCTTGAAACCCTCACCTTTTGTTTGGGCCAGCTTTTATTGAAACCTTCCCAATCCAATCCCCCCCTTTGACCTTCTTCCTCAACTTTCTCCCACTCCAATTATGTTCAATCACTCTGACCCACGACCCACCCTCCCCCCCATTTCCTTCCTCTACATCACCCCAAGAAACTAAAGAAAGAAACCATTTAAAAAAAGGTGGGGCAAACTTCATCGTCCCAACTTCCTGGCCAAACAAATTAAGGTTCAATACACCACCCATCCATCCAACTCATCATCCCCATGTGTTTTTGCTTTCCTAGCTACCTTACATCTCATGGTCTGAAATGAAGGTCATACCATTACTTAAAAGACCGTGCTCGCGGGGAAGTTACAACCGACATGCTGCTGAGATCGAAAATCGCGGAAAAAATGAATGGCATAATTATGCATAGCGACAATTCAATTCAATTCAATGCATCAGTAAACGTAAAAATTAGTATCGATGTTTCCTAAGAGGCGTTAGTCTGTTATTAATATCAAACTACTTGGATGGCTAGAGCTCTAGCTTAGTGACTACATATGGGAAATGATTTCGAATTACCCATTCATGTGACTAACAACAATGATACACTGATCCTAAGTTTAATAAACTATATCATTGGCTTTCATGTTCTTTGGTTTCTCATAGATGGGGAAGATAGGAAGAAGAGACTAATTAACTAACTTATAGTACTACTACATGAACTGATAGTTAACGAGATCTATCTATCTATAACCATAAATAACATAATGATACTAAACTTAGATCGATAGAGCTATCGAGATCAACACCAAACTTAGATCGAAAGAGCTATCGAGAGGCTTGTGAGCAGCAGGCATTTACGCTAGTTCTTCCTAACAATCGTCAACAAAACACAAGTACAACGACAACAAGAAATCAGGAGCCATCAGCAAATCAAAATGACAATGCACATTGTAGTAGTAGAAGAAGAAGCATGAACAAGCTAATTAATTAAGAGAGCACATTATAAGTAAAAAAACACAACACCACCACCACCCCTTCATGATCATCATCGTCAGAACAATCAACAGAGAAAAATTAGCAGAAGTTTAGGGAAATGGGAAACTAATTGATGAATCCTCCAAAATCAAAACAAAAAAAAAACCCCAGAAAAGATAAGAAAAACGATTAAAATCCCTCTTCTTCTACCACAACAAGTGAGCAAATTAAGAGAAGGAGAGAAGAGGAAAATGCTACTTAAATTAGCTACATTAAGAAACCTTTTTTTCCCCCTTTTCGTTTCATCCTCATCACCTCAAATCTTCTCTTTCAAGTCAGCCACTCCTCACCCTGATGATGATGGTTGACCGATCTACATAACCTCACGGCGCGAGCAGGAACGAGAGTACGAGAGCGTTTTAAGAAATTTGCCTTCCCCCCGATCAGTAAGGAGGCCGTCCCCCGCCGCCGCCGCCACCACCGTTGCCGCCCCAGTACGCGTCGGCGGGCAATTGAATCGAATTGAGCAGATTCGGCGGCAACCCGTGAAACAACGGAGCCCCACTCGGGTCGCCGCCCGACCCGCCACCACCCAAAACCTGCTGTTGCTGCTGCTGCTGTTGTTGCTGCTGGTGCTGAGGTGGCGGACCGGCGGACCCCACACCGCCGCCGCCGGGCGACCCAATCGGGCCAGCCTGCCCCGCCATCTGCGGGTCCTCGTCCTCGAGCGGCAGCCGCTCGTACGCGGCATTGCTAAACGACGCCGCCATGATCACCACGGGTCCCGAGGCGGTCAGCGTCCCCACCACGCTTCCTCCGACAACCTGCCCCTGCCCTCCGGCGAGGTAGATCGTCAGCCCCGTCGCCGCGGGCGGAGCCGGCGGCGGGAGGAACGAGCCGGCGAGGGAGAGGATCTCGAAGCGGCCGTGGAGGGTGACGACGGCCCCCGGGGAGGCCGGCTGGCGGAGGGTGACGTTGGTGACGGTGCCGGTCCCGCTCATGATGCAGACACCTCTCTGGCGGCGGCGGGCGAAGGTGGCGACGGACTCGACGATGTCGCAGCCGTCGGCGACCTCCATGAGGTGGGTCCGGAGGGCGTTGGCGCTGTCGCGGGTGATGATGATGGGCGGCTTGGGCTTGTTCTTGGAGCCGGCGGGGCGGCCGCGGGGGCGGCGGGTGATCTCGCCTTCTCCGGCGGCGGCGGAGGCCATGAGATCCTTGCTGGAGTCGTTGGGGTTTGAGTTGTTGGAGTTGTCGTCACGTTCACGCTTGTGGGAGGATTTGTTGTGGAGGCCGCTGCTGCTGCCGCTCTGCTCGTCCTCCGAATTCTGCTGCTGCTGCTGCTGGTGTTGGTGTTGTTGCTGCTGTTGTTGTTGTTGGTGGAGGTGCTGTTGGGAGAATTGGTGGTGGAGCTGGAAGTCTCGGGTGTGGAACGGCGGTGGCAGGGAATGGCCGTGGGCCGTTACCGGATCCATTCTTCGCCCTGTGTCTTTTCTGTTTTCTCTTTTTTATTTTTTGAGTTGGGAAGGAAATTACCGATTTGGGTTTGGTGTAAGCTAATTAGAGAGAGAGCTGTTCTTTGGGGGTGGGAATGGGAAAGTAAGGGAGGAGGAGGAGGAGCATCTGATTGAATTGGGTGGGTTGGATCTTGAGCTGAGAGAGGTTCTGGAGCGGGAAATTATGAGCTGAAGTTGGATGATCGGGGATTGAAGTTGGGGTTTGGTGTAGCTAGCTAGCTAGAAGAAGAGGGGAGCTATGGAGTAGAGGTTTTGCTGGTGGGAGGGGGATTATGAAATCATGCTTTCAGAGTGAGAGAGATGTGTTGGTGAGAGTTCAGAGAGAAGTAGAAGGAGGAGGAGGAGAAAGCTTTGGAGGAAAAGGGGAAAGAGACGGGGAGGAGTTTTTTTTTTTTATGGGTTGGGAATGGTTTTGGGGTTGGTGGATGGAAGGAGGAGGTTTTTAGGGTTGGATCGAAATCTTATGGGTTCGGGTTTTTGGTTAGGGGGAAAAAAAGAAAAGGAAGAGGGAGGGAGTCTGCGTGCTTATGACCTTATGGGCGGTGGAAGGGTCCCTCTCCAATCCTACGCCTCTTTCTCTTTCTTTCGTTCTTTCTCTCTCCTCCGGCGCTCCACGTTCTCTACCCTTTCTCTCTCTCCATTCTCGCATGGTAATCTCATCCCCATGGGCTACTTGCCAAAATTTATGACAAGGAAATTGGGAATATAGAGTCGATCGTGGTTCGATATTCGTCTCGAAAAAAACTCGTTTGAAACTCGACTTGTTTACTAACGCATCGAGTGTGAACTATATCTTGTTCGGCGTGTAGAGCTCGTGCGTCGGTTAGATTCGGTGGCTTGTTTGTGGTCAACTGGTGAGTTAGCTCGTTTTGAGCTATGAGCTTGCTCAACAGTATGACCCAACTCAAGTAGAGCTCATGACCTCACTAATTAGCTGAGTTCGAGTCAAACACAAATCAAGGTGTTAGTAAAAAAAAAGCCGAGCACAACTCATTTTTGTTAGCGAATTGAGCCCAATTGAGGTCAAAAGTTAGCTCGACTCACTTGCAGCCCCCTGAATGTAGCGATATTATGGGACTATAATGTTACAGTATAATAGTTGTGAATGCATTCGATTTTCAACAACTTCTCATGATAATTTTATTAAACAAATTGAAAGTATGTTTAGATTCATTTGTTGTTATGATAACATGAGTTGAAAACACAATAGAGATTATGAGAAATCTATCTAGAACTAGGAACATGATATTGTAGGTGAAGAGTCTATCCTGAACGATGTTATATATATATGTGACTTCAGCATGGTTGTTATCAACTCGTGTCGTGAGAGTAACATTATATAAAGAGAAAAACCCTTTTTATTGTTAAATATGTGCCTAAGGAGCTTTGTAATCGAAGTGAGTTGACTAATTGAGTGCTAGCAAGTAGCAACCTAGCACGTACTTGTATTTTCGGCAAGAAAGGAGTCGATGAAATTATTTTAAGTGACTTTCGAACGGTTTTTAAAAGGTATTTCTGGTGAAATTCCTAACAGATTATTTTGTTAAAAATAATTAATGAATCGAATTCCATTATATATCTACTCTCTACATGTTTTCTCCAAATTTTCTGATCATAGCTCATACTCAAAACCTTATTCCGAACATTATTTCCATCTATTTTTCTCCTCCCCCACTTCTCTCATAAGTCACTAGCCACACTACTTCCTTATTATTTTCTAACTTTTGTCTTAGTTTCAACATCAATATTTTTTTTTTTATAAATTGAGTCATACTTTCCTCTTCTTGAAATTGTGTTTTTGTTACATGAAAATATATCATTATCAATAAATTTGAAGTTGATGGAAAAATTGATTACATTCAAACTAAATTATTGTGCTCATCCCTAAAAAATGGAACTCGGTTAATTTATGTTAGTGTTTTAATTTTTCAGCATTTTCTAGAGCGACAAACTGAGCAAACTTTTGTTTTCTAGTTTTTATGTTATCTCTATGTCGTCACAAGTTTAATGAAAACACATCGGTATGAAAATCATACTATGCCAGACATAAGGGTGATGTATTTGTAAGCTAATGTTGTTCGGATCAATTGCAGGTTGTTTAATTAATATGCATGCTATATGTTTGTGTGAGATCTATTTGCGAAAACAATGTTTGATTCGGTGCATTTAAACTGGAAATTGTGTAAAAAATACAAGTGGAACCCACTTTTATCAGTGTACATTTTTAATTACTTCATATACTTATCTTATTACTGAAATTGTATTTGGACTGCATGTACAATAGTATAAATCACACTCAAACAAAAAAGTGTCAATTTTAGTTACATACAATTGCAAGTTTCACCCTCTCAATATACATCTACAGACTACAATTGCCTTGCTAGTCTTCTCTAAAACTATCTATGTGTTATTCATATGAACATTTTTCTATATCTGAAGCTAGCTAGCTGCTAGTACCTCTATGTGACCAGCCCTTTGTAACCAGAAAACTGTTACTAATTATTAGATTGAGAAAGTATAATTATGCCTCAACTCAAGTCAAGTGAAGTACACTGTTGAATAGTGAGACGGCCAAGAAATACCTTGAAACGATGTCTACTTTTCCTTATAAAAACACAAATCAATGTCTAGAAAAGCAAACCCCAGTTCCAGAATCTAGACCAAAGACAAACAACTGATGAGGGTGAAGTTTTAACCGAATTCAAAACATTGAATTATTATTTCTTTTTTAAACTTCGTGTACATTATGAGGAAATAAAAACAAAGGGGATTAAATGCCTTTCAAAGGAATAAAGAAATAATGTCAATAGTTTGCGTACACAATCGATCGATCGATCGTAATTGGTTATTGAAAAGATGCTCCGACTCCTTTGTAGCATAAGTAATAAAGAAATATTGAGCAAGTCCCCTAAAAAACAAAACTTTGCAGTATCACAATTAATTAAATTAACCCTCTGTTTTTTATGGGTACCATTTGTTTATCTGTAATTGTAATTTATAACAATTGTTATTATCTGGCTGGAGTAGTGACTTAGAAAAACTTACAAATATATATGTACCTTTCCCCTGGCTATTTTATTAAATGTGAGTGGTATCTAATAGATGTTCATTTTCAACTTGATTTCATATATCACTAAATTAAGGATGATATACACTGATACACAATAATTAGTTTCTTGTTTATAAGTAGAGAGAGAGAGCCACACATGTCAAATCTAACGTACAACATAACTACAATGGTGTGGGATTATGCAATTAAAACATGGAACCCTAGCTAGAGAGAGGGCTCTTATCCAAGCAAGATAAACAATTCATTCAACAAACACATCTAATGATCTTTTCGACACAACTGTGTAGCAAAAGGACATATAGCTAGGCTTTTGGCACACAAGAGAAGAATAATAACATGCCATGCGCAACATTTTTTTTTTAATGGAGAAGAAGCTAGTCAATTAGATTAAATCATGGTTTTATATTTAATTTGATTCCCTAAATGTCCCTTTTCATATTTTTTTTGTATGCCCATCACTACCCTTGATTTACATAGTTAGCACACCGTTTTGCTTAGATAATTAGGTCGAGATTACAAATGTGCGCCGTGCAGGCCAAAGACTTTGTTTAACTATGAGAAAGTAAAGAAAATGAATGAATAGAAACACCATACCCGGCCGCAATTGAGAATGAAACAATCCAAGGGCAACATGTTGGCCATAGTGGCGTAGCTAGAAATTTTGTTAAGGTGAGTCGAACAATGATATATGTCACTGTGAACGGCAAGTGCAAGCGACTGTCGACAACCTAACCCAAACGTCGGGGAATGCCTTCACGTCACAAGCGACATTTTCCTAGAAGCAATATAAGATTTTCTTGTTGTTAAAGAGATGGTGAATACAATAGTGACATCGAACGACAAGAGCAACGAGCTCACAGAGTTAATGGATTGAGGTTGTGCCTTGTGAGAATTCCGAAATTGTGGTATGTGAGTAGAAGAAAGTAGGTCAGTGACAATTTGGGGCGATGTCGTATTAGGGATTGGGATGAGTAACAAAAGACAGACGAGGTCGATGTTTCTTGGTTCATGTAAACTAAACTAAATTAGATGTTAAAACATAAAATAAATGGCTTGTAGCTGAACTTGTTAATAATTCTTCCAAGGATTGGGAAATCGTACTGTATCAGCGGTTCGACAAAAAGAAAAAAACCTCCTACTAGAGGATATAGGCGTTATTTAGTGGTATAAAATAATTGAAACCACAATTTCACCATAAGATATCCTATCGCTGGCTTTTCGTATACAACTTCCGATAACTATTAATAAATTCTAATCAGCAGTTCGACAATTCTCTTCACAACATATTACTAATATTTGCATGTAAGTTGCAAATCCAAGGTGGTGCAGCCGACCCAACTTGAGCTGTTGTGGCTCCACCATTGGTTGGCCATGATTCAAACTTTAGAGCAAGTATCCCCCATTATCAGTGAGCTATATAGATAGAGACTTTACATCTCATATACTCAATAAAGTTCATCCCTAATATATTGATATTGTGCCACGGCCAGATCCTTAAAATGGGACACACCACACCACATCCCACCCACAACCCACAGCTCTACATTAAAATCCATTCCTATGTATATAGACATATATATAGATATGTAGATAAGGAAGTGTGATGTTGTTGAGACTTAGGAACTAAGAGTGTGACATTGAAATATGGAGACAAATAAAGAAGGAGAAAAAAAAATTAAAAAGCATGCAGCTGCATTAATTCCCCCGTGCCCATGTTCCCTACCCTATTCTTTGCCAGTTAGCCAGTTGGGCTGCCAGGTGGGCAATGCCATCACGACTTAACGTTACCGTATTATGAGATCTCCTTCTTTTAATGGCGCCACGTGTCATTTCCCCCCGCCCTTTCCGGGGGTCTACTCTTTCCTTCCTTTTTTCCTACTTGGCATTTCCTTTGCACGATCGACCCTCGCACCTTTTTCTCAGCCCTCGTGGATCTTTATGATGGTTTGTCCTCCACCATTTGTCCACTTACATATCTCACGAAGGAAAAACCATGACTCTGTTTATAATAAAGCCATATTTCGAAGCTAGTAAATTTCCACCCGATTATCATGAAAGTGCCGAAATGCAAATGAACTCCATGCATGCCAAAACCTAGCAAGCTAGCGGTCTAACGAGAACTATCCCATCGTCGGCTGTTAAAACCAAGATTATCTTTGAACGGTATTGACGAAGACGATATTCAAAAGTTTGTGCTTGTGAATGCGATTAGACTGTTATCCTCTTTTTTTTTTTTTTTTTTTAAATAGAGTTTGATTTGATTTGACTCATATGCGCTGCTAAAACCACAAGCGGAATCTGTCACCAAAAAAAAAACACACACACACAGCCGAAAGAATGAAAGACTGATGGAGGAAGAAAAACGACGGATTCTAAAAAGGGAGACGACAGGATTATTGCTCAAGTTGCGGACCACAAAAGGAAAACCATGAGTTTTGTCTCTACAAATAAGGAAAACGAGGACTCTAGATGATAAAACTAAAATAAGGGTGGCTTTTATGCTGCCGCAGGTGAATGTGGGGATATATCATCTACTATATTATTTAGAAAATGATATAATTTTGATATTATATTATATTCCAAATTGAATAAGCAAACCTACATTATAATTTCCAAAACTTAAAGTCCAAAATTCAAATTCGTTGAGAATAATGATCGACGATTCTTATTTAATAAATTTATATTCGATGTACCAAATGAATGATATAAGAACTTAGGGTTTAGAGAATTAGAGTGTATGGCTATTTACTCACTAGCTCGAGTTTCGAATATAGTATGCATCATATACCAAATTCTTGCTAATTTTGGTTTTCAAGTGCATGCAACATGTATATCATGTAAGGGTGGGTATTGGGTGGGTCTTGTGGATTTTAACGATAAAATGCACCCACCCGCGCTTAAACGGATTGACAACTTGAAATGATGCATTTATATTTTCAAAACCCCATTTGTTATGTCAATATGTAAAATAAAAATTCATTTCAACATCCATTCACTCTCCAAATGTGAGATTCACTTCAAGTGGTAAGATAATTGGTGGAGAGTTATCGGGCAGAAACAAGAAGATGGAATAGGAAGAAAAAATGTGGAATTAGTTCTTAAATTGGATAGAAATTATATTATGGAGGGGTTTCCTACGGATAAAAAAGATTATCGGGTGCAGAAAATTAATAAAAATAATTTAAAGGAGGAAAGAGATGTGATTTCGGCACATGAATAATAGGAAAAAAATAAAGCGAAGAGGAGGAAAGTCGAGATTTGGAAGATTGGTTTTGAGATTCAATCTCCAGAACTAGCCCTAGTTTCTGTTAACGTCTCCACTCTCCAACGTCAACAACTTTTATCTTTTTTGCAGTTGGGTTGTGCGGGTCACCCGCGTACCTGTCTACAACCCACCTGCCACCGCCCGGCGGATGCCTCCCAACACAACCCGTCACCAACTCACAGACCCACCCACGTAACAAAATTTGGGTCAAATGCGGGCGGATCGGCCCAAACCCGCGGGTGACCCGCCCGCATACCCAGCCCTAATACCATGTTATCAGGAATTATATATATATTTTTCTATTACAATAATATCCGTAGATCAACTCCCAATTTTTAAAAGTAAAAATAAAGTTGTCATAATATCTGTCAAATCTAAGACATTTATAAATTTTCATCATTGATGTAAGAAAATTTAATTTGCATAGAAATTTCACCCAAGATTCGAAGTGTGTAGTGTAGAAATTTCATACGTCTTTCCATAGAAAACAAAATGAATTCAACCGATACATAGATATCGTATATATGCCTCATAAACCCCGTCTGTGGCCGAAAGAGAATAATACACATAAAGGATATCGCCGACGGGATTGGAAGTTTGAACGAAACTAAAACAAGACGGCATTCATTCATCATTATCAAAACCACCAGAGAATCACAGCACACATATACATTGGCGTGTCCATTGCTGTGGACTGTGGTTGGGAAGAGATAAGAGACAAAGAGACAAAGGGTGATCGAGAAGGTAGCTAATAAGATCTTAAATCTCCATCGATGCGTTTCACGCCAAATACACAACAAAACTGGTCAGCATTAAGGAGGATAAACCAATTATTAACGACAAATTTATTGGTCGAGTTCTTCACCAAGAGATCGTTTGCTTTCATACTATACCCCTCCAAGCAATTGGTGATGACACTTATGATGACTGAATAATGGATTTTTTTGTTCTTGGTTTGGCCTACCATTCGCATCATGTGAGGTCAGAGAGAAGAGGAAGATTCAGACTTCCACTTCTCTCAACAATTCCAGTTATTTGATTTTAATGGTTCATCACTTGATATCAGAATCTTTGATGACTGAAAAGTCTTCTATTCGAATACTCACGAACGTTCAATAATAGCAGTTAATTTGAATGGTGAATCTGGTGTCATTTGTGTAAATCTCATTTCATGTATATGTTAGTTATCATTTGAGTAACATGTCTCAATAACTTGAATTGTTAGAGAAAGTCAATTAATTATATACCTTACATCTAGGGATATGGCAATGAAGCCCACCACCGAGGATAAACGAATGCCTCTGACCCAGTTGACACGAGGAATCCCCCATTGACAAGGTACGGGTAAAATCCAGGAAATGCAGGGATCCATTTTAATCTTTCAATGTCTGAAGGGTAATTCAAAAGATAAAGAGATTAAATGTAATTAAGTGATCACTCAAACCAAATCTTTCCCTCCCTTCACCCTTCACTTTTTCACTTCTTTCCTCCTTGTTATCAATATTATGTTAGTTATTTATTGCTTAGTAAATTTATCAGAATTGAAGATGAATGATTTGGATAGTATTGCCTTTTTTGTTGAAATAATGGATGTTTAGAATAAATTGCTTTGAATTAGTATGAGGAATAATTGTACTTTTGTTGATTTCATGACTTAAAAGGTCCATTTAGTGTTATACCTGAAGGTCTACATACATGTGAAATTCTAGGTATATTAATATTGGATATATAGGATGGGTATTATCTACAGGTGCCCGAAAGTCGTAGGTAAGGGACGGGGTCGCAAATCCTCCTCACATGAGTATGGAGCGTATATAAGTTTGGATATTTCAAAATAAAAATGAGAATGGTTTAGGGAAACCCGCCATTCAAAAGTTAGAAATCGATTGGTCTAAATCTCTAACACTAGAATTCGTAAGAATCTAAATACCATATGTCTCGATCAAAACCTTTAATAACATGTTAAAATCCACCTTCAACCTATTAATTACTTCAATGTTGGAAGATGCCCTTATCATGGATCCTATAATTCTCCCTTTCAAGTAATAGCCCTATTATTATGGGTCAACGGCCCTATCCCTTTTGGTTTCCAAAATTAGATGATTGCTATAGTTAGGTAATCCGGTACCGGGTTATCTCATTAATAATTAACCTTTCTATGTACTTTTTAACGTTTCCGCATACTTCTGTCTATTTTTTAGATTGTTCCAACAGCAAAGCAATCATCCATATATAAATATATGAAGCATAAAAAGGTGTGTTGATCTTACTTATTTTTTTAACTAAGTGTTTGAGTTAAATTAATTTCCTTTTCTTTATATATATATGCTTAGGGCAGTCAATCCTTGTTATATTAACTAACTAAGTGCTTCATTGCTTGGTAATAATTAATTAAGAGGAGTTATTGATGTTGGATTTTGATATACGCGGTCGTCGATCATTACACCAAAATATTACAGATGAGGACGAATTGACGATTGTTACAACTTATTGCAGTGATAATTTAAAAAAAAAAAACAGTGGACAAGTTGCCAAGCCATCATCCTACGTACGTTGTAGTGGAGGCTGTCATAATCATGATCTATCAACCACAACTACGTTTCAAACCATCTCCCTCTACCTAAAACAATATGTAATTGTCCAAACATACACCTTTCACGATCACTTTCAATTTAGAGATCAAACCAAGCTCACGGCCGATAACCATTAATCATATGGCATTCCAAAAATATGTGAGAATGGGGTAGCCAGTCTAGACCGAATCATATACTTTTGATACCCTAAATCTAAGTAAATAATAAAAACACAAAGTCGGAGCAACCCAACTTTCACCATAACCTCATAAACATTAACATAATATAAAAAGTGCGATTTGTGAATGAAGCAGGGGACAAAATATACAAAATAATGGTTGAGAATTAGCTCCACATAAAATGGGACAAGTAATTGAGTGGCCTGCTAACACATATTGAAAAGTGGGTTGGATTCATGGTTTGACAATCTTTACTTCTATACTCCATGATCTTCCTTTTATTATGACAGTAAAATAAAATAAAAAAATTATGAATATGACAAGCTAGTGCTAATAAGTATGATAAGTACATAATTGCTACCTATTGGGACTTGGCAATCTTTACTTTTATTGGTTTCTACAAGGACATGATAAAGCCATCTCTATTTTTTGCGTCCCAAAAAGTTTGAACTTAACTAACAAGTTTAAGTGTTTGACCCTAAAAATAAAATTATGAACAATTCATTAAATTGGTTATATCCATGTTGTAGTACTAGGATCTTAAAATGGAAACCTTTGCATGTACACAATCTAATGACCGGATAGATGTATCCATGTTTATTTGCTGTGGTTATAAAAGAAAACCGGGGCCAAACAATATATATCAAGGAAAAAATTTGTACTAAAAATTAAATCTAACTCAAACACAATATTCACCAAAAAAAAACGTAAACCTAGAACTCAATCATTGACTTTGGCTAATTGGCTTTGGCTTGCTTCCAGCCTCCTTTTCGTGAGAAAAGAATAAGCAACAACGTATTATGTATTATCCAATCAATCATACATCAAACAAAACATTTGGTAATAAATTAGTTGAGCCCGTCCATTTCCACCAACTAATCAATGTGTGCAATGATCGTTAATTATTGGATGAATTATGCAAGCTTGCCTATACAAATACAAGACGCGAAAAAGACAAAATTTGAAGGAATAATGCGACCAAAAAAATAAGATGATCAAACAGAGAGGAATTATATATATAAAAAAAAAAAGGATAGGTTTTGAGTTTTGACCAACAGAAGCCCAAAGCGACGACCAAATTAGCCCCAGCCAGGCGTACAGCCAGAGGCAGGCAGGCTTTGAAAGTTGAGGAGCAGAAACTAATAAGACGCGTGGGTGACGCTGACAACCCACAAAAGGCTAACGCTGTGGCAGTGGCAGCCTGCATCTGCATCTGCATCTGCATGCACGAGCGCCCGCCGCATAATTTGCTGCCACCACCACCAAGCCCATGCCTGCTCTGCTGCCGCACCAATTTCAGCGCAAAAAAAAAAAAAACTGAATGACTCGCCAGAAGAAAGGAGCAAAAGGATGAATGGATGGGTGGGTTGGAGGGGAAGAACAAAGCCAAATTAGCAAACATCTTACTACTACTCCCTTTCCCCAAAACCCAATCACGATAGGTTTTGCGAGGATCTAAAGATGCTATTTGTCCCCTCTCTGCAACTGCAACATAACATCAAGAACTGATGTGGGGAAAAGAAAAAAACTGTTGATTGTTATATGATAAAGAAATTTAAAGTGATTCAACAAGTGTGTGTTATTGTGCCTTTGTTATCAACATGAACAATTACTTTTTTTACAAAAGATTATAACTTGTATTGACTAAAAACGAGATCAAACACATTACGCCCTGGTATACAATCAATCAGGACAAAAAATAAAATAAAATAAAATAAAAGACATGTAATCGGGTACAAAATGACCTTTCTAACCACCACAAGTGAATATTTGCGACAAGAAATGAATCACATCCTACCCGGGCTCAGAAAGCTATTAGTAGATTCAAGGGTTATAGGTATAGTATGCCCTTCTATTATGACGTTTTATCAAACATGCCCCTCTACTATTTTTTACATCAAGCATGTCCTTGTACTTTGACAAAATTATCAAACATACCCTTCTGTTAAAATTTTCATTGAAAAATCGCCTATCATGGTTGAACTGAGACTTAGACAACCCGTCATCGGCAAATGTGAGGGAAAATATCAGTTTTGTCCCCCCGTTTTATTTCTCTAGGTCTCTTCAAAGTGAAATTATTTGGCTATACAAAAAAAACCAAAAAAATTCTAAAGTGAAATTATTAGGAATATTTTAGTCATTTGAGTCGCCCAAACCAAAGTTCGACGTTGGTTGACGGTTTTTGGATGAAAATTTTAACAAAAGTGCATGTTTGATAATTTTTACTAAGTACAGTAGCATGTTTGATGTAAAAAATAATAAAAGGGCATATTTGATAAAACACAATAGTAGAGGGGCATATTATATCTATAACCCTAGATTCAATATATTGTCATTACGGTGGGTGGCTCACTACGTTTTATTTCTCTTGCAGATCAATCTGAACAACATCCTATCAGTACGATTCTTAGCCCTCTCATTTAGTGACAAAATAATTCACTTTTTTGTAGAAGTCATGATGGACTCTAATACACTCTCTTCCTATTAAGGGGTCGTTTGGAGAACAAGATTTGGATCATGGATTTGTTGAATCCATAGATTTAGCAAAATGTTATGTTTTTTTGCTACTTTTTGTATCGTGGATTGTAGCTTCAGAGATTTTAAATCTCTAAAATCTAGAGATATTAAGGGGTCGTTTGGAGAACGGGATTTAGGGCGTAGATTCATTGAATCCGTAGATTTTGTAGAAAGTTATGTTTTTTTGTTGCTTTTTGTATTGTGGATTTGAGCTTTACAGATTTCAAATCTCTAAAATCTACGGATATCAAATCTCTCATAATCAGAGAGATTCTATATCTTGATTCGTGAGATTTTTTTCCTCCTAATTTTTCTCATTTGTTTATTTATTTATCATATTAAATATATTTATCAACAAAGTTTTTAATATATCTCGAACCACTCTAATTTTTATTAAGAATAAACACGTTATTTAATATAAAATAATTTTTTTTTATTTTCATTGAATGTTAACAATCACAGTTACCAAACAATAACCATTTTAAAATCTATTTTCACTTTGAAGAGATTCTACATATTGATGTTGGAGATTTTCTCCCTCCTACTATATCTCTTTTTTTTTTTCAATTATCCCACTAAATACCCTTACCAATAAATTCTCAATATTTTTCGAGCCAATCTAATTGTTTTGGTTAATGATAAACATGTCATTTAATAAAAAAATAGAATTTCTTTTCTCATTGGATGTTAACAATCGTAGTTACCAAACAATGAACATTTTTAAATCTTTTTTCTACAATCCAGCAAGTTAAAATCTTTGGATTATCTAGAATCTATAAATTTAGACTCCAATTCTCCAAACGATGCCTTAAAATCAAAATCTTTAAATTCAAAATCTAACGTGGCAAGCACTCTACTAACCTGTGTTTGCTGTTCCATCAGACTTTATTACCATTCTGTAAAACTAAAAATATATAATTTTCCCACTCCACTCGCTCTCACAATTTATTTATACTGCACACACAAGTCCTTTAGCTATGTATATATATTTGATATTCCCGCACTTACTTTACTACTCCTGGCTTTTTTCCTGACCAATATGGGATGCTTGATCCTATTCTATATGCATATATAAATTATGGTCTGATATGTGGTTATAGAGACAAGAAAAAAGAAATTATATTTATGATGCACCACTTCCTTGCCTATCATATATTTAGATTTTCTACTTGTCACCTCATTACAACAGTACTTATATATGCATTACATATTATTGCCCCAATTTCTCAACCTATTTTCTATATTAATTGGATTGGCTTCCTATTTTCACATCTTCATGATGATTGGAGAATCTAAAAGGCAAAAGAAGGTAGCACACATATAGACGTACGTACACCATTTGTGTTATAAATAATGCCATGGTATTGACTTTTTAATCAATACCCAAAAATAAAAAATAAAAATTTGAGGACAAGGATAACAAAGTGCTGACCAAATTTAATTAAGTTTAATTATTTCAATTAATGTATGCAAATACATCTCAATTCCCACTATAGACGTCGACATGTGGGACACATGTGATGGGACAGATCGAATTATTAACCAAGCAAAGCAATCAAAACTCATCCCCTAATTACAGCTCATCTTAATTCTATCTCTTCCTAGTAAAGGTTAACCATTAATTTCTTGTATTCATTCTCCCCCAAGTCAATTTACTTCGATTATTATTATTGATCATGGGATTTTAATAATTTGTTTTATAAATTTCATTTCAAGTGTTAACAACATGGTTTTTTCTCGTAGATAATAGAATCCGTAAAAGCTGCAACAAAGATCAAAATTGAAATATGAAATTTTTTATTCGACAATCAAACGCTTTATAGTTCAACCGATTATCTCAGTGGAGTAAAAATTGGGCTAACACAAGAGGAATTTAATGTCTAGGCCAAAAGAGAAGAGATAAGTATCATCTCCTCCTCCTCAAATCGTGCTCTACTATAGGGTTGTCTTGTAGTGCGCAAGATCTCTCGCCGGCCTTACATATATAATTTTGATGGGGAAACAAACAAACAAGCTAGCGCAAATACAAAAAAAATGATAGCATGGATTGAACCCCACAACCACAAAGAAAGGCGCCATGTTGTTGTTCGTCGGTCAACTAAATAGAGAGAACCAACCTTGTATCCATATTATATATATCAAATCAAGGGTTATTTTAGTTAATAATATATTGGATGAAGAATTGTGTTTGTCGTAAATGCAGTACTACTCTTGAAGTAGCTACTTCACAACAAAATCTTAAAGAGAGAAACGAACAAAATTAGGAGCCACAAAACCTGGCCACCACCACCCTTCATTTTCTCCATCTGGTCCAGTTGAACAGTCCTCCCTGCAGAGCAAAAGCATAAAGGAGAAATCAAGCTCAGAACAGGAATATATCCAATGAAATGCTTTATGTTTCTCCAGATTTCCCGACTATAGCTTTTTGCATTGTGTGATAGACTTGGTGGAGAAGCAGAAATTACCAAAAAAAAAAAAAGAACGTAAACCAAAACACAGTACGTAGCTATAAATAAAGCATTGTAAAATTTCTCGTGAATGGATAGATCATGTAGCTACATCTTATATTCACAGAGTATCGTGGACGGATGATGGGTCTTATAGTTTTTAACGATGAGTAGGAAGATGATGCAAGCTTAGTACCCCCGGCTGTTTTGCAGCCTTCCTCCTATGGCATTTTTACGTTCCAATTTTAATTAGATACTAATGGAATGATGGGATTTTGAATTTGAGTTGTAACTTCTTAAGTACATAGAAAATTGTCAGGAAACATTTTTGTCCGAGCTTTCTTTGTCAATCCAAGCTGCATGGGAAATCTTGTTTCCTTCAATTTATTATCTTCTTTATATCGGGTAATTTAGTGTCTTTTGTTTATTTGTTAACTAACAATCCGATCTATAAATATTATCTTTTATTTGAATATTAATTGCTAAAATTCGAGATAAAGTCATTAAATTATGAAACAACTTATATTGATCCAAGAAATTCTACCAATATATGTACATATCTCATTGTAACACCCTATCACCTACATGAACTCGATCTTACATAAAATTTTGGTTTAAAACTTCCTATACAAAAAATTAAATTTGAGTTTATATGTTGACTTCAACACATGAATTTCCTAAGGAGAGCCAAGTAATATTCCAAACAAGATCCTATCCCTGGCCCTATAAAACGACAAAGTATGAAGCAAGTTGTGAATTCCATTAAGTTTCATGGTGATTTGTGATCCCTCCTTTGAGGCCTTCAAGAAAGGCAGGCAGCGAGGAGCGCGCTTCCCTTAGGAAAGAAGTAGGTCATTCAGAAAAAGAAAGGAAGAAAAAAAAACGATAATTTATCAATTAATTACGACTAATTTTCTGTTTAGTTTATAAACATAATTTTTAAAATCAAGATGATCAGATGATGATGGATGATGATAATGAAAGCTATCAGCTCAGGCTGTGTATGTGCCGTAGTAGTGGCCTAATCACAGCTTTAATCTCATTATTCTATTACCACCCCCTTAATAATTACTCAAAACTTCAACTTAAACACCCAAAGAAGAAAAGGGTTTATAGAAAAGATGGGCCACCATTACACAAAGTTGATGGAGTTAGCTTTGATTAATTAAATTAATCCCTCTAGCTAACCCATCTCCCACACAAATAAACAATCCTATCTACACAAAACCCCACTTCCTCCTCTCCCTCTCCAATCCAAAAGTCCCAAACTTTTTCTTCTTGTGTGGGGGGTTGGGGTTTAAGATTCTTAGTTGAATTAATTGTTAATAAATGACCATTAAACTAATGGGTTTATTAATTAATCAGAAACCCTTTTTCCCTCCACCCTTCTTCTTCTTCTTCTCCCTCCATGTGAAGGGCACCTAATTTGGCCTCGAATCTGGAAATGAGTGTTGCACGTTTCCTGCTTTACTCTCTCTCTCTCTCTCTCTCTCTCTCTCTCTCTCTCTCTCTGCTGTCTGTCTCTCATCAGTAAGTAAAGAGTCAGTGAGTCCTCCCAATGAAATCCCATTCTTCTATGAGTAAATTCCAGGCTGTATGTTGCATGGTTGTTCCCATTTTGTGAAACCCTCTTCTGCCATGGAATTGGCGATGTGAGTGAGGACCAGAGACACAAGGCATCAGCAGCCTGCACCTCCTCCTCCTCTTCCTCCACCTTTGTTCTAATTAATCTTTTCACATGTCATGTGGGAGCTAGGGTTTAAATTTGATCACTCGATGGGTGGATACGGACCAATTTGGTCAACTCGACTCGGCTATTTGTATTAGGTTAGGTAGTAAAACGATTCTTGTATTAAGTTAGGTCACGGTATATACCTAGAATATACTGTTAAAGTTTTTCTAAACTTGTTGTCTTTAAGTGGATCGGTCATTCCTACTTTTAATGACTAATGAAATGTTCATTCTCTTACTTCTACAAATCGTAGGCTGTGATATTGACCGGAGTGAGTCTACGCTTATTTTAGAATATCTTGTAACACTACTCAACGATCCTTAATTATGAAGAAAACAGAGGGAGTCATTCCACGCAGTCGAAATCCCTCGTAATCTCGTATGGAAAATCGACTCATGCATTTAACCCTTTCATAAATAAAATTATCATTGTTGCAATTAAGCTTAAAAAATACAACAAAGCGATGCAATTTATTCGAACAAGACTAAATGCTCATACAACAGATGAAAGCTAGTTAGTATGTTTTCATAAAAAAAAATCATATATGAAAGCATGTTGCGCGCTTTTACCTATATATTTTTCATTAAAAAGGAAAGACGCTTCCGCTTTCCACCATGAAATACCTTGACCAAGGCACAAAGTTATGATTCTTTTCATTCCTAACAAGTATTTGCAAGCTAGTAGGTAAAATAAAAACTTTGTTGTTGGTATAGTCAAAATTGAGAAGTATACTCAATTCATCACATAGGGGTAATAGACAGAATGATCATGCAAAAGCTCAAAAGTAAAATTTTCCCTTTCCTAATAGATCACCACATAGAGTTGAATACACTTAGGTCAAAGTATCATACGAAAACCTAACCTTTTCACTGCACACCCTTGGCTAGCTAAAACACAGCCAAACCTCTTACTTAGACCAACCTCCCGACTTAGCTAACAATAATCCACGGTTAATTAAGTATTTGTGAAAAGGGAGATTTATGGTTAATTAAGGGTCTGTTGGATTTAAGGTTAAGTCCTAACCAATTTGTTCAGACTTTGCGCTAAACGAAAAGTTTCTCATGGTAGTAAAGAAAGCCAGGGAAAAGGACAAATCAAAGGGCGTACCCATGTGAAAAATTGAATGACTCCGATGCCTTTGGAATCTCTTCTCTTCTCTTGTATACATGGTCGTCGCCAGGGCAGCATATGTTCATCATTAGCTCTTCACTAATCCGGTTGTTAAGCCTTAATTATATATTATTATTGCTATGGTCGTTAATAAGTACTTTGTTTTTACTTTTGAATTGTTCACAGCCCAAGGCAATGCTCGTTCTTCTTTTCACATGGCGATCGGTTCCCTCCTCTCTTTGTGCTTTGCACTTGTGCTTTGTGCAAAGGATTTTGACTTGCAATTTGAATCGCAATGTTTTTGTGTGTGAAACCTTATCCGTTCTCATGCATTTCCATTTTATAGATCTAATAATTTCACTTTGAAAACACTCAATGATCTTTAACTAACTTATTTTAGTAGTAGTATTAGAAAATTTGGAGCTATGAGAAGATTGCTTTACTAGAAATTCTCAGCCACGAAAACTTGATGGGCGAAAGGAGACCCATCAAATATGGAAAAAGGCATATGCATATTATTTCCATATATTAGATATTTAGAAAAAGTTCTGCCTTTTGGAGTAGCTTTTGATGTGAATTAGAGCACTTGTTAAGTGACACAGAAGTCCAAATTCAATGCAATCTAATCATGACTTCATATGTCAAACAAAGACATTTAGGTGAGGCGTACTTTACAAAGTAAATTTTGGGTTGGGAGAAGTTAATTCAAAACTTCCATTGAGTGTACATACTATAAAGTTGTCTTCTTAGACATTTATTGGAAGTGTAGTTTGGATGGATCGAACCGGTATCGATATTTTGAAAATTTGAAGTGAAGTCGTCTGACTCAAGAGCAACAGAGAAGCTAAAATAATATTACTATCATCCACTAAGCACCAATGACTTTTCTATATCTACGGTACCTAAAAGAGCATTCAGCTTATTTCAATTAGCCATTAGAGTATCATTCGTTAAGTTACTATTAGAATTGTGTTTATTCGTTGATAGATTTGTACAATTAGCCATTCATTAATATATAATAAGGTTATTTGAAGCACAAGAGCCCAATTGCAGGTTCTCCACAATTTACCCTTCTCAAATTCTTACCCGGACAAACTGCCTATCCTTCTTAAGGTTTGGTTGTCTATATCATTATATGTATAGATGTCTTAGTAGAGGCTTATTAAGTTGCTAATTATGACAGAGTAAATTCAACATCACTCCTCTAATTTATACTCGGCTTTGGTCTAGCTTGATTCCTAATACAATTACTATATTTATCTTCAGTTTGACCTTTTCTTAAGGAAAATGTACTTTTTACCCCTCTTCGACATTTGGTAACCCTAGATGAAACAGTTGGAAATACAAACTTATTAGAACTTTGAAGTCAAAATGCTACCGAATTCCACAGTCAACCCGACTGCCCAGAAGGTCATTCAATTTACTGTATATATGTATATCTGAAGGAAAGTGACAAACACAAGAAACACAATATTATTATTTCAACCCGAAAGGAAATTGTCAAGCGTTATTTCTTTGACAAGAAAACCTGATGTGAAACAAAATTGACATGTGTTTGAATTCTTGTTCCCCCTCCATAATTAATAATGGTAAGGCAAAATTAATTATATTGATCAGTTGGTTAATATTAATGAATGCGGGCGCTGAAATCATTTTGTTGGTTTTAAGTACAGATCAAGTTAATTGATTAAATCCCAACAAGCATAATAAAAAAGGAAACGACGACATGACTGTTGCCCAAAAGCCACATCTTGATTTCAGGTCCAGAGTGTGACTAGAAGAAGAAGAAGAAGCAGTACTTTGTCTAATTTCTTTTTAAAACCCAATACACAGAAATTAATTAAAATGAAATTTAATTGATTTCTTCAGAGCAGCTAGCTAGCTTGGAAATTGAGCGGATGATGATATTTATTAATTATCTGATTTCAATTAATCATCACCCACAATGGGGGAAAAATAAACAACATTATCACCTTCATTCTTGGAGAGGTGATCGTAACTTAGCACCCAGTTTAATTTAATTTACAGCAAAAATAATAATTTTGCAAACATCGTACGGCAGCACCACAAAAGACTCAGACAGAACTGTGTTCGGTTTAGGTACTTATCCATTGTTGCCACTAACTACTAAAGTGAGTTCGATGTCAATTATATTGTTGGGTAAGTGAAATTAATTAATAACAAATAATTAACCCCATAAGATACAGAGACATAGAAATAGAATACAAATTAAAACCCTCCCGCCAAAAAGATAATCATCATATCATATGCATAGATATTTAGGAACCCATTAGTTTAAACTGTGACCAACTAAACCCACTCAAAACAAAGAAACATAAAAATAAGTAACCTAGTTTTCCCCCATGCATTAGATAATTATAGTGATCGCCTGTTAATTGTATATATATGTAATGTAACTCTAGCTTTTTGTTGTTTGTGTGTGAAGAAAGGATTTCTTAATTTTTTGCTAAGCTCTGAATTTTATACTGTCGTGCTATTTTTATTATCCACTAATTAAATTATTATCACTCCAATCTTTGTGGAAGCACAGAGTAGAGATTAAAATTATGTTATATGTGTACAACTTATATTAAAGAAAAGTAAGGACTTCTAAACCTATAAATATATGTGACCTATTTTCTAAGGAACTCAAGGTTAGTATACACATTTTAGTAGTGATCATGAGGAGAATGTCTACCTGCAGTATGAAACTCCATTCTCTCGTTTTTTTTTCTTTTCTTCTCCTTTTCCAATCAGTTCAGGTTTGGCCTTATGTTGAGCTCAAATTAAAAATAAAACAAAATAAAATGGAAGGTACGTGGCTAATTGAAATTGTTTCAGTATATAGTTTGCTAATCGATCTTCCCCACTCAAGAAATAAACACACTGGAAACAAAATCAGAAAATACGTTGATAATCCACTTCAGTATGTAAATCAATCTTGTAGTCGTACGAGGGACGAAACTGGACCTAGAATCAAAACACTATGAATTGCACATAGGCATTGTCAATCCAGCTAAATATGAGTGGCAATCGGATCCTCAAACATCTCCATATATTACTACTAGTTTTGAACCTTAATATAGGTACCTTCTTGAATTTCCAAATCAACACCATGATGATCATCTACATATTCTGATGGGCTTTTGAGTATGGAGCCAAATAAGTTGAACAGCACTAAACAAATGTGCTGGGCCTCGGATCCACAATGATACCTGGGTCGGAGCGGAGACTATATACCGGATTAAGAACAGAGCGGAGGAGAGCCCAACCGTACAATTTTGGGTCACTATTAAATAGGCCCAGAATATGCTTAGCCTGCGTGATTTGGTTTTGGAGCAGCACCAATGCTATCCTTGCTAATATGGGCTTTACTCACGAGGATGCAGGCCTGCGATCAGCCCATTCTGAATTCTGGTCAAATGTTTACCCGCATGAACAAAACCGTTTGCCTTTATTCTAAAATTGGTGGGTTTCAGTGTTTGTGATACACAATTTTATTTTAATAGGGTTGATATGTATTTATTTTTTCTGGTTTCGTAGTATTTAAGAGATTCAAATCTCGGACATCCAGATTCAAGACTTGTGATATTACCACTAGATCAAATTGATTTTAAAGGTTAATAGAATAACTTCATTATAACATTTCAGCAGTTTTACTATGCTACTTTTAATAGTTAAATATTATCAAATTATTAATATTAAATATTCTTTCAGGTTCCCGAATTTTCTTTTCGTAGGAGGGAAAACGATCTCACCTCCACAAGTTTAGTATG
Organism: Linum trigynum; assembly: GCA_964030455.1. Lineage (NCBI taxonomy): Eukaryota > Viridiplantae > Streptophyta > Magnoliopsida > Malpighiales > Linaceae > Linum > Linum trigynum. The sequence goes on from OZ034816.1 coordinate 12,151,013, forward strand.
AGTGTTCCTCAAAAGACGAAGGGTAGTGGGGAAGGACTGTGATACTGATACCAATAGTTTACTGAATTAGTAGACTTATGGGGCCAATTAAAAAAAAAATCAGACCATATGAACCACAGAAATAGACAATTAAAATGCTTCTTTCCATTTCCAATAATAAGAAAGAAAGAAGATATCTGGTCTAGTGGGTGATTTATAATGGTTGTCATTATCAGTTTTCTATGGTGCCAAAAGTTAACAGCATTCAGTCAGCCTTAAAAAGGATAGTCCATTGGCTGTGACCAAGAATTTCAATCATTGTGGAACTCTATTATTTGTTTATTTAGGGTGGTAGAAGAATGAGAGAATGGGGCTTGAATCGCTTCATCCAATCCACTGCAGGCAAATCTCCTTCTTTGGTTGCCATGATTACCCACAATGGCAACAAGTGTTTGCGATGAATCTATCACAACTCAAATAAAGATGTTTAAAACATATAAGATTCAATTTCAAATTTGTCTACATTTTAGTTTATCTGTAAATTGATTTTTGAAATTATATCGGTTTTTGGGTTTGACAAATCGATTTAGTGTTCAAATTTGAGTAATTTTTTTTATTTAATGTTTGATTTTAATGCACAAAGTATGCTAATTTGTGCAACTTTCATGAGCAATGAGCTTTTTGTTTAAAGAAAATGTATAAGATTTAATCGTGGTCACTGTCTAGGAACGCAAATTATTCACGCTTCTTAATGTGAATTGACACTCACATTCAGCGATAATAGGATCATATCCGACTCTTATTAGAAATATAAATAAATATTTTGACATAATCTAATTATCAGTATTTTTCTAGTTAGGTAACTGGTATTTTTAGTTGCTAACACTTGTGGCTACCATTTATTCTCAATTTGTAAGTCTACTCGGTACAAAATAAAATTAGGGCCCCCAACTGATGTACACCTCGGATTCCATTGCAAAGATACCCCAATCCACTAGGGTGAAAAAAAAAGGATTAAGGATTGGATTAGAAGGACGATTAGTGTTGGATGTTGTTTAATATAAATTAGGGGTATGTATGTCTATAACATTCTATGCATTCTACTTTAAGGGTATGCTAACTAATCCCTTCTCTATCATAATTTTGCGTAGTATGTGGTTCTATTAATTAAAGTTGTGCTTTCTTCCAATATTCTTTGTCCAAGATATGTGTAGATAGATTGGAATGGATTCTCCTGCCTTTTTTCATGTAGACTATTGAATACTCTGCTTGAAATACAAATAATTTTTTGTTTCATAAAGAAAATAATTTTTCTCTTCAAAACAGTACCCCAATCTAACTCCTGATCGTGAGTATAATCATCTTTTACACATGAAAAAAACAAGAACATTCTTTGAGACACTCATTTCGTAGGTGTGGTTTAGTATGTGGTGTAAGATTTATTATTAAATTTATTATATCAATTTGAGTTATTGTGATCAACTAATTTTGACATAGTATGAGAGTGTTTTTTTGGACCGAGTAGCCTTATTTTCAAATCTTGGTGACCATATTTGTTAAGCACATGGTATTTCTGACTTGTGCAAGTTTCAAACCCCATCTGATTTTGAATGACTTTTGTTTGAGAGAGCAATTTCGTATGTGATATAAGATTCACTATTGAATATCTCTCAACAACTTGAATTATTGAGACCAACTAATTCTAAAAAAGTCGAGGCATTTCGAATTGTTTGTTGACACGAAAAAAGTCAAGGAAAAATGATATATACCCTGGGTGACCCAGATTCCTCTTCACCAAGGTCTGTGGGAGGGAGTGGTTATGCAATATACTCGGCCGAAGGGTTGAACCATGAAGACAATTTCCTTGAGCTCACTGTGGAGGAAGGCAAACGAAATATCCAATTGCCGAATAAATAGACCTGCTGCGCCGAGAGACAACAATGGCCAGGTGAAAGCTCAACCCCCCCCCCCCCCCCCCTCAAGACAAGTAAGAAACTTTTCAGTGTATAAGCTAGCTAAAGATAAAGATAAGGGGGCAAGAGGACTTGATGTCCCGGGCCATACGGGTAGGATAAGCAATCTAAGAGGGGCATTACCCCCGTCCAGGAAGAAAGGGGCAGTAGCACTTGTTGCACATACTCTATTTCTGTCCCTAGAAAAGTTCCCTATCCCAGTGAAGAAGGTAGAAAGAAGACTGAGTTGCCATAGACCTTAGTCTAAATGAAATAGGGTTCCTCTCCTCTACCTAATGGTACTACCATTTCATAGCAACAAGATTGTGTAAGGCAACGGTATAGTTCTGCACTGAATTGTCAGATTCAAAATGATGAATATAAAGTCCGTAGGGATCCAGGTACTATGGATCCTCTGACTCCCAATCGGTTTGCCCTCCCGGGTCTCGCCGGTCTTGCCTGTAGGGCGTGATGTGCCTCGAGATGGTCGCCTCCTGCCCCCCTGCCGATGGAGGGGTATGCACTAGCGTCCTTGACAAGCACTCAAGGACCCGCCAATGCTCATGAAAACCCGGGTCGGTCGGTCCTCCATTCACCCGACCGGGGTTGTGGTTCTTTGCCTGGGGAAAGTGCTTCCTAACACTCCTCGCACTCTACCTTTTGATCTTTTTGCTTGTGCCACTCTCTTAAAAAGGGATGGGTTGTGAAGAACGTAAAGGAGGTAGGATGGGCAGTTGGTCATATCTAGTATGGATCGTACATGGACGATAGTTGGAGTCAGCTGATCCCCGCATGTTCCCTTATTTGGGATCCCTGGGGAAGAGGATCAAGTTGCCCCTTGCAAACAGCTTGATGCACTATCTCCCTTCAACCTTTAGCGAAATGCAGGATCCGTAGAAAAAAAAAGGGTGTGATCTAAGGAAGAAAAGCCTTATCTCGTCTCGCTATCCGCCTTTTCCAAGGTTTCCAATCTACGATCGAGATTGGGCAGCTGACTATCTTATTGTACTATCCATTACTGTGTGAGTGTGAAGCATCTCGATCCGGCTTCAACCCTTCCTTTAAATAAAGGTGCCTAACAAGGTCTTTCGAACCCCGAGGTTGAATGCCAACTACGGTGCCGACAACACTCGAAGCTAGGCCCGCACGCACTATTCTTCTTGGTTATGCCCGATCCTGCAAGTCAAGAGTCTGGTAATGATGCAGCAGCCAGTATTACGGGGTTTACTCTCTTTCAAAGATAGGTCGAAACCCATATATTCCGTAATTGCCTTTGGATTGACATTTACTCTGGTCTCCGCTCTTCATTATAGATCTTTCAACTTCTCATTGAATCGGATTACCGGGTTGAGGAAATGCTATGCCAAATATGGACCTCCGACACATTAGGACATTCGGTTTTTGTCTCCAAAGTGAAAGGCAAAGCTAACAACCAAGGAAGTAACGAGTTGCTCACTTGAAAAGCCTACATTCCTGTCTGCATCTGCTTCTTTGTTGACGAGCCTACCCTTTAGTTTAGTTTGAGTCATTGCCCCTACAGCCCAGGAGTTGCATTCTTTAATTGCCCGACGCTCCTCGGAGGGGTTAGTTGCCAGCCCCGAGTGCCCTTGATCCTTGGAATTTCCTTTTGGTGTCTACTTCTGCTACTGTCATGATTTATATTCTAATATTTTGATGATTCGTTCCATATTGATTCTTCATCTTGTGCTATGGAACAAGAACACAAGGCCCACTTAGTTTCTTCTATCTCTCTCCTGTGAAATGACCCAGAATCTACTCTCTCAAGTTCTAAGAATAGTACGACCCAGTGAGGAATTTACACTTGATTGTGCAAATCAAGCGAGGAAATGGCTCCGCGAGTGAACACAAAGAAGCAAACCAGACTAGACGGAAAGAACTCCGAATAAACAAAGCAAAAGCCCATCTGGTCAATCTCAAACTGGATGAGAAGGCAAATCAACCCTCCGGAGAAGGAAAGAAGGATCGACACACAAGTAACCATTAGCCGGGAATTTGCATGTATTATGTGGGGGCAGCCAACTATAATATCAATGTTAATGGCTTCTTGCCGTATACAACTTTTGTACATGAAAATCGGATTAGGCTCAAAGCATTTTGATGTATAAAAATTATTTGACGAATAAGAGAGAAACATTCAATCATGAAAGGGGGAGCATATGAGGCCAGCCTCATAGCATAAATGCAAAAAAGGCTTATAAAAATCAAACACTTCCCCGCTTTATGAATTGGGCGAATAGGGAACAAGTAGTGGAAACCAAAGTGGTCATCACATAATAAAAATACAAAAGAGCAAAGGGAGAGGTGTTTGGTATAACCAAGCAAGTCTCCATTTTTTGCCCCTTCATTCTTCTTATTCTCCTATTCTTTGTTGGCCCGAGTTCAAATGAAAAGTATGCTTGATTATGAAGAAAAATGAAGAAAAAAAAAAAGAGTATCGTTAGCGGTTGGGGCCATGCAAGTTACATAAGATTTTTCACTACTGAAAATTACATGAAAATTTCATTAATTTAAACTGGAAACTTATAAAAATAATTATGTAGCAATATTGTACTAGCGTATGGATAATTCGGTTAACAGAACGAGGAGTAACAATTTTCGTTGATAGTATGTCTAGAAATAAAAACAGGAGAAAATCAATGACAATCATGTATGACATCAAGGCCAACTGCATTCAATTAACAACATTCATAAGTTAAAGGATCACCATACAAAATTCACCCTTGAGAATTAAAAAAAAAAAACTAACTAATATTGAATTTTTTTTATAACAACTAATATCGAGATGGAAAAGCTAAGACATCATGAGTTGTCAATAATGATATATGGTTTTTTCATTAATTATTAAGAGTTTAGAATTTTCCTTGACCAACATATATAAACAATAGACTATGTCTATCAATATGGAAAAGCTAAGTTGATCATGAATGAAACTTATTATGTTTCCGTTCAAAAAAAAATATTATTATGTTCAAAACTTTATCCTTTCCTCACACATTAGAAAGAAAAATTTCCATAGACTATAAGTTAGAGATTACTAAAGTATCTTTTAAAGAGCACCTGAATGAATCAGTTCTTACACATGAATCTTAATCCCTAGTGAAGCTAAGCAAGTGAGTTAGGTACATGGGCATATATGCCATTTAATTAGCTAGCTCTACTTGTATGCATGGTGAAGGTATGTGATAAAGTTAAATTGATCATGGGGAGACAGATATGGATCTCAAACTAATGGATATTCCAAAAATGGAATATCTAAATGTACATATTATGCACATTGGCATAGAATTAAAATCATTTCATAATGGTGAAAAAAATATAAAAAGGGCATAGAAATTTTGCTTTTTTGGTTGTGTACATAGGCAAGTGAAAGATAAAAGAATGGAAGGAATAATTCTACAATGAGGAGGGAGATAAGAAACCACCAGACAGAATAAGTGTACTCAAACTCACTTCGCATGAAAAAAGCACTCACTAAAAGGTGATCATTCTTAGCTTATGGTTCTTTCTTCTAATGTCTCGCTGTATTTTTTTATGTGTAATAAGTTGATACGAAAGATGAAACGTTCATCCGTTCACGCCAATTGTATTTAATTTAGAGACCTCGGAATTGAACTCAATCTTTTCATCTATTCACGCCAAAAGTATTTAATCCGGAAGCCCCTGAACTTAACTCATTTCACAACAGTATTTTACTTCATACATAACTACCCAACTGCAATTATTGTCCAATTGCCGTCTTAAGGAAAGAAATCTGAAAACTTTTCCAGAAAAGAGGAAAGAAATCTGCAAAAGCCTGATATTGGTTCTCAACATTTTTGGCCGTTCCCATGTCACCACCCACTATAAGTTGCAGAATTATCACCAGCTCTCCCCCCATCAATTACCTGATTACCCAAAAGCCACAATTTCCTCCTTTTGCAACAAACCAGCTGCTTCACGAAACCCATGCACACATTTCTAATCTTTTTACCATTTATGAACCAAGATTAATCCCTCCACTCACTAATCCATTCATCAAGAAAAGATTATATATTTGGCAGTTATAGAGAGCAATAGACCCAAAGTATCCATCTTTTGAGCCATTATGTCTTCTGCAAAGAATTCTGAAGAGAACCCAGTTCCCACAACCTCTCCAACTTCTTCCCCAATTCCAATTCCCAGTTCAGAATGGCCAGCAGACTTTGTGGGCAGTGTTATCTGGGAGCTCAAGACACAAAGGCCAATAATCCTCCCTTTGCTAGCCATGAACCTAACTTGGTTTGCCAAAAACGCCATCACAACAGCATTCCTCGGCAGGCTTGGAGAGCTTCAGCTAGCAGGCGGGGCACTCGGCCTAACATTTGGCAACGTCACAGGGTTCTCAGTCCTAAATGGTCTCTGTGGTGCCATGGAGCCAATCTGTGGTCAGGCTAATGGAGCCAGGAATTTCAAGCTCCTTCAGAAGACACTAATCATGGCAATCCTCTTGTTGTTGGTTACCACAATCCCCATAACTTTCTTGTGGCTTAACGTCGACAAGATCCTCATCCATTTTGGGCAGCAGGAAGACATCTCTCTCGTTGCCAAACATTATCTGTTCTATCTTCTCCCTGACTTGTTGATCATGTCTTTCCTCTGCCCTCTCAAAACCTACTTGAGCTCACAATGCGTCACGATCCCCATCATGCTCACCTCGGGCTTAGCCCTCGCGTTCCACATTCCAATCAACATCCTGCTCTCCAGGACCATGGGAATGAAAGGAGTCTCCATGGCAACTTGGATTACTGATCTTCTGGTTGTGACCTTGCTCGCGTTATACGTGTGGGTGAGCGAGAATCGAAAGGGAGGGAAGTGGAAGGAAGGGGGTTGGCTTCATCAGGATCTTGGTGACTGGCTTAGATTGCTGAAGCTAAGCGGACCGTGCTGCCTCAGCGCATGCCTGGAATGGTGGTGCTGGGAGATTCTAGTCCTGCTTACTGGCCACCTAGCAAATGCAAAACAGGCAGTAGGTGTGTTAGCAATCGTCATGAACTTCGATTACCTGCTCTTCTCTGTGATGCTATCTGTAGCAACTTCTGCATCATGTCGAGTCTCGAATGAGCTTGGAGCAGAGAGGCCCTCTGCTGCTTCAAGATCAGCATTTGTCTCAATGGGTTTAGGCGTGGCTTTCGGGCTAGTGGGGAGCTTGGTAATGGTAGCAGCTCGAGGGAAGTGGGGTGCTTTGTTTAGTAGTGATGAAGAGATCGTAAGAGGTGTGAAGAAGACCATGTTGGTTATGGCTGTTTTGGAGATTGTCAATTTCCCTTTGGCTGCTTGTGGAGGCATTGTGAGAGGAACAGCTAGGCCTTGGTTGGCGATGTATGCAAATGTTGGTGGGTTCTATCTTGTGGCTCTGCCTCTTGGGGTGTTTTTGGCTTTCAAAGCAGGATTTGGGCTAAGTGGGCTGTTGCTAGGGTTCTTGGCTGGGTTGACTGCCTGCTTGATGTTGTTGCTGATCTTCATTGGTAGGCTTGATTGGGGAACTGAAGTTGTGAAGGCACAACAGCTCGCCTGCAAGTCGAGGGAGACAGGGGAAGAAGGCGAAAGCCGTGAGATGAGACAGCAGACAGTTCAAGCATGAGAGAAAGGCAATCTAGTTTAGACTCTTCCAAATACTAGTAGTCCTGTCAGGAAAGTGAGATCCATCATTTATTGGGATGTTACAACATTCATGAGATAAAGAACAATGAAATTGTGCTTCAACTTGTTTCTTCCTAGTGAGCAAGAATTGCATGCTGTTTATGAATTCTATCATGAGCAATAAGTTATGATACATGAGCTGTTGCATTCCTGATTATGAAGAGCAACAACAATAATCAGGATGATAAATTTTGCTGTCATCCCTCTAATAACCCAGGTCCAGCACTTTTAGAATCCAGCTCTTTCGCTTTCTCGTCATCAAAACCCAGTGTAGCCAAGATCTTGTGGCCCGGGGAATCAGTTTCTGACCAAATGCCGAGAAGCACATCACTCGTTGTTATTTCCCCACTGATGCCTGTACATTCAGAGCCCATTACACAGATTAGCATTCTACTTCTGCTCATTTACAAAATTCCACTGGCTGAATTACGTAATATATCCTCATGGCAGACCGAACTCATAAAAGGGAACAGCTGAGACATTTTCCCAGGAAATTACTAACTGAGAAAAATCATTTATAACAAGCACAACTCAAGAGAAACACCCTATACAAGCAGATTTCAAATGTAACAGTAATCTCCAAAGCAAAGGACACTGGAAAATCTTTTTCTAACTGCCATAGTCTCATCTCTCAAATCGTCCCAAGAAGAGACCAACAAACAGCTCATCTGAAGGATGAGCATGAGCTCCTGCTCTGGGATCCCTATAATAACTGCTTTCTTAGAAAAAGTGTATGGTCCACATAATACCTGACATTGCATGTCATAGAAAGAAGCATGACCGGAACTCAACATGTAGGGTTAACTGAACTCAACTGGAAATCAGCAACCTTAATTGAAATCCACTTGGGAACTAACAGAGTCATGTTGCATAGTTGATACCTGATGAGCATCATATCAATAGTCATACATGTACTAATAAGGAACTTTACGAGCCGACCATTATTCTAATCTTTCCAAAAAAGCTTGTTTCCCCTTAAGCAGATAGCCATTCATAAAATTCTTTTGACTTGTTACAGACGTAAGTTATACTCGCAGTCTCGCATGAACAACCTACAAAGAGAAAACCCAGACAACAATGGAGAACATAATCAACATCATCATAACGTACCAGATTTTATTTTATGGTCAACGGCCCAATCAAGTGCTCTTTGAGCATCTTCAGTCACTGGAGGTTGTTCGGGAGGGAAGTAATAGAAGTCAGGCTTCCCACGCAACTTCGTGATCTCATCACGCACTTTGAAGAGCGTAATACCATTTCCCCACAAATACTTCGCAGCGACACTGGTTCCTGTACTTGAAACAAGAACAGATTAACATTTTCACAGCAAAGCAACAGCTCAAACCAAATTCAGCACACGCTATTCCGCAGTTAAGCAGCACATTGCAATGAGTTAAGCATCAAGACAATCAATCGTCAAAGTGCATTAGGATGAAACATTCTCTTGAAGTTGTCAATCCAATTCAAGCCGTTGACAGTCAAATTAAACCGGTAAGTGTGCTGGAATGAGTTACCTTCGATCATGACACCCATTAAAAGAGCCTCAGTCCCAGTTTTAGGGCATTTCAGCTTCCTTGCCTCCAATGCAGCCAAAGCAAACGCCTTTATCGCCCTCCATGACCACCTATAAGAGATCCACATCAAAACCAACTGAAAGAAACAAAATTGAAACAAAGAAAAGGAAAAATCATCCAAAATTCAATCACTCACTGGGGAACTTTATCACCCGAGGCAAACCTCTCTGGCTTCCTGCAAAATCCTGAAATCAGGAGTTAGCCCGCTGAAATTGGTACAGCAGGAAAGAGACAAAAGATGACGAGAGGATGCGGAGAATTTACGCAGTTGGGAGACTGGAAACGGTAGCGCAAACGGGTTGGAGGGAAGAGCCGCGGCGGGTTCTGGAGTTTAAGGATTGCAGAGAGATCCCGGCGATTGGCTGAAAATTGCCTAGCCATGAAGGGTTCGTTAGGGTATAGGGTTTGAGAGACTGGATTACTGGAGATTGGAGCTTGGATTTTTGGAGATTGGATTGGTGGACCGACTGGAGATTGGTAGTTAGAGATTGAGCTGCCATGTCTTTTCCACCGAACCAGAAGCAGCCGGCGAGAAAACGGTAATGAAAAGTCTTCGTTGAATGCGGGGAATTGTAGAATCCTGATAGGGGAAACCGGGAAAGACCGAAAGAGTCAAAAGACTACCGAAACGGGTCCTCGGGTTGAAACAACTTTAATCTGGGCTTCTTTTTGGACTTCCAGGAGAACAGGCCCATTTAATATTCTTGGGTTACTCGATGTCGCATGGGCCTTACCAAGCGATCGATTCTATAAACCAAAACCGAGTTTTTCATGGGCCCTGCTTCTTGAAGGCCTGCTAGTGTTAATTCAGTTCGAACAAGACTGGGCCCTTCACTGCCCACCAATCCAATTCAACTGAAATAAACGGTTTGAATGTTTGATGACTGATGAGACTGCTTCCAAACGTGGGTTGGATCTTATTTCCATAAGCGATCAGGTATTGCAAAGGTGGAACATTAACCAGCTAAGTCGAGATATTCTAGTAAAAAATAAGCTGCCTTATCTCGCCAGATAATCACTTCTTCGTTGGCCAGGCCTCACAGATAGAATTTTACCGACTTATCAAGCATATATATATATTCACGAGCTGAACTAATTAAACGATTAATTATGAACAGAAAATATTACAACCCACTTAACAATCAAACAAATATTAAACACATCTTATACTTCAACTCGATCACTAAATACTTACTTAACCTGTTCAATTAAAGGTGAGTACGTAGGTGACAGCTATTGATAGAGAAACGGATTTCTCTAAACAAAACAAACATGCATGCATGTACAAAATACAGAACATCGTCGTCGCCATCGATCATTTTCACTAAGTTGCTAAAACGTTTATGTCTGCTGGGAGGGTTGCGTTTGCTTATTTGGTCCCTTTCGCAAGACAGTTGGAAGGCACCTCAATGAGAAACCTGTGTGTCTAACTAGCAGTTATATAAAGAACTCAAAATTTGCCTATATAAGTATCATGGGCCACAAGAGTCATTATGAGAGCCCTCCAATCCCTTCCTTTTCAAGGATCTGCATTCATCGCACATGGAAAGAATGAATGAAAGAAGCTAGCTAAGGGCACATAGATGCAGTAATATATGGTGGTGGAGAATGGAGATGCATGTGTGGTGTGTCAGGCGAAGGTGGAAGGGTGCATCAATGGAGTCACGCCGCGATCACGAGATGTGGCAGCACTTTGCATGTGTTTTTTTCACGCATAAGTATATATGCACATCGTTCCCTTTTCATGGGAAGTGACGAAGACAGCCATGCCCACACCTCTGCTTCGCATTTTCGATATAATTGTCCCAACTTTTATGGGGCACCCACACCCTGCCCTAGCTAGATCTCACACACACCAGAACCAGATCATCATTTCATTCGTATCCTTCCTTGTAGGCCTCCAAAATGGACAAGTAGTGTATACGTAGTACTGTGCTGTGTACTATTGAATTACTTTCATTTCATGGGTTTTTTGAGATGGTAATGTAGCAGTTAATACAAATTTTAAGTCGTGTCACGAATTTGAACAGGCCATGATGTAATTAAGTTGCTATATATGAGCATGAGCTAAAACTTGGAAGTATAAATTGCTATTCTGAAAAATGGAAGAGGCAAAAAAATTTCCTCATTTTAAGGTAAGTCTCATCAAATTAGTGGCACGGTGACTATTTAGAAACTCTTGGAACATAACTATGATACTGATGTTTGGAAATCGTCATCACATTAGTGATCACTCTGTGATGATATATACAGATGTTTGGTTAGCAGGGTTGATCTGTAAAATCTGATCACGCATCTAATAACCTTATAGTAAGTACCATAATAATCGATTTTAATACAAATTGCATTTATCTACAACTAGAGTTTCGACTAACCTGATGATAAATATGTTGTCGAACCGAATTGAATACATTTTTTTAACCAGCTAAATTATTCATAAAAATTGCTCCTTATATGTTAGGGTACGTACTATCCCAATTGCAAATTTGAATTGAGAAGATCATTGCCACCTATAAACTACATGACTAGAACTCTAGAATATACTCTCCGGTTTTTTTCTTTGGTGAAAGAAGATATTATATTTCCAATCACACACACATCAACTTAATTATTCATATGGTGGCGGCAAAAGCAGCACCAAGAATGGCAAAAGTGGCGAACATCAAAGCCATACTAACCGCTGCTTCACCTTTATTGATAGCATAGAATCGAGAACAATGGCCCCCAAACCCAAATGATGATTCTATATTTCTCCAACAATTTGCTTACGGGAAGACAAAGCCCACGGTAAGCATGCACAAACCGGCAAATTTTGCCGTCCAGAAAGCAGGGGGCAAGGCAAATGGAAATCACCACAACCACCGCTACCTCAAACGTTGTACCGCACCACATATAAAAATGTTGCCTTTAATTTTAAGCCTCCCCCCTTGAAACCGGGAGGCCCCATTAACAAGTACTTTTCGACAGCTCCTAAGTTCACGACTCAATGAGTCGTTTGGAAGTTGAGATTGTTTTGTTGAGATTGTCATTATATGTATTGTTTACAATGTATCATTTTTTTATTTTTTAGCCGAAACAATACATGGATTGTTTCTGTGATGTGACAGAAATTATCACTCATTTTGAGTGATTGTTATATCTCAACTTTTAGTTGTGATAGTTGAGATAGTTGAGTTGAGATTGTTTTGTCTTAGCTTTTAGCTGATGCGACATACACAATCACACATACCAAACGTTGTATTCTACAATGCATCAAATTCAATAATACATATATAATATTGTACATGCATTCTCAAAAATACATCTATTTAACAATCGCAACTTCCAAACGAACCCCGATGAGAGGAGACAGTCGAAGGGAGATATATTCAGGTAATGATGGAGCTCTGCCATGTGGGGTCCACCTCCTGGTTAAATTAATTACCATTATCCTTTTTGTTCCTTAATCAACGGGATCAGTGTTCTTCTTCCTGCCTAGCTTCACTTGGCATGGTGTAGTACTGAAATTAACATCCTTCCTAGTATTATTGGTATAGTTTGATATTAGTGCCAGGAGTAAGCATATTTTTGTACATCCTCATTTAACCAACCAAATATATTTTGATCATGTTGCGTTCAGGGTGTGAATGCAGCACAACTGCTCGAACTTTTCCGGGTGCACATTGTATGTCATCGTTTGATTCTCCATTGAAAGACTGAAAACATGTAAGCACGATAATGATTAATCACAACCAACATGTTCATTAGCATATTTGAATCCAATCTACTATAATCTATCCACTAACAAATTTAACTAATCAAATTCATTTAATTGGATTAGTGGATTCATTGGTATTTGAAAAAAACTACAATTAAGTACCTATATTTTTTAATATATGAACCAAAAAAAATCATTACAAATTTACGTTTTTTATCTAGATTTTTTCATAATAACATTTTAGTCTTATACTCTTCAAAATTCACATAATTATCCAATGTTTAGATCCAATACACCAATTCATCCATCCATTTTCCACCTCTATTCACTAGCTACCCTGTATAGTCAAATTCCTTGATCCACTACTGTGCACATTTGAGAGACTATGTAGGATTTCTCCATTGACACAAAATAAAACTCCTCCATTAATTCCATCACCGACGCGGTTTGACTTGTAAATTTTGGATGCATACATGATTTCCATAGTTACTTCCATTTCCCTACCTTAATCTTCGGTCTCTAGTTGATTTACTGTCGGTGCTTCTAGAAGGAAATGAAATATGTTCAGCGGTTCTGCTCATCTACAGAGCAAGCGGGGTCGTATACACCTGATCTCCCGGGATTTAGTCAACCATTGCCATTAGGGTGGCTATACGGTCCGGTCCGGTTAAATTGGTTCAAATTGATCCGGTCCAGTCCGGTCTTTTTGAAAATATAAGGACCGAAGATTGGATTGGATACAGTCCGGTCTTGATCCGATCCGGTTTTGATCCGGTCCTGTCCCAATTCGGTCTTGATTTTACATTGAGATTGTGGGATTTGAGTGGCCTAAGGCCTTAAAGGGTGAGGAGTTGGTTAAGTTTTTTACTAAGTGCAAAGGTTTGTGACCGTTTATGCAAATTACCCTTAAGTTTTGGGTGTTGAGCTCTCTTATCCGGTCTTTATCCGGTTTTTTACCTCAAAACTAAGCCCAAAGATTGGATTGGATTGTTTACTATCCGGTCCCGGTCCGGTCTCGGTCCGGGTTATACGGTCCGGTTTCCGATTTTTAATCCGGTCCCGGTCCAAATAGCCACCCCTAATTGCCATGCACGAATGATAATGTTAATTATTAGGATCTGCTACTGTTTACTGTTTAGAGAATTCAAGACTAGCAGTATTACTACTAGATTAAGTCGTTGTTCACAACGACGGTATATTGTTCTTTTACATATAAGGTGGAAGATAAAAATAAAATTTCCAACCAATTCTATCCATAACCTAACTAGATTTCCTTCCTTACTAATTAAGGAGTTGATGTGGTAAATGAATGATAGAATGATTTCGCTCCATACGTACGTTTCCAACTCTGAGATTGTTAGTAGTACTGAGGGACAGGATACGGTGACAACCCCCTTGGGGGTTGTCAGATTCACAACCACCTTTGTGGCCATCGGATACGTTCTCTCTCCTGTATTTTTCTTCTTTTTTTAAATTAATGGTTAAGATTAAACCAAGGGCAAATTCGGAATGGAAAACTTACCACATGAGATCCTTTCCATTTTCCATATAAATACTTTTTATTACAAAAAAAAAAAAACAGACCCTCCCCCATTCTCCTGCGTCTCCCTCCTCTTCCCCTCTCACATATCTCTAACAAAAAAACCCTAGCCGTCAAGAGCTCCACCACCGTCGCCGCCTCTGCCTCCCCTGCCGCCGCGCCGCTGTCCTCCCCTCGCGCCCCGCCCCGCCGCTGTCCTCCCCGCGCCGCTGTCCTCCCCTCCCTCTTCCTCTCCCGTGCCCACCGTTCACAGCCTGCTGTCCCCGCCATCATGATCGAGATCTACGCCGCCGCCTGGCTCCGCGACGTCCAGATCGGCTTCGTCCGCGTTCTCATCAGCAACGTCCAGATCGACGTCCAGATCGTCTCTACACCAAGCTCTCTGCCTCCGGCGTCGGCTTCAACGACCTCCTCGACGCCAAGGCCACCGCCGGGGGTGCGAAGAATCTCGATGAGAAGACCGCCAATGCTAGTGGTACCAATTCCTATTGGTACGATACCACTACTCACTGGTACGTACCAGTGGCTCCCCTACCACTACTCACTGGTACCACTATCATCTGGTACCACTATCATCTAATACCACTATTATCTATTTTTTTGTGTTATTCTCTACTGGTACCGCTACCAATGCTAGTGGTAGCGCTACCAGTGCTAGTAGCGTTGTGTTATTCTCTACTGGTAGCGTTGTACTGGTAGCGTACCACTAGTATTGGTACATTTTTTACTGGTACCGCTAGTACTGGTACATTTTTTAACGTACTGGTAGCGTACCACTAGCACTGGTATATTAATTACCAGTAGACTAATAGATTGGTACACTTTTTAACGCATTGGTACATTTTTTCAGGTTGCCGGAGGGAGTCTGCCGGAGAGAATTCGCCGGAGAAAAAGTTTGTCAGTCGATGCGGAGTGGCTGCTGGAGAAAGGAAAAGAGAGAGAGAGATAGATAGATAGAGATATTAATGTATAATATTTAAATTTCAGAAAAAAATTGTATTTAATATGGGTATTAAATTCCCAATATAATTAATACAAAAAAGGTAATTAATATATTCATTTTTTTCATACCCAAAATATCCTTGGTTGTGAATCTGACAACCAGGGGTTGTCACCGTATCCTGTCCCTAGTACTGATGGTGCCAAAATATAAACGAGAGACTAAACATTTATGCTCAGAGAATTTAAAATGACGAGAGGGGTAAAGTCTTACCAACTATCAATTTCTAATGGAGGTCAGATGGGTGCACTTTATAGTTAATAGCTAATCAATTTCTACGTACGTATGTAAGCAGAAATTGAGCTCCTAATTTTGACTTCTACATATAAAAAGTAGGGATCAACGGCAGTGGTTGAGGAGGAGGATGTGCTACTACGTACATAAGTTCGTTTAGATGGATTGGGTTCGTGGATACCATTTTATTAAATGATTTTTTTAAGGGAGATACCATTTTAAATTGATGAAATAGGTTGGTTAATAAGACACAATATATATACTTGGTTAATTACTTTTTAAAATTTTCAGATGCTTGGTTAAATTGACGAAGTTATTATGTAATATATTTCTCCATTAATTCTACGCAAACAAGGCGGGGTAGCTTGTTGCTTGCATATCTCCAGTGAGTTTATAATTCAAGAGGAAATCAATCATGATGTCGTCTTCGAAAGAGAGATTGGGAGAAAAAGCAATGAACAGAGAGGCGACGTACGTGTAATGACTTTGCCGAAGAAAGAAAATACTGTTTTCACAATCCATGAATTGACTTCCAAGTTACCGCAATGATATAATTTTCCCCAGCCCATGTGTGCATGTGGGTACTCCTACTACTGCCAAGCCTTTCCATTGGAATTCCATTGCTTAACTTCAACTACCCCATTCGATGAGTTTCTCCAGCTGGCTGAGCTGATAGCGCAGCTGCAATCATCAGCTGCCAATCTGATAACCTGTCAAATTTTGAATGGAACAGCGTCCTTAATAATAAACAAACCAATCCCCACTTCGAAATTCCCAACAACTAAGAAACTTGGGTTCAAAAGCGCTTCAATGTTATACTCGACAAAATTCGTTGGAAACTCTACTCGTTTTTTTTTTTACAGAAATCAACCTGGAGTCAAGTCCTGTTCAGCACTCACTTAGTGGCTCGTTGAGCCGAAGTTGTGAGCTTGTTTGTTTTGAGCTCATAAGTTATGAGTTGGATAGACGTGGTATGACTAATGAGTCAGTGCGATGAGAAAATTGACATCCAACTTATGAATTGAATTATTAATAATCCATACGTTTTTCTAAATTACATATCTCACAACATATAATGATTCAGACCGATGGGGATATTGACAATGAGTAACTTAACCGGATAAAGAAAAAGTATATGCCACCCACCACACTAGAATACGTTTTTGTACTATTGCAGGACAATCAGAACTCAGAAGGCAGGCATGAGTCATAAGTCAGAGTCCCATCTTCTGTGTAGTCGATTTGCCAGTTAACCAGAAGAGGGAAAAGAGAGGATGGCAGTTTAGAAACCAATAACTAAACTTGCAAGGCAAGCCAAAATCTATATGTTCCATCCATCACCTGTCCCAAAACTAAACCTTCTCCGATAGAATGTATCCATAAAATGATATAAAACAATTATAGGGTTGGTGCATGGAATGAATCATATCATCGCTTTTCCCTTTTGCTGGCTGGCTGATTTCTCTTGGCTAGCTTGACATTCACGTTTTCTTCAACTAATCTGGGTTTGATTTCAAAATATTAGTGAAACATCATATCATTGCTTAGCAATTAATTCTGTAAACAACAACTAGTGGTAGCCGTATGTAGCCCGTGAAACGCATTGATAATCATGTGATTTCGATAAATGCCACGTTCCGATTGGCTAGACAAATTTCCTCTCCAGAATAGAGGGAAACTAATTATAGATACGCAATTAATATATGAGAAAAGGCTAGCATGCGCCTGCGTTTATATCTATTATTTGTATTTGGTTAGTTTTGACGAATCATAACCGTTGAATTTCATTTTGAGATTAAAATGAGTATCATGATTTGGGTTAGAGAATTGATAAATGGGGTTCTCCCGTTAGAGATAATTAGGGTATAGTACATGCCTCGAACTATGCCTAATTGAAAATCTAAATAACAAAAAAAAGGACAGGCGTACGGTAAGGTAAGACGTACGCTAGCTTGAACCGTAAGTTGTGAATATTGTAGGGATTCTTAATAGCCTTTATTCCTTCTTTCAAAATAGTTTGATACACCAACTTGGAATGTAATGGGTACTAGTAATTAGCTGGAGCGGGTGATGATGGAATAGTACTTTTGGTTTGAACCGTTGGTGAATGAAACTAGTACTTGTTTCTTGGATTAGTTAATTACCATTGTGAATTGGTAGATGTAAAATATCGTTCATAATAAAAAGAATTTGCTGCAATGGAATTCAACAATTGGATTGGTGTGCTTAAGTGATAAGCTTCATCGAAAGCGTAAAATAGAGTTAAACCAGAGTACTTCTAACTAATATACATATGTGTACCAATGTACGCTTGAGCAGTTGAGCTATAATTCTTTTCACCTACTGCACGAACCACGCTTCCACACTGATTACTTCCTAAAATATTGCACTTTACTTAAAATAAACCAAAACGTGGAAACAAATGGCCAAACGATGATCCAGCAGCGAAAGAGGGCATGAATATGACTGTAAGTAAAGGGGGAAGGAAAATGAACCAAAACGTGGTGGACGAAAACACGGCCTTTAGCAGCAGATCTTGCGGAGAAATGTGCGGTGTGGAAAATGGAAAATCTCCCACCCACGCCACGAATATACGATCCGCCAAGTAGCTGTTTGTTTCTTCGTTGGCATCACCTCCCAACTTTCCCGCGCAAAATGGTTTGTTTTCCTTTCCAATACTGGTAGCTGACGAGGACATGCGATTTTCAAATTTGGCGCCCAAATCACTCGCCATCAAATCGACCCTCATTCGGACCAAAAGCATTTCTCTCTGGCCCCCTGGGGAAAACAGGGGAGGAATTAAACGGAACATTATTCCTTCTCAATTTATTTCAAATTAATAATATAGGATAAATGTGAAACTTTTCCCGCAACATTGATGAATTGGTGAAAAATTGAATTCAAGTTTAGTTGCTGCTAATGCTATGTGTGTGGGATTAATTGTACGATCTTATCTTTGATGTTTCTTCTGATTTACCCTGCAAGCCGAAAGTGCACATAGTATATGGGGTCGTTTGGATGAGGAATTGTAATTGATCAATTTGACACAATTGTCTCGTTTTGAGATAATTGTACCAAATTGTCTCGTTTGCCAGCAAAAAATTTGGATTGATCAATCTGCCTGAGGTATTTTGAATGGGAGTTGCTAAAGGTCGCCCTTAAAATTACTAAATGTCGCCCTAGTACAAATTTGTAACATCAAAGTTACAAATTTAACCTTCTTTACTCTTCTTTTAGCAAACAAACACCACTTAGTAAAGAAAATAAAACATTATTCAAAAGAGAGAATCCATCATCGTCATTCTGGAGTCGGAATCGTCGATATGATGTCTGGATCATGACTAGCGACTCTGAATCGGTAAAGTTCACTCAAAAATTTGAAAAAAAACAAAAAAAAGGAACCGTAGCTCACTTGCGGTTGCACCATGGGCCAAACGCAGCTCACTTGCGGCACTTGCGGTTGCACCATGGACCAACCGTAACTTACCTTAGTTTGAGCGTTTTTTTGGAAATTTCGTTAGAGAACGGGCGACGCCGACGGCGGGAAAGACGCCGACGAACTGGTGCGTCGAGAGGGATTCGCGAAGAAGGCAGATGAGAGGTTCAGTTTGAGGGGTTAGGGATTGTTTGGTTTGTTTAAATTTTGAAATTTTATTGGGGGTATATAAGTCATTTGTCATTAGAGTTAGGGCGATCGTTAGCAATTTTAAGGGCGACATTTAGCGATTCAGTTTTGAATTGATCTGTTTTGAGTCAATTTCAATTACCTGAGGTGAGGGTAGATAATTCGAATTGACTCGTTTTAATTGTCTCGTTTATAAAACGAGACAATTAATCAAATTAACTCATTTCTAAATTGATCCATCCAAACCACTCCTCTTTTTGTTTTGACAATACATCATAT
Organism: Linum trigynum; assembly: GCA_964030455.1. NCBI lineage: Eukaryota > Viridiplantae > Streptophyta > Magnoliopsida > Malpighiales > Linaceae > Linum > Linum trigynum. The sequence continues at coordinate 12,170,572 of OZ034816.1, forward strand.
TCATATATACTCATTGGTGCACAAAGGATATATGTGGACACCAACAAACAAGGGAGGAAATAGAAGTGCCCTGTCAGTCAGTCTCACGTGGCATGGCATCCGTCCTTGCTTATCACTCTGCCAGCTAGGATGGCCCTTGGAAGCCACAGAATGCCAATCTATTCAAGCCAAAGGGAAAAGATTACCAGTGTCCCCTTGTGCCAGCTGGGTACGTAGGCCTTTCCTTCTCTTCCAAGTTCCACCCCACTCTCTCTCTCTCTCCTGCCGCCAGCCAACCGACGTTCTCTCCACGTCAAAATTATAATAACAGCCCCCCACCACCACTCTCCCGCATCCTCGCATTTATCGATGTGGATATTTCCCGGTGATATCTTCAACCCGACCCGCCGGGCCTCCTCTGGCCGGCCACTTTTTGGCGGGAACCACTGCTTCCCTCAGTCCCCACTCTCCACCATCTTCCCGCCAAAAAAATAAAAGATTTGTTGGTTTCTTCTTCAATTGAAGAAACAAGCTAATTAACGAAATAACACGCATCTTAGATTTTTAAAAATTGCTCAATGCTCATGATTTCCCGACACTTTATATTTCATCATATCATTTGCTAAACACGGGTCAACTCCGAGAACCATCTAACCGTCAATATCCGTACGGCCAACAGCTTAACAGAGCCGTTAAGGGCAGGGGTGGATTAGTTCAGTGGAGCTGAGCTGGCAATCCACGGCACGGCCCACGTTGCAGGCCTGCCTGCAGGTACAGAGCAATGATCGTGCCGCTCCGTTGACTGTCTCGGGAGTCGTGTGTAAGTGGTGGTTGGTTATACCGGCCCCATATTTTTTCTTTTTCTTTTTTTATTATGGAAAATTATATGAAAATAACGGAGCCGTTATCTTTTGAAATTTGATGACGCGCTGCTTGACGGCGTCTGGACGGGCGGGAAAAGAGTAGCCACGTAGGCGGAGTGAGTCGGTGGGCTGGCCCGACCCGAGGGGGGACAAAAGGCGACCAGCCCCGGAGAGAGAGGGGAACGTGTTTTCTGACAGCCCAGCACGTGACGCTCACACTCCTCCTTCCTCTCTTTTTTTTTTTTTTTTTGGGAAACAATGGATTTGGACTAGTTCGGTGGGACCGGCCCTTTGATAGGGCGTGGTTCGTGACACTGCGCCCCCTCCTGAGAGTTGACATTTTGCCCTCTACGCTCAACACGTGGAGGAATATGAAGCAAACCGAATTCAAAATCTATGTCGCCCAGCCCGCCCGCCCAATTAGAATCCGATAGCATGGATCCACCACGCCGGACAAAGCATAAATGCGCCACCGTTTTGGTTTCTCATTCACTCACCTCGGTTGCACGATTCTTTCTTCCATTGTAGAAAGGAGGCGGGCGGGAGGGGTGATTAGACCAAATTGGGCGTGTGTGAAACCAGCTTTGATTGGAATCACCAGGGTAATTCTGGAAGAGTGGTTTTTTTGTTTGTTGGTTAGTATTGTAACAGTATCTTCTTGTTTTGTAAGTAACGATTTGGAATTATTATATTTGTAAACAATTAGTCAGTTGGTTAGTTACAATTTGTAGGTGTGCATGTGGAGATCCAGATCAAATGATCAATGGCGGAGCCTCTGATTTTGGTTGACAAGAAGATGAAAAAAGGAGAAGGGTGCGATAATTACAAGGGAGCCGGCCGGCCGGCGGTAAAAAAAAGTGGACAGAGGAAAAGCCAGAAGCAGGCGGGGGGAACGGCGGTGGGGTAGTCACGTGCGGACGTCATTATTCAAGTCGGCATTTTCTTAGCACAACCAGGCACCAACTAATGAATAATGAAAACATTCATCCTAACCCTCAAATTACTTTCTTTTTTTTTGCAAAATCGCACCGTCTGCAAAGAAAAAATGGTATATCGAAATTCAAATTGATATGATGATTTTCATGATATAAAATACCTAAATTTCGATTAAATCATGATTTCAACATGAAATATGAAATGAGCTAAACTAAACATACCGCCAGCCTAAAATCTGATCATCTCATTTAAGGACACGTGTGCTTATATTCTTCCTAACACAATTTGGACGGTGTGGAATTTCATTCGGTTGGTGGTATCACTCTTTTATATCGCTAGCTAGGTTTGGTAGAAATGAAATGATGCTATTTCTTTTTACCAAAAAAAAAAAATGCTATTTTTACTTTCCAAGAAGGTATATTCCCCCTTTTCTACCTAGTTTAATTCTCTTTCCTCCCTTTTGTCTCGGTTCCAATTGACAAAAGTTAATTCGTAATGGATTAATTATAAAACTTAAGAGGTAATCACTTTTTTTTTTCTGTCACGGAACTTAAGATTTAAACACTTGTGGCTTGCCAATATTTCATGTGTTTATTCATGTCTAGATGTCTGATGACTATGAAAATTTGTACGAGTGTAACTGTGTAATGGATGCTCACATAACCTATGGGATTCTAGTTCGAGGTACATCTAATGGTTTGCACAAATACGAGTGAGGCTTGCTAGTTGCTAGAGAGTTATGGATTAAACATAACTACATATGCGTGTTTGAGGATTTTTCTTCTTCCAAGTAATGACAAGAGATAAAATAGTTACAACTTTTACTCGGAATTGTTGGGATGAATAGTTTTGAAAATCTTTAAATGAAATTACTAATTAATTATATGATAATTTTCATATACGAAAATAATATGGATAATTAATGAAATTAATATTATGGAGATAATTAGGATTAATTATCTTAATACAATGCATTGTAATTATGGAAGTAATTATCTTTCTAATTAAAATGTGATTTATTCCCAAAGAAAGAGAGAATATTTTGGGCTTATACTCCTATAAATAGCAGACCCCTAAACCCTCTAAGCACACCTCAGAAGAGCATAAATACGAGAGAGAGAGAGAGTGAGTTCATGTCGTTCCGATTTTCGCACAAGACCGATGAGCAACAAATTAGAGTGGTTGTTTTATCCTGGAGGCGACTAATTGACAGTCTGTCATGCGCATAACGAGCTAGTGCCACAAACGTTTTAAAGAGAGCGACCTAGTTCGCGACTCAGGTAGATCGGTAACCTAATTTTTTCTGTTCGATTTCTAACAAGGATCCACTCAAAGCAACACTTAGTGAACTCACCCTAACAAATCAAAAGAAACCAAGTCTAACGAATGTAGTAACATGACTTTATGTGTCACTCTATAAGCAGTCCAGAAGCTACGTAAGGCAAAACACTCTAACATAATTCCTTATGTGTTACCAAAATAGCATTAGTGGGAGGCACGTATCAAATTTTAATTATTAATTGACGAAGTTTTCGGTTGTTGTAAATTATAAGATGGATAATATTCTTATCATGTTTATATTAAGAATTTAAATAAATCGTATCCCCTCACTACGTATTGCAAGTTAGTAATTTAGCTTAAACAAAAAAATAAATCGAAAATAACGAACACGAGATGAAGAGTATAAACCATTTTTCTCCCTTTGTCTATGGTGGATTCTTAACTTATTTACGGTCTTTATTTGATATGTTCTTTTGCTCTTAGTTTTTCCCTTTTTGGAAGTTGAACTACATTATAGAATGAAGAGTAATAATTTGTCACTTCATTAACTAACACTCACTTTGAGACAAGTAAAAATCGCATCCATACAACAATTTTATCTTGTAGTGAAGAACTGAAAGCTATTTGTTTACCTATATTCTTGCCTTGTATTCTTTGTTGATTAGTCACTTGTTCTCCCTTTAATTAAGTTAAACTTTGTTTCTTTTGGAGAAAAAAACATGAAACAGAAATTACCGGTAATGACTCAATGAAGTTGAAGAGCAATCTTAGAATGTGTATATGAACAAGAACAATGAACGTAAAGACATCCTAATTCATGATATTATAAGTAATTCAATAGTACTCGTGGTAGGCGGGATTATAGTATGTTCACAGTCTTTAAAAGTATCCACAAAATCACTTGCAATTAACTGGTTCTAGTGTAGTAACGGTAAGATCCAACAATAGGTTTTTTATATAATGGTAATAAGATCCAACAATAGTGTGTTCGAAATTCCATGATTTCTTTTGAAATTTGTATTTATCGATCTTCATTTAGATGGAGTTATTATAATGTTAAATATGAATTGGTTATCTCATTTTTTAGTTCGGTAAGGGAATGACAACCTGACAAGGTAATTTTTGCAATTTTGAAATTTCTTATTGGTTTGTATTTGTTCCATACCACATTAGCTTTGCCATTCACGACTAATTATAATTAAGTTACATTATTGGTAGCTTATGTGATTCAATGCTGGTCCAATGCTCGGTGGGAGTGTCTTTAGTGAATGAACAATAAAATTTTGGGTTTGGTCTTCCTATTTAATGGACATAAAACGCACATGGGTTAAAATTACTAGTTATAGGACAGGATACTATGACTACCAAAAGGAGTTGGGAAGTTGTCATTATTATTGTTTTATTGGAAAAATTCTCATAATAACGATGCATGGAAAAGTTCCCATAATAATGATACACGGGAAAACAACAATTTTTCGTCTCTCCTTCTCTTTCTTTCAAATTTCTTTCCACCAGAACCCTCCCCCGGCGTCTTCTCAGTCCAGCAAACCCTCCCTCCGGCGGTTCACCCTCCGTCGGCCAACTTCCATCAGCGGCCCAACTTATCGTTGTCTCCCTTTCCGCCGACCCTCTTCCATCCCTCCGTTCCCCTCGACTCTCCTCTCCTGCGACATCGACTTCATCACTTCACGCGGTCGGAAATCATCAAGATGATCTGGACTATTCCGTCTCTAACATCGAGCATATGGAAGACGACGACAGAGGAAACACACCGGTGGAGTGGTAAGTGTACCAATGGAGTGATACTAGTAACCATATGTCATGTTTAGGCTTTAAAAAAATTGCGAAGACTTTATCTTTATTCACATTCGAAGGATAATTTATTGCTTTTGGCATTGTTGTTGCCATTTCCCTAATTTTGCAACCCATTTTGGAACACAGTTTTTGGCTATTAATGGAAAGTTCCTATTTTGTTGACTGATTGAATGTTTATTGTGTTGCTTGTGCCATAATTATATTTCATGATCAAGTAAGTATGAGTATTGGTATATTGATGACAGTCTTAATTAGTACCAGTTCAGTGGTATAAGTACCAGTATAGTGGTATAAGTAAGTACCTGTTAATTGATATGTATACCAGTGTAGTGGTATAGTACAAGTTCAGTGGTATATATGTACCACTGAAGTAGCATGATTACAATTGAAGTTGTGCGAAGACCATTTCTATGTCATTACTCGTCGGCAAAGATATTTCCATGACATTGAAAGAAGTTAACCAATAATTACGACAAAGAAAAATAATAAAATCAATTCCAAACTTCAAAAGCGGTGGAGACCACAATATTTCCATGACGATGTATTTCTTAGTTGACCCTTAGCGTGTTGTTCCTTATCCTGGCTCTCACGATGCCATTTCTTGTTGGTACCCCGTACCCGCACTCGAGGCAGGAGCTTGCCTATCTCAACTTTTACCGTTTCCTCTTCGTCATGGCCATTCCTGAGGTCATTGGGTAGGAAGACAATAATCAGAAATATCATTGAAGTGATAGAAATATGAGAGTGATAAGTAAGACAACTAGCCATAAACAACTAGCGATAAGTAAGACAACTACACAAAGAACGATGTGGAATCAAAACTGTCATTGGAGTGGTACTTTTACTAGCCATAAACAACATTATATACCACTCCGGTGACAGACACACCTTCAACTAATTGGAAACAGAACTACCACTAAAAGTGGTACAAATATTAGCCGCAATAAACATTTTATAGAAATACGAGTTCGATAAGACAACTATCACTGTAGTGGTAGAATTACCAATACATCTTTGCACCTGCTGACTCCCTCCGAGCACCTGCAAAAAAGTACCACTACAGCGGTAAGACATGTCACTTCACTGGTACAAACACCACCAGAATAAAAAGCTTATCACTGATAACGTTCAACCGACACTCAGACAGTGGTAGAATTACCATTGCAGTGGTAACATTACACCGGTATCAATACCAGTACACTGGTACTAATACCACATGAAAAAATCCAGACCTAGAAACTCAAAGACACATATATGAGTAATGAAAATACCATTGAACTAGTACTAATACCACACGAAAACCCAGATCTGGGTTTGGGAGAGAGAGCTACCTCAGATTCTTCGTCGTCGTCGTCGGGAAGGAGAGAAGGCTGTCATCTTCGCCCGAGAAGGTGAGGGTAGTCGTCTTCACCGTCGATCCCTTCGTAGTGTCAAGTTTGTGGCGGCGGCAAGTGTGGTGTTGCTCGGAGAACAACGGCAACCACCATCCGAAACGTAGCACACGACGGAGGATGGGGGGCGGAGTCGGAGGGAGAGGGTCTTATTGGTGCGTCGACGACTAAGGAGTGGATCTTGTTGGTGCGTCGATGACCGGAAAACATAGACTGTAGCTGCGAAGAGGAGACGACGAGGAGCAGGGTAACAGAGAAATCAGGGAGAGAGGAAGAGATGCATGGGAAAGATAAAAGGGGAACCAAAAGGCCAATTAGTGCCCTCGATTTCCGTCCCAGTTTCCCTAATTAATATGGGTCAGACAATTAAAATAGGTAATTAATATCTAATTATCATATGTAATTTTCTCATCATTGGATTACTACTAATGTACATCAACGACTACTAAGATGGATGTCAAAATCAGACCCCTCTAAAGGGGTAGTTATGCTAACCGATCCCCTAGTTATATCTCGAGTTGGTTCTGTTTATCATGCACCATTATATTGAATTTTGGCATATTACATTTACAACGCATTTATTATTTTAGGTACACGGCTGGTAGTGACCAGTTTGTTAACGCCCGTTAGTAATAAAGTTCGTGGAGATTGACAAGGTTTACAAATATTTGATGACTTTTACTATGCTATAAAGTATTGGTGGTTTAATGTACAACTTAAACTTTAAAGTTGAACCATCACATGAAGGTACAAGTTTAAGTTGTACCATAAAAGAATTTGTACAAAAGAGTATATGTACAACAATCTAAAATTGTATCATAACGTTAAAGGTACAACTTTAAGTTGTACCATAAAGACAAAAAATTATAGCACCAATGCTATATAGTCGTAAAATTCCTCATATTTGATTATTTATCACAATTATACCGCTTTCTTGAGTCAATTCACTTTTTATAGGATAAATCATTAATTATCTAAATCATTCGAGTCGATTAACAAACAAATTCCATCAGTGTCTCATATGTGTTCATTTTTCATGTTAAGTATCCAGGACTCCGATCCTTGACAAATATGATGTTCATTCATGGGCTTTTCAACAACAACAACAAAAAGTCGTTGGTGTACCTTTCCAGTAATGTGTTCGTAAACTCCAACTAATTAACCCGAGAAATTTTACAATGCTGTATAATATTGGTGCTATAGGTTTTTGCTTTTATGGTACAACTTAAAATTGTACATTTACGTTATGGTACAACTTCAGATTGTATCTATACTTTTTATACAAATTCTTTTATGGTACAACTTCACATACAAATTGCTTTATGGTACAACCTAAACGTATACATTTAATATTATGGTACAACTTTAAATTGTACATTAAAGCACCAATACTATATAGCATAGTAGAAGCGCTCTTAGCACAAAACTGTAACCTCAACGTGAATATTAAAGGGTGGCGTTTATGTTTAACTACCACTCAACTAAGCGCGTTTTGCGCCTTCGTAATTAACTATCCATCCACTCAATAGTTACTCAGGAAAAGGTGGTGCTAGCTCAACAATGTTAATAATCTAATTTACGAGCTAATGAAGGAATCCACCAACAAAGAGGAGAATTGGAAGGTGGAGTCGAACACACGCAAAGTCACCACGCCACGTCGCCACCGGCCTTCCCAAAGACGAGCGAGCTAACGTGGCAGTCCGAGCTGGACATTCCAACCACCTCGATTGGGCCATCAAGACGACACGTTGGCGGGTACAGGCTGGCACTTGGACCCCACATCGCGACTCCGTTGCGTTACTATTCACGCCCTTTGTTTCCCCTCACAACACAAGCCTATTTATTTAAAAAAAATTAGCCTATTTATTTAATTAGTTACTCAACAATTAATTAAGAAATTGAAAAATACCTAATTACTACAGTATAATGAAGTAAATAAATAATTAATAAAATGGAAGGGGGACAGGGCAGGAAATATAAATAGTGGGCGGGGAAGGAAAGAGGTACCGGGTTGAGTCCAAGAACAAGAAGGCGTGCTTTGCGCTTCCAAAAACAGAGAAAGAAAGTAAAAGAGAGAGAAAGGGAGCAAATTCCCCTAAACCAAGCAAAACCAGCCAGCCAGCTAACAATAGAGTGAACAGAGGTTGAGTTTGGTGGGCGTGTTGTTGTTTCCAGGGAGTGATTTCTGGTTTCGGTGCAAGACGGCAAAAGAGGAGAAGGAGGAGTTTTCAGGCGATCTGCTAGTCCTAATTTGTCCGCTTTGATAAATCTTCCACAGAGGGAGAAGGTGTTTCGCTTTGCTCCGCAGCCTCTTCAGATTGTCTCTTCTTGTTCCTGTTCCTTCTGCCCGCAGAAGGGATTCGGGTTTAAAAGGGAGAGGAAGAAGCAGAGTTTCTCAACAAAAACAGCAGCATAGTCTCAGAAGAAGGAAGTCCCAGAACAGAAGACAGAGTTTACAAGGCTCTGTTTGTGAGATCAGCAAGACGGTGGAGAAAACAGATAAAATGGAGTGGAGTGCTTGTGTAGATGAGTACGAGAAGCTTGTTATCAGGATGACTACTCCTAGGTTCGTCTCTCCTCTTCTTCTTTATCCTTCCTTCTTTTCCCCCTCTTACTGTTTTTTTTTCCGATTTAAATTTGCTCTGTTTTCAAATTTCCGGGCCAAAATCGTGCTCTGGGCTAGCCTCCGTTTTCCAGTGACTTTTCTCGCCGAACCCACTTCAGCAATTAGCGCTGCGGTGGGCGGTGGATTTCCAATTCAATTTTTGACCTAGTCTCTGCTTTTCTTCCTTTTGCCCTGTTTTTCAAACTAATTTTCCTCCCAATTTTCTATTCCGGCCTCGTTGTTTCTGGAATTCCAACCAATTTTCTCTCTGTGTAAACGCGTCCCCCTGATTTTCTTCCCTCTCTGACCTGACCCTTATTTTTCCCTTTTCCAATTTACAGGGTAGTCATCGACAATGCCGTTTGCCCAACTTCCACCGTCGTCAAGGTAATAATCATTCAAACCCACCCAGGGGAAAAAAGAACAGAGCTCCCCCTTCCCCTTAAGTATCGGTTCAAGCAAAAGAAATTGACTAATCGTACCCTTCTTCTCACTTGCAGGTTGACAGTGCTAGGAAACATGGCATTTTACTCGAGGCAGTTCAGGTCCTCACGGATCTAAACCTCTCCATTAAGAAGGCTTACGTCTCCGCTGATGGAAGATGGTTCATGGATGGTGAGCCTACCTTTCCTTTTCTTTCCTTATAAAACCCCTTTAATGGCGTACTTTTCATCCATGGTCAGTTAAAATCCGTTAATTAATTACCTTTCCCCTGATTTCGGATTCTTGGTTCGTTCCTCTTTCTCCTTGCAGTTTTCCATGTAACCGATCTCAATGGAAACAAGCTAACCGACGAGAGCGTTATTAACTACATCGAGCAGGTAATTAACAGTAATTAAATCGCGTTTTCAGTCACCCATACATTTACTGATACTGTTAATTTGGGATTAGAATGATCGGATTCTAGAAGTGAGTTTCTGATAATTTTCCTCCCACTTTGCTTGCGTTACAGTCTCTGGGTTCAGTTCACTACGGCCAACCCAACGATTTCAGCGGTTCGACCGCTCTGGAACTGACTGGAACCGACCGGATCGGACTGCTCTCTGAGGTCTTCGCTGTGTTATCCGACCTTCAATGCAGCGTCGCCGACGCCAAAGTCTGGACACACAACGGCAGGATTGCTTCTCTAATCCATGTGAAGGACTCCAACTCCGGTGCCCGAATTGAGGACGTTCAGCTAATCTCTGTAATTGAGGCCAGGTTGAGGAACGTGTTGAAGGGCGACAACGACATCCGGAGTGCCAAGACCTCTGTTTCAATGGCAGTCACCCACACAGAGAGGAGGCTTCACCAGATGATGTTCGCTGATCGCGATTACGAGAGGAAGCCCATCTTGGAGAGCGTTCCTACGAATTCTCCTGTGGTGGTCACTGTCCAGAACTGGGTCGAGAGAGGGTACTCGGTGGTGAATGTTCAAGCCAAGGACCGTACTAAGCTGCTGTTCGACGTGGTCTGCACATTGACTGACATGGGGTACATTGTGTTCCATGCCACTGTCAACACCATTGGAGACAGGGGATACTTGGTATGTTCTGTTCTGTTCCAATTCTCGATCACAATAGAATATATGAATGAAGTTGCATTGTTACATGTTCTGTTTAATTTGCTAATTAGTGGATGGGGTTCTTGCTGGCAGGAATTTTACATTAGGCATCAAGATGGCACTCCAATTAGCTCGGAGGCCGAGAGGCAACGAGTGATCCTATGCCTCGAAGCTGCAGTCAAGAGAAGAGCGTCGGAGGGAGTGAGGCTCGAGCTGTCCACCTCAGACAGGCAAGGGCTTTTGGCGGATGTGACGAGGACTTTCCGAGAGAACGGGTTGAATGTGACGAGAGCAGAGGTGTCGACGATGAAGGAGACAGCACAGAATGTGTTCTATGTTACAGATGTCATGGGGAAGCCGGCAGATGGGAAGATCATCGAGTCGGTAAGGGAGAAGATCGGGTTGAGTTACTTGCGGGTGAAGGAACTGCCCTCCTTGGTGTACCACAAGGAAGGTGGGGAGAGGGATGAGCAGGCGGTTGGTATGGCTGGGACTGTGTTGCTGTCGTTGGGAAGCATGGTGAGGAAGAATCTGTACAATTTGGGGTTGATTCGATCTTACTCATGAAGGATGTTGGTTACAAATTGGGGATGGTTATTCTTTGCTTGAGGTTTGTGATTTGTGGGTTTGTGTACATAATGAGAAAAGGGTTTGGGGCCAAGTGAGTGGGGAATTTGGTGATAGTAAGTAGCTGTAGTGGTTGTTATGGTTGGTTGAATAGATAAGAGAGAGGGGGAAGGGGGTGATCCACCATATTAAGAAGGCAATATATTCTTGTGATTCTTTAGAGAAAGAAGAAAAGGGAGGGTTTAGTTTGAAGGTGAAAGATTTGATATAAGATTGGGGGAAAAGGTGATTATGGGTGTCTTGTGAAGATGAAGAATTAGTATTATGGCTGGAAAAAGAAATTTAGGGTTTAGATATGAAGAGATATGGCAGCTGCTTCTCTAGATTATTATATATATGAATGAATAGAGAGAATCACACATTTGTACATAACGATCTTCTGTTGATATTTTAATGAGAGTTGACTTGATTGTTTTCCTACACAACAACATTCTTATTCTTGCAATGATATGGGATGGCATGTAATACGAAATAATTGGGGTTGACAAAGATTACATTCAAGCATGATGCGGAACTCCCTTAATTCAACAAATATTATTCTCATTTCTTATATGTTCATGATTAGGAGCGGTTGTAAAATAACGCTATAACCTGTAGTATTAATCAGTCAATCCAATTTCAGAGATTACAAAAAAATATTTTTCACTAGCCATTATGTTTAAGTAGAGTTTAGATATCGACAAGTTGTTGAATCAGGTCCGCCATGTTGATAAAATTCATCTATAGAACTATCTTTCTAAACCCGAACTCATGCCAGTTTGAGAATGATCATTCCCCCCCATCCCTTCTCTTTTAACAAGGGATGAAAGAGCCTTTGCTATATAATTTTCTCTAGATGCTGCTCCCCTTTGCTGTTTCCTTTCTTTTCTTGTCAATAAATGAAGTTGGAAAAATTTCACATGATCAAGTGAGCCTTTGATCCTGAGAAAAGAGAGGAAGGTGGGTCATGAATGATGGGTGGTAGATGCATAATGGTGGCAACAAGTAAGGAATAAGGGAATAATATTGCAAGCAAGAGGAAGGGTGTGGTAATGGAGTAGGTAAAAGTGTAGGTGAATCTGAAATTAATAGTGAAAATGACTTTTCTTCATTGTTTCTTTGCCTTTGCAAAGATTGCTGTCCAGATCATACACATATATAGCTGGCTGGGATACTATTGTCTTGTGGGCGCATGCACCCAACAACATACAAACTACTTTAACCACGCTGTGTGGAAAATTATACGAGTTGTTTGCTTCGTGAATGTGAAAAATAAAGGTTTTAGTAAAATCTGAGTTTTGAAAAATTGTAGATGTAAGGAGGTTTTGTGTTTATTATGGACTTGAAAAACATAATTGTTTGTTTCATAGATTTAATGATAGATTTTGTGTTAATTAGATTTGTATGTATAAAGTGAAATTTAGCTTTATTGTCTTCTGTGGTATATGAAGAGAAAGAAAATAAGAAGGATAAGTTGATACAAATGATAGACTTCAAAATTCATGATTAATTCGCAACTAAAGGAGTGAGATATTCAAGTCCGTGAGGCGACAAATTTGGACAATCTAAATCCGCGGATCTCACAGATTTATTGCCAATAAATACACAAATCAAACAATAGAATTTATAGAAAGCTCACGATGAATCCAAATCTATCCTCAAATCCATCACCAAAACAAACCCGTAATTCCATGTCCATAGTTTTGGTACTTAGTAGGCTACTTTCCCATAAAATTTCCGGATTTCCCCCATGGATTCACGATTTGCATAACCAAGAGAATGGGAAAAAAATACCACCATTGGCGATTTGGTGTCTTGGTAATATTGTACTATATGGTCTAAAAAATATCAATTGTGAGCTTAGAGTTTCAACTTGATTGGTCTCGAGGATAATGTGTCAAACATGGATCTTTTAAACTCATTCCTCTTTACTTTTTGAAAGTATTGCTGGAAGAGGTAGCCATCCAAATAATCACCATTGCAAAAAAAAAAAATAATAATAATAATTAAAGTAGCCATCTCATTTTAATATCCCAACGATTTTGTTTCTAAATTTAGATTGATTAACTAAACAACGGGAAACAACCAACTCACTCATCTCTGTTCAAGTTTCCCATCCAAATCTAATTAAACGTAAGGCAATTGTGTAAGTATGACTATCTTAAGTCATTCACTTAACATAAAACTAGTAAAGTATACAATAGCTCATTCAAGTTAATATCTAAAAAAGTATGAGTTTGATGGAACGATCCAAACCAAAAAAGTGGTAATTGAATATACGTGGAAAGGAGCAAAGCTTCGGTAGATGTTGGAGACCAGATTCAATTCAAAACCTACAAATCAAGGGGGAAAAAGCTAGTCTATTAATCTGCTAAAGAAGGTTACAGATCGCTATCCTGAAAGTATAGTCAAATTAAGCAGCCAGAAAAGGATGCAAATGTGAGTACAAAGAGACAAGAAAGTAAAGACGGACGGCAACTACTTGTCTCTGTGTCCCTCTTCCTCGAGGTGGTAGGGCAAAGCACATGCACAACACAACACCGCACAGGAAACAAATCAAACTTCCATTGCCATCATAAATAAAATTGATCCTCAGCAAAACCATATCCCTTCCATGCTTTGTTTTCGAAAACAACTCAAGAGATGGGGATTGTCAAAAACCAGTTGATTTCAATGACTTGAATTATTGAGAGAAGGTAAATTTTGGATTTTATATACTTTTTTTGTCAATTTTGGGAGTGATGGAGATTTGAACACACAACCACTTAGTCAAACCAACTCTGATATCATGTCAAGAATATGTTAATTCCAATAACTCGAGTTGTTAAGAGAACGTTAATTATGGACCTTATACCCGTCTCTAACATAGACGACCTCACAAAAAAAAACCTTATTTCCCATTGAGAGAGATGGTAAATTTAAAATAAAATTTACCGTTCAATCGATTTTAACGTTTTATGGATGAAAATCTAACACAAGGATAAGTTTGACAACATTACTATTATAGAGGTATATATATATATATATATATATATATAGTAAAGCAACGTATTTGACAGAGAAAAAAACTCAATCAAGTGACAAATTGGGTTAGAAACTAATAAGTTTAGTGGTCATGAAAAAACATAATAAGAACTCATCATCAATTGGTTCATTGTCCCAAATGCACAAAGTCAACTGTGGGTCACTAATTTGTTGCCATCAATTCATAAGCCAACACAAAGAACAAAACCGACAACAACAATTTCCCTTAGCACATGTAGATGGAATTTCGATGTGCATGTAACTAGTCCATTTTCCCCCTTGCTTAAAGTGAATACGTACACATCACATAATACATCTACATTATTATTATTATCTTACAAGGAGCAAAAGCTGGCATTCTTCTCGGTTTTGGTGGCACCCAACTAAGAGCACTTCTCGTGGTCCAGCATGCAGGAATTCTCTTGGATTGGATGGATGGGTGAATATATATAGCACAAGAAATGCTGAAATACAAGTAATATATCCGGCCGAAAGAAAGACCCTTTTTGACTCCAAACCGAAAACATTCTGTTTCTAAGCGTGTTCTGTTGTGTAGCATCGGGGTTGGAGTACTTCTGCAGCTGGCGCGGCTTGTGGCTCTATCTCCAACGTAACAGCCAAACTGTATTTGGATGGTTGTTGTTAATTAGCCAGTAGTGCGGTTTTCCTATTAATAAAGACCAGACCAGACCAGACCACGTACGTTTGACTGACTGCATGCGACGTACCGGTAACTGCGCCGCTCGAGCCGGGTAGACCTGTTAATTTTGATTGCTTTACTGACAATTCCAGTTCATGAATGGTGTTCTTTTTTTTCAACTCACCAGGCCGATCTTTCCAAGACAGTCACGTGACGTGGAGCCAGCCAATATTAATGGCAACAAACACATAGTGATAAAACAGCCGGCATTGGAAAGAAAGAAAGAAAAAAAAAGCCAGTACTCGATCGACCAATATTCATAGCATGCATGTGTTTCTTCCCTATCGTTTCCTTTGACCAGCATACTTTGTTTGGTAATGTCTGTGAATATTGCACACTTGAACTTGATCGATCTTAGCCAAAAAGGTCGAGAAAAGTATGTACGTGAGTATATCTTGAATTGTGGTCACTACACCAGAGCTACGTAGTCTTTTCCTATGAATTAAATTGTTTTGAGATTAATACATCATGAATCATGGTTTATTCCAAGAGCAGACCAGCTAAGGAGCTAGCAGTAGCATCTTCACAGCTTGCAATTGCAAATGGAACTGCAACTCTGCAAGTGCCTAGTTTCTATCACCCATGCAGTTTGTACCTACATGGACTACTATTTTGAGATCGATCAAAATTAACCACATCAAAGTTATTATCTTGTCCTTAGTAGGGTTGTTAATGAGCTGAGCCGAGCCGAGTCGAACTTTCCATAGTTCGGGCTCGGCTCGTTAATATATTTCTAGGCTCGAGTTCATCACGAGCTTTAATATGCAAGCTCGAGCTCGGCTCGTTTATGAAAATGAAAGGTCGAGCTCGAGGTCGGCTCGCCAAATAAGCCTAACGAGCCCAAAATCGAGTTCAACACATAAAATGTTCATTATAGCTCAAGATTGAGCTAGAACTGAGCACAAAATTGCATTCAACCCTGCAGTAAACTCTAGCAAAACAAAACACAATATTTATCCCAATTTCAATACATAAAATCTATGAGTTCCAATATTTTCTAATGCCAAAACGTTAAATGAGTTTGTTCGCGAGCCGACTCAATTAAGACGAATCAAGTATCAAACGAATTTTTGTCGAATCGTTCATTAGCGGCTTGATTCATTAACAACCCTGGTCCTTATTACCGCTAGTTGACTTCGTTTATATTAGTTTTTCAAATTTATATAAAAAAATTGACATGTAAATTTGCAGTTCATTATTTAGGTGCCATACAAAATGTCATAACGGGTCAGAAGAGAAATTCTAAATTTAAAAATCATCTAAACCCTAACCAGTAACTAGTAGGACACTGACTTCAACCTTTATCCACATCTATTAAAGGAAGCTATTAGCACAAAACAGGACACACAAATCAATAGAAAAGAGATTATTTGAGAGGAGAATCGTTTGCAGAAAGTAAGTATATATACAAATTCAAACAAGCGGATGCGAATGTGATCACAGAAATTAAAGCAATATTTCTATCTTTATGCTAAAGTGGCTCGATCACAATTCACAATATCCCCCTAGCTAGCTCCATATGGGGAGGTGGGAAAGATCAAAAGGAAAAAGATAGAGGTGAAGATTCACGACAATTAAGCTCCACTTGCACAAAGAACCGCCGTATGTGGAATATGATTATTCCATGGTCATGGATAGTAGTAATTAACAAATTGTACATATTTTGATTCAACCAATTAAGCATAATTATTTGGTAGGCATGGCATAAGAGATTGCAGAATTTGTTCTTTTCACATGTGGATTTAGCTAGCCAGTCTTGTTCTCTGCCGCGAACTGTTGCCAGCTAGCTAGGTAAGATTAGAGCAACTTTTTTTAGAACATATAATTACCCATATTCGGGGACAAGGGACGAAACGACCTCTCGATCTATTTACTGCACCCAAAAATAAAAATGTCCATCTAGGCCTTCCCTCTTGCTTCGAACCCTCTGGGAAGTCTGGTTAGTTCAGCGAGCGTGCGTACTCCCTGTCCGCGTATCTCACACTCCTCAAATATCTTTTTTTTAATATTTCTTTTTTTTTTCTTTCCATCAAGTAGCATCCTTTAGTTCCAATGGTAACAGTATTATTATTCTCATCTTGTAATTCACTCCAAAATAATTCCAATTTTTAAATGTAAATTTATAATATGATGAATTTATTCTAATTTTCGCGAAAACGACAACTATTTTAGGTGAATTTTAATATTTTCAAATGGGAACAATATTGTCTATCAATTTTGGAAGCTCTTTTTGCTATTTTCTTCTACGGATACATGCTAATGAATAAGTCTAAACCATTCGACTCCAAATACTTTGTATTGATTAAGAACGCGCGATGCTAATTGCAATGTCCATTCACAACATAACATAACATAAAACAGAACAGGCATCATTTTCTGTCCTATTTGTCATCTCCAATTATAACTAGTTTGGCTCTTTCCATATTAAACTACCCGAAATCAATTAGCTTTGACCCCTTGAACGTGGCCAAGAGGCAGTAGGGATGCCATTGAGGCATTGACCATTCTCACTTCATCCCCACCAAACTAATGTCTCGGCAACTAACAAAGAGTGTCTCAAATAGTACTAAAAATATGATCAATTGAACCTAAACATTAAGCATGTCAATATGATCATACCGAACGTTGTATCAAAATTTTTAGTAGTCGAGCATTTTCTAATTAAATAATATTTTGACCTGTGGTTGAATAATTTCATATCAGTAAAATTGTCTAGCGACGAACGGTTCTACAAACACTATAAATTTCTTAAATTGTTGTAGCAGGCTGTTTACACTGTTGAATTGCATTTGCATCTATTAAAATTTTTTCGGGGAGAGAGGTTGATTATTATATATCTAAATTATTAGGACATTCAGTAACGGTCGTTGATTTGTTTGTTTGTTCATCCTTTATTATTTGTGGTGGAATTTACCAATAATGATAACCAAACGAAATAGAGACAATAGACAATGGAGCAAAATTATTGCCACCACTGCCTACTATCAATGCTAATTAGGAACTACATATCATGGGGCAACTTTATTTTGCTATGCAAATATTAGACCCCAAAAGTAATATTTTGTCTTTCTTGTAGTATATACTCTTCTTCTAGCATAGATGTTTTATATTATGTCCTTGAATGTTGACGACAAATTCCCTCTTTTTCTTAAGCTTAAAGACAAAACTTGAACGATAGTCATAAGTTACTCACCACACCAGCCAGGACGTCGTCAGGTGGATAGCACTGGGTGTGCAATCGAACCTGACCGAACTTATGAGAACTGGCATTTAATACTAAAAAACATCTTATGATTAAGATTTGGATTAATATTGTAATCGGTCCAATTCAAATATTAATTTGGTCTATTTTTCTCAATATTTATAAAATTTATGAGACTATAAATACCATACCACATTACTTATATTTGGTTCGTAATTGTCCGATCTAGCGTCGGTTTGTTCCAACACTTTCCTATATGAACCAAACCGTTGTACTCCCCCTAGATAGCAGGAAGCCAGCAACAGGCTTGCTCATACGATTAAGGGTCGAGGGAGCCTGGGTTTGATGCCGCCTGAGAAGGGAAAATAAGAGGGTTTTCTCTACCTAGGTACACGGTTCGAATATCTTTGATCTTTAATCTCCAATCTTTCCTAACCCAAAATTTTTACTCCGCTCAGTTTTAAGTAGATATACAATCAAATTACCCGAATTGGTAGCTTTAAGTTTAACCAAGTGATGAGCGTCTCCTTAAGTGGCCACTGACCAGGCTAAATTTAATTACCAATACTATTACAGAGATCAATTTGAACTAATTGTATCGGCGGCAAACAACTCATGGAACATGGATGCACACAACATATATATACTTTTGATCATCTACAAAGGAAGAAAGAAAGATTTTTTTTTTTATAATGGTGAATAGATATTAAAAGAGAAATAAAAGTTCGGATACAAGGAAACAATCAAAGGAAAGAGATCACATGATCTGATCTCAAAACACAGAAAGACAAAGGAAGACAAAACAGATTCTAACAAGGATGAAATGAGAGAAAAAAGAAAGAACAATGCTAGATGGATCAAACCATCTCTGCACATCACACAAAACAAAACATCTGCTGGGAAAACAGTAACTGTCAAAGATAACACAAGTCACAGAACAAAGAAACAAGATCCAATCACACTAAGCGAACACGACTCCATCCGAGAAGAGGAAAAAACTGTTCCAGCGAGAAGGCGAGGAAAGTCACAGCTCTTGAAGCTTGTTTCTAATCCAAAGATAGCCTTGATCTTTACCAATCTTGTTGTGCGCAACAACCCAATCAATCATAGTTCTACAAGCAATTTTAGTGATAATAGCAGGTTCCAGCTGAGTGTTGCGGAAGATTCGATGGTTCCTCTCTTTCCACACCTGCCAACAGATAGAATGTAAGGCGAAGTAGACAATCCATTCTTCGATATCACTCGGTTCATCTTTGTGCCATCTGCAAATGGTGGTTAGAATATCTCCAGAAGGGGGGTTGATGTTCCTGCACACTCTTCTTATCCTGTCCCAACTCCCAAACTTCCTTGCTGAAAGTGCATTCAACAAACAGGTAGTTGATTGTTTCTTCATCTTTACGACAGAGCTCGCATCGATTTGCAAGCAACCAACCTTTCTTCTGGAGATTATCAAGCGTCGGGATTCTCTTGTAGAATGCCCTAGCTCCATGGTATTGCATACATGTCTCATACCTTAGTAAAATTAAGCTTCTCTAATTCACAGCAACAATATTGGTTGACATTTTGACAAGTGAAGAAAAAAACATAAATTCCCCACAATAACTAGTTAATTAGTAGATCATCATCAGAATGATTAATTTGACTCTGGGAAAAGTGGGACTTTGTTCTCTATAAGCAATGTTAAACAATTGTGAAAGAAATATGTCAACAAGTGAGGAATTATTATGTATCAATGCTATAAATAATGTTCATGACATCACAAAATTGGAAATCAGGAAATGGATAGACACTGGCCGGATCCATCTGGACATAATTTGGCCGGCTTGGGCCGGGTGGGTGGTTGCCATCACAATTCACAATATAAACTTCTTTTTTTTTTTTTTCTTTTCTTCTTCTTTTGGAGAATTGCATAGAGAGAGAATAATTCCAGAAGAAAATCCATAGGGACAAGATGACAAAGAAATTAAGAACTAATCTATGCGTCATTTCCTACTTGATAACATTGTATTGTCAACTTGACAATGCAATTACACAAAGTTGATCCCTCCCAAGGCCGGCTTATGTTCCTAGTTTCTACATACTTTGATGTTTCGTTAATTTGTCAAACTAGCTAGCTTGACACATATATAACTAAGCTTCAAAATAACTAACCGACCAATTATTATATAATTCAGCCCGTTTCCATCCGACTTTTCATTTAGGTTGTCCAAATTAGTTACAAAGTAAGGTTGATCTTACTATACTTATATTGAGGCGTTGTTTTAATAAACTCGTGTCTTAATTTAGATAAAATTCATTACTTAATCTATCAAATCCATGTTACCCTGAAATCACCCTAGTAAGCTAGTTCTTTTCTCTCATACTGTCTTATGCTGATAGTTTGAGAGCGTAAATGTTCGTCTATATTACTATTAAATTTGGTGAATCAATACATGAATATGTATAGTTCAATCGAAAATTTCACTATAGAGATTGTTAACCATAACACTCAAAATTTAATGAGTCCCGACGCTGTAAATTCTCTTACATGTGTGTTTATATTTCGATATCCAATTTCTTTTTATCACAATATAGTTTTTTTTTTAAATGAACATTTTGGAGATATATAAATACTAAATATA
This sequence comes from Linum trigynum, assembly GCA_964030455.1. Lineage (NCBI taxonomy): Eukaryota > Viridiplantae > Streptophyta > Magnoliopsida > Malpighiales > Linaceae > Linum > Linum trigynum. The sequence continues at coordinate 12,191,138 of OZ034816.1, forward strand.
GATAAATTATTGCCGCAACAAAAAAAAAAGAGGATCAATTATTGTGGAAATTACAAGGCCATCTCTGCATAATATTCTTTAATGAGCTTTTTTTTGGATGATGTGCCACAATAAGACAAAGGGTTAAGAGAAGGAATATAACTGGAATCTAGCTAAGCTAGCTCTCTCCTTGTTTTGTTTTGGCAACCTACTAGCTAGAGATTGAACAACCGTTGAAGCTTCTCTCTAAGCTTGCTGATAAAATCGATGATGCAAATACAGGACAAGTTGCATCTCTTGGAAAAAGTAGATTCCTGGCCGTATTATGAAAGCCTTCATTATTATTTTTGTTAATCATCTCCTCAACAGACGCTAAATAAATATAAATAGATATATAATCAGGCGGGACAATTTAAAACAACGTAAGCAAATTTGTATCCATATGTTGCGGCATAATGTCATGATCGGAGTTCGTTTGTCTCCTAATGACAATGACGGACCTACTTCTTATTACTTAGTCTCTCTCCACATATCTTTTGCTTAATCTGACTAATTATTGTGGTGTTTCCATCCATAAATATCTAATATTTTCAAATGGATTTTTGATCAACTTGCCCCAGTCGGCTGCCAATTTGAAAATTTCAATTTAATTGTCGAATAAGGCTTAGGATATCCTTGTTCCAAAATCACTACCAGTAGAAGATATATAGGTTACTCGATTATATAAGATAGGCTGAAGGTAGAGATTTTTCCAAAAGTTTGAATTTTGGAAAACAACTTTTTTCTAGGAGCAATAGCAAAAGGAAACAGGGGGAAGATCTGCTTTTGAACATATTATTATGAATAAATAATAATATGTTAAAGGATGACTGATACAGGATCATATTGGCTTGGGTTCAATGGTTGAACCAGGCTGGATCCCGGTCCACCCTGATGATGGTAACATATTACAGCCATTGGGCTTCCAGCCCTCCACCTCCTTCGGCCTTTTGCTGATCTTTATTTAAAAAAATGGAAAAAAGTGTTGTGAGCACAAAGCTACAAGTTTTACATTACGGCTCTGGAGTAATTTTGGGCTATAATGGGCTTAGATTTTTTTTGGGTATAAATGGGCCTGCTTCTTTTTGACGTATACTAACTCTATAATAATCATAGTTAGTATATACTCCGTTTAATACACGTATATGTACCCGTACGTACTTTATCCGTTTAAAACTTCCGTATCCGTATTATTGTCAAGCCGTTTCATTTTTTTCCGTTCATTGGATGGCTCCCGTACTAAACACGTATAAAACCCGTATAACACGTTTAATATCCGTATTTAATGAATTAAATTGTGAACTTTACTATTATTTATATATTTATTTATTTTTAAAATAATTTATTTTTATATATTTATTACTATTAACGTATTATTAAACGTACCTTTAGCTTAGAGACGACGTAAAATACCCGTACGTATTTTTTACGTAAATTTCCCGTACCATATTTTACTAACTATGATAATAATCAAGGAACGCAATCACTTCGACAATTGGTCTCGTCTCGATTCGGCCCAGTCGTTACTTTGCTTTATGAACTACTCGTAAAAGGCCGAAGTAAATCTCTAGCCTGCCGGGCCTTTGAAAAATGAACTTGGACAAGAATCTGCATTTAGGCCCAACTTAGAATCTACAACCTTAAAAGGGCTCAACCCAATGGTGCAATCCCATCCCATGGATTAGGAATTGGGATTTGGAATGTCAATTTCGGACAACTCCACCTTTGGTAGAACACACAGAACATTCAGTAGGTTCATCAGGGCTGCCATTTCCTGATTTTGACAAATGTATCAATTCTTTCCAACAATAGTCCAGACGTTCATAGAGTTTCTAGGTATATAATAAGGCTTCGAGACAAGTTTAGGCCAACCCTTAGTGCTTTACTTAGATCGAAGCATGGTCCATGAAACCGTACCGGATATCGTACCGGAAAAATCAGCGGTACGATATTTTAAGATAAAATCGTAGTTTAACCGTAGTTCAATTGTTAGATCGTTAAATACCCCCTACCGATTTAGCCACCAATATTGATATTTCGTGATTGAACCGCCGGTACGGTACGATTTCATGGACCATCGAAGCAGTTCCCAAACTTCTTTATCCACAACGTTTCCTGGTCTGCCAAAACGCTCCACAGAAGTCTAACTAGACAAGTCTGACCCCAACTGTGAAGATCCTTGAACCCCAGTCTCCCTTCTTTCTTAGACAATAAGGTAATGATTTTCCAAGTTACTTTGACTTTCTTTTTCTGCGAGTCCCATAAAAAGCAAACATTAACCAGATAGTTAAGTATAGTTTAGCATAGTATCTGTCCTATATTTTAAGATAGGTACATGTTTCTGGCCATCATTTTGACTGCCATCTCACAAAGACAACACCCTAAACGGATTAATAAAGGAAACAAGAAACCAATTTAAGTGGGAGATTGGAGAAAATATTAAAGATATCCGATTGCCCCATGCATTGTCCCTCCCTTCCTCTGAATTCCTGGGCTTGTGTTGGTCCTCTTGTCTTGTTGTGTTGTTGCCTCTTCCCTCTTTGTCTCTAAGCTCCATATTTTCCACTATTAAATACATTAAAGGAATGCTACCAGTTAGTTACTTGTCAAAGAGGGACCAAGTCAAGTCCTTGCCAACTTTTTTTCACGTGTTTATTTGTTAATAGATGGGCCAACTATCCAATCCATGATCCAACCTAGATTTAAGAGCAAATTGTGTGTGGAGTCTCTGGACCAAATCATTTGACTGATACTCCAAGACAGATCTAACCTAGGTTTCAACAACCAACAAACCAAACCAACTCTCTCCCTTATCCTCTTTGACCCACCCCAAAATAAAAGCTCTCGCTTTTGACTTTCTCTTGTGCACGAGAGTCAAACGTAACTCTCCCTACAAATCTCTTCCAAATCCAATAGTTTGCGAGTCTTTACGGTATAGTTAGGTTTAAGAGCATGTCTGTGTATCATATGTTGGTTGACTGTCCTGGTATTCTTTTAATGGTGGAGGATCTTATGGACCATGATGAATTTGTCTTTCCTCATCCTTTCGCAGGTGAAGGCAGCTCGTACGTACGTAGTTGCAACAGGAGGGAAGTTGCTTCGTTAGTATCAATACTATGATGTTTAAAATCACTTTTTTCTTGAACTATGATCACAATTTTGATGAGACCCGCTTGACTTGATCCATTATTATTCAAATGGCTAGCTTACTCAGAATACTGTGAGATCGTATTATGACTTTTCTATTATACACAGACATGCTCTTAGAGCTCACAAAATGACTACTCATTTTGTATGACACTAAGATGCATGTAACTTCTAATAAGCTTGATTTTAAAGATTATTACTGACCCAGAATACTATGAGATCACATGATGACTTTTCTCATATGTGGCTATCCATGTCTCATGTCCCACCTTCAGGTCGGCAGGGGCGAAGGGAGAGGGTTAGAGAGGGTGGGTACCCTGGTTCGAGAGGGAAAATGGTAAATTAGGTATAATAGTTAAATAGGTATAAAAAATGAACACTTCTACTATGCTATATAGCATTGGTGCTTTAATGTACAACTTGAAGTTGTACCATAACATTAAATGTATAAGTTTAGGTTGTACTATAAAAGAATTTATACCATTATGTTATGGTACAACTTGAAGTTGTAGCATCACATAAATGTACAAGTTCAAGTTGTACCATAAAAAAATTTGTACAAAAAATATAGGTACAAATACAATCTGAAATTGTACCATAACGTTAAAAGTACAATTTCAAGTTGTACCATAAAAGCAAAAACCTATAGCACCAATGCTATATAGCATTGTAAAATTCCTCATGAAAGATAACATGTATTTAAATGAGAATAGTTTACTTTTTAAATATTTGATATATGATTTATAAGTTGTGTATTGGCATATTCAATATTTTTATAACGAGCTATGTGCAAATAACAAAGGTGAATACGGAATATGACCTGCCCAAAATTAGAGATGTACTACTTATTCAATATCTACAACAAACTTCCACCAAATTATAGCTCATTTATAAAAATAATTTTATTTCGAATAGGGGTAGGGAGAGTATAACAGGTGGATCCTAGGGACGAAGAATGAGTAAATTAGTGTAATAGTTTTTTTTTATAATGATGGCATTCATTAGTTTAATTTAACCTAAAGCAAACCAAATTACAAAGAAAAATAAAAGAAATCAAGGCAAAGCAAACAGATGGGGGACAGGGACACACAAAACAGCTTACACCCTGCTGCAAATGCATCCCCAAGCCCAACTTGAACACCAGGGAAAGAAAAATTGTCATCCCAACTCAGAGCTCTACATACAAGCTAGATTGGGGGATATAAGACATGTAAACGCAGTTGCAGCTATCTCCTGCAAGTCCTCAAAGAAACCCGAAAAAACAAACCACACGAAAACGGGGCACTGCGATACTGAACTCACCAGCGCGCTAGAGTTAAGATAATTTAGTAAGCTAACCCGCTCTCTCACTGCCCCACTCCTTAGTGTATATTTAAGAGGTATTTCCCAAGTTAAACTCTCATTTTCAAAATGCAGGCACTGTGAGACTGAAGCAAGTGGGAACACCGCAGCAGCCGCCACCCTTGGAAAGATCTCCGCAAGAGTCCTTTCATTGAGCCAATGATCCAGCCAAAGCAGAATGTTGTTCCCCAGACCGATTTTCACTCTTGCGAACTTCCAGAACTCAGCATTAACTGTTGTGATTTGCTTCCAAGGACTGAATCCCAATGGCGCCTTGGATCCCTCCGCTCTTCCAGCTCGTTGCACCATTGGCAAACTTTATTTGTATGAGCTCCTTCCACCAATTGTCTTGCTCCCTCACAAACCTCCACAACCATTTACATATTAGTGTAATAGTTAATTGAGAATGAAATTTATGGAACTATTAAGCACATGATATTTGGATTTGTGAAAATTTTAAGCATGCATAAGTTGTTTTAGTTAGCAGGAATTATTAGTAATACTAAATAGTATAAAATTAATAATTAAATTTTTTTCAAATAACTTGAGTTATTGATACTAAACGGTCTTGACAAAGAACACCATTCAAAAAGAAATATCTAACTAAATCATAAATAATGAATCATTCATGATATAATAGAGTGCTATTTCTTATAGTTTCGACATAGGGTTAATTGTATGGTTGGTCACTGAGATTACAAAAATGTTCATGTTTAGTCACTGAAAATATTTAAATCCAATCTTCGTCACTCAAATTAGTTAAATGATTCAAGTTTTGTCACTCTCCGTTAAATATGTCTGATGTGGCAGTCAACCCTCAAAGTTGACCGTTAACTCGATGATGTGGCAATTAAAAAATAATAAATAAAATAAATTTTAATCTTCTACTATTTCCAACTCATTTTCACAATAAAATAAAATTAAAAAAATAAAAAATTTATTATAATCACAAATTGAAAGAGTAGCTTCCTCCTCCGCCACCACATCCCTTTCCGCAATCCCCTCCGGAAACAGAGAGAAAAAAGAGGATAAAAAATGGCTTTTGGGTTCCCTAGCGGAGGAGGAATCGGCGGCGGTTCAGATTTCTTCGGCGGAGGATAAAAAACGAGCACGTGCTTGGCCTCGAAATCAGATCAAACAACTATTTTCATGCTCCAACACCCTAATTATATGCTTCATACTTACTCCAGCAACATGACAATGAGTAGAATGAATCTCAGAGCCGTGGAGGAAGAACTGAATCTGATTACTCAGAAGTGCACCATCACTGATTCACTACTACTAACCAATCCGAAAGCATTTTGGTTATTTGACTATCCTGGACAATCCAAATTGACAGAAACCAAGCGGAGAAGCACCTGCTTTGCAGCAAGAAGCTCACGACACTGAAACTTCCTCCTGTATCTTCTTTATCCTATTCACCAGCTTCACGGGATTTGCCTGCACTCAGAAACACACACACTTAAACCGAGTTAAAAGCGACTGCTATCGAATTTCATCAATTCTCCCAAACAGATGAAGCATTACGCTGAACGAAGCACGAAAATGAACCAGAAAACAATGCAAGATTTCGCCAGAAGAATGGAGTTGAAGAAAGGAAATCCTCGAAGACCAGCCAACTTACATTGTCAGGGTAAGTCTGTTGAAACTCCTTCTCCAGCTTGAACTGAACCGCTGCGAGATCATGGTGGGCTTTCATCAACAGAATCACCAGACCGTCAGCGGATTGGTTACGATGATATCACGTCCCATTTCTTCCTCCGTCGCCTCAATCTAGGGTTTCCGCTCGGAGCTCGTTTCTCGAAATTGGGAAATTTGAAATGATGGAGTAATTTACCCGCCAATCTATGGGGGATAGAGTTGAAATCGAAGAAGTCTGGTAATCGGACAGGGTTCTCTTCCCGAAGTAACTCGCCACCGGCGATTGGTGGAACTGCGGCTGCTGGGCGATCTGGGAAGAAGAGTCGAGGAACATTTGGGAGAGCTGGGTTCGGTAAGGGTTGTTTGTCTGCATGTTGGGATTCATCGATCTGCCGGACAAGAAATCTGAACCGCCGCCAATTCCTCCTCCGTCGGGGAACCCAGAAGCCATTTTTATCCTCTTTTTTCTCTCTGTTTCCGGAGGGGATTGCGGGAAGGGATGTGGTGGCGGAGGAGGAAGCTACTTTTTCAATTTGTGATTATAATAAATTTTTTATTTTTTCATTTTTATTTTATTGTGAAAATGAGATGGAAATAGTAGAAGATTAAATTTATTTTATTTATTATTTTTTAATTGCCACGTCACCGAGTTAACGGTCAACTTTGAGGGTTGACTGCCACATCAGACATATTTAACGGAGTTGGATGGAGAGTGACCAAACTTGAACCATTTAACTAATTTGAGTGACCAAGATTGGATTTAAATATTTTTCAGTGACCAAACATGAACGTTTTTTGTAATCTTGGTGACCAAGCATGCAATTAACCCTTTCGACATATATTAAATTTACCAAGTTTTTGTAAATACAAAATTATATCTTAAATAATTTAAAAATCTAAGAAAACTATTTTATCGTCTGTATTTTTTCCTAAATGGACCCACCCTCGATAAAATTATGGCTACGCCCCTCACAGGTCGGTCCAACACTTTGGTTAAACGCCAAATAACCTCCATACCTATGTGCCAAGCCAAATTGATATGTTAGATGTGTCTACAACTCTGCATACTATACTAGTCTCTATGTATGTATGTGATTTCATGCCTTCATCATATTTGACCATAAAACTATATTTGTCCTAAAACTAATGTTCTTTACTAATCGAGTTTATTATATTGATAACTAATGTGTCCTAAAACTATATTTGTCATGACTTAGACTTTTGAGCACCATAACTAAACGTATATAGTAGCTTGATGATTTGGATTTTGGAGCGCATGATCCTAAATTTCAAATGTGCCCCAAGCCAAGGTGATATCATGGTATGCTAAATGTGGTACTCGACCAAAATGACTAGCGGTTCTCAAATTGAGGCCTGAGGGTTACATTTTTGCAACAGTTTGTTTATTAAATTTTATAAAATATCTTTTTTTTTTTTATATAATCGTTGATATAGTTTTACAATCCTAGCTACCACCCTCTCTTCCTGTATGAGTTCGTAATGCCTAAATTACGGCCCCTCCACGAGTAAATGACTCACTATGGCGAGAGTTATAGAGTTTGATGGCTAACTATCGGTTCGGTTCAATTTTGAGTTAAACAGAAAACCGAACCCAAGTAGACAGCCTATCGGTGAGTAAGAACTAAAAGATTAAAAGTCCAGCTTGACTCGCTAGACCAAGTGGTTAACCGATTTATTGGGTACTTTAGTGTAAGCATCCATTTCTGAAATAACTTAGGTTAATTAGTGGGTAAAATACTTTGGGTACCACTTAAGTTTGAGAATTGGGGCAGATATACCACTTAAGTTTGAATAGGGTGTCGGGTACCACTGAACTCTATTATTTGTGCACCCGGTACAACTTAAGTTTAATGTTAGGTGCAAACCGTTAAAGTTAACAGAATATTCTTGGAATATTCTGTTTTCTAAATTTCTTAATTGGTCCTTCTACTTTTCTTATTGTAAAAAATAATTTTGACTTATAAAAAACATCAATTTTTATTATTTAGTTGGTATTCTCTTTTGAAGACTTGATACCAAATTAATTTTTGAATAAAAAATTTAGAATCAACTATCATTATAAGTATTTTCAATTATCATTATATTTTCTAATAATTGAATTATTCTCTAAAGCAAATATATCCTATGAATTCTATTTAGTTGGAATCCTCTTTTGAAGACTTTGATACCAAACCAATTTTTGAATAGGAAATGTAGAATCAATTATCATTATAATTATTTTCAATTACCATTATATGTTATAATAATCGAATAATTTGTTGAAGCAAATATATACTATGAATTATATATCATTATAAATCATCTGAGGATGTTATATTTAATTCTCGTACATCATGCTGGTGTTGTATAAATATCCTTGTAATTTTCTAATATTATATTTTAGATGTTCCATATTAATTAAATTTACTAATTATAATTCTCTTCCTATAGTCGTATTTTCTTTTCTAGATTTGTTACAGAATCTTGTAGATTTTATTACTAGAATTTTGGTTACTTCCGTTCTCTTTTCATTCTAAATTTTCTTCAACTACTGGAATATGTTTAATTCTTTCTGACTCGATTCCATTTATCCTTCTTTGGTCTTGATGTATTTATGATCGACTTGGTTCCATTTTAACTATTTTTAATAGTACTTCTAATTGGATTAGCAATTTAAATAGATCTTCTAATAATGATTTTAAATATTTATTATTATATTCTATATATTTATTCTTCTTGATATTTATTTATTATTTTTACTAATTTATCTATTTTATTGTCAATTTTGATTAGTCATTTTAGTAATATTATGTTTAGAAGTTTTTTTAATTTCTATATTAGATAAAAACTTGTTGAAATATAGTTTTGGATGTTTTCACAAGTTTTGGGTACCAAAAAGTAATTAAATTTTTGGGTTGGATGAAAAACTAGACGGATGCACATTTTGACGACTTTAATGGTACCCGACGCCCTATTCAAACTTAAGTGGTATGTCTGCCCCAATTCTCAAACTTAAGTGGTACCCGAGATATTTTACCTGTTAATTAGTCATGTTGTTTTCTTCCTGGTTTATTTATTTAAAACGTATTTTCCCTTTTTGATCGAGATACTAAATACGTTTTCTTAATCACATATGTATAATCCATCAACAGTGATCTTACCTTGACTGAGAAATTTTGACTCGAAAGTATATGTGAAGGAATGATAAACCTTTGTTAATGGATTAGGATGTTAGTTTTAGCTCAATTTGATGGTGAAGATCATAGCTTTAGTTCAATTTGATAAGTTTTTAATTATCATTCATTTTCTTGGTATTATTTTAGTTTTTAATCTCAACCTTACGTCTATGAATCATTTTAGATGTCAGAAATGGGATGACGACGGGTCGGAGGCGGATAATGCATATTCGTTACGCTACCCAAAATAGTTCAGATTTTACCCATACCCATAGCCATATAAGAAACGGGTAGAAAATCAAAATTGCACATACCCTTTCGGGTTTCGGGTATCCACGGTTATCCATCGATAATAATTTTCCTTTATAATTCCAACCAACACATTACATAAGAGGAAAAATAATTCATTAGAATGAAGAAAATTAATTAAAATAATACAATTATATGAAAGTAATATATTTATATGCTAAATAGAAAATATGTTAAGAAAATAATGATTATTTCTAGATAAATTAAAATACATATGCACGTGTATAATCGAGCGAGTTCGGGTTGGATGGTGAGAAAACCATGTTCACTCATCACCCACAACATTCGGGTTCGAATTTTACCCGTATTCACTAAAAATCCTTCGGGTTTGGGGTTTAGGTCGGATTCGGACGTATAAACATGATTAAGGATATTTTTGTCATTCCAACGGAAAACTCTATGATGTATGTCTGTTCATTTTTATCTTTTCAACAACTAAATTATTTGGATGCCCTTATCATACCATATAAAATTGTATGTTTGGTTCGAATAATTTCTATCAATAAAATATAACCGTCCAACGGGCGGGCCCAAATCTAGTATAATGAATTTACCAGCACCTCATTTCCCGTTACGTATGAGTTGTCTTCTTAATTGCATAGTAGACTACTCACATCAAAACAAGTTTGGAGTTTGGACAAAACTTCATAGAAAGGACATAAAAAAAACCATATTCAGACGATTTGGATGCAAGTTTTGCAAAAGTTAAAAAAAATTATTGTAATTTACAAAATGATATTATTGTTATCTTCCGAAAAAAAAATTAGTATCACTTGTTACCATTTTGATACCAATCGTGTACCATCTTCGTTTTTAACTCAACCTTTGAAATTTTTTGCACAAAAATAACATGCTCATTGTGATTTACAAATTTTTAAACAATTATTTTTGGAGACAAAATATACCACCCTATATTTTAGGACATGTTCATCATGTTTTTTACAATGAACCACGATGACATGCTTATTATAAAACATTTCTATTTTTTTCTGTGGAATAACTTTTTTTTTATAAAAAGCACCGTAATATATTAAAGATTAGCATCGGGTTTTATCAATCTCCAACAAGTCCCAAATAGGACTAGGTGGGCAATCGACCCATATAAAAGGTTGATTCCATTGTGCCTAGTGTTTTTCTTGAACGTACAAATACATCATTTTAAGTTTTTTTTAAAACGATACATATTTAGAAGTCATAGTTCATTTGCTCATACGTACGTAATTTCCTGTGTTTATTTTTTATTTTAATTTTACGGGAAGTACTTCATAATTGCTAATTTCCTATTAGTATGAGTCATCAATCATCATTATGTATATCGCAATTTCCGATAATATTTTTTATTCAGTACCAGACAAATCGCAATTTCCGGCAATTGTTTCAATTAGCTACCTATTCTCCCCGAAAAACTATTCTTTTTATCAAACACAACCTTCTTATATTTACCAAACACAACCTGCCCAAGTCCGCAAATAAGAAAACGGAAATGACGCAAATCCATTTAACGATTTGGAAGAGTAAATTTTGCAGGTTGGATATTTGAATATTGAACAAGTCGAACATTTTCATAAATATGTGTTTACAAACCGTGACCAAACAACTTTATCTTATTCTCTTTTAGTTTTGGAATGTTCAAGGAAAAAGGTCGATAACAATTCTGGTAGTCATGGCTCTTGCATGCGTCATGATTTCCATCTAGAATTGCCCCTTTTGCTTACAAATTTGAAACTAGTGCTTAGTACTAGGGCTGGAAGTTTGGTACCGGTACTTGTGATATACCGAATACCGTACCAAATTTGCTTATATTTGGTATTACCGAATACACGTATTATTTTTTGGGATTCAATTTCAATTGTTATTCGGTATTAGGGATTACGAGATTGAGATCGGTATATACCAAAATACCGAATAATACTGAGATGTAAGCTAGTGTGTATTTTATTCTCTCGACTAGACTCTCTCATTCACTACTACATGACCCTCAACCACCAATCTATTGTTATTTTCATAACACCAAAAAGTAAACACTAGTATTAGTCTTCTCTCGGCCTCCAATTCGTCAAATTAAAGATTACCAATGACAAAAACTTGAGATGTCACCTCTCCTCCATTCTCTTTATCCATATCCTAGCTCTAGACAAACTCAATACTCTTCGCTTAGTCTCTTTGTCCTATATTTAAACAAACAAATATAATTTATATATTTAATTTTTAATTGTAAAGGCATTTAATTTTGTATTCGGTAATACCAATTGGGATACCGAGGTATCGATTGGGATACATAATTAGTTAGGGATTGGGATTGGGATACCTAAATTATTTAGGGATTGAGAATGAGATAGAGTTTAGGGTGTAATTCGGTATTCGCGATTTTGGTATTTGGTATTGGGATACCGATACCGTACCGATTTTCACCCCTACTTAGGACTAGGAGTGTGTCAAACCGAAAGAAATATATAGGGATGTGTTTAGTAAATATCATAAATTACAAGGTCAAACTAGTTAGATATTGAAGTAAAGGGATTTATTTGCTAAACTCAAGGAAGTACAAGGACTGTATCATTAGTTACCTAATATTTTATAATAAACAAATTTCGTTTAATTTTTATATAAATTTCAGCCATCCACAAAGATAAAAATTAAAATAACAGACGAGTCGGCATTTTAAAAAAATATTCTTTTGTTTAAATAAGACAATTTATTCTGATCGAGCAACTTATCAATTATCATTATATAAACTCTTTTGTTGGTTTTTACTTCATTTTCAACACAGAACATTTACTTTCTTAAAATCCAATAGGATTTCATATTTGGTTATGACTTTTCTTGAATTCTGATACAGACGTGAAACACAAGCACCACTAACTTAAAAGTGGTCATTAGTTTAATTAAAATTTTCTGTGAACCATTTTCAATTGTCATTCCTCAGCTTCCTTCCATTCATTTACTAAAAGAAATGGGAAAAGTTAGGTCGGATTACCGACTGAAATTTTAAAACATAAAATAAAATTTCCTCCCACGCCAAGGTACAGTTTAGAAAACAAAAAGAATCAAATAATTAAAAATAGGGAGTTGTGGGAACTTACTTCACATCGAATTGGTCACCATAATTGTAAAAAATAACTTTCCTCTAAATTATTAATTTAATTCGTTCTTATCTTTTTTTTTTTTTTTTGGTAACTTGTATAATCGGTTTCAAAAGGAAATAAAAAACAAAATATTCGATTTTGGGTTTTTGGAGCATTGTAGTTACTTTGTATTTAAATATTCAAATCCTTGTGGTCCCATATACAGTATTAAATCAAATTTGGTGATCTGTAATGACTTTCCTCTTTCCCCAAAAACATTGTTAATAAAATTTGTTTTTGACAGCACCTGTATTAATCAATTGACGATATAAATAATTAGTTATTATTAAATCCAGCCCATCTAAAATTATAATTTTTGAAATTGACAGGTTGGAAAAGTCTAAAATGTAGTTCGAATTTAAAATGCTTGTAGATTAAGATGGGGCATTTAATTTTCTCTTTTACCTACCAAACAAATGTAAATAGTTACTGTGATATAAAAAATTAAACTAATTACGGTAAGAGTTAGAATCAATCGTCACTCTATATAAGAATTAGAGATAATATTTTATTTTGGGATAAACTTTGACATAAAAGACAATGTAAACCCGAATTTTCAAATAAAACAGTTGTGTTCGAACTTTGAAAAAACTCAACAATGTTGGTTTGAAATTTGGGTTGACCGTTAATATTGATGGTCAAATATTTCTTCTATCTATGGTTCAACAATGCAATGATGAGGTGGTTGCGACATGACTTTCACATAGACATAATACCATATTTTAGTACGAACTTAACATAAAAGCTTTTTTTAGCCTGAAATTTCAAGTAAGAGTAACTTTTTATCGAATTTTGAAAGGAATAGACAAATTTAGCTCGAGATTTAGGTTAACCGTTAATACTGACAAAGAAGGGTGCAAAGAGAGATAGATTCGGGCAATGAAATTTTGGGGGCCTGAATCAATTTGATTTTTTAACCTTTGTACGTCACGGAAGAAATGTCTGACCATCAATATTAATGATCAACCCAAAATATAAGCTAAATTCATCCATATATATTTCCAATTTCAGACAAAACTGTCTTATTTGAAGTCAGGCGAAAATTGTATTTTATGTCAAAATTCAGAGCAAAATAGAGCATTATCCATTTCTTACAAAAAAAAATGTTATGGAAATTGAAAGTCACGCGGCAGTCACCTCAACATTATATGATGAGTCATACACTTGATAAATGTTTGACTATCAATATTTATGACCAACCTTAGTTTCTTACCAAATTGTCTTATTTGAAAGTTGAGACCAAAATTCATACTAAAATAGAGTATTATCCCTAAGCATTATACACCTCTCTTTGCGAATTATAAGGAGCCTTGAGTAACAATGGCACTTGTTTATACACCTCTCTTTAACAGATTTTGATGTTGTTTCATCTAATGTTATATCATTTTACATTAGGGTTAAAGACACATTTGGTCACTGAGATTACAAAATCGGGACATGTTTAGTCACTAGAAAAAATTAATATCAAAGTTGGTCACTACAATTACTAAAACTGGACACATTTAGTCACTCGCCGTTAGTCTCCGTCCAACTCCGTTAATGAAGTCCGTTAAGTGATGATGTGGCAAACAGAATTGCCTAATCAGCCGGATATAACCCAACAAAAATAAAATCCGACCCGCCACGTCATTATAACCCGCCATGTCATTAAAACCAACCCAACCCATAATCCAACCCCACCCAACCCTTCTTCCTCCTTCCTCCCACCACCTTCCAACCCACCCAGAAGACCAAAAAACCCCCTTTCCCACTTCTCACCTTCTCCAACATCGAAACCAATCTCCACCACCCCCACCTCCGCCCCAATTACAACCACCACCACATCTTCACATTCTTGGAAGAGTACTCGAACCCTTCAGGATGATGGAACCCTTTGTGCAAACACTGAACAACAATGGTGGGCGACACACCTGCAAACCCCATCACTTCATTGTTCAGACCCCTCGGTCCGTCAATGGGATGATCCAATATGTAAGCGGCAACTTCTCTAATCGCACCTTCCCCTACCCTTGTCCCTCTTTTCAACCCCTCCCCGTTGGTCGACACCGGCAGTCCCTGCGGGTTGTTCAATGCATTAGGCTCCTCGTCGCTGGGCTTGAACACGGATACGAACCCTTGCCCTGATGGGTTCCTCATGAAATAAGTCCCCCCTGTTCCTTCCGACAAACGGATCGACGGGTTCTAGCCAGAAATCCCTACCAGCTTGCCCCTGATTTGGCGCCTCAATCGACGACTCCTGATTCTGCTTCTGGTTCTGCTTCCGATTTTGATTAGGGTTTGTTGCGGCAGCGACGGAGATCTCGAAATCTCTATTCAGCGGCTGGGCTCTAACCTTGGCGGTTTTCTGGACGAGGAGGTGAATCGCGGCGGCGTCTGCGGCTCTGGTGTCGCGGATCTCGTCGATGAGGCGCTGGTCATCGTGCCTCTGACCGTTGTAGAAGATTTCCTGCTCGTCGACGTCGACGAAACCCTTGCCCTCTTGGAAGATGCGGTGTTTTAGGTATCCGACGTTTCGGTACCGGTCGAGGCGGAATTCGAATTCTTTGCCGCAGGTGGTGCGGACGGTGATGAAGAGGAGGTCGGAGAGCTTGAGGACCAAGTGGAGGACGTTGCCGGTGGTGATTCCGTAGTCCTTGACCAGATCGGCGCTCCGGAGGAAAGGAAAAGGAGGAATCGGAGAAGAGAAGTGGAATCGGAAAGGTTGGGTTTGGTTTATGGGTCGGGTGGGTGCATGGGTTGGTTGGGCATATGACATGGCGGGTTTAGTGACGTGGCGGGTCGGGTTTGACCATTTCCAACTCAAAACGGCGCTGACTAGGAACCTCTGTTTGCCACATCAGCACTTAACAGACTTCATTAATGGAGTTGGACGGAGACTAACGGAGAGTGACTAAATGTGACCTGTTCCAATAATTCGAGTGACTAAAATTGATATTAATTTTTTCTAGTGACTAAACATGTCCCAATTTAGTAATCTCAGTAACCAAATGTGTCTTTAACCCTTTTACATTCTGAATTGCTATTTGTCGCCCTAAAATTTAAATTTTATCGCCCTAAATCACACTAAATTGACACATTTACCCTTAATCTCCATTTCTAACCTAAATCCTAAACAACCGCCTACACAGAGCCATGGAACTGCTTCCTCTTCGCCTCCGATTCCGAGGAAGTCGATCAAAACGCGGCGGGCGGTTCTTGTAGAATGAACGAACACGGAGGAGAGCATAATCAAGCAAGATGACCGGCGATGGCGACAGAGGGAGAAAGTGGTGAGAGCGACGGAGAAGCAACAGTTGCTATGCTGGTTTCGTGCAGAGAAGTTCGGAATGGTGTGCGTTTGTCTTCTTTCCTTGCGGGAAACATAAAATTGCTCAGCTGTGCATATCATTCTTCTTTTGCAGTTATGGGATTTGAGTTTTTTGTTTTTAATTTATTATGAAACAAGTATCAAAATAAATTTGCTCCCCGCCGATCCCACTACCCTCATCCGTCGCTTCTGCTCTCAGCCACCCACCAACAGGATTTCAGCTGCCGCTACTGCCACTCCCACAACCGTTGATACTCTGTTTCCGGCAGTCTGCATGTTGTTGAAGGTTTGTGTTTGTAAGAAAAAAAAACTAGGGACATTAGGGTAAATTGATTAAGCGTTAGGGCGACGAATAACATTTTTTAGGGCGACGAATAGCAATCCCCTTTACATTATATAAACATTTGCGTTGATAAAATTTTGGTCCCATTTACTTAGAACGAAGGTGTCATAATAATATTTGGTTGTGAGGCTTAATCATTCTAACCCATTGCCCTTGGTAAGTTCTTCTTTTGGCAAAATGGTTAGGTTGGTTATTTTCTTTTCTACTATCTTGCTCTCTTCAAGACAATAAGCCCTATTAATTACACTGATGACTGATGTGATATTTCACTTTTAAGTTAGAGTTCACAAGAAAATAAAATTTGACCAAAAGAGGTAAGCCAGAACAAGAAGTAAATAAGTGAATTCTGGAGTTGTTTTTCCGATTTTCCTCAAAGCGTCATTTACTAGCAAAGTGCAAAGAGGCCAAAACAAGGATTAAGGGAAAAAGGACAGGTAAGAAGAAAAAAATATATAATTAACACATTAGGAAGCTTCATAGTTAGATAGAATACAAAAGGAAGTTTCCCATTTGCAAATAACTAAACAATTTTCCATTCATTGAAAATTTGACAAATTTGAATATGAAATACAAAATGATAATAGTTAGTTTGGTAGCTGCACATGTAATTTCTATTCAACGGCAAATAAGAAAATTCAATAAATGGTTAGAAACTTTTATTATTATTGCTTAGTCAGATTAGAAGTCGCATTGATTTTTATGGCTTATTTGGCTCTAGTGTAGTTTTTGTAAAACAAGGATTTTAAAAAACTATATTTTAAAAAAGTAGTTAAATATTTAACTGATAAATTATTAAAATTTTATTTTTATAGCTTAGTAGGGTTTATGAGACGTGATAACCACAGAAGTAAATGACGGATGGGAAAAATAACTATTGTTGGTCACTATCGACAAATTTGTTTTTGCAATGATTGTGAAATCGTACCATAAGCTATACCGAAAAGTTAGTAATATGATAGTTTGTACTAAAATTGTAGTTGAGCCATATTTTTATCATTTCTTACTGCAAAATTGTCTATCATTGTGTTTTTCGATCAGACCAACCGATATGATAGGATTTCTATAACATTGTGTTTTTGCTTTGTGATGTTTCTGTATACTATATTAGCAAGACCAATTTAGAAAATAGAAAAATTGTACTAAATGACTCACAATCCCCTTTACCTTTTATACACAATTCCTTATGGCCTTGGGCAACCTCATAACTTGCAAACCACTCAAAAAAATATCCAAACAAACAAACAAAAAGGAAATAATAAAGGGTAAAGGTTATAATAAGAAATTAAGAATGATGACAATAATATCACACCTATTGTCCACTTTGTCTAACATAAAATTATTAAATAAGAAAAGATGGAAAATTAACAGAGAAGGATAAGAGGAAATGCCTTCCCACTTTCCCAACATTATTTTATCTTATTAGTTTTTTTTTTCCACCAGATTCCAACTAAAATAAAATACCAAAACAAAACTATATTATAAAATATATAAATGTTTAATCATTACAAACATATTCATCTATTCTTTCCCTTTCAATTATTTAAAAAGATTTGTAATGTTATTAATTTTTTAAGCTCCTTTCAGACAGACTTTGGAAAGTTAGAATTTAAGAGCCTAAATTAGCTCAACAACAGCACAAAATAATCAATAAAAGAATTACCAAATATCCTTTTCTTTATTACCTCAAACCCCTCCTTTTCTCCTTTCTTCTCCCATTTCAAAAGTCTCAAACTCACAAATTCCAAAAATCAAAATTTTTCATACACCACCTCCATGAATTTCTTCTTCTCTGCCCTTCTTCTCATTTCTTACTTCTGAAAAACTCGCAAAATTCAGAAATTATATTTTCATTTTAATTCGATTTTCGCCTATTTTCTCCAACAAAAACTCAGTTAGTTAAGCACTGCTTAAGCTTAACTTCAAGCTTCTGTAATCTTAAAATAAAATTAAGCTTCAAGTCTGAGTTTTCCAGATTGAAATCCTTCTGTGAAAGTTCCATACCTTCTGAGCAGTTGCCAGTTTGATTTTTTCCCCCTGTCCCCTCCTTTTTTTTTTTTGTCCTTCAAAACTTTACATTTCTGGGTGTCAAAGTTCAGTCTGGTTTTCTTGCTGGGTTTGAAGAATTTCAGCTTTTTTAATTCGAAGTTGAAAGCTTTAATGAATTGAGCAGAAATTCGAAGTGGGTTTCTCCTGATTTCTTGAGGAAATATTTCTGATAAGCCAAAAAAAAAAATTCAAGGGTTGAAAAAACAGGGAAAGCTTTTAGGGTTTAAGGAAATGGAAGCAAGAGAAGTAGTAGTTAGTAGTGGTGGTGGGGTTACGGTGGTGGGATCCGATGCTCCGTCGGATTACCAAATTTCTCACAGGTCAGATCATTCCAACTCTGCCGCTCCTCCTGGATCAGCCCAATTCCCTCCGCCGCAGGCGGTGGTCGGAGCCCCGTCGCCGATGTCGGCGGGGATGCCCGTCAAAAAGAAGAGAGGGAGGCCAAGGAAGTACGCCCCTGACGGAAGTGTGCCCATGGCTTTATCACCCAAGCCGATCTCCTCTGCCGCTCCGGCGCCTCCGCCGGTGATAGATTTCTCCTCCGAGAAGCGCCCTAAAGTGAAATCGGTCACCAAGAAATACGAGCCACCTCCTCCACCACAGCAGCCACAGGCACAGGCAGAGAACTTCGGTGAGTTTTTAGACAAAAGTTTTGAGCTTTATGTGTGTTAGATAGATGTTTCCTTTTTGTTCATATATAGTTATATACATGGGGTTTTTTCTGTTTTATGCATCAAGTCGAGATCTTTTGATTTCGCTTGTTGTTACTTTTGGATCGAGATTGGAAAAAGTGTTGAGATACAAATGGTAGGTCAGAGAATGAAACGTGACAAAGAATCTCCAATTGCGATGAAATTGAGAGCTGAGCAGGGTAATATGTAATTTGGGACATTTTGGAGCTTCCCTGAATTCCCTTTTATGGACGAAAAGCTGGGCTTCTTCTGTCAATTCTGCAGAAGTTGACCGGGTTGACGAATTGGAAAAGAAAGGGGTTTAAGAACACACAACTGAACTCTTCTTTTTAGCGTACTGGTGTATATGTTCCTTATGTTTTATGCTCTGTATTTTTCTTCCCTTGCTATCTGAATGTTTCTGTTGCTGGTTTTGAGTCTTGTTTATTCTTTGGCAAGTCTTTTGTGATTCTGTGACTGATGCTTCTTTTCCGCTCAAGTGGTTAGGAAGGGGAGAACAGAGAACTTGGGTGTTGAGTTGACTGGGCTATATTGGGCTTATGTGGTCAACTTATAATTTCTACTTTCTTGTCGCCGCTTCTTTTTTTGTTTGTTTGTCTTCCTATAGCTGAAGTGGGGACGTGGAGATAAGTAGCAGTGGTCTCTAATGTGTCTTGGTAGTTTTCTGAATGTCTTCTTGGGATAAAAAAAAATGAAGAATTTTTGTGTTTTGTGCCTATTGCAACGCCTTTCTTTAGTTGGATATGCCTTTCATGTTGAAAAGGTTGGAAGTTTTGATGATGGTGTTGATGATTTTGACCAGAATATGCACCTGCTGTGAACGATTGGGTCGCATGCTCTGCTGGCGCTAATTTCACTCCTCATATCATCACTGTAAATGCGGGCGAGGTATGCTGTCGAAAACACGACTTGTGTTTCCATACTTATTGTAATCTGGTTCTACATGTAGAACAAGACCATATATACGGCTACTGTCCTATTTGGTCTGGAGTTTTGAGTTTTGACCCCTTTTTTCTGGGAAACTGTGGTTGAATGTTTCTACTGGTATTATTCTTGTCTTCGAGAACTTCTCTCTATATCTAATTCAGGAAGTTGGCAAGTTTTATTGATGTTCGTGGTTGAATGCTACGTTATTGTAGTCATTTCCTATCCTTTTATGGTAGCTTGAGCATGTAAATCCAGATTCAATATAAGAATAGTACGTATTAAGACACAAGCTTAGGGTTTGTGACTTCTGTGATAACAAATTCAGTTTCTTCATGGTTCATTATTTAGGATGTTACGATGAAGATCATATCCTTCTCTCAACAAGGTCCTCGCGCTATATGTATACTCTCTGCCAATGGTGTCATCTCCAGTGTCACCCTTCGTCAGCCTGATTCTTCTGGAGGTACACTAACTTTCGAGGTAAGAGATTCTCTCTCCCTAAATTACTTATCCTAAATTACTGATGTAGTTATGACAGTTGAAGAAGGCTAATATACACACTCCCTATATGAACTATAAATCTTCTTCCAGGGGCGCTTTGAAATACTATCCTTATCTGGGTCATTCATGCCTACTGATTCAACGGGAGGGACAAGGAGCAGATCTGGCGGCATGAGTGTCTCGTTGGCAAGTCCAGATGGTCGAGTTTTGGGTGGCGGTGTCGCTGGTCTGTTAGTAGCTGCGGGTCCAGTTCAGGTCTGCTGCTCTCGAACATTCCTTACTGTTTGTTTCTCACTCTTTTTTGCTTGTCTTGCAAGAAACCCCATTTCCTCACTTGGACATCCTTTGCTGGTCGAATCAGGTCGTGGTAGGCAGTTTTCTGGCGGGGAATCAGCACGAGCAGAAGCCAAAGAAACCAAAACCAGATTCCTTCACCATAACAACAACAACAACCACAACCAATGCCATTCCCATCTCAGTCGCTGATCCTAAATCTGGAATCACATCGACCTCGTTCCGAGGAGATACGTGGTCTTCTATTCCAGCCGATTCGAGAAGTGAACAAGGCAAGATTAACATGACAGTACATGCAGGGTGAGTCTTTGCTGCTTCTTCAGCAGACCACAAAATCATCCAAGAGAGTTGGAATCATTTGTAGGAGCAACATGATCTCTCACCTTGTGTTTATCTCTTTTTTTCCCTGTTAAATTCGCGTCTTTTGTTGTGTTCTTGCCTGTGTACACAGTTAATTCTTGCCTGGGATGTCGATTTTTCGGTTGAGTTATTATTGTTTAGATGGAGAGAAAAAAAGAGGGTTGCTAGTGATTAGTTGGGGGTGGTTAATTAGTGAGAGGCTGCTGCTGCTGCTGGTCTCATTGTAGAATACAGGATGATGATGTACTATTTATTTAGTTATATCTTCAGGGTGACTCCTCTTACTGTCGTTAACTTTGAGAGTGATTTGCAGAGTTTAATACTGCACTGCCTGTTGTTTCGCCATGGATTGCTCATTGATGGAGGATCTATAGACTGGTTCTTCTGATTGTCTTACTGAAGATGAGAAAAAGCATGTCCCTCCTAAACTTTGACTTTCTTGTTCTACACCGACTTTTTGGAAGTTCGTGAGTCTCCATTGAACCACAAATGCAGATGGATGTGTTCCCATTAACTCAAATTATAATGTCGTGAAAGTTCTAAATTCACACGAAATCTGCGATGTATCACATACTTTTTTTACATTGTTTTCTTTCAAATAGTTTTGTACCAGTTTAGCAATAGTTTTTAGCAATTAAACGAGAAAAACTCGAGCCACTAATTCTTCTAGTTCAACTGTTCGATCTGGTTCTTGACCAGCAGTTTGATAGGTCAAAAACAATGTCAAATGCCAACCAAATTCAATGCCCTGAAATGCTCAAGATTCTGTCAATGTCATGCATTGTCGACCAGGGGCGGTCTAGACCTAGTGGTGATTGAACAGTGGTTTGAAGTCAACTTACCCATAAAAAACACGAACCGTTATGAATGGGTTAATGTTGAGCAAGTTACGATTACGAAAATCTCTATTAACAATAATGTGAGTGTGTGAATCGTTGATCTCCACATTCTATTTCTTCCGTAAATAATACTATGATAAAGAATTGTCTATTTATCATCGTACCACAAACCAATCTTCTTATCTTTTAATCACTCTCCATTGACCATAAACTTTGGAGGAGAACAGAAGATTATATGACAGAGGACAAATATACCAACAACCATTAGACTTTGGATGTATGCTCCACTATTAATTGAGAAAAATTTCAATAATTTTCGACGGTTAATCTTGTGAAATTTTAAGATTGTAGGTTGTTCTTTTCTTGATCCATTCATTTTAATAAAACGAATGTCTATTCACTGTTCATAAAATTAAAAATATATATATATATATACATATACGCATGTATAAAATTAGTCCATTTAAAATGTAACTCACTCAATTATTTTCATCCTGCCCAACCCAACCCTACTCATTTACCATGGTAGGATATGATCTTTAAGTATTTCGTTCATGTCTCGACGGATCAATTTAGATGGCAAAAACCACCATACCTAGACTAAGACATCCCTACTAGTGAGCTTACTTTAAAAGCGAGTATATTAGTTTAAAACAAAATAACAAGACCAAGACTTTGGACTTTGGTTTGGTTATAGCCTTATAGGCAGAATTTGTTTAGTAACATACGATAGCCAATGGGAAACTTCTATAGCAGTGAACTTGCCACCTCAACCACCCAAAAAAATAAAAATAAAAATTGTTCTCCTAGTGGCTTGCCATGGGCATAACACGTTTGTATATATATGATTAGCTCCATAAAACGGGCAAAGCAAAGGCAACTGCACCTGAAACTTTCACCACTTAACCTCACAATGCTTGGAAGCCTACATTACTTGTCTCACTCAACATAATTTTCGTGCCACATATTTTCATACAGTTTCACCCACACTTTCTCTGAATGTATGCTATACACTTCAGTTAAATTAATTTGATCATCCCATTGTATATAAATCGACCCTTGAAAGCATCTATCAAAGGACCCAGCAGCATCATAATCATATCATTTGATCTTTTACCATATATTGGTATTAAACAGAATGCACATGGAGTTTCTTCTTCTGAAGCCCATTTCAGTGATCTTGATCTTGTGTTTGCTGGCAGCTGTTCTGCTTTCAACCTTGTCATCACCTGTCTTCCTGCTCTCCCTGTTCAATAGCATGGTTCTGGCCACTGCTGTTGGGAGCTGCAGCAGCAGGAACTCGTATGAGGAGCACGTCGATGGTGGTGGTGGTGGTGGTGTATGGAGCTCGTTTCAGTCTTCATCTTATGGAGGAGCTGGGGATGACTATTTGTGTTATGCTGCTGTTAGGAATGATGATGAGGATGATATGTCTTGTGATGCTAAGGATGAGGATGATAGTGATGGTGAAAGCAAAGATGGTTGCAAGGAGGAAGATGATGAGGAGTTGGAACATGGCTATGACGAAGATGACGATGATGATGGGAGCGATGGCGAGGTTGGGTGGCTAGATGAGGGAGATTGTGAGGAAGAAGAAGAAGAAGAAGAAGAAGAGGAAGTGGCAGTAGTGGATGATGATAGGAACCATAGGTTGTATGAGGTTGATGGTGGAGAAGTGTTGCATGACAATTTGGAAAAAAGAGCTGAAGAGTTCATTACAAAGGTTACTAAAGGATGGAGAGATGAATTGTTAAGGGATCATCAGACAGAGCAATGGGAAATGGTTTGATTGAATGAGACAAGACTGGTTTTCTTTTTTGGTGTCTGGTTCTGCTGTCAATCCTCAAAAATTTTGTATGCTATTCTGTTTATATGTTTTTTTCCTCAGTTTTTGCTTTGTGCCTTTAGATGATGTTCACGAATTGAGTGGCATAGTAGTCACATCCAGATGGTGTGCGGCAATTAGGTTCACATGAATCCATTTTTACAATCCAAATATGGACCTCCGTTTTCCCTTTGGTTTAGATTGGGTCTGATTCTTGATCAGGCGAGACCATGATGCAGAACTGTTTTCATTTGCATTTAAGGTTACAAATAGTTAATCTAAATCTGGCGTTAAAATAGCATAGGGAAGCAAAGACACGTCTCCCAAATTTGAATCCAGCCATAGGTTGGTGTAAGGTATGTTAAAAGAGACCAAAAGCAAATGATTGAATATGACCATAAGTTCAGCAGCCATGCAATTACTTGCTTGCTGAAACAAAAAATTGTTCAATAAACTAAAATCAAACTTATCAAGCTTGCTTCGGGATCGGATAACTTATTGTACAAGTAAAGTGCATCTGATTTTCCCAAGAGTACAACTATGGTACAAGGGAGCTGGCTAAACATGCGGTAGTCATGACAACAGCTACAGCCAAACATGAATCATAAGTATTCTACACTAACCAAGACCAGCTGTTGCATCCTTGGGACGTGTGTCCTCATCAACTCGTGGTGGTCGAATAATCTTGTCAATCAGACCATAGTCAAGGGCCTCCTGGGAATCAAAGCGTTTCATTCTACTCAAGTCCTTGTCAATCTGCACAAACACTTACGTTAAGAGCGGGGATAAAAATTGAGGCAACACCATTCATGTATTAGTGAAAAAAGCCAACCTTCTCGAAAGGTTGTCCGGTTTTCTTTGCCAATTCCTTGTAAAGATAGTCCTTGACTCTAAGAAGCTCATCTGCCTCATTCCGAATGTCATCCGCCTGTGAGAAAAATGTCAATTGAATTAAAAAAAAAAAATTGGCAAGGAAATGTCCACAATGGGGTTTACACAATGAAATATCATAGTAGCATTCTTTACCTGACCACGAGCTGCCCCAGCTGGAGACTGCAGTGCAATTCTGGAAAGAGGCATTGCAGACCGTTGTCCCTGTGTAACATGGGAAAAATTGAAATAAGGTTTGTCAAACACTTTAGCACACTTGATCACTGAAGGTTAATGGGTGGTCGAACATTTTAGCAGGAGTTTAGCCGGTTAAGAGACTGAGTGCAATTGAAATCTCACTTTTTCACCAGCTGCAAGAAGAAAACCAGCCAGATTATATGCAAACCCAACACAGTGGGTACCAACAGGACTCTTCAAGCTCTGCATGGTGTCATAGATAGCTAGACTGGGAGTAAGCTGCAAACAGAAGAATGCACACTCTTAGCGTGAAAGTATAAACAAAAGCAGTTTGAGCACAACAAAAACCAAATAGAAGCATTCAAGTTGAGAGAATAAAATACACGAAACACATACATCTCCACCGGGTCCATTAATGTAAAAGTACATCCTTCTGGACTCATCAACGCTATCAAGGTACAACATTGTTCCCAATATTTGGTTGCTGAATTCTTCATCGATTTCCTGCCCGATGAAGATGACTCGTTCTCTATACTGCAGCAAAATGATTCGGAAAGGTTTTCAAGCCATCTAATGAAGGACAAAAGGCTTTGGTAAACCATGCTACAATATGTCATTAGGGTGAAAGTTGTGTTCACAACGAACTAACCACATTCATACAAATAACTTACGAGGGCATTCCACAAATCAACCCATTGCCAAGTTCCCTCCCCTGGTGTCCTATAGGGTACTCTTGGTTCGCCTATAGGCATCATTTTAACCGCTCGAATTGGTTTAGAGTTGCGAATCCTGCAGGAAAAGGATAGCACCAGCATTCATCATAAGTAACTAGAGCCCAGAAAAGAAGTTTCAGCTCAATATACGATTCTTCAAACGAGATGCAACTAATTCAAAACTCACAAGAAAGCAAGAACCTAAATGTTCAAGCTTCAAACTTTTACGAATCATGCATATAGTCTCAACTCTAATCAAGCCCCAAAAGAAGCAGAATTGTAAAAAGTTCCGAACTTTACCCGGAATGGAGGCTCTTATGGACTCGGCCGAAGAATTCTGCAGTGACATTGGGTCGCCCAATTCCATGAACACCTGCAAATTCGCAAAGACAACAAACAACACACAATCACGAGAATGGAAAAATTGTAATGCCCAATTCCAAGAACGGAGAAGGGAGTTTTCTAAAGAGCAGGACTTGGAGATTGCAGCTTCAATCCGGAGTAAAGGTTCGTCCCGAAGCTGCCCACAGAAGACCATACAGAATCAAAATCCGGAAAGTAATTGAAAGTTCAATTGCGCTTTAGCTATATTAGAGCATGGAGAGAGAGAAGACTATAGGCTGGAGGGTTGAACCTGAGAGAAGGTTGGTGGAGGTTAGTATTGAGCGAGGACGCCATTATTGTTGTTTTGCGGAGCTTGCTGAGTTCTTCCGAGTCCTGTCGTGCGAGTTTAACAGTTTAAGGTCTTCCTAGTTCCGAGAGAGGTTTGAGGATTGGAGTTGGAGTTAGACCGTTTAGAGAGGAGGGAGGGCAGATTATGGTGTTCCCTGTATCACGGTAAGATCGGAATATTGATTGGGCCTTGAACCCAACAACAATCTTTTCTATCAGCCTTTCCTACATATTGCGATAGCAACACAGCCCATACCCACTGCACACAGGTGCCCAAGTGAAAATATTGTTTCACTTTGAGATGTTATTATACTCATAATGTATTTGTAGCATTATAGAAATAATGTTGATCATATAAAAATGTAGGTATTAACAAATTGAATCGCTTTGGATATATCCTCTAAATAACCAACAAATATTTGGCCAACCAATTTAGATTGGACAAATGAAATATAAGACAAAAAAATATATGATTGATTTCCGTCCCCATCTACACAATTATATGTTCCCTTCCAATTCAATTGTTCAAGTATGCTATATTTTCTATCGAGTCTCAAAATGTTTGGTGATATTAATATCATTTTAATTGTGTTGTTCGAAACTATAGTGTATTATTATTTATAGTTATTTCGATATTTAGATCTTGACGAGATTCGTTGGTCTCGAGTGTTTTTTTGAATGGTTATTGTCGTTCTATATTTCAAACTTACCTCTTGCTGCATTTTGTAATCCAATTGATTTTTTCATTTAATAATCATTTTTATTTTTTATTCTGTCTCAGAATTGATTCACTATTCGAATTTCACCCACTCGTTACATCGATTGATTTTGGATTTAAGTCGTGACAACTACAAACTCAAGGATAAGCAAAAGTACAATGTCAAATGAATTGTCATTTGAAGTAAAGATAACGATAACAATAACCAAATGTGCGCTTATAATTTCTATATATATGTAGTGATCCTGCCAGCCAGCTATGATCCACCTTTTCCATTTCCCATTTAGGATGAATTATCTAAGCCATGTTATTCGTTTAAATAAATCAAATCAATGTGTACACAAATTTCTAATAAAACAATTCCAACTCGTTGGATGAGATCTCAATTACAACAATCCACATTTATCCTTAATAGTTTATTACATTTGACACATTGGCTGTATCCTAAGGATGTTATCAACAAACTAATCAGAAGTGTCAATTCATTTCCACCTAAAGTTAATTCTCACGATAATACACTTTAGAATTAATACCTTATTATTGCCTGAATTATAACCATGTAATCAACTTTGACTCGTGGTTTGAGAAATTAACATCCTGTCTTAAACTATGCAGCATATAGACATAATTGGTTTGAAGCGTGGTTTGACCGTTTGTTTGGACGGTCAACGGCATGTAATCAACTTTGACTAGTGGTTTGAGAAATTAACATCCTGTCCTAAACTATGCAGCATATAGACATAATTGGTTTGGAGCGTGGTTTGACCGTTTGTTTGGACGGTCAACGACATGTAATCAACTTTGACTCGTGGTTTGAGAAATTAGCATCCTGTCCTAAACTATGCAGCATATAGACATAATTGGTTTGGAGCGTGGTTTGACCGTTTGTTTGGACGGTCAACACCGTTGACCGTTAGTCAACTGTCCAGGTCACTGCCATGTCAGCAAAAAAAAATTATAATCTCAATTTTCTTTATAGTTTCTTTATAAAATTGAATGATAAAGAAAAAAATTATAATTTCAATTTTCTTTTTATTTCCTTTATAAAATTGAATAATAAAAGAAAAAAAAATCGACCACCCATCCCCACCTTATCCCCTTGCCTTCTTTCCTTTTCGATCAGAGCCAAAAAAACCCTAACCATTTTTTTTTCTTCCAACCATTGCCCCTCGTATCCACTGCATAGCCACCAACGTTATCTTCCTCATATCCCCGACCAGAATCTAGGGCCGGAGTCATCCTTCCCAAAGACAACCTCGGCGACCTAACGGAGTCGACCTCACCAAACCATCTTTCGACGTCGACGAATATGGAAAGAGATGAATGTTTCGTGGCGAAGGCCCGGATTTAGAAATCAATGATCGAGGGGAAGGGAGACAAATCGTCCATTTCGAATCAGAATTCGCGCCTACGACCCCTTGAAGCGCTTCGTGTGGGCCGAAGAGGACGACGACAATGAATGGAAGCGGCCGGTAGGAGACTATTGGTGGGTTCTGAATCGCCAATGGGAGACGAGCGCAGGAAGAGGGAGATGAGGAAGGCGAGAATCGAAGGAGCCGAAAATCCTCAAGATTCAGGCCAGATTCTTCTGGGTTCCAAGTATTCAACTCAAATCAGAGGTTCCCGTGGTGACGACAGTGGTTTCTTCTGTGTTTTCCGATCATCTTTTTTTTTAAGTGAGCATCCATTTTTTATTTGTTTATGGTTTCTGACTTTCTGGGGAAGATAAATATGGATATGGGGAGAAGACAAAGGGGGAGGGGCAAAACGATGAAGAAAAATGAAAAGAAATAAAAAGAAAAATAAAATTACAGTTTTTTATTATTCAATTTTATAAAGGAAATAAAAAGAAAAATGAAATTATAATTTTTTTTGTTGACGTTGCAGTGACCTGGACAATTCTGTCTATACCACGTTCCAGGCCAATTCTGTCTATATACTGTATAGTTCAGGCCAGGATGTTAATTTCTCAAACTACGAGCCAAAGTTGATTACATAGTCATAGTTCAGACCATAATAAGGTATTAACCCTACACTTTAAGCAAAACTCAAATTGAAAGCACTTAAAGTTGTATCAGAGCTTGAAAGTATTGATAAAAGCATTGACTCGGGTAGAACAATTGAATACTAACCAATGCTCAAACTAAACCAACACTTCCAATAATTATTCTCATGCTCAAATACCACTTGATGTGATATCAAGTGAATTTTGTCTTAACACTAAAATGCTTCCAAGTGTTGATCCAGCGATCAACCAAAGGAAATAAATGATGCAATCTAAACAAAGACATCCTTCAACATCGAAACGTATTTCTCATAAACAGTATGATTAGCCTCACAGACCACAGCAACCTCTCCACAATAATGAATAACAACACTTAGGAACTGATGCCACTATTAGAACCGAACCAGCCTTCACCATCTCCTTGACGACACTATTGCCATCTACCACTTGGCACCAAGTGGATATCACCAAACCACGAAGTTTTAACGGTGAACTAAGAACGGTACGTCTTTTGACAATTCATTCAACATGGACAGGAGGCCATGGCCAGTGCGCTTCAGATTGAAGTTCTCCCGTATATGGACTTCCCACCATTCTCCTGAATACAAGCAGCACGAAAATACTCTGCTGTTTCTGGGACTGTATCGGCAAAGACTGCTTTCATCTTACCTACCACTATATCAAAGAACACCTTCGAGCTCTTCGACATTTGGTCCAGTTTGCTCATGAACAGAAAAATCACCCAAGGAACCGAAAACTGCACACCATTCAAACTACAAAAAACCTTGCAGCGGCTAAATAGGAAAAAAGAGCATAACTTCAGACAACCAAAAAGGATGTTGCAACTTGTTCGAGGCCATATTCAAAATCGAGAGATTTGATAGGCACGGAGAATTGCTTGATTCGTTCTTCCCAACCTTCAATGCAAGTTGCGCCATTTTAGACAGACGCTCTTGCTCTGCAAATTGGCGATCTAATCTCAACTAATCATGACTTCATAACGTTATCCGGACAATTGAGAGTCCAAAAGCAACACCAATAGATGAATAACTAAAATGATAGTTTTAAAACTCCCTCTTGCAATTAATTTTGCAGCAAAAGCAACACCAATAGATGAATAACTAAAATGATAGTTTTAAAACTCCCTCTTGCTTCCTGCAGAACTAGAACACTATCAGACTTCCACCATAATCTTTGCAGCAGCAGCTGTCAGCTGGTAAAGAAACTACTTGAACCACATGGAACATGCCAACTAGTTTCAACAGTATTGGATAGAACAGAGACGAAAGCCAAAGCCTTCAAAATCGACATGACGTAGTGATTCTATTACATTGACAGATGCAATTGGAGCCCAATTCAAAAAAACCGAGCTTCAACAGCTGCACCCACCCACTTTCAAATCTCCGTTCTTTTCACAATCATCATCAGGCTTCCAAACACATCCACAGCTAATAACCGATATAAAAATAAAAATAAGGGTTCGCCTCAGAGGTAGTGAAAGTCATCAGGCTATACCTCTGATAATACGTGCAATTAACATGTACATCATTGGCAAACCATGAAGTCCGAAACTTTACACGCTACATGAGAAATCAAGTTGTTAAAAAGTTGTAAATAAGCTAAAGGCATCAGAGAGATTCCAATTTTAGACTTGATCATCATCCTCCGAACCCAAAAGGAAAGGAGTAACTGATGTCCCTGTCTGTTCTATCATCAATTGCCCAATTCACAGACTGCATATACATACTTGAGAAGATAAACAATCAAGCACAAAGAAATTGAAACTTCTATTGCTGATAAGTGTACCTCAGAGAAAAATTGTTTTCAGAGATACAAACCATACCTCAAAGTATATTTAACACCATCACTGGTACACAAGCAAAACCATAAGAGGATTGTAGAAGACCAGTAGAATTAACAAAAACAAACAAATTAAAGTTCACCTCAGAGGTAGTGACAATATTGGAATTATCATCAGCTGTATTTTATCTGGTAATACATGACATTTCCATATGCATCATCGGCAAACCACGAGAGAATTTCAAAGGATCAAACAAAATAGCTAATCATAACAAAATATGGAAGAAGAAGGAAAGGCATCAGAGAGATTCCCATTGTAGACTAGTCATCATCCTCCAAACCCACAAGAGGAAGGGAGTAACTGATGTCCCTGTCTATTTTTATCATCACTTGCCCCTTCCAATTCCCCACAACGACCCAAACAACCAGAAATCAACAGCAGGATAAAAGATTGATCCTTTATTTTTGCCGGGTCTCAGTGCAATATTGCTTTCAGAAATACAAAACCATATCTCTCAAACTATATTTAACAGCATCAACGGTACTAAGAAGCACTGCAAAATCTTAGCATTCACAAACTGAAACGGAGACGGAAAATAAAGAACAATCAACGAAAACCCTAGCTCATGATGATGCAGAAAATCCAGGGTGAGGCTGGCAGAGTACCGAGATGGGTGAATGAAAGTGGCCAAGCGGATCTGACTTATAACAAGAAGAGATGAGATGAGCCTCTGTAGGTTTTGGGTACAAGGAGGCGGCCGTGAACTGCGAGAGTTTCAACTTTCATGTCTTTTTGCCACGTCTAGGGTTTTCTAGGGTTTTATTGTTTAAATGACTATTTCGACCCTTCTACGCCACAGAGAGATGGAATTGGGGCCCAGTAAGGTATCCGGGCTATTGTCCGGCCCATGTCACAAGTCGGATCAACATTTTTAGGAGTGGAAATAGTTAGTCACTACTCCGAGTGTTAAACGGAGTATGATCTTCTCGTGTCTGAATCGTATGTTGCCCATGCGTGTTGATCGTTCCAGTGCAGAGTTACTGCAAACTGAGAACATTCTACACTCTACACCGATGTATTATACTATGCACCGAAGGCAAACTCAGTAGGGCATGAAAAGTGAGGATTCGGGGCAAGTGATTTCTATGCTTAAACTACCAAAACATACACCCTTTTTGTTCATCTGAAGTTGAAAGGAATTTAGGAAGGCCTCTGGAACGAATTCCGTTTTCTGGACATGGAAATGGCTTTTCTTATCATACCAGCAGCATCGGGTAGCACAAAGAGATGCTTCTCATCCAAAACACGGATAATGAACTTCTCGGATGGTGCCTTTAAATCATTCAGGTGGATGATGAGTTGTGCCATTAGTATGTCGCTGTCAAAATGCCAAAACAACATGGTTAATAGAGAGAAAAAGACGGTCAGTGAACATGAAAGCACCAAAACAGAAACTCAAACACACACAAAAAAAAGAAAAAGTATCATCTCTTCATGGGAACTTCTAATGCTCACCAGGCAATGAACACTCCTTCGGTGCTGGCGTTCCCAACCATCTTCAACAGAGCGAAGCCGTGGTAACCTCAAGGGTCCGAAACTGAAGCCAAAATAGATGGAATGATCACCATTAATCTAAGATGGAAGACCAAGCAAAGCATGACCGTAGAAGCAATGTGCTAGCGGGCTACTTTCTGGATTCACATCTCATGTCCTCATTCAGAACATCTATATCTATATGAGAGAGTCTTTAACAGAAGCCAACTGCTAACGAGATAAACTTGCATGATACTTTTAAACCCATCAAACCAGAGAGGGAAGGACGAGGGAAGTAAATACTAACCGGCGCTGTGCTCCACCTGGCGATTGAAACAAGAGAAGAAGGCGAGATTACAGCTGAACAGAAAACGTTTGAACGCCGACTACGCTGGGGCAACGCCGATGGGCGAAGCTAAAATCGGCAAGGGTGAGGAGAAGCGGAATACCAGACACGGGGAATTAGTAGCAAAGTCGGAAACAGGGGTGGTCGTGCATTTATCCGTCAACGTTTTCCTTTCCGTGTGGAATAAGGAGGAGTGTATGAGTGTATAATTAGGGTTCGGCCGACTGGTTACCCACGTGTCCACGTCATGTGGGCAACACACACAGGGCAAATTTCTTGGCGAGCACGAAATGTCAAACATGAAACTAGGGTGAGGCAACAAAACGACCTCTAACCAAGTGAAATCTTACATGGAGGCTGAGGCAAGAAAAAGGACACAGCAAGCAAAAACGTACATCTAATCTTGAGACCAAAGTCCTGTAGTAGTTGTATGATGTCTACAAAGAAAATCTATAATTGCTAAATCAACAAAGATGAAAATCAATTGTTCATCCTGGGACTTGCACATTATATCAGTTACACAAACCCTCTTTCTTCTAAGCCCCGCTCATTTGAAGGCAGCAGATTTAGGTACCATGTACCTCCACACAATATCGAGATCCAGGATAAGTGAGATGCAACTTAATCCATGTCGTGATCTTCCAAGGCGGTCAAGATCATCCTACAGTGGACAGGAGAATTAGAGTAGAGCCATCTAAAATTCAGTTTTTAACTAGTCAAGGTAATGGGACCTGCAAGAAATTGACCAGCATAAACTTACCAGAATATTGATAGGAAAAGGAGAATAATGAGATAAAACAATTTATAAAGCCGCTGCTTCTTTTCCGCGTGCAGCTGGTTGAAAATCTCTGTAACATCTATCAGATGTTTTTGTCTTGTGTAACTAATCAATCACAAGAAACACAGACAAGCAAGCCAAAACCGAGTCAGAATTAGTCATTACAGGAAAAGAAAAGGTAGCCCCTATCAGGCTTATTAAATGCAAAGGAGAACATGCAGCTCGGAACGAATAAAACAAGAACGGTAATGAGTAAGCTGGATGTGAAAGAACCTAAAAGTTTACTTCCCTTAAGAAACCATGTAGTGGAATGAGAACTTGCATTCATCACAGAAGAGAAATAAGCTTATTAGACTCCATTACTCGTTTCAAATTCTTTCAGTTGAAATAATGGGGCACCGGACGCTTCAAGGGCTAAAAGCGCAAAATAGTCTACCAATATATGATCCCCCTAATATACAAATTGAACATGTTGACAGTTGCAACCAATAATTATTTTTATCAGATTGCAATCAATAATTTGCTGCATAAGACAAAGCATCATATAACATGCAGATATTCCAGTTTTGCAGCACCAAATACTCAATTTCAAGATTGGAGAGCTAACATCTATTACAGGATAGTGGAAAGTTAGTAGAATGGAAGAGCCTAACATCCAAAATAAATATGGTTTAACAGTGCAAGCACCAGTAGAACAATTGGTTCTTATAACCCAAACTAGAGGCCCCAGAAAAATTCAAGTTCGTATAGCCCTGTTGGTGTATTCCAAGATTTAGGAGACCCCATTTCAGGCTGAAACATTGGTTCTAGCTAGCATATAAAAAGTGCACAGAGCAAACAACCGGTTGGCGATCTGATTACTATTCAACAATGAAATTAATATGCTTGCTCTAGATTGGATATCAACTGTTAACTTTAATGCAACAACTATCAAATCAAATCACTCTGTGCACATGCACATGATCCTACGAGCAAATGCTCAAATAAACAAACAATCTTGAAAGCGTGCAGGGCACAATACAACCTACAACACCGGCTAAACATAGGAGAAAAGTAAAAGTGAACTTACAGCCTGACATTGTAGTAGAGGTAAGGAGCACAAATGAGTGACATACACCAATGCCCTGTCACTAGGTAAAACAAGCACAAAGCTCCCTCCGTAATATACTCGGGCATAATCGCTTTGTTTATCCTTGAAGAAGAGTCATAAGGATTGATGTAATCGAACTCCAAATCTGCCAAGCACATAAGCTGCAAAAACAAGTTCACAGCATGTCAGAATTTCATATCACAAACTGCAGCATTAAGCTGCAGACTCCAATAATCCAACCTAGTCCTTGCATGTAATTTGACCAAGAAGTTTCCGTCTTCAAGCAACCTCTAAACACATCCCAACCTCTTAAACAGCAGTAAACAACTTCTCAACAACGAGCTCCTCACCCAATGTCTTGATCAGAGGGAACCCCACATTACATTGCAATACACAATGCATGATATAAAGCTCATCG
Source organism: Linum trigynum (assembly GCA_964030455.1). NCBI lineage: Eukaryota > Viridiplantae > Streptophyta > Magnoliopsida > Malpighiales > Linaceae > Linum > Linum trigynum. The sequence continues at coordinate 12,226,171 of OZ034816.1, forward strand.
TTTTTACACCACGATCCAAACCTTACAAGCAAGCTATCAACCCTAAAGACTAAAAGTGAGCGGGCCATAAACTGCTAACAACCAGAACTGGTGTCTAACCATGATTGAAGCCTCCCAATAAGGGAAGAAACCAACAAGCTCTGACGCATCATGGCTGTCCGCTATGGAATTAATCAACTTTCACTTACAACTTAATAAACTAAAAGCGGGATGAAGTAGATTAGCGGAAAAAACGAACAAATTGGCCACCCTGTGGGGCAAACTTCGGGTTTTAGGGCGATGAAGTAAGCGGATTGGCAGGCAGAAGTTCAACGACCACCAATGGAATAAATCTGAAGGAAGAAGAGAAAGGGTTTATGGAGGGGCTTGACCTGGAAGACGATGATGACGAGTAGGGCTATGAGGATGAAGAAGGAGATTAGCCATACATATAGATCGCCCATTCTCCTTCCCCTGTTCTAATGTCTTCTTCTCTCCCTGTTCTTAGCTCGTTCGCTCGATCGAGGATCTTTCTCCAGAATTCTGCTGACAGAGATGCGCTCTGGTAGGGAGGAATTGGTGCGTATTACTGCCCGGTAATCCTCGATCTCCCCATTACCTTCCGGACTCCAATACCAACACTGTTTTTATTTGATTTTCTTTTTTTTCTTTCCCGGTAATTATTTGATTTTCTTTTCTTCCTTATTTGTTCTCTTTTTTGTTTCGCCACGGAGAAGGGGAAAAAATGATTCCCCACAAAAACACAAGACCCAAAGGCCAAAAATTAAAATACGAATAATTTATATATTATTATATTATAAAAATGATCAAATCTTAAAGAAATGCTAATTCTGGTCATGTAAATTTCTAAAAATTGTCAAAAAAAATATATTAAAGTTACATCTTTATCTTTTGGCACAAAGAAAAACAAAAAAATAGTTTTTCCCTGAATATTCAAATAAATTTTATCATTAGATAAAAGGACATAAATTATTTTAAAGTAATGAATTTGTGATAAAAATATATTAGGTTTGATCTCTATGCTTAAAAGAAATATAGCTTCAGCTCAGCCATAGGTAAACCATGGCCAAAGTTTGATCCAACTGACATTGAAACCGAAATATGTTTGGTCCCGCATTCAAATTGATATCGGATTTCGATTTTTTTTTGTCGAGCCGAAGTCAATTCAATCAGTCCATGGCCAAATCAAAGCCAACCTTCGATCCGTTCATGATGAAACCATAGCCAATCTTTGGATCATCGATCAGTGGTCATATCAAAATGAATTTGGTTAGTTCATGGTTCAAAAACACGTTTTGTTTGGCCTTTGGTCAAACCAAAGTAAGCTTTCGGTTCACCAATGATCAAAATAAAGTCAATCTTTAGTCCAACAAAAGTAAAGCCTAAAATGGATTTTGATTGTCGAACAAACAAGGATTCGCCAAGGGTTATCCGAATCGCGACTCTCGTGATCCCCCCTTCCTTCATTATAGTGCTAATATGCATGAGACCTTCACGTTAAAAACAAATAGTAATACTACAATATCAACCTCTTGTTCGCAAACTTATACGATGGGTTTTTGTTTTGAATGTGTCCAATTCGATTTTCTATCATTCTCTTATAAAAATGATTTTATCTTGTGAATATCATTATCATAAATAAACAAAAAATGACTCACCTCTTATTAATTTTGATAAAGTACTAGAATGCATATGTATTAATACATAAAAACTAGAAGGTAATTTTAATTAATATAAATGGAGATAAAATTAATTCATATAAATGGTTGTGGTTCAATGGTATAAATTTTGGTTGTGATAACATTGGAGTTTAGGGTTCACACATCGATCCCACCATTCTAATACATATAAACTTTTAGTGTTTTCCTCTCGATTGAAGCAGGTGTCATGGATGCCTCTTCCAACGTAATTCAATATTTATCATCGTTTCACATCCTGTATTAATTGTAATACAACTCCGAAATTTCTCTCTTACCACTGTCACTTCTCCAGTCACATTGTGTCCAAACTAACATAAATTTTAAAGTTGGAATCAAGACCTTAAAATCTCTCCCAATCGATAACCCTTTACTATACCTAGGACGAAACACAACCCCCAAAATCAATGGCGAAGTAGAGAGCGCTTTACTGCCGTTGGTTAGCTAGGTGCACAACGTAACTAGCTAGTAACTCTCCCTTCTTTGGATAGTTGAATCCGATCTCGAAGGAGTTATTGTTCACTGTAATCACAAACAAAATGACCAGTTAATACTTATATGTATTTCGTGTCACAATCAATTACTCATCACAGCAGTACTATACTATACTATAATTGTTCTTTTTATAGGAAAAAAGCATAAGAAAACCCCACAAGGAACGTCATTCATTCACTTTTCACTGCAGAATATATAGTTGACATTTCAATAAAACAACACCAATGATAGTCATTGATTTTATCATCTAAAGCAAGAAGTCTATCCAGTTTATTGAAAGGAAAGGAGACTTGATTGCCACCATTGTTTCAGAGTCCTCCGATGAGCAACCAGCTGATGATGACGATGAGGTTGTGGTCGGTGAAGGCCTTGAGCACATAAAAAAATTCCTGGATTCCAAATTCACCAGCTTCTCCTCTTCCTCCAAACCTACACCCCACATTTCCAGACACACTTATTAATCAACATTAATCGTTGCGTTACGGATATCCAAGTTGTCTAATTTCTTTTGATAGTTAGTTACCAATCGAATTCATTCGACTGCAATAAGATTCAACAAATATTTCAAGATGAGATTAATTGAAACACAATACATACTTATATATTCACGCCAAATAATTATCTTTTTTCACGAGAATAATATTATTTGTTAGTTAAACATTTGTCTATGATTTACATTTGATAAACGTATAAAAAGATTACTTAATTAATATTCATGCTACTACAGCCGATTACTGAAGAGTTCGATGACTAATTAGTAATTAGTGATGATGAGGACTTACTCTGGAAGGTGAACTGGGAGTAATGAAGTCGGAAACGACGAGGATCAGTCTCCTCCAAGAACGGCCGTCTCTTCTCCCGCACGTAAATCTCCACCGCCGACTTTATCAAATCCTTCACCCGACTCTCCGGCGACACGATCACCTGCACGGGGCCTAGGCTCCTCTCTATCTTCACATTCACCAGCAACTTGTTCAGCCTCTGCCCACCGCCGCCGCCGCCGCTCGACGACATGGTGATATATTCTCTCGCAAGTGTCGTCGATGGAGTAGAGTATTTTTTTGGACTCTTTTGTCTATCATCGAAAAGAAAAATAATATTTGGGGAGTAATTCTACTACAGAAACAAAATTGGTTTGTATGGCTTTGCTTCGAGAAGACCTATATATAAAAGCCGAATGACACGAAACTTCCGCGAAGGTGGCGAGAATAGTGCAATCGCGATTTGGATCTTCTGTTTATTGTGGATATAGACGTAGCACAGTTTGTACCACTTCCATCATCTTTGTCTTTGTCTATGGGGATGACTCTTCAATATCATGTGGTGTTTGCATCTCAATTCAATTTCGTATCATACTAGTTCAAATACAAAAAATGTGAGGTCTTTATCGGGATTTCTTAACGGTAACAATCAAAATCGTTTAAACCCGGTCATTAGGGTTGGATTTTTAAACATAATAAGGACATGTCACATCGACGCCTATGCCTAGCTTTCGTTCTTGTGCCTAACTCCCTTCTTGCAAAGGACGAAAAGTGTTCATTGTCATCAAGCGACAAAAAGGGAGGTTATTGTGCCTTGCCACAGAAAGTCGTCACGCATTGTGACAAGGGAGTCACCATGCCTTGCCACCACCATTAAGTGGCAAGGGGTGTCACCATTGTCATCTTGCATGAGACCCCTACTCTTTATAAGAAGATTGTGGGTACAATGACACCAAGAGAATTTGAGATAATCACGCATTGCTCATGACACCTAAAAATTAGTGTTTTCATACCCTTTTCTTTATGAAATTTTGACCATTTCAATGCATCTTTATAGTCATTATGTTATGGTTCATATTTATTTTATGTTATTTTATAGTCTCTATGAGTATTTTTTATACTTTTAAGTTTTGATGCATGCAGTGTTTGTTTGCATGATTTCATTTCATACTAAAGCAGAAAGAAGATGGACGTAGACTAGAAATTCTTGAGTTGATGGGTGTAGACTAGAAATTCTTGAGTTGCAAGTTTTTAAAATCCCTCATGTCCAAAATTTCTCAGTTTTTTTAGTCTTTCAAAAGCTGAAATGTGCTAAATTAAAAAAGGGCAGGACGTTTGACAAAAATCCCTTCCCAAATTTGCTAATTCAAACGACCCTATAGAGTTTTTGAAGTTCATATTGGAACTGCCAAAGCACTCGAGGAAATCCACTCTCCTCCCCTTCAAAGCCGATCTCGCATGGTACACCTATCTAACTTCATTCTCCCTACATTTTCCTTACTTTTCATATCCAATATTTGTACTCAATCCACTAATTGGAGCAACAAATAAAACATGTTCACTTCTTCACTTACTTCAATCCAAGCCCATATGAATTGCACAAATCGAAAATGTTCTAAATCAAGATATATCATATACGAAAAGAGAAATTAACACATACCAAATTGGAAAATACATGTATAATGTTATACATGCATTTACAACAAAACATTTATTTAACTGTCGCAACTTCCAAACTGACCTTGTATTGTTTGTTCGAACATTTTTAATATGCCACACTCCTCAAAGCAATTTCAAAGCTCATTTTACTTCGAATTGCAAGTCTTTGCACTGCAATGTGGTTTAGGGATACTATTATTGTGGCTATGAAGGATGCTAGCATCATGAGACTAAATACCATTCGAAAGTTCTGAATACATTGCTTATCACTTCCCTTTGTGAGTTCTTAAACTCTTCCTACGAGTTTCGCCGCTTTAAAGGTTCTATTGGCCAGGTTGAACAATATCTTTATATACATTCAAAAATCAACCTGACAGGTTGAATAAAGTAAATTCCATGCAGAGCCAATCACGCATTGCACAGAGAAAAATCAGAAAGGTTCAACTAAGCATCGGTTCTCGTTCGTACGTCGTTGCTTATTGAGTAAATTCCATGCAGAGTGAAGTTTCGTTTGAGAATTATACTTAAATAGCATGAGTAGAGCTTCCGACACCCTAGATTTGCACTTACTCTCTACACAAATCGAGAAAAATGAGTTAAACGGAACCTTAGACAAGTCCTAAAGTGCGAAAACTGGACTTGCTAGATTATGGTTGCAATGTAACTATTATGGGACAATCCAAGTACCACGTCGATAATACAAGGGAAGAAACCTTTGTATATTAGTGTCCACCAAGCTCATTAGTATGAGGCCTTTTTGAGGAGGTCACCCAAGAGTAAAACCGTGCGGGCTTTGCCCAAAGCGGACAATATCATACTAATTGAGCTCCCGAGAGCTCCCGGGTTATGACAAGTGGTATCAGAGCCTGATTCGGGCCCAGTGCAGCTGGTGGACCCTCATTGTTCAATCTACATCGGTCATCTAGCTATTATAAAATGGGCTTACCTTTAGGGTAATCATGATGCAATAACTTCATCACTAATTAATATCATCATGCAATAACTTCATCACTATGCCGTGTCCCAAGGACGTTAGGTCCGTATGCTGAGATGAGCCCGCTTATTAGTGGAGGAACCAACCAAAACAAAATCATACTTGCAGGCACGAAGGCCACAACCCCAATCGGAGCCATAATCCAGCTCACCTTCTGGTAGAGAACAATGTGCAGCGATGCAGCGAAGGCAACCAACATGGCCGCTATTGATAAGGCGAGAGTCAAAAGGCAGCTCTCCATGACCGAGCTCGGATAATGATGGGCCGAATACTTGGAGGACATGAAAGACAGCACCATGACCAGCGAAGTGGACGAAGAGAAGAATGCCAGAGCGTTCGCCACCGTGAACACCATGAAAGACGGCTTGTTGATGTAATGCGGGATCCCATTGTCGTTCGCTCCTCCAGGGAGGGTGAACACCGCCGCGAAAGATACTGTCACCACAAGTGCAGCCACAAACGAAAACGATCCAGCCGTGTCCTGCATCCGTCTTTGTCCCTTCTCCATTCGCTGACGCTGCTGGTCGTCGAAAAGCTCTACCGGGGTCATCCGGTCGTCATTGATCATTTCTCGATATGATCGCGGGACCACCTTTGCTACTTCCTGCAAAATCAAACCCTAACATCATCATTTATAGTTTTCAATCGATCGTGCTAGCTAGGGTGTCACTACGATTAAAACCAAATTGGAACAAACATCAACTAAAACGCTTCATTGTTGTTAATTGTTACGTAAGTACATAGAACCATTGTAGTTCACGGTAGACTCCGAGATCATGCTCGGCAACCTGGTCTTCCCCATACATCCCAGCCAAGTGCAGTAAGTTATTGCCACGATCGTCAACCAAGGCTGCAACCAAGTTTTTGCTCGCTGTGGTCAATTGATAGAAGATGTTGAAGACCTTCGCCCGACGATAAAGTACCCCCAGGTGGAAGACTGTACGGCCGTGCGAGTCCACAAAACAGGTTGAAACCGGATACGCCTTGATAATCTCTATCACCACCTCGTAAACCCCGGATTCAGCAGCAAGCAGCATCGGAGGCTTCAGTAGGCTCTCAACTTCAGCTGCTGTGCCTGCCTTCAAGGCTTCAGAGATCAACAATGTCAGCAGCTCCATAGCGTCATCTCCGTCACTACTCAAGAGACTACTTCCAGTAACAGGTAGGAGGTAAACATTATAGTAAAACGTTCGCCTCATTTGATGCAGCAAAGAACCTACCAGACCAGCAGGTCCAATCATATTCTGCCGACTAAGAAAAGCTTGGGACCTTCCCGCCAATGCGAGTATAGCAGTTTCGCCATGACCACGATGCAATTCTTGCTCCCTAGCAAACCTAGGGAACATCCTCAGCGCATCAACAGCAAGTCCTATGTATATGATATGATCATCATGCAAACAAAGGTCTAGATTCTCACCGCTCCATTGATCGAATGCAGTGAAGACAACAATAAAGGAGAGAGAGAGAGAGAGAGAGAGAGAGAGAGAGAGAGAGAGAGAGAGAGAGAGAGAGAGAGATTGAGATCGTACCATAGAGATCACTATATATGAGGAGATTAACGAGTTTGACACCATCTTGGCCGCTAAATGAAGTGTCATTGGCCATAACTGATAACAGGTAACGGACGATGTCCGCTTGGCAGTACCTGGCCGCGGAATGAATTGGGAGGTCGTCCAATCTATCATTCCGTAGCTGCAGCAATCTTGGTGCCTTTGAGGCTAAAAGCTTTGCGGCCCCGGTGTTCCCGACTATGGCTGCACTGTGCAGGGCAGAGTCACCAAGTGCATTCGTCAGTCCCAGTGCATCTTCCGGTACTACATCTTCCACCAATCTTCGCACGAAACCCAGATACTGGGGGCTGTCATTGAACACTGCAACATGTAGAGGAGTGTCTTGCTGAGCGTTGATTCTAGCTGTTCGTGCTGAAGGATCGCCGTTGAAAATCCTCTCTGCAGTTTCCCAATCACCTCTCGAGGTTGCTTTCAGCAATGCTAAGTAGAGCAGAGGACTTGCTGCCATGAGTTCCTCAGCCTGAAAATTCATAGTTCATCTATAAAGAAATAAAAAATCATGACACAGTTCGACCTGCAGAGAACCTAGGATGGAAGTGAAGTGCCGAATCTTTGGGAGCCAGCCGGCTGTAACGCCATTAAGATTGTTCTATGTACCTGGTTTGGTTTGGAGGATAGAACAATTCAGCTCCCACAACGTCAATCTAAACTGAAATTGGGGTTTGACCGATTCTAGGGATTTAGACAGAATTTCAGACAAGGGAAGCAGAGGAAACGAGACAAATGGAATCGAAAGAGGAAGACAACGGAGAGTCGGAGACCATCTGTATGTTTCTCGGATAAGATTGGGCTTAGAACAATTTTAGCCCAATTCTCAGAGATCCAATTGCAATAAACTAAGTTGGTTTTAATGTCTTTAAGACTGAAAGCCCAAGATTTATATCACCCAACCAAAGACTCAACTTAAATTTGGTAGGCACACCAAATAAGCCTTACATATTGTTTGGTGTAAATAAATTTCAGAAATTTTGAGAAATTCATTTTGAAATTAAATTTTTTTTATTTGGTATTTAAAAGAATTCATTTGTAATTGTTCCCAGTTTTTTCCGATTCAACCGGTCGGTAGGATCCGGTTTCATGGACCATGCTAAACATACACTTCAAATCCCATCAATCCAATATCATGTATTTTTATGGTGCGTGGCAATTGTCAATTTGTCATAATTGATATTTACTAGGTAGGCTACAATTTGTTTGTATATTCCACACAATTTCGCAAAAAGGTTAAAAAAGTAAAGTTGCGCGATTTTAATACTTGCCTTTCCCGTTTCAGAGAGCTCTGCCAGTAATAAAAAAAAGCTAATGGGGCTCTCTCTAACAGCGAAATCGTGGGATGGGAGGTCGGTCGATCGATCACCGCAAGCACACCACCATATTCCAAACTCGACGCGTTCTTCTCACAATTTTGCCGAACTTCCTGGCGAAGAAACCCTGGAACAGCACAATCGCCGGCGGAATCCCCTTAGGCGGCGGCGAGTTCCGTTCCACCGTAGCCGGCGAAGAACCCAACAGGCTGCCGCTGCTGCTCTTCCTCCGACTATTGCCGCTCTTCCTCAGATAAAAATTCCTGCTCCCTACTTCCCCGATCAATTCCGATCTCTCCAAACCTGCAATTCAAAATTGGGAAATTGAAAAATGGAAAGAAAACTGAGGACTAGAAAACAGGGGACACAATCCGCCTAAATTTATGATCGCCTGATCGGGGAATAACTTGCGGCCATATGGCGCTTGAATTTGATTTGCTTACACTGAAGGCTGAAGTGGGAGTGGTGCAATTCGTACGACGGCTCGGCATCTCTTTCAAGCCTGGGGGTTCTTCCCTCTTCGGAATATTTATCTACCACGAGACCGATCGTCTCTTCGACGGTGGAGCCCAGTTTCACCATCGTTCTCACCGGACCTGGGCTCCCTTCCACCGTCACGTTCAGCACTACCTTCGCATCTCTTGAGTACACCTGCCGCAGGGGTAAATGAAAGTCAAAAGAATTTCACGCCTTCCAACTGTTTGTTAAACTGCCCCAACCAAATTTATGCCTTCCAGCATCGAGACTTGAAAATAAAACCAAAGGGTGAATTAGTCCGACTTACATCGAAGCTCGGCCGAGGAGATGATCCCGAGCCCAGACGAGACGGAGACGAAGAGAATACGTCGGTCCAAGTCCGAGGCCGGTGGATCGCCGCGACGCCCTCGGGCCAACAGTAGTTTTCCAAGCAGGTGAAGCTACTACTATGACTTGGGCGATCATGGAGTAGAGGATCGCCATCACTGGGTCCTTCTTCTTCTTCTTCTTCTTCTTCTTCTTCTTCTTCCTCTTGATCGCCGGTGGGGTTGCTCCGGAGTATGGGTTCGGAGGCGCATCGCTTCAGTACCCTGGAAGTCTTGCCGGAACGGTAGTTTCTGATCCTGGATAATGGGCGATTGCGATTGGGCGGAGCTGCGGGGGAAGGAGAAGCCCTTCGGCAGCGGGTCGCCCTCGGGGAAGGAGAAGGGTGTGGAGGCCTTGTCTTCCGACTGCTTCCGCCGCCGGATCTGGGGTGCCGTCGGCGGGGGTTTCTTTCCGGCATATGGGGGGTTGTGGCGGAGATCGAGGGAAGTTGGGAAGGTAGTTTGGAGTTGGAGGCACGACAAAGCGAGAGAAAAGGGGAGAAGGTAAGAATAATAAATGGGGTGAAATCGTGTGGTTTGTGGGGAATTTTGGAGTCTGCTTTAACTTTTGTGCAACTGCTCGTCGACACGCTCGGGAGACGCCGTCCAATGCTTTTTGCTTAATTAAAAAGCCACCCATCCTCTGGGATTCCCGGTGCTTGTTTCGTCCACACTCCACAAAGAGGTCGATTTTCCCATTCGTCTATTTAAAACATCTATTTGATTTTTGTTGGATAAAGATACTATCAATTTAGGACTAGCCTAGTTGTACTTTAGGTTGAGCTCAACTTGTTAATTAACGAGTCGAGTCGAGAACGAGCTAAACGAGTTTATTAAAATTTTAGTTCATATTTAATACATTCATTTTATATATCATGTATGCTATATGTGATCAATGTTGTGATGAAAAAAATACAAATAATCAAATGTCTAACATTACTAATCTAGTATTATAATTTGTTGGTATACAATTAGTTACATAATAAATTTTAAATAGTTCAAATCGTGTTATTTCATAGCATCGAAGCAATTTATGATACATAATTTCTTTTTAAAATAAAAAATAAGACATATTTTCTTACATGCTCAACATGTTAAACTTCATATAGCGCGAAGATATATAATTTAAAAATCTCATGAATGATCAAAATCCAACTCCTAAGATATAGATCAATTCGCTCATAAGTCAGTGATCAAGGTGGCTCTATAGCCACAATGCTGAGATATCTCATGAGCTCTGAACGAGTCAGCTCATGAGTTGAGCTCAACAAGTCATCGAGTCGAGCTAGCTCGGAAGCTTCCCGAGCTGAACAAATCTTAGCTCAAACTCGACTCGTTAGTAAACGAGTCGAGTTTGAAACGAGTTGTTCCCAATCCAAATGTAGAGGCGCTCACAAATAGGGATGGCAATGGGTCGGGTTGGGGCGTGTTTTGTCAAACCCAAACCCATGGGTTTATCAACCAAAAAAACCCGGGGTAAGACCCTTTGGGTTTGAAAAACTCAAACCTAACCCAACCCGCTGGGTATCCGCGGGTTCATGGGTACCCGTGGGTTTTTGTGATAAAAAATTTACAATAACAAGTTTCTTTCAAAATAAAAGTTTAACATCAATTTTCTCATACAAATTAATCATACAAAAAAACACTAATCTAGAGCATACAAGCAAACCACAAATGATCAATACAAATTGTTCAAAATTAAAGATAAACATCTATAAACAAAAAGATTAATTGAAAGCTTCTTCCTCGTCAACTAAGTTTCTTCACTCTCCACTTCATAATATCAATTTCATTCTAAACAATTAGAAAGAACAAATTATACATGTCTCCACAAACATAAAGAATATTAATTGTTTAAGGAAAATATATTCTTTAGAATATTAAATATATCGAGAAAGTAATTATATGTGTGTGGGCGGGTACCCATGGGTCGGGTTTACCTAAACCCAAACCCGACCCGACCCGGTGAATAGTATAGCGAGTTTAAACCCGAACCCGGCCCAAACCCCGTCAACACGGATTTTACCCGCATTGACAGAGTTGGGTCGGGTGGGTACCTGTGAATTCGGGTTTTGTTGTCATCCCTGCTCACAAACAGACAAACAGTTGTGCTCATTTGCAACCCTAATGATATTTTAACTCCTATACATATTTCAATGGAAATTAGGCTACAATTGCAGACCCAAGATTTTTAATAGGGGCATCGGCCGCTAAAATAAGATAATAAACAAATAAATAATTCATAAAAAAAACCACAATATTTTTTTCACAATGAACCACGACAGTTTTTCATACCCTAAAAGATTTGTAAAATATATTCATCGCTTATGCTGAAAATCAATCGAAAGTTTTTCATACCCTGAAATAAGTTCTGAGTATGATCTCAATTATTGATTTTATACAATATTAAATGTTTTCATTCTTATTTATTTTTCGACTAAATTTGTACAATATAGCACATTCATCAGTGTACTTCCTACTTACTACCATGCTTTTATTATCACAATGATATCCAAATCACATTTGGGATTAGAGCATTCAAAAGTGTCGGTGTGTATACTTACTATCATGCTTTTATTTATCACCATCACAATTAGTGAGAGCTACTTTCTCCAGCCCTCATCTTGCAAAAAGCAGATATTCATCTGTCCAATTTTCGCTTCACAAGACCAAAGGAAGGACTACCCAACGCTTGGTCACATTGCTCAGTAATCAAGCCTCTGCAACAGTACGAAATGAAGATTCAGAAATGCATGGCACCTCACATTATCTGCATATAATAACACGGAAGCACCACTTCTGCTTCTGAACGTTGCCACACCCTTCAGAGCAAAAGCCTCCCTGAGCAGCGAATTTGGAATGGTGTTGAGTTGACCAGAGTTGCCGCCACTCTAGCTACTTGAGTTGAGTGCTTTCTTAACTATCATTAACCAGCTTTTATCACGAACCGAACTTCCCACGCAAACGAAACACGTTCACTCCAGAGGTCTGTCACAGCTACACACAAAATGGAGGAGATCCACGGGCAATGGTGCTTGAACGATTTCTTGTACCTCATTCTTTTTCCTTTTCTTGCTAGATGCCTATAACCTAAAAGCTCAGCCGTCCTTCTAGTTCTAGGCATACATAATTCGCCAAGTTAGTCACAACCAGAGTTCCATCGAATCGAATAATCTCCCCCGAATTCCCTTTTCCCACAACTACTTCTGCACCGAATTTACCCAGTTCGCCGTCGTCCCCCCACTCCACAATGCTGCCATACAAGTCCATAGAGGCGGCGGCGGCCCAATTGGGGCGCAACCTGACCTACGCCGAGACACTCTGGTTCAATTACTCCGCCGAAAAGTCCGATGGCGTCCTCGCCTGCCACAACATTCTCTTCGTCTGCCTAATCTTCTCTGTGGTTCCGCTCCCCTTCGTCTTCATCCAGCTGCTCCGATCCCCTTTCTTCGAGAAACACAAAATTCAGCCCAAAATCCAGACGCCCGCCGCCGAAATCTTCAACTGCTACAAGGACGTCATGCTCAACCTCTTATTCGTCGTCGGTCCGCTGCAGCTCGTCTCTTACCCTTCCGTCAAGGTAAAAACAAAAAAAAAAAGTGAGGAAATTGTTGATTTGGTTCTTTTCCCGCTTTTTGGTGTTTCTGGGTTTGTTTGTTTTGTTTTATTTGTTTGCACCCAGGCTGTTGGAATACATACCGGGTTGCCACTGCCATCAGTTGGGGAAATTGCTGCCCAGCTGCTGGTTTACTTTGTGGTTGAGGATTATACCACTTACTGGATGCACAGATTCCTTCATTGCAAATGGGGGTACGAGAAAATCCACAAGGTTCATCACCACTACACATCCCCAATTGCATTTGCCGCACCATACCTTCACTGGGCTGAAATCTTGATCCTAGGGATCGCATCTTTTCTGGGGCCGGCAATGGTTCCTGGTCACGTGATCACTTTCTGGCTCTGGTTTGTTTTGCGGCAGATGGAGGCCTTAGAAACGCACAGTGGGTATGCATTGCATTCCACCTTTCCTCTGCTTTTTTATCAGTTCATGAAGGCCATAGACCATAGTTACGCACATGATTTGGTTCTGATCTGTGGTGCTGCAGATATGATTTCCCATGGAGCGTGACGAAATGCATACCATTCTATGGTGGTGCAGAGTACCATGACTACCATCACTATGTTGGGGGCCAAAGCCAGAGCAACTTCGCGTCGGTGTTCACTTACTGTGATTACATCTATGGAACTGACAAGGTGACTAGCAACCAAACCGGAACAAGATTTGAGCATTACCAATATTTTCACGTTTTCTTACCATTTTGTCTACGTTCTTCTTCTTCTTCTTCTTCTTCTTCTTCTTCTTCTTCAGGGTTACCGATGTCAAAAGAAGGCCCTTAAGAAGGTACCATCAAAGCATCTCCATCTCTGGAATGAACATATATATATGATGATGATGTTGTTAGGATAACTCTTCTAACATTGCTTTTTGTTTATTTTTTGTTGCGTGGGAATTCAGCTGCAAGATGGAGTAAATGGTGGGGAAAACCGAAATGGAGGCTTCACTTTGGAATAGACCGTTTGGTGGGGAGATCTCCAATGGGTCGCCGTCTAATGGATCATCGAGGCTCTGTTTCAAAATTAAAATGTGGTCTAATTAAGTGTAATAAAATTAGAATGATTATATTATCCTTATTTGAAATGTAACAGCTTTCTCACATTGTTAAAAAACAAAACCTATCTATTATCTTTCTAATTTTTGTACTCTCCAATGACATCATTTTCAATCATTATCATACCTATTCTATTAAGTTTTCTTTTAATATTTTTTTATATAAATAGAATTTTCAAAACACCAATAATACTTTACATCAATATACGTGTCTAGTGTATATGTACATGAAATTATTGACTAATGAATAGCAATAATATAACTAAACTATTCATTATGCTCATGTCATGACCAATTAATCATTCACTACAAATACAACGTACCGTATATACAATCAGAACTGGTCTGCTTAACATGTAATCTTAATGTCGCCGGTTCGAGCCCCGCGATGTCGTCCATCCTAGGGACTTCAGGCTGAAAATCAATGGTTATTGGTTTGAGCTCCACAATGTCGTTCCTAACTGAGAGCACCACACTTCCATCGTCCATACTCAGATACTCTCCCATACCCAACTTAGAAACCAAGAGTGAATATGAACTCTCATCATTTCTATTTTTTTTATAAGGGTGATGTATGTAGTTTTTTATAATTAGGTGTTACTGATAAAAAATCGAACCTTGGATCCCATGGTTCAAAATTAGTGGTGTTACCAGTTACCACTAGGCCACATTTGTTCGCCAGAATTTATGACTATTTGACAAGTATGATTATACAATAAACAGTGCTATTGAGATGAAAATGAAAGTATATATTCTCTCATTTTATAGTGGAGCGAAAATGAATTTTGACTCTATTTGTACCCCCAGTCTATAACTTGTAGAATTTTCGTCAAGATCAAAATCTAAATATAATTTTCATTATGAAAAAAATCTAAATATAATTTTGTTGGGGTAATTATCAACGATGAGGAAGTCACATCTTTATACACAATTTATTTATGGTCGAATTTGACACTACTTCGCATAATTATAATACAAGTTATGGTTAAACCGACCAAGTGATACATCGACGATATTAATTATGCACCAATAAGTAATTTCTTTTAAAGCCGTGAAAGTTGAAAATACCAGCAGCAGGTAACTCAAAGCTGTCTAATGAAGTTTTTAATTCAGAGTTTTTATGAGAGAATTTGATTCGACCAATAAGAATTTGTTTATGTGGGAAGACACCTATCTAATGCTCATGGCATGAGTTCTCCGGAACCTGCTCATACTAGGGCTGTAACTATTAGGGGTGAACAAACACACTTGCAACCCGACCCACCCGTCCAACCCGACCCAACTCACCAGTATTTATCACTAAAATGAAGGTTTTGGGTTGGGTGAGGATTTTCTTTTGTACAACCTGCCTCTTTTGGGTTGGGTTTGGATTTTGGATTACACAACCCGTAGAACCCGACTCAACCTGTGTTCCAATTATTGGTATGAGTTCATATCCAAAAAAATATTTATGTCGTATATAGCCATACTTATGAGAAAATTAAGATATTTCATCATGTTTTTCTTTTAAGGCTCCCCTAATCTAATGCATTCTTCGGCTTAAAGTTTAGACATAAATTTAATATAACTATGTTTCACATAATTCTTTTTCTTGTGTACAATTTTAATAGAATAACATATTATGGATGCGTTCATTTGTAACTTTTTTAGCCTATTTCAACAAATGTCGTGAAAAAAACTAGACATAAGTTGAAGTAAATCAAATTTTATTAAAATTCAAACAACATTTGTTAATTTTGATACCTTTCATATCAGTTTATTCTTTTGAATTTTTAATTAGTTATAAAATATTTTTATGGTGTAGAATAATTACATATTTTGTGTTGGGTTGGGTTTTTACTTAAATTTATCGGCAACCCGACCCAACCCAATTAGAAACAAACCGTAGGGTTTATATTTTTTTGGGTGGGTTTGGGTTTAATATTTTCCAAACTGTAGTGCATCGGTCGGGTGATTAAAATGTCTAAACCCGGACCACCCGACCCATGTACACCCCTAGTAACTATGGCCCTTACCCTGTGGATCGGGTAGGGTCAATTAGTCTTTAAGGCCAAAGTAGGGTTGGGTCACATTCTGACGGGATAGGATATTTTTGGGTTTTACCCTTAAAACCCATTCAATCTCATTTTGACCCCTTTTAACCCTAAGTCCCTAATTACCCTAATCCATTTCGGCCATAATTAATTGCCCAACAGCGGGTTGTGATCCGGGACGTTATTCCCCCGCCGGCGCCACCTTCGCCGGTGGTGGCACCGTGTTCTGATCCGGCGAGGACGAGAGCATTGAATTCTCTGCTCATGGTGGTGAAGTTCTCGCTTCCGACCTCGCCGATGCTGAGCGACGATGAGCGTTGGCTGCCGGTCTCCCAGGGGGTTCTCCCCGGCGGCGGAGGGGGACGCGAAATGAACCTTCTGGTCATGTGAACGTTGTTGAGTGACCAGTGAAATTCGTATCCTAGCCCTTTCTAGATTTAATATTCTGCTTCCAGTCCTATAATGTAGTCAGTGTAATCGGAATAAAATGGCACAGAATCAAAAGATCAATTGTCGGAGAGTTGCTGCAGTCAAATATAACGGACCATCCAGCTGAATTTCAGTTACAACCCAAGCCAATTGATCTAGACCTTAAACTAGGCAAAACCCCCATTTTCACTTTCTGTTTGCAACTCTATACACAGGGAACAACAACAATCATTTTCCAGGAACCAATTGATATTATGAGCAATTCATTTGATGAATTGTGAAATTGTATACTTTTTTTTACGTAATTTGTATTTTTTTATTTGATTTTGATTTATTGTGAGGTAATTTAAAATTTTTAGATGTAATTTGCATTTTGTTTATTTGATTTGGATTTATCGTAAGGTAATTTAGACTTTTTAGATGTAATTTGTATTTTTTATTTAATTTGGATTTATCGTAAGGTGATTTAGACTTTTTAGATGTAATTTTAAGTTTCTGAAATTAATTTTAAGTTTTTCGAATTAATTAGGATTTTTGGTAAAGGAATTTGGACTAACTTAAATTTTCTGGAATTAGTTGGAATGTTTGTAATTAAAATTTTATTTTGTGAATTAGTTTTAAATATTTTTTATCTAAATTATTTTTTGTTATGAACTCATTTAAATTTTCTAGTATATACTTGCAATTTTTTGAAATTTAATTTGATATTAAATAATTAAGTGGGCTAAAATTGTATAAAAAGAAGTTGGGCCGACCCTATTGCCCGACCGACCCAACCCAGCCCGACCCAATAGGGCCAAATGAGAATAGGGTCAGGCCGGGTCAGGCTGAATATTTGAGCATACAGGGCTGGGGTTTTTTGGGTAGTGACACGGCCAGGGCTGGGTTTGGCCTAGTTTTACCCCTAGCTCATACCTTACTTCAAGAAAAGTCATACTCCCAAGTCCCAACGATTAAAGATGATAAAGAATTCAAATATCAGAACGAGAAAGCATAAAGGAATAATTTCCTCGGATTGAACCGATCCCGCCAAGGACTAAATATCTCTCTGCATAAATAATTATAGAGAGATATTGTTATAGAATATACAGATATACAATATCTCTTTCCACAAAAAAAAAATATATATATATATATATATACAATATCTCTCTGCTAAGAATCTTTGATGCTTTGAGCATGGCTGCATCATTATATCACAAAAGTTCAGCTGACATGACTGAAACAAGTGGCAGCTGAAGCGGCTAATTAGTAGACAAGATTACAAGAACGAACAGACGGGATGCAAAAACTATTGAGCAAGTAGATGGAGGCTTGAACTAAGCTGTCTGCAACATTAGCTTCACCATGTGTCCCAGTCTCCAATATATCACAATCCTCATACTTCTCCCAGGATAATGATACTTCAATGTAGCACTTGAAATGTGTTTCTCCCAAAACCCCATACATGTTAGCGTTACTATCCTACAGAAACAAGAGACTGCAGTCGGAAAGAAATTCAGCAACCCCAAGTAGATAGGCATTTTTTTCATCAATGATAGAAACCTATGTTTCTACTATACACTGAACTTCTATTTAATCATAATAATTACTTGTTGTAGGGCGCCAACCAAACTTCCAATATTCTAAAACTCAGACCACTTGACAATAATATAACGAACCCAGTTTGGCATCAACTATACACTGAACTCGAGTTATTGGGATCTTGACAATATGAACATGCTGCTGCAAATTTAGATCTCGAGGCATAGCCGCCGGTATTCATTCTAGTCCACAAATAAGAAGAGGGAAACACACAGAATTTTGGAATTCAAATCCATTTGTCTTGGGGATACATTGATACATTGGATGTCACCACAGTACAAGTCTTCTGATCCCTCTTCAAGCTAGCCTTGAGAAGTGGAAGTCTGGAAGACAACATACCTTGTCAGAGAATCGATTCTATTTCAAGTCGTCCAGGAAACCTTCATCCTATATTTTCTGTACTATCCATCAAATCGAAATGCACACATAATCAGTTACAAAAGTAGCACATTTTATGTGGTTTATTCCATCCAACTGCTCCCAGGCAAATTCCTCAACTTCTTCTCTTTGATGACTTTTCTCAGATTTCTAGCTTCACCCCACTTCCCAACTGAGGCATATATGTCAGCGAGAAGAGAGTAATACGCAGTTGTCTCAGGCTCCAACTCAAGGCAATGTTTAGCAGCTATCTCTCCCAATTGTGCATTGTTATGCACCTTGCAAGCAAGAAGCAAAGCTCCCCACACACCGGCATGAGGCTGCATTGGCATGCTTGTAATCATCTCATATGCCTCCTGCAGTCTTCCTGCTCTGGCCAAAAGATCTACCATGGTTGCATAATGATCGGTCGAAGGCGTGAGTTTGTGGTCCTTCATCATGGCAAAGCATTTGTAGCCTTCTTCAACCAAACCAGCATGACAATAAGAAGTCAAGAGTCCCGTGAATGTGGCCAAGTTTGGGGGGATACGAGCATCTATCAATGATTTGAACAACTTAGTGGCTTCATCAATCTTGCTGTTTATTCCAAACCCTAATATCATTGCACTGTAAGCGACCACATCTTTCTTCTCAAGGCTATTGAACAGTTCACTTGCTTTCTGAACGTTGCCACACTTGCCATATAGATCAATTAATGCAGTACACAAATGATCATCTCTTTCAACTTTGATACTTTTCATGTATGATTCAATCCATGATCCGAATCTCAGGTCACCTAACTGGGAGCAAGCAGAGATAACACTTACCAAAGTCAACTTATCTGGCTGGATATCCACGTGATGTTTAAGCATTTGGTCAAACAACTGAAGGGCTTCCTTAGGTTTGCTGTTCTTAACAAGGCATGAAATCATGGCATTGAATGATAAAAGATCTTTCTTGGGAAGCTTACTGAAAAGCACATTGGCAGACTCGACATCTCCACATTTAGAGTACCCGGAGATCATTGCCATCCATGAGATATTGTTCTTTTGAGGCATTTTATCAAAGTAGCCTCTCGCAGATTTGATCCTACCACAATCGACAAATCCACTGATCATTGCATTCCATGAAGCAAAGTTTCTCTCAGGCATTTGTTTAAACATAATGGAGGCTTGGTCCATATTCCCCACCCTAGCATATCCGGATAACATCGAATTCCACGACACAACATCTTTGGCTGGCATTGAGTTAAACATTCTCTTTGCTTCTGCTAAATTCCCAGACTTCAAATACCCTGATAAAATTGAATTCCATGACACCACATTTTTATCGACTATCTCATCAAAAGCCTTCTGTGCAGTGCCCATATCGCCCAGTTTGGAATACAAATCCACTAGGGAAGTTTGGACATAGACACAAGTACACAATCCATACTTGTAAGCTTGACCATGAACTACCCTACCACCAATCTTATCCACAATACGAGCACAAGCCCTCAAGGTAGAAGATACAGCAAACGTACTAGGACAAAGTCCAACTCTCGACATTTCAGCATAGAGAGAGAAAGCATCCTTAAATTGACCTTCCTGAGAGAGATACCTAATTGTGCAGCTCCACGAGAAGGCATCCGGATTCTGTAAATGGTGGAGAATACCCTGAACGTAATGTGCAAGACCGGTGGAGTAGCTGCGAGATGAGGGGACTAATTGGCGAATCAGCAGAGGTTCGAGGTAATAAAGTCTGTTGATAATAATGCATCCATGGATTTGTTTCCCCTGCTGAACAGTGATCTGCTTGCTCAGCAAGGTTTCAAGTTTAGGAACCAACATTTCTTGAGTATCATCAAATTGGAGCACAATCAAGCTGATCTAACCATTGGCATACTGTCTAAATAACCAGTTTTTCAGATACATCTTAGCATGCTCCTAAATTCATCAGAGTGGCGATGGAATTCAGCTCTTTCTGTCCTAGAATAGTTAAAACAGGTTGCTTTCCTTCTCCTGAATGTTTCAGGCAGGCGAGAATGGAACAGACAAGACGTTTCCATGGCCATCCTGCAAAGTGCAAACACATGAATGAATTCAAGAAATGGTTTTGTGCAGAACCATCACCTAACTCAAATAGAAATGGATCAATTTCCTCGGAAATACAAAAACAGTATCAATCAAAGAAGGGTAGGACAACTTACCCAGAAATCAATTAGCTTCAAGTTGATTTCATCAACGGGGCCAGCGAATGCCAAAGATTGCTACTACAGCTTAGGGTATTCAGCTCAGAAAAATCATACAGCAGCAACGGTCACGCAAGAGGGAGTTAAAGCACACACGAGGGAAAGAAAGGCCCTTTTTATTCCAGAATCAATAAGCTGAGGTATTTGCTCGCGGGGATTTTTGAAAGCCGGCTGCCGGGTGGCGGAGGAGGAGGATGAGGAGCCGGGGAAAGGCAAATCCGACGATTCCCGTATCAGAAGTAAACAGAACAGAAGGGCCTCGGGCCTGGATAAGGAAAACCCAACATATGCTTCCCGTTTATGGCCCCAAACTCTATTGCCTGCTTTTGCAATTAATGTGACTTGATGAGAGGACTCAGGACTTCGCTGGATTCATGGCCCACTGTATTTAAAAAAGAAGGTGTAAGTATTATTGGACTTTCGAGTTGGGTTCAATAGGCCCAATGTTCTCAATGAATCTATTTCGTCTTTACACTACTTACAGCTAGTGATGGCAATGAAGCGGGGTGGGGCGGGTACCTCAATTCCCATGCCCGGCCCCACGCTATTATGGGTCGAGGCGGGTAAAACCCGCACGGGTACGGGGCGGGTCGACCCACTCTTACATATTGTTCAAAAAAAATACAAGTACATTTTACTTACAATAAAATGCAGGGAAAAACACTTTAAGAATGAAAAATATTGATAATAGAATGGATAATTGAGCCTAACAAGTTGAAAGAACGACTCTAACTAGTTGAAGAAAAGTCAAAATAGGAGACATATGTATAGATATTGTAAGAAATTGAGATAAATGAGTCGAGAACGGGGCAGGGCGGGTCGAAAGTAGATACCCATGCCCCGCCTCACGCTACTGCGGGTCGGGTAATACCAGCCCCATCGCGGGTCAGGTCGGATAATACCCGCGGGGCGGGTTGAAATTGCCATCACTACTTACAGTCCTTGTTGGGAGATAAGGAAGGCTTAGGCTAACTCCAATGGAGTCCCTGTAAATAGGGGCAAGTCTCCGTAGATGAAGTAGTATTATTTCCAATGTATCCTCATAAATGGAGAGAGCCTCCATATTTGGAGAAAATCTGCAAAAGAATTCCCAAAATTGGGGATGGAAATAAGGATTCCGCCAAAAATGGGGAGGGGTGTGCTGATGGGTGGAACAACCGCCAACCCGCCACCTGACTTTTTTTTAAAATATTAGGAGTTAATTGGAGGTTAACTAGGTGATTAATTAGATCAATAATTTTCAAGTGTTATGTGTAAAGAAAAATTAGGTCAATCATTTTTTGCCATAAAAAATTGATCTCAAAATTTGAAAAAATTTGATCGAAAAATTAGTATTTAAAAATGATGACGAACTATACAAAAATTAACATGAACAAATTGTATTAAGATGATCATAAGTATACTTTTAACTAAAGAAAACTGATGAAAATGGGGATCATCCCCAAATTTGGAGATGATAGCATTGGAGAAAAAATGGGGATCATCCCAAATTTGGAGATGAAGGTCCCCAAATTTTAGAAATAGCATTGAAGTTGGTCTTAGCAAGAAATGAAAC
Organism: Linum trigynum; assembly: GCA_964030455.1. Taxonomy (NCBI): domain Eukaryota; kingdom Viridiplantae; phylum Streptophyta; class Magnoliopsida; order Malpighiales; family Linaceae; genus Linum; species Linum trigynum. The sequence continues at coordinate 12,248,351 of OZ034816.1, forward strand.
GTACGACGGTACGAGTAGTTACTTTTACAGCTTGCACCATAAACAATGTGGAGCTAGTTTGAAGGTAGCCAAAGCTAAAAGCTATGCTTTATACTCCGTAAACTTTGAAAAATAGGTAAAAGGCTTAATTGCAAGTTTGGTCACTCGAATTGCTTAAAATTTTCACGTTTGCCACTCAAATTGATTTATTCCATTTATAGTCACTCGAATTAGTTGAACAGTCCAAGTTTGGTCACTCTCCGTTAACCTCCGTTAGTGACGACCGTTAAGTGATGACGTGGCTAACAGAAAGACACAGTCAACATATTTTAACATTAAAAAACGACGACCCGACCCGCCAGCTCAGCCTTACCCGCCCTGTCAGCCATTCTTGTCCAACCCGCGAACCAACCCAATTAATTGACCCTAAACACAAACCCAAGACCCAACCCCCCCTGAAAAGTAAATCGAAAACAGATGGTTAGGGCGATTCGGCGTCGGATGGAAACCCAAACAGAGAAGTGCAAGAAAAACGTGGCTCACCAGATCGGAGCCCTCGTCGGGGCTCCAATCCGAGCCGAGGTCGCCGTGTCATCGGGCGATTCAACGCTTGCAGCGGTGGTGTGGCAATCTCCGGCGCCAATCAATTGCAAGATCCAGAAGGAAGACGGAGGAGCGGAGCAGAGGTCGCAACCGGCCAGCCCCTGCAAATCCCCCATCATCGGCGGCGGCGCGAGGCCAGATCTGTCCGTCGCGTGCCTCGCCTTCGCGGCGGAGAGCGACGAGCTGTTGGTGCACGAGGAAGGAGGCAGGAGCAAGAAGGGCGGGAAGGGGGTTCCGGTGTTCGTGATGATGCCGCTGGACAGAGTGACGACGAAGAACACGATGAATTGGAGGAAGGCGATGAATGTTAGCCTACAGGCTCTGAAGAGCGCCGACATGGAAGGGATTATGATGGACGTGTGGTGGGGTTTGGTGGAGAGAGATGCTCCCGGGATTTACAATTGGGGAGGTTACTCCGACCTTCTGGAGATGGCCCAGCGCCATGGCCTTAAGGTCCAGGCCATCATGTCGTTTCATCAGTGCGGTGGCAACGTCGGTGATTCCTGCGAGTAAGTTCGTCTCTGTCAATATTTCTTTTTGGGGTTTAATTGGTGATGGGCAATGGCTAACTCGGGCTGTTCATCACTTCATCGCAACATTCCTTTGCCCAATTGGGTTGTAAATCGAAAACAGATGGTTAGGGCGATTCGGGAGGGGGAAGGGATTCAGGGCGGCGGGGTGGCGGCCTCCATCCCTTCGACGGCGATTTTCGAAGGTGTGCGATGGAGAGAGGCAGCGCGGGAGGATGAGAGGACGAAGATGGAGGAAGGGAAATGCCCTAACCATCTGTTTTCGATTTACTTTTTAGGGGTTTCGGGTTTGGGTTTAGGGTCAATTAAATGGGTTGGTTCGCGGGTTGGGCAAGAATGGCTGACAGGGCGGGTAAGGCTGAGCTGGCGGGTCCGGTCGTCGTTTTTTAATGTTAAAATATGCTGACTGTGTCTTTCTGTTAGCCACGTCATCACTTAACGTTCGTCACTAACGGAGTCTAACGGAGGTTAACGGAGAGTGACCAAACTTGGACTGTTCAACTAATTCGAGTGACTATAAATGGAATAAATCAATTTGAGTGGCAAACGTGAAATTTTTAAGCAATTCGAGTAATCAAACTTGCAATTAAGCCATAGATAAAATTATATGTAAATTGTGTACAGATTTTAGAACTTGAAAAATCGGTAAAACTTTAGTCAGTCCCAATCACGACAATTAAAGTCATCCCTCATTCAAATCTCTTATTCCACCGCTGACAATAACATACATTTACATGCTTGTACCTTAACTATTTATTCATGTTATGTTCTCACCAATACAAGCCATCATTCCACGTCGTTATAAGTCGTTATAAGTGGTCTTATCCGAGTTCATAAAAAGCACTACTCGCAGTGGTCTAATTTGTAATCTATGTTTATGCTCCCATCATTTATGTAAAGTTGAGTAGGTTTATCGAAGTTTCTTCGCTTGGCATGAAAAAAATGTTGGGCACTAGAGAATACATTTGCAGTGTATGGTCCAATAATTGTTCAAATTATAGCACGATTTGCACCAACATGTTTGAGTACTATACAGCAGTTTCATCAGCTTACTTACAAAGATTGAAGAGGTATATATTGCACATCTACATGAAGGAAACACAATTTTGGCTGCCTTGCAGGTGTATGGCGGAGGATATAGCATGTTTTTTTGGGTTCACTTCATGTCTACACTACATGTCAAAAGAGAAATACGACATTGGTGGAAGAAAGAAGATGCAAGTGATTTTTAAGTTTGCTTTCCATTTTAGTTTATTAGATAAAGTGGTTAGGGGGCTTTTCGAAAAAAGTGTGAGCTATTTAATTTGACATATTAAATCGCACTACGCACTTAGCACGTTTGCGTGACGCGTTCGGAATTGAAATTATTGACTATTTAATTAATTTCTGGAATTAATGTTTATTAATTGGTTTTGGATAATTAATTGAGTTTGAGTTTTGCGAAAATACAAACACAGAAGTCAGAAAGGTGCTGCTTTCGGATTTTGGTTGAAGGGACTCCTGGAAGTGATTTGCCTAATTCCTACCAACAACAACATAATGGAGTCAAATAACACTCTAAAGAGAGTGACTAACCACGCCATCAATCCATTTTTCTCCATTCCTTTTCCCTCACACTACATAGTGCTAATTAATCACATGCTCAACTCACTGGACCTTATATGGCAAAGTGGACCCGAACTTTGATAAATACTGAAGAGTCTGTCGCCCCTCATAAATTAGAGCGTATCTGGAGCCATTAAAGAGTGGGCATGCAATGCATGCATGGGCTCCAATGCAAATTCCCTTGTCTCTGCTCTAGCTAGCTAGTGTGTGGACGTAAGTAAAGTTAGGTAGCTAGCAGCATGGGGTCGCTTCGTCGCTAAGCAAGCTGGCTTGATGTGTTACGTTGTTTCATTATTAGAGCAGAGGACCTGCAACTCGATCGACTGCCGAGAAGATTGATATCATGTTGCAGATTGATGAAGCATGCAACTGCAAGCCCGTCCCCATCCATCTAGCTATACCACTTGTTAGCGAGTGGTATAATTCGTCATCCACCATCTTCTAATCATTTGATCAGTTATTACGATAAATTTATTCTTAAATAGAGTTTTTTTGTGACCGAGATGTCTTTCGTTAAAATTCCGGTGACCTCATTTATGAAGTACATGATTTTCTCGTATTCAGAACATGTGCAAACGAAAGCCCTTATAAGTAACTCAGGAGTGAAGCTAGAATTTGAAGTTCGGGAGACCAAATTTTTTAATCAAAATAATAATATAGAAAAAATACTAATAACGAATATAAGACCCAAGTGGTATAGGTATGGATTGGCATAAAAAAATTGTTAATCAAAGTTTTCATTCCTCCAAGCCTTACAGAATCTGTCCCTGAGTTGCCTGGCTTTCATTTAAAAAAGTGTGTTAATAACCAATATAAGAACCAATAACTCGAATTATATATGTTTCTTGACACCGCTGCAATCAATTAGGTTGGGTATGGATTGGCATCAGAAATGGGGCATGCTGGCTCTATCCAAACCACAACCAGAGTTGCCCCCACTCAAGTTAGCTACTTGACTTGAGTGCCTTCTAACTATCACTAACCAGCTTTTTGTGACTACACGAAATTAACTTCCCATTCATTCCATAGGTATATCACAGGCTAAATACACATTGGAGGATCAACGGAGGAGATTTTCGGGCAATGGTGTGCTTGAACGATTTCTTTGACTGAGGTCAGTACTCTTTTCTGGCTAGATGCCCAACCTAAAAGCTCAACCATTTTAAGTTAGGCATACATAATTCGCGAAGTTATCACAACCCAAGTTCCATGGAATCAAATTATCTCTCTCGTCTTTATTATTTGTCTAAATATAGTAATAAGTGAATTCAAAATATTTAACTTCAGATGCAAAGGTTATATTAATCGAGTTCGGGAAATACATTTGGTCCACGAGATCAACTAAATAATCCACATTTAAAAGTAAATGTGATCAATTGACACACCGATGTATATATATTTTTTCATATTTACGCAAAAGAGAAATAAGTTAGATACAAGTGTACGGACTAATAACAAAAGAGATTGTTTTGCCATGATATAGGCATCCATAGTTTACCTACGTGGCGCGAAATGAAACATATATAGCACGCTGAAATAATGATCGTAGCACATGAATCTCTTGCAGGATAGCCTTTCCCATCGTGTGCGATGAATCCCTCACGTTGACCATCCGTATAATTACCTACATATCAATCATAAAATAGAACATCAGTGAAGGAATGTGTCGGTTAGAAAATTATCGAGACAAACATCAGCCAAGAGCATCTCATAAATCTAAGAGCTCAATGACAAACGAATCAGAGATATCTGGATTGAAGAAACAACTCAGAGTAAAAATATCATTTTTTTATTCTTTTATCATATTATCACATAAATAACTCAATTCAATGATCATTATGGCTCACATAATACTAAAACCAACCAATAAAACATTTTTTAAACATAAGAATAAAACACCAAACAATTTCTAGAAAACAATCAAACTCATTTAGCAAGAAGCTCTAACGCAATCAAACAAATAAACCACTTTAATCAATCTTCAAACAGATCTTATCAACTAAATGTTAGGAAATTCTATTTCCAATTATGATATGGGCCACATATTTTACAATTATATGGGCTATTTGGTTATGTTGGCTAATTGAAAGTGATCCAATTAGGAGCCCAAAGACATCTTGCATTGATATGGGCATAAATGGGTGGAAACCCAATACTTGTTCACCTTGGGTCTTATGGGAGCCCATGGTGACTAGTATATAAAGGAGCTTGAGGTTGTGGTCCCCAAGACACCAAGACGAAACACTCTCTTCTTCTCCCCATCAGGAAGATCAGAGGATTCCCGTTAGTGGTCTAAGGAGGCTTGGTTGAGGAAGATCATGCTACCTCCCGGATCGTGCTCCCAGAAGTATCGTCCGGTTGCATATCGTCTTATGTTTTCCGCATCAAGATCCAGAGGATCAACCGACCCGAATCCAGTTATTCCTACTAATCTTTGATAATCTTATAGGATGAAGTTCCGGGGATTACATATGTTAAAAGTAATTCTAACAAGTGGTATCAGAGCCCTTCATCTTTGTTTGGTTATTGGGATTTTGGAATGCATTTTGGAACACTTTGATTCTGTGTTTTCCTCCTTGTGGTTCCTTTGGAACACTTTGGCATGTTTATCTTTGATAATCTCATGAAATTATGTATTCATATTAAGTTTTATATGCTTTTTGTGTTGATGGGGAAATTGTGGTTTCATTTTTTGTTGAATCCAGAACTGCACAATACTTGCATGCTACTATTCGAAACTCATGCAAGTGATTAATTTTTTCACCCATACTGCGTTGGGGGAAGTTTTCTGGGTTTCTTTAGGCAATTGTTGCTTTATCCCATCTAGTTTGGTTTTCCCCTCTAATTAGTCGTTTCAGTAATTAAAGACAAGAAACTAATCACAGAATGCATGAATGCGGTTTTGATAATTAGAGGGAACCGGTAAGTCATAAGTTTTTTTTTATTTATGCTACTATTCATGGTTTTATTTTTTGTTTGCCCCTGTGGAATGGAGAATGCTCTCCAGAAATATGAACTAAAATGAATGCATCAACGTTCATGGTCATTTTCAGTTGTGCTATTTCTTACCCGTTGGAATTCTATTTGGGATATAATTCATTAAAGTTTCGGTAATAAGGATGGGGTATTAAGTGAAATTGTAATTATTTATTTTTGCCCCTTACCGTAAGCTTAATTTAAGGTTTTGGTGCAGGTTAACAACTATTATGAAAAAAAAAAAAATCGGTTAGTTGTATTGCTCCATTATGAAAGGTTTCAGTATAATAATAGTTATAATTGTGCTGTTGCGGAAGGTTACAGAATTAACTATTATTATCTTCCGTTTAAGGGTAACGGAAGTGAAAAGATTAATAATTCAGACTTTCGGTTACGGGAACTTATTTCCGTGTTTATGATTTCCATAATAATTATTATGTTCTCATTCGGTTACGGAGAGTTTTTTTTCCGACTTTGGTTGAGGTTATAATAATAATTATTATCAAACCAGATAATTAATTAAGTTTGTTGTCATTAACTAGGATAGTAAAAACCTTTTTTTTCCTTTTTCCATGAGTTATCTTTAAGATTTGGTACCAGTTACGGAAATTGAGCTGAATCTATCTTTCAGTTTTTCAGTTGGAACTCACATATTCTAACGGGACAAGCTACGGTGCTAATCCTATAGGGGGTTAGCACCGTACTAACTAATATTTAAATGGTTTAATTTTATTTTTTATTAAATGGCCATAATTAAAGAAAGGGTATAATAGGAAATAAGAAGAAAATTAAAAAAAATATGAAATTAATATGATTTACGGAAAGTGGGGGATTGGGTTTTTTAATTGGTTTAATTTTAAGGGATCCATTAATTATTAACTTCCATTTTTTTAATTAAATCTGTTTCCGTTAGTGGGCGGATTTTAAGGGATTGGGGATGGTTATTGCTTGGAAATAATTATTAACCCTAATTTCTCGGAAAAAAATAATTGTGCTCCATATCAATCTAATATCACGTCTCCCTCTTTAATTGATAGATATTTATTAGTAGCAATATTAATTTAATAGTAGTGATTCCATAGTAATAACATTACATATTTTAACGATATGGTGTAGTGGTTATTACCATTGGTAGTGTTTTCAATAGTTTTTTTTTGTCATAGTCATTTCATTCCTCGGTTGATTGTTTGTAGTAGCTATTTTCGAGGTGGTAATAGTGTTTCCAATAAAAAGTACTATTCCAATATAGTAGTTGTTAATCGTGATCGTAGCAATATTTTATGATGGTAGTAGTGATTTTACAAAGAGAAATTATCAACATAATAAGATTGAATTCATTATGAACAACGCAAAGAAAAGAACTTGTTACTGCTACACATAAACATCTACTAAAAAAAGTTAAACCAACTACTATATTGAAATGAAACACTACTACAGGAAATACAAATGGGAGAAAACTACTAATCTTCTTCCAAACACTACAACATTGAAACGCTACCACACGAATTGGGAATAAGTCAATGTCACTGCTACGAACTGACCCATCGATTCAATACTATCCACAAACGAAAACACTACGAATGAATGGCCATCTGCCTTCACTGTAAACTGAACATCGCCGGAAAATAAAAATTAATCCCACTCCGATCAGAACCCAAAACAGAGCTAGGATACAGCAACCTACACGCAACCTCCATTGAAGACAGATCTTGAACAAAAAAATAAATAAATAACCAGCAGGGACGGCGACATGCAATGGAAAGACAGATCATAAATCCAAAAACAAAAAACCAGAACATGGAATGGAGCATGCAATGGCGCCTATGAGATGATGGAAGGACGATTGATGAGACTTGACTATTACTTGAGGCGGCTCCGATCTCGGATGAGCAGAGGGCGGCGACAAGGTGGGAACCTCGGAGGACGGCGACGAGGACGGACAAGCGGTGGCTATCGTCGAGTTCGTAGGAGCAGAGGAGGGCGCAGGGAGTATTCGGTGGCGACGAGGTCGGAGGAGCAGAGGGTTGCGTCGCCGAGGATAGTTCAGGCGAACAACGGCCGCAACTCTCGGCTTCGCTAGGTGAAGATGATGCGACGAAATAGAGAGGAAATTGAGAAGAAAGAATCTCCCAAAAAAACGAAAGTGACTGTTGGGATCCCACCACAAAAATTTCGGCTGATTTGAAGCAATGACGTGACGTCAACTAATTACACAGACCTTACAAAAATACCCCTCACAATAAAAATCCCTTTTATCAGCCGAAAAAAAAAGGAAATTGATATATGCGGTTAGGACGGTGCTAACGGGGTATGGGGTTAGCATCCCATCCCATCCCTATTCTAATGATGATGATTATGGTTCGGTTACGGTTTCAATAATACTAATTATTTATGATGGGTTACAAATGTGAAGTTTAATTATTACCTTCCCGATATTAAGTATTTTTTTTATTTGTATGATAATGATTGTTGGCTTTTGCCGTGACTAGTAATTAATTCCTACAGTTAAGTAAACCATTATTGTGAGTTCATTATGCTTCTGAAGGGTCCATTAATAAAGACAACAACATGAATTTATGGTCTGCTTATATATTTGCCTTGGATTTTAGGGCCAGCCATAAGGATTTCAAGATTTATTTGTTTTTTTTTTCGTTGTGTGATGGTCGTTCGACTATTAAAATGCACTTTACGGTAATTTTGTGCATTTCATGTCTCGTAAATTGTTTGGTAAACAAGACCAGTTTATGAGGAATGTAAGCATCATTTCATCAAATCAATTTTGGGGTCGGTTTAACAAATTTTTTTGATAAATCCCTATATGGTAAAGGTTTACATTTTAGTGCGTGCAAATTATGTATTCACTGGCCCAAAGGTAGGTGAATATTTAAGGTTCCATATGTGCGCATAAAGTAATAAATATGTGATGATTATTCGGTTAGCATGTGAATTTTAAATCGGCCCAAAGGTGGATTTACTGTTTCATATGTTCTTATCATCAATATTTAATTATCGTGTCATAAGACATCACTTACAAGTTAATATTTTGTCCAAAGATAAAATATTAATGGAGTGCAAGGTGTCTTGAGATGGAGTAAACAGTTATTTAAAATTATTATTGTAATTCTCTCTTAATGATAATTAATCACTTATTTGGAATTTTGTGATTATGAGAGAATTGTCCGGTATTTTAATTAAGTCAATTTTAGCAGTATGTTGCCAAAGTAACCTCTACTTGTGAAAAATTATTTAACTTAGATTACATGGATGTACGTGTAAGGTTATTTTATGTGGGTAGTGCTCGACCCAAAGGACGACATTATTTGACCAAAATAATCAAGCACATTAATGGTAAATACGTGATAATTATAAAGTTGTTGTTCATGTAAATAACAGTCGGTCCAAAGATAGGTTGTTGTTTGACAGAACTTATTATCAGTATTTGATCATTGTTTTAAGAGTACCGCTCGCAGTTAATTTCTCTGTCCAAAGACTAAGAATTAATGTTGCATTTGGTATCTTATGATGGATCCCCAAAATTTAATAATTTTATCGTCTTGTTTAATTACATGGCCGATGTGTGTTTTCTTTTATCTCAACATAGTTTTCGTGCTTTGATTTAAACATTTCTGTTGAAATTAAAGTTAACTCTTCTGTTAAATGGGATGAATCTAAAGAATTTAAAGTAAATTCAAGACAATTATTCTCGATATATAGGCATTGATCTTGCGCTTTTATGTGGAACAATCCCTATTCTACTTCGGGATATCTCAATGAGATTTAATAATAGCGAATAGAGATATATCCAATTCAGTGTGCATGGTGATCATTAAGCGCTCTATCGTTGAATAATTATGGGGCTATTATACTGAGATGCCTTTGAGGTTTATTGAAGTAATAATACAGTATTTTGCCAAAACATAAAAGGATCCGGGGTAAGCTACCTATTGGGGTAATTTAATCCATAAAGTGTAAAGGCAAAATGTACAAGTGTATTATATTTTGGAGGTGTCAAAAGACATACTCAACACTTGGTTTAATTTATCTTCCTCCATGAAGTTTTAGGTGAGTACTAATATTCACAAAAGGAGAGGAGGGAAGATACGAGATGAGACTAAACTCAATCACTAAACCTCAATTTCTCAATAAAGGAACAAATAGAGAGTTAAGGATGTTATGGTTTCGTTGACCTCTTAAGGACATGGTGAGGAGTATTTCTACTTACGAGACTCCATTTGGATAAAAGCCATAAAGGTTACAACGTACATCCTTAAATTGAGTATCCAGAAGGTAGTTAATGTAATCAATAAGTGCAATAAGGACCTTGCACATTTAGGGTTGTCCAACTTAGGAAATACCTTGTAAGGTACAAGAAGGTATAATGGACAAAAGAATTAACTTATATTTTGTTGGCTACTCAATAGTACTCTCGAGGCTAAAAGTTTTATAATCCCACCTCAAGAAGTTTTTTTTTAATGAGAAATAGAAATTTCTTGAGGATATTGAGTTTGGGGGGAAGGAACCATATGGAAATGTTGTTACTACACAAACTCAACAAACTCAAGAAATGCCATCAATTAGGATATCCACAAAGTAGTTGTATCTTCTTTGAACATAAGGATGACGTCAAGTTGACTAATGATCAGGTTCATATTAGTCTAGTCATGCACAGTTCTAGTTATGAAAAGTGGATTGATGTCATGTGGTGAAGTCAATGAGAGATATAAGGCATGTTGGTCTCTAAGGCTTTACTAATAAGGAAAGTATTGACTCAAGAGACTTTCTCTCTGGTATATTTGAAAGACTCTTTAAGGAATATAATGGCAATGGTGGCTCATATAAGTATCTCATTATTGATATCACAATGATTCTCATGTTATTAGCTCATTCAGAATTAGAGACTAATGTTGGAGATGATTGTGTATATCTTAAGTTCAGTGGGAGTATATCCTTTTTCCTGTTTTATACATCGTGGTTGTTCTACTTAAGGTGCAAGTAGAATAAGTTAGTAAACCAGGAGATATGTTGTAGCTAAGGGAGACAGTTTTGGTCTCAATCAGTGCCCCAATTATATTTAAGAAATTAAGATACAAAATCTCTTGAATGCATATTTGCATTAAAGAACTAATGTATAGTTTAGTTTATTCTCATCCCAATAAAGCATTTCTAGTAAGAGTTTTTTGACAGATATTTGTTTGGTCTATGCAAGAAATACTAGAAGGATTCAAACGTGTTACGCGTTTACTAAAGTTGATAAAAAGAATTCATGCAAATTTGTTAGAGATCAGATAATTTAGAGATCATCAAGTACTCTGACTCTGATGTTACAGGATGTCAAGGTAGCATAAACTCTACATCAGGTTACCCTTCATTGTTGGGTAGAGTTCAAAGCATATCTTGAGACTTCCTATTATGGTTGCAAAGTTTTTGTCACTAGAATGACCTTGGTAAGTTATTAAAGGTTAATAGTGACAATAATTTGATGGTGATACACTATCATTACCATGGATTTCAGAAGTCAAATATATTGACATCAAGTTCCTGGTGGTTAAAGATAAAGTTCAAAATAGACAAGTTTCTATTGAACATTAAGGACATGACTAATGCTAGCTTATCCATTAGCCAATGGTTTGACACATAAAGGTTTTTTCATGAGCATATTGCTCACATGAGTGTTATTCCGGATGGTACCTTGGTTTAGTGGGAGTCGTTTAAGTATGTTCAATAGATTATGACTAAATCAATTCTGCAGAATAAAGTGATGGTTTTCTAGAGTCTATTTTGGAATTTAAAGTGCCTTCAGTTATACAGTGGTCACATTGTATGAAGGAATTTCAGTTGATCTCACTAAGGACTAAAGTAGGACCAGTTGAAAATAGGCATGTTCAAGATCACATTGCATGTAATTTTCATGCCACTCATCCATATTTGATCTATGTCATTGAGTGTATTGGTATGGTGATCATGGTGGTTTAGTCATTATCATATTGTGATTAAAGCCGCGTTGGTTCCATAATTGATACAGGAGGTGGACCAGATTGTTTTAGGAGATGTCTAAGTACAAATAGCATACGGTTGCGTGCCTAAAGAATTTTGTGATATAATTGTTTCAAGAAAAATATGTAGCCCAAGTGGGAGATTGTTAGGAAATTCTATTTCCAATTATGATATGGGCCACATATTTTACAATTATATGGGCTATTTGGTTATGTGGGCTAATTGAAAGTGATCCAATTAGGAGCCCAAAGACATCTTGCATTGATATGGGCATAAATGGGTGGAAACCCAATACTTGTTCACCTTGGGTCTTATGGGAGCCCATGGTGACTAGTATATAAAGGAGCTTGAGGTTGTGGTCCCCAAGACACCAAGACGAAACACTCTCTTCTTCTCCCCATCAGGAAGATCAGAGGATTCCCGTTAGTGGTCTAAGGAGGCTTGGTTGAGGAAGATCATGCTACCTCCCGGATCGTGCTCCCAGAAGTATCGTCCGGTTGCATATCGTCTTATGTTTTCCGCATCAAGATCCAGAGGATCAACCGACCCGAATCCAGTTATTCCTACTAATCTTTGATAATCTTATAGGATGAAGTTTCGGGGATTACATATGTTAAAAGTAATTCTAACACTAAAACCATAGTTTGTAAATACTCCGTTTAATACACGTATATGTACCCGTACTTATTTTATCCGTTTAAAACTTCCGTATCCATAGGGATCGGTTAGCATGCTAACCCTTCTAAGGGGTTGGAAAAATGACACCCCTATTAATTATAGTTATTTTTGTATTAAATTCGTGTTGCATTTAATATTTTTTGGAAATTAAAAACTCATCTTAATTGCATTCCTTTTTTTTTAACTACCATTGCACTGATACAACTATCATTGCACATGTATACTGAACTCATATTAATTACGTTCCTTTTTTGGAACTACCATTGCACTGATACATCTACCATTGCACCTGTACACTAATACCATTGCACTCATACAACTACCAGTGCACTGAAAAAGGAAAGTAATTAATATATATTTTTAATTCATACAGATTATTAAATGCAACACAAATTAATTACCTTAAAAACCTATAATTAATAGGGGTGTCATTTTTCCAACCTTTTAGGGGCTGGCATGCTATCTCATCCTGTATCCGTATTATTATCAAGCTGTTTCATTTTCCCTCGTTCATTTGATGGTTCCCGTACTAAACATGTATAAAACCCGTAAAATACGTTTAATATCCGTATTTAATGAATTAAATTGTTAACTTTACTATTATTTATATATTTATTTATTTTTAAAATAATTAATTTTATTTATTTATGACTATTAGCGTACTATTAAACGTAACGTTAGTTTAGAGACGACGTAAAATACCCGTACGTATTTTATACGTAACTTTTTCGTACCGTATTTTACTAACTATGACTAAAACACCTCTTATTTTTAACCCAAAAAAAGTGCAAGGAACCAAACTAATCAACACGTGAAGGTTTAGGTACTAAACTAAAGTTTTTTCACGGTCATAAATAATAAATAAAAAATAGGGTAAATACAATTTAATATCCAAACCTTTCATCTTAAACAATATAATAGCCAAACCTTTTCGAAAACAATCTAATATCCAAATTATCAACTTTCCGTCCGTTTGACCGTTAGTTGACACTTCAAAAAAGCTTTGTTTAGGGAAAATTGTCACAATACAACTTTGTTTTCTTGTTTTGGCATTGCAGATGACTGAATATTTAGATATTCTATACTATCACGGTGGAGTCATGGATTTTTCGGGTTTGGAACCACGATATGTTTGTGGTTTTCAGAGAAAATATCGATGGATATTGATGAAGTGTCGTACTTCGAACTTGATGAAGTGTCAACAAACGGTCAAACGGACGGAAAGTTGATGATGTGGATATTAGATTGTTTTCGAAAAGGTTTGGCTATTATATTATTTAAAATGAAAGGTTTGGATATTAAATTGTATTTACTAAAAAATATGAAATTAAAAATTAATATATACCGGAAGTGGAAGGAAGGAAGGAACAGTCTGCATGGACTGGTGGCGGCTTTAAAACCAGACAAAAATCATCATTCCAATTCCTCATCGCTAACAGATCAATCTCCCACTCTCTCTGTAAATTCCCTCATTCCAGATTTCGGGCTTCTCCAGTTCTTCTTCACATTGTAGCATTTGATTCCTTTTCCCCCAATTACCCTGTTCGCCGTCATCGCTACAGTCACCGGCAATTGTAACCTCCACTGCCGCCGTCCCCTTCCACAATGCTACCATACAACTCCATCGAGGCGGCGGCGGCCCACTTGGGCCGCAACCTGACCTACGCCGAGACACTCTGGTTCAATTACTCCGCCGACAAGTCCGACGACGTCCTCGCCTGCCACAACATTCTCTTCCTCTGCCTCTTCTTCTCCGTGGCTCCGCTCCCTTTCGTCTTCATCCAGCTTCTCCGGTCCCCTTTCTTCGAGAAACACAAAATCCAGCCCAAAATCCAGCCGTCCGCCGCCGAAATCTTCAACTGCTACAAGGACGTCATGCTCTCCTTCTTCTTCGTCGTCGGTCCCCTGCAGCTCATCTCCTACCCTTCCGTCAAGGTAAACTTCGAATTGGGAAATCGACAATATAAGAAAGTAAATAACACGCAGATTTACGCGATTTACTGAACCAAAAACCAGCACGTGTTTTGGTGTTTGTGGATTTTTTTTCTTTTAAAAATCTTGTTGTTTGCTTGCACCCAGGCTGTTGGGGTACATACAGGGCTGCCATTGCCATCAATTGGGGAAATTTCTGCCCAATTGTTGGTTTACTTTCTGATTGAGGATTATACACATTACTGGATCCACAGATTCCTTCATTGCAAATGGGGATACGAGAAAATCCACAAGGTTCACCACCACTACACATCCCCAATTGCATTTGCTGCACCATATGCTCACTGGGCTGAGATCTTGATCCTCGGGATCCCGTCTTTTCTGGGACCGGCAATGGTTCCTGGTCACGTCACCACTTTCTGGCTCTGGTTCGTTTTGCGGCAGATCGAGGCCATAGATACGCACAGTGGGTAATGCACTCTGCTGCTGCTTTTTTCCCACTTTTCCTCTGCTTTTCAAGGGTTTTCACAACTTGGTTGGTTCTGAATTCTGATCTGTGGTGCTGCAGATATGATTTCCCATGGAGTGTGACGAAATACATACCATTCTATGGCGGTGCGGATCACCATGATTACCATCACTATGTTGGAGGCCAAAGCCAGAGCAACTTCGCGTCGGTGTTCACTTACTGTGATTACATCTATGGAACCGACAAGGTCATCACTAGTAACCAACCCAAAATCAACATTGAGCGTTATGTGATTAATTACATTTTTCAAGTTTTCTGATTGTTTCTGGCTACGGTTTTTTTCTTCTTCTTTTTTCTTGTTCAGGGTTACCGATACCAAAAGAAGGCCCTTCAGAAAGTAACATCAAAAGCATCTTCATTTTTAGAAATGAAAATACATATGATGATGATGTTGTGGTTCGGATAATTCTTCTAACAATATTGCTTTTTTGTTTGTTTTTGGCTGCGAGTTCAGCTGCGAGAGGGAGTAAATGGTGGGGAAGACGGAGATGGAGGCTTCAAATCGGACTAGAACGTGATCAGAGCTGTCAAGGTAGTGCAGTCGTATGGCGGGGAGATTTCCAATGGCGTTCCAAGTGTTTTCTCATACCTAGCACTGTTGTTGTGTTAACATGGCAGAAGTAATAAGTTGGGTTAGCTTGTGGTGTGTGAGCTTAGGCAGAGTTTTTGTCAATAATCGGTATGGATTGCATTTGTATCTCAGTTGAAGGTGTTGAATCAATAAGTGTGCTGTTTCTGTCAACATGGGAGCTTTCTAGGGCCGTCATTTTCATGTAGGGTTGGGGTTGACATTGTTTATCAATTACTTTACTCAAAATAGTTTGGGTTTTAGTTATATTCGTATTCATATACATACAAGTATAGTGTAGAAAATTGAAACCATGGTCATACTCAGCGATCGGATTTCAGGTATTTATGGTTATATATAGGTAGTAATTTTGCTTCATAGTTTCGATAAAAATGGATTAATTGCATGGTTGGTCACTGTGATTACAAAAAACGTTCATGTTTGGTCACTCGAAATATTTAAATCCATTAATGGTCACTAAAATTAGTAAAACCGTCCAAGTTTGGTCACTCTCCGTTAGTCTCCGTCAGTCTGCGTTAACCATGACCGTTATGTGCTGACAAGGCAGACAGAATCGCCTAGTCAGTCTAATTTGACCCAAAAATAGTGAAATCCGACCCACCATGTCATTTTTTTCCATCCCAACCAAATCCTTGAACCAAACCGAACCACCTATCCATAAACCAACCACTCAAACAAAATAAGGGTTTATCCCTGTTTCCTTTCCAGATCTGAACTCTAGTTCTTCATTTTTCTTGCATTCCCTTCGACAACCAGGTCTGAATGGTGCTTGAATCGGCCGCATTTCCTCAAGTTGGACAAAATCGACCAGCCAAGCGTCTAGAATATCATAATCAAAGATGTAGTCGATCCGACGGCAGACCTGAGGGTGGAGGAGGCAAAGAGGTCGAGGCGAGAGTAAGGGGACGCGGAGGAGAAGGGCGGTGCGGGGATGCCGGTGAATTCTTGTACCCTTGGAGCCCGGGCTAAACACCACTTCTCTATCTCTATTCGCCATCACTGACAACCTCTTTGCCTCTGTATATCCA
The DNA here is from genome assembly GCA_964030455.1 of Linum trigynum. Taxonomy (NCBI): domain Eukaryota; kingdom Viridiplantae; phylum Streptophyta; class Magnoliopsida; order Malpighiales; family Linaceae; genus Linum; species Linum trigynum. The sequence goes on from OZ034816.1 coordinate 12,264,794, forward strand.
CCCAAATACCCAATTAATCAAATTTCTTGTTTCTCCCAGGTGGAATAGATGAAAACCAGAGGTAATTTTTGGGGTGGATGAAATCCCAAGAGAGGGGTTGTGAAGGAGAGACTCATAGATGAAGGAAGAAGTCATTGTGATGAAATTGACCACCACCTCCAGAACAGGGTAACTGCCTTTCAATTTCTTCTCCCACCCATCGCTTGAGATCCTCTCCCCAGCACTATTCTTCTCCCTCTGACTCCATCCGCCTAGCCCCTCTTCTTACCCCTCCATTATCGAAAAGAAGCAGAGGATCCAGCGAGCCAATCATCTTCCTCATTCAAATCTGTTGGCCGATTCATCTTCTCCGGTGAGCCAATCATCTACCCCATTCAGATCTGTAAAGTATAGACTCATGGCGTTGGCCGCTTCATCTACTCATGTCTCTTGGGCTCAATTTGGTTCCAATTGAAATAGAGGATTTTTGAGAATCGGGTTTAAAAGCAGCGGAGGAAGAAGAATAGAGATTGGGGATGCGCGGAGCTAGAGGAAGAGGTGCAAAGATGGATTGTTGATGGCGGGTCAATAAGTTAGGTTAGGATTTGAGTCATTGGTTGGGCTGAATTACCTGATGTGGCAGACAATATTTTTTAATTTTTGGGGTTAAATTTTGGTGACTAGACTTTTCTGTTAGCCACGTCATCAAAAAGTTGACGTCGTTAACGGAGACTGATGGAAACTAACGGAGAGTGACCAAACTTGGATGGTTTTACTAATTTTAGTGACTACGAATGGATTTAAATATTTCAAGTGACCAAACATGAACGTTTTTTTGTAATAACAGTGACCACCCATGCAATTAGGGCTGTCAACCGGTCGGTTTCGGTTTAACCGAAAACCAAAAACCCGGTTATCGATTAAACCGAGCCACCCTGCACACCTGCCGACCATCGACCGTGAGAGTGGTCACGGTTAGCCGGCCAACCGACCGGTCGGTTTCGGTTTTAGGCTCGGTTAGCCGACCAACCAGAAATTACCTTTTCTTTAAAAAAAATTAAAAATAAAAACCAAAAATCCTGCACCACTCAAACCTTATCTCCTCCTCTCTCCTTCCTTCCACCACAGACCACTTCTCCTCTCACACCCACCAAACCTTATCTCCTCCTCTCACCTTCTTCCTCTCACCAAACCACTTCTTCTCACACCTTCTTTCTCTTCGCCGATCCTCAACGACGTCGACTGCACGCAGGTCGTGGCCACCAGACCACTTCTCCCCGGGCCGCGAAGGGGGCGAAGGAGACCGGGAGCCCCTGCATTGCGAGGCTGCAGCGTGTTCGCGCGGACGTCGAGCCGACGTGGTTGGAGATTCGAGGAGGAGAAGCAGCCAGTAGGGGAGAGCGCACGCGAACGGCGGAGTGGAGGGCTGGGGTCGTCTTCAGGGTCGGAGGGTGGAGATGCAGAGGTACGGCGCGGCGCAGCGGTTACCGCGATGGGAAGCATGCGGAGGGCGAGGTGCAAGGACGGCGACGCGACGGCAGAGGCGAGGTGGACGGCGACAGTGGTGCGGTAGCGGCGAGGTGGACAGAGGTGCGGCGACGGCGGCGGCGAGGTGGACGAAGGGGTGAGAGTTTTGTTTTAGATCTAGGTTTTGGGGAAGGTTATGTGAGTGGAGGAGGAGATAATGGACAGATTTTGGGAGGGTTAGGTGGGTCTCGGTTGGGGTCGGTTAATCGGATAACCGCGATTAATCACCGTCGGTTACTCGGTCAACCGACTCCTTCCTTTTCCCAGCCGACCACCGACCGCCAAGGTAACCGGTCGGTTTTCGGTTAGCTTGTAACCGGCCGGTTTTCGGTTGTAACCGACGGTTACCCGCTAACCGGCAACCGAAATGCCAGCCCTACATGCAATTAACCCCGATAATAATGTTAACAATTAGACGTATATGAAAATATTATATAAGTGAAAGTATAACAATAAATTACTAGACCTAAGAAAATCAGTCGAAAAGAACACAAGTTTATGAAAATATCAAATATAATGAGAAAAATAAAGACTAATTCTAGATAAAATACATACACATATGTATAATCGGACGTGTTCGAGTTAGATAGAGAAAAAAACTATGTCCATCCATTATCTGCAATATTCGAATTTGAGATTTACCCATACACACCAAAAATATATCGAATTCGAGTTTTCCACTGCTCCGATTAGATTTGGGATGTGATCAATGAATATTGATATTTTTGCAATAATAGACACCGAAAGTAATTTAACAAGAATCAAAACAATAGTTTCAACAAGCCCGTCTAGCTCAGTTGGTAGAGCGCAAGGCTCTTAACCTTGTGGTCGTGGGTTCGAGCCCCACGGTGGGCGTTTTTATTTTGTTGATTAAATGTTTTTATGGTGAAAGTGAAAGCCAACTTCAAAAACGGTTTGGGCTTCACAGTTGTTTAACGGGCCTTCTGCCGGTGATGATGACGGTTTTGAGTATCCACTAATAGACCTAGTAGCTGGGCACTACTCCGAAGTCGGAGCCTATTATAATTTTGCCATCCAATTCTAACCCACCACCAAATCGAACACTCTTTGAAGCTGTGTGTGATGGAGTTTTGAAGTTTGGAGCTTGGACCGTTAACTGGGCCTTGCAGGCCCACTAGGCTGGTACTGCCCGTCCAAATATGTAAATGCGGATTTTGGTCCTTATACAGTGAACCACTCATGGGCCATGGGCATTCGGTTTCGTTATACAATTTGATTCAAATTTCAATACCATTACCATCTAAACACAACTTTGTGAGGCATTTTTGTCGACGGTAGGGAAGTCACGTCTTCAAAAATATTCACTCTCCTCTATATTTTATATCTTAACATGCACTTTATTTGTGTCTAAGTATCTTTTCACACGGCGTAATTAGGTTCGAGTTAATATAAAAATGAGTGGCTAAACCAAACCCTCTTATTTCGCACCATGTGAGTATAATATGGTTGTCCATGTCGTGGCAAAACAAGTCATTTTTATCGATGGATTGCATCTTGGTCGACCAACGTGTCTTACTTATCTCTTGTTTTATGATTTGACCTGCGAAGCTTATATATACTCGTATCTTATTGTTTCCCGCTTTGGATACCTTTCAGGGCCGTCCCATGATTTTTGGAGGCCCTGTTCAGGAATTTAAAATGTGGCCCCAAAAATTCGGTTACAAAAAATTTACAATCCAATGATTTAGCTTCACTTCTAATTTCCAGGGCCGTCCCATGGTATTTGGAGGCCCTGTTCGAAAATTTAAAATGTGGCCCTAATTTTTTCCCCATAAATTTATCAAAATTAAAAATTAGTAAATAATTGTAAAAAAATACTTAAGTTCAGAAAAAGATTACATCAGGAATAAACGATCTCGTTTCCAGTTTGACCAAGAAACCAATACCGAATTCCCAACCCTAGTAGGGAGGAAAGTAAATCTGGAAGGAAGAGAAAATGGATATAGCTAAAAAATTGAATGGAGAAATGAAAATAGTCTAAATTGATAGAGAGGTGGGTGCAGGGTTGTCTACTAGATCGTGGAGGCCCTATTTCAAAATCTAGACGTGGTCCAAATCGACCTTTAACTATAATAAAACTAAAATGATTATAATAACATTATTCAAAATGTAATATCTTTCTATATTGTTTAAATTAAAATTATCTATTATTTTTCAGATTTTCCTATTCTCCATGAGATCCTTTTCAATTGTTATTATAGCTAAAATTATCTATTAAACACATCATCATACTCATAATCAATCAATCATACACTAAAAATACAACCTACAATATACGATCGGTAACTAACGAATCTAAGTAGAGGCCCCTAATATTCTGAGGCCCTGTGCCGGAGGGCGGGCCAGCACACCCTCTTGGCCGGCCCTGCTAATTTCCGAATTACATGTATCCAGACTCCTTAATTCTTTGTTTTCTTTTACACTTAGAACTACCTTTTTCAAAATTTTGGGTTCACATAACTGAAAATTATAACCAAAGATTAGTGATTCCAAATTTCCAATCAATATTAATTTCCCTCCAAAACAGAAAGAAAAAAGAACTTAAAAATCAAAATAAGTCGATTATGTGCCTGGATAATAGGGATGGACATCTATTAGAAGTTCATTAGAATTAAGTGTGAATAATTAATATTTAGGCGTTGGATGGTTTCATAAAGTTGAATTTTTTTGAAGAATAGAATAAGAGAGACGTTAAATATCCTTACTGTTAGTTTTGTTTCATCAAATGACTTTCAGTTTCTGCAAAGTGGTTTAGTTTGTTTTTAATGAAACGAAGGTTCACGGTTCGATTTTCCATCCTGTCACAAGATGCTCTTGTGCATGTGTGTTCTTATGTGGGCCACCTTGCCAACCCAAGGGATCAGCTCCGCCTTCGATTATGAGGCCCACGTCGAAGTCCAAGTTGGATCTGCCTCCGGAGTCCGGTCTAATGGATTATGACTTATGAGGCTCCGAAAAGTTGAGGCTCTGTGATGTGGGTCTAACCAGCACAGGACCTGGGCCGGGCCTGATACCTTTGAGGAAAAAAATCTGAGCATTACAATTTACAACCACCACATTGATCAAACACAAGTAAGTAATTCCTTCTCAAGTAGTGAATGTTGAAAATAACCAGCAGGTAATTGAAAGCTGTTCCTTTAATCCTAAAACTATGGGGCTTCTTATCTTCTCTGTAGGGTTTTGATTAATGACCCAAAACCATTCTGCTCTTTCTCCCAACAGAAAAGGGAAACGACACAATAATTTGGCTTTCAGTCTAATTGGTTACTTTTTTCAGGGCATCATTAGGGTGGTTAGGTTACTAACGTCAGACCCTTATCATCACTGGTGTGTATAGTTTGGTTGTAGAATTTTTTTTTTAACCACTTTGTATGATGAGACACGTGTTGGAAATCAATTGGTAATCATGGGTCCCAATCGTTTGGCAAAATATAACTCCCTATCTAATATCTATCATGTATATTTTCTTTCTGGCCCACTTGAATTAATAAAGGAAGTGGTGGGGAGAGGGTAAATTTTTTTTAATGTGTGGGGGGAAAAGGAAAAACAAATTTACTTGATTTGGTGATGCTAGGGCTTTGACTCCCCCGTTGACTAAGGGTGAGGTTTTTGGCCAACATTGTTATTGATTCAACTTCCCCAATCTCTCTTTTATCTTGTTGTTGATCAGGCACCTAACAGGTGAAAGCACTTAACAACTGTGCTTGATTTCATTGTAATTATTAACCAAAATGAGGAACGAATATCATGATGACAAAAGTGATAATGATAAGATATAGGAAGATAATATGAAAGTCTACGGATAATACAGTCCCTATAAGTTTCATTAAGAGGAAATTCAAGACAATGGACAGAAATCCTATTGAATGTGTTTCACTTATACCCACCTATGAGTAATTATACCCAAATCCAAGTAGATCTATTCATAATGGGTTGGGTTGGGTATGGGTGAAGTGCATATGGGTTTGTGGGTTTGTAAATGGATTTGGGTAAGGTATGTGTATTGCTTTCATAATCTAAATGGGTATGGGTTGGATATGGATATTCATTTATTTGAGGGTGTTTTAACTACACATGCAAAAATTGGACCTATTTGTAAAACTTGAAAAGTTTAGGTACCAAAATGTAAGACCAAAATGTAATTTTCCATCGATATTTTGAGGACTTGTATGAAACAAAAAATTCAATTTAGGTACTAAAAATGCATATATATTAAGTTTAGGTATCAAACTGTAATCTGCATTTGGGCATGGGTGCAAACTCAAATCCATTTGTTATAAACCCAACTCAACCCAAGTAAATGGGTATGGGTACAAACCCATCAAAGTCTAACTCATATCCATCTATTTGGATTTCATACCCAACCCAATTGAGTTGGATAGTAAAAAACCCATGAGTATTGGCAAAATTGTCATCCATAGTTTCACTTGGTACCAATCGTTCATTACAATTTACATGGCTTAATGTATGTACACTAGACAAACACCAGGAATATTGTTGTAGTTCAATGATTAAGGTATTATGTTGAATTCACCTGAAAGAAGATTCATATTTGAATTCACCCTTCCACAAAATACCCTACAAGATTACTCCAATAATTGTTGTAGAATAGAAAAAAATAGGTGTGTACTTCCAAAATATGTTACATTTCAATTACCCCAATAAATATTTTCAAAAATATGTTATTTTCGAACGGTCTTAATTTTGATCATTCCGAAACTCAACCAAAATGGTGTTGGTAAAATCGAATGCCTTACTGTCTTATTCTTATTCCTAGCAGTACTACATGTCTATACCATGTCTCCTCCTTTTTCTTAATCGCCCTACACATCGTATCTATACACTGCTGCATTGACCCGCACCCAAACAACCTAAGGTTATATTGATTTTTCATTGAGGAGATAATCAAACGTAATTTTAGACATTCCAAACACAAAGTAACTCTTCCAACGAAGAGACTTTAACAAGAACCCGGATGCTAATATACTACAAAGTTATTTACCTTTACCCTATCATTCTTCGGACGTTTTGCAGATTGTAAAACAAAGCACATGAAATTCATGAAAATGACCATTTTATATGTTTGCCTTTAACAAAAGTTAGCATTGAACTAAGAAAGCTAGCTAAGCCAAATGATATAATGCTTTATATATGTGTAATTTATCTTCCCTTGCATTTCTATAAATTCGACACATGTACACATGAAATTTACCTATGTACTCCAACAACATATAACACACAACTACATTACATTGTGCCCCCATCAAGAGTGGGAGATAGTAAGATTCCTAGAACTCAACTTGGGTACTTAATTAATGGCACAAATGTGACAAAAGATATATCTAGTACATGTCAAAATACATGTCACTTTGCCTCTCTATCTCAGTACACTCCAGATACACAAGTTAAGCATATAGAGATCAAATGTATGTATTCAAAATTGATGAGTACATAGGTTGTTGTTGTATTATTTTGTTTATGTCTCTTCAATTCGTAGCACAGATAATAATTAATAACTTTCACTAATTAAATAGGATCGCACAAAACAAGGAGAGTTAATGAGTATAAGGATGTTGCCCTTATCGAGCAAGACGTAGAGCCCTTGAGAAGAGACAAAGAGCTATTTCGAAGGAAAGGCCAAACTTGCCATAGTTTATCACTGGAGTTTAGTTCGAAAATGACAACCCCAAAGACCATTTCTTGTCCATTGAACTTTTCCTACGAGATTTAAATTTATTTTATTTCTCAATTCTTGAATCCGTAGATTTTGTAGAAAGTTATGTTTCTTATTGTTTTCTATATTATGGATTCTAGCTTTAGAGATTTCAAATCTCTAAAATCTGCGGATATCAAATCTCTCATAATTAGAGAGATTCTATATTTTGATTCGTGAGATTGTTTTTTCTCCTAGTTTTCTCTTACTTCTATTTATTTATCACATGAACTATATCTATCAACAAAGTTTTTAACATTTCTTGAACCACTCTAATTTTTTTATTAAGGATACAAATTTTATTTAATATAAAATTAAATTTTTTATTTTAATTGAATGTTAACAATCACAGTTACCAAATAATAAACATTTTAAAATCTGTTTTCAACAATCTGGAGAGTTAGAATCTTTAGATTGTTGACAATATGTAGATTTTAACTCATATTCTCCAAACGACCCTTAAGTACATTTGATTTGTTGGACTGGGATGGATGCTGCTGCTACCAAACAATTAGGTAATTGAGAATCTCGAATTGAAATGAAAGTCTAAAAGCAACCAAACAAAATGAGACTTAACAATAAAAATGACCTAAGAATACATTGGGGCCATTTTCATTACAAGAAATTCTAGGTAATAAAGATGCATTCAATTGGACAGATTCTATTTACCTTAGTGTGAAAATATTGCAGCATTTATTTGACAATGCTACTAAACTATACCATTATTATTCAGTTCTATACCCCCAATCCCATAACACATTTGATACGTTATTATTCTACAAAATTACAAAATTTATACTAATATCATTTAATTTTATATCACCATCGTACACAACAATCTCATGTGTGTCAAAAACATTATCGTTGGGTACTATAAATAACATTATCTTAACATGAAAAAGAATTCATCTTCCAACCAACAGATCGAGCTCAAAACTAAAATAACAATATAACACAAATCATAATTAATTTAACATGCTTAGTAATGGGGAAAAAGGTAATTCATCTATTAACTTTCTTTGTTCTCATTGTAACATATGCCCTAGCAATTAGCATAGAAGGTGGTAGGTGATAATTGGAACATGCAGACATGGACCTTACCTTACCTTACCTTACCTGCCTTTGTAATTCGAATGTTGCATTTGAAACCTAACGTAATTCACTAGAGCTTTAATTATCATGATCAAAGATTATTCGCACATGCACTTTAAACTATCAACAATGATGCGGTGGTTTCAGTGTTATTACTTTCATTGTTTGATCAATTCCATGCTAGCAAGCTAGCAGCTACCTAGGTCCTTTATTGTCTAAGTTGTTACAAAGACACATAAGATCAATTTTAATATGATGACATGTGACCAAGCTTGTATATAAAAGAGTAACCTTGAACTCAATATCATATTTGATTAGTAAGAACAAAAATGTTAAGTGGGTACGTAGTACAACAATGGTTCAACCAATTTGTTGGAGATGCACTAGAATGATGCTATAACGAGCATAAAAATTGCGTCACACATAGGCCCACCACAAGTTTTTGTACACCAATGAAACATGTTAGATGATACCTCGTGCCTAGGGGTGTCCATTTGGGTTCGGTTTTTCGGGTTTACCCGAAACCGACCCGATTATATACATATAATTTTCAGTTTTTCGGTTCGGGTTCGTTTTGGGTTTCGGGTTCTGTTTTGATTATCGATTTTTCGGGTTCCGGCTAAAAACCTCCAATGAATAGAACTCAACCCGTATTCTTAGGCGTTCGGGTTTTCGGGTTTCGATTTTGCTTTAACCGAACTCGAACCCGATAAGGAATTTTTGGGTTTCGGGTAACCGGAACCCGCAAATCCTTATCGAATTCGAGTTAGCTTTTAATGATTTTTCGGTTTCAGATTTTTGGGGTTTTTTCGGGTTTCGGTTCAGATACCCGAACCCGACCCGAACTGACACCCCTACTCGTGCCACCTGAGTGTAATAATCGAGGAACAAATCCTCCTAAACGATCCAATTTCACTAAAGCGATAGGCGCACAACCCTTCTGCCCGTCCATATTAGCTCTCACATATGATGACTTCACAGTTCACACAAGGCAGAATGCTTCTCGCGTGGGTCTAACAACACATTCACTTCATGGTTAATGTTCAACCACCAATCCCCCTTCCATTGAGCTTTGTAAGCTCAACTCTATTCCCCATTTTAGTTCATTCCCATTATTGAAACTAATTTTGTGAAAAGGTTTCAATAATTTAATTCAGAGTTCAGATATTATTCTGTACAAATTTTTAATGTTTTTTCGAGTTATCTAGCGTACTTGTATAGTACAAGTCATCTCCACGTCAACATATAATAGCTTAAATAATACATCTAAGAAAGTATTTTAAGTCCAATTCCGATACAATCCTTTTCTTAGACACATCCAACTATATTGATGGAGAATGGGGGATAGAAAACAAGTAATAAGAACCTCATGGCGATTATGAGAAGAAAGGTTGTGAAGAAATTAAATCACCCCTACCACTAGAGAAGTACTCGGAACCTTCCTCATTTACCATGATAGAGAAAATTTAAAGCCAAAGAAGTTCAACATCTAATCCTACAAGATTCACTTAGTTGGGGTAATGTAGTAGACATTGGTGTTGCTTCATTTGGTGGTTCCAACATTTTCTCTAATGTTATCGTGGACTATGTAGATTCGTTGCAACCATCGCCCATGTAAATATTATCAAGCAAGGTTGAAACCCACAATGCTAGTCATAAGATCGAATCATATCGGCTAAGAGAGAAGCTATAATACAACTATACAAGTACGATAAATTCTCTAAACATATGAGGATAAGTTTTTTTCTAAAATGTGACGCAATCTGGTCGAAACCACAATTATAATCCAATCGAAACGTATATACCGAGGCATCATGTGCATGCAATGTCCAATGAAGTATCACAAGTCTCAAGCTGGGAAACAATTTCGTCTACATAGGATCAAATAACCGATATTTGGCCCGAACAAGATTGTATATATTTTGATTCGGTTTCTACTCTATGAATTAATTAACTTTTAAGAATGAATGAAGGTGGACCGAAATTGAATACGGAATCAAATGAACTAAACAAGCTTTTGGTATGATTTTGGTCCTCATTTTTCTTTGCTTTTCGTTTCGTCCTATCTCGATTCGATTTGATTATGTACCGAATTGACTGATGCCCACCCCTACACAAGCATTTGTCTATAAATAGAAACTAAGGTCTTCTAAATAAGAGGCTTTCTTCTCCACTTTTTTGGACATATCACTTATCTATCTAGACTTGTTATCTATATAAACCTCCAACCCCCACTTTCATTGCTATGAAATGAAACTAATGTTGATGGCCAAAATATAGATAGATGAGGAGATTTAGGGATTGAGATTGCCTTTAGGGTGTAATTCGGTATTTGGGATTTAGATATTTGGTATTGGAATACCGATACCGTACCGATTTTCACTCCTACTTCTAAACACCCAAATTTAGCTTCCTCTTTCACTTTTTTACTGCAACCCACCCCTCTCAATTTAGCTCACTTTCTTTTTCAATATCTTTCGCATAAATCGTACTTATGTGCATTCCAATATATTTTGTTCACATTATTTTTGTTATAATTTTGTTAAAATAATTATGAGACAAAAACATTTCTGTCAAAAATAGCCATTAATGCAAGACTAGTTTAAATCACGGTTATTATATAGGTCTAATTGTTTTTAAGTATAACATATACAAATGATTAAGATGAAATAACAAGATAAAGCTGATGAGGTAATACTTGAAAATAATCAAGATCAAACACACAAGATGTCATTAACAGAATTGAGGTCGATAGTAATACTTTTCATTCGAGAATCGCCATCCCAAAGCCTCACGCCTTTTTGGTTACCACAAATAGCTTCATCTTTCGATATCGAAACCCAAATATTGCACAAGTACTTTCGTTATTCAGCTTGCCAATTGACTCCCCTCTCGTTTGACATTTTTGTTTTGCAAAGATTTTTTATTAATTTGAGAGAATTTCGGGAATGCATACAAGAGAGAACAACTTAATATACAGAAAAAAGTTTATAGTTGTTCAAATGTGATTTTTTATAGGCGTTAGAGTGTGTCCATTTTTTTGTCTGCATTATACCCTAAATTCAACAGATAAATAAATAAAAAACCTCAAAAAGAGCAGTGAGGAAAGGCCGAGGCATGTGGTCTGGGGGCGCCTCCCTGCCGCACGTGTGCGCTGCACAGCCAGGCTGCTCACCTCGCTCTCTCGTCTTTGTTATTCCTCTTCCTTCCAAACCAAATATGGTCATAAACCCGTGTCCCCTTCTCATTTTTGCCCGACCCTTGGTCTATTCTTCTCAAATTTGAGAGGGATATTTTTGTTGGATTGGACTTTGGAGGAGAAATTTTCTTCCATTGTTTCAAATACCCATATATGCACTATAAATAAATTGGAGTTGGTCTAGGTAATATGAGAGTGAATGCATATCAACTATGAAGGCAAAGCTCAAATTTGGTCTTGTTTGTTGCCCAAAACCAAAAAGCCCACAAGTCGTTGGAGTAGTAGTAGTCAGTCAACAAAATACCAAAATATGAAAACGTATGGCGATTTGTGTCGTCATTGGTCTTCTGCGAAATAGGATTCTTCTTCTCTCCTCTTCTTTATTGATTAGCCATCACTCACTCAACTCAACTTCCCCACTTTTTTCTCCCTTTTTTGTTTTTCCAAATCTTTTGTGAGTATCCAAAATTCCAAAATGACAAATGTACACCACTACTACACGGCTACCTACTCTTCAACTCCCAACCTTTTTTTTTTCTTTCAATACTGAATGATGCAACTTGCAATAATAAATCGTACTATACGTCCAAAAACCAAATAATAAATTCGTACTAGGAAATGCAACAGAGAGAGAGAGAGAATAATGCCATAATTGCAAATAAACAAATGGGAAAATTCAATAGAAATTGTGGAAGCAGAATTTTTTTTCTTGGTTGTTTGTTTGTTTGTCTCTTGTCTTGGCCCAGTATGAATTTTCCTTCTTCTCTTACTTACTGCTAAGCAGGCCACAGCAGAAACCACAGCTGAAGTTGAGTGCAGTGGAGAGTGTGGTGACTGTCAGTAGGGAGTATAAGGAAAATTTTGAGAAATACCCAATTTTTCCCATATTCATATGATGAGTGATTGTTTTTCTTCATTAAATTCCTAGCTAGGTTTGCCTTTTCTTGTCCATTTTCTGAGCCTGCCCACATGGAAAACAAGTCACAAATGGAAACTGATGCCATTCAACAAAAGAAGCAGGAAAAAAGGTCAAAGATAACTGATGGCCAAAGCCATTGGTACCGTATCAAGTCTCTTGAATATTCATCTGATTGTACAAGTATCAATATTCAATCAGCTTCATATTCTAATAGGGGTCAAGGACTAACGATGTTGGACCATACTTTTATGAATCAACAATTGTATCGATTTAACATACGCATCTAGAAATGAGTTATTGTTACGAACACAAAGACCAATACCACAAGGGTTGTCATAAACGCACCATTTGAGAACAAATGGTAATTGATACAAAAAAATGTGAAAAGTTGTAGATACAAAGTATTTTGATTTTACAGGAAATGAAGTTTCGAGGACGAAACAAGTATTATGAGAGACCTGTGAAATAAGAGCGGGTTTCAGATCAACCGTTCTTGACAAATTATCCATTCCTAAATTTTATGATTGAAAATTTTTAATAGATTCATGGTCCAAAATAATCCCTATGATCAATCAGTTAGTTGGAATATAAGTTTATGAGGATTTGAAAGTTAGTTCCTTTAAAAAAAAAAGTCGGTTCCTTTTATCAAATCAAGGGTAATACCTATCCAAAGTTATCGTTCAAACGTGAAATCAATAAGGTAGATTTATTTTTACAGTAAGATAGAAATTTAAGGTGAAAGAGAATCTGTAGCCAAGAAACTGTTGTCAAATTAATGGGGGGTAAAAAGGGGGAGAAAACAGACAAACAAAAACTGAAAAACCCCTCTTTTCCCCACACAAACAAAGAGCCCCCCAACAACAAGGAAGGAAAAAGTTATTCAAAATTAAAGGGAAAGGAAGAAGAAAAAAAAACATAAAGGCCAATGAACATGAAAAGGATGCCAAAACTAGAATCCTTTCTCATTCATTATTATTAATATGGCGCGTGAACCTCACTTCCCCAATCAGCAACGAGTGACAGCCGGATGTCAGTGCTGAATCTGCTGATTTCGTACGGCGGACTGCGGTGGTGTTATTTCCTTGTAGCAGTTTCAATCAACACATAGCCCTTTTATCTCCTCCTCACGCGCACACTGCACCCGCGTTGCTGGCACGTAGCCTCCTCCCTTTCCTTATTCCCTTCTCTAGTTCTCCTTGAACTACATACTATTCTCTCCCTCTCCCAATTTGTCTCCTCCCTTTCTCTCTCTACCACAGTTTCCGCTTTTCTCTCTCCTTCTTTGAAATTCCCATTACCCCGTTCCCCCCTGCCCTTCCAAAGCTCTCAACTTTTAGGGTCGCCGGCCATGGACACCCGCCGGGAGATCAAGACCCGGCAGCCCCCGCCGGCGCCCTTCCCCAATTAGAATGCAAACCGACGGAAACACTCAAAGGAGGAGAACAGAATAATAAATAATAAAAAAAACGGTCCAAAGTTCGCACCTTTAAACCGGAACAAAAACCCTCCCCCAATTCTCATAATAAAGCTCCCCACTTTTCTCACAATGGCAGCCACCAGCAACAGCGGCGCGGCCGCAGCGACACCCAACAACGCGGCGGAGGAGACGACGGCGAAGGCGGCGCACAAGAGGTACGAAGGGCTGATGATGGTGAGGAACAAGGCGGTAAAGGGGAAAGGGGCTTGGTATTGGGCTCACCTGGAGCCCATGTTGGTTCACAACGCCGACACCGGACTCCCTAAAGCCGTCAAGCTCCGGTGTTCCCTCTGCGACGCCGTCTTCTCCGCCTCCAACCCTTCCCGCACCGCCTCCGAGCACCTCAAGCGCGGCACCTGCCCCAATTTCAACTCCTCCCTTCCCAAACCCATCTCCTCTGTCTCCCCCACCGCCGCTCTGCCGTCCCCTGGCGGCGGTGCAGCCACCAGCCGGAAGCGCTCGGCTCCTTCTGCTCAACAAAGCCCCAATCTTCCCCCTTCCCCTGCCTCCACCGCGGCCACGTCGTACCAGCTCAGCCCCAGCCCGCTAACCGTCGTGGATCCGTCCAGGTTCACCGGCGAATCCGCCGTCATGCCACATCATCATCATCAACAACACCACCAGCAGCCGCATTTGATGCTGTCCGGCGGAAAAGACGATTTGGGTCCGCTTGCAATGTTGGAAGACAGCGTGAAGAAGCTGAAGAGTCCCAAGACTTCTCCAGGTCCAGCTCTGAGCAAAACCCAAATCGACTCCGCCGTCGAACATTTGGCCGATTGGGTGTACGAATCGTGCGGCGCCGTTTCGTTCTCCAGCCTGGAGCACCCAAAGTTCCGAGCTTTTCTGCACCAGGTCGGGCTCCCGGCGGTCTCCAGGCGCGATTTCGCCGGTGGGAGGCTGGACATCAAGTACGAGGAAGCCAGAGCAGAGTCCGAGGCTAGGATTCGAGAAGCGATGTTCTTCCAGATTGCCTCCGACGGCTGGAAGAGGAAATCGAACTGTAACGCCTCTTCGGTGGACCCCAATTTGGTCAATTTGACCGTCAATTTGCCCAACGGAACGAGTCTCTACCGCCGCGCCGTGTTTGTTACAGGCTCGTCGCCGTCAAGCTACGCAGAGGATGTTCTGTGGGAGACAGTGAGAGGAATCTGCGGGAATGTCGGTCAACAGTGCGCTGGAATTGTGGCGGACAGATTCAAGACGAAAGCATTGAGGAGTCTGGAGAATCAGCATCACTGGATGGTCAATCTAAGCTGCCAGCTTCAAGGGTTTACGAGCTTGATCAAGCATTTCACCAGAGAGCTTCCCCTGTTCAAATTGGTCGCGGAGAATTGCGTAAAGGTAGCAACTTTCGTCAACAGTCAACACCAAATCAGGACCACCTTCCACAAGTACCAACTGCAGGAGTATGGCTATTCAGGATTGCTCAGAGTTCCCTTGCCTGGGTCTAAACAGATCGATTTCGCCTCTGTTTTCTCGATGCTCGATGATATACTCTGTTCCTCCAGGGCATTGCAGTTAGTCCTTTTGGACGAATGTTACAAATTGGTGTTATCCATGGAGGAGCCGGAAGCTAGAGAAGTGGCCGAATTGATTGGAGATGTCGGTTTTTGGAACGAATTAGAGGCGGTCCATTCTTTGATCAAGCTGATCAAAGACATGGCTAGTGAGATTGAGGCAGAGAGGCCACTAGTTGGACAATGCTTGCCGCTGTGGGAAGAGCTGAGGGCCAAAGTGAAGCAATGGTGTGACAAATTCAGCATTTCTGAGGTGGAACCGGTAGAGAAAGTGATCGAGAACCGGTTCAGGAAGAATTACCACCCAGCCTGGGCGGCTGCATACATACTCGATCCTCTCTACTTGCTAAGGGACTCGAGCGGGAAGTACCTTCCGCCGTTCAAGTACTTGACGCCCGAGCAGGAGAAGGACGTCGACAAGCTCATAACCCGGCTCGTCTCGAGGGAGGAAGCTCACATTGCATTGATGGAGTTGATGAAGTGGAGGACCGAAGGGCTCGACCCGGTTTATGCACGAGCAGTTCAAATGAAGGATCGCGATCCGGTTAGTGGGAAGATGAGGCTTGCTAACCCTCAAAGCAGTAGGCTTGTTTGGGAGACTTATTTGACTGAGTTCAAGTCGTTAGGGAAAGTTGCGGTTAGGCTGATTTTCCTTCATGCCACGGCTTGTGGGTTTAAGTGCAATTGGTCATTGTTGAGATGGATTTGTTGTAGTAGTCATAATGGTGGTGGTAGCCATGGCAGTCAGTCAAGAGCAGCAATGGAGAAGGCAGAGAAGCTGGTGTTCGTTGCAGCTCATTCCAAGTTAGAAAGGCGCGATTTTTCTGCCGATGAAGATAAAGATGCAGAGCTTTTTGCCATGGGGAGTGCAGAGGATGATGTGCTGAATGATGTTCTTGTTGATACTTCCTCAGTGTAACCATTCTACCCTTTCCCCCCTCTTTTCTTTTGAGTTCTTTAAATTATTAGGATTTATTGGATTCTTTCACTTTTGATTATTTCATTCTGGTATTACTTCTCTGCTTTAGGAGGAAAGGAAGTAAGAAGAGAAAGGGGAATTTTCTCACTTTGAGTTATCATTCCCCATTCCTTCCTTCTTAAGATGGAAATTTTTTGGAGTCTCTTTGAGTTTGCAGCCAAAAAAAAAAAAAAAAAAGAAGAAGAAGACTTCATTAGATTTATATATGTATTTCTATGTAAAGATAGCATCAATTGATGTATGGACCATTTATCTATGATATTCATGCGATGATTTAAATTGAATTCTTGTCTTGCCGAAGTCCAGTTATATATGTGTCGAAAAGGTTGTAAGCGTTACGATGAGTTTACAACATTGAACGACACGACTTTGTGATATTATTAATGCATTTTAATCATTTAGATTTAAAACTTAAAACCGTAATACAAACCATCCAACGATGTTAATTCGAGTTGATATATACATTTTCAATATGATAGCGAGATGCGAAGTCTCTATTAAAAGAGAGAACAAGCTATAGATGAAGATGAATCTGAATACAGCCAATTCCTTGACATGGAAACTTGTGGGAATTCCAGAGGGCTTTCTTCTTTCTGTTCTTTTCCCCTCTGCATTTTTTGCAAGTTCTTAACTATGTTGCAGATCTTCCAGGCTAAACCCAAAAGTCAGTCTGCTTTATTTTGGATCCTTTCTGTCCTTGAGAATGTGACAGTATTCCTATTCACTTTGACATTCCATTCCAATTTAGTGCAATTCTCAATCAGGTAGGATAAGTGTTGTTTTCAAGTGGATCTCCTCAACTTCCCTGCTTTCATTTTCTTATATTGAGTTCCTTGAACCATAAGCATCAATCTACCCACCAGCTGCCTTTTCCATAACTATCATTACCATATCATATCCCCAATGTGAATTCCATGCTTGATTTCCCCTCCATTTGTTTAAGAAAGAAGGGGTTTTCATGATGTTAGTTCAAGGCAGGAGAACATAGTTCTAGTGCGGCTCCACGGCTTGGACTGGGAATGCATCAGATGTCTGTTCTCTCCCCTTTTTCATTTTCAGTAACATTAGTTAATTTGGTTACTAGTTACTGTGTTACTGTTGTTAGTTTACCGGAACGATAATTGTCAAGTTTCTTTTAGATAAACTCCTTTAATCGATTGTCATTTGCTAGACAAGAAAGCGTCACATATGTGCAGTGCTCAAAGTGTCAACCCTCTGTGCAAATCAGACTAGGGTTCTTGGGGTCCAAATTGGGCTTATAATCATTTGTCTTTTTGAAATTTTTGTATCGAAAACAAATGAAGATGAATCATTAACCGTAGATTAGTGGTTTGTAGAATACAAATCAAAACCCATGATTAAAGGTGGGAATATGAGTTTGAAATGGTTGTTACACAGAGGGAAATCATTTCCCTTTAATGAGCAATCTGATCTTAGTTCAACGGAGGTCAAATTTTGCCCAATTGTGTTTCTGTGGGTCAAAACAAAAGAACCTTGGTGAGAGGACCAGTAGACAGTAGTACACTGTTCTTCTGTCATGTTGTTGATGTAGGTGGAAGGAAGGAAGGAAGAGGGCACTTGTCTTTGTATGAATCTTTGTGTTTTTGTCGACCTCAATCTCTACAAATCTGTATCTCTCTTTCCTTTTTCTCTTTTCAAATTTGGTTTGGAGGGATTGGGAAGGTGGAGACCCACCCATGGCAGAAGTGGAAGTCAATTTCTTGCAAAGTTCTTTGTTATCATGGTGGGGGTAGAAAGAAAGAAAGAAAGAAAAGAAAAGAAAAGAAAAGAAAAGAAAAGAAAGGACAATTAGCTAGCTAGCTAGCTATTGTGTTTTTCTCAATGAGAAGTATATGTTCGACCTTTGTATGATACGTTGAAAAGCTAATGGTATAAGACATTGAGGTATTATTGTTTGTTTGTGAGATTTGAGTTATGGATTTACGTTTTAATCCTAATTATTATGGACTTAACATAAATTTATTGTTTGATGAGACATACAAAATTTGTGGGATCCACGGATTTGAACATTTTTTTAGATCCGAATCCGTCCACGGATTTGCAAATCCCACATTTCCTTTGGGATTTGATTACGAAAGGCAAAAATTTGAGACCCTTAATGTAAAAACATTTAAATCCATAATAAAATATCAACTAAACAAAAAAATGAGTTCTCAAACTTATAATTTGATAATGGCAATTCAAAAATTCTTATCAAAATAATGGATTGTGAAAAAATGCGTATGAAATGACAATGTGCCAACCCATAACTTATTATTTTTTTATTACCCAGGAACCTCAGCTCCACGTGCACTTTGTAAAAGCGAGCACACTAAACCTGGGGGCCATCTGCAATCAATTTCGACGCCAACGGGCCTCACTTGAATCGATTCCAGTCGCAACATTTTTACCATTAGGCTATCTTACTTTTCGGTGAAGTGTTTCTTTAAAATTTCTTGGTTTTGTTATCCCTATCTAATCCATCATTTTCTTCGTGGGTGGTAAGTGGTAACGTCTCTTTTAAACATTCCAACAAAGCCTCAAGTGACGTTTCATGCAGAGGAAGATTGGGTAAATTTCTCCTCTACTTCCACCCTTATTGATCGCCATTATTGCAACAAAGGTTGTTTCTCGAGGACCCAATAAACAAAAGTGAAGGTTGTCGAGGAATCCGGCTGAGGTAACATGCCATGTTTGATGGAAAATAGTACTTCACAATGTATTAGAGGTACGATCACGTTTATAATACACTATATATTTCGTCTTTCTTTATATATCTAACTTCTTTGTATATCTAACGATTGTTAGTAGATACCAAACATACTACTCGCGAGAATACTCAAATACATGGGTTTCCACCGTTTAATTCCAAATATGTAAGTTGTCAAGACTAATCAGTTGGGATTAATATTTATTTTGTTTTGAATTTATTATTCCCCAGACTTGGAAAATGCAGTTAGCTAGAGTCTTTGTCATTGTACTAAACAATATCATAGGATGCCTAGAACGTGGGAACAAGACAATTGCATAAATTTAACAGGAGGCATTGTTTTTAAATTGATCCAATTTTTGATCCATTCAAACCAATCACAACAGCAGTTTCGTTTTTCACAAGATATGCATAAAACAAAATCTCTATGTTTGGTGCTTTGACTTTAATTCCGTCCTGTATTGGCGTTGTTCCTATACCAAAGTGGGTGCTGAATTTGTGAGTGTGAAGAGCTAATCTTGCTCTATAGTTTGATTTGTTATTGGTTAGAATGAGATTTGCAAGGTAATTAAAAAAAATTGGAGGAGAGAGCCACTTCCTCCCTAGGGCCGGAGGAGAAAGCTTTTACAAGTTGTTCATAGGTTTTGTCTTGAGCCAACTAAGAATAAGAGTTGGACCCTAGAACCCTGAAACAAGAGAGGAGAAGAAGACTTGACCCTTCAGCACTTTGTGTAAACTGTGGGCATTCACATACTTACGTCAATGAGTTTTGTTTGAGTCTAATTGGGTGTAGGAGTGAGACTCGAGGAAAATGGGTCAAGGAGAGTAAACAAAGAGGAAATAATCTTCGGTTTATAACTGAGGAGATGAAAGAGAAAATTGAGAGAGAAATATCCTTGAGAGAGAAGTTGATGATTTTAGAGATAGAGTCCGAAAAATACGATCCCTTCACCCACCCGAGTAAATGTCATATTTATAGGCTACATGGTGGTGGGTGAGTGGTTGGGTTACAAGTGGATACAATGATGTGACCACTGACACATCAGGGATTTAGGCCATACTTTTAGGACCCTGATGTGACTACCCCTGACAGAGGCAAGACTATACCTAGGACTATACCTAGGACTATGATGGTGACGGCCCGTTGGGTGACGCGGCACCGCTTCGACGGATACTCGATGAGGGACCACGGCCATGCAATGCGCCGTCATTGAGTGTTTACGCGCGTCTCCAAGGGGGTGGTCTCTACCAGCGCGGCTCGGGCGCTCGACTTCGGGGTGACTCGCGCGTGAGCATCTTTGGTGCGCGCGCCTCCAAGAGGGTGGCCTCTACCTGCGCGCATGATTCCGGCGCGACTCGCGCGCTGGACTCCGGGGTGACTCGCGCGTTTTGCCTTGGCGTGAGCATCCTTGGTGTTTCCTCAGTGTGGTGAGATCCGAGTCACATGCCCAACAATTGCCCCCCATCAGGGGGTATTCCGCGAATGCCTCCTGTTCGGTCTTCGTGTGGTTGACTCGGATCTGGGCGATTCCATCTTTCCCGCGTTATTGACTGGGATGGGCGCACTCTGGGTGAGTCTGGGTCCCTCGGTTCCTCGCGCGCTTCGTGTCCTCAGTGGTGCGCGCGTTCTGTGTATCGCGGGTTCTTCGCTTGTGCGCGTTGTCTAGGCTGAGGATGGCGCCGGTCGAAGTTGGTGTGTCATGTCCCCCTGTTGTGCGCGTGACTTTGAGCTACGCTCGTAAGTCATGCCCCCCTGTTGTGCGCGTGATTTTGAGCTACGCTCGTAAGTCATGCCCCCCTATTGTGCGCGTGACCTTGATCTACGCTCGTAAGTCATGCTCTCTCATTGGTGCGCGCTACTTTCGGGTTTGGGATGGGTTGTTTTTTCTTCCTCGCGGGTGTGTCATGCCCCCCAGGCGGTGCGCGGCACTTGTGGCGTCGCCGACTAAAATCTTTGATGGTTGATGTCCACGTGTCTCTGTCTGATTGGGCTATTTGGGCGGGGATTTCTTGAAATTCGAAAGAATTCGAAAAGATTTTGTGGGATCTGACGGTTACGAATCCCTATGTAACTTTAACCCTTCGTTTTCCCTTGGCTGACTATAAATATTGGTTTGCTAGAGGGGAGTGGGATTTATCTGTTTCTGCAACTTTGCTTCTCGTTTCTTTGTTCTTTCTTTCTCTGAGATTCCTCTCCTTCTTCTACAACCTCGATTCTCTTTTCGCTGTTGCTGGATCAAGTTGTTATTATGGCTGGCATCAACATCAACGAGGCTGAGGTCGTACAAGGCCAAGAAGGTAATCTTTCCACTCTTTCGCACACTTCTACTGATCGCTCGCTGGAATTAGACGACGGTTCCGGTGATGGGAACGACGGCGGTGGCGGTGGGGTTCCGGCGATGCCGTCGTTCGACGTCGAGTTGGAGGACGATCTCGGCGGTTCTCCTGACGAAGGTATGGTTGCTTTCGGGAGCGGGCAGGCGAGACAAGGGGCTCGTGGGGTGCTGATAACCCGCCGTGGCTGTGATGGGAGGCCGGTGGAAGCTGGTGGTGACGTGCGCGAAGACTCTTGCGCACAATCAGAGCCAGACTATAATGTGCGCGTCTCCGAGGCTATGGCTCGGCTCGGATTACGCGGTGTTTGCGCCGCGTACAATGTTATAGAGTGGGCCGAGATGTGGGGCGATCAACCCCCGCTGCACGACAACCTCAAGCGCGGTCCCGAACACGCCTCCATATACGATGTTGGCGATGTGGAGGAGATAGTGCGCGGGCTGGGCTTGCCCCCCCATTGGCAGTACGCTGCTCCGTCTATGCGCAGCATGGTGGGTCACTGCCCCGCGGGATGGTTTGGCGTGTACACGGAGTATTGGGTGATGGGGTTTAAGTTCCCCATCGACCAGCTCTTGTGCGCTCTGTATAGGCGCCTCAAATGCTTCGTTGGGCGGCTCTCTCCGTTGGTCATCATGCACGCGAGTTGTCTCCGACTCGCGTGCAAGCGGCTCAATATCGAGCCGACTTACGGCCTCTTCCGGAAGATATATAAGATCAAGGAGCCATCCACGCGGAGCGACTGCCTTTCTATTAAGCGTCGCGACAAGAGGCCCGAGGGCTTCGTGTACGGGTCGCCCAAGTTGAAGAAGACTTGGTTTGCCCGTTTTTTCTACGTCAAGCCCGTTCCTGGAGAGTGGGCGAGTGAGTTTGTTGAGGAGTCTACTGAATGGAAGAACGACAGTACGCACGGGTACGAGTCGGACGTCGGCGTCTACGACGGGCTGAACGATGAGTATGAGGCGTGCATGGATCATAGGATGAACTTATACGACGCGGGAGTGCGCAAGACTTGTTTGCAGGAGCTGTTCGCCGATGGTTAGTTGTATTTCTTTTCTTTTGCATTCTTGTCATATTAACCGCTTTCTTACGACTTATTGGCGCAGGTGTTGACTTCTCCAGTCTGGTCAGCATGATGTCGGTCGACGACGTCGCGCCACGCGCCGACAAGAAGAAGAAGAAGGAGAAGGAGGGTGCGGTGCCGAGGGGCACAAAGCGGAAGGGGATTGAGCAGCCCCGAGTGGCGGTTGAACCGCCACATAAGGCGGCTCGCGTTGCGGAGGCGAGCGCGCGGGTGGCGCAGGATGCGCAAGCTTCACAAGGGAACGCGACGCTATCTGTCGCGCGGGAGTTGGCTTGGCGCTTTCACAGCCGAAGGAGGCGGTGAGTAGGCCCTCTCGGTCTGAGAGGGAGAGGGGAGATAAGGCTGGGAGCTCCTCGGGTGCCACCATCTAGCAGAAGCTGCCTGAAATGGCAGGTTTTGGGGGGACCTCCGCGTCACCCACTGTCGGCGCTGCGGCGGTCAACTACTTCCGCGACGTGCGGATTCATACATCGGCGGCATGCAATCTTGTGGACGCAAATACAGCACTTCGGGCGCTTGGGCCCGTGCTAAGTGTTCTGCCCCGGGTGGAGAAGTCTGACCCATTGCACGATTTGGCTCAGATTCACTTCGCGGTAAGGTCGGGCTTGAGTTTTGCCGCGTCTAATTTTTTTTTTTTTTTTTTTTTTTTATTCCTCTGTTTTTGTCGGCCACTTTCCGGGCTTAGAAGGAGCGCGCGCTGCAACGCGCCAGGATAAAGGACGACGAAGCCAAGATTGTCCAGCTGGAGGGCAAGGTGGTTGGTGCGAACAACCGTGCCGACGTGGCCACCAACAAAGCCAACGAGGCAATGGAGGAACTTGGCCTCCTGCAGAGTAAGCTGGCCGCCGATGTGTTGGCGGCGAAAGAGCAAGTGCGAGCTGAGGAGCGCTCGTCCATCCGTAGTCAACTGGAGGCCTCCTATGATGAGAAGCTGAAGCAAGCTCGCGAAGAGCATCAAAAGGAGAAGGATGACTTGGTCTGCCTCCATAACATCGCGAAGGCGGAAGCTGTCCGCGAGGCCGGGGTCGCGGCCGTTCGCCAGTTCAAGTCTTCTCCTTCTTTCGGGAAGATTCTGGCCGACGCTATGACCAAGGCCGTGATCGCGGTCGGGAAGAAGGTTCGGCCGGAGAACCCGGAACTCCGTTGGGACACGCGCGATATGGTTCGCCACGTGCAGACGTGGATTGGTGAGAAGCGTCCCCTGGAGTCTGACTCCGAGTCGGGGGTTGAGGATGATGAAGAGGAAGATGTGGAGGAGGATGAGCGCCCGGAAGGAGAAGAGGGCCAAGCTGGGGGGAAGGCTGAAGGCGCAGATAGGGGTGCTGAGCGAGTTGATGATGACGACGAGGAAGATGATGAGCCCCTGTTGTTTGAGTATTTTGTACTGAAATGTTCCCTATTTGCGTTTGTTGCTGCTTGTCTTTCTTCTTTCTTTTTATCAAGTGTAGTTGCGATTTGTTGCTCCCGCTTAATTGAATCCAAAAGTGTTAATTCACTGCGTGTGTTTGCTCCTTGGGATTGAGTGAGCGTGGCTAATACCGTACTATTGCTAATTTTTTGTTCTTGCGAACTGAATAGGCACGAATAGTGCTGGACTATTGCTAATTTTTGCGTGCGCGAATAATGCTTGACTATTGCTAATTTTTTGTTCTTGCGAACTGAATGGGCGCGAATAGTGCTGGACTATTGCTAATTTTTTGTTCTTGCGAACTGAATTGGCGCGAATAGTGCTGGACTATTGCTAATTGTTGTTCTTGCGAACTAGATTGGCGCGAATAGTGCTGGACTATTGCTAATTGTTGTTCTTGCGAACTACGTGCTTTCATTCCTTTGAGACAAGACGCCGTGGCGTGAGTAAAATACATGTTAAGTTGCTTGGTGATACTTCCGGAGATTTTGGGCGTTCCACGTTCTTTGTATCTTATTGCCCCCCAGCTCACTGAGTTTGAAGGTGTTGGCGCCAACCACTTCGCGGATTAGGTAGGGGCCTTCCCATACTGAGGCGAGCTTTTCGTGCTTGGGATCGGGACGGAAGTTCCGGCGCAGTACTTGGTCTCCGAGGATCAGCTTGTGCGGAACCAGCTTGGCGTTGTGGTACTTGGCTACCTGCTCTTTCATTGCGGCCAGCTTGATTGCTGCTAACTCGCGCCTTTCCTGCGATAGCTCCAGCTCCAGCAACCGCGCCTCATCATTGGTTTCCTCGTTGTACTGCGCAACACGGTAGGTTGGGGTCGTTGTCTCAATTGGAATTACCGCGTCCGTGCCATATATGTGAGGGCGAAAGGGGTTTCGCCTGTTGCCACCTTGTGTGTGGTGCGGTGCGCCCATAGCACTGTGTTCAGCTCGTCAGCCCAATTACCCTTTGCATCGTTCAAGCGGGTGTGTAAGCCGTGCAGGATTGCCTTGTTGGCGGATTCCGCTTGGCCGTTAGCTTGGGGATAAGCTACGGATGCGAACCTTGCGATGGCTCCCACTTGGTCGCAGAAGTCTATCACTTCTGCGCAGTCAAACTGCTTCCCGTGATCAAAGATGAGCGCGTTTGGGACTCCGAAGCGCGACAAAATATTGTTCTTCAGGAAGCGCGTCACCTGTTGTGCCGTTATCGAGGCCAGTGCTTCGGCTTCGATCCATTTTGTGAAATAGTCCACGACCACAATAATGTATTTGCGCTTCCCCTTTGCTGTTGGTAAGGGGCCCAAGAGATCCATTCCCCATTGGGCGAAAGGCCACGGACTCAGGTTGGCTTGGAGTTCGGTGGACGGGAGGTGGTGCTGACGCGCGTTGACTTGGCACTTGTGGCACTGGTCCTCGTATTTTTTCGTGTCTTTCTTTATTCGCGGCCAGTAGTACCCGTGTAGCAAAATGGTGCGCTCCATGCTGCGTGGGCCGGCGTGCATTGCGCACAACCCCTCGTGTATGTCGCGTACTATGTCGCGCGCCTCCTCTTGTCCGATGCACCTTAGGTAGACGCCCGAGAACGACCGGCGATACAGCTCTCCTCCAATGAGTGTGCATCGGGCCGCTTTCTGTCTTAAAGTCCATGCTTCTTTAGCGTCCTCCGGTACCGTGCCTTCTCGTAGGTAACGCACAATTGGGGCTCTCTAGTCCTCATCGCTCACGATTTGGGTGGTATTAATCGCCATTTCTTGGCGAGTTTCCTCCTCTTCCTTCTGTACTGTCACGTGACGCGTTGCCTCAAAATCGGTGGCAGTTGCTAGTTTGGACAGCGCGTCGGCGTGCATGTTTTCCTCTCTTGGTACTTGCACGTAGGTTATCGCGTCGAAGTTGGCTGCTCGCAGCTTGACACGCTCTATGTAATGCGCAAGAGTATTTTCCTTCGCGTCAAAGGCTCCGTTCAGTTGGTTGACTGCCAGTGAGGAGTCTGAAAGTACCCTTATCGTTCTTGCGCCCAAATTGTGGGCAGCGGTCATCCCTGCCAAGATGGCCTCGTACTCAGCCGCGTTATTACTCTTTAACGCTCTGAATCTGATAGCAATCTCGTGAACGACGCCTGTTGGCGTGAGCACGACGACTCCCGCGCCAGCACCGTGCTTACTTGCCGCTCCGTCAACGTAAACTTCCCATATTCCCTCTGGTGTAGTTTCGAGGGTGACTCCTTCAGCGATGAAGTCTGCTAGGATCTGGGCCTTGATTGCTGGTCTCGGCGCGTATTGGATGTCGTACTCCGAGAGTTCGACTGCCCATTTCACCATGCGCCCTGACACTTCCATCGAGGTCAGAATTTTCTTTAGTGGGAGGTTGGTCAGGACGGTGATCTGGTGCGCTTGGAAGTAGGGTCGCAACTTCTGTGACGCGCTTACTAATTACAGGGCTGCCTTCTCTATTGGGGAGTATCTCGTTTCTGCGCTGACTAGCGTGCGTGAAGTGTAATACACGGGCTGCTCGGTATTATCAATTCTTCTGGCTATCAGAACAGCGCTCACTGCTCTTGTTGACACGGCAAGATAAAGGAATAACTTTTCATTAAGCTTGGGAGCTGTCAACATAGGGGGGATACAAGATATGATTTCAGCTCTTGGAAGGCTGCTTCACACTCCTTGGTCCATGCGAATTTCGCGCCATTTTTGAGTGTTTTGAAGAAGGGCGCGCACTTGTCGGCCGACCTTGGGATGAATCTCCCCAGCGCTGCTATCTTCCCATTCACGGATTGGATTTCCAGCGCGCTCCTTGGGGCCCGCAGTTGTTGGACCGCCGTGATTTGTTTTGGGTCCACTTCGATGTCGCGCTTGGTTATCATAAACCCCAAAAACTTCCCTGCTTCCGCTCCAAAGACGCACTTCAGTGGGTTCAAGCGGATGCTGTGTTTGCGGAGCACCTCAAATGTCTCTCGTAGATCCTCTAGGTGCGAGTTCCCAGCCTTGGTTTTGACGATGAGGTCGTCTACGTACGCTTCGATGTTCCGCCCCCTCTGGTGTGAGAACACCGAGTCAATCATTCTTTGGTATGTCGCGCCCGTGTTCTTCAGTCCGAACGGCATTCCGACGAAACAAAAGTTTCCGAAGGGAGTCACGAACGCCATTTTTTCTTCGTCCTCGCGTGACATCGGGATTTAATGGTATCCTGAGAACATGTCCAAGAAAGACAATGTCTCGTGGTCGGCGGTGGCGTCGATCAATTGGTCGATGCGCGGCAAAGGGTAGGGGTCACCTGGGCATACTTTGTTGATTGTCGTGTAGTCAACGCACATCCGCCAAGCGCCCGAAGATTTTTTCACCAGGACTACATTCGCCAACCACTTTGGGTATCTGACCGGGCGAATCAACCCTGTCGCCAAGAGTCACGCCACCTCCTCTTCGATGGCTTTCAGTTTGTCGCCCGTAAAGCCGCGTCGCGCTTGTTGCCTCGGAATCGCGCTCGGCGGGACTGCAAGGCAATGTTCGGCTACCTGCCTTGGTACCCCTGGCATGTCTTCTGTGCACCAGGCGAATAGCTCTTTGTACTCCTTTAATAGCGCTATGAGTGGCTCAATCGCGTCGTCGCGAACGTGAGTAGAGATGCGTATTTTTCTGGTCGGCTCGGTTGGGTCGAGCGCGAACTCGAAATCGAAATCCATTGATTCTGGGCGGGGCTCCTCTGGCCTTGTGTCGACGATGTTTGTTTGCCAGGGCTCTCCCTCTAGTTTCAGGGCCCCCCATGGTGTCCCGCGCGCCTCTCCGGTTCCCATTTTGGTAGGGAACTTGAGTTTTTGGTGGCACGTGGAAGGAAGGGCCATGAATTTTGCTAGGAAGGGTCGGCCCAAGATGCCGTTGTGGGATGATTGGCAGTCGACTATTGTGAACTCGACTTGCTTTGAGACGCGCGGCTCTTGGTCACCGATGACCACAGGGAGAGTGACCACCCCAATTACTGGCACCCTCGCTCCAGAGAAACCAACCAGGTTTCCTTGGGCGCGCTTGATTAAGCGCGGGTCGATGTCCATCTTGTCGATGGTGCTTTGGAAGAGGATGTCCGCCGCGGCGCCTCCATCTATCAGTAGACGGTGAATTTTGCAGGCGGCCACTAGCGCGGTGATAATGAGCGGGTCTTCCGACGGAATGCCTTGCGGTAATTTGGTGTCGTCGAAGCTTAGTTGGCCTCCTGCTGGTACATCCGCTGCCGCGAATTCGATCGCTCGTTCGCGCTTGGTTTTCTTCTTCGGGCGATCTCCTTCCACCGTTACCACCCCTATCTCTTTCCGCACTACATACTCTGCCGTGGTTTCGTTGTAGTCGGATTGTGGCGGTGGTGGCGGGTTTTGGGTCCCCCGAACTTGCTCCTCTTTCTCGTGTGTGAACTCAGTCAGCAATCCTCGCCGTATGAGGCCCTCTATTTCGTAGCGCAGCTCTCGACAATCCTCCGTCCAGTGCCCCGTTGCTCTGTGGAAGTCACAATGTTTTTTTGGGTCCCTCATGTGGGGCAATGACTTCAGAGGCGCGGGCCAATTGAGCTTGTACCCCTTCTCGCGCAGAACGTGGAACACGTTCTTCACGGAGTCGTTGTGCGGCGTGAACGCGTGGGGCGCGCGTCTGTCTGGCGACCTTCCCCGCTGGCCTTGCTCTTGTGGGGGAGGGGGATGGCGCTTTTGCCCGCTGTGCAGCTGCGCTAGCTGCCGCCGTCCCTGCTCCTCCCGTGGCAATTTTGCTGGCTCGAAGCGCCTAACCGATCCCGCTCCGAGGGTTTCTTCCAGCGTGATTGCCTTTTCAATCTTCATCTCTAATTCCGTTGACAGAGTTACGGGCCTCTTTGCTAGCGCCCGCTTGAGTTCCATGTTAGTTGTGGCTTCCATAAGGTGATGGGCGGCGGTCTCAGGAGTAAGATCGCGTACTGCCATCGCCACCCTGGACCATCTGGCGTAAAATGATTGTAGGCTCTCCCCATCCTTCTGCCTAAGGTCTACCAGCGCCTTGAGATGGGGGGCCTTCTTTTTTGGGATGCGAACTTTGTGGTGAATAGGAGTATAAACTCCTCGAATGAGCGGATGATCCCGTTCGGTAGCCTGTTATACCAATCCAGGCAAATCCCTGAAAAGGTTGATGGGAAGGTTCGGCATAGCGCCGCGTTGGAGTTGGTCTGGAACTGCATCCGCAGGCAGAAGGTGCTCACATGATCTTCGCGATCCGTCGTCCCGTTGTATGTTGGGAGGACGGGTGGCATTCCGCTCAGGTGTTCCGCCATGATTTCCGCGCTTAGCGGCTGGTGGAGCGCCTTCTTGGGCGCGTTGAGTCGGTATTACGGAGACAGGTGTTGCTCTAGAAAGCAGAGATCCGCCCTTCCTGGAAGCTCAGTTTGCTGCGTTTCATATACGGGGTGGGGTGGTGGGACCGTCCCCGCCGCTTCTCCGTGGGCTTGTTGGGACGCGACTGGTGTTGCGCATACTGTGAGCTCGACCTGTTGCGCTTCGTGCGCGGGGTGTGATGGCAGGACAGTCCCCGGCGCAGATGGAGTCGCGCCCGCTGTTGCCGCAGCTTCCTGGGTGTAGGAGTGAGACTCGGGGAAAATGGGTCAAGGAGAGTAAACAAAGAGGAAATAATCTTCGGTTTAGAACTGAGGAGATCACAGAGAAAATTGAGAGAGAAATATCCTTGAGAGAGAAGTTGATGATTTTAGAGATAGAGTCCGAAAAATCCGATCCCTTCACCCACCGGAGTAAATGCCATATTTATAGGCTACATGGTGGTGGGTGAGTGGTTGGGTTACAAGTGGATACAATGATGTGACCACTGACACATCAGGGATTTAGGCCATACTTTTAGGACCCTGATGTGACTACCCCTGACAGAGGCAAGACTATACCTAGGACTATGATGGTGACGGCCCGTTGGGTGACGCGGCACCGCTTCTACGGATACTCGATGAGGGACCACGGCCATGCAATGCGCCGTCATTGAGTGTTTACGCGCGTCTCCACGGGGGTGGTCTCTACCAGCGCGGCTCGGGCGCTCGACTTCGGGGTGACTCGCGCGTGAGCTTCTTTGGTGCGCGCGCCTCCAAGAGGGTGGCCTCTACCTGCGCGCATGATTCCGGCGCGACTCGCGCGCTGGACTCCGGGGTGACTCGCGCGTTTTGCCTTGGCGTGAGCATCCTTGGTGTTTCCTCAGTGTGGTGAGATCCGAGTCACATGCCCAACAAGTTTGAACTCAGAAAATCATAGGTGGACGTCTGCCATTTTGTTTGAGCCAAGTTGAGAATATTTGCCAGCAGATGATATCTTCCACAATTGCCGGTATGAAATTAGAGTTGGTGTGCAATTTCCACCCTTTCTTCCTTAGCAATATCACGAGTATAAAATGTAACTCGTCATATATCAATAGTTAGGTTGGTAAACTCAATACTCAAAGTTACGAAAAAAAAAATTCATATCAAGAAGTCATGTGTTACAATTTTCAATTGAACACGGATTCAAAGAAGCCGGAAAAACCGATATGGGCACAGGATTAGACAGATGCAACAATTGAATACTCTATTTAGTCATCTGAATTGAAGGCAAAGGATTGTAAACTATGAACTAGCAAAAAGCAATCGTGAGCAAAACAGTCCTTGAAAATGGCTTGTAGGGTGCGGGCTGTGTCTGTCACTACTCACTACTCATCTCTTTCCATTTTCCTTCCTTTGAAACTTAAGCAAAAAAATCTCTCCCAATTATGGGAAGCAATCACCAAGCCTTTTATGGAAACCCAAAATTTGCCAGTTATGGTCATTTGACATATCTTATGCATTAATTTAGCTTCTTGCACTCAAATGTCAAACTTAAAACATTCTTTCATGATGTAGCCTACTTGTTAAAAGCAGCTAGCTAGATCCCTAACTTTAAAATCCCACAAGATGGAGTAGAATATCATATTCACCCATCCTCCTAAAAAAAAAGTGGAAATGAACAGTAAAAAGGGTTATAAGAGAAGACAATATAGGATTTTCCTCCTTCTCGAAAAGCTCTAGAACACTAAAGAACAGCAAAAGCAGGGTTAATTAAATTGTACTTTTTTAAAAAAATATGGGTTAGTTTGGAGGTAGCCTTTTGATCACTGGGTTAAGTGGGAGAGGCAGAAATTATTTGTCGGCAAATACCGACTGCTCACCTACTAATCTTTCTAGTTCTCCGAGCTTTTCTTTTTTCTTCAATTTTAATCTGTTTTCCGTGTTTTTTTTTAAAGGAAAATGAATGTTGGATTAGTTAAACCAAAAGGAAGTATGATCATGATTAGCACTATGGTCTACGGAACATGAATTGTGAAGAAAATAAGAGATGAGTTGAGTGGCAGAAATGGGAAATTTTCTGCAGATTTGTCTCGTTGAGACTCTTCCATTGCTCTAAAGAGATTTTATATACAATAATTCCGTATCCCTCGTAATCATTACGAACGACTAGCAAAACTAATTCTAACGAACCTAGCTACGAGAGTTTAAAGTGTTGTGTTACGTTGTTGTTACTTGTTTTTGTGATTTCATGCTAGCTCGTATTACAAACTCTTTTCCGCTCACTACCGTAGTACCGTTGATGAGTATGTGATATATACTCCCAGGTTGATCAAGTATTGACATAGTAATTGTGAGAAAAATAAAGGGCTAGTCTAACAACTCTATTGCTAATTTTCAATCGGAAGGTCGGTCTCATATATTCAAACCTTTTAGATAACATCTAATAATAAAATAAACTCATATCACCCTTTTAAAAAATGGCGTGGAGAACAATATATAATAATCACATATACCAATATGCGGTTTTGAGGTGGTTAACATGGTTCAAGTGTTGTTGGATACCATCAGAAATGAAAGGAAAAAAAACATTAAATTGCAGATTCGTGGACTTGGTCTTTTTTCAGATAGCAGCCGAAGATAAAAGAATCATACATTTTGTCACTAAGCTAAGAATCATTCTAAGTTTCCAACCACACTAATAACAAACCAGCTAGCTGGCTGGCTATTGTAACCTTAGCCGTATTTTGTTTGAATTAAGGTAAACCAACAAGGAAGGAAAGGAGAGATTGATAGATGTGTTAACAAGAAGGTTCCCAGGAGAGCACCAAGAGAGAGGCAAACAATATTTAAAAAAAAAAAAAAACATTGTATTTTACTTCCCATTGCTCCGACATGGCTAAAACTTGGAAAGAGTAGCCGTTCCTTGTCGGGGATACAGAGAACAAGCGACCACACGACTCCAGCAAGAGACAACAACGTCTTTATTAAGACGGATCTATTAACCAGCTTGCACCAATGGACTAATTAGTTGGCATGTTCTTTGTTTATATGAATGGATGGAACAAGGCAAACGATAAACTTGGTGCCCAATTATATAAAAGATCTTTAAAACCTCTTTGATCAATGGCCAAGTCATTTGATGTCTTCTGTAATTCGTGTTAGAGATATTAACTAGTTTGTAATATGCACGGTGTCAATTTCTCGATGCATATAAGAAAAAAGGGTGTATAACTCATTGTTATGGTGTCACCTTGATGTGGTGGAAGTCATCGGTTCGAATATGATTCTCCCTTAAACCCAATGTGAGTTTTCTAGTTTGACTTCCTCCCATCCTCCTATGCCCTCTTACGGTCAATTATTGGTAAAGAGGTTTCGTGTTCGCATTATGATCAATGCAGTCAAAAACGTAATTTTACCTAGAAGCGAAAAAGGAGTAAAATCGTAAAACGTAGAGTCAAAGCGTAAAAGCGTAAGTTTTTTACGCATAATGTAAAATAACTAAAAATCGGTTAAGTACGACATATAGTATATAAAATATGAGCACAGAATTTAGATAAGTTATTAAATACATGCAATTCTTATATAAAGTAGAGCAACTCATAGCATCTTAACAATGTCATCTTCCCCTCTATGCTAATGAATTTGGGAAGGGCCTAGCTGGTGAATTAGATTACTCTATTGAAGCTGAGAATGCATCCAAGCATATGTTAATCTAAAATGTATCATACTGTTAATGATTTACTTATCAAATATACTTTTTATAATTAATTTCATGAAAAGAATACCCATTTAGTGAACTAAAAGCGTAAAATCTTAAAGCGTTTTAACTTGAAGCGTAAAAGCGTAAGCTTTTAAGCTGTAAAACGTAATTTAGTCCGATTTTATGGACTAGCAATTTTATATGGAAACGAAAGCGTTTTGGTGACCTGCTAGAAGCGTAAAACCGTAACCTTTTAAGTTTTAAAACGCGACTTTAACTGCATTGATTATGATAACAATTAATTTTAGCATAACGTATATGTGTGTAAATATAATAGGGTAGAACAACCTCAAACCTCACAAGTTCACTTTATGTTTAGGAGGATGAGTACAAATTAAAGATTATAAGAACCAATTCTTCGATCTCTTAAGCAACTCAACGTTCTTCACGCGTAGTTAATTCAAATACCCGAAGAAAGATCATGCAGTACGGTTGACTGTTGATGCATCTATGCAAGCAGAAGCCAGCTAGCTAGCTACATAAGCCTACAACATGTTCATTCATAAAAAATTTGTCATCAAACACAACAAAGTTATGATAAAATGAACATATAGAAGAATGTCACGTGGATAATATTCATCTTAAATTTAAACCAAACCACGACTACTCGAGTACTGATAGGTATATGTAGAGCCATGATGAAGACATTGTGGTAACTGATAACCCTCTGTGAAAACACCAACATGGTGATTCTCTGCCAAATTCGATATCATCATCTAGCGATTATAGTAGAGTGAAAAAATGATGTCTCCCAGTGGGAACCCTATTGAATGGACCACAAGGAGTAATTATAGTTATGAGAGTCTGGTGGTTGCATTATTTATTTTGTTATGTATTCTGGTTGGGACGACGGGAGAGCATAAAGAGTAAGGGCTTAATGTTGCCATATAAGGAAGACCGCATCCTTACTTCCTTCCTACAAAAAGTCGAATATGTGAGAAATTAATTACAAGAAGAACTCCTTTTTTGCTTTTGCAAAAGCTGATAGCAAAGGAAAAGATACGGTACTAGAGCATATATATAAAATATAATAGCACTACAGCAACGTACTGGGAGGTTTTATTATTTTAAATCACTGTTCATCCACATGCTGCTATAAGCTAACCACTAATTTCACATTATTATTGTCTACAGAAAGCAAGAGCAGTACTCTTTTCTCCAGTAGGTGCTGCCAAAAAAAAGTCATCCCTCTTTAGATTCTTTTTCACCCAACCTTAGGGTTTCCTGTCTAAACTATGTATGTCTATTTTGTCCTTGGTGTTTCTCATAGTTTTCTGTGCAATTATAAGTGATCATATATATATATATATTTGGGGCGGACCCACGCATGTTTGACACCCCGAAATTTTGGAAAACGATTATTTAACTTCGGTGGTAGATTACGTATGAACAAAAAATTTTTGTAATTGATAGTCAAGGACACTGCTGAAATTTGAAAAAAATGATTATCCTAGCTACTCTCATCTTCTAGTTTGGGTATGAGAATATAAGTGGTAGTTTGGGTAATTCAAATCTAGGACACTAAGATTATTAATAAACATAATTTCCATTAATCTACAAGCTACAACTCATTTGTTGTTCGATTTTAAACACTGTGTAATAGTAAGATGTCATTCACTATCTCTAATTATTTTATATACCTAACAATTAAACAAATTTCAAGCTATCTTAATTTGTATTGATTTTATGATTGTACGATAAGTGTTGAAAGAGTCTTTTCAGCTTTGGATTACATAAAAAAAACAAGTTTAGAGATCGAATATGTGATTAGTTTGTGAATTTTTGTCTAGTAGGATACACAAATACAATTTTTTTGAGCAGTGTAGGCACCAAGTGTATTCTCCAATTATTTTCAAAATGAAAACATAGTGGAATTTTTTTAAGTTGTACGAGTCAAGTATTTTTCTTATTTAAGAATTATTTAATTTTTATTAATTATTTAAAATTTATTTTATTTAATTTATTTTTTAAAAAGGAACACCCTATGTAAAATTACTGGGTCCGCCACTATATATATATATATATATAGTTTCATTCCATCCTTGAATGTGGTCCTGAAATCCTGGTCTTTTTTTTTAACAATATGAAATCCTGGTCGTTGAAAGATGGTTGGAATACAATGAACAACCCTTTTCTTGTAAACAAAGAGTCATTGTTACCAAGTTACATATTTTGGATGAAACGTCTTTTTCAATCAATCATCAATCAAACTCTCTCGTTAGGACTTTCTTTAAACATGTATGAATCGTGTCTTAGTTATCGTTGTCTAAAAAATTAAGATGTGTATTAATCTCAATTCACCACAAATTTTTAAAAAAAAAAAAACAAAGTGAGTGCTCTAAGTCTCTAACTCATCCCGTACTCCTTTTTCCTCCGGTGGCCAGTAGTATGTATCTAATTGGTCAACAGATGTCTGTACACGTCACGTGACAATTCCTCCCAATTGACGTTCCTCTCATTTTCTCCTAGCCGTGCATATCTTTTTCTTCTTCTCATTTCGGATACCATCTCCTAACCATTAATTGTAGCAGTTGAATTACGTATTAGGAATAAGTTGGTCGGAAGTTGGTATATATAGTTGATGTGATTTGAGTCGGATCGTCAGTCGCTACGATTGAAAGTTACGGGGTCTCTTCTGCCCGTTGACTAGCTAACACACATTGTGTTAGTGAACAAAGTAAATCGCGTGTCGTGTGCTTCCCGTTCTTTCATATTCTTGCTTTGTAGATTCCGCGATTTTCTGATTCGTCGTAGCGTAGTTATAACATATATATAGTGATATTGTTATCGACTTATCGTGGTATTATAACCATTAATTTTTCACTATTAAATTGAAGGTTTCATTTGTTGTTTTCTTTAGTTTATAACCATTAATGTTTCACTATTAAATTGAAGGTTTCATTTGTTGTTTTCTTTTGTTTAAGATATATCTGGATTAATATGTTAGCGAGACTAAACACATGCATTAAAAGAATCGTCGTCGGCAACTCAGCATGCATATACGTAGAGAGAGATGCATGTCAGTATCAGAGTATGATAGATATGTTCAGGAACTGTTAAATGAAATCAAGGTGCATGGGTGTTTTTACGATTAGGTAAGACGGCCTACATATCATATGCCTAATGCCATTGAAAATATATATTACGCTGTGTAGGCTAGTAATTAAGAGGAAACAAAAGAAAATGTTTGTTGG
Source organism: Linum trigynum (assembly GCA_964030455.1). Lineage (NCBI taxonomy): Eukaryota > Viridiplantae > Streptophyta > Magnoliopsida > Malpighiales > Linaceae > Linum > Linum trigynum. Next base: position 12,300,992 of record OZ034816.1, read on the forward strand.
ACGTCGCGGCCCGTTCATATTAAGCTAGCTAGCTAATTATGTTATTAGTTGAGGAGGTTAGATTGGTTAGTTAGTTAGTTAGTTATATTGGTCCGGTCGTTAGTTAGGTTGTTAATTCGGCAGGCCCAGAGATTGGTGGTTACTATATATATAGTTAGTGGTTGGAGACATCTAGCTTTTAGTGGCAAGCTTGTATATAAGCAAAACAAGAACTCGATCGAGTTCCTAGCTAGCTAGTAACAGAAATCATGTCTTTTTTCACGCTCGTGCTAGTACGTCGAGTTTTTTAAGTACTGAAATAAAAATTACAAGGCATACATGAACTATACATGTTAGTATTTTTTTTTTATGCAGAAGTAATATTGTATACAAAGTGGTATGGCACCTTCAAAATGAACGCAGTAAGCCGAACTAACACATGTTTAATATAGCATTTGTGGCATTTGTTTAATATAAATTCATTAAAAAGATAATAATGAAAATGGAATTTTAAACCAGCTGAGATGGCCATTATCATATCCAAGTTCAATATTTTGGTCGCGACTCATGGAAAATAGTGACACTAACTACATCATTAATTAATTTAATTGGTTCATCAAAGAATAAGATGAGCCATGAAAGCAAAACTAGGCTAGCTAGGCCGGTTCCTCCTCGGCTGCTGCTAGAATCGAATAACAATAGTTTTCCCCTTTACCTTGGATGAATATTAATGATGATGATGATTGCATTTGCATATATGTAATTAACAACAAATTAAAAGTACACAAATCACATTCTCTTTAAAACTCTTCCCTTTTCTCATGATGATTATGTCTCTTGAGAAGTGTGGAAGCTTCAACCTCAAGTTGTAGCCTAATTAAGCAACTATCATTAGCTGCCCCCAACCCCTATCACTAACACTATACGTACGTACTATTGAAATATATATATATATATATAATTTAATATAGGAATTAGAAAATGATATATGTAGAAGATCTCTATTATCTATTGTTACTTGATTCTGATTTAGCTAGATGCCCCAAAAATATGGTGTATGGAAGTTCGATAAGGTTAAACTTCTAACGAAAAATTCACAAAATTGTTTGTTACACAAATATACGTGCAATTTAAAATTATTCGGTATTTACATAAACTCAGCTCCAGTAAAAGTCGACCTTTGATCTATCTATCAAGGCCGCCTAACGGAGTCTGTGTTCTTGCTCAACAAGCAAACATGTTGATACAAGACACTAACGATAAACATGCCCTGTTGATCAATATCTTGCACTTACTTAATTATTTTCAGAGTATTATATTCCTTTGTGTTCCTCGTGGTCCATATAAAATTTGGTTGTTCCTTGTACGGGCAGCTCTAACAACAAGGATTAATGAATTCTCGACTATATTATATTCTATTTCTTCATTTTTTTTTCTTTGTCTAATTTTTCATATATTCCTTTCACATACCTGGAGTTTGATTGGGCCACCAGCAGTCCCCTGCTTATAGAAAATTAACATTGTTTTCCTTGTAAGAGAGTGAAAGAGTCCTCCGAGGTGAAAACCAATACTTTGTTTGAAAAGGGTGCAAATGAGAGGGGTAAAAATAAGTTTCGAGAAGCTTATTTTGTAATGATAAGAGATTGCAAATCGTGGTTGTAAATTTACTATTTTGGCTTATTCTCTGTATTAGGATACAAATGGAAGGAAGAGGAGGAGAGGAGGGGGGCTCACAGTTCTGAATTCTGATGGGGAATATTGAGATAGTGGACTTGCTTTTATTGGGTTCTTGTTGTGGGCCAAACAAAAGCCCAATTATAAATGCCCGTCACTTGTTTTTCAGCCCTTTTTCTTTCTTTATGTCCATTTATTTTTCTCTTATTGGCGTCACCTTTTTTCCTAATTCAAACTTCATCATAAGGTTTGATTGGCAACAATATTGCATATAATAGACCAGGTGAGGGAGGTGACAAGTGACGCTAGAATGGAATAGCCATAGAAAATATATGAAGTTGTTATCCGTTGTACAATAACACCTAACTAGGATAGGCCCCGCACGTTGGCAGGAGAGTATGATTCATTTGGTTCGAAGAGTTTGAAATTGAGATGTACTCAATTTGCAGGTATTAGTGTGATAAGCAAGTAGCTCATTTTTATCTATATAATGTAAAGGCTCAGTTTACTGTCTTCTTCCGAGAGTTGCCAATGAATAATTTAGAGAAGTAGGGTCATAAAATTAAATACCAAACAATGCATAAAAAACATGTCAAATATAATAATTATACCTAATATATACATTATATTCATTATCTAATTCAACTACATATTTGTGAGAAAAATATTATCGCTATAAAAAGTTGGTAAAGAACAACAAAAGAGTTGTTTTCCATGAGATATTCGCAATAAAAAAAAAGTTTTTCTTTTGATTAAGTTTAGAGTATCCATGAAATAATTTTGTCAATAGTCATCTTTGTTATTATCAGTGCACAGAATATAACGGAATTACATGCATAAGCTGAATGAGGTAGAACAATTTGCAAATTGGTTGCCAATAGTTAGTCGAACAATGTACTCAAACTACTATCATATCTTAAATATGTCAAGCAAACATGTAGCATTTTCGTTAAGCGAAGTCGTGTAGTCTTAGGAGTTAGGATTTTAAACCAATAATATTGGTGGATTGACGGATAGATAATTGAGACTATTCAACAAATTAAATCATCATCTATTGACCATCACAACCAATTGGAAAGCAAATTGTTAGCATTTATACCAAGGAGATCCAGAAATTTTGGTTCGACAACTGAAGCTAATGGAGTTTCATCAATATATAGTAAGCAAAATGTTGCCACTTAGCTTTTAAAAGAGTAATTCAAATGTGTTTTCATTCAATAGCGATCACTCAGATTAGTCACTTACTTTTCCAACAAAAATATTAGTCACTTACAAATCAACACAGAGTAAATCCCACTTCATTCAAGTTTTGTGGCGGTAATGACATGTGTGAATTTTTTTAAGATAGATTACCCAAATTCATTACTACATACATCGCAACCATAAATCAAATTCGTAGTTCGCAAAATACCCAAATAAACTACCGTTTGAGTTTACTACCAAAAAACCTAGGATCTAGAAAAGTAGCACATAGTTTTTACTCATTAGGGTTTAGATGACAGTACAATGCTCCGAAATTTATTATTCAAGATTTAGATGGTGTTTTTGCACCCACTTCATATTGAACAGTCATTTTGATTAGGCAATTCAAAATCTTAATCCTAATACAACGAACAAAGAATGAATGAATTTTTTAAAAATTATTTGGGCTAAAATTATTTAGTAGCCAAACCTTTCGAATTTGGCAAAATAAAAGTTAGAATTTTTGAAATATAATAGAATAACCAAATCGTTAACTTTTCATCCGACATCTCGTTAGTTGACGATGATGTGACAACATAATTGATGAGTTTGGTAAATTTTAGTGAGGTGACAAAACCGTGAATGATTTCAATCTATAGATTTCTTTCAAATGTGCTTGTATGATAAGTGGTCCAAGTATCAAATTAAGGCCAAGCCCATATTACACTCTACCGGAACCCAAATAGAAGAGGAATCAAACTGAAACACCGGAAGAAGGATTGCAATTGCATGGTAGAAAAATGATTGGTCCAAAATGACGAGAGTCCTTCCTTGGATTGCGCAGAGAGCTAGCTTTTCTCAATCGTGCATGTTCTCACGGGGAACATCTATATAGTATTGGAAGGATTTGTTCTGATTTTTAAAATTGTAAGGTACTTACTATACATTAATATTCGAGCTAATTTGATGCTCAAAACATAAACGATTTAGCTAAAGTTAGACTTCGCCTTTTATTTTCATTGGTCCTTTTGGAATATAGCTTTTTTGTGTTGCATTACGACTAATCTTGTTCAATTAGGTGTTAAGTTGCCCTCGGCCTCAACCATGGACGGATCAAGTCCTTGTATCATTAAACTTCGTTGAGAGTTTTTATCGACTTTTGTATATTGCGTTTTGTTTTCTGCTTCGATATGGAGTGTTGTTATTCACTTCTTATTTTTCGCTTTCGTTTTGTGGAATTGTTGATTCCAAATTTTTGTATGAGTTCTCTTTCCTATTGCTTTCATCAATATTACGCACTAAAGAAATTGTCTTAACACACACTTTACACTCATTAAGTCGTAATGCAAGAGGATTGCAATATCTTTTGGAAAAGATTTGGTGGGCGAGGGAATGAATGTATTTGCTCAACCCAAAGGTACCTGCTAGGATTGGCTGATTCGGTATTTAAAAAGAAAAATTGAAATAGAGACTACACTTGCCTAATGACTTTTTAGGTATTTCTTTATCGTAATTATGTTCCAAGTTTGACAATTGGATGTATAGGAAACGGCGTGTTTCACGTGGCATATAACCATAGTGTATGTGATGATGTAGGGCGCCTTCAGAGGCAGACTAAAGGAGAAAACGAGGCTTAACTACTACCACTACACTCTTAGCATACCGACAAGAACATCTATCTAAGAATATACATCAACAATCGTTAACGTCGTACAAAGTAGAGAACAAAATAACGTATTATCAGGTCATTTACTATTAATCGTTAACGTCGTACGAAAGCATTGCAATGATATGGATGACTTGAAAGAGCTATTGCTTAAGTGTTGATATGACAGTGGGACTCATATATGAAATTGCTAATTAATTGCAATAATGGAGATGCTATGAGGAATGACCTATGATCAAGGATTGAAATACTGTATCGGAGGTTGTACCGGAAAAGTCAACCGTAGGATATTTTATGTTAAAATTGTGGTTTAACCGTGGTTCAATCGCTTCATACTGTTTAATACATCCTACCGATTTCGCTTCCACTAGCAGGTTTTTCTGGTCGAACCGCCGGTACGATACTGTATTTATGATTAAGTGGTATCTTGTGAAGCCCATAATCCTTCTTTGACAGCTGGGCCAGATTTATCAAGCCCAACAGGACAGCCCACGGATCCGGCCAACAAATGAGGCATACCTTCCCGCCGAATTAACGAACGCGTTTACACTTGTCATTTACTGAGTGGTCCACGTATTTTGGTTCGAAGCCACTTATTTAACTATTTCCTTCACTTTCCCCCTCCTGATTTCCCTCCATTTCCTCGCCTTCTCGACTCCGCCGGCGACTCTGGCGCGCTTAGCTCTGCGCTTCCGCACGACGCCGGCGCAATTTAACAGCCACTTTCCGTTCAACCGACTCTTCCGTGCGTTATTCACAATGGCTTCTTCCTTGGCACCCCCTCCGGGCCAATCCGCTGCCGTGCAACCGGGTCGGATCCGGGTCCTCAAAGAAGGATCGGCGAAGCAAATGGGTCCTGTTGTGTACTGGATGTTCCGGGATCAACGCCATAGGGACAACTGGGCTTTGATACACGCTGTTGATCAGGCGAACAAGCGGAATGTCCCCGTGGCGGTTGCTTTTAATCTGTTTGATCAGTTTTTGGGGGCAAAGGCTAGACAATTAGGGTTTATGCTGAAGGGTTTGCGGCAGGTTCAAGTGGATATTGAAGAGAAGCTTCAAATCCCGTTCTTTTTATTCCGGGTAAGGTTTATTCCTCCTTTGGAATCAGACCCATTGCTACATTTTCCTTCGGAGGTCTTGTTTGAAACATAATTCTGAATATGATCTATTGCTTAGGGAGAAGCTGAAGAAAATGTGCCAAAGTTCTTAGAGGAGTGTGGTGCATCACTTTTAGTAACTGATTTCTCACCTTTAAGGGAAATTCGTAAGTGTAAAGAAGAGATCCTGAAGAGAGTGGGCGATTCGGTGACAATTCACGAAGTTGATGCGCACAATTTGGTGCCACTATGGGTAGCGTCGGAGAAGTTGGAGTACAGTGCTAGGACCATACGGACCAAGATAACGAAAAGGTTATCAGAGTATCTCATTGATTTCCCTGTGTTACTTCCACCAAAAGCTAAGTGGGTTTCTGCCAAAGATCAAACTGTTGTGGATTGGGATAATATCATCCTTGAGGTTTTGAGGTTAGAAATTGACTCGTTTCTTCCAATTGTTTTTAGGTTAAGTTGTGCACCGAGGGATTAGAAATTTGATGTCCTGATTTTCTCTACCACAGGAAAGGAGCCGAAGTCCCAGAAATTGAATGGTGCATACCAGGAGAAGATGCTGCAATGGAAGTATTGATGGGGTCTAAAGATGGTTTCTTGACCAAAAGGTTAAAGTTGTATTCTAGTGATCGGAATAACCCGTTAAAACCTAAAGGACTCTCTGGGTTATCTCCATATCTTCATTTTGGACAAATATCTGCTCAGAGGTGCGCCATAGAGGCACATAAAGTGAAGCTGCGGAGCCCCCAGGTTTGTTAGATTATGCTCTTCAACTTGAAATTGCTTTTCTATATATGGACCAATTAGCTGCCACATTTGATTAGTAGCTGAAATTTTTAGTATCTGCCTGCTGCTTTGAAGTCAGTCGATGCATTTTTGGAGGAGCTTATCGTGCGCAGAGAACTTGCTGATAACTATTGCTACTACCAGCCGCACTATGATTCACTGGCAGGGGCATGGGAATGGGCAAGGAAGACCTTGCAGGATCATGCTGCTGACAAGAGGGAGCATGTCTACTCGTGTGTACTGTTTCTCTCAGTCTCTTGTTTTATGTTGTCTCAATTGGCAGATTTCTTAATACTCGCTATTGACACTGAATTAAATATTAATAGGTTGGAACAGCTAGAGAAGGCAAAAACAAGTGATCCTGTAAGTTGGCTGTGTCCATACCATATTGCTACGGTCAGCTTTTTGTTTGTCCTTCTGGATTTTATTCTTATATGTGCTCTTAAACTTCAGCTTTGGAATGCTTCTCAACTGGAGATGGTCGTCTATGGAAAGATGCATGGATTCATGAGGCAAGCGACCTCTTCCTTTTTTATCATTCTTTAACACTTACTTGTTGCATTGATCTTTTAGCAACAATTGGGTTTAAACAAAATACTAGCACTCTAAGAACCTGATATTGTAGTCTTTTAAGCTCTCTGACTATGGAGGCAGGGCTGTACCATCCTGACCAGAATTGTGCCACTAGCTGCAGTCTTTTTATTTTTCTCATGATGCTAGGAGGCCAGAACTGAAATTTATTTCCATTCATCATTTAAAGCGATTAGATACAATTGATGCAGAATGTATTGGGCCAAAAAGATACTGGAATGGACAAAAGGACCAGAAGAAGCCCTGGCAGTTGCAATACATTTAAATAACAAGGTAGATGGCCGACTGCTGTTAGTTAGCTCGTTATCAACCATATGAATGTTTTCTCAAAAAAAAAACCCCATATGAATATTCAGCTGACGCTAACAACAATCGTTGCAGTATGAGATAGATGGAAGGGATCCGAATGGATACGTTGGTTGCATGTGGTCAATATGCGGTGTTCATGATCAGGTATGGGTTCTATCATTTCGCTCTCATATAGTTCCTTACTGCACAAGGCATAGCTCATGCCTCAAGTATACAGATAGAGAATGCATTTGCAACTGCATCCTGTGTTTCTTACATACTCTACACAAATATAGCATATTACAATTTGAAGTTTGTCTCTGTTGTTTGCCATATATAGGGTTGGCGGGAGAGACCTGTTTTCGGAAAAATACGGTACATGAACTATGCTGGTTGCAAAAGGAAATTTGACGTCGATGGTTACGTTTCTTACGTGAAGAGGCTGGTTTGTGAAGTGAAGAAGAGGAAAGCAGAGTCCGAACTTTCCAGAAATGCTAAGGAACTGTGTCGTTAGCCTTTGGCTTCTTCCTTAGTTGGCACCTGCCAGACTCTCCTCCTGGTTTCTGCTTTGTTGTAGTCTAACATCCCCCTGTAATTGTGTGGTTACACACCTGAATTCATGTTAATCAACATATTCTCTACTCGCATTGTTTAATTGGTACCTGATTATGCATACAGCTTGCGCGGATTAGCGACGTAAGACTGCAATGGCTGTTCATTTCTAGCTCTTGTGATTCATAAGACCATCTAGTGTATCAATAGGCAAACATAGTTACACATAACGACTGAAACTAACTTTATCGAATACACAAAGTTAGGTGGATTCATGTCGACGAATCCATGCTACACGAATCAGGAATCACAAGCAGTATGTTTCTTTCCTATTGGTTAGTAGCAATATATTTATACACAAGAACTCCTCTGGGAATGTCTGTATCCTGTACCTCAATTACAATGAAAATCAATGAGAGAAAAACAGCAGAAGCTACAGCCTGGATATCTTAACAAGCTTACGCCGAAATAGCACCGCTACAATGAGAATAGGGAGACCATAAGCACTGGACATTTTACATGAGATGCTAAAGATGAACAATGGTAGATACACAATGTGATTAATCAATCTAACAGTACAGACACCAGGTGAATGACCATTTCCTGTTTCAGGTTTCTATCAGACAACAATGTAACCATGCTTTCATATCTCCAGATCGTCCAATGAAAGTTCATGTGCCGTCAAAAGTTTAAGCTTCTGCAATTTTCAGAAGCCTTAGGGTCAATATTTGGCACTTATAAGCTATAAGGAAGAGTGGGGAATTATTGTGACAATATCAAAATATACCGTGATGAAATTGGGAGGATCATCAAGACTGGTAGAACCTAGCACGACTTCTCTTTGCAGCTTGCTTGTCAGCTTGTGACAAGCCCGAAGCTATGACAAGTGAAGAACAAAGAAAAGTAAATGTTAGATGAAAGGATGACAAGTATCAGTGTGGTGGCAGACTGGTATATTGAGTGGGCTTTATAAATCATACAAACCTCAGATCTCGTAGCTCCACCAACGATGAACACAAATATCCGGCGGCCCATCTTCTTGAAGTCACTAGATGCATGCCTTAGCACCGACTCACTGTATGCATGATATGAGTTAGATCCAACAGGAGGAAAATCAACGGAAATGTTTGTTATGATTCTGTTTTTTCCTATAAGGCGATGAAGAATTTATCAAGGAAAAGGAGGATGACAAAGAAGCATATATAGAGGTCATGGAGAAGGCCCACAACGGACAGAACTCCACAAAAGAATGAAAGGCCTTAACGTGGAACATGGAACATAGTAATTAACCAAGGAGCAAGCAAAATGCACCCAAACCAGAAAACGGTCCCCAATCACGAGCAGAAACTAAAACTAGCAACAGCAAACTGCAGAGCGACACCAGTAAACATAGGCCAACATTTGGGGCCCAACAATCACTCTGATATAATGAGATAAGAGAAAGAAAATGGCATTTCACCAACTGGTAGATGATAGGACAAGGATGCATTGTGTGTTCTACAATGCCCTGTTACCTTGAATAACCATCATCGGAGTGTCGAGGGCGAGCCCATGTTGGTGTTCGTCTTGATCGCATGGAGTGAGGAGCTGGAGAGCTATTCATTATCGCAGCTGGAGATGTACCGTGAAAGGTTGCACTCGGGTCGTTTAGACACGGGTACTCATCTTTTGACAATTCCCCCTTGCTCAGTTTTTCAACAAGTTCCTGAGAGAAATCGCGGAAGATGGGTGAGAACCGAACACTTGCAAGCCACAGTGAGTAGAGTAAGAAAATAAAATAGAAGAAGCCTAATCAGCGCATACCTCTACCATGGGGTAAAACCGGGATAGCTGCCATCCTGTTTCTTCCTGGCCAGCACGGTCTTTCCTTGCTGCTCGCTTCTTCTGAATAAGATAAGAGAAAAGAAAGTAAGACTGAATGCTTCTAAATTACAATCTCAACAAGTTGAAACCACTATTTTAGTAAAGAAATATTTATCACCTTTATATCAAACTTCAGACTGAAACTAGCAGCTGAGCTTTTCTTAGTCTCTGCGGCACCGCCAAGCAATCTCATGTTGTTTACAGCATTCATGTCATCTTGCGGTAACTTAGCTAACTGCAAGGCATTCAAATTAATAGACCAGTATATGCCACCAAGCACGCACACCATGAGAGTGAGGTACTGCAATATCAGTTTTATACATGTCTTTTGTATGTAGAGGAAAAAAGTTCAAATATGTTCTCTCAATGTAGATAGGATCAGAGGATTTGGAAGGTAATGCATTGTTGAACAAGAAAGCCAATAAAAAGAGGATTACCTTCATTAGATTAAACCCCTTCTCCCCCTCAAACTTCTCAGGGTATATTGCTGCAAGAATCATCAACAATCGTAGCTTGTTTTCACGGCTTGCATCCTGCATAGGACATTGCAACTATTAAGGGTCGTGACCAGCAATAGTTTTCCACTGTACATCTTTTAGGAAACCTGCTTACCTCTTTTGTAGTCAAATACTTGATAACATCCTTTGTCCCAGCATCTCCGAATACAAGATCTTGCTCCAATTGTCCAAGGTCTCGAAGGCCAGAGTCCTTGATAATTTGGTTAACTTTCCCTGCGATCTGCACCAATACAACACGACCCTTGTGAGGAAACCATATGTAGAAAAAGCTCAAGTGTCCGAAGTAAAGGACCACACCTCTACATGAAGAGAGAGCTTTTCAATTTGCTCACTGTATTGCGGTAATGATTGAACCATCCTCTGTAAGTCTCGTGTAGAAAGTTCGCCACCATCTCTGCACAATATCAAAATTTAAGCCGAGAAACAGCTCCATCAAACAAAATAGAAGTCTAAACTACAAGCCCAGTTTTTATGTCACTATCAGGACCTTTTCACACCAGATGTACAAATATGCAGAGCATCAGTAATAGCAAACTCCAAAGATCTAATCATGATTCAGGGATAAGCATGAATCAAGCAGAGCAAGAACCTGACCCACTATATACAACAATGACCAGTGACTCATTAGATAAAAGAAAGCTGTATGCAATCTTATATTGTTCTCAACTAAGCAGAAGAGAAACTCTGGTAGAAAATAGGATATAGCGAGACTAGAGAAGCATATATTGGCTATTTATTTTAACATTGCAGTCAGCACAGCTGATGAGTCAAACTAGCAACAAACCGAGCACCAACAAGTCACTACGAAAGGCCCAGAACAAGAATTCACAAGCGGCTTGGATCCAACAATCTTTCTTTTCTCTTGCAAATAGCTGTACTGGGATAATATCCATGTCTGCTGCTATATAAAGCTACCTTTGGTAATGAATTTTCAGAAGAATTTTGCACCAACCTTGAACCATGTTGGATCTGTGCAGCTTTGTTTTTTGATACAAAATTTGTCATCTTGTCGTGCAACCTCACACTGGCCTGCACAGGCAACATATCCAAAGGTGGTTAACTGGGAACCTAAAGACCGCAAAGAGTACTAACCACCAACTTACATCTGCAATATGTGCATGGCGAAGCTCGACCCACACAGGATCATGTTCCTCTAATAGGACCTCCTTTTTCTCAGGTGGAGCACCTGATTTGCTGGAAACCTAAACAGCAAAACCCTTGAGAATTAATTCCTCAAACTGTTTGTACTATTATAAATTTATACTACGAATTTTAGGAAGAATGAAAACGGATATGCTGTTATAAAATACCTCATGGACATATTTGTTGCCCTCCATATTTAATAGATCATGGCATATCGCATCATATGTCCACTCATGAATGATGGGAGCAATCTAGCACCACAAAGAGAACTGTATCAACATATAACCAAACTATGGTATGACTGAATAATCAGCTCAGGCAATTAAATATTAATACCTGATCCACAGATCTATCAAGGATGAGTAAGTCACAGGTTTCAGTCTGAGGGAACTGTTCAATCTTTTGTTTATGCTGTGAAATTCGATCCCAGACTCTAGCAGCAAGTTTCGTGGTAATAAGATCACGAGAAGTAGTCATTGTCGTCACATCAAGCGACTTGGCAGCACGATATCGCACATAAGGAAATTCCTGTAAGTTGGACAGATGTATGAGTCAATATATCACTGAAGCAGCATAAGTAACTGGGGAAACACTCTTTTACATACCCTTAGTGAAGCAAAAACCGTCGCTATCCGAGTAGCAATGACACTCAAAGCTGCGTCACCTCTTCGGGAATCTTCTTCATCCCCGAAAAGCTCTTCTAAAGCCCTTTCATGGTCAGTTAGGAAAGCCTGTATTGAGACATGAAAAATTAGGGTGTGAGAGAGAAAGAGAGAAAATAAGGCTCAGACAACATGAATGCCAGAAGATTATTTACGACTCCATCAGTTCTACAGAATATAACTCTAAGCATGTTTGTCTAAGCATCAATCGCATCTACCGTTCCATTGCTGTTCAAGACTTCAAAAATCAATATATTTACACAAGACTAAGATAGCATCCAAAGTGCCGGGCTATATAAACAAAACCAACAATAAAAGAAAATTACATAATTTGATTTGTAATGTGCGACAAACCCAAGTACTAGAAGAAGTGGACAAACATACCTGGCTATCTATAGCAAAATACTCCAAATTCATCTGCACACAAGCTTTAACTTAGTTAACACTTGAAATAATACATACAAGCTGACAACAAATTACTCTGGAACACACGTGGATAAATCAAAAGATTGACTAGTCAGGGTAAGAAATGCCTACCTCTCTCAAAGCACCAATCCGAGGTAACACAGTGCCATCTCTTTTGATATGAGTTACCAAATCCCGGGAGACAGATGAACTAAAGAAAACATAAGCCCTTCAAAATGCAGAAAATAAAATAATTGTCAGTAGCGAGCCATGGAATTGTACGAACTCTGACAAGTTAGCTTAAATAGTCCAAAAATAAAACACAAAATTTGTTTAACATACTTCTTGTATAAGGGTGATTTCCCAGACATGTCTGACAGGAACATGATAATGCTGCAAAACAGAAATCGTCAGCATACAATAATCATTCTAATGCCTGGGAAACAAAGAGACCCCAAAAAATGAAGGCAATGGTATTCAGGAACACAAAAAAGAGCAGTTGAAATTCAGCCAAAGAATATTACTTCTCTTTAGTCGGTTGGATGAAGTATATGGCTTCCATGGAGGGTAAAGGCTGTCTTCTTTTGTATATATCCTCCACCACTACAGGACGAAACGTGAAACAGTTGATTTGCCAAATTATCATGGTAGTAATACTAAATTAAAAGTTCAGAGTCAATGTACCTTGAAGCTGAACTTTTCAATTTAATACGTATACAGATAAACCAATGACAGCATATGTTTAAGAAAGCTTTCACATTAAGACAAAATATTGCTCCAGATCTTGGCTAGTCCTCGATGAATGTATAACATGAATATGTCTCACTGAATAGTGAACTTTCAATAACATAATTTGCAGGAATCTTTTAATTTTGGACGAGTCTTTAAAATTCTTACAAGAAACTCCTTCCTGCGTGATGTCTGCCATCTTGCATGCATAAGACATCATCTTCACAGTAAGTTTATCCATGATGAGTACCTATATTGTACATGGTCAAGGAGCAAAGGGTAAGTATGAACCAAATATTCACAATTTAAATAAGACAAATATGAAGGAGACAACATGACCAAGCCGATTGGGATCTATGGCGATTAAGTGTAAAGCAAAAAAAGGCTTTGTTCCAGTAAATGATATCTCCAAGAAGCACACTTAAGCTGAGAATTATAAGGGAGTGCCTAAAACTCTCTTCAAGCACAGTTTTTCATCATTGCTTGACCTAAACCCGTTCAGCAAGCCTGGTTCTCTGGGTAGCAGCAGTTAGGAGGGACTTTTGACGACTAATTATCAACAACTACTACGTTGAAACACACAAAAACAGTACGGACAATGTTATCGCAAAGAGCATACTGCTACATCAAAACCAGTCAGCAAACATGCTCATGCAACTCAATAAGTCTGAAGACACTGAATTAGTTATCGCAAAGAAGGTAGCTGCTAAAAGCACCATGATATCAAAATATGGTATTACATTAATTGTCGGCAAAGAGCTCAATAGCAGAGCCATGATACGTAACTTGTTTAAGGATTATCACTGCAGAAAGCTTTAAGAGCTTTGTAAAATCGAGAAGTTAAAATACCTTCCAGGTTGACCTTGAGTCCCCTGCTTTTGCCGATCGCAACATTTCTTGTAACAAACCTGAATTTGCAATTGGGGTAGGTGCAGTTACCGGATAAGGAAGAAAACCAAGTAACCTCATTATGACCAATAAAGCTGATACTTCAAAAGATGAAAAGATCACTGCAATACAACAATACCCTGCTACTTTTGACAACAAAAATAAAAAAAATACCCTGCTACTGCTAGCAGAGCAAACCTTTCTGCCCCTTCAACAATCCTAATCCTGGCTACATCACTGTTTTGTCAAACTGCTATAGGATTGCTCATCACCACTACCTCGCATCAACTTGAGTTTCCACACTCACATAGTGCCCGGTTCTGGATCACCTGGGCCACTAGCTTTCCACAAGTAATCAAACCACACAGAAATTTTAGGCACTGTGCCATCACAAACAACAGCACCTCACTCAAGCAAGAAGAAGGGGAAAAGGGGATAGAGAAACACAACCACCATTGCATACAGGATTTGTTCACACCATGCTTCAGATTTTCCTTGCCAGCAAAACATCTGACAACGTCTAGTATATAATTCTAAACTTGAATAAAGACGAATTTCATTTGCCTAAAACCAAATAAGACCATGAAAAGCTGCTAGTTTCAAGTAAAGAAGTTTTGTAAGCTCAACCATTATTGTAACAAACTTCAATCCCCCCAACTGAACCATCAAAGTTAGACCATAATATTTTCATCATTTCACACATATGGATGCAACATTTTTAAGTTATCTTTGAGGAGATATATCAATGCTTAGCAGAAATTCTAATCAATAAGTTATCCTTGACGATATATATCAATGCTTAGCAGAAATTCTAATAAGATAGTAGCAAAGAATCAAAAAGAATCTTGCATAAATCAAATCTAGCTATTTTATATTCCTCCTTATTCAATGTAGAACTCCAAATGAAATGCTAAAGATCGTACTGGTCACCAATGGTTTTGCTACCACATCACTCATCACCAAAGGACTACACGTCAGTATACCAATAGGTATAGCCTGGACTGTGTATACTACTTGCCAACACAGTCAACAAGCCACCACTATTCGATGATCTTCCTATAGAGAAGTCGCATCTTCAACACCCCAACATCTCACCTCATCTCAATATTGCCATATGATACTCCAATACAGCGCCTAAGAATTAAAACTACAACCTGATCAGATTTTCTCGTGGATTCTAATGAGATCATTCTCAGCCGGCGAGCCAACCTAAACTTATGAATCCCCAATTCTGGCTGATCTAGCCTCAAAGCATAGAGTAATAGGGAAATAATGGCAGCAACAGCAGCAGCATTAACCTCATAAGATATTTAACCATTAAGATCTGCCTCGTACTCTATTTCTTGCTAAGATTTGACCTCTAGTTCATCAACTCCAATTGCAGAGAACTAACGGTGTTCCAACTTCTAAGGATGGGTAATTTTAATAAGCTGCTGAAGGTGAATGGGAAGTTGCTAATTTTAAAGCTAGCACCTCGAATCAGATCGATTAAGCATTATCAAGTAACCCATTACCATTACTAGAGTACGACTTTCAGCTCAAACTGCTCGAATCACTTAAACAAGAACTGGCTAACACCAAATTGGAACCCTCAACTCCATCAAATGGGGAAATAACTTGTCGCCATAGCAGAAATCGGAGCACCCAATTGCCACCCACTCCAACCCAATTAAACCATAACTGATTCCAAATGCATACCTAGACATAGCGGCAGATGCTCGGGTATGTAAATATCTAGAACCAGAGGCGGAGATTGAACTTACGCTCGCGAGTGATTTGCTTGAAATTCTTGTAGTCGGCACCGTAGGAGGAGGATGAGGAATCGGAGTCGGAGAACGACATGGCTACCCGGTCAACTCGGCTTCGATGCTGCAAATGATTCTCCCACCGGCCGGACGATCGGGTGGATCCAGCAACGAGGATTCGCAGGAGGGAGGCAGGGGAACGTGCAGTGATCGAAGTAGAGAGAGGACGAAAAAGGTGTCGAGAGAGAGATCAAAAATTGAAAAGCAAGCGTGACGGGGACGAGGAAGGAGAGAAGAAAATGAGAGGACAATTATGATTATTATTAATATTTTTTTTTTCTTAAACACGAAGGTAAATAGGGTTTGTCTGTTTTTTACCGTTTAACTCATTAATAATTCTGCCGTCCACAAACGGTTAAAGAAATGTTGACGACTAGGTCCTATAAAAAAATGTGGACGACTAGTCCATCTGGAAAGAAACTTGTTAAATAGTACAATAATCAATGTATTTTATGCTTGTTAAGAATAGGAAAATGTTGGTTTGTATACGAAAATGATAATTGTATTAGTTGATTATTTAATTTTTCATGGATATTATTATTATTTAATTACATGTATATTATATAAAAATTAGACACAACTAATTTGAACCCTTGCTCCGTCACGGCTTAGCTAGCTTGACCTCGAAAAGAACATACTATTTTGGTCTCTTATTCAACTTTTATTATCATATATTATAACAGATAGATTAAGTTGTTACACTAAAATTTATAATTTCACTCACGACTTAGATTGTTTGCATTCGTTTTTCAAAATTCAATTCAGTCGTTCAGAATGATTGTTGTCATTTACCTATGAGCTTATTCTTATATTAGAAAACATTTAGGTTACTGTTTTATTCGAAGAGGAGGATTACGCGAGAAGATGATTTTATTTGAACAACACGTGGTGTGTCTATAATCTCTTAATCTATTCAACGTCGAATATCTAAGAATCGATGATGTGATGAACATTAAAGTATTACCAAATGCAAATCACATAGTTGAGAATATTGCCTATTACCTCTTATGGGATGATGTATATATTAGGTAGCTAAACCTGGTAACCCCAACTTTGACTTAAATTGGTTTATAATTAAGAAGCTTCTCTTCTTCAATCCTTTTCTGGAGTCGTTTTTATTAATTTAATTGTATTTGTATCCCGTGTTTACTAGTAAAACGAAAAGGACTTGACAAAAATATTCCAACGACACATGGATTGCATGCGGTTGTTGAAAATCATCCAAAGAAAGGAAATCACGTAAAGGAACAATTTGGGAAGAAATTCGCTGTGCATTCACACGATTATTGCTACTCTATAAATTAACTTTGCGGCTTCTGTAACCAACGGGGATGTGCATGGAAATTTCCTCCTAACTTAATAATTAATTAATTAAGAAGAGAGTTTGATGGCAGTAAATTGACTAAGGAACTTTCTGGTTCAGTTTGGCTGAGTCTCCTATGGTTGTCCCCCTCCCCAAGCAAACTGTCATCTCATTCCTATGTATGAATTACGAATCATTCAATTAAAACAGGCCAGCTAAACTGTCATCAATTGGGTGGGGGGAAAATGATAAATGAATCAATGAGATGATTTCCTAAATACATGTTAATTTGCATGATAAATTGATGAGATTGCAGAAAAGTATAAGAGATACGTGCATGACTTTTTTTTGTGAAGAATTAGAGATATTATAACATCTCAATTTTTTTTCTTATAAAAATTGTTTGGTTTGAATCAATTCTATACGGTTTTACTTTTGGGGATGTATTATCGTGACTTTTGGAAAAATTACTCATCTATGCATAGTTTCATACTGAACACATTTAATTTCTTGGGTTCTTTCAAAAACTCATTCATTTCATGGAAAAAAACACGTCTTGTTTTTTTATTGTTTTCATTGTTGATATGATATTTGTTCACATTGTTTGCATATATCACTATCACTCCTCCAATGATATAAGCAGAGAGATGTGATTAGAGCCGCAAACGAGCCTTGACGAGTCGAGTTTTTGCTTAGCTTGAGCTCGGCTCGTCAATAAATGTTTAAGCTCGAGCTCTAATTTTGATAATCCAGCTCGAGCTCGACTCGATAGAGCTCGGTAAATGCTCGTTAAAACAACTTGTCAAGCTATATACAAGCTTGGCTTAAGATGAGCTCGATTTTAAATCATTCTTGTTGAAAAACGTGTACACATAAGGATTTAAATGATAAAAAGAACACTGAAAACTAAAATAACAGCTAACTTTCATACACATCCGTATTAACAAGATAATGTTCATGTTCAGAAGAGTAATTAATCCTTCCACTAGCTCCAAACAAGTCAGCTCATGGGCTTAGCTCAACAAACCCCCGAGTCAAACTAGCTCACGAGCTTATCAAGCTGAGCATGGTCTAGCTTAAGCTTAGCTCATTTACTAACGAGACGAGTGTCGAACGAATTTTTTCCGATTTAAGCCGAGTTGCTCGCGAGCGATTTGGCTCCTGTGATCTCTTTGTAAAAAAATCCATTAAGTGGAACGGACATGAACTAAAAACCTAATAGGCCCATTATGTGGAAAGAGCTGGAAGAAAAAAGGCTTTTCCGTTTGCGAGACTGGGCCACTTACGAATTCCTCATTGTCTTGGACCGACTCCATGTGTAGGTGCGTCGGTACACAGATAATGGGCCCTTCAACCTCACATAATAACCAAAAAAGTTCCCCAACATTTTTTTAACCCAAGACTTTTGATTAATGATGATTACTTATTAAATAATCTCTCCCCAAACCACACACTGACACACTTTGCTGATTTTATTATTAGCGATTAGCTTTTGACACAGAAAAGTTTAATACCTTTCCCCCCCCAATTTGTATCAACCATCTGCACGTTCCTTCCTGCTAGTGTATGCAACTTTTTGGACCGATCGAGAAGCCATTTCATTCTACATTAAGCAAAGAAACAAAAAGTATACCCTTTAATTACCATCTGTCTAACCTCACTCAAGCCCTAGTAGTCTCTCTTCTTCTGTAGACTGTAGTTCGAGTTGCAGAACAGAACAAAGGGCAAACGAACAAAATCAAAGCTTCCACTTTTTTGCAGGTAATAATTGGGAGTATCGTCACTTTTCAACCCCGTCAAAGCATCAATCACAGCGGGAAAAGGTTGCAGATTGGTTGCTGCTACGCTGCCTCTGCCTGTACTCACAGCACGTATGGGTCTAAACCACGGCCTGCTCAATTAGTACGATATTGTTTGCTTTGGGCCAAGCCCGCACGGATTTACTCTTGGGTGTCCTCCCCAAAAGGCCTCGTACTAATGAGATTGGTGGACACTAATATACAAGGGATCCTTCCCATGTATTTCCGATGTGGTACTTGGATTGTCCCATAACAATCCTCCCCTCAAGCCAAGGACCACGAACATCGTGTCATCACCTCAGCGATTATCTTGATCCGCCATACACCTTGTATCGATGGGCCTCTCGTTACAAGGATTTTTCCAGACGCGGAACTCTCTTTGATCCGCCAAATCATGAGCCCAAACATGGATCTCTCGTGAATCCACCAAACCAGACGCAGATCGCAAATCCCGAAGCCACCGAATGAGGGTCCACCAAACTGACGTCCACCGCCCCGCACCGAACCAGGCTCTGATACCACTTGTCATAATCGGGCCTGCTCAATTAATACGATATTGTCCGCTTTGGGCCAAGCTCGCACGGATTTACTCTTGGGTGTCCTCCCCACCTTTTCCTTCAAACTGAAATGGTGAGATCAAATTTGACTATATGCTAACTGGAGCGATGAGCATGTGCTGATGTTATTGAATCATCTTCTTATATATTTTTAATCATTGGATCGGACGTGATGATAATTTGTTAGATAACACCAATATTCCGATCAAACAACTAATAACATATAGGCATATGCAAGTGCAATTTGATAAACCAGGGGAAGAACATGAAATGCCAAAGCCTGG
The DNA here is from genome assembly GCA_964030455.1 of Linum trigynum. Lineage (NCBI taxonomy): Eukaryota > Viridiplantae > Streptophyta > Magnoliopsida > Malpighiales > Linaceae > Linum > Linum trigynum. Next base: position 12,320,775 of record OZ034816.1, read on the forward strand.
TTTTGTGCTGGACAAGGTTGTCAACCCGCGGTTGACCCGGACCCGGTTGAGCTATAGGGTTAAGGGCTAATGGGTCAACCGTTTTAGTCCGGTTTAGCCCGAAAATATGGAAAGCGTCATTATATTGTACTTATTCTGATAAATTATATCAAATCACATCTAACATATGAGTTATAACATATAATATTACACCAAAACAACATGTCGTATTTAGATTCAACACATAGTAAAAATTCACACACTTATATAACATTAATATTCAAATGTTCAACTTAGGATTTCAAGGATTAAGTTAGGCGAAAAGAAAAATCGAAAAATAGGCGCATTTCGCAAAACAAAGAAAAAAATGACACAATTTGACTTCCAACCCGGTACCTTGTAGCGGTCGACATGGTGGGTGCGTGCGGCCTGTTTTTCTCACCGGGTCAGGATCAAAGTGGGTCGACCCGCGGGTTGACAACCTTGGTGCTGGAACAAAATGCAGGAATGAGATTGACGTTTCGTTAGCTGACAGTGGAACCACCATGTGCCATTGCAAGCCTGGCCGTGAGGGTGACCACAAAACCCAGCTCAAGAAAGCAACTGAGAGATGGAATAAAAAAGGAGGGGAAGGAAATTGCATCCTGCAAATTGCAATCGCCCAAGCTTCCCCTCCTCCTCCCCAGTCCTTTCTGCTTATTCTATATAGCTGACTTTTTCGATCCCATAAATAAAAAGAGATTAAAGGAAGACGGGAAAAAAAAACAATAGAACTTCAAGTCCAAACTCCAAACCCTAGAAAACAAAACAAAAGACAAAAGAACAATCCCCCAATCCGACTAAATTCACCAACCCAACAAAAGTTTACCCACAAAACGCCAATCCCCGTCCACTAAACTCCCCACATCAACTTTTCTCTTTCGGACTCCGTTTTCTGTTTGTCACTAATCAACACAAAGAATGTCTTATCCGCATACATGACACATTGGCTAACTTCGTTAGATTACTTCGTCGGCAGGATTGCGAAGAAAAACTTGGCAAATGAAAGAGCCGATCGACAATAACTCGTTTCGAGACATTATACCCATCACATTGGAAACGTACAATGGCTGCACTCAGAACAACAAGCTAATATATTCAATTCAATTCAATTCTCCATGTAAAACCGGAAAACAGTATCACAAAATGAAGCAAATCATAATCCAGATCCGATACGGATTCATCACCACAAAGCGAAAACACCCAATCGAAATCACGGAGTTGGATTGCACGTAATCACACTACTAGTACTACTACTGCTACCATAGTTATGGTACCTGCACAGAACCTTGCACTTGACGACGTTCCCATAGACATAGAACCCGGGTGCGACCATGATTCGAACCGTGGCTGGGACCAGCTTCCTGGCTCGATCTCCACCCATATCCTCCATGTAAACCGACTCGAATCCCACTCCTCGGTCCACCCGAAACACTGGCAGCCCTGGGTGGACCGAGTTGGCCAGCAGGTGAACTAACCAGACGGCTTTTGAAGCTCCGAAGAAAGCCTGGAGCAATGGCTCCGGCCAGGCTCGGTTCCAGCCCAGCATCGCCACGATCTCGTTCATCTTCCTGTCGCAGAACCTGCTGAACTCCTCGCTGAAATGGCGCGTCCCTTTGCTCAGGACTTCCTCCCACGTCAGCTCTTTCAGGGTCTCGAAGAGGGAGTAATTTGCTTCGCATCTGTCGATTGGGTTCAGGATCTGGAGGTTGGAGCTTTTCTGGAAGGCTATGGTCTCGAAGTCTTCGAAGAAGGCTCGGTTGAGGAGGGACTCGAGGTAGAAGACGACCCCCTTGGGGTTTTTGGAGAGGGAGATTTTGACGTCGTATGGGTGGAGCAAGGCGGACAATTTGTCGAACACCTTGCCTGCACCCATCTGTCGGAGCTGGAGGGTCAGGGCTCGGGTCAGGACCCGGACGGAGGATCTGGATTCGGAGACGGCGAGGAGAAATTGGTCGACAATGAGCTTGTTGCCGCCGTCGTCGAGAGTTTTGGGGTTGTAGAGGGAGGAGTAGGGCGAAGGCGAGTTGTTGTTGCTGCCGCTGCTGCACTCGTCGAGGCCCGATTTCAAGTTGCGGCAGTAGATTTCGAGCTTGTTGAGCTTCTTCTCGAGCTCGGTCATGGAGTATTTCAGCCGGGAAGCCTCAAGGATCGCCTCGTCTCTCTTCCTCGTCGTCTGAATCAGTTTGTGGGAGAGCTCGGCGACGGCCAATTTCCACTGCTCCTCCCTCGCCGACGAGGCACTATCCCCGCCGCCAACGCCGCGGTCGGCGGGGGACGATTTGGGGCTTTTCCTCGCAAGGGAAGAGAAAATAGATTTGAAAATCCCGTTGGGGCTGGGAATCGAGGAAGGAAACGAGTGCCTGCTCAATCCGCCATTGTTGTTGCTGCTGTCCAGAGGAACCACGAAGATCTTCTCCCTAGCGTTGGGGCGGCACTTGTTGCAGGACACGGAACCGTCATCGGAAGAACGCGAACTCTCCCTGCCGGAATCCTGCCGCTTCTTGCTGCTCCGTCCGCCGGAAATCTTGCTCTTCTGCTCCTTCCTCTCGTGCAGCGGAGTGGGGTGGAGCTTGGGAGTCGATCTGGGCTGGCTCCTCGACTCGCTGTAATCATCCTCCTGCTCTTCTCTCTCGCATTCCTGAATCTGCAAAAACAACAACAACAACCCAAATCACGTTACCATCGACCCAGTACCCAGAATTTTCTCAAACAGAGGCTGATTGATTAATGTTGATACTCACGGGAGTGAAGTGGGAGAAGTGGTAGGAGGACGATAGCAATGGAGGTGGAGGGGGAGGAGGGTTGGGCGAAACAGGGGAAGAGGAAGAAAGAGGAGAAGGTGAAGAAGAAGATGGCGCCATTGATGGGATTAGAAAGAAAGCTTTCCCTTTTCTTCTTCCTTGGTTCAGAGCTTAGTAATAGCTATGGCGGGGGGTGGTCTGAAGTCTGCATCTTTTTAATAATGACAGAGAACTAATCCCGATGGGAATCAGCGGGGTGAGGGTGACTCTGTTTTGTGGGCTAATTTAATTTAGCGATTAGGGTAGATGGATTAGGTAATGATAAACTAATAATTAGGGGCTTCCATTTCGTTTTCTTGAGGTTGAGAGGTGCGGGAGAGAGATATTGGTTCGTTCGTCGTCGTCTTGTAATTATGGCGGTAGATCTTGGGCGCAGACTGCAGGCAGAGGGAGCGTTGGGTTTTGCCGTGAAGTTATAAAGCTTTCTGGCTGTTTTGCCTGTCTTCGGGCGGGGTACTGAGTACTGACCATGTGAGATGTGGGTTCACAGCTGCACTCCAGGATTATTTTTATTTACTGTTTGATCTGTTCGTTTCTTTTTATTTACTGTTTTGCTTTCAGCTGGACAAGTAAGCTCATTTGAGAGTTGAAACTCTTTTGGGATATGGGGTAGTATGTTTCCAGACTCTGTTTTTTCCTTTACTCTTTGCTTATTTTTGCTGCAATGATAATTAAGCAAGTAATTAAGAGGTTTATTTCCTTTTTAAACGGTCGCAAAATGGCATATAATATCATTGGGGTAACTCCATTTTCTAATTTTGATTTGAGTTGTCTTGTGAATCCTCATACTTGGGCTGTAGTATATATCTTCCCTGTGATGAGTTGTGACTTGTGAGGATATAGGATGGAATCAATCTTCATATGTGTGTGTGTTTTTTTTTAAATCCCGGCTATCATATTGTATTTAGTCCGTGAATAACATCTTGATTCTTATCGTGTGTAATTGTGCATTGCCTGAGAGTAACATGAAAGATAGCTTTTTAGATTTTATTAAGTGATCCCTTATATGCTACCAACTACTATCAACTGGGAGAGGAACCCATCCTCCGTTGCTGGTCCAAGTTTACACTTTGATAGATGTTTTGACGTTGACAAGTTAAGTGTCTTATCGTATCATATTTTTCTCTGTAATTTCTCGCAAGTTTGATTAGTGAAATATACGTTATCATTGGTCAGTGAGTATTGCACGTATATCCAATATCCGATGAGTATATGTGTTGACAGAGGGTCTGTGCTTAGATTAACACTATTGAATCACCCTAATAGATTCCAACCACCTGATAAGACAAAGTAACACAAATAACATGAACATCCAAATCCAACCTAACCTAATATAATCATAGAAACCAATCTAAGAATTCAGCCTAAACATACAACCCTGTTATCATCCCATTCAAATTCATCCACCCGCAGTTGGGTTGGGTCCATACTAGAAAGGAGAAGAGTGAAAAAGAAAAAGGCAGAAATTGAAATATTAGAGCCGAGGAAGGTCAATGTCGTGGTCCTGGTGCCATATGCAAAACTAATGGAATTCCCAGCTAGCAACCAAAAGTTGAGATTTCATGTGCACACAAAAAAAGACAGTGTAGGTCAATGGGATCGACCCTCGAGGCACAATCTGTCCACTTCTTAACCAAAGCTCCTATCCACAACTCTCTGCAACCAACCCAGCCCAGCCCAGCCCAGCTAACTCACCCAAGTTGCATCGTCACCCTTCCACATACACAGCAGCATTCAAACTAACCACATTACAATATTTAACCCTCCCCAGAAAATGACGTGTTAGGCGCCAGAAACAATGAACAACTTTAGTTTGTAGATTCTCTTTTTCAAAACCAACAATATCTCTCTCTTTTTTTTGTTTGTGAGGAGTGCGGATGCATAGAATATACCTTCATTAAACTTTAACAATATTAATTAATAGTGAGTGGACCATTTTGAGTTAATCTTTCTTAAACATTTTTTAAGAGGGAGTTAATGGTTTTGATTGGGATGGATCACTAATCACCACCCTCTCAATTAATGGAAGAAAACATGATGATGGTGTTGTACACTGTCTGGAACTCTCTTCTGGTGGGTGGTGTTGCAAGCTTGTGCTAAAATGATTGGACTGCCTCTATATAACAAATACATGTATAGTTAGCTCCCAATTCGTGTCACAAAATATAACTTAATCCAATCAGTAGTTGGTCATCTGTGCACTGGATTATTTAAGTATCATTTATCAGCAGTAGTTGAGCTGGATTAGTCGATTTGATAGGCAAACCGTATATATATAGATTATAGACAGTCATCAATTAGGGCACGTAAATTTACATTTTCAGGTTTGGGTTTATATGCGTAGGCATCGGGTTACATCATTGGAGTGAAGCATGCCATGGATTAATTCATGTTTAGGTGAAAATTAAAGGGCTCTAGCTTAACCACCTTTACTAAAACAGAGTGGAACCACCCTAATCTCACTTCAAGACGCTATCCTAACATTAGGGTATGTATAGGGAAATTACTTGTATTAGTGTATGCGTGTAGAGAAATGCCAAACCGACCCAAATGTGCGATATATATCATCAACAACGGGGCATTGAAGTAGAAGCGACGTCGTTATTGAAAAGACTAATGTGTTGTCCAATCGGAATATTAGGTTATAGTTCGAGCATTGTCTTCGATCCTCAACTCTTGCCCTATTATCAAAGCTCAAGAAATTCTTCGAAGGCATAATGTCAGAACTTATTGGGTTGCTCTTTCTCTTGCTATATCTAATCTTTTAAATAATTGAATCAATATTCTAAACCTGATTTCTTATAATATGTAACTAGGGATAACAATGTGGCGGGTTTTGGGACGGGTTTGTCTAAACCAAGGGTTAATTGCACAGGATGTCACTTAAGTTATAGACTTGTTGCACGTTGACCATGGAAGTAATATTTGTTGCAATTAAACCACCTAACTCTATTTTTTTTTTCATAGTTATTTTCTCCGTCCAAAATTTAACAATGGGTATGAAATTGTAATTATTCATGACACGTAGACAATCCTAATCAGTCTGAATTGTTGGGAAATTCCCTCACCGTAACCCACCACCACCGTTGGCTCTCTTCGACAATACCACACTGGCACACTCTGCATATACCACATATTAGCATATAAACGTATAATGATGGTAACATGGTAAGCAAATATACTTTTGTTTAAGCCAATATGTTGTCCTTAGCACCGTTGTAATTGCTGGATCAAAGGAGCTAAATTATTACTATTAGGTGGAAGACCTCAAATAATGAAGACAAATATATTATCAACCAATCTTTTACTTGGACAACTCACAAATGGAGGGCATTAGTGATTAAGCTTTGGGTTAACAAAACATCTCGTCTTATTTACAATTTCAGTGCTTAGTTCGCTTTGCTTCATTCTGTTATTTTTTCATGGTGATCTTATTAGTATTAATTAAACACAACAAAATACAGAAGCCAGAGAGAAAAACAGGACAACAGCAGAGGTGTTGGGAGAAGCCAGCGGCCCCAAATCAAAAGAACCAATCCTCTAGAGATCCTACCAATGCTTACATCCAACTGTGATACAAGTCGAAATCCATTCAATTGCTCTCAATCCACCCAGCCAAGACAAAAGAAACTATAAAAAAAATTCACTCTGTTTTTATCTCATAGAAAACAGAGACTGACCGGCTTGAGGCTTTGCCTTTGTGTTATTTTCAGGGGCCAGAGTTGAAGCGTCCAACAAAACAGTCTATCCATTTCTCTTGAACTAGATTCATTCACAAATACTAAATCTAGCGCCGACAGCTCTCCAATTCAGCCATGAAAATGACAAAGGCCTCTGTTATTCAATGCTTTCTTTTGTAATTGCTCTTCTTCATTCTCTTCCTCTTGCTCACTATCTTCGTCTGCAATTTCTTCAAGTTTGTCCCAAATAGGAAGCAATACCGCCTCAAGCTTAAAGTAGAGGATTCATTCACCGTGTAAAAGACATCGTCCTCCACTCCTCCTCATCCAAATACATTCGCTAATTACATGATTCTCTTCCAAATTTGGGCCCGAGCTTGAATTTTCGGCAAACACTCCCATGCTTTACCTCCAAGTTCTTGACTTCTTGCTAAATGAATAGTGTAAAATTTTGAAGGGATCGTCGTTGGATGGTGCGCACTGGCGAATGATAACACAACGACAACTCAACTTAGTTGGATTGCCCACGTGGCATGAATAATTACGTTTTCATACCCGTCGTTAAGTTTTGGGACGGAAAAGATAACGTTGCAACAAAAGTTAGAGTTAAGTGGTTTAGTTGCAACAAATATTACTCCAATGGTCAACATGCAACCAGTATAGAACTTAAGTGACAACCTGTGCAATTAACCCTCTAAACCAACCCCATCCCCGTTTTCAAATACCCAAATTCATACCCGTCTCATACCCATGCGGTGGAAGGTTTTACAAACTCATCCTCATATCCGCGGTTTTCGGATACCCATGGTTAATACCCACCCAATAAACTACTCACCGTTAATAAAAGAACATGGTGACAAATATGGATACTACCAACCCAAAATTATGGAACTCATACATAAGAGGATGAAATTCTGGTTTGGTTGCCATCAGTTACATTTTAACACTTTGTTATTTCTTTTAATTACCTTTCATTCCATTGACAAGTTACAATAAACTCCTTATATTTTATCTATATAACATAATATCTTTGGTGGGGCGGGTTTGAGTATGAGTATGTGGCGGGAGAGTCCAAAACCATACCCGCCCATACCCATCAACCTTTTTGCGAGTTTTACCCATACACACCCCATACTCAATCAAAGTAAAAATTTCCTGCGTTAACTGGGTCGGAGACGGTCGGGTACCGGCCATGGTTGCTAGGTGTAGGTGGCAATCGATATTTCAGTAAAAACCAAAAGGGCGTGCAGTCGTTTTTGTTGAAAAAAATAAGAGAGGTAGCGAGGCAGGTTGCTAGCTTGGGCCATGCAAACAGTATGGCCTTGGAACCTTACATAAATGCTTTACATTGAATTACGACAAGACTGTGCTCAGTGGCTCTACCTCTACGGCTATGGCTATCACACCTTGGAGTGCTCATCAAGAGAGATCGATAGTCTCTCATTTCCCTTTGAGTCCGAGATGGTTTACCTTTACCATTAATTGCCTTGATCAACATTCTTCTTCTTCTTCTTCTTCAATGCATGTGATGGATGTGCGGGAATTTCTGAAAGTCAAGACTCTAACTGCCTGCCAATGATGAAATATATAACCACCATTTTAACTAGTTAGTTAGTTGCCTTCATTCTTAAGAAACATGTAATTGCTTTTCTTTACACCCTATAATGGCTTCTGGATGGACATCTAATATATGGTGGTGTACATTAGGGGTGATCAAGATCAAAATCACCCTGTTGATTATGCTCAGGATTAGGTTAGGACAAGAATGTTGTCTAGTGTAAAAGATTAGGATCAATTCAGTTAGTTTAGTATATATAGAATACCGTAGTTAGACAGATTTGGTATGTTAATTAGGAATTCGAGTTGGGCTAGTTACTTTGGTTAGCATCTTATTTCAACATAGAGCGAGTCTAGCTTCACGACTGTTAGGTTTATCGTAAGTTTTTAACCGATTCTTATCAATATTGATATCTTGCACGCCTGTATAAAATACTTTTGGAGCTCTATGACAATATGACCCAACTAACATTTTTCCTACCAAAATGTAAACCTAATTGTATGAAGTATCTCCCATCCCCACTCTCGTCCCTCCCTCGATTGAGTTATGACATATTGAATCATAATTTTTTAACATTTTCACTAACAATTATAACAACCGATATATAGATGCACTTTGTACTCTGCTTTGTTGAACTATATATATGTCGAGCTCAACATCACTTAGAATGTGATAAGCTTATATAAGGTGGTTTAATTTTCACTCAAGCTAGTGAGTACTTATTAATAGTTGTTTAATTGTTTAAAGATTATGGATCCAAAGCCAAATCTCACTTGTATCATCATTCACATGTATGACAGGTACTCTTTTAGATTAGTTTGGTTATGATAATCAAGTGTGCAATAATTTATTATTTGACCAAACAAGAGAAAAGTAAACCGACAATATGAACGAACTCGTGACCTTAATCATAACCCAACTAGAGTCCACGCCATGGGATTTTGTAACGTTCTGCAAATATATACAGTAGTGCCCCGCAACACAAGGCACTCCAGGGTACAACATTTCACATGAGAACACTTTACTGGAACTTAGCAGCTTAATTTCCTTTTTTGGTCTCAAGTGTGTGATAATATTCATATACATCCATGAATTGTGGTATATATCCAATCGAACCATCCAAACATATAGACAGGGAAATTCACATATATATATATAATAACATCATCAACCAGTAGGGTTTTCACAAAACATGGTTAAACAATATATAATATACCTTCCACTTGGCGGAGCGAACTATATAGTAATGGCAATTTGAACTAATCTTATTGCCTTCGTTTATTTGTATTTTTTCTATTTTCATTTTCTTGAATGATATTTCTCTGAAGTCGTCGAATGACACTCTGAATAAGTGTAAGAATTCATCTTTCTTGTAGCCGAACCCAATTACTTCTTATATCATCTCTATTTTTCATTTATGAAGTGTTTACCATTTATTTTATCGTGAAAAAAAATTCAAATTCTTACATTTTTCATTTTTTTTTCAAATAACATGTGCGAATGAGTTGAAATGAAACTCATACGACGTATGTGCATTAAGAAATGGTAATTACTATACATCGGAATCACTAATAGTGATTAAAGAATGGTGTGCAACAGGGCCGGCCAAGAGGGTGTGCCAGCCCGCCCTCCGGCACAGGGTCTCCGAATATTAGGGGCCTCCACTTAGATTCGTTAGTTACCGATCGAATATTGCAAGTTGTTTTTTAGTGTATGATTGATAGATTATGAATATGATAACGAATTTAATAGATAATTTTAGCTATAATAACAATTGAAAAAGATCTCATGGAGAATACGAAAATCAGAGAGATAATAGATAATTTTAATTTAAACAATAAAGAAAGATATTACTTTTTAAATAATGGTATTATAATCATTTTAGTTTTATTATAGTTAAAAGTCAATTTGGATCATGTCTCAATTTTGGAATAGGGCCTACACGATCCATTAGATAGACCCGCACCCACCTCTCGATCAATTTATATTATTTTCATTTCTCCATTCAATTTTTGCTCTATATCCATTTTCTGTTCCCTCCAGATTTACTTTTCTCCCTCCCTGCTAGGAGTGAGAATTTGGTCTTGGTTTATTGGTCAAACAGGAAATGAGATTGTTTATTCATTTTGAAATCATTTTCTGAACTTATGTACTTTATAATTATTTAATAAATTTTATTTTTAATAAATTTATTGAGAAAAAAATTAGGGGCCACATGTTAAATTTTCGAACAGGGCCTCCAAATATCATGGGACGGCTGTGGTGTGCAATATGGTCACTATACATGAGTATAATGGCGATGAATGGAGGGTAGAAAGAGTGTCACATTCGATCGTATTGATTATACAATATGGTGTTGGCGATTGATGGGGTCTTTTCCATTAAATTTAGAGGCTTTTCCCCCTTCTTCTTTTTCTGTAGGGAAAGAGCCCCACAGGCAAAAAAAAAAAAAAACCACATTTAATGTGATGCCATGCTCTCCCTATCCCTCAACTGCCCACTCGCATTTATTCTATTCCTGCGCTGTGGAGTAGTAAATGGCAGCACCAACACCAACTCCTCCCTGCCTGCATTGGCTTGGCGCACAACTCACCGCCCGCCTGCCTGCTCATCAGCTCTCCCTTCTAGCTAGCTAGCTTCTTTACACTTTCTGCCAAAGGCAGCGAAGACTTGCAGAGACGACGACAACACTATTCTATAACAGAGCACATAAATGCATGTGAAGCCATTAAATGTGGCAAAACGCCATTTTCCAGTTTATGGCTGCACGGGATGGCAGCTAGCTTGGTCGATATAATACCAGTACAACTTGGGTTTTTTGAGGAAAGAAGATTGGCGACATTTGCACTCTCTATCTCACCCTATTTCTTTTATCACCTACTTGCTTTGCTCTACTGAAAGCAAGGGAAACCCTTTTTAGGGAGATAGAATTTACGCCCGACCGCTATTTCATTATTTTGCCCTTCCTAAACAAAATTCGGATCTAAAACTGTCGACTTTTCTATTGTATTGAATGGCGAGATAGATGTCTGAGGGATCACGTGAAATTTCTTGCTGGTTGCTTTCATGCTACCCCCACCACACAATTTCTATGGTACTTTTGTCCCCTCTAGAACCACCTCGAAGTTAAACCAATAAGCTAAGAAGCGTGCAAGGCATAAATGTTGATATACTAACAAATTATTCTTTCAGTTTAAGTATTGAGACCTAGAGTTCGAGCTAGCTCGCTCCTCGTATTTTGTATATATAAGATTTGAAACTGGGTGTCTTCAAACAAGAATAAGGAAGAAGGGGTTGTTGACTTGGTGGATAACTTTGAGGAAGCATGCTTGAGTTAGTGCCCCTGTGCAAGAGCCTCTCTCAATGCTTCCACCAAGACAACAAAAAAAAAGAAAGAGATAAATCATCAATTGACCCAAATTTATTTTAAATTGATAAGGAGAGTATGTTTAGTTATTAATCATATTGATGTCACTAGTTTTAGTGTCTTAGTAGGACATATGTTAGGTTGGTGCCCTACCTCACAGTCACATGGTTGCATGCCGAATTGGTAAGAACCTAGCAAACCATTTCTTTAATTTGTAGTTGTATATATTAAATCGTCTTAACAATAAACTTATACCTAATAGCCCCTCCATTAGTTCACCCATAAACTCAATTTGGCTCCCTTATATTTTAAGGGTTGGTCACTAACTTCCACCTCTCACGAGTCACTTGAGTAAATACCAGCCGGTCCGGCCATCTCTCCCATAACCATTGACCGGTTTAAATATTCCGGTTTGAAAACCACTTACCTCCCACCCTAATCAATGGCCTAATTTTGTAAATTTTCGTGGAGTCAGTACCCTTTGTTTTCTTTATTATGGACCTAATTTTCGAAGCAGAACTTGACCATTCAATAAAGCCCACAATAGGCTCAACTGGCCACAGTACTAGCCTAGGCCCGTCTAGATTTGCTCAATTATGGGTACCCCGGCCCAAAATATCCGCCACGTGTCTTACGCAAGTAAATCCGGCGAATTTTTTAGTAGAAAATAAGAAAAGAAGAAAGCAACGAAAACAAAACTCATCAGAAAAGGGAACAAAACAGAAATCCAGAAAAGAAAAGGAGAGAAGGGGGAAAAAGAAACAAGAAGACTTCCGGTCCGGACTTCACCGCCCCGGAAGTTTCAATGCTGCGTGGCGAATAGATTTTCCCACGGAAATCCGACGGCGACCCATTCTTGAGCTCTACAGTTGATTGCTGAAAGTTCCCTCCTTTTCTCTATTGTCAGCTTCCCCTTTTCGATTCTTCCGGAGCTCGATTGCGGTGGAGGAAAAGAAAATGTTTCAGCAGAAATCTGGAGGAGGGGGTGGGGGGTCAATAATGGCGCTGAACGTGTTCAAGTTCTGCACTTTCCTGCGCGCCCTTGGTTCCATAATGATCTTCTTCGTGGTGGGCGTCATCGGGTTGACCTATTATGTTATCGTCGTTGAGAATTACGGCCCAGCTCTGTTCAACGGCGGGCTCGATTCGTTTGTTGCTTTCCTCGTCCTGCTTTTCTTCCATGCTTTCGTAAGCAGTTCCAACTTCCTTTTTTATGGTTCTCTTTTGCTGAGATTTCGATTTGTTATGTGGTTGTGGATCAGCTGAGCTGTTGGAATTCTTGTTGATAGCTGAATGATGGTTTGAACCTCCCCTTGTTAGGATGAGATGAGATGGTAAGTTAGATTAGGTGGCAACAAGGTCTTTGCTAAGTAGCTATCGGCTGTTAAGATTCAGAAATGACGTTCTGTGGACTTCGATCATTAAATTTGGAATCTTTATCTATTGGTTGTGAATGTGAAAGAGTTCAATTCTAGACTGCTGAATTGGAATCTACATTTCCCATCTAAGTGAAGAAATCAGAACTCTAGTCGTAATAACAAGGGGTTATCTGGTTTTTGCTCTATTCAGGTCGAGTTTTTGGCTATTTGCTACTACCTTAAGTTGTTGAATTGAGCCTGCTAAACCCTGGACTCTTTGGTGGTTGTGGCATGGGAGTGAATTAGTTTGAAATCAGATCAACATAATGAGCGCTTCTTCAGAGCCAGAGACATCTCGTTGATATTGGTTACACTAATGGCTACATTAAGTTTGTAGAGTAGTCCTAAATCTAGTCCAAAGCTTCACATTCTCAACTATTGAGTTGTTGTATGACCAGGGAACACACAGAGTTTGTCTTTTTAGAATTTCAAGCTTTTGGCTTCACTTGATTCATAGTCTGTTAAATTTTCGGTCAAATGAAGTATATTACGTACAACATTAACACTCTGTCAGTTGGGTTACGTAGTTGGTGATGCTTGTTTGGAGCTACTTTACCACTATTCTGACGGATCCTGGTGGCGTCCCACAAACTTGGAGGCCAATAACAGATGAGGAGGAGGGTGGTGTTGTAGATCCATTGGTGGGTACAGATCAAAGTACGGCTGGTTTAGTTCTAAACAAGGATCAAATGCAGAAAGCACGATTCTGTCGAAAGTGCAACCAGTTCAAACCGCCTCGTAGCCACCACTGCTCGGTTTGTGAGTTTCTTTTTCTTTTACTAACCTAACTCTTTTGGCATGAGTCTTAATTTGCTTTTCCTTCTAATAAAGCTATGCATTATTCGTCTCTTTGGTAGGCCGAAGATGCATATTGAAGATGGATCACCACTGCGTTTGGGTCGTTAATTGTGTCGGCGCACTAAACTACAAGTATTTCCTTCTCTTTCTGGTAAGGGCTTGTCCTTGCATGATTGCTTTATTACATTGTAATTTTTCTTAATACTTCAGATTCATTTTTGGGGGAAAGAAATTTATTACCCATTTAGTTATGTCTATTTCCTTTTGCAGTTCTACACATTTCTTGAAACAGCTCTGGTCACTGTATCGTTGCTGCGGCTGTTCATAGCATTCTTTGGGGATGGCGAAATAGATGGAACTGCAGGGGATCTTGTGGCTACGTTTATTGCATTTGGTAATACTTCAAGTGTTTTATTGTTCTTTGTTTGACCATATTATGTTATGTACTGAAGTTCTTAACAGTTTGTTATACTTGTTTGCTTTGAAACAGTGTTGAATTTGTCATTTGCATTGAGTCTTCTGGGCTTCGTTATTCTGCACATATCATTGGTGTTAGCAAATACCACTACTATTGAGGTGATGACTTCTGTTTTTCCTTTGTTTTTTGTGAAGGTGGTGGCGCCTTCTCTTATATGCATGTGACGTCAACGTGTCTATTCAAATTTGAAACTGATATCAAATCTTATTTTTCTCTTTCTGACCCTTTTTACAGGCTTATGAAAAGAAAACTGATCCCAGATGGCGTTACGACCTTGGTCGAATGAGGAACTTTGAACAGGTTCTTTATCATCTGTCACCTTTACATCCTTCATCCCCTAATTTGCACCTGGATACCCCATGCATTTTCAAACCTGTCCATGTTCTTGTCAGTCAACGACATTCTCAGCATGGTATCTAGAACCCAGACCTAGAACTTGAAACTGGTTTCAGCCTTCGCATTTTGCATCATCAACTTATCTGTATCACACATAGCATTGTTATACTTCTGCCTCTCAGCATGGTACATGGGTTGGCTTTTGGAATCCTAGATTGCATTTCTAAACAAGATTAAAAGACACAACCTTATGAATCTCATTATAAATAACCAAGACCCCCTCATTAACTGTTGTTTTTCTGGATCAGGTATTCGGCACTGACAAGAGATACTGGCTAATCCCAGCTTATGCAGCTGAAGACTTGAAGCATATGCCAGCACTGCATGGGTTGGAGTACCCAATCAGACCCAACTTGGATGAGCTTCAGGAGCTCTGATTACTACTGCAGTCAGGGGCTAGATGACAAAAGTAACAGCTGAAATTCTGTAACATGCTTGACATTATCCTGGGTCAACCTGAAAACAAAACTGAAGGGGAAGCAACACCAGCCAGGACCACACCAGCACTGGAGCCAGCTCTCCTTATTGGACAGATCCCTCTGACTGACTTGTGTGCTGAAGCTCATGTAGTTTTTGTTGGCGTGTGCCACAACCTTGTAATTTTTGTACATACTTGAGTGGAAGAAGACCCTGTAACTGTTAACACTCGGTTTTATCTCCTTATTAGAGCTATAGGTCATGATTTTATGAGTAAAGCTTTTAGTCTGATTGCTCGCGACTGGTGCAAATGGGGAAATCTTCCTATCCTGAGCCGTGTTTTTTTACTATGAACATGACATTCTAAGCCTTACCCAGGAAAACTCACTTGCATCATATTCTTCAACAATCATGGTAGCGTTTTATTATGGTGCCGAATCCCAAGTTTTAATAGATTCCTTCTTTGTTACCGGCATCTACCACAGATCCATAATGTCTGTTCTTAGTAACAGATTTCCTTCTTTGTTAACGGGATCGACCCCAAAACTATAATGTCTCGAAATGGTAATGTTTACAGTTACTCGGGGCGAGTTGTTTTGTCGTTGCTAATTACGGCTCTCCATTCCCAAATTGTACACAGGACAGGATGGTAGCACAAGCCTACCAAAAGAAAATTCTAACACCGTCACTAGAACAGGACAAACCAGGAAAGAGTAACCCATGATAAAAGTAACATATACGAGGAAAAGCTGAGATTGGAAAAATATACTTGAATTTCTTCCCCCAGTTTTCCATTTTCCATATCAACATATTTTGCGCCATCAATATGTCTGCAACCAATCAAGGTAGAAGGGAGAGAGATAAGTAGGAAGGACCTATCTCACAAAACTGCTTGTCAAAGAAGCTAGGCACTCAAAAGAAGAAATCCTTCCCAGTAGATTTCTAGTCTGTTTACCCTAGAAAGAAAGAGGGCACTTTCCTACTACAGCCATTTACATCAAGCAATTTTTTTTGGTAATTAAGAACAAGTCAATCTTGAACTATATATGAAGCACTGTTCAGAGCTCCCTCGCTTGTTCCGATATCCATCCATCCATCCCTCTCGCTTCTTCATATCGTCTCCGGCAAAGATGCTGATATCCTCTTGCAGAGGAGATCAGCTGCCGTTATTTAAGCCAGATACCTAAACAGGTTGGCGTTCTCCTTATCCCTCTCCAAGTAGTCTCGGGCAATCAAGTCTTCCATCCGCTTCTTGATAGCTTTGATGTCCGGCTGCAGAATACAAGATAGACAAAGACACCCCAAATTCAGAAAACCAAATCGGACAGCAAGAATATATATGACGAAGACACGAGGCTTAATAACCGCCATCTAGCTTTGAGTGGTGATACTGAATCAGGCCTCATTTGTACTGTTAAGCGAACATATATATAATAATATACCTTGAACATGCGGCTGAGCTGCTCCACACACTCCGAGACCAACTGCTGATGACCAAGAACCTTCCTGCTCTTCATTATGCGAACGATGGCTGCATCTATTGCATATCGCCTGTCCTTGTCAACATCTTCAACAACCTTCTTCCTTTCATCCACAACTGGAAGTGGAATCTGCAAATTAAATAAGTGTTCTATAAGTTATTGTTCCCCCTTAAACATGAAAAATGCATCTGTGAGTGCAATACTGAATACCGCAGCAATTCCTTTTTTAAAGCGGTTGAAGTTAAGAGCATAAAGAAAGTGAAATTACCTTGATCCTCCTCATTCTGTCGGTGAACTTCGGGTTGAACTCGAAGATGTCATTCGGGGAAACCGTCTTTGAACTTGGTTCCTTAATAAGGATCTTGTATTTGGCACATGACAGAGAATGCAGCAATCGGACCAAGTCATCATGACCCAAGTTTGACTGGGTCATAATCTCAGAGTAGCTGAGCCTGTCTGAGGTGTTGAACAATAGAAGTATGGCAGCCTGCAGAAATTACAAAGTAAAGTGTTAATAGACCGGGCAACATTTCTGCAACATTCAGACTCTTCCAATCAGATATTGACAGTACCTGATAAGTTGAGACAACCATCTCAATTTTTTTGGCTTCAAAGTTGCCGATTAGTTGACAAGACCCAAGGGAGTAAATCCATGTTAGCTTCCTATGTTTACTTTTTGTGTCGTAGAACTCTTTGAATACTTGAACGCCCCTAACCTGTATTGCAACAAGACAGAATGAATAATATGCAGGAGGAGATATAGGGTACTATACATAACATAAAGGAAAAAACTCCACATTACCATCTCCGAAGGAAGGTTCAAATCAGAAGACTTGTAGCTTGGCCAGAATCCAGTTGTAAGAACATTGACTGACAAGTCGATACCCGGATGCGCATTTGGGTTATTAGAAAGATAATTCTCAAACTCGTTCTGATTATCCTTTGCCAGTGTCAAATCAGTGACCTAAAAGTAAAAAGGACACCAATCAATATAAAAAGGGGACCATATTCATAGTGCAATGCAAAATGAACCTCGCATAGGCATTACCATTCCTTCCATCTTTGAAGTAAATTGTCCACCACATTGCTGCTTAAGCTTCGTCAGAATGCTCTTCTCATGCTCCTCGTTAGCACTGCGTTCAAAGAGCAGGCGACGAGCAAGCTTTTTCCTACAATAATTAACAATGTTACTATAAGTATGACTGATACAGAGAAACTTAGATAGCAAATGAACTACCTAGTAAGAAACAACCAGCACATAATTATAATAATAAGCGACTTCAACCAACAATTACCTATAGAACTCAGCAAACAAGTCCTTGTCGCTAATATATGCAAGCAGCTTGACGACCTGCAAAATTTTCTGGTTTTATTTGGCAAAAAACACTACCACAGAATACAAAGCATATTAAGTCGAGTGCTCATCACACTAGGCTAACCTTCTCCAATATGTCCTCAATAGCTTCATCACTAAGTTTCTCACTGCCTCCTTTCTTGAGGATGTTATCACAGAATGTTGCCAGAAGTTCAGCACTAGGACTTCCACCAACAGTTTTATTGCAGAAGATTTCAAACGCCTCTTTCATAGCCTATTCACCAGGCAAGAATGATAAATTAATGGGCAGAACAGCTAGATAAAGCAATATGACAGATGCATTCACATATGGATGGATCCTAACCTTGTGAAACAGAGTATGGTTCTGGAAACAATCGCTCACGTAAGCGAGATACTTATCATGGAGCTCAATCACCTTCCTTATCAGCACCTGGGAACCAAACAATACAAATCAGCAAAGAGTTGAGAAAACAGAATTCTGGGAGCAAAACAGGAGATAATTACCTGTTCTTGAACACCACCACTTGTGGCCTGCAGAAGAGGCATCAACATAAAATGTCAGATCAGAAAAATGAAATTTTAAGAGTAAAAGATTTGAAACTAAATCTCCAGGTGCTAACCCCTTTAACGATATATATATACATATATATATTAAGAAACTACAAGCATATAAAGAAAAAGCAAACAATGAGTGAAAAATAATCCAAGCCACGACTGACCTGAACCACCTGGTTACTCGCAGTATCTTCAGCCTGCTGTACCAGTAACATCCCTTCGGCAGTAATGTGCTGTAAAATATACATGATGAGTACCAGAGATATAGACGGCCATTTTCTCAACAAAATGACAATATACAATAGCCAACCTGCTTGAATATGGTTGCAACAGGATCTAGGCCTTTAGGTATCTTATGATAAAGCCTATACATCCGGGAAAGGTCATCGACCTAGATAGGGTACATAGAAATCATTAATGTTATCTTACACTACAAAAAATGTGGAGACAATCAGTTTCATGGAAATTGTTAAATCAGATATACCTTGTCATCCCTCAGCAAAGCACGACACCCAGAATTCTCCTTGTCAAGCAACTGAGTGGAGAAGTTCACTAGCAGTTCATGTTGTACTTTCTGCATCAGAAGCAAGAACTTTAAACATACTGCACCAACAAGTGTCTTTAACTCATGGGGATTTAGTAAAAGCTAAACACTGCATTAATTGAGCAACAGAAAGTACAACCATTAACCCCCCTAAAAATAGTCTGATATTGAACTAACCTCTACTAATTTCGTCTCGCTGCTTGAGTGCAGATAATGTGCAACTCTGTCTCTTTCCTTCTTCAAGCATTCCTCGGACTGCAATTCAGGGTTGCCTTGTTACAACAGGAGTAATTGTAGAAAACTGACTTATAATGGACCAAAACACTAAGTTATACCTTTAACATGTATGCTGGACAAGAGTCATCCACAATCCAGTTTGATGCCTTGTGGCTGTAGTACACACCTGTATCTTCCAGCATAGGGGCCTCAAAATCAACCTCATAGCAATCCATTTGCCCCATCCCAATCTCGACAAAAATGTCCAAGACATTCTTCAACAGAGCTTTGTCAATTTGCTCTCCCTCACGTTCCTTATCGATCTGGATCAGAATACATAAGTGTCAAGATTCCGTTGAAAGAACTAATGAGTACCAACAAGCAGCTCACAAAGTTTAACTCACAAGAACGATGACAGCATTTCTGGCTTTGCCACTTATTTCCGTATACACCTGAATTAAGGAAAGTAAATTATAGTATACCATTAAAACAATGTTGGAAAAGAAGCCATACAGAAAGCCTATATTATGGATTAAAAATAGTTGTCCAAGTCAGAGACGAACCAGAGAGCGGAAGCAGGTAAGGCCAACTTCATTAAGTGCTGGAAGTGACCTCCGAGCAATGAAGTAACGATCAAGATAATGGAAGAACCGAGACAGCCACCTAACCATGAGTTTATGATTGGCCCATCTTTTCACAAGTTCCCTCAGCATAAACTCGTCATGCTTCTCCCTAATAGCTGGCAGTACCTAACAAACAGACGAGAAAGTATCACATCCCTCCCCCAAAATCATCTTCTTCCATCTCTATGAAGGAAGCAATCCATACATAATCAGCGTGACAGAACTAAACATAGTACTCACAGTGGAACTAATGTATTCTTCAAACGAGTCCTTATATTTATCATAAAGCTGCTGAGAGTAATCATGAGGAGGCTTCTGTGTACACATATTATAGATAGTTCTGTGCCATGGAATAAGGTATTAGAAAGTGCAAGGAGTTACTTGTTATTAAAAAGTGCACTTATATGAACAAAGAAAACCCTACGTGTAAAGCATCATATATTCCTCGGAATTGAATTGCTCAACCGATCCCTCCAGAATCCTCTTCAGCTTCGTGATCCCCTTCTGCATGTAGTCCCATCCCTGGTCAAGTTCAATCACCTTACGCTCCATTGTACAGCCCAACTTCTGCCAAGGAAACGTGGAACCAAAAGGAATCAGAACCCTAACCATACCATATCAATCAATACAAACCAAGAACAATCCCCAATACAGAGTAACGACGTTCAATCACGAATTGGAACTCATATAGGAACCGATCACACGAAGGAAGAAAAACGAGGGACAGATTGAATCGAGAACTCCAAAACCCCGCCGAAACGAACCAAGTTCAAAAGAATACACAATCCAATAGTGTGTTGGAGCTGCGAAACCCTA
Organism: Linum trigynum; assembly: GCA_964030455.1. NCBI lineage: Eukaryota > Viridiplantae > Streptophyta > Magnoliopsida > Malpighiales > Linaceae > Linum > Linum trigynum. The sequence goes on from OZ034816.1 coordinate 12,341,280, forward strand.
TAACCGTCAAACTGAACAGTAATCAATCCTAATTAAGAGGATAGATACACAAACTCGAAAACGCGATGAGGTAACTGCAGCGAAGGGGAAACTCGAAGCAGTAGCAAGCACTCCGCAATCGAAGCAATGCGCGGGAACAAAAACCAAAATGACGAGAAAGGGAAAGAGAACTTCGAAGTAAACCCTAGGAATCGAGGGGCGGAGGAAAGAACTGAAATAGGATTAGAAAGAGAAGTTGTCCATTGGATTACCAGATGAACACCGAAGCAAGGAAGCAGACAATGCAGCGGACGGGATGGTGAAACCCTAAGGCTGAGCGAGGAGATTTGCGAAGACGACGAGAGCGATGGGAAGAAGAGAGGGAGAGAGATTCCTGAAGCTGTATTTTCCTCGATTATTTATTTTGCCTTTTCGTTTCGTCTATCGAGTCCCCAGTAATTATATAGACTGTAGCGAGAGGGCAGTTAATAATTTAAAAAAATATATATTTTTTCCAGTAAAAAAAAAAAACAAGGACGGTAAGTCGGCAATGGAGGCCGAAAAGGTTTCCCCCTTTTCTTTTCTACTTGGAGAATGGCAATATTTCATTTTTAAGTATTGGAAAATAGCAATGGATATTAACTAAGATATTTTAAGGATGATCAGAATTAATTTTATCTACAAAGTATCTTGAAATGATTAGTATCTAATCTAATGGTTCAAACTGCTAAAAGGGTGCAGGAGTGGAAGGCTGAGGTGTCGTTTTTTATGTGCGATGTTGGAAAAAGCTGTGGGGGCTACCCATTCCTCCGAAATTGAAAATTTTTTTTTGGTAGTGCATGAAGAGGATCCTTCCGACTATGGAAACCATAATTGAGAGGACAAGTAGATTACCGGAGGATTGTGAGCTTGACCCTGGTATTGATGGGCATGGTGCGGCGGTGGACCCCAAGTGTCCGGTGTGCTGGGAACCGTTAAAGACATTAGAACATATGTTTTTATCTTGTCGGCTGGCATTGGAGTTATGGGAGAGGTCGGGTTTGGGGACAAGTATGGTGAGGCAGCCTCCAGTGAATTTTGCTTTGTTCCTTCGCAGATTCTTTGAACAAGAGACCAATGTAGAAAGGATAATTCGATTTGTGGCATTGCTGTGGAGGATTTGGAAAAGTCGGAATTGGGTGGTGTTTGATCAGGTCCAGTTTGGGATGAGTACATTGGTGAGACAGTTTGAGGAGCAGGTTCGTGAGTGGTTGGCGCTGATTGAGTCTGGTAATTATAAGCAGGTTCAGGAGCAGCAAGGGCGCGGTGAGTCTGGTGGGGTTAAGGGATTGCAGCCTGCCATGCCGTATTGTTGTTTTGTGGATGGTGCTGTTCTTGATGGGTCTCATGGAGCTGGGGGAATGGTGGTGTATGATGGGTTGGGCAGGGTGTGTTTTGTTCAAGGTTTTCGGTATGCAGGTTTGGTGGATCCCTTTCTGGTCGAGTTGGTGGCGTTTCGTGATGCAGTTCAGTGTCGCTCTTTGAAGGGCTTAGTTGAAGTGCAATTCTGCGGGGATGCGAAGGTGGCTATTGACAAAATCCAGACCAGGGATGCTCGGGATGTGAAAGGCGGGCGGATTCTGGAAGAAATTCGGAAGCTACGACATTTCTACCAGCGCTTTGAGGTGGCATTTGTTGGCAGAAGTAACAATCGGGTGGCCCATGAGGTGGTTAGGAAGACCCTTTCTTTGTTGCCTGCGAGTGTAGATACTTTTGATTTTTATCGTTGGTTTGCTTTTGAGATGTAAACTTTTCTAGCTGTTTGCCTTGGTAATACAAGTGATCTATTGGTAAAAAAAAAAAAACTAATTGTCATAATGGTTAAGTTTAGGTTGTCAATTGTTTACGTTCTTCTTCTTTCTCGATCTTCCCATCTCTTCTCAATACTTTAACTTCTCCTCTTCAATTTCAGTTTTGCTACTCATAACTCGCTGAAATTAAATTCAATCAACTAGCGAGATAAGTCTCTATCATGATAGCAGTTAGTTGTGGCATGACGTAGAACCAACAAAAGAGGGAATAAATTTCAAGAGACTCCTGGTTCTGTAGGTATCATATTGTGCAAGCAAAAACTAAAGTTGTTATTTACTAGTATTAGATTTATGGAGAAGAACGACCTTATCTCGCTAGCAATGTTATATCCTTAGATTAACCTAAGGTCTCGTTTTCCCTATTGATGCAATGACACCACCTAGTAGGCAGAGACAACGGAGTTGCTGTGCAAGTAGTTCAACTATGAAGAACCATGTGATTGGAAGCTTCAAAATGCATGGGGCTGAATGGCAGCACTAGAAACATTGTTTGTGCTGTGTATGAGTTGAAAATTTTGGTTTATTGTTGTGATGAAGTTGAATAATGTGGACGAGTAACTTGTCTGATTTTAAAGAGTGTTGTGTTTAGTATGATGGAATGGTTGCTCTTGCGTGGGTTGATGGAGTTTAGCAATGGTTTTGCTCTTCCTACTATAAGAACTTGTTCTCTTATTTAGATAAGGTGTAGTTGTTATAGCTTCCAAGCTTACTACCAAATACCAATGGGTCATCACTGATTTGTTTCACTGTTCTTTAGCATTGTTGAGTCTTAGTATTGTTGTTTGCTTCTTTATTGTTTTCAATATGCTTAGAGGACAAGCCTGCTCCAAGGGTTCGGGCTTGTAAGTTGTAACCATTAGGAGTTAGGACCTAATTGTCATCATGGTTAAATTTATGTTATCTTTTGTAATTGGACCAGCCTATAACAATGATTTGTGTTGTAAATGAGAACAACGAATAAAAGTACATAAATTTTGAACGCATGATCTTTATATTTTTAGTTTTTTTTTGGTTGTTGGTTACAAGACTCGAATTCAATTCAGAATGTGTTGAATGATCTAACCCCACACTATCACTAGGCCAAGCATTGAGTTTTTATCTTTTCGTATTAGACAATCGTTGGAGCCGATTAGTTTTATACTTTTTAATCACACTCTTGTCCAAAAGTCTTTGTTAATATTTTTTTTAACGTGAACAAAATACCATGAAAATCATGAGTCCATGGCTACGAGGTGATGATTAATTGAAAACGCATTGAAGGAGATATGTTTATTACTATTGGGAAGTGGTATTGATGAGGGTCGAGCCTGAGATTTTGGAGGCCCTATTCTGTAAACAAAATGTGGTCCAAATTATTTTTTCTAAACATGTAATAAAATACAAATTAAACATCAATCAATAAATACAAATCATAACATTATTTAAAAATAATATATATAATATGATTTGAAATAAAGAGTGACCATTATTTAAATAGGAAGATGTAAGTAAAAAATTGATTATTTGAGAGATTGAATGACATAAATCCAAATAAAAGAATCCAATTATAACTAAAATGATAATGAATCAATTAACTAGACTCAACTGAATAGGTAATGAGAACTTAATTAGGTAAAAAATGAAAATAATTTTAGAACAATCAAATAGTATAAACAAATAATAGAGTAAACTAAATTAGATAGGATAAATTGATAATTTTTTTAGTCTAAAGTTAAATATGGTAGAAACTATTAATAATTAATTTAGTTATTTTTACTTTTCTACTATTGGTGGCTTGTACCTAATTATTCCAGTTAACATTTAATAGATCAATGCAAATTATTTAATTAATTTAGCATTACTGCCTTGCTAGTACACAAATTAATTGACGATATTGAATTATAATTCCCACTTGGAAAGCTGAAAATGAAAGAACTTAATGCAATAAATTTAACAATGCTAATAAGGAGACATCCACAGTTTTATCTCTTTTATTATATTTAGGAAACACAATACAAAAATGAGTTATTTTATATGGTTTGAAAAAGCCTAATAAGAAAGCAAGTATTTCCCTCATGTGATATGTTCGCTCTATTAGTATTCGGACTTACAATTTTTAATTTCATTGTTCTAGACCCATAAGCAAAATTCAATTCATAAATTTTATATCGTTTTAAATTCATAATCAAAACCCAACAATTCACAATAATAATTAGTCATATACACGATGGGGGGCCGTAGACCCCTATAATTTTGAGGCCCTGTGTCGGAGGCCTGCCGACACAGTGGACACACCCTCGGGACTGGCCCTCGTATTGATTAGTTCATTTTCCCTCCTCAATATTAATCCTTTTTTATCATTCATGTTTGTTACTAGTATGTACACAACTTACCGTGAAAATCAGGGTAAATACTAATTGTTTACCAAGTTTGCACTTAGATCTCTTGGAAGCCAGATTTAATATTGATATCTGAAATTGTGAATTCATCAAACCAAGTCGTTGTTAACATTTTTTTTTTATGTTTCTTCTGTTAATTTTTATTGTTATGTTGCTTCCATAGTAACCTTTAATAAGTGCAGAGAAGCTGATCACGTTAACAATATAACCTAAAAATCAGTGAAAAATGAGAACACTAACATAGTGACATACTGACATTGCTACTATGATTTATTTATAGCATGACAAATTAATATGCATCTGTTTTCAGAAATACTAAAGTTTAGTGTACGATTTGTACCTATAAACAAGTTCGGTGACCAAATTGAGATATCCGCTCTCAATACTGACAATACATCATCAAGAACCGTGCCGTACCGGAGCTAGAACCTTCCGCTGTACCAGCTCCGAGCTCTCTCCTCTAATTCCGTTTCTTTTAGTCGTCGAGAAGAGAAGAGAGAAATATTTGTGCCTTCAAACTGGGAATCTGGGATTCGGGCTCATCAATACCAGCCACTCGCCGTCCGGATTAGGGTTTTGGTTCCTTCGCCGGGAATTCTGATTCCTTCGCTTTTGAAAGGTATCGCCTCGTCTCCCTGTTATCGTCATTTCTGAATTATCATTCCCTTTGCCGCTCCCGTGAGCCCATTGCTCTATCCAGTGATAGAGCTTGGTGCTTTCGTCGCCGTCGTTTCTTCGAGATTGTTGTTCTGTTTAGCGGATTAGCTGTCGGCACTATTCGGGTGATATCTTGCAAGTTACTTTTGCGGAACTTGTGATAGTCTGTTCGTTCCTCTTCTGGATCAACCTAGCTCCGGTTAGTTGCTTTGAGATTAGGCGAAGAAATTCAGTCGCTGCCTTCCTTAGCTTTGAGTCACGTTTTGTTTATTGTAGAATTGTGTATTGTGATTGTTGAAGTGAATAGAGGTTAGGTTATCGGTTAGTTTCCTGATTGGAATCGGTCTGTGTTTTCCTTGTACAAAATGGAGGATCATTGAGTTCTCTACTCATTTGCTGCTGCGTGTTGCTATTTCATTGAACCAGTCATCTGAATATGCAAGGAGGAAGGGGAGGCGGGGATCCCTTTTTTGGTTTCGGTGGTGATCCATTTGCTGGTTTTGGGGGATTTGGAGGGCGGAGGAGCATGTTGTCTGGCATTTTCGAGGGGAGGAACCCATTTAACGATCCTTTCTTTACTCGTCCATTTGGAGGAATGTTCGAGCCCAGTTTCTTTGGTCCCAATGCAAATCCTTTCGTGCCTATGCATCCACCTGCATATATCGAGCATCAAGCTCCAGTACCCAACAGATCACAGGGGCCAATCATTGAGGAACTAGAGTCTGATGATGAGAAGCAGGATGCTGATAAGGAGAGGAAAGAGAATTCCAGAAAGCATGGTAGGTCTGGTAAAGGGCCATATGTTGAGGAAGTGGATGAAGAATATGAAGGTAAACTCGTGGTTATCTTGTGTTGAAATAACTTCTGTGATTCTGTAGAGAGCTATCTATAACCATTGCTTAGCTAAAAAATTTCTCTTCATGCAACAGGGAGGCACCGCAAGATGTTGATGGCTGGAAATAGGCATAACAATTTCAGTAGAGTGCAGTCTAAGCCTCCTCAAAGTCAGAGCTTTGTGTTTCAAAGTTCAAGTGTCTCATACGGTGGTGCTGGTGGAACTTATTACACTTCATCCAAGACAAGGAGAACGGGAAGTGACGGGGTGAGGACCTCTAGCTATGGAATGTTTTTACAAATTGCTGTTTTGGTTTTTCTGTCTTGTTTTTATTGTAGCTTTGGGTGGATTAACAGGTAACATATGAAGAAAGCAAAGAAGCTGATAGTTCTACAGGCAAAGCATCTCACAGGATTTCAAGGGGGCTACACAACAAGGTGTGTGAGTAATTTGTGGCAGTTATTGGTTACTGCATATATGGTGTATTTTAGGTTTGATTAATGCTGTATTTATCAATGGCACAGGGTCATACCGTAGCACGGAAGCTTAACTCAGATGGGAATGTGGATTCACAGCAGATCCTGCATAATCTTGAGCAAGGTGAGCTTCCTAATTCTAGCTTCTTATTTTTTGTCCCAGCATGACGTTCACTGTAGCCTAACTTTCCCTATTTGTATTTCTAGATGAACTTCCTAATTTTGAACAAGCTTGGAATGGTAGTGCTGGACCTCATTTGCCTGGCTGGGGAAGAAACTTCAATGGTAGTGAGAATATGAGTAAGTATAATTTGGCTTTTGTTTTTTCGTTTCGTCTGTAAAAGAGTCATTTGCTTGAACTCTTCCTGATCTGCCTGTCCTTGTTCTTGATGTCCGGGGCTGTGGATAGTCCGTCATTTGTCTAATTGTCAGCACTGTGCTGCTTGAACTTGTTACTCCTATTCTCAATCTTTTTGTTTCTAAAACGTGTAGCCACTGTCTTTATATGGTAACTAATTTTCACTACCAACTCATATTGCTCAGGGGCTGTTGGCAGTAGTCAGAATAATCCACAGGTAGGTCATGGAGGGTGGGCACTTCCTTCGACAGAACGTCCGAATCCGATTGGCCGGTCGGTTGTAAGCCACCCGGCAGAGGGGAGTGGATCTTCACGGCGACAGGTCTCAGGAATGGCGAATCGTGCAGCTGCCAGAGACAAGCATCACCATTCTTCTGGACGGGGAGGAAGAGATTAGGCTGCTTGAAGAGACAATAGCATCCGTTCTGCTGCTGCTTAAACTTGTATGCAATCTTAAGTAGATAGTCCACTCTAGTCTATATATACAAAATAGATGTGTTCCACATATGGATGCGTGTTCGAGGTATGCTGAAACTAGCCAGGCAACTGCTAGAACTTGAATCGTGCCCCTACTTGCTGGCTACGGCTTATGATCTCTGTATCAAAGGCCTTAAAGGGAAATGGAGCTACTCCATCTGAATGGAGTCATTACAGAAGGGTTGTATTTCGATGTAGCATGTAAATAGCTGTATGTTTCAAAGAACAATGAGAAAAGAATGGAGTTACTAGTATCCAATCTTGCATTAAATGTTTTAAAAGAAGTCCTATGAATCTTCTTAATTTGATTCAAGCTCGGGAAACTATCTAGTCTCCGAATTGTGGTCATCAGATAACCAAAATAGATCTGCCGTTTGTTCTGCAAATGATCCATCATCTTCTTTTGTAGCCAGTTTCCATTGTTCCCACACGCATGCTGCGTATATGAAACACAGACGTCCAAGAAACACTCTAAACCAGAAGAAGATTTCCTGGAGATGGCTGAAAGTTCATTACTCATCATCTCCAGCAACAGTATTATGACAATGCAGAAAATAACAGAAAAAGTAGTTCAAAACATTGCACATGGCCCTGTGGGGGGTTTCTAAATAGATGCCAGTAACTACATTATCAGTATCTTGTAATGCCCACGAAGGGAATTTACCACATCCATTGCTGATATCATGGTTATTATCGTAACCAGTAGCCGTTTGTCATTTACTTGGAAGAATGTCTCACTAATGCATCCTGCAGATTGAGACATGCAACAGATCAGATAATGACTTTCACCCTTCCGCAAGCTTCCTTCAGCAAGGAGTTAAAAAGGCACATTTTTACTTTGACTAGCATTGTCACTATATATTGATCATCAGGGCTTCAACAGCAGCAAGCAAGCTCATAGTAAACCAGCTTGGACAGTGCAGAAAAGAAAAGTAAATATGAAAGCCCTCTTCCTCTTCTCCCTCACTTTAGCTTCCACATTGTTTTTCTCCACCTCCCCCTTCTCCCATGAAGCATCAGAAGCTTTCCTGAAAACCGACTTGGAAACCTACATTGTGTTTTTAGAGAAACCAGAAGGCCTACTAGAATCCAACCTACATGAGTGGTACACCACATTCCTCTCGGAAACTACTTCAAGCTTAATTCCAAGCCACCAAAGGATCGTCCACTCCTACCGCAATGTGATCACAGGCTTTGCTGCTAAGCTCACCCCGCAAGAGGCCAAAGCAATGGAACAGAAGGAAGGCTTTATTTCGGCTAGAGTCGAGCGACCTGTATCCTTCCACACAACCTTCTCTCCCAAGTTCCTTGGCCTGCAACAGAATGAAGGAGCTTGGAAGTCCACGCATTACGGCAAGGGAGTGATTATTGGCCTGATTGACTCGGGCATAAAGCACGATCACCCTTCTTTCTTCGACAAAGGTATGCCTCCCCCGCCAGCCAGGTGGGGAGGCAGGTGTGACTTCAACGGCAAGAAAACATGTAATAACAAGCTCCTCGGTGCTAGAAGCTTCTTAGAGGCCGGGGATACCCCAGTGGAGAAGGCAGTACTCCATGGGAGTCATACTGCAGCAGAAGCTGCAGGGAGCCCTGTAGAAGCTGCCAATGTGTTTGGACAAGCGAACGGAACAGCCATGGGGATCGCGCCAAAAGCCCACTTGGCAATGTACAAGGTCGATGAAACTGATAGTAGCGTATTAGCAGCTATTGATGCAGCTATTGAGGATGGCGTTGATGTGCTTTCAATCTCAATGGGTAACTTAGTTCATTATCCTTTCTTTGATGATGTGTTTGTATTGGGAGCATTTAGAGCCATCCAGAAGGGTATCTTTGTGAGCTGCTCTGCTGGAAATGGTGGACCCTTACCGAGTTCAGTAACCAACGCAGCGCCATGGATTCTAACCGTCGGAGCAAGTACGATCGATAGGGAGATCAGGGCGACGGTGACGTTGGGGAACAATGTGGAGCTCCATGGCCAATCCCTCTTCCAGCCTACGAACTTCCATTCAAAGCAGCTGCCAATTGTGGACCCTTCTACCTACAGTTCATCAGCAGCATTTTGTTGGGAAGGGTCACTGAAGAACATTGACGTGAAGGGCAAGATAGTCATATGCCATGTGGTATCGATAGCTCTGATAACTGCCCAGGGGCAAGAAGTGAAGGACAACGGAGGAGCAGGCGTGATCTTGATCAACCGTGCGGAAGACGGCGACACTACTAGTCCTGAACCTCATGTACTCCCTGCATCGAACCTCGGTTACAAGGATGGATTGCGCGTCCTCGATTACTTGAACTCCACGTCATCCCCAACTGCAGCAATCTCATTCCAAGGTACCTTGATTGGCAAGTCGAAAATCGCTCCACGAGTGGCCTCTTTCTCCTCCAGAGGTCCCAACCTGCAATCTCCCGGGATCCTGAAGCCGGACATCATCGGCCCCGGGGTCAACATTCTGGCTGCTTGGGGGGAATCAGTCGACAATGCTACAACCCCATTCAACGTGGTATCAGGAACTTCAATGTCTTGCCCACATCTGAGTGGAGTTGCAGCTCTGATCAAGAGTGCTCATCCCAATTGGTCCCCTGCAGCCATAAAGTCGGCCATTTTGACCACCGCTTACACCTACGATCTCGACTACAACCCGATCTCCACCGAGCAGAACGTTCCTGCCACGGTCTTTGACATGGGTGCGGGCCATGTGGACCCACCCAAGGCGCTGAACCCAGGGCTGGTCTACGATATCGAGCCGGATGACTTTGTTCCATACCTCTGTGGGTTGGGTTATGACGACAAGCAAGTGAGAATGATCGTGCAGCGGAAGGTGAACTGCTCGAGTACTGGGTCTTCGATACCGGAGGCTCAGCTGAACTACCCGACATTCTCCATCTCGCTGGGTGCTGGCGAGCAGAAGAAGACGTACACTCGAACGGTTACTAATGTTGGCCGGCCTAACTCGAGGTACATGAGCGTGGCTGATTCGTGGAAAGGGATTCTCGACGTTGAAGTCGCTCCTAGGGAGATATCGTTCAAGGAGGTGGGAGAGAAAGCGAGTTACTCTGTTACGTTTACCAGGTTGGGGAATGTGACAGCAAGTGACAGTACTGCTGTTCGTCAAGGTTACTTGGTTTGGGCTGGTCATGATGATGATGGAAGTAAGTACGTGGTGACGAGCACCTATGTGGTTGTCTTTGTTTGAAGAGGAGTTTATATACGAACTACGAGCCACTTTACTTGAAGCACAGGTAAATAAGAGAGCAGAGTTTCATATTTAAATCTGTTGTTGTCGTTGCGAGCAATCTGTTTAACATTGTACCTTCGGAGTAGCTAGTCCACATGAATGGAGCCATTACAAAAGGTGTATTTTTATGTGGCATGAAGAAAGGGGATGCCAGTATAAGATCTCGATATTAAAATAGCGGGCGAAGATCGAATACATAAAAGATTATCAGAAAGTCTATGAATTTTCTTAACTCGATCTAAGGTCGAGAAACCATAGAATCTGAGGACGCAAAAGGTCATCTAGATTGCCGAGCATGACGTGCATTGGACAACTAAAGCCAACCTGCATCTTTTTGTACAATTGAACTTCCTAATTTTGAGCAAGGTGAGCTTCCTAATTCTAACTTCTTATTTTTTGTCCCAGCATGACGTACACTGTAGCCTAATTTCCCCCATTTGTGTGTCTAGATGAACTTCCTAATTTTAAACAAGCTTGGAATGGTAGTGTTTGATTTCCTTTGCTTGGCTGGGGAAGAAGCTTCAACAGTAAAATTGTGGCTTTATGTTCCCCCCCCCCCCCCCCCCCCCCCCCCCCCCCCCCCCCGCCCGTTTCTTCTGCAAAAGAGTCGTATGCTTGAACTTTTCATGATCTGCCTGTCCTTGTTCTTGATGTCCGAGACTCTGGATAGTCCCTCATTTGTCTAGTTATGCTGTAATGTGCCTGCTTGAACTTGTTACTCCTGTTCTATCTTTTTGTTTCTCAAATGTATACCCACTGTCTTTATATGGTAACTCATTTCTGCTACCAAGTCATATTGCTCAGGGGCTGTTGGCAGTGCCCAGAATAATCCACAGGTTGGCTCATGGAGGCTGGGCACGTCCTTCGACAGAACATCCGAAGCCGATGATTGGACGGTTGGTTGTAAGCCACCCGGCAGAGGGAAGGCGAATCGTGCAGATGCCAGAGACAAGTATCACCATTCTTCTGGATGTGGAGGAAGAGGTTATGCTTCTTGATGACACACCAGATGAAGAAAAGACAATAATCTCCATACTGCTGCTTAAACTTGTACTTGCGCTGCAATCTTAAGGATATGTTCCACTATAGTCTATATGAACATAATATCTGATTCCACACATGGATGAGTGTTCAAGGTATGCAGAAACTAGCCATGCAACTGCGAGAACTTGAATCGTGACCGTGAAGTCTATATCAAATGCGATAAGAGAAATAGAGCTACTCCATGTGAATGGAGTCATTACGAAAGTCATGTATTTCGATACAGCATGTAAATACCTGGATGGTTGCAGGCAGAATGAGAAAAGAAGGTAGATACCAGTGTCCAATCTTGCATAAAAGGTTATAGAAAAAGTCCTATGAATTTTCTTGAACTGATTAAAGGTTGAGAAACGGTTGATCCAACCTATGATAACTGATCTGCCGTTTGTCCTGCAGATTATCCATCATCTTCTTTCGTAACCAATTTCTATTGTCCCACTCGCCCAGGATACTAAACACAGACGTGGAAGAAACACTCCATACCAGAAGAAAATATTTTGCGTTCCTGGACATGGACGAAATGTCATTACTCATCATCGTTAGCAACAGTATTATCATAATGCAGAAAATGCCACAAAAGTAGTTTACAACATTCTCTGTGGCCCTGTTGGGGGTTTCTAAATAGATGCTAGTGACCAAAATTATTAGTATTTTGTAATGTAGAAGAAGGGAATTTACCACATCCATTGCTGGTATCATGGCCATTATCATAACTAGAAACCATTAGCTGGTTGTCATTTACTTGAGGAGTGTCTCACTAACACATCCTGCAGATTGAGACATGCAACAGATCAGATAATTACTTTCACCCTTCCGCAAGCTTCCTTCAGTAAAGACTAGAGTTAAAAAGGCCAATTTTTACTTTGACTAGCATTGTCGCTATATATTGATCATCAGGGTTCAAGTTTCAATAGCAGCAAACAACCTCAATGTAAACCAGCTCGGTCAGTGCAAAAAAAGAAAACAAAAAATGAAAGCCCTCTTCCTCATCTCCCTCACTTTAGCTTCCACATTGTTCTTCCCCACCTTCTCCTTTTCCCATGAAGCATCAGAAGCTTCCCTGAAAACCGACTTGGAAACCTACATTGTGTTTTTAGAGAAACCAGAAGGCCTACTAGAATCCAATCTACATGAGTGGTACACCACATTCCTCTCAGAAACTACTTCAAACATAGTTCCAAGCAAACAACGGATCGTCCATTCCTACCGCAATGTGATCACAGGCTTTGCTGCTAAACTCACCCCGCAAGAGGCCAAAGCAATGGAACAGAAGGAAGGCTTTATTTCGGCTAGAGTCGAGCGACCTGTATCCTTTCACACAACCTTTACTCCCAAGTTCCTTGGCCTGCAACAGATTGGAGGGCCTTGGAAGTCCTCGCATTACGGCAAGGGAGTGATCATTGGCCTGATTGACTCGGGGATAAAGCACGATCACCCTTCTTTCTACGACAAAGGCATGCCTCCCCCGCCAGCCAGGTGGAGAGGCAGGTGTGCCTTCAACGGCAAGAAAACATGTAATAACAAGCTCCTCGGTGCTAGAAGCTTCTTAGGGGAAGGGGATACCCCAGTGGAGAAGGCAGTACTCCATGGGAGTCATACTGCAGCAGAAGCTGCAGGGAGCCCTGTAGAAGCTGCCAATGTGTTTGGACAAGCGAACGGAACAGCCATGGGGATCGCGCCAAAAGCCCACTTGGCAATGTACAAGGTCCGTGGGGTTGATAGTAGCGTATTGGCAGCAATTGATGCAGCTATTGAGGATGGCGTTGATGTGCTTTCAATCTCAATGGGTTACTTCAATGTCAGGTTTCCTTTCTTTGACGATCTGTTTGTATTGGGAGCATTTAGAGCCATCCAGAAGGGTATCTTTGTGAGCTGCTCTGCTGGAAATGGTGGACCTTTCCCGAATACAGTAACCAACGCCGCACCTTGGATTCTAACCGTCGGAGCAAGTACAATCGATAGGGAGATCAGGGCGACGGTGACGTTGGGGAACAATGTGGAGCTCCATGGCCAGTCCCTCTTCCAGCCTACTGACTTCCACTCAAAGCAGCTGCCACTTGTGGACCTTTCTACCTATACTGCATCAGCAGCATATTGTGGTAAAGGGTCACTGAAGAATATTGATATTAAGGGCAAGATAGTCATGTGCCAGACCGAATTGAGAGCTCCGAGAACCGATCAGGGGAAAGAAGTGAAGGACAATGGAGGAGCAGGCGTGATCTTTATCAATGGTGTGAAAGATGGAGACACTACTATTCCTGATGCTCATGTCCTCCCTGCATCATACCTCGGTTACAATGATGGATTGGTAGTCAAAGGTTACTTGAACTCCACGCAGTCCCCAACTGCAGCAATCTCATTCCAAGGTACCTTGATTGGCAAGTCGAAAATAGCTCCACAAGTCGCCTCGTTCTCCTCTAGAGGTCCTAGCCTGCAATCTCCGGGGATCCTGAAGCCCGACATCATTGGCCCCGGGGTCAACATTTTGGCTGCTTGGGGAGTCTCAATCGACAATGCTACAACCCCATTCAGCGTGGAATCAGGAACTTCAATGTCTTGCCCACATCTCAGTGGAGTTGCAGCTCTGATCAAGAGTGTTCATCCCCATTGGTCCCCTGCTGCCATAAGGTCGGCCATTTTGACCACTGCCTACACATTCGATCTCAGTGGCAACCCGATCTCGAACGAGCATAATGTTTCTGCTACAGTTTTCGACATGGGTTCAGGCCACGTGAACCCATCAAAGGCATTGAACCCGGGTCTGGTCTATGATATCGAGCCGGATGACTACATCCCTTACCTCTGTGGGTTGGGTTATAGCGACAACCAAGTGAGAATGATCGTGCAGCGAAAGGTGAACTGCTCGAGTCCTGGATCTTCGATACCGGAGGCTCAGCTGAACTACCCGACATTCTCCATCTCGCTGGCTCTGGGTGAAAAGCAGACATACACTAGAACGGTGACTAACGTTGGCCAGCCTAACTCGACGTACTACGGCAAGGTTCGGTCACTGGAAGGGGTTGGTGTTGCAGTCACAATTGTGCCTAGTGAGATCAAGTTCAAGGAGGTGAACGAGAAAGCCAGCTACTCTGTAACGTTTACCAGGTTGGATAATGTGGCTAGAAGCAGTGATGTTGGTCAAGGTTCCTTGGTCTGGTCATCTCTTGCTGCTGTTGCTGATGGTGATGATCGGTATGAGGTTGTGAGTACTATTGCCGTTAACTTTGTTTGAAAATGAGTTTATGGGAACCGCTTAAAATACAGAATGCTAATAAGGGAGCAAAAATTTCGTCTTACCTACTGTTGTTGTTGTGGTGGTCGGTTCAATGTAGCAGCTTGTTTGATGTCTACTCCTTAATATTAAATGAATCGATCATTAGCAGTCGGTTCCATCTTGCGAAGATCTTTGGTGATGATTGTAGAAAGGGATCGCCTGTGACCTTAGGAATAAATCGATCTGGAGATGGGTTAGCAGCACTTAGGTGAATCAATATGAAACCGCGCACCATGGAAGAAGGGAAAAGGTTGGGATAGCTAATGGGTTTGAGGGTTTTGATTGAAACGTAATACAAAACTTATGGGCTTTTCAATTTAGTTAAAAGGAACAAGAAGTTCCCAGAAAATTGATGTGTTTGGAAGAACAGAAACGAACAGAGGAGCCAAACTCATTTCTCCTCTGTTTGATCGACCAAGAGCCAAGGTTTCTTCATTGGGCCTGTTAGTACTTTACGCCCATGCTGTATTAGTGTATTGTTTTCTGCTGGGCTTAACTTAATTGCCTGGTCCATTTTTATACAGGCCCGTTCGCTGTTTTTTTTAATACCATTTTTAGGGTGTTGTTTAGTCCGGTTGGATGAGTACCAAAAGTCCAAAATCAAACAAAGTGCGGTCCAATAGTAAAAATATTTTAGTATTAAAAACAAGATTAATAGTGTATTTGGTCTGATTCAAATATTAATTCGATCAAATTTTTTTAAAATAATTATAAAATTAACGGGATCAAAGACTGGATTACATTATATTTGATTTGGTGTGATTCGATCCAATCATTGTTTTAGTCCAACACAGTCTAATACGAACAAACCGATTGCACCACCTTTAGGTAGCGAGTTTAAAGGTAGGCAAAACAACTAAAGTGATTGAGTAAAAATTTAAAAGCGGAGATGGAAGGGCTACCTCACTAGTCCGTGTTGATAGGAATATGAGATTATTTGTCCGTGTGATCTAACAATTCATATATCAACTATTAAAGGTCTTTTAGACACTAAAATTATCATGATTTTGATACTCATAGACCACATGAATTAAAAGAAGTATCAACTTAGCCGTTTCCACCCTCTCTTTACACGAATCGGATATTACCGCACAAGTTCGTAAAGTAAAATAGCATGACGGATATTTCTATACCTATACTCAACCCGTCCATAGTTACCTCATATTTCCAAATTATGACCTCAGTAGTTGATCCATCACCATCTATCGTGAGCATGATCACACTAATCCCACTTAATTATTAGCATATACCCTACATACTCTGTGAAATACAAGTCAATCCAAAGCATTTTCAGCCTTTCAATATGACAAAAACATAAGTAGTTATGGAAGCATATTAGTAATAAGTTGAATAACGATAAAACTTCAGCCCCAAATCCAATCCCCAATACCCAACCCCTCTCAAAGCAGACACTAAACCAGTGAATAATGTAGCACTTCCTAACGTACAAGAAATCAATTTGCCATATCTACTCCTTACTGATTCCTTAACTATTATCATCAATGGAAACTACAGAGACAATGCCAGCCACCTGCCGGTTTGTCTTTTACTTAAGGAATGTCTCACTAGTTCATCTTGCAGACAGAGACATGCAACTGACTGAAACAGATAGTTTTTACCTTTGTCTCAAAACCCTCATCAGTAAAGAGTTAAAAAGGCCAAATAGTTTACTATATATATTGATAATCTGGGTTCAGTCACATAGCAGCAAGCAACCTCGAAATAAACCAGCTTGGTGATTACTAGGGAAAAGAAATGGGAACAATGAAAACCCTTTTCCTCCTCACTTTAACTTCCACATTCTTCTTCTCCACCTTCTCCCAGGAAGCATCAGTTTTCTCCAGGCAAGCCAACTTGGAAACCTACATTGTGTTTGTAGAGAAACCAGAAAACCTGCTAGAATCCAATCTACATGACTGGTACACCACATTCCTCCCGGAAACTACTTCGAGTCTAAGCTCGAACCAACCACGAATCGTCCACTCCTACCGCAACGTGATCACAGGCTTCGCAGCTAGGCTCACACCACAGGAAGCCAAAGCAATGGAACAGAAGGAAGGCTTCATCGCAGCTCGGGTCCAGCGATCTTTCTCACTACACACAACCCTCACTCCCAAGTTTCTCGGGCTGCCACGGAGGCCAACAAAGCTAGGAGCTTGGAACGCCTCGAATTACGGAGAGGGAGTGATCATTGGTATGATTGACTCGGGGATAAAGTACGATCACGCTTCTTTCTCCGACAAAGACATGCCTCCCCCGCCCTCCAAATGGAGAGGCAGGTGTGACTTCAACGGCAAGCAAACATGTAACAACAAGCTCGTTGGTGCTCGAAGCTTCGTCTCTACTGCTCGAGGCACTGATCTACCGTGGGAAGAAAGCTACCATGGGAGTCATACTTCAGGGATAGCTGCAGGGTGCCCTGTAGATGGTGCCAACGTGTTTGGACAAGCGAATGGGACAGCCATGGGGATCGCGCCTAGAGCCCATTTGGCAATGTACAAGGCCTGTGGAGATTTCTGCGACGAAGGTGATGCATTGGCAGCAATCGATGCTGCTATTGATGATGGCGTTGATGTGCTCTCAATCTCCCTTGGACCTCCACATCCTTTTCCATTCTACAACGATGGGGTTGCGTTGGGTACATTTAGAGCCATTCAAAAGGGTATCTTTGTGAGCTGATCAGCTGGAAATGCAGGACCTTGGGCGTCTACTGTGATCAACGATGCGCCATGGATGCTGACCGTTGGAGCGAGCACGATCGACAGGGAGATCAGAGCTACAGTGAAGCTGGGGAACAATGTGGAGCTCCATGGGCAGTCCCTCTTCCTTACTAAGGATTTCCATTCACAGCAGCAACTCCCAATCGTCGATGCAACTGGCAAGAATGAATTAGCAGCCTTTTGTGCGAAAGGGTCACTGAAGAACATTGATGTTGAAGGCAAGATAGTCATATGCCAAATTGGAAGTGAGGGAACCGAGGAGATGGGGCAAGAAGTGAAGAACAATGGCGGCACAGCCATGATCGTGCTCAATTACCAGCCTGGTGGATACACTACTTTTGCTTATGCACATGTTCTCCCTGCATCATACCTCAGTTACAGGGATGGATTGGTACTCAAGGATTACTTGTCCTCCACGCAATCCCCCACTGCAACAATCTCATTCCAAGGTACCTTGATTGGCAAGTCATCACAAACTGCTCCGCGAATCGCCTCGTTCTCTGCTCGAGGTCCTAGCCTGCAATCTCCTGGGATCCTGAAGCCCGACATCATTGGCCCCGGTGTCGACATTTTGTCTGCTTGGGGGGTCTCAATTGACAATGCTACCAAACCATTCAAAATCGAATCAGGAACTTCAATGTCGTGTCCACATCTGAGCGGGGTCGCAGCTCTGATCAAGAGTGCTCACCCTGATTGGTCCCCTGCAGCGATAAAATCGGCAATTATGACGACTGCCTACACCTTCGACCTCAACAACAACCCGATCTCCACCGAGAAGAACGTTTCTGCCACGGTCTTCGACATGGGTTCGGGTCACGTGGACGCGTCGAGAGCATTGCACCCCGGGCTGGTTTATGATATCGAGCCAGACGACTACATTCCTTACCTCTGTGGGTTGGGTTACAGCGAGCAGCAGGTGAGGTTTATCGTGCAGCGAAAGGTGAATTGCTCGAGGGGAATTACTTCGAAACCGGAGGTTGAGCTGAACTACCCGACATTTTTTGTGACGTTGTTGTACACTGGTGATCAAATGACTTACACTCGCACTGTTACTAATGTGGGTCGACCTTTCTCGACCTACTTCAGTAAGGTTTCGTCACCGGAAGGGGTTGCTGTCAAAGTCGTGCCTAGTGTGATGAGGTTCAAGGAGGTGAAAGAGAAGGCGAGCTATACTGTGACGTTTACCAGGTTGGATGAGAATGTGACAAGAAGCAGTAACGTTGGTCAAGGTTCCTTGGTCTGGTACTCTATTGGTGATGATGGGTACAAGGTCGTGAGTACTATTGTTGTCGTCTTTGTTTGATGTAAGAGTTTATGGAGTGAGCTGCTTAAATTAAGGATGTCAATA
This sequence comes from Linum trigynum, assembly GCA_964030455.1. Taxonomy (NCBI): domain Eukaryota; kingdom Viridiplantae; phylum Streptophyta; class Magnoliopsida; order Malpighiales; family Linaceae; genus Linum; species Linum trigynum. Next base: position 12,359,909 of record OZ034816.1, read on the forward strand.
AGAGAGTGGAATTTCATATTACTTAATCATCTGTTGTTGTGTTGTTGTTGCGGAAATCGGTTTTAATGTATGGCTGCATTGATGTTCACTTAATGTTAATGAATCAATCGTTTGCGATTAGTTAATATTGCTACAATCTTTTGCTAGAGTTGATCTATCTGCTCTTTCTTTATCTCCTTCTTGTCTCCTGTAGTCCACCATGAGCAGCAAAGGGATAGATAGAAGAGTTATATGCATCATGCATACTGCGAATCTCAAATCTAGATGGCAAACTGAGCATATGAAGGCTCAAACTAAACTTATTTAGTTGCCAAATTATTAGAGAGCATATGTTTGCGCCAGATTGATACATTAAGAGCTTGTTTGCTTGATGGATTTGGTGAGGGATTTAGATCCATTATGGACTTTGTCCAAAATCCATTGTTTGTTTCATGCATTTAGGGAAACAAATCTGTGGTCTCACGAACTTTAAGGGACCAAATCCGTGGACCCCACGGACTTGAAAGTTCCACCTATTTAGGTGGGAATTGATTATGGACTTTGAAGTTTGAAGTCCATCATTTTTTACCAACATACCCTTCATATTTGCTTTCTCTTCTTATATCATTAAGGGCAATTAAAGTAAATTACACTTCATACATACAAATTTAATTAACGAAATTCATAATGAAATCCATCAAACAAACAATTGTGTTTATCAAATCCATAATAAACCTAAAACCCTCATATATCCATGGTTTTTCAAAATCCAAGTTATACCAAAACCTTGTCGTTTGCTATTGGGATTTTGATCAAGGATTTTGGGCTAAAAACCCACACTTATGGGATTATGGACAAAGTCCATGTTTGTTGCAAAAATTGTGTTGGATTAGTTCTTGTGGGACCCATGCATAAGGGATTATAGTGGGATCAAAATCCGTGGGGTCCACGGATTATAAAATCCTACCTCTTTAGGTGGAATTTTGGGAAGAGTCATAATCCATGAAAGCAAATGACAAAAGTAACCTTATATATTTTCAATATTCCGATGTTGCCCTCATTATTTGTAGGGTTTGACAAGCAACCTCCATCACATTCTCGTTTGTGTACCGTATGAAGCTTCCTCCGTATCGAGTGAAGTAGTTACTGCAACTTTTGACATGTTTTTGTTATGAAGTAGCTGCTACAAATTTCTGTTGTCGTTATTGTAAGTTACAAATTTCTATTAGCAGCTACTGCAAATTTGCGTTACCTGCTGAAAGTTATCATCATTATAAGTTTTGAACACATTTGAGGTTGCTTAGTAGCTGCTACAAGTTTGTGTAAGGTGATGCAATTTTTTATTTAGTCCATACAAATTTAGTTAGCTAGCCACAAGGAACAAGTGGTGTTGGCGGAGTAAGCTGTAAAATAAACTTGGAAGGAGATGGAGAAGGTAATGGCGGAGGGCAGTGGCTTTTGTTCTTCTCTTGGAGATGGTAGTTAACAAGGATAAAGTTGTAAATTCAACCTTTAACTAATCAATTACAAAGACATAAAGCCAATACAAAATCCATGAAGCAAACAAGTACTTTTGCAAATCCAACACAAATCCAAAATGACAAAATCCCACATAATCCTTCTATGATAAAATCCAGGGTTTTACACAAATCCTTGATTTTTCAGAATCCTACAAGCAAACGACCTCTTCTTTCATTTTTCAAATCCACGACACAAACGAGCCCTAAAATTTGTCATCCAAACGACCCTTCGGAAAACCAACCTCTTTAAATCAGTTTGGTGATTGTAATTCGTCATTTTTAATATACTATTACTAACAGCGTTTGTGCAAGAAACTCGACGATCACAATCTTGAAAATCCAAAACTTAGGGTTTTGGATTTTCAAAGATTATAAAATTGTATTGGAAGTGGTAAGTCAATAGTATGATATTTTATGCTAAATCATGATTTAATTATTTCATAACGTTATAAACCGTCTACTGATTTAGACTCCGATTAGAGGTAATTTTGATCGGACCACTAGTACGGTACAATTTCACTAACATTTTTTTCTTTCTAAGTGTGATTAATTTTTCATATTCTCTTCCCTTACGTTCTATGTAATACTTATTTTGATTCCTGTCGTTTGTAGGAAGCTAATATCCCGCCTAAGTTAAAGGTGTTTGTTTGGCAAATCCTTAACCGGATACTACCAACTACGGAGGCCCTAATTGAGAAGGGTGTCCCGGTGCTTCCTCGTTGTCCGGTTTGTTGGATAGAGTCTGAAACAATGGAACACTTGTTTCTTTACTGCCCCGTGGCCCGCTCTCTATGGGACTATTCGGGCTGGAGTATTTTGGTCAAGGGTTGCCTCGTCACACTTTCCCTCTTTTTTTCAAAAGGTTATTATCTCTCATTCATCAACCAACACTGTTTATGGAGGTTGTTGCTGTCCTTTGGAGGATTTGGCGATCTCGTAACTGGGTTGTCTTTGAGGGCAAGCAGTTTGGGATCCCTGCCTTGATGCGACAGTTTCACTAGCAGGTTGAGGAATGGATTCGTTTGCCGTTGGACCCAGTACTTCACCCTTTCGCTCCTGCGCCAACTCACTTGAGTCCTTGGGGGGTCTAGTTTGGTGGTGTGCATGTGGGACGAGGCTACCCGGAATGGGTCTCACGCGGCAGAAGGAATGGTGCTAATGATCCCAGCGAAAGAGATCCTTTTGGCTAAAGGGGTTCAGTTTCCAAGTATAGATGACCCTATGGTGGTTGAATTGTTTATCATGCGATAGGCTATTTGTTGGTGTCTAGATCACGGCTTTACGGAAGTTAACTTTGAGGGGGATGTCAAAGTCATCATTGACAAGGTCAATCAGGCGGAGACCAGGGATAACCGGATGGGGGCTGTGCTAGAAGAAATTGTGCATTCTTTGGTCGTTCATTCCGGATTTAATGTACGTTTTGTAGGTCGGCGTAACAATAAGGTAGCCCAGTTGGTGGCTAGAAAGACCCTCTCTTTATCTCCGACTATGAGTCGTTTATTTGATTTTCAGACCAGGCTGAACTCCAGGATGTAACTATCTTTTTTTTAATCAATATATGATTATATTTTGTCAAAATTTTTTTTGTTTCTACTTGGTATCAGTTATCACCTTTCCTGATTTTGTTTCCTTTTTCTTATTGAATATTCTTTATTTTGCTTCTTTATTTTGATGATTTTTATAGATTTTGTTTCCTTTTTTTTCATATTTTATTATTATATTGATTCCATATTTATTCATAAATTTAAATTTTTTTTTCTTTAGGTAAATATTCCTTTGCAACTATATTAACCCAGCCATCATTTCAAGCAAAATGACTAGGTGTCATTCATAAAATTAAAATCACAGTGGTGGCTTGTGACCATGGAACTACAGAATTTATACCTCTCTCTGTCTACTATCCATCTCCTTCTCTCACTAACGGCCATCGTGCTCTTGACCAACTTAATTCTAAAGAGATCATCAAAAAGGGTACCAAACCTACCACCAGGCCCATGGAAGCTCCCCATCATAGGCAACCTCCACCATCTGATGGGCCCAAAGCCGCCCCATCACCGACTTCGAGAACTGGCCCAAAAGTACGGGCCCGTGATGCTCCTCCAGCTCGGGGAACTGCGCCACGTGGTGATTTCCTCCGCGGAGGCTGCCAAGGAAGTCTTGAAAACACATGATGCACCACTCGCTTCCAGGTATATATAATTAATATTTTGTTTTATCATATTAATAATTGTAGTTAATAATACGTTAAGCGTGATTTGAAAGTTTTGTAATTTTTTTTTTGTATTTTTTAGATCATAATATAAATATATAGATTAACATAATATATTTATTTTAGTTTGATATTACATTGTTTGATTGTTGAGTATTTAGTTGATGGATTGATTAAGGAGAAATTTCAATAAGCCTTCTATCTCTATATAAAATAAAAAATGAAATATGATATTCGCATACAAACGAAAACAAGAAAAAAAATATTATTTCTTTGCCTAGGCATGAAATCAACAAAAAATAGAACTCAAATTTAAAATCAACAATTCAATTAGAATTTTACAGTTCTTCTTTTATGTTGATTTTAGGTGGAATTCACAAAAAAAAATATTATTTTATAAATAAAATTATTAACAATTATATAATATATATTATTTTATAATAACAATTATATATATACTGATAATATATCTCTCTTTTTTTATGTGAAAGACTTCAACATGAATGTCATTTTGAATAACACAACTAATCTAATTATTCTGTGCGAATAATTAAATTACAACTTAAAACGAAAGATATGTAATTAATCCGACGAAAAATTGTGTGTATCCTATGAACAGTGGATAAAAATTACTATGCAAAATTGAGTTACCAACGGATCTACTCCCCACAAATTACCTGATTTTTTTTTTACAACATATAGAATCCGTACATATTATATGCCATGACTTACCGTGCGTATTTTACCGACTACTACTACTCCAGGCCCTTCATTCTGGCCGCCAACATCTTTTACTACGGCGGAAAGGGCATCTCCTTCACTCCCTACGGCGAGTACTGGAAGCTGATGCGGAAGATAGCCACGGCGGAGCTGCTCAGCAACAAGCGCGTCCTCTCCTACCGCTCCATCAGGGAAGAAGAGCTGTCCGCCGATCTGGTCCGCCGCATCACCGACTCGTCGGCCAATCAACAAACCCCAGCGACGATCAATTTCGCCGAGGTCCTGTTCCCGGCGATGAACCGCGTCATTGCCAGGTCAGCATTCGGCGTGGTGCGAGACAACACCAAGTCTTTCATGGGCTTGGTGAGTGGTGGATCGGACCTGCTCAGTGGGCTGGACCTCTCCGATTTATACCCTTCGGTCAAATTCCTGCCCGCGTTGACCGGGTTCCGAGCAAAAGTCACCCATCTCCATCACCAAGCGGACGCTCTGATCAAGGAGATAGTCGACGAGCACAAAGCCGCCAGAAGAGCCGCCGCCGCCGCCGCAGGAGGGAAAGAGAAGGAGGCAGCAGATGATCTTGTCGACGTTCTTCTTGATCTACAGGAGAATTGTACTGATGATATGGAATCTTCATTGACGGATGACCACATTAAAGCAGTCATTACCGTAAGTTATTAATAATTACCTTACCAGTTTTATATTGCTTTTGTTAAAAAAAAAGTTGATCAAACTAGTTACTAATAACGTGAATGTGTATATTAGGAGTTGTTTCTGGCTGCTAGCGGAACTCTATCCGCGACGATGGAGTGGACGATGTCTGAACTGATGAAGAATCCCAGAGTGCTTCAAAAAGCACAAGAAGAAGTCCGGGAAGTGATTGGTGGGAAAGGGAAAGTCGAAGAGCAAGGTCTGGACGACTTGAAGTACATGAATGCGGTCATCAAGGAGGCTCTAAGGATGCACCCGGCGGGTCCTCTACTTGTTCCGAGAGAAAGTATCGAGGATGTGGTTATCGGTGGGTATATGGTCCCGACCGGAACTAAGGTCATGGTTAATGTCTGGGCTATCGGGAGGGATCCGAGCTACTGGGCTGATCCGGATAACTTCTATCCGGAGAGATTCCTGGATTGCTCGATGGACTTTAAGGGGAGAGACTTCGAGTTCATTCCGTTTGGGGCGGGAAGGAGGATGTGTTCCGGAATGTCCTTTGGGATGGCTATCGTTCAGCTCGCACTGGCCAACTTGCTTTATCATTTCGACTGGCAACTCCCTGACGGAATGAAACCCGAAGAGGTGGACATGTCCGAAAGGTTTGGGATCACATTGCGGAGAAATAGCCCATTGTGCTTGATTCCAGTTGCGTACAACAACAGTGTGTCCTGACTTTCTTTTGCCTTGTGTTGTCCTTCCAACATTGGATCTTGTGTTTGATTTCTCGTTCTTGTTAATTGTTATAATAAACTTACACCTTTGTGTGGTTATACTTTGATTCCGTTCTGCGAAAAGGGCTCGTGTCACAATTCATAAAATCAATGGGCCGGAGCCCGGATGTGAGAAAATGTCAGGCCCAAAGTCAGAGCCCATAACCAGAGTTGTAAAACCCATTAATCGCCCTTCTGATAAGAGTCTTTAGAACCAGAGGTATAAAAAGTCCACAAAATGAAAGGAGGAAAAATTGGGGAACATTACAAGGATGGCCGTTGCCAGAGCTACAACCATCATGATTCTCCGAGCTTTCAATTCCCGCCATTTCCCTTCCTCTTTATTTACGCCGCCGTCTCTCTCGCCGTTGAGTTCCATCGCTCTTCACTCTACCCACCGCCAAATCAGCTCCGCCAAGGTCGTCTGCGCGGCGGCGTCCTCCTCCGACAAGAAGGTGTCCGCTCGCCTCTCTCAAGTTCAGCAGCTACTCCATGAAGCCGAGGAACGGGCTAGCTCCGCCGGCGACGAACCTACTCCTCAAATCACTCTCGGTACTTCCAGGAAACTCTCAATCCGATTATGGTTTCTCCCTGCTACTATCTCGATTCGGTGATTGTTTTGGTGTGCATTTGTGTAGCATCATCCATAAGAATTCAAGATTATCGATCATCAGACCATTTACCAAACCCTAGAATTTCATTTCATTTCATTTCCTTAGCCCTAATCTATTTATATGATTAATACGCCTTATATTGGTGTGCGGCAATGTCTATCCTAGGCTTCAAGATGCCCCTTAGTTGCTGCTATATGGTTTAGCAGTCTTAATTGAAATGGTCTAAAATCGTCCTCCTGTCATTGTGATGCATTTGCACTCTTATTAGTGGTCCTAATGAACGTATTTTTATGCATACACAGACCAAGTAACTGTTAGCTTCGCTAGAAGTGGCGGCCCTGGAGGTCAGAATGTGAACAAAGGTATTCAGCTTAACCTTTTCTCCTGCCACGCTCTATGTTGTTACTGGTCGGCGAATTTTGTATGCAAAAGCCTATGTGTTTTGTGTGCTTACATAACCATAAACTTGCTACCTTGCTGTTGGGTTTTTGTAGTGAACACCAAAGTGGACATGCGCTTCAATGTTAAAAATGCATACTGGCTAAGTGACAGGATCAAGGAGAAGATATTGCAAACGGTTTGCCTCTGCTTCTTTCGCTCTTATGGTAGGGAACACAATGTGATGACCTACTATTAAGTATACATACGTTTTGAATCTTAGTCCAACTAAAGATTCAGTAGCTAAGTTAAAATGAGAAAGGGCTATGAGAACTGGGAAATGATTAATTGGGTTCCTATAATTGCTTGAATCTGCTGTACACGACCTCTTCTGGGGGTATTGTTGAGCATGGTTAGATGAAACTAGTAAATAAAGTTAACCTTCGCACTGTTCTTGATTTTGTGGATAAGATACTATGTTTTATTTTTTGCATGGCAGGAGAAGAACAGAATCAACAAAGATGGTGAAATTGTCATTTCTTCGACTAGGACCAGAACCCAGAAGTTAGTTTTTGCTTCCTGATCTTTCCCCTTTTATTAGCTTTTGTTGTTTCAGTCGGTTCCGTCCTCTGATTGTTGTTTCTGCTTATTTGTGTCTAAATTCTGAAGTACTGATCTCATTGCAACTTGTCCTCAGGGGTAATATTGATGATGCCTTGGAAAAACTGCAGGTATGGAGTATTGCCGCAATACTTCTGTCACAATCGAAGCAAAAGTAACTTATTTGTCTTGTTTGTTCTCGTTAAATTAAACAGGCAATCATAGAAGCTGCATCTTATGTTCCACCACCTCCTTCAGAAGAGCAAAAGAAGAAAATTGCAAAGCTGTAAGTGCTATTTTCAGTTATATTGATGCAGTCTGCTTGATATGGAAGAGAAGTAACAGGTTTGGTTACTTGCATTTTTTGGGGGGTTAAAGAGCTGCCATAGGTGAGCAGAGGAGACTGAATAACAAGAAGGTTCTTTCAGATAAGAAAGCTTTTAGAAGAAGCCGAGACAGCTGGGACTGAATGACTGATTATCAATACTTGTAAGGCTACTAATTACTCCCTCAACAGATTATCTAAATGTTACGCTTTCAGTTTCCACATTCTGTCACGAAAATCGTTCAATTGCAGTGAAGCAGCACTTGTAGGTAAAACATCTTTGTTGATTCTGTTCTTCTCCCCTACATCTTCCAGTTTCCACATTCTGTCACGAAAATCGTTCAATTGCAGTGAAGCAGCACTTGTAGGTAACTGGGTATATTGTTCCAAATAGACATTGTGCATTCTCAATTAATGTTTTTGTTGAGATCTGTAGTTTGGACAATGTGTTTTGACTTTTGACCATGTAGAATGGGAGTGACTTTTTTTCTTCATTATTTTACAGTTTTACTACAATTTTAAAATTCCTATTACTCTCCTCCTTTCCTCTCTTCTTGTTTCTGTTGCTCAAGTGCGACCACCTTGTATCTTGGGGCCGTAATTAACCATGCAGTTGTCGTTGGTTTCTGACCCCGTCGGCTTTTCCCCTCTCTTTCATTCCCGAACAAGAGACGATCCAACGGAAAAAAAGTTTTTTTTATCATGACATGAACAGCTCCATTATACATTTCGTGATGCAAAATGAAATGACGCACACTAAAGAGAAGTGCGAAGTACTTGAACCTCAAACAAAAGAGCGTCATCTAGAGCGTGTGACGTATCCTTCGCGTTGATTAGTGAATCCGAATCAATTGCTTGAAAACCTATAATTTTCTCAATAATCGAATACAAAATTGAAACACGTTTTGGAAGAGATACCAATGGGAATGGTTAGTTAAATAAATTGATTTAAATTGAATAATAATCTTCCTAGGTGTCAAGCATGATGGCTAGTCAATGAAGCCATCACAAGCAAGAACACTCTAGTCATCAAGACCCCCCGAGCTTGACACCTCCTACTAGTCAAGTATGGCGGACCTCCAGGCTCCAAAGATGTAAAACATAAAATTATTAGGAAAATAACAGAAAACTGGGCAAATTCCCAAATAACCTTCAGTGAATCCCTCAGAATGCAGCAAATCTAGAGTGGGAAAAAACTACTACTATCAATCCTGTTCTTAAATATTGGGGGAAATGGAGACGCTTCTTGTTATCTGAATCCTGCAATCTCAAAGACTCTGGCAGTACCATGACTACCAGTACCATCTCCTGAGGCCGACGCTGACGCCGAAACCAGAAAATCTTGATTACAGCTCACGGACAAAGACTCTATGCATTCGCTATGCCCCCTAAATGTCTTCACCTTGTCTCCAGACAGACCGTCCCATATCACTATATCCCCATCCAGCAGCCACATACCTCGACGTGCCTATCCATGTCAAGCACGTCACTTCACTCTGCATCAACAAAAAACCCTCCTTCCAGTTACAACTGGTGGTTTTACGAAGCAGATATACACAGGTCACAACATCGCAAACAAAATGTAACGATAAAAGGTAACGTATAAGCAGACCTCAAGGTTGCATATGCTGCGAGGAGATGAACGTTCAAGATCCCAGATAACAAGTCTCTCATCTTCGCCCCCAGTCGCCGCACAAGGGAAGAAGCTGATCATGGATATCGTTGCATTCAGGAGGATGTTGGATTAGAAGAGAGAACCATGCATTGAGGGGAACACGAACAATACACAGGGACAGAGTGTGAAGCTAGCTTTCCATTGGCCATACCTTGGTGAACGTGACAAACCGATGCAATTAACTGTTTTTGAGTGACCAGGCGATAACGTACCGACCACCTGTTCTTAAACAATGTTGAAACAGGTCAAGTATTTTGCACTAACAGGGGGGATGACAAATAATGTTAGGCATGACAAAAATTTCCAAACCTTTCCAGTCTTAATGTTCACAATTTTCACAGAAGCATCCTCAGAACCAGTCAGAGCACAACGTGAATCAGAGGTGATGGCTAAGCAAGTTAGTCCTTTACTGTGATAGGGATGGCCTTGCAACCAAAAAAAATTATGCAAGCAAGTCAAAAATCATCCTCAAAGAAGTAAGCAAACCAGAACTAACTGGTACCTTTGAAAAGAGGTTACAGATAAAGCGCAACAAGACCCCTTGCATTCAAATCAATTGACCACTGCGGCTGTTAACTAAACTAGCACTCAATTATGTCTATCATTGGATATTGACTTGTAAAAGAATTGAGTTTCAGTATGCCTGTCCTAGTACAAGAGACCAACATGCAAGCAAACTGAAATAGCGTTCTGAAGAATTCGCATATGTTACCTCCTACAACATATATAGGATCCCCAGTTTCTGACGTCCATATTCTCAAAGTCGAATCACTGGAACCGATGCATATGGTTTTGCCTTCATCAGTCAAATGAAAGGAATAATATTTCAGAAATGCAGCTAATGTAAAGATGTATGGAAAGTTGTCTTAGAAATAAACCAACAACAAAGTTGAAGAACATCCCAATACCATCAGGTGTGAAATCTCCACAGGTACTTCCCCTGTGGCCAGACAATTCAGTGAAAGCACCTGTGTTGAGTCCCCACATCCTAGCAGAGAAATCATTTGAACCAGCCAAGACTACATGATCTGTAGGATGCCAACTGATCAACTGTGAATATAAGTTACATAATCAGGATCTCTAGATCACATATTAATATGCAGAATACGATCGATCAGGGATACAGAACTGTCGCACCTCAAAGCCCCCAGTCGGGACAGGTACTTCAAGCTTACATTTGAAATTTCCAGATGCATCCCAGACATTAACAACAGAATCAAGTCCCCCAGAAGCAAGAAACTGTCCGTCGCTACTAAATGCTAAGCTAGTGACAGTTTCCTTATGACCTTGAATGAATTACAAAAAGAAAAGTTCAATAAAGAGCATGTAAATGCATACACTATGATTTGACGACTCCCAGAAGAATGAACCAAGAGAGAACACCAGTCAAAGTTAATAAGCGATTCATGCATATTGTAAATACCTCCAAGTTCAGCAACCCAATCTCCCTGTCCTATCTTCCAAAGAAATCCTCGGTCATCACCACCTCCGGTTGCTACCAACAAAGGATTTGTCGGGCTGCATGCAAGAGCAAATACTCCAGCTACACACCAAAGGTACTAAACAATAAACATTGCATCACAGAAGCCATAAAATCAACCAAGGAGGGGTTGCAGAACAGTTGACTATTTGCTAGTTTAACTCAACAGCAATATCCCTTACATGTATGGCCAGTAAATTTGTATATTGAATCGCCCAGGTCCTCTGATAAAGAAATCAGAGTATGGGTTTTAGTTTAGAGTTAAAGAAACATTATAACCACAATATTCGAATCATCACAAAAACAATACCATCAAAGTCAGCCTGTTCATCATACTCGTCGTCTTCATCACTGCCATCAGGAAGATCTGCAAGCAGATAATTCATGATCCCGTAAGAAAGCAGAGTAAAAGACAGGTTATAGCAACAGACATTGGGAAACAAAGCAGTACCTTCATCATCAAGGGTGGTCTCAGTGATTATGTCAGCATCGTCGATGTAGACCTCTCCATCATCAGCTATCTCACAGTCCATCATTTTCCAGGACGAGTAAAACAAGTAAGCAGCGCCAAAGTTCTATGTACAACACACTTCACAGTAAGGTAGATGATCAGATTAAACAAAGACACGAGGTGAACCCGAAGCAGAATGTCAACCACAACACTGGAAGGCTATGATCATCACAACCAGAGGATCAGTGCAAGGGAAACAGAAATTACAAGAAACCACAACAGTAGCAATCCTAAACACCCATCCTTATAGCATATTAGCCTGATCGATTTCGCCATGAGAACAAGGCATGCCCAGATCATCTCCTAGCTAGTTACCAATTAAAGAAGAAATCAAAATAGCAAGAACACCAGAGTCCCAAAATTACTTCCCAAGACCAGCAAAAATAACAAGATATTTAACCCTAATGGGAAACCACAAAACTGGTCCTAGTCCTACTAGTATAATCATTTGACTAGATACTGCTTCTGTTAGTCGTCAAAATGCTTCCTTTCTTGAAAATTCAGAAATAGCAAACCCCAGAGAAATGAATCAGCCACCTTCTATACCCAACTACAATGAAATTTCAACACAAACCACAGAAACTCCGAGCAGAACACAGACATAGAAGCAAATGTGAGGAGACGTAAACCACAAGAAAACCCAGAAGCACAAGTCTGACGTAGGGGTGCTCACACTGAAGACGCTAATGTCAGATAGGTGAGGCAGAATGGCGGAGAGAAGAAGAGCGGGTCTCTGAATAGACAGAACTAGGAAGGCGGAGGCAGGGAAGGACAATAGCGACGGCGCAGCGGCGAGATTGAATATGGCCACTGACGTGAGGGGAAACGAATAGAAAAAAAGGAAGAGGCAGAGGAGGAACCTTCAGGGTTAAATACAGCTTTAGGGTTTCTTCCAGTTGGACCTTCCCATTCGCTGCTTTGGCCGATCCTTCAGAGTGCTGGCTTGCAAACCCTATAGTCGATATATTGCAACTAGCTTGTTACCCTGTTACCCGGCCCGTTGGCCGGATTACTGTATGTTACCCACTTGTGGAATGGGAGAGAAAGTAAGTGAGAGTGAAGGGATTGTGATTCCACTTGATTAGGACCGACCCACTAATCTGATTCTTCCCGACCCGCCCCAACCTAAATGGTAAGAAAGAGTCAATAAGAAAATACGAACAGAGAGAATTAGTAATATATCTTGACTCTTCAGAGGTGGGTCAAACAGGATCAATGTTGGGTGAGGGCAATTTTTAGCGCTAAGCAGAGTTCTGGGTTGAATAACTTTACTTAGTCCTAGAAATTGGTGCTGATGCAGACTGCAGTTTTTATCATACCATCATCAATCATCGTTGAATTAGTCCTAGGCATCCCTCCCCGTTGTCGGTCTGAATTTTAATGATGGCTTCATTCCTTGCACCAGCCATATCGGCGAGTTGTCATCTCGAGCATGATTTGCCTATGTACAAATGATACAATTAGAGTATGAAACTGATATCAAAGAAAAGGAAAAGAGAATTCTATCACATGCCAATAAATACACACATAATAGTTGAAGCTAAGTGAAAGTCATTACTCGCACATCAATTCTCAAAAATTACAGACTAAACAATGGCTAGAATGGCACTGAAACTACCAAAAATCATGGACGAAACAACTTGTCAAATTAAATAATCCTTATACTGAAACTACCTTCTAACTTGAAATAATACATGATCACAGTTCATAGCACTCTTATCACTATGAATTGGTTGCAGCTCGTCCTTATCACTACCTCCCAAGCTCAATTCAAACAGAATAGACACAGTTATGTAAGATAACCATATCCTTACTGATCATAATTCCTTTCTTCACTCCATTTTTGTCGGAGAAAAGAGTTATCCCCCTCTCATGCATTTCCCTTTCCCCCTCTCTTCTCCCTCTTCTTCACAAACCGATCCCTAAACCAGCAACAACAACACAAAAATAGCCTTCGCCTCTGCCATCTCCATCTATTGAACGCGTTGGTGGCAAGACAGGACTGCAGAAACAAAATTTTCTAAAATCAAACTAAATTTTTTGAAGGATACTCAACCACGAAAAAAGAGTAAACCAACAATGCTAATAGTTCAGATGGTTGGTTTTGATGTTATACGTTGCTTTTGTTCTGGTCTCCAGTGTATCAACTGCAACAGAGATGTTTCCTCCAATCATCTTTAGTGCACGATTTAGAAGTAAGTCCTCTTGTTTGTGTCAAACGGAAACATTCATGGGTTCTTAACTCCCCTGTTAGTGTAAATGCAGCAGCAGCAAAGAAGTTTGACAACACAGCAAGCACCCAGGCAAAATGATACAATGCAGTAGGTGATATGTGTCTCGAAGGTTTTGAGTTACTAAAGTTCATGTTAAAAATAAATATGAATTAAAATGGATTATTCTATTAAGCAAACATCCCCTCTAATCATACAAAGATCAGATATCCAATTCACAAACAATTAAGCCATAAAAAATCATCAAACATCCACCACCTTTGATTGCCTAAATTTGGTTTTTCGCAAAGTTATGGACTCTTAAGGGTAACGTTCATGGGTAGTCTGTTTCATAACTCTAGAGAGCATAGTAAGCAGCCACCAACCAGACACAGTGCGGTAGGCGAATATGATTCTCAATTCACAATTTCTCACCACCGGAAGTAAGAACAGACCATAATAAGCGTAGCGTTCATGGGTGGTCTGTTTCATAGCACTACTACACAATTTGTTAAAAAAGAAAGAAAGGTATTTATCATCACGACGGAACAACTTTTACAGTCCAACAACGACAACATGCTGCAACCACCAGAACTGGTATCACAACTCATAGGGAAAATCAAAAGATTTACTCTCAAATTAAGTAGTTACAACATCGAGCAATCGTCAAGCACATACACCATCACAAAAGTCACAGAACCTGATTCACAAAGCATTCAAACATTTGAGGACATTTCTGCAAAGGTACAACTTATATGTCTTTTTTCCAAGCCATTTCCATCAACATGCTAATAAATTTGCAATGCATAAAACAAACAGGCCAAAACTTGAAATTCAACCTGTTTGACCGACCCATGCCAAATTCTAATTATTCTTTACTTTTAAACTTTCTATTTGAAAATAAAAAATAGTGAAAGAAAAGAGACGACTACAATTCGCCATTTGCACATGACTTATTTGGGAATAAAACCATATAAATTCAAAAGGAACTGAAAATGTTTAGGATCGTTTTAATGTTTAAAATAACCAAATAGATCTTTATGTTTAGTTTTTTACTAACAAATACCAAACGATTCCCTATAAAATACACTATAATTTGATCATTATGATGTCAAATAATTATAAAATATATATTTGAAATGATAAAAATTGGACTAATTGGGTTGGTCGAGGTTGAACCATTGAATAACTTTAAAATACATTATATTTTAGCCACTAAGATATAAAATAATAGCATAATATATATTATGTCAGAGAAAATAGCTTGTTTTAGAATGGCAAACCAATGATGTTCATTTGTTTTACTTGATGACCAAATCCCATGTAGGTCAGGCTCATTCAACTCTTTTGTTTTATGGTTAGCGGTTAGCCCATTAGATACCATGCATTAGTTTATTGTTAAATTTTTATTTTTAATAATAAAAAGGAGTATTATTTTTGCCTTTTCATATATATTTTATCACCACGGAGAAATAAAAGGGTATAAAGAAAAAAATTGACACTCCTGGACCCGTTTAAATCCGCATGTGTACGGTAAGTTGGCCCGTTCCACAGAGGAAAGAGAAAAAAATTGACACTCCCTATTCCACCATTCCTACAAACGCTCCTGGAATAGGAAATTTGAAATAGGGGAAGAGTTTTTCCCACCCTGCTATTATATGTTTTTAATTTAAAAAGATACAACAAATGTATTTAGTGTGATTGGTTATGATTTTTGCCTTTCTTTAAAATGGTCATGTTTCGAATCCCAGTATGTATCTTTTTAATGAATAAAAAAAAGTAATTGTGAAGACCAAAATGTCCTTCCTACTTTCACTCTCATTGCAGGAAATTTGAAATGGGGCTCCCGTTTTTCCCTTCGGTGTATTATATTATGTGTAGATAGTCTAATTAAGTTACCACTTTGCACCTTCATATATCTACGTATATCTAGGGGTGGGATTCGGTCGGTAAACAATTTACCGTTTACCGAATTTACCGGTTTCGGTATACCGAAGTTGGCCAAATTGGTTACCGATTACCGATACCGGTTTGTAACCGGTTTACCGATTACCGAATTACCGGTAAACGGTTACAACCCGGTATTACCAAAATACCGTGAGAAGCGATTTCGGGCGGTTTTTCGGTCGGTTTACCGAATATTTACCGAACCGAATTTCTGGAAGTGAGGTGATGTTGTAATATTTTGATTTTTTTGAGTTTTTTTCATCATTTTTGTAATTAATAATTTATTATTAACTCTTATTTACAATATTTTTGAGGCCTACACTTACATTCATGCATGTAATACTTTATATTTTTTGTGGTAAAGCAACAAAACGCAGTGTAGCACTAGGGAGTAGGGAGGGGGGATTCGGTATCGGTAATACCGATTTACCGTCGGTATTTACCGATACCGTGTTCGGTAAACCGACTCCCCCAACTTCCCGCTCGGCTACCGTTTACCGAATTACCGTTTACCACCCCTACGTATATCTACCAGTTAAACTTCATATAGGGTGAGATATATAATTTAATAATTATATGAATTATCAAAGTCAACATATAGATCAATTTGCTAATAAGTCGGTAATCGAGTTGACTCTCTAACCACAAGGTTGTGAGTTGAGACACCACATGAGCTCTAAACGAGCAGTTGAGCTCAACAAGCCATTGAGTCGAGCTAGCTTGCGAGCTTCGCGAGCTACAGAATGCATAGCTCAAGTTCGCTTCGTTAGTAAACGAATCGAGTTTCGAACGAGTTTTTCCCGAGTCAAGCGTCGAACCGTTCGTGAATAGCTCGACTCATTTGCAGCCTTAATCACAATAGTCTAATTAAGTTATCACTTTCACCTTAGATTGGGTTGTTTGTTGATTTGGAGGATGGATTTAGCCCAAATTCAATTCATTATAGATTGTCGAGTATCATATTTGAGGGTACGTGGATTTGGAGATTTCAAATTCGAAAGATCCACAAACATGTAAATTTGTGTTTCCCATCCATTAATCAAATTCATCATTGAATTCAACTAGTAAACAATAATGTTTTTTAATCCACAATAAATAAATAAATATCATGAATATAGAGTTTTTCAAAACTCAACAAGCAAAAGACTTGAGTTCTTGTGGTTATTTATATTCTATCATCAAATATACTTTTAATCAGTTTCTAGTACTCCTTTTTATAATCGTCCATTAAAGTCATTATGTTGAAAAGTGCAATCTTAACCCTTCAACACCGTCGTGAATTCATTCAATCAAGCGATTTTAAGAATACAAGATGTATCTTTTCAATTCAATTACCAAGTAGATGTAAGTATTATGTTCACGTGTCCCAATGCAACTCTATAAAAGGTGGGAGGCTAGACATTCGACCATTCGAGACGAAGACTCAGTCCACTTCCACTATGAAGAAGAAGAATCAATCTCAATCGAGTGCCTTTCCGCACCTCCAATATCCCAATATAGAAAGAGAATTACTCCCTCTAGCAAAGGCCTCTCAAAAGTTGGAAGCTCTTTCAAATTGATCCATGAGACAAAAGGGAATAAAACAAAATGCACCTAATGGTAAAAGGCTAACTTGATTATGGTCAGCAAAATGCATCGTACAAAGCCAACTGGATTATGATCAGTTGATCACCAACTTTTGTTTCGCCGACTACTCCTCATTCATAGTTAGTCCCCAAATTTAAAACTGTAATTTACAAAGCCAACTTGATTATGGTCAGCAAAATTCAACTAACGGTAAAAAAACGAAAGAAATTACGGTAATCTTCGCTAACCACGACTTCTGTACATACTCCAAGCAGTAACTTTTTCTTTTTACCGAGTTCATAAAAAGAAGTCCCCAACTTCTTCACTTTCTGATAACATGAAGCTCCCCTGACTCTCTATCCACATGCTTGATCCACCGGCTCTGCCCTTTACCCTGCCCGCCGCCGCCGGTAGAATTACCCGCCCCGCTGGTCGCCACGTGTGCAATATCCAGCCCCCTCCCAACCGGCAGATAAACCGACCGGACCAACCGCCGGGTCGACCCGCCGTCCATCACGCTCCGCCACCGAAAGCTCGCCGACTGCTTCGAGCCAGCGTTCTTGCAAACCAGCACCGCTCCCCTGCCGCTGAGCCTCGCCGCCCTCAAAACCCTAGCGAAGTCCTTCCGCCGCGAATCCACCACCAGGAAATCGATCCCGGCCAGCCCACGCATCACCTCCTCCGGCTCCCCGACCACGACCTGATCGCCCGCCGGAACATCAATCGAATTCCCACCGCCAGCCGCCGCCGCCTGACGCAGGGCTCGCATATACTCCGATCTGGAATCCTCGTCGGGGACCACGCACACGTGGCGGCCGCCGGAGTGGCGGCTGGCGACCGCGAGCCCGATGCTGGTCGCCACAGGCCCGCCGTGGGACCACGTCTCCACGATGAATTTCGCGTTCCAGCCCGCCGCCATAGCTGAAACCAGCTCTGCTACGCCGGATTCCTGACTAATCCCACACTGTCAAAACCCAAAAAAAACCAGGAATTAAAAATCGCCATCCAGAAGAAGGCGAAATCAGAATCGGAGGGGGAAAAAAAACCTAAAACACAATTATTCATCCAGTCTTACAGAAAGTAATCTGGCTGGCTTACTGCTTTAACAGTATCGAGGTAGGCTTTTGTAGCCAATTCAGGGGACCATATCAGCTTCATTTCCTTTCTCCTTCGTTTCTTCTTAATCTTCTTCCTCTGGTTCTTCAGCTGATCTTCTTCTTCTGGTTATCAATGGGGGTTTTGCTAGCTTTGGGAGCAAGTTATGAATGGAGGGGGCCTAGCTCTGCAACTCTGGCTTTATATAAAGGAAAGAGGAAGAGAGAGAGAAGGGGTGGTATTGGTAGTATTAATTAGACCGTTGACATTGAGGCAGCACGGAAAGGAAAGAGGAAAGGGGGATTTTACATTACAGAAGCAAATACGTGTTTTGGGGATTGGGACTGTTACGGGGATATTAGTCAATTCATTCATGGCGCCATAACCCATTTTTACCCGCCTTCTTTTCTTTTGGCTTCTATTTATGACTATTCCTTGTATTGCTGAACAAGAAAGGAAAAAACTCTTATCTGCCAACTGCTATCCACTTCTTCATTTTTCACCATTTTCTGCCCGCTTGATCAAATTTTATCCCATCATATTTTAGAGTTTTTTTCTAAATTCGAAGTGTGAAATGAGATTCCTCTGCAAATATATACCAGCAGTTGAAATCGGTCACTTGAAAACGACCGGGGGTAAATGTTGATGAACTATGTTCTCTTATCATGTATTGAATTTCATGTGCATGCAAAATATTTGTTATTGTTATGACTTATGAGTAGTTTTTTTTTAAGAAAATTGTTATGAGTAGTTAACAGTGTGTTTGGAAACCATTTGAAAAATTTACAGATTCATCCGAGTTGTGAGTGCAATGCACCAAATATGTTTCGGTTAATCAATCGATATTTGTATATTATGTATGATACTTGTAAATTATAATATAGCTGAACTTTTAAACTAATTTCTAAAATAATTATAATTCTAATACAATAATATAGTCAATTTTTCATCATTAACTCATTCTATGTTTATATTTGTCGAGCACTTCTACTATGCTATATAGTATTGATATTTTAATGTACAACTTAAAGTTGTACCATAACATTAAATGTATAAGTTTAGGTTGTACCATAAAGTAATTTGTACCATTATGTTATGGTACAACTTTACAACTTAAAGTTGTACCGTCACATAAAGGTACAAGTTCAAGTTGTACCATAAAAGAATTTGTACAAAAAGTATAGGTACAATTCGAAGTTGTACCATAACGTAAATATACAATTTTAAGTTGTACCATAAAGGCAAAACCCTATAGCACCAATACTATATAGCATTGTAAATTAAAATTTCTCTATATTTGTATTATATTATTTAGTTCATAAATGTCAACTATTTCATATTATCTTATTTCATAGTAATTCGTATATACCTAATCTATGAAACATAATTCCTCTTTTAAATTATAATCGAGACATATTTGCTCACATGCTCAAAATCTTAAGCATCATAAGGGATGCTCA
The DNA here is from genome assembly GCA_964030455.1 of Linum trigynum. Taxonomy (NCBI): domain Eukaryota; kingdom Viridiplantae; phylum Streptophyta; class Magnoliopsida; order Malpighiales; family Linaceae; genus Linum; species Linum trigynum. Next base: position 12,379,622 of record OZ034816.1, read on the forward strand.
GAATCTTAAGCATCATAAGGGGGTTAGATGTATAATTTTACAAACCTATGAGGTATCAACAAACCAATACATCAGATACAGATCAATTCCCTTATAAGTCGATAGTCGAGTTGACTTACTAAACACTATATGATGAGCTCAAAACGAGCCACCTCAAAATTCGTGTTCAACAAGTCACCAAGTCGAGCAAACTCGCGAGATTCACGGACTAAACAAGACTTACCTGAAACTGATCAACTTGTTTATTAAACAACTCGAATTCCTAGCGAATTTTCTCTCACCCAATTGTCGAATAATTCGTAAACAACTTGTTTGCAGTCCTACTGGTGACAAATCTTCAATAAGTAAAAAATGATGAGGAAAATGGACGATTATGAGAATTGGATATACCATGTGTTAGTTAGGTTAGGACCCTTGGCTTGACTTCTTCTTCCCTGAAAAAAAAAAATTGAATTCAGACCAGAAAAGTAGAACTGCTTTTTGGTTCCAGATGTTGTTGCCCAGTCAATTCTTGAATTCTTCTTCCTTTCTTTTCCCTTTCCAACTGAATTCAGAGCCCATAGTTTTGAAGCTCTTGTTTCTAAATTTGGTTGCCTATATAATGTCAACTACCGTTTCTGCTAGCTATCTGCACCGACTGCACGGTAGTTTTTTCATTTACCAACAAGGTTAATTTGTAATAAACTTTAATCATATCATTATTCCTGTCCGTTTTGGACCCAGACCCTCACGAATTGTCTTGAGATGTATATTAAGGTGACTTCTCATATGGTTATCAATATTTGTCGTGCTCTGTATTGAGCACGTTTGAGTTCAGAGCTCTCCATTCCACCCCAAAACACGTATTGTCAGTTAAGGTCGGTTTCTTACTAATAAATCATGAATATCTCACGTGCTTTGTGAACGTGGGATTCGCCATGTTAGAAAACTTTATTTTTCGGTGGATAAATCTCCCAAATGGCTATATATCCTAATTCTTGCACGGAAGTAACTCTTTTTCTATTGTGATTCTTAAACAATCAGCTTTCTTGGTTTAGTCCATTCCATCCATCTGGCTACCATAAGTCGATGGTTAAAAATGACAAGTTGGTGTTAAATCACCGTCAACCTCACCCATATCCACTTCTCAATCTATCAAAAACACCCTCAATGTGGGCATATATGCTCCACACGATCCTACAAATTAACCCATTAACTCCCCTCTTGCTTGGTTAGTTTGATTTATATAATTTATAATCACACCAGTAAAGTAACCAGAGTATTACGATTGACGGGCGATAATGCATGTAGAAGGAGAATGATGAATAGAAGAGAAGAGAACGTGAGGAACAAACGAGAGAGGGAAAGAAATGGGAATGGGGTTAGGGTTAGGGTTAGGGTCAGCGGATCCGTATTTTGAGACGCGGTACGATCAGAGTCAGACAACACATATTTTGGTGGTTTAGTATAATATATAGATATAGCTAAATAAATACATTAATCCTACGAATTTTAACTTTTAATTAGATGAGACGGCCATGCTTAGAGATGCTGCAGGCTGCAGTAGTGCTACGGTTTATATTAACAAAAATAGGTTGTAGTATTATGTGTCGAAAGTGTAATGCAACAATTGTATAAAAAATGATGGCAAATCGCAAATATATTCACTACAACTATGATTGTACTATTGTGATTCCTAATTAGTATCATGCTAACTTTATGAATGACTATTCCTATTCGTGGATATCCATCCGAATCTGATATAATCGGGTAGGGTAAAACTTAAACCCGAAGCATTTTTTGTGGATATGGGGCAAAACCTGAATACGAGTGTTGAGTATAATTGGTGGGCATGATTTTCTCACGATTCAACCCGAACCCGCCTGATTATACATAAGTGTATGTATTTTTATCTAGAAATGGTCTTTATTTTTCTCATAAAATTTGATATTTTCTATACATATATAAAATTTTCATGAAACCGTGTTATCTTCCACTAATTTTCTTTGTTCTGGTAATTTATTGTTATAATTAACTTTCACTTATGTAATGTCAACATATACATATAATTAATAACATGTCTGTTGAAATTATGAAAAAAATGGATAACTATGGATATGCAAAACTCGATAAAAATTTGAACATGATTTAATTTGTTTACTCGATTCTTATGTGTATATAAATATGAATAAAAGCCAAACTTCTTAGCAGCGAATAAATATGCACTATCAAAACAGACCCGATTCGTTGCCATCACTGCTTAACTTCTTATGATTATAAAACTAACCAAACCCTAGAAAGCAGCAGCCGGGCAGCAGCCAGCCGCCAACTATATTTAAGTCCAATTCTTTTTTTTTTTATGAATATTTAAGTCCCAATTGGGTCACATGTTGTTGATTAATTATCCTAGTTGATTAGATTCCTAATACCTCTGATTGGTCGGTCATCTCACCGCTAATTGAGATACGATTTCCTCTTACCCTAACCAAAAATTCATTAGGGATTACACCTAAATATATTTCCACAACGAAAGAAGTGGATGACCACACCAGAGATTGTGTGTTCAACCCTTCTTTAGACAGTTGGTGCTCTGTTTGGGTATCACACGTCCGACCATTTATTAATAACTCGATCGATAGTCAGTAATTCAGAATTTAGCCTGTTTGTGAAACTATCAATGCGACGACTACAAATATAAGTTATTCATTATAAAAGAATATTCCACCACAAACAAAGAGACAAAGAATTTTTCACAATCTTTTCCTTGTTAATGCTCTAGTTTTTGTTCATGTTTTTATCGTATTCATTGTATGGAATAACTCAATTTAGTAAAAATCAGTTGATTGACCCACGATGCAAACATAACTTTTCGTGTTTGTTGCTCTATTGGTTTAATATAAATGTTGTTCTCTATACATATATTTTTCAAGGGTTTTGTCCTATTGTATAGGGGTGAACAAACACACCTGCAAACCGACCCACCCGTCCAATCCGACCCAAGCCACCCGTATTTATCGCTAAAATGAAGATTTTGGGTTGGATGAGAGTTTTCTTTTGTACAACCCGCCTCTTTTGGGTTGGGTTTGGATTTTGGATTACACAACCCGTAGAACCCGACCCAACCCGTGTTCCAACTATTAGTATGAGTTCGTATATAAAAATATTTATGTCGTATATAGCCATACTTAGGAGAAAATTAAGATATTTCGCCATGTTTTCCTATCATGGTCTCCCTAATCTAATGCCTTCTTCGACTTAAAGTTTAGACATAAATTGAATATAGTTATGATTCACGTAATCTTTTTTCTTGTGTATAACTTTAATAGAATAATATATTATGGATGCGTTTGTTTATAAACTTTTTAGCCTATTTCAACAAATATCGTGAAAAAAAATAGACATATGTTGAAGTAAATCACATTTTATTAAAATTCATAGCATTTGTGAATTTTGATACATTTCACCTCGGTTTATTCGTTTGAAATTTTAATTAGTTATAGAATATTTTTATGATGTATAATAATTATATATTTTATGTTGGGTTGGGTTTTTACTTAAAAATATCGCCAACCTGACCCAACCCAATTAGAAACAAACCGTAGGGTTTAAATATTTTTGGGTGGGTTTGGGTTTGATAATTCCCAAACTGTAGTGCATGGGTCAGGTGATTAAAATGGTTAAACCCAAACTAACCGACCCATGTGCACTCCTAATCTTAGTGTATATGTGTGTGACTAGAGAGATGTCAATCAACATCCCAACTAAAAAGTCTCCTCCTATCACCTTCCAATACTCTAAGATAGATCTCTCTGGCTTAAAGAACGAAGAGGTCAACTTGCATTGCAATGGTACTAATGGTGCTTAATCAGTAATGTCATTCACATAATTAAGTGCTGGTTAGAATATTGGTTACAGCCACTAGCTACTTTGAAAACTAATGTGTATATAGTTTATATACTATTACAGATATTTAAGCAACTAGCTAAAAGCTAGCTTACTGAGCTATTGCGTACGTACATTATTCGATCTCTCGGTTAATTAATTAATGCGGGGTTGATTTGCTAAGGCTGAGAATTTAATCCATAATAAGTTTGTTAATACCTAATTAATCATGATGACCGCTATTTTCTCATTCTAATTAATTTCAACACGAGAAGAAGAAAAGGGACGGCTGATTGAGACCTTGTCCCGTATGGATTTGGTGAATCTATACCTCTTATCATCATAACTCTTATCTCCTTCGTTAGTCGACTTTCTTTCTAGTGTCAAATTACTATTCTGTCCCCAACCTTAGATTTTAACCACTGATTTTTACTACATTTTATGACGTGCAAAGTTTCCAATTCTCATACCAACATTCATTTGGCCGGTCACTTTCGATGAAGTAAACATTGAAAGAAAAATGAAAGTCATCAACCACGGATCCGCAGAGACAACGACTCTTTACGCACACAGGAATTCACGTCTTTTGTAAATGTATCAATTCCTTACCATACCATTAACCAACGGTAGAGAAAAATGACGCTTTTGGCCCCTTTAATTTGTTACAATAAACTGTTTGTAATCCGCAATCGACATTTTACAACATGATAACCAACACCATTAGTCCAAAGGTATTCTGTGTTTTCCACCTTTAGAAGTCAATGATCAATATGGAGTGCGGTTAGATATATTATGCCCCTTCGATAGTACTATTACAAAGAAATAACCCTATGTCATATGAAAGCGGGGTGTGGGTTACTCAGTAACTCGCAAACCACACACCATCCACTAAAATAGGTACGAGTATGAAATATATCGATCCACGATCCACTCACACACATCAATGATCACTCACTCACAACAATCCAGGATATTCACGATCAAACCACAATTGAACCACCCACCTGCTCATCCTATACATAATACACTAATGGATAAGTTTGGAACTTCTCAAGCTGAGTTTGGCTTCCGTAGTTTAACATATACGAACACAAAAACCTCATTGTCAAAGCAAGCAGTTCGCTAAAATATTGCATATATGTATAACCGACTATTTTTGTCGTATAACCTCAGTGTTTTGTCAATGGCAGATGCTGAAAGATATAACAGCAAATCAGCAATAATCCATCCGTAAGACTGGAGTGGTACAAACGTACAACTACCGTTGCCCTCGTTTGTCAACGCCATTGTTGCTAAAGTCGCCCTAATGACGAGAGAACTGAACCCCGGAACGGTACGGATTTCCAATGAAGATGCCACTAGCTAGCTAGCTAGCTACTTCTTTTTTTTTTTTTGTTTCTTCAAAGATTAACTTGCATGATTACATCATTAATTTGTGTCTACCCACTTGCATCTATCAATTATACTTGGTCTTAACCAAAAAGTCAGAACATGAGTTTCCTTTTAATTAATGATGTTAAGTACGAAACCCCATGATCATCACTACAAGAAAAATAGGTTTTAGCAGCTAATCTTTGCGGCAAATAAAGTATTTTTCTCTAAAAATATATTATATACGACTAATATGTTATATGCCTTTAAAAATTACAATGTATATGAAATACACTATTAATCATAAATAAAAAAGAACCACTATTTCCACCTAAAATATCATTAGCGGCATATTGGTGTGTCACTAAAGCTAGAAGACGTGACAATAGAATAGTATTTCAAAACTGAAATTAGCAGCAAAATTATGAGTCGCAAATTTATCAACTAGCGAAAAATGATATTTGTCGCTAACATTTGCCTCTAAAGAGAATTAGCGGCAACAGTATTGGTGACACACATGTATGTGCCCGCTATTAGGCTATTGAGGCACATAAATCACTTACTGTGGCAAATAAGCTTAGCTGCTAAAAGTCAATTTTCTTGTAGTGACCCTTACATAAAGAAAAACAAAAAGGAAGAGCAATTGTCCGTTGCTTCATAATGCAAACGAGCGATCTCTTAGTTCTTGTTCTGTGAAGATACGTTGTTTGGTGCTCCATTTTATTTACCCATTGAGATCGAACATAAACCTACGCTCGAGAGATAACAATCCATACACTTATAAGAGATGTATGGATTCTCGAGAAGAGAGGGAATTTGATTATAATATAATGATAAATTTTTTGATATATGATATTTTACTCTAACCAATCAGCGGACTCACTTGTTCTTAAGAAATCGTTGAACATATATGTATAATCTGCTTCCTGTTCATTTGGTTGTTTACGTTGGGAATAAGAGAATCATAATTTCACTGTTTCTACGCTTTCCCTATGTTCTTCAATTAATAGTTTTAGGATTAAAAAAAATATTGTATTGTGTATCAATATCAACCTCTTTGTTTAACATCATAAGATGACATACGTAGCCAACGTTTCCCAATTGCAAATATTGATAAATGAATGGAGGATTAATTTTTTAATTAAGGGGCGGTGGAAGTAATTTATAGGTCGAGACAGACACAAGAGTTGACATTTAAAGTAGAAGCACACCATAATGATAATCACAACCAAGCTAGACCGTCAGCATATATTGAAATTAAAACCACCCGCCTTAAACAATTATCAATGTTTTTTTTTTAAGTATAAACAATTATCAATGTTAATCCCAACTTGTCATTCTAATTGATTCAGGGCGAAATCATGAGATTTAATCACTCTCTCAAACAAAAAAACAAAAAAGCATTCGATGATTTTTGACAAAGTTAAGTAGTGGTCATGTAGCTTATTGTTAGTAATTCTCTATTACTATTTACTTATTATTTACTTGCAAATTATGTTCGACAATTACGTAGCACTATCTGTATTCAACAGTTATAAGAATCGTTGGTCGGTCTTTTTAAGTTGTACTGATGACCGTTTTGGATAAAAGAATTTGTATAATGAATTCAGTGAATTTATTGATTCGACAGAAAATTATATTTTTCCTGCTTTTTGTATAGTGAATTTTAGTGTTAGAGATTTCAAAATCACTAAAATACAGATATATCCAATCTCTCATATCACACTCAAATATACACTACATCTTGATTTTTTATATTTTTTCTTGCTCCTACTTAATCTTTTTTTTTTATCCCACTAATATCCTATCAATAAATCATTGATATTTCTACTCTTACTATTAGCTCTTCTGTGGTAGTAATGGAAGTCAGCTGGTCACAAGGAAATAGGATTCCAATCGCAGTGAGTCAAGTCGGTTGATCACTCTAATTCTTCTTATTAATGATAAGTAAATTTAATTTTCCTTTTTTCTATTAGATGTTAACAATCACCAATTCACCATTACCAAACAATCAAATGTTTACCTAAATTTTTTTGTGCATGCAAAAAATGAAGGGACCGGGTAATAATAATGATTGTTTGTGTTTTGTCTGTTCACTCTGTAGTCTCTTGAGTTTACCTAATTTTTTCGAGAAGAATTCATTGGTAAAAAGTAATTGCAACGTCAGCTGGTTGTGGAAAATGGAAATAGAAATACAAGACTCTGGCAATATCTATGTTCTTACTTTAATTCTGGGCCAAGTATATGCCATGGGACATATTAGTGGTGACCTAATTTAACCACCTTATATGGTTTCTTACTCTACAACTTCCAATCTCCACTTATGATGTCAAGCACCACTTTCACTTAAATTAGAGGATTTATGTTGTTGGATACGTATGGCCACACACTTGCAAGCTCATTCTGCAACAAATGTAAAAGTAGCTCAATTACACTGTGACTTCAGAAAAAAGACCAACTCTCACTTGCTATAACGTGAATGAGGAGTTGATCTAATGATTTTATTGTTGATTTTCAATCTATAGATTCCAAGTTAGAATTGAAAGGAGGGTTATCCATTTTCCTGATAGGCCAACTTTCAATAGCATGGGTAAATTGAAAGTGTGAATTGGGTTGCAGATAATTAGCGAGACGGTCGACATTGACTATTAGTGAAAGTTGCCATTGATTTTTGTGAGATTGTTAGTTGTTGTTATACTTATATTGTTTAAAATACATATTTTATTTTTATTTTTTGCATACATGATTTCTGTTAAATTGAGATTTTTTTTTAGGAAACCGATTATTAGTTGATATTCCCGCAAGTATTCGAATTTGGAAGTCTTACAAATTTAATCTATAGAATTTGTCTTTTGCACAACCATTTCCAAGGCCCCATTCCAGAAGCCACTCGACAATATCAACTCCCAGTTTAAATGGCCCAGTCCAGTTGAACTGGGGCCTGCTCATTTTCGTCAAGATCCATGGCATTTATTAAATTAATTGGGTTTAAATTGCACAAAGCCCAATTCATTTACAAATTTCAATAAGTCTAAGCCCATTTTTCCGCAAAACGAAGGATAAAACGCTTCGTCGACCGAGGTATCCCGAGGTGGCGTCTATTTCTCGCTGGCGTCCCTAAAAGCTCCACGTGTTCCAAACGACGGACCGACGAACCTCCACGTGGCTTGTGAAAGCCTAACTTTCACAGCTCTTTCGCTTCCTCCAGAAACCCCACCCTCCCTTCCTCCCCACAGTTCAAAACGTCGTCAGAAAATGCGCCGGTTCGGCTCTTTCAAACCCTTCGTCGCCGCCATCGGCCACCGCTCCCACTCCAGCGCCGTGAAATCCGCCGGGCCCCTCGCCTCCCTCCTTAAATCTCGATCTGTAATCCGCTTCTCCGGCCCCGACACCATCAAATTCCTTCAAGGTCTGCTCACCAACGATGTCCGGAAATTCGGTGAGCCGCCGCACGAGCGGACTTCGACCGTCCCCACTCCGAACATGCCCTCCGTCTCCGAGCCGCCGATGTACGCCGCGCTGCTGACTCCCCAGGGCCGGTTTCTGTACGATTTCTTTCTCTACAGGCACGCAAAGGAGGCTGAGAAGCTTGACCCGACGGGTTCGGGTCCCGGGTCGGGATCCACTGAGTCGACCGAATTGTTCGCCGATGTAGATGCTTCCGATCTTGATGAGCTCTTGCAAACATTGAAAAGGTCAGCTCCCGTTTTCCCTTTGGGTTGGTTACTCTGGAGTGATTGTACACCATTGGATTATCTTGGTGCTTTGTAGGGGAGTTTCTTCCGTTAGGTGTAGAGTTCTTTAACCTTTCTGAATGCTCCTCATTGTGTTGTGGAAATGGTGGTAGATTGATGATGATGTTGAGGAGCTATGCTTGGTGGTAATGATTTTACAGGTACCGGCTAAGGTCTAAGGTTGAGATTGAGAATGTAGGGGAAGACTTTCAGTGCTGGCAGCGATTCGGGGGTGATATCGGCGAGAAATCTAGTGAAGTAGAAGATCCAGGGACAGCAAGTCTTGGATGGGGATCTGGTGTTGATCTTGCTGGTATTTCAGCTTCACATGGCAGTGATGGTGGATGGCAGTGGTTCAAGGATCCTAGACTGGATTGCCTTGGTTTGAGAGGGATCTTCCCAACTAATACAGTCCGTGAGTATTTCGTATTATCAGGACATATGTTAATTGATATCGAGCAGCCTGATGCTTAGTTGACAGAACTGCTGATTCTACTGCAGCACCATTGGTTGAAGCTGATAAGGAAACGAATGAGGAAAACTACTTACTATGGAGAATCGAGAATGGAATCGCAGAAGGCTCATCCGAGATACCCAAAGGCGAGGCGATTCCTCTTGAGTTCAACCTCGTGGGATTAAATGCAATAAGCTTTGATAAAGGTTGCTATGTGGGTCAGGAACTTGTGGCCAGGACACACCACAGAGGGGTCATTCGTAAACGCTTGGTTCCTTTGAAGTTCGTTAATGACGATGGAAAAGGTTTAGACTCATGTTTAATCAGTGGTTTGCTCTAGTACAATTGGATAGCTATTTTCTGCTAATGTATTACTACATCCCTATGTTTTTTTTCTTCTCCCCAGAGGTGGAACAGCGAGTTTCTGCTGGTTCTCAAGTGATGGACGCCGGATCAGGCAAAAAAATAGGATCCGTGACGACAGCAATTGGTAGCCGAGGGCTCGGTCTATTGAGATTGGATGATGCATTCAAAGGATCTGGTTCTTTGGCCGTAGAGGGTCAAAACGATGTGAAGGTCGAAGCTTTAGACCGAAATGGTGGCCTCATGAATGGGTTCCAGAGCATCATCAACAGAGTGCAGTAGCTTAGAATGCTAACATATAAGATGTAGACTAGTAAACTCCTCTGCCTCTCCTGTTTTATGAACTCACGAAGAATCTTTATACTGCTCTGCACTCTGTTGATGAAACTTGTTTTGCATTCCTTTGTTTACATGGAAATAAAGTTGGCGCATAGCTTAGCCAAGAATTGTTGTACTGAAACTCTATTCTCGTTGTTTTCTTTCACCAAGAATCTAGAAGCTTTGTAGAAGTTTATATCATATCATGTTTTTACTTTTTGTTACAGCAGCAAACCCTATCTTTTGTATGGCCAAGCGATATATTTGTATGAAAAACGGAATTGTGTGCACAATCCACCTTCACAAATGCACAATCCAAACAACTCTTTACATAATAACGTGGATGGATGACCAATCTAAACATTGAAACTATCTTTCATCCATCAGCTAAACTCTGTTTTTCATCTTTTTCTCTTCTCACCAAGATCATTGAAGGGTACAGCAAACAAATATGATGCAAATCAAGAAGAAGCAAGTTCGTGGACTCTGTTCAGCTCTTCAATCACTGCTTCCATGTCTGGCCGTTCCTCTGGCAGCTCGTGAGTGCAACGAAGAGCAATGCGTGCCAGCTTCCCAGCCTCATGCTCCGAGAATTTCCCCTGTATGCTTTTGTCGATGAAATCTTCGTATTGACATGAAGCAGCGGCCACCCTCATGGAGGTAGGGAGCATGCTTCTTCCACAGAGGATTTGGAGGACGATGGCTCCAAATGCGTAGACGTCGCTCTTCTCCGTGAAGCTTCCAGTTGTTATGTACTCTGGAGCCAGATACCCCATTGCTGCACTTGTTTTCAGAGTCAAGAAAATGATGTCATCTGCTAGAAGTTTGGGAAGCCCTGAATCGGCGATCAACGGGTTGAACTGTCGGTCGAGCAGAATCTTCGCCACCGATATGCTCCGGTGGATGATCCCTGGCCGGCTTCCTTCTGTTCTGTGCAGATAACCAAGGCCTGTTCAAAACAATAAGAGAGACAAAATGCAGGGATTCATTGGCCGTTGCGAATTGATTGTTGAATGTAAGGAATATTGTTAGGAAAACCAAAAAAAATTGTACCTTTAGCAATGCCATCGATGATGGAAACCCTAGTGGACCAATCAAGCACCAACCCACTCCCTTCCTCTGCTTCAAGATATTTCGAAAGCTTCCCTCTTGGAGCAAAATCATAAACCAGGTAACATTCACCTCTCCCCCTCGAGCAACAGAATCCTCTCAACCTGACCAGGTTATCATGCCGCAAGGAAGTAAGCAAGCTCATTCCTTTTGCAAACTCGGAATCCTCCGACTTGCAGCTTGTCATGTTGATCACCCTGATTGCCACGACAGACCCATCTCTCAGTACTCCTCTGTAGACAGAGGAGAAGCTACCTTTCCCCAACAGATTCGCTTCAGAGAAACAGAGTGTGGCAGACTCGATCTCTTCTAAATTGAACATGAAGCTGTTGAGATTCTGATTTTCTTCCGGTAAATGAAACCCATTGGGATACTCCAGGCTCACTAGTGGAGAAATGCTGCTCCCCCTCTGGAATTCCTTCTTGGTCTGATCGCTGCTCGAACGGCGGCTGTCAGGAGACTCGGATACGTTCCCAATCCTCTGTTTTTGCCTCCGGTATCGGAAAACGATCACAAAACATAAGCTGATGAGTGAGATCGTGATGATTATTACTCCGGCGACTATTGCGACCTGTGGGAGCTTGAGGGAAGATTTGGACTTGGATTTGGATTGTGATTTGGGCTCAACGATCACCGGCTTCTCCTCCGGGGTTTGTCTCGACAATGTATCGTTTATTAGAGGTCCCGACTGGCCGCCGATTTGGTTGATGTTCACATTGTCGAAAGCAGAGCATTGTCTTAGTCCCGGAATCCCATTTCCGCATAAACCTCTGTTGTTCTCGAATTGGAAACTTTCGTTCATTCTCTGTAAAGCTTCATAATAAGCGGGATTCTTAGAAGTCAGTTTTGCTCTAAACGGAGTACTAAATGGGAAGGACAAGATAGAAAGAAACAGGGGAGTATATACCAGAAGGGACGATTCCTGAGAGGGAATTGTTTCTGACATCCAGAAGCTCCAGTTGCGTGATTTGAGCTACTCCCATTGGGATTCCGCCGGACAAAGAGTTGAACCCCAAATCCAGCCTGGTCAAAGTTAAGGAGTTGGATAAACTGGAAGGAATTTCGCCGGTTAGCTTGTTGTGCTGCAATGCTACAACGCTCAGCTTCTTCAAGGAGCCAATCGCCGAAGGTATATTCCCTGTCAGCTGGTTGCAGCACAGATCCATAACTATCCACCCAAAAAGATAACATTTTCGTGAGATTCTGTATTAAAGCTGGAATCTTGGAGAAGAAAGCCGACAAGAAAAGGAAGAAATTTTTGACAGACCTTGTAAGGCTGCCATGTTGCCGATCTGTGGAGGTATGGTTCCAGATAGATTGTTGACATTCAGGTAAAGATCAGAAAGCTCTGCGAGATTTGTTAGCTCTCTGGGGATTTCCCCAGAAAGGGAATTGTAGTGCAAGTAGAGGCCGGATAAGCATTTGAGCTCGGCGATGGCAGTGGAGAGTGTACCAGAGAGACCTTTTCCTTGTAAGGAGATGTTGGCAACTTTGCGATGCTCGTTGCAGGCGACGCCTTCGAATGAACCGGTACAAGGGTCGCCGGTGGGGTTCCACGATCTTAATAGCTTGTTGGTTGGGTCGAGTGTCGATTTCAGCTCCATTAAAGCTCGTAGCTCGGTGTTTGCGGAAGCGAGGTGAGGGGTCAAACATAGTGAGAGTAAGAGCAGACCCATGGAGAAGAAGGGGGAAAGAGAGAGACCCATGATTTTGTTTTTTTGTTTCTGTTCAAATTCAAGGATGGGTTCTTTCTTTTGCTTGGATTTGTCTCACTGGGAACTAGGACGAGAATATGCAGAGGCCATTGCTCCGTTTCTGTTGTGTGCGAAATTGAAGATGGCTGGAGCAGAGTGCTCTGTTTCTGTTGTGTGAGGAATTGAAGATGGAGAACTGGAGCAGAGTTGAATGTGTGTGGAAGATGGGGTTGCTGGTTTTTGGGGTTTTGCGGGGATTCGGAGATGGCGGATGGTGGGGAGAAGATTAGTGAAGGATGTGAGAATGGAAGACAGAAGGAAACAGAAAGCGGAGAAAAAGTTGTTTGTAGTGGAAGTGGAAAAGCAAGTTAAGAAACAACGACTTTTTTGGAGGGCTCTAATGCCACATTCACATTTTGGAATTTAATGTCGGTTTTGTTGTTTGCTATCATTTTTTCACTTTGTTCTATGGATTTATTTATTTATTTTTTTGTTGTTGAAAACTGGTACTAAATTAAAATGGTATATGTAATGTGATAATCTAAATCTGTCTCGTGATTATGATAATTGAGATGAATTGCTGCAAAATTATTCTCCCGTTGGACATAAAAAAAAATACAGAAAATTTCACTCAAATACATGAATCATTGTAATGTAGACGTACACATATGAAAGATATATGTGATTAACATATCGGATGACATAATTATAAGATCCGTCGATAAAACTTCTTCGACGAACTATATTCCGCAAACCATTTCAAAATCATGTACTTGTCAATTTAGTTCTAGTAACACAATTATGTATAACTTTTGCGACCAACACATAACCTGGTATGGATAAGTATTGACACCAAATGCTATATCATCATCAAAATTTGTAATTTAAAAAGGTCCTAAGAAACAAAAGGCTAAGGAAGGGATAATGACATGGAAGTAGCATTGGCTCATTGCACATTTGTTAGATTTTGGGGGTACGTGTTGGATGGGAAACTTGAGATAATGGCCAGAAAGGAACCAAAAATGACTGTTCATAGTGAAGTCCAAATCTGCCCCATAATGCGATGCATGTGATTAAGAGAGGAACCAAGGAAAGTGGCCATTATTTGTCTCTTTGTTGGAGAGTTTGGTATTCTTGGAGTAATTTGTATCCCCATAATCTACTTCAAAATTACTATGCTTAAAATTATCCAAATTCTCTTGACAAGGTGATATAAGTTGATGTTTAATTATTATAATTAGGTGTAATTGAATTTGAATTTGATTAATGATTTTTATGCTGACTAGGCAATGACATGACATGTTGACTAACGGTCAATGGAGTTGACCGTCCAAATTGACGGTCAAACTATGTGTCGGGCCAATTGAGTCTATATGCTGCATAGTTGAGACCATGATATTAATTTCTGATACCACGGGTCAAAGTTGATTATATGATTATAGTTCGGGCCAAAATAAGGTATTAACTCTATTACAATCAGGATAAACCCATATTCGCAATGCTAGTTGAAATTTTCACCTCGAGTGAAGGAGGTTGATATTTGTCTCAAATTACAACGTCGAGATCCTTGATCTTTTTTTATGAATGTGTACTTGATTTTATTCATCAAAAGAGTGGAAGGTCGATAAAAGGTGGACTAACTCCAAGAGGACAATGAAGAGAGGAGAATCAATCAAAGAATGAAAGGAAACATAGCGAAAGAGAAACGAAACTAAAAACAAAAGTGTATGTGTTTGCCAATGCGGTGATTCGTGTGATCAATGTAGTAAATATGTCGAAACCATTGATTGATAACTAATTGAGAATTGATCTCCTTATAAAAACAAATCAGACCAAAATGAAGTGTAAACGAATTCACGAGATAATTCAAGTTGATAGTGCAACATAGCTTTACTCACAAACAATTTTGTAGGTTTCAAATCATTGATAGAGAAAAGTGGTGCCTCAACTTTCCCCCTCATATCTTGGTCCCTACTCTTTTAATATTTGGGAGTGGTAACGGGCAAACTTAGCTTATTAGAACATTTGGATCTTGTGTATTTATTATGGTTTGAAAAATATTGGTGGAAGTGGGTCTTTGTTTCGTTCTTTCTCTGCATTATTAATGAAGGAAAACGATGGTGGAAGTCAAGTTTATAGGTTTCCTAATTCCTACTACCGTCGTATGCACACAAACCATGACCATTTGAATATGCATAGGCTAGCTGGTTGACTATTATATCTTTTTGTGCTTCAATCAATGGAATTTAGTAGAGAAAGAAGAAGGAAAAAAATAGACAAGAGTCTTGAAATGGAAAAACATGCACTACAATTGTGGATTTCAAGGGGGAAGCAATTATATAACATGATCAATTAATTATGAACATTTATTTGTCTACGATAATTAACTACTAACATATGATTAGTGGGGTATTAAAAGAATGTATCATTAATTCAGCTTCTAGATGAGTATTTTGGATATAGTCAATCATTAGTGTCATATACATACTTATTTATTGCTGTTAGCTAACCGTGTGGAATGGAATATTGCTTGGTTAACTTTTGTTTCTTCTTATTGGATTCTTCGTACTTTTGTAATTTTTTTTCCTAGCTTGATAGTAAATTTGGTTATTATGGCTTATGGGTAAGTATAACTATTGCGTTTATATACTTTATCGTTTAATAATAAAACTAGTAAACATACGTAATTATTATGACATGTATATCTTGTTCAACGCTCAAACCAGAGTATGTAAATAATTCTATTTTATGACATGTATGTCATGTATTAATACTTATATTTTAATAACATTATGGTACAAAGTGAACGTTATGATATATATACAATTTGTATCTTTACATTTTTCCTATAATTTTTTTTGGGCACCAATTTGAACATGTATCTTAATACTCTGCCTATATATTTTCATTTGTGATGCAAACTAAAATTAGATACATATTTTTATTATATATAAACTTGAAGTAGTGATACTGTTGCATAAATATTTACATTTCGATATCTCAAATTTAATTAAATCACTACTTAGTCATTATAAGTATAATATTCACATTTTGATACCACAAATTTAATTACATCACAACGTAGTTATTATAATGTATATTTTATATTTTGATGCCCAAAATTTAATTTTAAGCTGAATTTGGTTACCCTTGTATAAAATTTATAATTTGATACCCCAAATTTAATTAAATCACAACTTAGTCACTATAATGTATATTTTACATCTGATACCCCACATTTAATTTTATAAATGTAAAATCATTGAACAATTATGTTTTGGTATCTACATTTTATGATATTTTCATACCTACAATTTTTAAAATTTACATATTGGTCCAATTTTTAGATTTCACTTGAATCCATGAATCTAATCTACCAATCCTTTTGAACCAATCCACGAATCCAATCCACCATAACATAAAAGTATAATATTAATGTGAAATATTAAATAAATGATAAAAGAAAAACGACTCTAAAATATTATAAAAGCGAATTTATAAACTCATTTAGTACATTTACGGGGTACTAAGCAAACTTCTACTAACTACATGTAACGAAATATGCAAGTGTCAATAAATAGTTGCGGTGAAAAGGGTTGACTGTTGTATTGACGGCCAACTAAAGAATTGGTTCAAACTTTTCCATCATCTACTTTCTCTTCGTTTCATTTTGACTCGCCTTTCATAACCCGTTTTTATTTCTTTCTTTGCGTTCTTCATCTAACCCTAATTAGTATACTATTTTTATATATTCTAATCACAAGTATGAACAAATCCATACACGACTCACTAACAGTCTAGAGAAAAAAATAATTGAACCATGAACCACTAAATTTTTCAGCTCAATGTCGAGTTTAATTAAAAATAAATATATGTGTTTATTATTTATTATAAATTCGTCAATTTTCACTATGGGATTTGAAGGCGTGAAATTTTAAGCGAGTTCCAGTTTGTATTCCTTTTGCGTCTCTCTAGAGTTTTTCTTTTTTCACCCGTGCTACAATTTTCAACAATTATACATGAAATGTTTAGCTAGATATCTACACATATCAAATAAATATTTTTCATTTTTCCATATAAAATTAAATAATTATCATCTTAAATACATCATCGTAAAATAAATTAAGTCTTAACCATGCAAATTATAGTTATGTACCTAAACTTAATAGATCTTTAGATTTATAACGTAAATTTATTTTTGTGACATATAAGTCCTCACATATTGATGGAACATTACATTTTAGTCCCTAAAATTTTTTTGTATTACATTTTGGTACCTAAATTTTGAATTTATGCAAATAGGTCTAATTTTTGTATGTGTAATTAAAATACACTTGAATAAATGAGTATTCATACCCAACTCATAAACATTTAGATTATGGAAGTAAATATTCATACCTTACCCAAACCCATTTACAAACTTCCAGACTCATATATCCCCTACCCATGAAGGATGGCACTAAGCTGAACGCTAGTCATGCTCTCTGAAATCTCACCGGCGACCGGAAACCTCAACCCTTCTGACAGACCACCAGATCCAGGAACTCCACCATCTCCTGGGCAGAGTAATACAGCCGCGATCTCAGCCACCAATACTGGAGGCCCCACTGCAGGGACCGACTCTATGGCGGTCGACGATCAGCCGAATCAAACTGCAGAAGGATCCTCAAAAACGGGACCTATTTCTTATGCGAATGCAGTCTCCGGGGTGCCTGCTAGCCCTTCGGTGGGGATGTTAGCCTAGACACCGGTAGGCGAACACGATTTAGTAAGTGGTTTTTTCAACGGAGAACCTGAGCTGAAAGTCTCCGACAGTTTTCGATCCAAACTCAGCAAACCTTGGCAGCGATCTCTTGTGGTTCGCACATTAGGGCTACAAATCTCTTTCACCACTTTTAGCAGCAAGCTTCGTGCTCTATGGCGCCCAGCGGGGCCTATGGAAATCATGTTCCTCGGATCGGAATGTTTTATGGTGAAACTCAGCAATGATGTGGACTATTTCCGCGCTCTTACGGAGGGACCTTGGACGATTTTTGATCATTACTTGTTAGTCCAGCAATGGACCCCGGAATTCCGTCTCTCGGACAAACTGCCGAGCTCGATGATCGTCTGGGTTCAACTTCCGGCGTTTCCGGTCCACTTTTATCACAAGGAAGTGCTCTTCTCGCTGGGGAATATGATCGGACGCACCATCAAGCTAGATTACCACACCCTTCATCAGCAGCGGGCAAAATTTGCAAGGATTGCGGTGGAAATTGATCTCTCAAAGCCACTGGTTACACGAATCCGGTTAGACGGAGCCTGGCAATACCTGGAATACGAGAATCTTCCGGTGTGCTGCTTTGAGTGTGGCAAAATCGGCCACACCAAAGAGGTTTGCCCCAATCTGAAACCCCCTTCCCCACAGCTTAGCATAGTGGTGGCCGGAGCTTCGTCGGCGCCGAAGGTGGGGAATACATCGGAGGAGAATTCTGGCTTCGGGCCGTGGATGCTAGTTACGCGTAGATCGCGGCGTGGTAATAGCAACGCAGGAAAAGGAAATTCGGATTCTTTCCAAAAGGAAATTGAGAACCAAGAAAGAGGAGGAAAAGGAAAGGTTACCGCAAAGGAAAGCCACGCTTGCGCTGAACAATCCCACGGAGCTGGAAGTGCAGGATCTCAACGGGTGGAAGGATTTAATGGCGGAGGTAAAATCGGGAAGGAGCGGGCGGCCATGACAAAGAAAAAAGGGAAAGGTGCAGCGGAGACTGCCAATGGAAAAGAAGTGGCGAAAGGAATTCTTGGGCCAGCCCCCCAGAAGCAACAGGCCAGCTCCCAAGGCCCAATAGATGTTCCCCAAAATAGCCGCTCGGCTGATGTTGGGCCGTCGAGCTCTGGCACTAAAAATTTTCAACCTTCTAGCCCACGGAAAGAGCCCAAGTCGGGTTTGGACCAGGCCCCAAATCCCCCCTCCCTGTCCACCGTTCAAGGCACTAAAGGAACGACCATACAGCTAGTTACCTTTTCCCAACCGGAAGAAAAAGTCGGCCAGCAGGTTGGGGAAGCTTCTCCGTCAGCCTCTGCCCGCACCAAAAGCCAGAAAAAGCAACGGAAGAAGCTGAAATCCCCGAGCAAAAATTCGAGACCGGCTGTGACCAAGGCGCTCCAAATTTGGACACCTGTGAAAGAGAAGAAAGGCAAAGCTCGAGCGAAGCTTGCGGCGCTGACGCTACAGGAGATCGAGGCGTGGACAGGGGCGGCCATCCGGGCAGGGGAAAATGAGCTAGCTCAGAACAACCTCGGCGACAGCAACGCGACGACCACCGCGGAGGCCCCCCGACCGCCGTGCCATGATGTTCCCCTTTGGCTGCTCGACAATTTTCTTTCTCCCTTTTCCCCTCTGCTTTCCTTGTTTTTCTGCCATGTCTATTTCCCTTTTGCAAAATTTTAAAATTATTGCCTGGAACATTGGGGGTGCAGGTAGCGCTGCATCAACCAGAGCTCTTAGGCTGATTGTCAAGAATTATAATCCTGATTTTCTTGTTATCTTGGAACCTCAGGTGAGTGGAAGCTCTGCCAACAAAATCTGTGAGCGCATGGGGTTTCCAAACATTATGAGAGTAGAGGCTGATGGGAGGAAAGGAGGCATCTGGCTCTGCTGGAATTCTGCCTCTTTTCAACTTCAAGTTCTTTCTGCCTGCTCTCAGCATCTGTCGGTTATAGTCGCTGCTGGATCTTCCCCAAGATGGCTGTTCACAGCAGTTTATGCTAGCCCCCATCAGTCCCAGCAGCATAGTCTTTGGCGAGCTCTCCTCCACACCAGCCAAACAAACGACCTGCCTTGGCTCCTCTCCGGGGATTTCAATGCTATCATGAAGCCGGAGGAGAAATCAGGCCACGCCTCCCCTTCCACGCTTTACAAGTGCAGAGTTTTCAATGACAGAATCCAGCAGGCTGAGCTTATAGATCTTGGCTTCTCAGGCCCGCGCTTCACTTGGACTAGAGGGGAAAATCCCAACACGTACAAAGCAAGCCGTATCGACCGAAGCCTCTGCAACATCAACTGGAACTCGTGCTTTCCGAATACTACTGTCAAGCACCTACCCCGCCTTCACTCTGATCATCATCCTATCCTTACCACCATTGGAAACCAGGGAGTCCACTCATCCTTTTCCCGCCCTTTTCGTTTTGAGGCTGCTTGGTTAACTAGTGATGTTTTTGACCAGGTTGTTGAGAGGGGATGGGATCACCAGGCTACTCTACCTGCTGCACTTGAGAAGATGGCTTCCAATCTTAACCATTGGAACAAAACTACCTTTGGAAGCATCTTCCACAAGAAGAGAAGACTGATGGCCCGCATCCATGGGATCCAGGAAAGGGTGGCTAATTGTTTCTCTCCAGGGCTCCTCAAGCTTCAAACCAAGTTAGAGAGAGAGTTGGATGAGGTTCTTGAGCAGGAGGAGCTTTTCTGGTTCCAACGATCAAGAGAAAAATGGGTTCAACAGGGAGAACGGAACACTGGTTACTTTCATAACCAGGCGGTCATCCGCAGACGCAGGAACAACATTAGCAGCCTCAAAGGAGCCAATGGAGATTGGATCACGGACCCCCAGGAGCTGGCTGATTTGGTTTTTAACGTGTTTTCTTCACTGTTTGTTCAGGATAACAACAACTATGAAGACCTTATGCCCAGAGGGACTTTCCCCCGCCTTAGCCAAGAAGATCTAGTTGCTCTGTTGAGACCTTTTGGAGCAGAGGACATCCATCGTGCGATCCATGAGATGAAGCCGTTTCAAGCGCCAGGCCCTGATGGCTTCCATGCAGCTTTCTACCAGCGGGAGTGGAAAGTCGTGGGGAAATCCTTGATTAACATGGCTATGGAGTTTTTTAATGCAGGTGGTCTTCCTGATAATGTCACTGATTCGACTGTGGTTCTCATCCCTAAAGTGGAGCACCCGGAGACGGCGTCCCAGCTCAGACCCATATCTCTTAACAATGTCTGCCTGAAAGCCATCACGAAGGCCATTACCAACAGGTTGAAACCTATCATGAGGAAGTTGGTCTCTCCTCGCCAGAGCAGCTTCATCCCCGGACGGCAGACCACAGATAATATCATTGTCCTGCAGGAGGTTCTCCACACTCTGCGGAAGAAGAAAGAAAAAAAGGGAGGGATGGTGATGAAAATCGATCTCGAGAAGGCCTATGACTGCCTGAGGTGGGATTTCCTGAGGGACACCCTCAAGGAGTTGGGTTTACCCAGTTCGTGGATAGGGTGCATCATGTACTGCGTAGAGCACAACAGAATGCGCCTCCTCTGGAACGGCGAGCTGTCTCAACCCATCACCCCTACCAGAGGGGTTCGGCAGGGAGACCCCCTATCCCCTTATCTTTTTGTCTTGTGTATGGAACGTTTGTCCCACAGAATTGATCGGGCTGTTCAGGATAAGCTTTGGCGGCCGCTCAGGCTATCCAAGGACAGCCCGGCTCTCTCTCACCTCTTTTTTGCCGATGATCTGGTTTTGTTTGCAGAAACAGGGGGATCGCAGGTCAGAATTATCAAACAGTGTTTGGATGATTTCTGTAGCAGCTCAGGGCAGAGGGTGAATTTCCACAAGTCGGCTATGTTCGTCTCCGCCAACATCAGCAGACGACAAGCGAGATCCTTGAGCACTCGCATGGAGATTCCTCTAACGGTGGATCTTGGGAGATATCTCGGGGTCATGGCAATTCATGGCAGAGTGACCCGGGGCAGATACCAGGACCTTCTTCTCAAAATTCAAAGAAAACTAGCCCCTTGGAAAGCTAAGCATCTCTCCCTTGCAGCTCGTATGACTCTTGTTAAGTCCATTGCTGCGTCCATTCCTGTTTATCCCATGCAGGTGGAGCTTATGCCCAAGATGGTCTGCAAGTCTTTGGATAGAATTAATCGCGGGTTCCTTTGGGGAGATACAAATGAGAAAAGAAGCTTCACCTTGTGAGATGGCAACAGTTGACCCTTCCAAAGGAGAAGGGAGGACTTGGACTCCGTCCTGCGAGAGAGGTCAACCTAGCAATGTTAGCTAAGTGCGGATGGAGACTCCTGACAGAGAAGGAGACTCTCTGGGCTCAGTTGATGCGATCCAAGTATGGCAAGGGCAAGGATAACCTCGACATTATCAAACCTTTAAAGGGAAGTTCCTTTACTTGGAACAGCATTTCTAAAGCTGGAGATTTGCTGAAAAAAGGTTGTGGGTGGAATATTCATAGAGGAAATCTCACCCACTTCTGTACTGATGTTTGGATTTCGCAGGTTCCTCTTCAGGAAATGGCCACTAGCCCAATCCCGGAAGAGGAGAAAGGCGCTATGGTTGCTGATTACGTGGATGAGGAAGGGTCCTGGCTCACTGAGAAATTCGGAGACTTCCTTCCGGAGAGGGTGGTCCATCTAATAACTGCCCGAGCTGTTGATCCGCTGTCTAGGGAGAACGACGTCCTTTTTTGGCATCCCACCTCGGATGGCAACTTCTCAGCTAAAAGTGCCTACCAACTCACGCAACAATCCACAGCTAGTGAACCAAATAACCTTTGGAAGGCTATCTGGAGTCTCCCAGTTCCGGAGAGAGTCCGTTGCTTCATGTGGGTGGTGGCCCATGATAAGGTGAGTAGTAACGTGCAACGGGTTAAAAGGAAAATTACTTCCTCTCCTTTCTGTTACAGGTGCTCGACTCAGGAAGAGACTACTCTCCACATCTTCAGAGATTGCCCTCCTGCAGCTTTTTTCTGGGCGCGCACTGTCCCCTCGGAGGAACAGGGAGAATTTTTCAGTATGCAGCTCAGGCAGTGGCTGACGAAGAATCTGCAGACTGAAGAGATGACGGGAATTGAGACCCCTTGGAAAGCCTTTTTCAGCATTGCGATTTGGAACCTGTGGAAGAACAGGAATGATGGCGTCTTCAAAGGGAGTGACAAGACTTTATCACCGCCCTCCTTGACCCAGGCAATTAAGATCAAGGCAGCTCTGTGGCATAAAGCTTGGATGGCTCCGCAGGACATCCTCGGGCGCGGCTCTGCACCAGCTCATCGCACGCTCAGAGAAATTGGGTGGACTCCCCCTCCGGCGGGTTGGACAAAGATTAATGTTGATGGCGCAGCTAATGGGACTCAGGGACCGGCAGGAGCAGGCGGCGTGTTGAGGGACCATCTTGGCGGTTGGCTCAAGGGCTTTGTCGTCAACCTGGGAACTTGCTCGGCGGTTCAGGCGGAGCTGTGGGGCATTTATCATGGTTTGGGTGTAGCTTGGCAAGCTGGCAGCAGAACCCTCATCGTGGAATCCGACTCTCAGATGGCTCTACAGCTTATAGAGAAGAGAAATGATTTGGTTCACCCTCAAGCCACTCTTTTGACTGCTATCAGGCGGAGAATAGCTCAAGACTGGGTGGTAAAGCTAGTTCACACTTATCGAGAAGGGAATAGAGTCGCGGACTGGCTCTCGAAGCACAGTCTCGTCTATCCCTACGGTAAATGTGATCTGGATTTACCCCCCCAAGGGCTCACTACTATCCTTGGTGATGATCTCAGAGGTCAAACTTTTCCTAGAAACATCATAAGTACTGTTGACACCTCCCCCTCTCTGTAACTCTCTCTCCCTCCTGTTCCTCTCTCCTTCTGTGGCTTTTTAGCCTCCTGTGAAAGCAAAAAAAAAAAAAAATATCCCCTACCCATAATCAATGGGTTCACTTGGGTTTAGGTAAAATATCATTTAATAGCCAAAATTTTCAACAAAAAAAAAGGATTTGACCTCCATATATCTCTTCTTAGTCAATATCATATTGTCAAGTAAACATTACTAACAAAACTGCTAACAAAAAATTAATTTTAAACTAATAATACTAACAAAGCATTATAACGGGTCACATAATACATGTACATAGCCAACTCCACCGCGCGACACGGCGCGTCATAACCACCTATTTCAACTAATACATTAAAGTACTAATACTTATTAAGATATTAAAATTCCTCATTTCTATTTTGGCTGCCGGCGTTTGATTGCCAGACCCTGTAGTATAGTACAGCTATTTTGTTTCTCTTGCAAAAACTACACTACGTGTCCAAAAGCCAAGCTAAACCTCGGAGTTGGACAGGCAGAGAGCAAAGCCAAAGTGGGATCGACGACATAATAACATCGGATCCCTCCGCTGGAAAGCTCAAACAAACCAAACTTTCTCTCAAGTCATTTTCGTTTTCCTTATCCCCTTTTAATTTGCTCAACAAGAAACAAGAAGGCCAACCAATGCTAACATATAGTGCCAAACCCAAACATATTCAAATATCTTAAGAAAATAGCTTTATCTTGGGAATAAGGCTAAATAAATTATAAATATGTTTGTAACTGTTTTCCAACTCAGTTTACCCCTTGTTTTAAAAGAGCTGTGAACTATTTCAGAGATGGTTACCATCAATGTTGTTTTTCGATTGAAATGTCGAAATTTCGGTAGCAAGCATTGCTTCTACTAAGTAGTGAGAAGTCTCGAAAGTACTTGGAGTTGGCCAATATTGTTAGTTGCACGTACTAAAGAAGCTAGCTAGCTACAAAGATCAAACACAGTAGACATGAATCTCATAAAACATAGAGTTAATACTATAGGGTTAATATCGTTTTATATCCTTCTACTATTGTAAATTAACAAATATATCTCTCAACTATTTTTTAGTATAAATGTATTCATATATTATCGAAACATAACAAACGTAGGCTACCATCTAAAAGTCCGTTAGTTAACCGTTAAAGGGAACTGAAGATGACCAAATTGCCCCTAACTTATTATATAAATTATATTTATGTTCTATTAGAAATAAGACATGAACTATCTCATTAATTTAATTCTCGCAATTAAAAAAATTATCTACTAAGTGAGGCCAATTTGATGATTTTTCGTCTCGTTTAACGATCAACTAACGGAAAAAATCCGGAGAAGGTCTATGCCAGTGTCAGATTCACAATTTCAACAACCCTAACACGCCCGGAAGCACGTTCCTTCCAATCCCCTTATGCCTATTGTCGCCTTCACCTGCCGGTGGCAACCTCAACACCATTTCCCTCTCCTCCCTCTTCGCTTCGGGTGGGGTAGTCTCAAGTCTCAACCTCAATCTTGGTCAAAAAATCCGGAGAAGCTGATTCATTGTTAGTCGGCGGTGGTGGTGGGAGTGGCGAAAGGAGCTGATGTGATGGTTTAGCTTGGAATATGAAGCAATCTCAGCGATATCGATACGACGAGAGGTTTTGTCGCGACGCTTGTTCCTGTCGGGCTGTTCGACTGTAATGGCGGGGAGGAGGTTAAGGAGGGAAGGGAAGACTTTGCCTTTGTTCTTGATTTTGATGGTGGTGATGGATGGGGGAGATGGCGGTGCTGGTGGAGGCTGTGGACGAGGGAAAATCAAGAAATAGGAAGAGAAATCAATTGTGATCTAGCATGGATTTGTCACGTCAAACGGCTAGAGTCAACTTACGTTTGACTGGAAAAAAATTAATGGTTTGACTATTAAATTATTTTAAAAAATATTTGACTATTATTTCGTTAAAACGAAAGGTTTGACTATTATATTGTATTTACCCTTTAATATATATATTAGAAGTAAGAAAGATAGTTCAATTCAAGGTAAAGAATTATGCAAAAGATACCAAATTTTTTCATAAAGTTAGATAATATTGTGAGGAATTATGTTAAGGATAATATAAGATGTTGCTAACATGCCAAACATTGAAAATCATCTTTTCATTGACCAATAGTTGTAAAAGTTTTGTCTTACCAAACCTTTATTTTTCTTTTGATGAATAAGTACAACTTTTTTTTTTTATTGCCTTGGGGGTAAAAGATACCCACTAGTGAACCAATTACAAAGGAAATGATGACTAAAGGGACAAATTGAAAAAATTGGCCCCGACTTCCAATTAGGTATCATGGCGTGGGTAGAAATTAAGCAAAAGGAAGACAAAAATTACATAGACGCAAAGTTAAATCTTGGCCTAAAGTGAATGGGGTCGATTTTGGACCCAGATCTCAAAATATCACAATCATGTCGCACAAAGAAAGAAAGTTGGTTCCCAACTCTTACGTTTGAAAATTGAAATGCAGAGGGGTTAGCACTACTGCCAAAGACAAGTTAATTTTCTACCAAAAAAAAAAGACAAGTTAATTAATTTTTTTTTCATACTAAAGATAACACATTTTATTAAGACAAAGAAAATGTAAGCCACTAGGGCTAGCTGGCTGGTGGAGAGGTGGATTGGCATGTACAGTATCTTGTGGTCGATCCCCGTCTTTGTTAGATTGGTGCTACAACTCTTGAGTAGTACATACCGTCCAGTTATTAAAAACTCGGTTGATGATCGACGATCCGAGTTTAGTTTGTTTGTGATGTCATCAATGTAAAAACCGTGGATAGGGGGTTCATCATCATAAGTGTCGATTTGACTTGATCGGACTATCAGCTGCTACGACTGGATTAGTCGGAGGTCTCGCTGCCCGGTCAGCGAGTGGGGTCTAGGGGCAATGCCCCCAGGCCGCGGTGTATGGGCACAATGTTATTTGGGTTTGGATTCTAGACCTGGTCTGTAACCGTTTCCTTTTGCCAGATCGGATTAGGTTTAGACCCACATGGAGAAGTATTATAAATACTTCTCATACTCCTCTGTAATCTTTAATCTTCTCGATATAGTGAAACTGGCTCTCTCTCGCCCGTGGACTAGCTAACACACGTCGTGTTAGTGAACCACGTAAATCGTGTGTCTGTGTTTTTTGATTCTCGCTTTCGTATTCTTGCTTTATCGATTCCGGCGATTTCCCGATCGGTAGCAGCGCGTTTATAACAATAAGAAAAAATCACGATAAGGACCATCGATGTAAAACAAATTCAAGAACATAAACACAATACGAAGCAATAAATACATAACTAAATTTAAAGGTTTCTTCGTATCATTAAACGAATGAATCTTAAGACTTGGGAGCATGCACGCGGTGGCGAATACATGTAGAACACCCCTAAATTTTGGAAAAACGATTATTCAACCTCTGATAGTAGTTTGTGTATGGATAAAGAAAATTAAGTAGTAGCGGGATACCCTTAAATTTTGGGGAAAAGGTTGACCTAACTACCTGTAGTAATTTACGTACTGGTACAAATAATATCTAAGTCATAGTCTATGTGATTTTAACTTGGCACACTGCTACTATTGTTAAATATATTTTCATTTAGTCTATAACTCATTTGTTGTTGTATTTTAGATCTAAATATAATAGTAAAAGGCTATTTTTATACCAAAATTTTCAAAACCTAACGATTAAACCCAATTACGGACTACCCTTGTCCAATACGATCTACGTCGAGAGAGATTTGTTGAGCAGTATAGACACCAAATGTATTTTACCATTTTTTTCATAATCCTTAACACGTATGTACTTTTATTATAATTTTTACTAGTCGGATATTTTCAAATTTAATAATTATATAATTTAAATTTTAAGTACATTTAATTTTTGAAAGAGGACACCGAGCCGCCACTACATGCAGGTAGAGTTTTCTATGATCAAAATATGACGTGATTTTGACTTATTGATCTTTAACATTAATATTTTTACGGGATTAAACATTAACATTTTTTTTTAATGTTGTTGGGTAATTTCATTAGAGGTCATTTGGTTTTTGTGATAGTTTGGTTGGGATAGTTACAATGCATGTATTGTTCACAATGTTTTTATTTTTTATTTTTCTGCACAAACAATACATGCATTGTTTGCTTGATGTGATGGAAACTATCACTCAAAATAAGTGATAGTACTAGCTCTACTAAAATTTAAGATTGTTGAGATAGTTTTGAAGAGATTGTTGTGTCCTTTTTTGTTCCAAGTATACCCCTAGTTATATATATATACCTTCTCATAAAAGCAAGTGCAAAAGTGACATTTCTCACAAAAAGTAATACAACATGTTGAATACTAAAAGAACTATCACCAAAATCAAACAATGTAAAGTACATTACATCATTTTCTTTAATTACATGTATATTACAATACATGACCACAATGCATTGATATAAGTATCACCAAAACCAAACAAATTCTAAAATGAAAAACGGTGTACAGAGTTAAACATTTTATTTAAACACGTCTTTGCAAGCTTCGTTTATTGCTCCAACTGCTCAGGAGATTAGTGTTGAAAATTAAAGCAACATAGACACGATGACTTTGGTTTATGGTCTGGCATCCATTTAACCTGCGACGGAAAAGTCATTAAAGAAGAAGTAGAAAAAATTATCCTCTTTCTATAGCAAGTTAAATTCTTCAGATATCAACCTAGAGTGCTCCAACTTTAGAGTGAGATTTGTGGCAATGTGGAATTATTGTCATGGCTTTGAACGACCCAACAAATAATCAATTTTATAATTTATTTCATCATATAGTTAACAAAAATATAAATTTGAGTATATGCATTTCAAAGTCACCATGATTTGGACAAAACAATCGACCACATTCACAAAACGATTGATGGGATGGCAAATAAGGTTGTCATGAGTCAAATGAGTATAAAAATGGGTCGATACGAGTTAATTTCGATTTAACCATCGACCCATAAGGCCATAACCCAATTGCTTGACCAGATCGAAGATCCAAATCCAGATTAACAACCTAACTGTTAAGCAGCCCAATTGGATTGGGCCCTTGAGACCGAAAACCCCATTTTATTTCAAGATTAAAATATCTGGATCAGCCACAACTCACACATCACTCCTTGGGCCCTCCACTCCTCAAGCCCACCATGTTTTATCCGGCCCTGTTTCCAGCGAGATATCTGCGCTGCAAAAGTAAACTTCAAGCGCAGCCGTTTCATTATCTCTCTCTCTCTCCCTCCTCTCGAACCTGCCATACGTTTTTATTCCTTTTTCCCCCAACCTCGCCAAATCATTCGTTCAGAAAAAGCTTACAAAAGAGACAGAGTCTCCATTTCCCCAGGCCAATTTCCGCTTCTGTGCGAGAAAGCAAGAGCCCGATCGGAGACCCGCAAACCCGAACCGGAAGAAAGAAACATGGGCAAGGATCTCAGCGACGACCAGGTCCACTCGATGAAGGAGGCCTTCGTCCTCTTCGACACCGACGGCGACGGCAAAATCGCCCCCTCTGAGCTCGGGATCCTGATGCGCTCTCTGGGCGGGAACCCAACCCAGGCCCAGCTCAAGGCCATCGTCGCGGAGGAGAAGCTAACCGCTCCTTTCGATTTCCCGAGGTTCCTCGACATCATGGGGAAGCACATGAAGACCGAGCCCTTCGATCGACAGCTCCGCGACGCCTTCAAGGTGCTCGACAAGGATTCCACTGGGTTCGTCTCCGTTCAGGATCTGCGTCACATCTTGACCAGCATTGGGGAGAAGCTGGAGCCGGCGGAGTTCGACGAGTGGATCCGGGAGGTGGACGTCGGGTCGGATGGGAAGATCAAGTACGAGGATTTCATTGCGAGGATGGTTGCGAAGTGAAGAAACGAAAGACCCTTCGCTGTAATGGATTGCGGTAAAGGGAATTGGGTTCTTTGTCTTGTTTGTTTGTCGATTCTGCTTTTCTGAAGTAATCTGGCTTAAGATTTCGCTTCCTTTTTGTTTGTGATTTGGAGAGGAGAAATTAGGGTTTGCTTGTTTGTTTGGGCATTTCGATGTGGTGGATGACTGACAGTATGTGTTGAATTTGAATTTGATGAAGGAATGCTGCACCTCTCTGTTGAGCATTTTGGGGTTTTCTTTGGTTTTTGCGTTTTGATACTATGTTCCCTTAATGGGTAGTCTACATCTGGTATTTCAAATGGGAATCCAATTGTATTAACGCCTTTGCTAAATCTCTGGCTCTTTTATTAAGATCTGGAAATCCTTTACCCAGTGGGGTTTGTCTATTCATATTTCTTGTACAATTTCCCTCTTATGGAAGTTACTTGGTTGCATGCGAAGGACTTCTTGTTCTTAGCTCCATGTGTGCGGCTGCACATAGTCAAGTATTCTTGCCACGGTTTTGATATGCAAAGTGGTGTGCATTCAATGATAACTGGCCAGCTTGTTGTTTGGTGGAGAGAATGATGAACTAGTTTTGTACACTGGTGTAGTAACTTTCAAAGCATGACAATTATACAGGGGTGCATCTGGTCCACTGGAGTTAAGGTTGTCCTTGAGAATATTTGTTTGTGTAATGTGTCCTTTCTGTTCCCAAGTTTGTGAAGCAGTTACCGGACTGCTAATTGACATCTTGTAGTTACTGTAAGATAGACTCTGACTGAACCATAGAGCGCCTGGTTACTCTGCTTGTGTTATGTATCAGTAGCCATGTTGCAAAGTTGGTATGGATGAGGGATTACTAGGGTGTCAATGTTATCCAGTGTGCTGCAGTCGAAGAACTGGTAATCAAATGCCAGGATGAAACTTGTGCAAGTTTGTGCATGTAAATATCTGGTGAAGTGCTGATGGCTTTTAATCAGCTATCATCGCTCTTATGGGGTGTTGGCCTGTTCTGAGTTCTGACCTACTGGTTGATTCTGTATCATGTTTGTGATGATTGTCAGCTCAGCATTTGTGAGTTATTCATTTAATTAGCTGCGGGATTGGTTCCAGTCAGCAATCATTCTCTAGGGTAATGTCAGTCATGTCTGGTGTTTGCTGCAGCTGGGCTGTTTTCAACTTTTGTTGATTCTGCATTCTCTTATGTAGAGCATTCAAGCTTCATATCATGCTTTGTAAACTTGTGAGTTGTTAGATTCTAATGCACGGCTTGCCAAAGACGGTAAGAGCAAATCACTTTTGTTATGGTAGAGACTAGAGAGCTTAATGCTCGAAAGTTATGAATGTGTAGGCATAACGACGGACCATTACTCTGCCTCTGAGGTTACTTCTGGCCTGGGTTTATTAAGCCTATTTTGGTTGCTTCTCCATTCTCCTTGTCTAGAGCATTTAAGTTGAATAAAATGTTTCCTCACTGGTGCATCACAGTCAGTTTACTGCTGCCTTGTGGTCTGATTCCATTGTTTATGTGCCTAGTCAACTAATTTGCAATTGCTTCAATATCACTTATCATAAATCAGCCATCCCAAAGCAGTTGTTTCACCTCCAATTTGCAATAGTTATGTTGCCAGCGGCTCATAATCCCCCTTTTTCCCCCTATATCTATAACACTCCATTATCTTATCATGTTCCTACTACTTAAATGATTGAAGCCGACTCAGAAGGCCGGCAAACCGGCAGGTCCTCCTCGAACACCGGCCGAGCCGTCAGAATTGGATTCCGTTCAAAGAAGTTCACCGGCTTAAGCTGGAAGCTGGCCGCAACAGTGGGCATCACCGGGAAATCCTCTTGACATGGAACGTGATGAAATCCCAATGTGTACCATAGAACGACGTCCCTGTCCTCAATTGCCCTGTTCCTGTAACACAAACCAAACAACAGAATTTTTAGCTACCCCTCAGCTCTTAACAATACTTCTCATGTCGTCGCCTTGCCAAATGCCAAGTACCTCTGAGACCAAACATCCAAGGTGTCATCTCCATGACTCTGGTACACCAGAAGTCCTCCGGCCCATAGCTCGCTCCGATTATAGGGTGTCACCCATATCTGAAAACATGTCTCTGTTAGCACTACTCGTCATTCGTATCGAAATTCAAATCATATTTTACATATCTTTTCACCTGATTGTTAGTGAAAGCGCTCCTCAGTTGAGGAGGGTCCGAGTGATCGAGCAGGCTAGCAGCATTCCCTCCAGGAACAACTTTGTAACCCGAAGGGTTCCCCAACCTCGACATCCTCGAAGGGTTCACCACATGGAACTCGGAAGGATCGTAAAGGCTCAGCTTGATTCGAGCATCATCCTCCGTCTTGGCGACATGTCTCTTGGGTTTCAGATAGCTTTTCCTCGGGGTTTTCCCTTCCACATTCTCTTCCTTCACCAGGTTCACCTTCACGAACGTGTTGTTTGGCCCGTCGACATCCATGTCGAGGTGGAACGTGATGAAGTGGTCATGAACTACTCCGATCGCATTCTCCGAAACTAACGGTCCCATCTCATCCTGGTTCTGGACTTGGTTCATGTTGTCATGCACAGTCCCTTTCACCATCAGCATTCCTGATAGAGATACCTGTAACAACCAACCGAATTTAACGTCGTTAGGAGAAAGAGCTACATGATTAGGTGCTAGTATAGTAGTAATTAGCAGTTTACAGTGATCTTGATCAAGCCATCGGTCTGAAATTCCCAATCAAATGTGTAGTCGTAGTTTCCAACTGATGCAGCCATTCGAGCCACCAGTGTGACCTTAGCTCTAGCTTCCCTTAACTGCAACATTGCACGATCCTCAATTAAACTTGTTGGGGGCAGAATTGTAGTAGTTACTTTTTAATTCCGGCTGTCAATTACGTACCTCTTGACCGCCGGAGCTAACAGTGAGCTCGGAATGTCTCCAGGCGGCGTCGCCGGCGTAGCGTTCGAACAAGCAGATCATGTTGCTCTGAACAAACGGCTGCCCATCCGCTGACACGAAAATCCCGTCCATGTAATAAGCATTTCGAGGGCAATCGTTCAGAGGAACAAGCGGCATCGCCGTGGCGCCCAACCCGAACTCGCCGGCGTCCATGTACGACTTAAAGTACCATCCTTCGTCGGCGTCCATGTACGGCACGAAAAGCTCCGACGGGAACCCTTTGTACATCACGCTCCTCGCCGCCCCTGTTTCGGAGTCCCGAACCACGACCCGGGACACTACCAATCCGGCCCGCTGATCCGGCTTCAAGTGAAATTCCCAATTTGCCCACTTCACCAAATGTCCGTCCGTCACAGTGAAGCTGGGCCCACGCGGCTGTTCCATCGAAATCGGGTTGATCCGCTCCATCTCCGGCGGCTTGTTCCCGGGTCGGAATCTGTAATCGGTGTTGGCTCTGCCGGGGATCGGAATCCCTTTCCCCGTGTCGGAGAACTGGACGACTTCTCGCCGATCAACATCGACGGTCATGACCAGCCCTTCGAGCGGCCTCATGTAGAAATTGGGCGTCCCCTGTTTGGAGAAGCAGAGCACCTTCAAGATCCGCTTCCCTTCCTCGTCGGGTCCGAACCAGCCCGGCGAGGGCGAGATGCAGGACAGATTCGCCACCGAGAGTCCGCGAGCAGCGGCGGATGCCTCCAATTCTGGGTACGAAACCGCCGTCTGCACCGCCGCCACGACGTCCTCCATCGTCAGCATAGGGTAACCCGACCCGGAACTGATCTCGTGGGTCTCGACCCGGCCCGAGTCGAGGTCAATCGTGAGCAGGTGCGACTGATTGTCCAGCAGTGCGATGACGAATGCCTTCCTGGACGGAATCGGGTCGCCCGATTTCCACCCGAGGACCCGCGATTTGTCCGGTTCGTCGAGGGACATGGATTGAATCGAAGGGAAGTGATGGAGAAAAGGTTGGTAGGAGGAGAGAATCGATCGGACACGGTGAATTTCGCCGACGGTGAGCGGGTCGAGCGGGTTGCGGGCGGTGGCGGAGTTGTGGTTCCTGGGCGGCGGCGATAGGGGTTCGGCAGGCGGGGGAGATATTGAGGTAAGGGACTTGGGAGGGAACTGGGTCCGGCGGCCGGCGGAGTCGCCACCGCCGGAAAGGTTGTGGAGCGGGTTCCAAGGGGAGAGGAGGAAGAAAAGAAGTAGAGGTACCAGCAAGAATAGAAATGGAAGGCGGAGAGCGGAAGAAGAAATCTCCATGTCGACGGAGCCTGAAGGTTTTGAGTGTTCTCGGAGTGAAAGAGGAGATCTGCGCTGAATGATGGAATTTTCATAAGAAGTGTGGACTTCAATTATAGCCTCCGTAGACCGACTGAGCGACTCTGTGACCGTAACTTTGTAACTGTTCTATCTCCGCCATTTTTTTTCCAGGGGCGGAATAATTGAATTGAATAATTTATTTTGTTGTCCTCTGAACACGTAGGGGTCGTTTGATTTTGGTATGATTTTAATCAATGTATTGTTAACAACATGCATTGTAATATATATGCAATTAAGAAAAATAATATAATATACTTTATATTGTTTGATTTTCGTGATAGTTCCTTTAGTATTCAATATGTCGTTTAATTCTGGTGATATTTAAATCAATGCAGTGTGGTTAATGCAAGTATTGTAATATATATGCAATTTAGGAAAATGATGTAATGTACTCAACAATCTCAAGTTTTAGTAGATATAGTCCATCACATCAAGCAAACAATGCATGTATTGTTTGTGCATGAAATTCAAAAAAACCATGCATTATGGACAATACATGCATTGTAACTATCCCAATCAAACAATCACCAAAACTAAACGACCCTAGTAGATTTTCTGTGTCCCCCCACAAATCGTTCTAAAGTAAATTGCGACAGTTATTCAAATTTCGAGTTATCGATGAAAGGGTCGTTTTTAAAACAAAATAAACAACTCTGTTAGTGGGACGAAGAGCACAAACAATTTGAATAAACAAAAAGGAAGTCTTAAACAATCGAACTTCTTCTAGAATCGCACTCACACAATCGTGGTGAACATTGCCCTCCGATATGCCTTGCGAACTACCAGTTGCGAATCTTCATAGAATCAAATATTATAGAGTCCATGATTTAAACACCAAACCATTGCATATGTTAGTGCCAAGACTTTCATTAGGAAAGGAACCTCCATACCTTTGTAAAACTTACCGAACACAAAAGCTAGGGAGGAGGTACTTGTGAACCCCGCAAAACCCACACTGCCACCTACATCCGGCAAAGGGCATCGTCGAAACGCACGAACAGCCCGCCAGACGTGCACGGCCACAAGAGTCCGTGGAGGCCGGAGGGTGTTATCGTGAAGCCCCAATGCACTATTGAATATGAGCACAAAATTGACGAAAGAGAGTGTCAGATAGATATTCAGACAATTTTATATTTATTTATGTCACATTGATGTTCATTTGTGTCATAGTTATTCACGCAAAATGTAGGATTATTGATGCATCTTGGTATTTATTTACATTGATTTTTTTTTAAAGATGATGTTCATTAATATGACTGGGCTAAGCCTACAAAGGAGTAGTACAAGTGAAACAAACAAACTAAGGATGGAAAGAAACTAAACACAAACAAGGCCCACAGAAAAACCCAAAAGCCCAGTAGGGCCCAGGCTCATGGCCAAAATAAAGGATGAGCCCCCAAACCCTAGTCGTCAGTGCCCTCTCTGTCAACCTCCACCACCGCGGGCCACCGACCCATTGAAGAGGATGTCGCGAGCCGCGCACGAGGCCAGGACCTCACCCAACCCAGGAGACGAGAGGAGGAGGAAACACCTCCAACCAACTCACCTCGGGTCGATCACCGCCTGCAACCCACCGACACGCCAAGGGAAACAAAAGAACCGGATGACCGGTGGAAGAGACCGAGAGTTAGAATACCACTGTCTTCAAGCTCTCCCAACCGGATCCACGCCAAGGGCTGCATCTCCGACTCGCCAAGAACTGCAAGGCAAAGACAAGAAGCTAAACCAAGATGGGAAGAGGAGAAGAGAAGTTGGGTCTACGTCAGATCCGACCTCGTCGCATCAAGAACCGTGCAAACATCTTCAGATCTGGAAACCAAATCGAAGGACAAAACAACATCCAACCACATAAGGGCCAAGAACAGAACCCACACAGGGTTGAAAAGATGCCAAAAAAGGATGAAAAACAGAGCACGAGATGCAGGGGGAAGAACACTGAAAATCAAGAAAATATCAAGGAAAAGCAAGATGGAAAGTCAGAGAGGCGGAGGGCTGCCGCCGGTCGACGAAGTAGCACCGGCAGCAGCCCCATGAAAGCTTGGACAAAATTGTTAGAGAGAAGGTAGAAAATTTGAAAAACAAGAGAGAAGGAAAATAGATGTTACATTGTAAAATTGATTTTTAAAATTTGAAATATATAAAAAATAAGAGAATTTATTCACATCGATGTTGTCATTCATTCATGCCGTTGTAAAATTGATTTTTAAAATTTGAAATATGTTAAAATGAAAGTCATTGCGTATATCATCATCCATGCAACAATTTTTTTAATTAAACTCTATAAAATATGATCAATATAAATTATTAAAATTAAAAAATTAGAATTTAATTTACGTGTGTAACAGTAATTATTACATGAATAATTAACAAATGGTATAAATGAACTCGATGAATTAGATGCCGTAACTCATATAGAGACAACAAACCTTTACCATAAAGTGAAACTTCGTTTCTTCTTCGTTGAGGCCTGAGGGTGATAGTCTCGTGAGTTTGTCTTCATGTCTTGTCCTGTATGTATCAGGTGAAATATTATTAGAGAGGGAGTGTACACTATGTCATTAGCTTCATATTTTTCCTTCTCTATTATTGTAATCGGCGGCAGATCTAGGACAGGGTAGAGCACTGGGCCATTTTTGTAAAAAGACGGAGATGGCTGGCCGTAACGTGAAAAACACTGAAACGAATACAAAAATCGGAAATTATAAGTGTTATACTTTACTAGCTCGAGATCCAAAGGAGGGTTGGGCCGCGCCCCCTGGATCCGCTGCTGCTTGTAATTAAGAGAAAATTTTAATTTTAATTGAAAGAGTATGCATCGAGAGTACTATCAGGGTTACCACCCAACAACTGAAAAATATGAGTTTGGTCATTGCCTTATTAGTAGCGGCAGATCCAGAACAAATTAGAGCATTGGGCCGCATTTAAAAACGGTGGAGAGGGCTGGGCCATTACCTTATAAACATTGAAATATATACCAAAATCAAAAATTTACAAGTGTTATATGGTCTTTGGATCCAAGAAAGGCTGGACCGTGGCTCGGGAGCAGCCCCTAATCCACCGCTGCTTATTAGGTCGGACGGCCGACTACTTTACTACGCCTAAGTCGTAACAGGCTAAAACACATGTTCACTATGGTGGGGGTGGGGGGGGGGGGGTGTTAATGGGAGGGGAGCAAGTGGAAAATGCATTTACCCCGTTTGGATAATTATAAATACTATAGGGGGTGCAATTAGGGGGACAAATTCACTATTCTCATTAACCCCCCAATTTGGGGTACAAATGGAGAGAGAAAGAGTGGAATGATGGATAAAAAATAATATATATATATGTTTTATATGTATATGATTATGTTTTATGATTGTTGTGACTAAAAATGTCATGTAATCATTATTCTACAATAATACTTATTATTATTATTATTATGATACTAAGAATAATTATTATGATTTTTACATTGATTCCGGGAGACATCATTTGATATACAATGAGAAAGTTTGTCAAATTGGATTCAACTGTTAGACTCGATAAAACAAGTGAGTCAAGATTCGTCAAGTCGAATCGAGATAGGATGATCATTTATGGTTAAAATCGATTTGATAATGTCCGTTTTACCCTGATTTAACCATCATTTTGATAAATCAACGCCCGGGTGGGAGACATGAGCTAGTTATATGTTGAACCGCAACGTATGTCTTGGCCACGGATTGAGCTTTTTAGCATAGTCATTCGAGGTCGTTCAACCAATTATTATTATTATGGATCCAACAATTTTATTTATGAATATTTGTAATTAATTACTACTTGAGCATTACTATTTTAATGTTCTTTTATTAAATTATTTTTTAATATATTTTTTTAATTAATGTGTGAATATTTTATAATAATTTTTTGAAAATTTGATATATCTATTTTATAATAATATAATTTACTTACTTTTCACTAATTTGTATCCCTATTTTTTCATCCAAACAACAATTTATCTCTTCACTTACACCCCAATAACTTACACCCAATAATTTACCCTCAACTTAATCTCTCAAATTTCCACCCCTAGTTGCCATACATAGTGATTATGTGCAATAAAAAAGTTAGCCGCCGGGGCCTCGGCGAAAACGGCTGGCTTGCAATTCAGGGATAGTCCATTTCCAAACAGCGATTCAGCCTAATAATTGTTAAGCCACCGCTCCCTTTCCTAGGTCCTACATTGCTTGGATATTATTAAAATCTTATTGAAACGTTCTTAATCATGTGGTGTAGTAGTTTTAATTGCTAGATGTAAGATTTCTAGATCAGACTCATTTGGTTTGGAATACTCTCGGTTATATATCTGACTAATCAAAATGGGTAGATTATAAAATTTTGTTATTTTCTCTTTTTTATTAATAAACTTGTATACTCGCCACACGATTGGGTGTGTAAGAGGCAAGCTGAGTTTGGAGGATGTTTTTATTTATTTGATAACCCAGGAAACCTCAGCTCCACGTGCCACTTGAGCGACAGCGGGGCCTATTAAACCACTGGGGTACCTGCATACTAACCGGAACTTTCTGCTACCAACATCGGGGAGGTTTCATCTCCGATACCAAGTGGCGCCACTGGAGAGTGGAGACGCTCAAGTGGCGCCACAGGGAATTGAACTCAGGACCTCTCACATCCAAAGCTCAATTGATCCAAGTCCAATGGTTTCACCACTGGGCTATGTTACCTTTGGCACTTTTATTTTTTATGGTGCTCTAGTGGAATAGTATAAGGGTCGGAGTTGCAACTTGCATGTATGGCATTTACTTACTCCCAGCCCATTTCTTAATAACCGACGAGTCATAGATTCAAAAATGTTTCACTGCTTCTTTTGCAGTAAACTGGGTGATGTCTCCGTTGGCAGTCATGTTCATTATATATGATTTGAAGAATCATTAGAGATCTTGTAGAATATCAACCAATTGTTCCAAATGAAATCCATGATGTGAGCAAAATGCTTGGCCCAATTTTGATAGAGTTATCACAGCCTCTTTTGGTTTGAATCCTTTTACCTTACTGTTTGATCTCATCAGTCTTTCATGAAGAGAAGTATTCTTCCATGGAAGAGTGGAAAAGTTTGTCCCGACCAAGTCATGGAAGTTCCTCTTATATTAGATTTCAACTAGATTTGTGCCCAGCGGCGAATCCAGAATAGCGTAGAGCACTGTGGAACATTTAAAAAAGAGGCGGAGAGGACTGAGCCGTAATCCGACAAACACTGAAACAAATACTGAAAATCAAAATTTTACAAGGGATATACTAGCTTTAGATCCAGTGGAGAGCTGGGCTGTGGTCCAGGGGCGACCCCCTAGATCTGCCGTTGTTTGTGCCTTTCTTTTTAATAAGAAAGGAAAGAGACGTAATCTAATAGCATATCTCAAGACTCCCCAAGGTACTGTGGACGGAGAAATCATTATGAAATTTGTTATATGAGCGGCTAAATCATCATCAATGCATCTCAAAAAGTTGCGTTGATCCTCCAGTATTTGAATCGTCCCCGATAAGACGGTAACGCCAAAATTTGATCTGTTATAAAACATTGATTGAACGATAGCCTAGCAAGCACAAAGATTTTTATGGTCATATTTCACAAGACTTATTTTCTTTGAGCTGATATGGTTTGGACTAGGGGCGGGTAACGGTTTAATTCGGTCAAAACAAGACCGGATTAACCCGGTTTTTTAAAACGTTTAATGGTTTTGGTTTGGATAACCAAAAAATCAACATGTACTCATGCACTCGTATTTATTCCAATTTCCCTCCTTTTTATTGAATAAACGTCATAATAATGGTAAATGGCCATTACAAATTATTGGTTGGCATGAGTGTCAAAACTCAAAAGAAACAAAAAAAAAATATTTGTTGATAAATATTTTTATTCTTATTGGTTTCTTAATGGTTTCTATTGGTTTTCGGTTTTAACCAAACCAAAACCATTAAGTTACTTATTGGTTTAAAACCATTAGCTTTCCAATTGATTTAGTTTCTGTTAAAACCAAAAAACCAAAACCAAATGGACAGCCCTAGTTAGAACTTAGAAGGGCTTCACTTGGGACTGGGTTGGGCTTCGTGTTTTGTTGGGTTGGGGATGGGTTTTATTTTTTCTTTAGGGCAGGGCTTTATTCTACAGATCAATGGGCTGGTTTTGGGCTTACGAAATGGAAATGTTATGGATCCGTTTTTCGGTTTTAACTGAATCGGACCGGGACAATGGCTAGTACAACCGCAAATTGGATTGCATTTGCTTGGAATCCGATTTTCGATTACAACCGGAACGATTTAAACTGCCCGGTTTTCGGTTTGCCCGTAAAATCTGAGACCGGATTCCCAGCCATAGTTTGGACCGTCCCAGAGGCTTCAGGACCACCTAAATGGGCCACCTAGCTAGTGGCTGTGCAAATTACCAAGGTTGTCAAACCGGTTTGTGCCAGTGTGCCGGTTTAGCAAGTGGAATGGTTCGACCAGTGGTACATACCGGTTTGTGCCGGTTCATGCCGGTTAATATTACAAATAATTTACAAATACTCATATTTAAGCACGACATTTAACGTCAATACCTAAATATTTGTACTTGAATCCAACAAATAACATCAACATTTAACTTTTTAACACATAAAATAAATAATAAATTACTTTTTATCAAATAAATTCACTAATATAAGATCATTTTACTTAGAAATTCGTATTTGATCATGCCGGTCATACCAGTGGTGTCATACCGGTTTTATGACCGGTACAGGTTGAACCAGGTTCAACCAGTGGTACGCCGGCCGGCGTGACAACCATGCAAATTACATTTCTTTCTTATGGATCAAATACTGGTTCATACCCACATTTTCCCTATTTTCTGCCTTGGCCCAAAAATAACGAGAATCTATAAAAAAAAGTATCAAAAGTATAAAAATATTTTCGAAGGCTACAAAATGCACATTTGAACGTTTATAGAGCAATTCCAAAGTAAAAAGTAGTTACAGATTTATCAAAACCGTGTAAATCAAATCACACCAAGAAGTAGGATATAAAATCGTTTATTTTGTATATTTTGAGTGTCTTGACTAATCAAGCACAATTAGATTTTTGGCCCGCGCTTCGGTGCGGTTATTAGCTAATTATTTTTTTGGTAATATAATTTCAAATCTAGTAAAAATGACTTTCTCGAAAACAGTAAGCAAATGACCACTAAATGTACAAATGGTCATGCATTACAGTTATGTGATCACGAATAACATTTCACCACATACACCCCAGAGACAAAAGATTACAGATATACTCTACCTCACGCAATATTACGTTACAATTGAGGAGATTAATTGAAGTCTTTCAGTATAGCTAAGTAAGTGGCCATTCCAGCTACTAATTTTTGCAGTGATCCTTTTCACCAGCAGTTGTCATTCAGTAGAACTCAATTTAACAGTAATGAGGGAAATCCCAAGATACCTGACTGGGAGAGAACACCTAAAGGGAAACCTGTTGTCTGAGAAATAAAGGTTTTTTTCCTTCTCTGAGACACCAGAACAAAACAAATAACACTTTGACATATTACATTGTAACCCTAAGGCACTATAGAACTGGTCCAGCAACCTTCGGATCCCTGCAACAGCCCTCGCATATCCATTAGCAAACACTAAGAGATCGTCCGCACAACATGAATTAGTAATACAGTTACCTTACTTATGTAACATATTTGTTCAAGCGTTATGTATGTAAGAAATAACTATCATTCAATAACCTTATAAACTAAAATAATCACAATGCCATCACTTTGTATTACGAAAAGGTTCCATAATGTTAGTTAACTTTTATAGTTTAGTTTGGTCTAATAATAAAATCAAATTTAGATCAGCCAATAGGAGTTCATGTGATAGATCAGTCGTGCTCGATGATAAACTATTGGTTGTTTTTTATGTTGTTGGGGTTCAGAGCCCATGTTTGATTGATATATAAGGGTTGAGCGCCCCTTTGCGCTCTGTTTTTCACCAAAAAGAATCGTTGTTTAACGGTCGTTTCACCAATAAATTACAAAAGGAGGAGTAAACTTTACTTGCAAATATATGATTCCTCTCTCTCTCTCCCAATTCCCCAAACAAAGTTATTTGGTATAGATGATCTTTTGGAACGAAGAGTTTTTATACTATTTTTCGAACAACTTTTATTAATTTTTTTAAAATTTCCAAATTATTAGTCAAATCTTTCGAAATACAAAAAAATTGGCTAAATCTTTTGAAACACATCAAAATATTAGTCATTTGTCTATTACCGTTAGTAATTTTATGACTCTTTTCTTTGTAAAAAATACTAAAATTTTGGAATGTTGACTGTCGCAAGCCTCTTTCAAGTCAATATCATGTTGCCAAGCTACTAACAAAACTGTTGTCTGCTAACGGTAAGTTAACATTTGACTAATATTTTATATTTTAAAAGGTTTGGCTAATATTTTGACAAGTTCAAAAGGTTTGCCTAGTAATTTGAAAAGTTTGAAAGGTTTGTCTTATAAATTATATTTACCCTATATTTGAAAATTAATAAATCGGTTATATTAATTGTAAAATTTAATACACCAATTTATGAGTGAATTATCACTAACCATAAAAAATTTTAAATCCATCTATCATCAAAAAGTTCTAACAAAGTAATAAAACCATAAGAAATCATTTTTTACCAAGTCAGTAATGAGAGTGTCAATGTGTAGTGAATTGGAAAAAATTAGTGATTGGTGTTGGGTGATATTAGTTTACATGAACCAGTGGACTAGTTAAATCGGAGTGGTTTATATGGTTTCATGTCAAACCTTTAAAACCCGTTCAGTCCATCTCTAACCGTCCAATAACATGAACCAAACAACTATTATAATTGTTTTAGTGGTTCTATTGGCTGATTCGTTGATTTGATTATTATAATAATGGTTGGTTGAGACTGATTGTCACAAGAAAAAGGTCCTTAAGAAGTATGTCTACCATGAATATTTAAGAGATGAGTGGCCTGGAAACCAAAACCGAGTGACTGAGAGAGGGACTAAAAGGAATCATATGTTTGCATTAACACATGCCGTTAAATAGTAATACTAGAATCAATAAAGAGAAGATAAAAGACGACCACTTATTTGTAACCGCGTGGATGGGCTGCAGGCTCCCCTGCATACCGGGTTGCTTGCAAATATCGTCTATGATGAAATGAGCCCTATTGTTGCGGGCTTTGTGGCCGAGCGGAAGGCTAATTGTTAGGCCGCTGCTCCGTTTCCGAACAATGATCCTTTTGTTACGTTTCCCATAGTTTAATGACAATTTAGTGAGTAAAATACATCGGATCGGATGCCATTTAAGTTTGAGAATTGGGGTAGACATATCACTTAAGTTTGAATAGGGCATCGGGTACCATTAAAGTCGCTAAAATGTGCATCCGTTTACTTTTCCATTCAACCCAAAATTTTAATTACTTTTTGGTACCCGAAACTTGAAAAAACTATATTTCAACAAGTTTTATCTAATATAATAATTAAAAAACCTTCTAAACATATTATTACTAGAATTATTAATCAAACTTTTTTTTAATAAAATAGATAAATTAGTAAATATAGTAAATAAATATCAATAATAATAATAAATATACTAGAATATAATAATAAAAATTTAAAATTAATATTAGAATATATTTTTAAACCCCTAATTCAATTAGAAGCATCATTAGAAATAATTAAAATAGAACCTAATCGATTATCAATATATCAAAATCAAATAAGGATAACTGGAACACAATAAGAAAGAATTAAACATATTCCTATAATTGAAAAAAATTAGAACGAAAAGAAATGGAAAGTAACCAAGTAACAAATAAAATATAAAATCTACAACATTTCCTAAAAATAGAGAAAAGAAAATATGACTATATAAGCTACAACATTGTATAGTTACAACATACATGGAATAATTAAATTATTAGAACACATAATGATAATTGAAAATAATTATTATGATAATTGATTCTAAATTTTCTTGGTTTGGTATCAAATATTCAAAAGAGGATTCTAACTAACCAATAAAAAATGATGTTTTTCATAAGTCCAAATTATTTTTTACAATAAAAAAAGTAGAAGGACCAATTATGAAATTTAGAAAACAGAATATTCCAAGAATATTCTGTCAACTTTGACGGAATGCACTTAGGAGTAAACTTAAGTGGTAACGGGTGCACATATAATAGAGTTTAGTGGTACCCGATGCCCTATTCAAACTTAAGTGGTATGACGACCCCAATTCTCAAACTTAAGTGGCACCCGAGGTATTTTACCCACAATTTAGTAAAAACCCTTAACAATTCCTCGCATCCAAAACAAAAAATATACGAGTTTGGTCATTGGGCGGACGATCGACTTTTTTTAGTACACTACCTAATAGGGGCTAGGATCAGGTGACTAAGAGGGTGTCTTAGTCACACGATTAAGTGAATCTCAGCCCTTCCACCTCATTAAAATCCAATGGCTCAGATTAATCCATTTTAATGAAGGACATTGTAGTAATTATACAAGTTATTTATTTAATCATTAAAATAAATAAAATATATGTTGGGTCCATTGGCGAAGTTGCCGCACTCATGGGGCGATTAATTCTTCCCCACGGAGAGCCAACCTTTTTTGAATTCCACGGTGGTGGCTTTTTGGGCACCATTTATGCTTTGCTGTAAGAGAGAGATTTTTTCTACTGATCGGAGGAGACTTTTCCGGCGACAGTGCTGTATTTGTGATGTTTGGTGACCTATTTTGTAATGTTTGTATAGATTCGGTTTGTATTGTTTATCATTTTTGTTTGTCATTTTTAGTGACATTTTGTACGGTAGTATGCTTTGTACTGTTTGTCGGTTTATTTTGTAATTTTTATACGCTTTGTTATTTTATAATGTTTGTCGGTTTCTTTTGTAATGTTTGTAACTTTGTTATTTTTGTGCACCATGTTTATCATTTTTGTCAACCATGTTTGTAATGTTTTTATGTCTAAAAAACAACATGGTTGACTTTTGAATGTAACTCCTCTATATAGGGATGAAGTTTCCAAAGTCAACCCGGGTGTTTTTTCCAATTTGTATGGATTGTCGATCTAGTTTGTCATTTTTGTCCACCATGTTTGTATTGTTTGTATGTCTAAAAAACAATCGGGTT
The DNA here is from genome assembly GCA_964030455.1 of Linum trigynum. Classification (NCBI taxonomy): domain Eukaryota; kingdom Viridiplantae; phylum Streptophyta; class Magnoliopsida; order Malpighiales; family Linaceae; genus Linum; species Linum trigynum. The sequence goes on from OZ034816.1 coordinate 12,424,472, forward strand.
GACTTTGAGACCGAGCCCATTATATAGGGATGAAGCCTTCAAAGTCAACCCGGTTGTTTTTTCTTTTTTATATGGTTTGTATTGTTTGTCGGTCTAGTTTGTATTGTTTGTCGGTCTAGTTTGTATTGTTTGAACAGTTCATACGCCTGTAATGTTTGTAAATCTGTTTGTATGTTTTGTCGTTGTAGTTTGTACTGTTTGTATGTTTTATGGTTTGTACTGATTATAAGTCCATTTTGTATACTTCGTAATTTTCTATAATATATCCCTATCATTAATTAAATAGCTCTTCCCATTTTTTAACCGTCAGATTGTTGTGTCCAGATCTAAGAGCTGCGAGCTGCGAGGAACTTAGCCAAAGTGACTAAGCACGCCTTAATCATGGTATCCGCACCCCACCTAATAGGCTTTCTGTTCATTGTACGCACGGATCAAAAGTTGGCCGTCGGGGCCGGAGGGAAAAGTACCTCGTGGTTTGGGATTTGGGGGTAGTCCATTTCCAAACAGCTAGCGATTCGGCCTAATTGTTAAGCCGTTGCTCCCTTTCCTATGTCCTACATTGATTTGGGATATTTATCAGGAATGGATCGGATCCCCTAATCACTTTGTCTAATTCAATTAGAATATAGTATCAAACTAATCTAATTCACTTAGAATATAGTATCAAATTAACTTAGATCGAGTTTTAATTGATTAGGGGTTTTATGTCATTTCACCATGTATTTCAAGTTTTAATTGAAAATTGATCGTCGGTTGGTGGAGAGTGCTTTTAGTTCGTCGGCAGATTGTAGTTGTCGGAAGTCTTTTTTTTGCGATGCCCCCCAACACAGAGAGAGAGATAGCAGCGGAGAGCGATGAGCCGATGACTTTGTAATATTTATCGGTGTAGTTTGTTAATGTTTGTAGATCTGGTTTGTAATGTTTATCGATTAAGTTTATAATGTTTATCATTCTAGTTTGTCGATCATTTTTTGTCTGTCTGGTTTGTAATGTTTCTATCACTAATTCATAAACATGTAACTTGCAATGTTTATTTGTCTAATTTGTATATTTAATGTTATGATTTGTATTTATTAGTTTGAAATACTAGTTTTATCGATTTATATTATAAATAGTGGTATTTTATAATGCTATAATGCTTTGTGGCTTCTTTTCTTCAAGTTGATACAGTTTGGATGTTCCCAGAGGCTTCAGGACCACTGCAATGGGCTGTCCAATGTGAAGTTTTGGATAGGATCAGAATTTGGTGGAAGAACCCGCAAAAAGAGCTCATTTGCCTCAAGGGCAGTATATATACGAAGCCAGAGACAGCTTCCTGTACAAGGGGTCTAGTCAGCATATTTACAACGGTAAAATAAACTAACTATCTTCTAACTACCAATCAACAGAAGACAGGTGTGTATAAACAGTAAAAACGGAAACTCCTAAGAACACTAAATGGAACGGCGTCGTCTGCTCCCAGCTCTTCACTTGCTTCTGGTTGAAACGATGTCGTGCCACCAGCTCGGTAGTGTTCTTGCCTTAGATAAAACCAGAGCAGCTACATCGTCTTCTTCAATACGCCCCTTCAAGCTGACACATACATATTATGAATGTTCAGCTTGGACAGAAGATACAAAAGACGATGCATGCTTAGTCCCTTCGTAAACATATCTGCAACCTGATTCTCTGTTTCAAGATGGCTGAGATGAATGAGCTTGGACTGAAGGAACTGTCTGACAACATGACAATCGACCTCAATGTGTTTCCTTCGTTCATGAAACACAGGGTTTTCAGCGATGTAAATGGCTGATCGATTGTCACAATAGACTTCTACAGGTCTTGGATGTTCAATGTGTAGCTCCTGTAGAAGTCTCTTCACCCACACAACTTCACAAGTAAGCTGAGCAAGAGCTCTATACTCAGCTTCAGAAGATGATCGAGAAACAGTGCCCTGTTTCTTCGACTTCCAAATAATCAAAGATCTTCCCAAAGAGACACAGTATCCTGTTGTAGAACGCCTAGTATCTGGACAAGACGCCCAGTCTGAGTCACTGTAGCCTCTGAGCTGTAAATCAGACTTGGAAGGATAGAACAAACCCTGTCCTGGGGCATTTTTAAGGTACTTCAAAATCCTGTATGCAAGCTGCAAATGATTAGAGGTCGGAGCAGCTTGATACTGGCACAATTGTTGAACTGCAAAAGTGAGATCAGGACGTGTAATGGTGAGGTATGTAAACGTCCAATGATCTTCCTGAACAAGGTTCCTTCATCTTTCCCCAGTAATGGACCATCATCAGAGGACAACCTGGTTTTCATATCAATGGGAGTGATAACTGGCTTTGAATCAGCATAACCAGTGTCCTTCAACAGGTCAATGCAGTACTTCTTCTGGCAAATGTGCATACCCCCCTTTGATCGAGCAATCTCAAGCCCTAAGAAGTAGTGTAGATTGCCAAGATCACGGATTTTAAACTGAGAATGCAGAAATTGCTTGAGAGCAGTTATGCTGTGAACATCATCACCTGCAATGATGATATCATCAACATAAACTAAGAAGACAGAAGTTCCAGAGGAGTTGCTATGGTGGATAAACATAGAATAATCACTGTTAGACTGTGTGTATCCAAAGCTGAGAAGGGCAGATGTGAGTTTAGCAAACCACTGTCTCGAGGCTTGTTTCAAGCCATAAAGAGACTTTCTTAGTCTGCAGACTTGGCCAGAATCAGAAATGCCAGGAGGGAGATCCATGTAAACCTCTTCTTCAAGGTCTCCATGAAGAAAGGCATTACTTACATCTAATTGATGTAATGCCCAGTCCTTAGCAGAAGCAATAGCCAGGAGTGTTTTGACTGAATTAGTTTGGCAACAGGTGAGTAGGTGTCAAGAAAATCCACACCATAAATTTGAGTGAAACCTTTGGCTACCAATCTAGCCTTATACCTTTCAATACTACCATCAGGGTTGAACTTGATAGTGAATACCCATTTGTTGCCTATTGGCCTCTTCCCAGGTGGGCAATTAACCACATCCCATGTATGATTAGCTGCTAGTGCCCTTAATTCTGCATTCATTGCATCTCTCCAGCATTTGTACTTCATTGCCTCTTCAAAGGTTGTTGGGATAACTGTTGTTTCAACTGCAAACACATACTTCTTATATCCAGATGATAACTGATCATAGGATAAGCAAGCAGCCAATGGATATGTATACTTGTCAATGTGTGATGATGATGCATGCATAACATAATCATTGTATCTTACTGGTTTAACTGGAACTCGGGTAGGTTTGCGAAGGGAAATGGGAACATTAGTAGAAGGAGAATGGGGTACTGCAGCAATTGGAGGAGAAGGAGAGGAAGTGGAAGGAGAAGCTGGAATGGGAGAGGTAGGCTCAGGTATAGGAGAAAATGAAATTTCTGGTTCTGGTGTGACAGGAATTGGTGTTGTTTGAACTGGATTGAGGATTAAAAATGGCAGGGATTGGATCAGGCTGTGTGTGGATGGTTGGAACATTGTGTGTAGGGTTGGAAGAAGTTGAAGGAGGATTTTGGTCCAGACAAGGAATGATGTTTTCATGGAAAACAATATCTCTAGAGTAGAACACTTTCTGGTCTAACAAGTCAAACAGTTTGTATCCCTTAATTCCAGGTTGAAAACCAAGGAAAACACATTATTTAGCTCTGGGGGAGAACTTGGTTCGATTATGACCTAGTGTACTTGCATAACACAGACATCCAAATACCTTAAGGTTGGAAAGATCAGGGGGACTACCATACAGTATCTCATATGGGGTTTTGTTTTTGAGAGGAATGGTAGGCAGCCTGTTAATCAAGTAAACAGCATGTAAGATGAAGTCTGACCAGAACTTTAAGGGTAGTCCAGATTGGAATTTGAGGGATCTAGCCACATTAAGGATGTGCTGGTGTTTCCTTTGTACCCTAGAGTTCTGTTGGGGAGTCTCAACACAGGACATTTGGTGTGTTATGCCATGAAGGGAATAGAAATCTGGGATATGGAATTCTGCACCTTGATCTGATCTCACAGTTTTAATATGTGCAGAATATTGATTTTGAACCATAATGCAGAAATCCTGTAACAACTGTCTAGCTTCACTCTTTAACTTCATCAAATAAACCCACACACACCTAGATTTATCATCCACAATAGTAAGGAAGTACTGAAATCCATTGTAACTGGAAACAGCCAAAGGGCCCCAGATATCAACATGAATGAGATCAAAAACATGTTCTGCCAAGGATTGGCTTGAAGAGAAAGGTAAACGTTTCTGCTTTGCCAAATGGCAGACATCACAATGAAGTAAAACTTCAGTTTCTATACTAGGAGTGGACTTTTGTAACTCTTTAGTACGCAGCAAAGATGGGTGGCCAAGCCTCCAATGCCACAAGTCAAATGACTGAGATGTAAGGTTTGGTGTCTTGATCGAATTCACAAGTATGGATGTGTCTTCTGTGTGAGTGATAATTTGGTAAAGGCCTCTAATCTGACGGGCAGAACCAATCCTCCTCTGGGTGAATAGGTCCTGGATATCACATAGGTTGGATTTAAAGGTAAGTGAGACTGGTAGAGTTCTGGTAAGTCGACTTACAGAGACTAGGTTAAAGGAGAATGCTGGCACAAATAAAACCTCATGAAGCACAAGGCTATTAGAAATTGAAATAGTTCCAGAATGTGTGGCAGGTGACTTGGAACCATCAGGAAGGGTTATGAAAACACTCTTGATAGGCTTATATGTATCAAACAAGGATAATGAGCATGCTACATGATCAGTGGCTCCTGTGTCCAGGAACCACACATTGACAAGTTCCAAAGGATGCTTAAGGAAGTATGTGCTCTGATATTCGGCTTTAACATATTGAATTTTTGGACTTTATGTGATTATCCCATGGTATGTTTTAGCCAATTGGTGCTATTTTAGGGCTCGCTAACCCGAGAATGGTTAAAAAACCATTACTGCCTAGTGCCATGAGTTTGATGTATTACAGGTGAAGAAAACACGAAAAAGGAACAGAAACTCTCTTGGACCGGGCTAGAGGGACGAGGACATTGGACGGGCCATGGAAGCTTGCGGGAGGAATGATGGGCCAAAGCCCATTCTCCTTTTGACTTGGCGGCTTTGGGATTAATTGGAGAGGAAGAGGAGAAAGGTCGGGGAAAAGGAAAAACGGAATTGGAAAAGAAAAAAAAAAAAAAAAGAAGCAGCCAGGAGAAGGGAGAGCTGGGGGGACACGGAATTAAAAAAAAAACAAAAGGAAGGCAATTAATTGGGAACCAGGGAGGCGGCACTTTTTCTGGGGAAGAGAGAATTCTTTGTGGAGAAAAAAAGAAAGGGACGAAAGCAAAAGCGGAGCAGCAGCAGGAGCAGCGGCGATTGGAATTTGGCGATCAACCTCTTTCCAAAGTTTGAGCTGAGTTCAACGAGAGCGATTAGTTGGTTGGATTTTCTAAACTGAACTAGTTGTGTATTGTTGATTTAGAACATGATGAACAAAACCCTATCGTTTTATCTTAATTTCGTCATGAACTAAACCCCGATTTCTGGGGGAAACACCATAGGATGTAGCTATTTCTTGATTTGATGGATTGATTTATGATTCTTTTCTTCCAATCTCTATTGCATGGAATTGCTTAATGCTTTGTGTTGACTGGCCACCAATACAATGAATCGTAGTTGATTAGGTTATTAGCGACAGTGAAACCCTAATAACTGAACCTATTTCATGTGACATAGTAACTTATCGAAGCGACAGTGGATTAAATAAGGTGTTATGCGGTCTTAAATAGGATATCGATCTTCAGACTAGATAGTTAATTCATTGAGCTACGACAGTAGGATTTGAATTGATTATTTAGTACGTAGTAATTCCCGACAGGGATAGCTAGCACATTCGTGATATCCTGGCTGTAGAGGTATGGATTAAACTGATTAGAATATGTGAATTAATCTGGATAGGATAGGTAGTGAATCCCGGTGTTTCTCCCAGAGCTTTCTCCCATTGAATTTTCCTCGACAAGTTTACTTTGCTTAATTAGTTTAGTTAATTTTGCTTTTAGTTAATAATTTCATCTCTTAAACATTTTCACATATAGTTTGCTCGAAAGAATTGATAAATCATAAGGTTGTACCAGTCCCTGAGAGACGATACCCGGATTTCCGGTTTTACTACAAGATAGGATTAAGGCATATACGCTTTTGCCCTATCAAGTTTTTGGCGCCGTTGCCGGGGACTGCCATACCTTATTTTCGTTGATTTTTGTGAGTGAACTGTTTTGATCTGGGTGTTAGTGTGCAGGTGAATTTTTCAGGTTAATCCTCCTCGTGCATGCCAAGGAGGACGACTGGCAATTTACTGCCACTAGATCCCGAGATCGAGAGGACCTGCCGACAGAACAGGAAGCAGGTCAAGTTAGGGAAGCAGCCTACCACATCCACAACTCCTAGGCCTTCCCTAACTCAGAATCGTCAACCGAGAAGGCAGGTGACACCACCTGTCATCCCTACACCACCTACACCACCGCCGCGCGTCATCGAGCCTGTCATCATGGCTGAACAGGATCGGTCGATCAGGGCTCGTCTGAATCGGAGGACTGGAGCCCGAGCTTCATGTGTTGTCATTCCGGCTGGGGATGCAAACATGGAGATTGCCCCAGCTTTCATCAATATGATCACGAATGGGTATACCTTCTCCGGGGCCAGCACCGAGGATCCTCATGAACATCTCCGCCGGTTTGCAAACATTTGTGACACAATGAAGAGCCCGGCTGTGTCTGATGATGCCATCCGTCTTCGGATGTTCTCGTTTTCTCTGCTAGGGAATGCATCCCACTGGTTCCAGAACTTGACACCCCGTTCCATCACAACATGGGGTCAGCTTGAGAAGACCTTTTTGGATAAGTACTTTCCTCCTGCCAAGGCAATGAAGAGGCAAGAGGAAATAGTCACTTTTAAACAAGCTGAAGATGAAAGTCTGACTGAGGCATGGGAGCGCTATAAGGAGCTTCTAATGAGATGCCCGAGCCACGGTCTTGAAGATTGGAATGTGATCTCCATCTTCTTCAACGGGATCAGAAGACAGTACCGAGATGCTCTGAATAATGCTTCCCGGAATGGTTTCACAAGAATGGAAGCACCAGAAGCATATGAACTAGTGGAGAAGATATGCTCTGAAGATACTGAATGGGGTAGTGAGACCGGCATTCGAAGGAGAGGAGGCTTGCATGAGATAGACAGAGTTGCAAGCTTAGAAGCAAAGATTGATGCTAAGCTGGACTCCAAGTTCGATGCACTCGAACGAAGGCTGGCTAAGTTGGCTCTTGGTAGACAGGAGGAGGTTGCTTATTGCGAGTTATGTGAAGGTGCTCATCATAGGGATCTATGTCCACTGGTGGCTGATCAGGTGGAAGATGTGCACTATATCAACAATCAGAGAAATCAAGGCCAGGGTGGTATGTATTCGAATACCTACAACCCACAATGGAGGAAGCATCCTAACTTTTCCTGGGCGAACAACAACCCAAATGGTGCTCGCAGCATTCCACCTCTAGGCATGCAGAAACAACAACCTCCACCTCAACCAGAGAAGAAACCACAACTTGAAGAATTGCTTCTGGCTCACATGCAGAAAACCGACAATAATCTGAAGGGCCTGGATCAGTTTGTCACTCAACAGCTAGCCATCAACAATAATTTACAATCTTCTATGCTAGCTATGGAGAGGCAGATGGGGCAGATGGCTCAAACTCTGGCGGATATGCAGGGCAGGATTCCTGGGACATTACCGGCTAATACCGAGAGGAATCCAAAAGATGCTAAAGTTGTGGCAGTGACATTGAGGAGTGGTAAGGCCTTGGAAGACCCTAGCAGCTCGAAAAAGGCACCAGAGGCAGAAGAGGAAGCACAGGGAGAAAGATCTGGTGCAGAAAGTGAAGAATCAGCCTTGCACAGGCAAAATGAAAGCGGTTTGCCTGTGCAAAAGCATGCTGCCCGTGTACCTCAAAAAGAGGAAAAAGCGAAGAGGGAGGAGCTAAAACCTTATGATCCACCCGCACCATTCCCTCAAAGGTTGATGAAGCCCCTGGAGGACACGAACTTCAAAAAATTTGTGAATCTCTTCAAGCAATTGCACATCAACATTCCGCTAGCTGAAGCTCTTGAGCAAATGCCCACATATGCCAAATTTCTTAAGGAATTGTTGACAAAGAAGAGAAAGTGGACTGATTTGGAGAAAGTAACACTCACACCAGAGTGTAGTGCTGTCATCCAAAATAAATTGCCAGAAAAGAGGGAAGATCCAGGGAGCTTCACCATCCCATGTATTGTCGGTGAGACAGAGTTTACAAAGTCGCTTTGTGATCTTGGAGCCGGCATAAACCTCATGCCATATTCTGTTTATAAGAAGCTGGGACTCCAAGATGTGATCAAACCGACTCGAATTACTCTACAGCTGGCTGATCGATCAGTAAAGGTCCCCAAAGGCGTGGTGGAGAACGTGCTAGTGAAGGTGGGAAAGTTCATCTTCCCCGCCGACTTCGTCATTCTGGAGATGGAGGAGGATAGGGAAGTACCTCTCATTCTTGGGAGACCCTTCCTAGCTACAGGGGGTGCTCTCATAGATGTCCAAAAGGGTGAGCTGACATTCAGAGTCTGTGGGGAAGAGGTAAAATTCAATGTATACCATGCAAGTAAGTACCCTAATGACTCTAGTGATGTGTTTGTTGTGGATGTCATAGAATCATGCACTGATGCTGTTTTGAACAATGATTATGATGCTGATTCTGAGTTTGATGATTCTGATAATGAACTTGATGAGCTAACCGTGTCAAAGAGGGCACAAATGCTCGAGACATTGCCTATGCAGGTGGAAGGTGATGAAAAGGCTAAGTTTCCAGAGAAAATGGTTCCATCTCGGATCCAGCCTCCGGAATTGGAACTAAAACCATTGCCTAGTCACCTTAAGTATGCATATCTGGGAGAAAACTCCACTTTACCTGTGATTGTTTCTGCTACACTGACTGATTCGCAGGAACAGGAGCTCTTGAAGGTCTTACGCCAGCACATACAGGCTTTAGGCTGGACAATTGCCGACATCAAAGGCATTAGTCCAACATTTTGTATGCATAAGATACTTCTAGAGGAGGAGTCCAAGCCCTCCGTCCAGGCACAACGGAGACTAAACCCGCACATGAAAGAAGTAGTGCATAAAGAGGTAATGAAGCTATTGGATGCAGGTATTATTTACCCTATCTCTGATAGTACTTGGGTTAGTCCCGTGCATGTTGTCCCTAAAAAGGGAGGTATGACAGTAGTGAGAAACGATAAGAATGAGATGATATCTACCCGAACTGTTACGGGCTGGAGAGTATGTATAGATTATAGGAAGTTGAATGAGGCGACCCGAAAGGATCACTTCCCTCTTCCTTTTATTGATCAAATGCTCGAACGGTTGGCGGGTCATTCTCACTACTGTTTCCTAGATGGTTACTCTGGTTATTTTCAGATCCCAGTAGCACCGGAGGATCAAGAGAAAACTGCTTTTACATGTCCTTTTGGTGTTTTTGCATATCGTAGAATGCCTTTTGGATTATGTAATGCACCAGCAACCTTTCAGCGGTGCATGACTGCTATATTCTCTGACATGTTAGAATCGAGTCTTGAAGTTTTCATGGATGACTTCTCGACTTTTGGTACTAGCTTTGAACATTGTTTGGCTAACCTGTCTAGAGTTTTGCAGAGATGTGAAGAGACTAATCTAGTCTTGAACTGGGAAAAATGTCACTTCATGGTGACAGAAGGTATAGTGCTTGGTCATCGGATTTCGGCGAGGGGGATAGAAGTTGATAAAGCTAAGATTGAAATCATTGAAAAACTTCCCCCTCCCAGCACAATAAAAGGAATTAGAAGTTTTCTAGGTCATGCCGGTTTTTACCGGAGATTTATTAAAGACTTCTCCAAGATTACCAAGCCTTTATGCGATTTGTTGGTCAAAGATACTGTGTTTAACTTCTCTGATGAGTGTTTGCAGGCCTTCAATCGACTTAAGAAGGAGTTAACCTCTGCCCCCATTATCACTGCACCCGACTGGACTTTGCCATTTGAAATTATGTGTAATGCTAGCGACTATGCAGTCGGGGCAGTTTTGGGGCAGAGGAAGGAAGGTAAGTTACATGCGGTGTACTATGCAAGTAAGCTTCTTAATGATGCACAATTGAACTATTCCACTACTGAGAAAGAACTACTTGCTGTGGTGTTTGCTTTTGATAAATTTCGATCTTATTTGATGGGATCGAAAACAGTTGTGTACACTGACCATGCAGCTATAAGGCACCTTCTTTCAAAGAAGGAGGCCAAGCCGAGATTGCTTCGTTGGGTTCTTCTTTTGCAGGAATTCGACGTTGAAATTCGGGACAAGAAAGGTTCGGCTAATCTGGTCGCCGATCACCTTTCTAGACTTGAGCTTGAGGCCATTCCTAAGGACAAGGTTGAGATCAATGAGTCTTTTCCAGACGAGCAGCTTTACGCTCTCCTTGTCCAACAAGCTCCCTGGTATGCAGATCTTGCGAACTATCTCGCCACAGGTAAGCTCCCTGATTTGTCTTATCAACAGCGCAAGAAGTTGATTACTATTGCCAAGAATTATATATGGGAAGACCCCTTCCTGTATAAGCATTGTGCTGATACCATGGTAAGACGATGTGTTCCTGAATGTGAGGTAAAGTCAGTGCTAAATTTCTGTCATAGTATGGCCGCAGGAGGCCACTTTGGACCTCATAGGACAGCGGCAAAGGTCTTACAATCTGGATTTTATTGGCCTTCTCTATTTCGAGATGCCCGTGATTTTGTTGCTCAATGTGATAGGTGCCAAAGAACAGGGAACATATCTGCAAGGATGGAGATGCCGCAGACCTCCATTTTGGAGGTAGAGATGTTTGATGTATGGGGAGTGGATTTCATGGGGCCATTCCCACCGTCTTTCAACAACAAATATATCTTAGTCGCAGTCGACTATGTATCCAAGTGGGTGGAGGCAGTGGCGTTGCCCACCAATGACTCAAAGACGGTGGTGAATTTCTTGAGGAAGAACGTGTTCACCAGATTCGGAGTCCCTCGAGTTCTCATCAGTGACGAGGGCACACACTTCATGGGAAAGGAGTTGAACACGTTGCTGGCCAGATATGGGGTTAAGCATCGAGTTGCTACACCCTATCATCCACAAACCAGTGGGCAAGTGGAGGTTTCCAACAGAGAACTGAAACACATTCTGGAGACGACAGTGAATTCAACAAGGAAAGATTGGGCAAGGAAGTTAGATGATGCACTCTGGGCATACCGGACTGCTTTCAAGACTCCTTTAGGCATGTCTCCATACAGATTGGTGTTTGGAAAAGCTTGCCACTTGCCCGTCGAGCTCGAGCATAAGGCGTATTGGGCTATCAAGAAGCTGAACTTTGATCTAAAAACTGCTGGAGAGAAGCGCCTGTTGCATCTGAATGAGCTCGATGAAATTAGGCTTAACGCCTATGAAAATGCCCGGATTTATAAGGAGAAAACCAAGAAGTGGCACGATCACCACATACTGAGAAGAGAGTTCAAGGTGGGAGAGAAGGTATTACTTTTCAATTCACGCCTTAAACTTTTCCCGGGAAAGTTGAAGTCAAGGTGGTCCGGACCATTCACGGTGACCAAAGTGTACCCACATGGTGCAATTGAGATTCTTGGTGATCAAGGGGCGTTTAAGGTGAATGGTCAGAGGCTCAAGCACTATATTGAAGGGGTTTCCGTCCTGGAAATCTCAACATATCATCTGGAATGAGCTATTTTACGTCAAGCTAGCTACGCAAAACAAGCGCTTCTTGGGAGGCAACCCAAGGTGAGTTTTTCTTTCAATTTTTTTTTTCATTTTTTAGTTTTAGGGTGTGTCTAGAGGCTCTCCGCCGAAATTCAGCTCAAAAAGCCTTGAGGAAGGTATTATTTTGTGTTTTGTAGGTACACGGGCAGAATGTTTTTTGCACAGGGAGGCCGCAAAATGAGCACAGGCAAACCGCAAATGTAGGGGGAGGACTAATCTGAAAGTTTTGTGGGGGGAGGACTGATCTGACAATTTTGAGAAGGAAGGGGGGACTGAAAAGGAGAAATTCCGTGTCTCTTAAAAAAAAAAAAAAAAAAAAATCCGACAGCAGCACAGCCTTTCGGATTCGGATTAAAAAAAAAAAAAAAATTTAGCAGCAGCGCCGCGTTTCAGTTTCGAAAAAAAAAAAAAAAAACAGAAAAAAAAGGGGTCGGGCTGCTGCCCTTCCCCTCTCCCTTCCTTCCCCGACCTTCCCCTTCCCCCCTTCTTCCCCTCCCTCTCCTTTTCCCGTCGAGCAGCACAGCAGCAGCAGAGCCAACCGGCGCCGACCCCCGCCGACCCTCCGCCGGCCGCCCCCTGCTCTCCGCCACCAGCAGCGCGCCCCGGCAGCAACCGACGACCAGCAGCCGTGTCTTCCTCCCCGCGTCACCAGAGCGCGCCGCCCAGCCCGTCCGCCGCCGCGCCGGTCAGCCGCCCCCCTCTGACCCACCCACGGCCCGCATCAAAGCCCCCTTCCCTCCAGGTCTGATTTGACAAAACCTAGCAATTGAAGAATAAGAACAAGAAAAATTAGGGTTCTTCAGATTGGGGGTTTTGCTCAATTTCGAATTTGAGGTGAAATTGGAGTATGATGATTGCTTGACTGGGCAAATTGAAGTGCAATTACTGTCTACAAGAATATTTGCAGAAGATTTATGGGTGAATCTTGAGAATTGATTAGTTTGTGGGTTGCAGAATTTGGGGATTTTCTGATTGTGGTAGCAGTGAACTGGAATTTGGGAAGCAGAGTACAGATTTGTGAAACCTTAGTGGTTCAAGAGCAGAGGAGTGGGTTGAGAAGTTTGTTTTCCAGTTTGCACTCTTGGTTGCAGATATGGGACGTCGAAGGTATATCCCTCCACCTCGGCAGTTCAAGGTAACAGATCAAAGTGAAGATGGGAAGACTGTTTACCGTTCGTGGATGATTGAAGACAGCCACAAGGTGACCGATAGAGACAGCCCAATTCCAGAAGTTCCTCCACAACTTCAAGCGGTCAACATGCCCGCTCGATTTCACAGGGTGATCACCGGCCAGGTTGGACCCACGATTGGGTCCCGGACTATTGAGATGACTTCTCCAACTCCATCTCCACCACAGCAGCCTGCTCAAATGCCTACTGAAGAACCTCCATTATCAGATTCAACACCAGTTGTATCACCGGAGAGCAGGCCAGCAAAGAGGAGTCGTCTCCAGCAATCGAGCTCATCTTCACGATCACAGATGTCTTCTTCTTCAGCACCTGCACCATCCACGACACCACGTCGTACTAGCCTAAGTGCAAGCAAGAAGAAGGCTGGCACTCCTCCTCCAAAGGACGTCTCTAAGACGTTCGGTCAGCCTGTCCAGCTCCAGAAACATAAGGAAGAATATGCCGATCTGATGAAACGAGCGGTCACCCCTTCTCAGTTCATGGACTATGCAGCATTGCAGAAGACCGAGCGGGCTGAGGAGGTGATGACATACTTCCGCCGGATGAATTGGGCACGATTTCCGGAGCTGCACTTCCCCACCTATCCACACCTCACCAGAGCATTCTTGGCCACATACAGCTTCGAGGATAATGGGGTTGAGAGCAAGCTTCAGAGTACTTTGGCAGGGAAAACAAAGTCCCTCTCTTTGAGCCAAGTAAACCGAGCACTTCTCTTCGATGGTCCAGCAGATGCAATTCCTGATGAAAAGCAGGACTTGAGTGAGTTTTGGACGACAATTGTGGCGGATGGAAAGGATTTCAATCCTACTTCTTCGAGGAGAGCATCGATCAGAGACCCGATAATCCCACTAGTACATGACTACCTGGCTCGCACTGTCTTGGGAAAGGGATCCAATGCCAGTGGTGTCTACACCACCGATCTCAGGTACATTCACAGTTTTGTTACTGCAACACCATTGTGTGTTGGGTACATGGTGGGTAAGATGCTGGAAAATGATGCACTGAAGACTTGCGGAGCAATTATGTGTGGGGGAATCATTACTGCCTTAGCTCGAACTTACTGGGGGTTCCCGGAGAACCCTACGGGTTTAGAGATCAGTGATGGCTCGACTCTACTTGGGGAAGCAACATTAGGCAAATTGGGTTTTCTGAGGAAAGTAGGATCTCGTGGAGAGTATCTATCTATTGCAAAATACAAGGAGTGGGAGACCAAGGTCAATCGGAAAAGGGAAGCAAGGGCTGCTAGAGCAACTTCTGCTTCGGCATCATCTGCCGCACCATCAGTAGCCACTCCGACCACAGCTCCAGCTCCTACACCGACAGCAGCGGGGCACTCGAACTCGAGTGTCAGTCAGGGCCAGCAGTCCCATCCTACTCCATCATCTACAGACGAGCTCAGAGCCAGAATAGCTCTCTTGGAAGCCAGAGACGCAGAGAAAGATAAGAAGATCCAGGAGCTAAACCGGCGTCTAGATGAGAAGCTCGGCACTCCTGCATCGACCCCTCCTCCATAGGAGCTTGTCCCGAGGTTCTTTTTCTTTTCTTTTCTTCTTTTCTTCTTTTCTTTGTGAATACTTCTGATGATGGTCTGTATAATGTTAGTTAGGTGAATCGATTGGTGTGTCGTGTGTAGTTGTTGACATTGTGGACAATGTCCATCCTGAGTGTGGGGTGGATGGTCTGTGTTCTTGTCGTGTTTTGTGTTTTATGTCGAGTCGTAGTTGTCCACAGTGTCTCGTTTTGTGTAAAAAAAAAAATATATTGCCATTAGGTTGAGCACAGGCAAGCTGCATGCAGTTTGCCTGTGTAAAAAGCAGTCTGCCTGTGTAAAAAGCAGTCTGCCTGTGCAAAGCTAATGGCTTAAAAACACCTAAAAATCAGAAAAATCAAAAACAAAACCTTGTACTCTTGTGGTAACATGATGTAAATGACCGTGATGCCTTGAAAATGAGTTTGTGCTTGAATGAAATCATCAAAATCACCCCACTAGTGTTGAATTGCATGGTTCTTCACAATGAGCTTGATGTTTTGACTGACTTAATGTGCTTTGAATGAGCAAACTCTTTTAGCAACATTCTCTTTTGTGAGGATAGTGTAACGACTTTTGGTGAAGTAGTTAGGTGGAGAACATTGACCATTCGATATGTTTGGATACCGTGCTTACTTGCATCAATTGTGAGCTTTTGATTTTACAATGAGTCTCTCTGTTTTGAATGTTTTATGATGGGGTGAACTGTATCTTTATAAAAGAAAACACTACCTGACAAGTAAAATATAAGAAAGTTGCCATAACAATTAAAGTGTGGGTAAAAATGCCAAAATCGTGTGAGGCAATCACTCATTGCACATGGGGATGAGGAAAGATTCAATTGAGAATCGGTTCGCGACCGTACGATGTTGCTTATCAAGTACGATCCCCAGTTGAGTGAAGTGCCATTTGAGGAGCAATGACCCTCCACACGGACCGAGGATAAGGAGTTAAAAGAAGCCCTTATGCGAGTGCTAAGAAGCAGAAATTGCTCTTGCTCGGTCACAGGTAGTAAGAAACAGATCCCACTTGTACTAAATACGACCTCTCGGCAAGCAAAAGCAGAAAGAGAGAAAGTCTCTCATTGTCATAAAAGGTAGTGATGTGCTTAAAGTAAAATCATGTTTGCGAAAGGCTTCCCCCATTAGTTTTTGAGACTCATGCATAATTAATTGTTTATGATTGGTGTGAGTAAGCCAGATTGTCCTCACGAGATATGCACCTCACTGATGTGGTTAGATTCTCCTAATAACTGTTGCACCATAAGTTGTTAACCACCCACTACCGACGATCGAAATTGAGTGTTGCTATTTGAGTTTTTGGTGGATTTGAGTCAGTCAATGATAATGGTTGCAAAGAACTTGAGTGTGGGGTGAAAGGTATGACCATTAGAGCACAACTTATCCGTTGAGAAAGAAACTACTGATTACAACAAGAGTACAAGGAAAATTTTGTTTTGTTTGAGTGTTTGATTAGTGAGTCTGTGGTGTGTCATTGTATTGGATGATTTTGTGTTTGTGTCTTTTGAGTCGTTGCTTAGGGACAAGCAACAATTGAGTGTGGGGTTGTGATATTCGGCTTTAACATATTGAATTTTTGGACTTTATGTGATTATCCCATGGTATGTTTTAGCCAATTGGTGCTATTTTAGGGCTCGCTAACCCGAGAATGGTTAAAAAACCATTACTGCCTAGTGCCATGAGTTTGATGTATTACAGGTGAAGAAAACACGAAAAAGGAACAGAAACTCTCTTGGACCGGGCTAGAGGGACGAGGACATTGGACGGGCCATGGAAGCTTGCGGGAGGAATGATGGGCCAAAGCCCATTCTCCTTTTGACTTGGCGGCTTTGGGATTAATTGGAGAGGAAGAGGAGAAAGGTCGGGGAAAAGGAAAAACGGAATTGGAAAAGAAAAAAAAAAAAAAGAAGCAGCCAGGAGAAGGGAGAGCTGGGGGGACACGGAATTAAAAAAAAAAACAAAAGGAAGGCAATTAATTGGGAACCAGGGAGGCGGCACTTTTTCTGGGGAAGAGAGAATTCTTTGTGGAGAAAAAAAGAAAGGGACGAAAGCAAAAGCGGAGCAGCAGCAGGAGCAGCGGCGATTGGAATTTGGCGATCAACCTCTTTCCAAAGTTTGAGCTGAGTTCAACGAGAGCGATTAGTTGGTTGGATTTTCTAAACTGAACTAGTTGTGTATTGTTGATTTAGAACATGATGAACAAAACCCTATCGTTTTATCTTAATTTCGTCATGAACTAAACCCCGATTTCTGGGGGAAACACCATAGGATGTAGCTATTTCTTGATTTGATGGATTGATTTATGATTCTTTTCTTCCAATCTCTATTGCATGGAATTGCTTAATGCTTTGTGTTGACTGGCCACCAATACAATGAATCGTAGTTGATTAGGTTATTAGCGACAGTGAAACCCTAATAACTGAACCTATTTCATGTGACATAGTAACTTATCGAAGCGACAGTGGATTAAATAAGGTGTTATGCGGTCTTAAATAGGATATCGATCTTCAGACTAGATAGTTAATTCATTGAGCTACGACAGTAGGATTTGAATTGATTATTTAGTACGTAGTAATTCCCGACAGGGATAGCTAGCACATTCGTGATATCCTGGCTGTAGAGGTATGGATTAAACTGATTAGAATATGTGAATTAATCTGGATAGGATAGGTAGTGAATCCCGGTGTTTCTCCCAGAGCTTTCTCCCATTGAATTTTCCTCGACAAGTTTACTTTGCTTAATTAGTTTAGTTAATTTTGCTTTTAGTTAATAATTTCATCTCTTAAACATTTTCACATATAGTTTGCTCGAAAGAATTGATAAATCATAAGGTTGTACCAGTCCCTGAGAGACGATACCCGGATTTCCGGTTTTACTACAAGATAGGATTAAGGCATATACGCTTTTGCCCTACCATGCTCAAAGTAAGTTTACCTGAGAAGTTTGGATTAACAAACAGGTGCCTAGTAACAGAGTTCACCATGGGCTGAGATTGTTGGTTCTGTTGAGGTTGAGATCCAGGTGACACAGGTGAAGTAGGAGACTGTGGTGGACTGAACTGATTGAGTAGTCTTTGAAGCCTGCTCAGGTCATCAACAGACAACCTAATATTTGTGAAACCATCCCCAGCCTCAGGTGAACTCTTGGTTTCTGGCTTAGGAAGTATACCACTTCCTTCAGTGCTCTGAATCTGCCCTGCGAATCCAGATGATCCTCCTGATTCTTTGAGAGAATTCTTCCTTTTGAGTCTAAAGCAATCTGCTATAACATGGTTGTCCTTCTTGCAGTAACGGCAAAACAAGTTCCCCTTAGCAGCATCCTTTCCTTTGTTCTGATTTGCTGCTAGCAATGCCACTGAATCTACTTGAGACTCATGATTGGGCTTAACCAATTGCCTCTCATGCTGGATGGCATAATGAAATGCAGTTTCCATGGCTGGTAATGGACTCATCATAAACAGATTGGTTCTCACCCCCTCATATGAGTCATTTAAACCCTTAATGAACCTGGTCACAAATTCATTCTCTCTATACTTCTTCATGGTAGTCTCAGTAATACAAGGAACTCCAGCATTTGCTATTCCAGCACATTCACAACTAGGAATAGGCAAAAACTGACTTATCTCCTCCCAATATCCCTTCAATTCAGTATAGAACTGGTTTACAGATCTATTACCTTGCTTAGATGAGTATAAGGCAGTCTACAGATCTGAAATCCTGATGTTATCAGCACGTCCAAAGCGTTGCCTCAGATCTTCCCACAGCTGCCGTGCATTCTCAATGGTAGAGACAGAATCGACTAGGCTTGAGTCAAGAGAACCCAGAATCATGAACAACACAGATGTGTTGCTCTGTTCCCAAGCTGGGTACGACTCGCTCAACAGATCTGGAACAGGAATTGACCCATTTATAAATCCCAGCTTGTTCTTGCTCTTCAAGGCCACACAAACTGTCCTGCTCCATAAGCTGTAATTTGAAGCTCCAGTGAGTTTGATTGGAAAGACGAGGGACTCATTAGGGTTGATGTAGTAGGGACTGGTGACTGTAGGTGCCACAGTAAGAATGGTGTTTGGGTTTGTAGAAGAAGGATTGGTAGAATCATCAGCGGCTGTAGTTGCCATAGTTTGATGATGGAATTAGGTGAGGAAGAATGCGGGTGAAGGTGAAACCCTAGTTGCTTGAGCAACCAGGCTCTGATACCATGTGAAGTTTTGGATAGGATCAGAATTTGGTGGAAGAACCCGCAAAAAGAGCTCATTTGCCTCAAGGGCAGTATATATACGAAGCCAGAGACAGCTTCCTGTACAAGGGGTCTAGTCAGCATATTTACAACGGTAAAATAAACTAACTATCTTCTAACTACCAATCAACAGAAGACAGGTGTGTATAAACAGTAAAAACGGAAACTCCTAAGAACACTAAATGGAACAGCGTCGTCTGCTCCCAGCTCTTCACTTGCTTCTGGTTGAAACGATGTCGTGCCACCAGCTCGGTAGTGTTCTTGCCTTAGATAAAACCAGAGCAGCTACATCGTCTTCTTCAATATCCAATGACTGGGAGTGTGCAAATTACATTTCTTCCTTAGCTTATGGCTCAAATCATCTGGTTCATACCCACATTTGTCTTATTTTCTGCCTTGGTCCGATCATAACGAGAATCTACCAGAAAAGCAATGTTGTCAAAATCGAACCGGAGCATGACCCAGTAATGCGAACGGCTCGCATTTTATTGGTCCAACCGGCATTAGACCGTTTAAAAACCGTTAGAGAATCGGTATCTAATAAACGTTATCAGTATAAATAGTGGACATTTCTTAATCAGAGCTCATCTCTTTCCTTTGAAATTGTGAAATGGAAATAAGGATTCAATTTGAGAGCCCGACGTTTTTGGTTTATTTCAATTTTCAATTTTCTACAATTTTTTTAATTAAATTTAGTGGCTGAATGGCAAAAACCGGACGAGCAGCTCGATCGGCTCGAACGGTTAACCGCCTCGGCCGCTCGCCAACCGCTGCATAAAACCAGAGCGGCTTTTAGACTGTTCCGAGCCGATTTTGTGACCGGGTGGCGGTTTTACCGATCGGGCCGAGCGGCTCGACTCGGCTTTAATAACACTGCAGAAAAGGTATCAAAAGTAGAAAAATATTTCTAAATGCTACAAAATGCACATTTGAACGTTTATGAAGTAAATACATATATAGTAAAAGTACTTCAGGATTTATCAAAACCATATAAATAACACCAAGAAGTAGGGTATAAAATCATATATATAATTTGTATATTTTGAGTGTCTTGACTAATCAAGCACAATTAGCTTATTAAACAATACTATCGTAAAAGAGGAATTTTACAATGCTATATAGCATTGATGCTATAGCTTTTTGCCTTTATAGTACAACTTGAAGTTGTACATTTAATGTTATGGTACAACTTCAGATTGTACCTATACTATTTTGTACAAATTCTTTTATGGTACAACTTAAACTTGTACCTTCATGTGATGATGCAACTTTAAGTTATAAAGTTGTACCATAATATAAGGGTACAAATTCCTTTATTGTACAACTTTAACTTATACATTTAACGTTATGGTACAACTACATTTAGCATTATGATATAACTTTAATTTGTACATTAAAGCACCAATACTTTATAGCGTAATAAAGTTCTCATCATAAAATACAACTGCATAAGACTTGAAATAAGACAAATTGTGCATCGAGCGAGCTCGTAACTTACAACCCACATCTTGACCCTCTTCTCTTTTAGTACAGCTCTAAATTCGAAAGCCTGGGAGTAGGAACGAGGACCAAAGGGTTCATCTTCTTGATCACAAAGCCAAATTTGTCCGACAATTCCAGCTCCGTCTCTGGCGGCAACTTCCAGTCGAACGAATGCAAGAGCGTAGCCAGCTCGTATTTTATCGTGTTCACTGCAAGACGTTGTGCAGGGCATACCCTCCTCCCAGATCCGAACGGAAGGAACTGAAAGTTGTTTCCTTGGAAATCAAACTTCGTGTCGTCCTCCAGGAACCTGTCAGGTTTGAACTCCAGAGGGTCTTCCCAGAGTTGTGGGTCGGTGTGGATGGCATAGGCATTCAGATAGACGATTGTGCCCTTGGGGATGGTGTACCCGCCTAGCTCGCACGTTTGGCTAGGGCAGCGTGGCACTAGGAACGGCAGTGCTGGATGGAGCCGAAGCGTCTCCTTGATGACAGCTTCCAGGTAATTTAATTTGGGCAAATGAGATTCTTCGACGATTTCGTTTTGTCCGACAACTTCATTCAGTTCTTGGTAGACTTTTGCCATTGCATCTGGATATTTAACTAGTTGTGCCATCGTCCACTCCATCATGGTCGACGTTGTGTCTGTGCCACCCACCATAAAATCCTGTAGGGATGAAACTCAATCAATTATGTTTGCAATAAGTTCACCTTTTTGCGGAATAGAATTTAATATAAAAAAATATATTTACAAAGCAGTCAAAATCGGGATTTTACCTAAAATCGAAAACTGGGGTAAAATCGAAATCGTAAAATCGGAGGATTTTAAGTACCGTATAAAAATTAACATATAATAATATTATTAAGGTAAATCATTAATAACACAAAGACATATAACATTTAAAGTGATACTTTTCAAGATTAATGTTCTAAAATCATCATTTTAATTGTTATTTAATGCGTAACTCAAAATAATTTATGAGGAAGGGATAGAGCTCATGGGGTTTGACTCTTGTTTTTCATGTTGTGTCTAGGTAGTTTAACTCAAACTAGTATTCCGACATCGTCTACTAAGTATGATTTAAAACTAATAATAAGTGAACTCTAATAAAATAATTAATGTCATTGTTTTGGTACAAATATATTCATTAATCAATTAATTTTTTAATAATGATGTTAATTCTTACGTACTTATAATATTAATTATCACAACTGTTTTACCGATGAGTTAAACAAGGGGAAGGGAAAGGGGTTGACCGAACCCTAATTAGGTTAATTTTTTCTTTTCAAATGTTCTTTTAATAGGAAAAATATTTTAGAAGATCCCTGTCATTTCCCTTTTCACTGAAACAGTTCTGCTTCTTTTGAATTGGCTCAAACTTCCTATTTTGTTCACATAGGATCAAAATCCTGATTTTGGTACGATTTTAGGATTTTAACGATTTTAATCCCGATTTTGAAAGATTTTAAGGTCCACCAATGTTATAGTAAAATCAGGATCATGAATCTCTAAATAAAATCCTCAAATCCTACGATTTTACGATCAAAATTCCGATTTTGACTGCATTAATATACCATCAGTAGAGCTTTGACTTGATTGGTAGAGATATATGTTTCGCCACCGTCGCTGCCACCGCCGCGATTCAAATCCAACAACACTTGCAAGAAGTCCTTCCTCACCGTGCCGCCGCTCTTTTCGACGGCTCTCAACCGCTCCTCTATTGCCGAGCTCAGGATCTCGTCGAACTTGCTCAACAACCTCTTGGACTTCTTCTCAATACCCTGCAAATCAAATCTGGCCAGTGCCGGAATAAAGTCCGACACATTCGGCGCACCCATCAGCATCAGCATCTCCGATTCCAACTCCCTAAGCTCACCGTAAAAGCCCTCGTGGTTCCCTGCCACTCCTCCCCACAACATGCTGAGAATGGCGTTCGCCGTCGTTTTGAAGGCTGTTTCGCCGAAGTCCAACGCCGCACCAGAAGATCTCTTGTACACCTCTTTGACGGAGTTTCTTACCTGCTGCTTCCTTAGTCCATAGCATTCCTCCCGACTGGCCACACCGTACATCTCTCTCACAAAGACCTGCGGGAAAAAGGAAAAAAAAAAAAAAAAGATTCATGTTTAACAAGGTTGGTTGTCCAATTACCTTAGCCAATCGACTACCTCTCGTACACGTTTTTACTAAATTTAAATATGAGGAAAAGGTTAGGATGCTAGCACCTAATTTGTTAACACTTAACATGATACTAACATTAGTTTCACTCAATAGAATATTTCGTTTGATGATTTTTTTGTTTTATTTCTAAGAGGTTGATCACTATTAATGCGAATTTATAAAGGGAGGGGATGCATTAAGTATATTTGAAAAAATAATAGGAGGGAACAAGCGTGTGGATCAGTTGCTCATTTGTTATGTGTCCTGTTCTCACCGCAAGTATTATTAATATCATGCAACAAAAGAGAGACCAGAAACACAATAAATTACATCATAAATAAAATAAAGTAGACCAGAAAGCTTATAAAACAAACCAAAAAAGTTACCACACTATAAAATTTATAAAGCATACACAAAAACTCAAAGCTAACCAGAAGTTTCTTAAAGAAATCGAACTCATAAAGTATATCACCAGTTCCTCGAAGCATACCATATGTTATAAACGCGGTGCTACGGATCGGGAAATCGCCGGAATCGATAAAGCAAGAATACGAAAGCGAGAATCGAAAAACACAGACACATGATTTACGTGGTTCACTAACACGATGTGTGTTAGCTAGTCCACGGGCGAGAGAGAGCCAGTTTCACTATATCGACTATCGAGGAGATTTAAGATTTCAGAGGAGTATGAGAACTATTTATAGTACTTCTCCATGTGGGTCTAAACCTAATCCAATCTGGCAAAGGAGACGGTTACAGACCAGGCCCAGAACCCGAACCCAAATAACATTGAGTCCATACACCGCGGGCGGGGGGCGTTGCTAGAACCCAAATAACAGCAAGACCCCCGACTACCAGTCGTAGCGGCTGATAGTTCGATTCAAGTCACATCAACACCTTAAATATCATAAACAAACCACTACTTTCTTGAAACATACTAGAAACCTCATAAACATACCATAAGCTCCATGAAACAGATACAAAATCTGATAAAACATACTACAATTTTTTTGAAGTAAACCAAAAATCTCATAAAGCGAATCACAAGTTTTTTGAAGTAGATCAAAAATATATGCAACCACATCACATCTCTAATGAAACAAACTAGAAAGACGATAAAGCGCATCATAAATCTCACGAAGCAAATGATCAAAATCTTTATAAAAGATGATACAATCATACGGTAATAAACAATTATAATGGTGAACCAATTTTTTCCCCCCAAGTAACTGGCTGTTTATTTATGAATTGATAGTTACTATAATTTCCTTGATGAATTATATTAGTATGGGTTTACCACTAAGTTTGTTACCACGGTCATAGTAAATTTCAAGTTCGACAGTTAAATTTTGGTTTGCAAAAAATTAGTTAAAACTTTCGGCCGAAAATTAGGAGACGATAAAATTGTACTCAAGTATTTTCAATAAATAAACCTTGCGGAGCTTCTTCCAGACCGGGCCGTAGTTTGAGAATGCCACGTCATGGCCGCCGTACATTAGCACCAGGGCCGAGATGGGCGGGTCCCGGTCGGAGAAAACGGCGTCCATGTCCCTAACGATCTCTTTCGCTAGGGAAGGGGAGCTGACCACCGCGCAGAGCTTCGTCCCGAGCCGCAGCGAGTAGATTGGGCCGTAGGTGGCGGCGAGAGCGGTGAACTCGCGGTGGAGGTGAGGCCCAAGGAAAGGGAGGTAACCTACCAGCGGCAACCCTGTTGGGCCGGGAGGGAGTGGGGCCTGCTTTCTTCTGAGGAAGTGGGAAAGGAGGAGCCCCGTCGATAGCACCAGAAGGATTGCTGTTACGATGAAGTAGTTGGCGCTGATGCTGTCTCCTTTTACTGCGGCTGTGCACCATGGCCGGAAGGAATAAAGCATTCGGGAGAATGGAAAGTTGAGAACCATGTTGGCTTTGACGTGTGTTTGTTGCTGTCTAAGGCTAATGATGAAATGAGTCTTATTGTTGCACTTGCGGGCTTTGTGGCCTATATAGAGGTAAAGGGAATGGAAGGCTGGAAAACGACGAGGAGGTTTGCGATTTGGGGCAAGTCCATTTCCAAACAGCTAGCGATTCAGCCTAATTGTTAAGCCGCTGCTCCCTTTCCTAGGTCCTACGTCGCAATGTATGCTAATGGGCAGGCATTAATGGTAATTAAAGATGATATTAAATCATGTGCTCTTGTAATCTTCAAAATTTCCTTTACCTACTATTGCAAACCCGTTTCATTGTTCCTGTCATTTGGACCATATCAAACCGAAAATGATGTGGTTTGGTTCTTGATTCTAAGAAATTTATAGTTATTCAAAAAAAAAAAAAAAAGACCAAATAAACATTTGGACTGAATGCAATATTAGCCCAGTCATTAGTCCTAAGATGTCATTCACTATTGGACGACATTTTTCATGAGTTTGGTACGATCGGATCTGACCGGATCATTGCACACCCATAACCATATTAAACACATATAATACCAATATAATACATTTAATGTTCATATTTTATTAATTAAATTGATAATTCACAAATTATTATAATTCAAAAATTATTATATGTTTTGGACATAATTAATCTAATTTATTTTGTGATAATTAACATGCTACTAGACGTATCATTCATTTTAAAACAAAACAAAATACTCATATATCATATATGCAACTTATTCGTATAGTATTTTTCTTAACACGAAAAATAATGTTTTGCGGCAGTGATAATTTGTCGCCATAAGAAAAATATCCAGCTCTTTACATACCGTTTGGTATTAATGAATTCCATAAGTTTTATGGAATTCATTTTGAAATGAAACATTTTTGTGTTTGGTATTTAAAAGAATTCATTTTCAATTCTAAATTTTGAATTCTATGGAATTGGAACTAATTATAGCAATTCCCAGGAATTGAGAAGGAATTTCCAAATGAATTCCACAAGTATTTACTAATTATAATAGAATGATATAATTATCCTCTTTTATTAACTAAATTACTTATACATATGACATACCAAACACATAAATTCATTTGACAATGAATTCTGCACCGCAATTCATTTTATTTTTAAGGATTTGAATATGACATATCAAACACATAAATTCATTTGACAATGAATTTTGCACCGCAATTCATTTTATTTTTAAGGATTTGAATATGACATACCAAACACAAGATTTCATTTGACAATGAATTCTACAGGGTAATTCATTTTAAAATAAAATGAATTCTTGATTTATTTGGTACCAAACGGTTTGTAAAACCCTTTAAAGCATAGTTGTCACCACCGGTATGACCGTCATGATCGATATATGAATCTCCAAGTAAATTGATCTTATCTTAGTGAATTTAATTGATAAAAAGTAATTTATTACTTATTTTATGTATTAAAAAGTTAAATGTTGATGTTATTTGTTGGATTCAAGTACAAATATTTAGGTATTGACGTTAAATGTCGTGTTTAAAAATAAGTATTTTAAAATTATTTGTAATATTAACCGACATGAACCGGCATAAACCGGTATATACCACCGATCGAACCATTCGATTTGCTAAATTAGCACACTAGCCCAAACTGATTTGACAACCTTGCTTTAAAGGCACATAAATAAGTGATCATGACGCAACCACCATTTAGCACCTTTTCCATTCTCCGAAATGGACCTATAAATTATAATCCAACTATATCAACGGAAGCATAACCTCCCTCGCCATTTGGGCTGACAACACCGGCCTATTGGACCGTCAAATGGTTATTTATGTTGATCTACTAGGCCGTCAGCCCAATTCATAAAGCCCACACGTAAGGATCCACGTTACATCTTCCCTGAATATAAAACCCAAACCGCAAAAACAAGTCACTAGGTCACCCCGTTAACTCTTTCTACTCGTTTCCCAGCTTTCATCTTCTTCAGAGCTTCAACGCCGCAGCCTCGCCTCCTAATCCGTCGGAAAACCCGCCGCTTCCTTCCACAATGGGTCGTATGCACAGCCGCGGGTTTGCTTCTTTCTCTATCTCCCTCTCCGTATCCCATTTCTATGGCGTAATTTGTTCTGATCTCGTTTCTGTTTACCAGGAAAGGCATCTCCGCCTCTGCTGCCAAGTACAAGCGCACTCCCCACAGTTGGCTCAAAACAACTGCTCAAGATGTAAGCTCCGCCGTTTCTTCCTTTTTCCTTCAATTTCTCATCGTTTCCCTGAGTTCACTCTGTTTGTTCCGAATTTTTCTAGGTCGAGGAGAACATCTGCAAGTTCGCGAAGAAGGGGCTATCGCCGTCACAAATCGGCGTGATCCTCAGGGACTCCCACGGTATTGCTCAGGTGAAGAGCGTTACGGGGAACAAGATTCTTAGGATTCTGAAAGCCAGCGGAATGGCGCCGGAGATCCCCGAGGATCTTTACCATATGATAAAGAAGGCTGTGGCTGTCCGCAAGCATCTGGAGAGGAACAGGAAGGATAAGGATTCCAAGTTCAGGCTGATTCTGGTGGAGAGCAGAATCCACAGGCTCGCCCGCTACTACAAGAGCACCAAGAAGCTCCCTCCCGTCTGGAAATAGTGAGTTTTTCCTTTCTGTACAGCCATGGCCCATGTTCCTCACTTATCAGAATCTTATCTTCAACTTTGCAATGACAGAAATTTTCCCCTTGTGTTGAATTGAGAAGTGTGATTGGATTTATCTCATAATGGAATGAGAGCACGGTTGTGATAGTGAGGCATTTTGTGAGTGTTGTTATGGGTTATTGAGATGATCATAGAGATAAAGGGTTCTTCCATGGAGTAATGGAGGCAGATATTTTGATGATCATTTAGAGACGAGGGTTCTTCCACTGAGTGATGGAGGCAGATATTGTGCATGATAGCTCGCTGTTTTTGTTGAGGAACAAGAATCTTGATCTCCTTTTGCTTCTACTATGGCCAGCTACTTAGAAATAGTAGCATAAAAGAACCAGAGCTGAATGAGGGCTACAAACTGCCTCTCTATTCTGGCTCGGTAGCCATAAGTATAGTTGAACTGTGTGAATGAGCTATGTTTTTAACTCTTCTTACTTCTGCAAGATGAACCAGATCAATGAGCTAAATTTTTTGCTGTTTTTACTTCTGTAACATGTACTTCGATAGCAAAACATTTCATCTGGTGCATGATATTTCCAATTAGATGACATCTTGGCTGAATCTTTTTAATAGAAATGGCTTATATTACATGACTTGCATTGCTGATATTCCTTTTTTCTCTTTGGATGCAGTGAGTCAACTACAGCAAGTACTCTGGTTGCTTAGGTTGCAAGACAAGGACAACAGCTGGGTAGAGGAGTGGAGGTTTTGTTGCAAATGTGCTAATGGAATCTGTTGCTGACAACCATGAGAGACCTTGTAGATGGTTTTTTGAGGGTTTAGCGATGGGTGCTTTCTACAAGTGCATTAACTTGCTGTTCCTTTTGTTGTTTCCAGTTACAGGCATCTTGTTCTTCCTTTCTTGTATGCTGGGGGCTTTTTGCTCCAACAATTATAAGCTACATTGAGATTCCTTTTTGTGTTACTATGACTTTCAGAATTCTGTAACTTAAAAATGAATCATTCAGCGTAAAATGAAATTTTGAGAATAGATTTGTCAGACATTATGCCTCCATGGTTATTCTTTGAAGATAGGTAATGATTATGGTCTATGAGGAAACGTGAACCCTACCATTTGAATAGAGTTCCTCGTCCTATGAATAGCATAGCAAGAACCTGATGAGACTTTTGTCTTTCACTTTCTCTGAGCTTGGAGACTTTGTCCGGAGACCGAAGTTGTTAAACCGGTTTAAGTCATTGAACTTGTCAAGTAAAGGGTTTGAGGTTTAATGGTCTGATCGAGGTCTGGCCAGTTTGAGCCGTTTTAGACGTTTTCTAAATATATATACAAATAAGATAGTAATTAAAAATTTAATGACTGAACAAAAATTTATCTTACATATATCTATTGAAAACTAATTTTTTACAAAATAAATCCACCTAACCTCCATGATCCACCCACCATCTCCCTTCCTTTGTTCCTCTTCCTCTCTTCCCCCTCTCTTCTCCATAATTAGAGGTCAGATCTAGGGGCTTTCTGGAGGCCGTTTTGAAGTACGACTTGGGTCGGAGCGGGGGTTCGATAAGGGTTTAACAACCTTGCCGGAGACGTACTAATACGAGTTCATATTTTGACAACCTAAATGCAATCCTAGCTTGTTGAATATCGAATATCAATGTTAAAAGTATTCTAATGGATTAGGGTGTCACTTGCAGCTAGGGGTGGGCATCTGGTTCGGTAAACCCGAACCAAGCCGAACCTATCCTAAACCGAATTGAAACGGAACTATTACTATTCGGTTCGGAATCCGGAAATAGAATATGGGTATTTCGGAAACCAGGGTGGTCATACCGAACCCAAAATTCCAAAACCCGAACCGAGAACCCGAACTATATGTCCAGCCCAGTCCCCACAATTCGGTTCAATTTCGGTTTGGACCATAGGAAAAGTTCGGGGACCCAATATGCTCCATTTCGGTTCGGTGAACCCCTACTTGCAGCCAGCTTCCTGAAAAGAATAAAACAATGTAATAAAGTACAAACAATAAGGCAAACTAAAAGATAAACTTGTGAAGCCTTACAGTTCAAACAAAGCCTATTTGTAAAAGTAGTTTAAAATCGTACGATTTACAAATGGTCTGGCCGGAATCTCATGGAAACCACGAACCTAACTGAAAACTTATGAAAGAACCATTGAACGCCAAATTTACAACAATGCCAGACATGGGAAAACATGGGTTATGTGCAAAGCAACACCACTACCAAACACCAGATTCTAAATTCGTTCGCACTAAATCGCTTGTAGAAAATTCAAAGCAGCAGCATGCACACCCATCGTCGCTACATTAACATTTGTCTGGAATCCCGACCATAGTTCAAACTAATGTACACATATCCCACGTAAGAAGCAACCAAGTGATGAAGAAATGCCGCCATTGCACCATAACTCCGTGCGGCCAAAACATCCTTGTTGAGGAGCTGATCAGCACTGGTGGGTGGTGATTCGGAACTCTCTGGAGGAGGCAAAGGCAGCGGATCACTACCTGAAGAAGAGCTTGCTGCAGAGTTCCCTCCATCTTTCGATGGACCATGTCGGTCTTCTTCTTCCTCCTCTTCATCTTTCTCTTTGCTTTGACTTCCTCCAGTCCCACTTCCAGGTGGAATGCCCCTCGCCATCACAGGTTGAGGTTCTACCCCAACTCGCCTCAGGTGCAACTGCAAATAATTGTGCAACCATGAGATATCAGTAAAAGATGCTTCCTTGTCCGTTGAGCTAGTTAGTTACAGTAGATTATTGACCTGGAGATGCAAGTTGACTTCATCTGGCCGTGAAAGAAATGGGAAATCGCCACCGCTCTTCAACTGAGCTCGCCGTGCCTCCGGGTACCTCTCGCTCAACTGATCCTTCAGTTGCTGAGGTGTCGCACAGTAGTCATTCGTCTTTTAAGGAGTAAGCAATAACCAAAAGACAGCAGTGAGAGGGGGAAACTAGCATTGTATATACAACAAAGTTGGCTAGCAGCTGGAACAGGTTCAGGTAAAACTCACATCCATGATGGTGATGAATTGATCAGAAAGGAGAAGAGATCCAACCGATGCGGCATCAACATTCAAAGTTAGCCTTGATGCTAGATCATCCTTTGAAAGTGTTTCGACCTGATGAGAAGCATTGGCAAGTAAGTTTCAAACTGGAGGATAGTAAATGCGTAAATACACCAAATGGTTTTGACTGTACCTGAGAAACAACAAAGTCTACTGAATCTGCAATAAAAGGTTCATGGGGCCCATCTTGAATCCCAGTCAAGACATATCGTTTGAGCAAAAACGAAGGTGTCCAACTAACACTGCAGGAACCATGAGTACTTTGGAAGTTAGTTTTTCGATGAAGATGTATATCTAAGTATACTTACGAAATCAGTATGAATAGTATAAGAACCATTCTCCAGCAAGCTAGGAACCATTTAAGCAACAAAGGTATTCTATAAGAAGTTCATTAAAAAGAAGGTCCATCTATGTATCATTAAAGTCACGACACTTTTAATATTAAGAAAATTAGTGATGAACGTAAAAATAGAAAGTGAGCAAAGAAAAATCCATTAGCCACATCCAATCGATTATGCTTTGACCATCTGGAGGATGAAAATCTTTAGGTGATAAGTTCATGAATTTAGATTCTGTCCTATATGAAAACACCACAATTTTCCATGGCAGAGATATATGATCATAGCACTTACAAAGGTGCCCATGGCATAGCAGCTGCGAAACTCCGATTATCCAAAAATGTATTTGATAGGACCAATGATTTCACTCGCCTTGGGCGATGCTGAGCAAATATTTGAGCCAGGAAGCCTCCAAGAGATGTACCATAGAGGTGCATCTGTCATATTTACAATAAAATCAGTTCATCTAATAGACGAGGTAAACATGATTGTGCCATGAAAATGAAGGACAGCAAGAATTTGTTGGCCTCGAACAATTCAAAAGCATATGCAGCATAAATATAGGAAGAGAGAACAAACTGTTCAACAAAAAGATAAACAGAGAACAAAAGCTTATTGAGAAAGATTCTTACATGATGAACATTGATGACATCTAAAAACTTATCAAACGCCTGAATCCATTCCATATGATTCCAAACGCGTGGAATATCAACAGCGATCACCCTATAACCCTGAAAATTTTTGAACATGTTGTGAAATACAATCCAAAGGCCTTTATATTGAATAAGTAATGAATCATTAGTTCCACATTGAAGAAATTCTAAATCAACATGCATCCACAAATCTACAAAATACCAACAGATTCCATATATGATAGATGATAGGATGATAAAAATCCACCCTAAAGCATTTGTGAAGTTTATCCAGACAAGAATCAGAAATCCAAAAAATAACCCGAGAAACGCCAAGGCCAAAGCATCATTCCTCCGCTGGCTTTTAAGCACGTGGATGGAGCATTATAGTATCTAATGACTAATATGATATCATCTCCAACACTCTGATGTGATATATCAGCCTGTTGCTAGAACTTCTTCCGAGATACAATTGAACCATTCAAATACCAACTCTGTAGACAGTTGAAATAACATAGCAAGACAGCTCGAAAATTACCTTCATGGACAATGCCATAATCTGTTTGTAGTAAACATCCGCGGTTCCTGCTATCCCAGGAAGACATATCAGCGGAGCCACCGTTTTGGGACCAAAATCATAGTACCGCCACTGCTTTGATCCAATCTATATGAGGAAAACAAAACATGAAAGAAGGGAAGAAAGCACATTTTAATCAAGAACCGACACTACAAGATACCAAGCTAGAAAGAGGAAACCTATTGTGCTACAAAAGAACAAGATCAGCAGACAGCAGCAGAATATCAGAACACCATCCAGAGACTCCATAGTTATGATACGATAATGCCGGACGAAAAACCCTTTGCAACTTATAAATTGACCAGGAAAGAACGCATGCCCATTTTAATGAATTACTCTCAAGCCAAATCTCCCAATTCTAGTACAGACTACCAATCCGAAGTAGGAGCTAGAATCAACTTCAACACATACAATGCACACACCCAGATTAAGATGATCATGGGCAATCCAGCAGAAGATAGACTTCGTGAAAAAAGAAGTGTGCAGCCAACCCTCTACCTAGCTGGAAGTAACTAATAATACCCCAAAATCCAATTTCCCATGAACCTAGCAACAAAAGATGGGAAATTGAGAGATGAATGGGAATTGGGTATTCAGGACTTACGGGGATCTTATGGAGAGGAACTTGGGACTTGAAGTGGACATAATCTCCCGGCGCCGCTAAGACGCCTTTCATTGCTTTACTAATTCAATTCTTCCACCCGCTTCCTGGCCGATCGGGGATGAGAAAGCCTCACATCGGGAAAAAGGGCATAGCTTTTTAATTTGCGAGAGGGGAGGAATCGATCACTTGATTGTTGGGGTCGCCGGCAGAAACAAAGCAATGACCTTTGTTCCTTCTGTTTTTCAGTTTTCTCGCGCTAACTCTCCCTCTCTCTCTCTCCCCCCGCTATGATTGATCGCCTCGCCGGGCCAGACTGGCTTTACGGTATTTCTCTCTTCCGCCCCCACGCACGTGCCTTGGGTTTAACATCCAGCCTACGGCGGCGTTTTGCACCTGCTAGTCCGCCAGCGACTTAGCGTTGTAATTTGTGATAGGATTTCTTTTCATTTTCTAACAAGTAATTATTTTTTGGGTTAATTACATAGTTGGTCACTGAGATTACAAAAAATGTTCATGTTTGATCACTCGAAATATTTAAATCTATTGATGGTACTTCACTTTCCTTAAACCGTTCACGTTTGATCACTCTCCGTTAGTCGCCGTCCATCTCCATTAACTGCGTCCGTTAAGTGATGACATGGCGGATGGAATCATCTAGTCCATCCTATTTAAACCAAAAATAGGGTGACGCGACCCGCCATGTCACTGAGACCCTCCATGTCATCTAGACCAACCTTACCCTCTAACCAGACCCGACCCGACCCTTAAACTAAACTACCCATATACAAATTAAATACCTAATTTCTAAAACAGATCTCCACCTTCCACTTTTCAATCGTGTGAAGCCTTCCTTCCTGAACCATCCCCTCATCAGAACACTCCTCCTCAAAGCTACTGTCGTCGTCGCAAA
The DNA here is from genome assembly GCA_964030455.1 of Linum trigynum. Lineage (NCBI taxonomy): Eukaryota > Viridiplantae > Streptophyta > Magnoliopsida > Malpighiales > Linaceae > Linum > Linum trigynum. The sequence continues at coordinate 12,457,628 of OZ034816.1, forward strand.
GTCCCCAGCGCCGACGCCGCTGGTCCAGCGCATCTGCAAGTCAACCGCCGACTATGCCTTGTGCGTGGAGGGGCTATACGGCGACAACCAAAAGTGGCTGGAGCGGTGCGAATCAGACTACGACACCGTCATCTTCCTAATTAGGTTTTGGTTTCAATTCATTCGCATTCTTCCTCTACCTTTTTCTTCCTTCTTCCTCTACCTTTTCCCAGATTCCGATCTATTGCTACCTATTGTGTTTGATCCCTCTCCTTCTTCACCTTGGTCATGGAGAAGCACATATAAGCGATCAGTGGTCTATTTTCCTCCATCCCTCTGTTTTTAGAATATTAGGTGATCTCATTTTGTGATAAAAGTGAACAAATCTGGGTTCTGATTTAATGAGTTTGCACCATCTACTACTGTTCACTCCCATGGTTAAGCGAAGAGACGTGATCTGGCCTTGTTTCATTTCAGTACTTTTCTTGATTGATTCGAATCGAGCCGGATGCAGAGCAAGAAGGCGGCGAATTGCTAGGGAGAAAGGGCGGCAGTGATTGCTGCGGAGAAAGAATGACAGGGGAGAAAGGGTCGGGTCGGTTCAAGGGTCAGGTCTGACTGGTTATAGGGTAAGGTTGGTCCAGATGACGTGGCGGGTCGGGTCACTCTTTTTGGATTAAATAGGGCTGACTAGATGATTCTGTCCGTCATGTCATCACTTAACAGACACTGTTAACGGAGATGGACTGCGACTAACGGAGAGTGACCAAACATGAACGGTTTATGTAAAGTGAAGTACCACCAATGAATTTAAATATTTCGAGTGACCAAACATGAATGTTTTTTGTACGTAGTCTCAGTGACCAACCATGTAATTAGCCCAATTGTTTTTAATTGGAGTTTGTTGTTTGTTTCCTTTTTGGATAATAACTTATTTTGACCTGAACTTCTAGGTAAAATATAATTTTGGCATGCAGATAAGATAGTAGAATCTGAGTTTTGAAAGAAAATGGACAAATATGGTTCAAAATTTTAAGTTTGAAGGTTAATATTGATGGTCAAATATTTTTTATTTATTTATGATTCAACATACAATATTGAGGTGGTTGTGCGTTAGCTTCCACGTCATAGGGATAATATCCTATTTTGAATATATACTTTGGATCTCCTTTTAAGAATTTATAAGAAAATAAAAGTTAAAAGCTAGGTATTACCTCCAAAATTCACAATTCCCCTCCCTCACTATGCTAGACTTATAAATTTTGTCCTTAACATCTCTAATGCTAGTCTTCAATACTAGATCTACCCCAATTCCTTCACTAGAGCTCTAGCAGCAATGATGGGATTTGGAGGTGGATTTGGGGGTCAAAACTCAAACGTGTCAGGAAAACTGAATGTTTTAGGGGTTGTTTGTTTGGGTGATTTGATGATGGATTTGGAATCATCATAGACTTTGTCCAAATTCCATTGTTAGATTGATGTATTTAGGAACCACAAATCTACGAGCTACACAAATTTTAATGGTCCAAATCCGTGAGGTTTACATACTTGAAAGTTTCACCATTTTAGGTGGGAATCGATCATGGATTTTCAAGTCCATCATTTATGATCAATTTGCTCTTCCTATTTCCTTTATGTTCTCATACTAATAAGGGCAATATATGTCAATTGCACTTATTCATACAAATCTACTAACCAAATCCTTCATGAAATCTATGAAACAAACAATATTATTTTACAAGTTCATAAAAACCCAAAACTCTCAAGCTTGAAAGCACACAGAATGGTAAACCACTGATCTTTTTGCCAAAATTGAGTTCCCTACTTACATGAGAAACTAACATAATTCTAAACTTTTGAGTTCCCAAATGCCATTCATCAAGTTGGAGTTTTGGGGACGCAATTGCAAAGTGGGAAATTAAAGTGGCCAATAGAAGAAAGCCAGCTGCTCTGCTTTGCTGCTAAACTGGAAAACGAAAGGCAACTGAAGAAGAGATATGCGCCACTACTTCAAGTTCAAGTTCAACCACTGAGCACTGAATGGGTGAAATGGGAAAGACGTACTGCCAAAGAATACGTGCCAACCACTACAGCAGAAGAACCGCCATTTTCGTAACTTACTCCCCTGGAGCTTAGTTTAGTGACCTAGTTTCGGATTGGATGTATGATGATGGATGACAAACGAACTGTGTAATGGACAACGCAACTAGCTAAAACGAAAAGCACTGGTTTGCTCCAGTTGCAATGGTGATCATGTAATCCACATAGAGATCCCACCACTGGATATATGCTTTTGTATAGAGATAATAATGATGAATGACAAGCCATTCTATTCGTAATCCATGTTATCGTCGGCTTCTTTTTCGAAAAGATAAACAATGTTTTCTTCTTTAATGAATAAAGGTTAATCATGTGATTCATGTAGGTGCTCTTGTTTAACTTTCATATATATAAAGTTAGATACAGATTACAGTTGCCTAAGAACTTTTTAACTCTGCATCATCGTTTATGACTAACCAATTATGTATTGACATGTGGATATAAGGGGGAAGAAGAGGCCATTTTCTTTTCATACGTTTCTCCTTGAAAGACACAATGAAATCGCATTTCTACATGGAGTTCTTCATTGATCAAATCAAGGGAGAACGGTTATCACCAATGGCGGAGGGAGAGGGTAACATGGCGGGTCCCGGGACCCACCCTGATTCGGGAGAAAAATGGTTAAATTAGGTACGATAATTAATTGATATAAAAAAATTAGATCACATTTAATTGATAATAGTAGTTTTGTGTTTGAATCTAATACGATATACATATTTGTGCAAACTTCAATTTCGTATAAGTTGATTTTCTTATGAAGGAGCATGCTAGTAAATGGTATCATATATATTATTGAATCTCTTCCAGCAACTCGATTTGTTGATACTAAATGTTTTTTTACAAAGAACATTATTCGAAAGCTAAATCATGAATTATTGATTGGTGTAATATTTATTATTAAACCTCTATCAACAACTCGATTTATTGATACTAACGGTTCTTTACAAAGAACTTCATTTGAAACAGTACGAGTGTACGACTAACTAAATCAATAATTGTTTGGTACACAGAATGATATTCTTGATATTTTTTTTTACTACTAATGCATTTTAATTTACCAAAAAATTTTAATTTAAGATTATTAACAAAAACTATTTTATCATCTGTACTTTTTTTAGGTGGACCCACCTTAAACGAAATCCTGGCTACGCCACTGGTTATCACCCATTCCTTCCTATTTTTATATATTTCTTTCTTTTATACTAATTGAGAACTTCATAATTAATTATTTGGGAATACCGGTAAAATTAAAAATAATAAATTAGTACTATCTACAGTAACTTGAATATAATTTGAAGTTATGTAACTTGCATGAATCTATATCGTTAAAATATATAAAATTAAATTACACCGTCGATTACCAACAATAGTAATCGGGAGTACTGTAAGGTCATCAGTAATTGATCTTTTACAACTGCTACGTAAAATATGCATACAATACATAAAGTTTACGGAATGACAATTGTTTCTTACGTAACAGTTAAATCAGAAGCGTTACATAAGGATTTCGTAATGACTTATCACTGTATGTGACGCGAGGTTAACATCATTACGTAAAAGGACCTTGCATTACTTAAGGCTTATGTAATGACACTTTACAACTGCTACGTAAATACACATATATTATGTAAAGATTATAGAACTATAGTTATTTATTACATAATACTTAAATTAGAAACATTACGTATGGGCTGTGTAATGATCGATTTATCACTTTACGTAATGCGAGATTAACATTCATTACGTAAAAGGATAGTACATTACGCAATGCTTCCTTAGCGACCTATACAATTGTTACGTAAGATAAGCACACATTTCATAAACATTATATAATAACTATTGTATTTTACGTAATGCGACATGTGAAACCTGCTATAACAAGTAAAAATATTCAAGTTAGCTAAAGCAAGAAATTTCTAAAAAATTATTATAAGGATTAAAATCATGCCAAAAAGCCCCCAAAAAAGCAAATAACGTAGATATGAGCCAGCAACCGATAACATCACCGTTTCTTGCCATCCGCAGCATAGCGCGGTTCAGTTCTAGTTATATTATATAAAGCTCAATCCATGTTACTGTTGCCTATACTTTTACTCTTATTGGTTTTTTTTCCATGCATATGTTTTCACATTTTAAGATTTTGCAACTTCCACATAATTCATAGTTGTACTTTTTTTGCATGAGATATTTGGATTCACACCTGTACTAAAAAATATTTCTTAATTTGAGAGTTGTGAACTTCTGATAATGTTGTAACTGTGGAAATAAATTTGCAACGGTGGTATCCACCCGAATCTGACTTAATCAGATAGGGTAAAATCTGAACTCGAGTGATTTTTAGTGGGTGTGAAAATTTTTGAATCTGAATATTACATTAATTGGTGGGCATGATTTTCTCACTATGCAACCCAAATATGCTCAATTATACACCTGCATATATATTTTTTTTCTAGAAAGCTCATTATTTTTCTCTATAACCTTGATATTTATTATACATATATAATATTTTCGTGCAGTTGTTTTGTTTTAACTAATTTTCTTCATTTTAGTGATTTTTATTGACGTGCGCAATGTCATTATACGAGTGAATGTTAACATGTTGGTTAGATTTATATATAAAGAAAAATTATTACCCATGGATAACACGTGAAAACCCGAATCATCGAAAATGGGCTCGGTTTTAATTTTCTCCTCGATCCTTCTGTGAGTATGAGTAAACCAAACTATTCTAGGTAGGATAATGGATATGCACTATCCGCCACCAACACGATCAATTTCCATTCCTAATTTTCATTAATCCTTTTATGTTATGTCATCGTATTAGACTCATGTTACCAATCAAAATTCAAAATTAGATTAAATTTTTTGATAAATAAACTTCAAAATTAGATGTCTTAAAGACTACTTTTAAAATTAGGTGAATAGTATTTACGCATTTTTGTAATGTAAGATGTAATGATATTAGGTTATTAAAACAAAATAATACACACAAATGACTAACCAACAAAGTAAAAAATTAAAAATCAACCGCAGGCCGTTGCAGAGCTCGGCTGCCACCTAGCTAGTTTATATATATACTAGATGCGATGTTGCGCCTTGTCGCGGGACGGAGATGGCTTATGAACATGTATTATGTGGCCTGTTATGGTGTTTTGTTAGTATTATTAGCCTAAAATTAATTTTTTATTAGTAGTTTTGTTAGTAATATTGACTGAGAAGAGATTTTTAATGGTCAACATTCAATTTATTTTTTTTATTTTTTTCCTAATAAATGATATTTACCTAAATCCAAATAGACCCATTGATTATGGGAAGTGAATGAGTGATTTATATATAGGTTTGGAAGTATGTAGATGGTTTTGGGTAGGGTATGGATATTTACTTTAATATCCAAATGTGTATGAGTTGGGTATGGATACCTATTTATTCGAGAGTATTTTAATTACACATACAAAAATTAGACTTATTTGTAGGACTTCAAAATTTTAGGTACCAAAATGTAATACACAAAAAATTTAGGTACTAAAATGTAATATTCCATCAATTTTTTGATGACTTATATGCCTTAAAAATAAATTTAGGTTATTAATCTAAAGATCTATTGAGTTTAGATATCGAATTGTAATTTGCGTAGTTGAGGTCTAATTCCTTTTATGATTATGTATTTAAGATGATAAATATTTACTTTTTTATAGAAAAATGGAAAATATATATTTGAAATGTGTAGATATCTAGCCAAACATTCTATGTATAAATGTTGAAAATTCTAGCCTGGTGAAAAAGAAAAACTCTAAAGAGAAGCAAAAGGAATACAAACTGGAACTTGCTTAAAATTTCACGCCTTCAAATTCAATAGTAGAAAATAATGAATTTCTAATAAGTAATAACCATATATCTTTATTTTTAATTGAACTCGACATTGAGTTGAAAAAGTTAGTGGTTCATGGTTCAATTATAAATTCTCTAGATTGTTAGTGAGTTATGTATGGACCCGTTCACATAGTTAGTAAAATACAGTACGGGAAAGTTACGTAAAAAATACTTACGGGTATTTTACGTCGTCTCTAAGCTAAAGGTACGTTTAATAGTATGTTAATATTAATAAATATATAAAAATAAATTATTTTAAAAGTAAATAAATATATAAATAATAGTAAAGTTCACAATTTAATTCATTAAATACGGATATTAAACGTGTTATACGGGTTTTATACGTGTTTAGTACGGGAGCAATCCAATGAACGGAAAAAATGAAACGACTTGACAAAAATACGGATACGGAAGTTTTAAACGGATAAAGTACGTACGGGTACATATACGTGTATTAAACGGAGTATTTACTAACTATGCCCGTTCATACTTATGATTACAAAATCCCACGAAAGACCAAAATGGTCGAATCTTCTCCTATAGTTGAGTGATACAACATCTTGCATGATACAAACTAAATTTATACTTTTATATTATTGTGGATTGGATTCATGGATTGATGGAATGGATTCATGGATTCAAATGAAATCTAAACATTCGACCAATATGTAAATTTAACAAATTGTAGGTACGAAAACTCATAAAATTAAGATACCAAAATATAATAGTTCAATAATTTTACATTAAAATTAAATATAGGATATCAAAATGTAAAATGTAAAATATACATTATAGTGACTAAGTTATAATTTAATTAAATTTGTGGTATCAAAATACAATTATTTGGGTAACAGTAAACCAACTTCACGTTTATATATATTAAAATAATGGAATCAAGTTATGTAAGTGTTCGTAGAGATACATTGGTGAAGCTGCAGGCTTTGAAAGCAAGTAGAATTAGAATCAAGTCTCTTCTAGACCAAACACCTAATTTGTAACAGATTCAATGAAGGAAGAAAAAAAAACATCTAATTGATGTTTTTTTATTCGCAAAAATTTGAGTTTCTTCACGTTATATTTGCGTTATTCACGTAAGTGTATTGATTATTCATGCAACTAATACTGTTAGGTCATGCAAGCTGGTATTTATTCCACGCATATTGTTATTCATTCATGCCGTTGTAAAATCAAATTTTAAACTTTGAAATATATCAAAATGGATGTCATTGTGTATATTATGATTAATGCAACATATTTTTACATATTAATTGAGAATCCAAATTTAATTTCATAAAATATAGCCAATACAAATTATTAGAGGGAAAAGTATGAATTTCCAATTACATGAATAACTTACACTCTTACGTGAAGCACCAAATGGCGTAAATAAGCACAAAAATAAGTGGAAAAGTTGGTTTTAGGTGTTTTAACTCTAGAGGTGACAAGAGAGCTTTTTCGTAGAATTAATAGATACTCCCGGTTTATACTCTCATTCTATTAAATTATTTTTTTTATCTTCTCTCTTCTATGTATTATGTAATTATCTTCATTGCTCTCTTTCTCTCTCCTTATATTTTAAGAGAGAAAATATTATTCTAATAGAACGAAAGTATACCCCGGAGTATGTAATAATCTCTCAAACGCAAACTATATATCTTTAAAATACTAAAATCACTTTCACTATAGGATTTAGGGAGTCGTGATGCTAATTATTACAATACTAGATGTTGTGGAGAATGTCAATAATCGACCGAGTAAGAAAGTCAACGTATATACATAATTGATTGTTCACTAGGGACGAGATTAGTTTCAAACCTTTATAGGGGTTAGCACGATGATAAGGATAACTAGTGTTCCAACCATAAGATTAAAATATAATCATGTGGTTAAAATAAAAGTAAGGTTATTTTATTTTAACAACATGATTATATTTTAACCATTGACCAAAATAACCCCAAACCTTATATGTTCTCTTCTTAATATTATTTCTCATCATTATAATAAAAATGTCCAAACCCCAATATATATTTAGATTTTTCCGATGTTCTCTAGACTTTCTGTCTTCCGTCTTCCCCTGTCTCCTCATCTTCTATACCCAGCCCCAAAAGACACCCTATCCTCATCATCTTCTTTCACCTCTCGTTTCCCCTGCAAAACACAAAAATTGGCCAAAAACTGAACCTTAGCTATCATAGCCAGTGTACTTTGTTTCTCCCCATTATCCTCCCTAAACAGAGTAACCTCGAACCCAAAAGAGAACCGGTTGAAATGGATATCAACGACTTAGCTGAAAGAGCAGAGCGCCTAAGCACCGAAAGAAGCAGCCCATCTCCATCTGGTGGCAGAGTCAACCGACCCCAACTCATCTCCAATGCTGGACGCGGCATTTCAATGCTGTTAGGAAAGATGCTGAGCGAGAACAAGATTGCTTTGGCGAAGGCAGCAGGAGCTGCACGTTACGCCTGGGGGAGATATGGAGAAGTTGGAGTTCAACCAACCCAAGCCCAGAACCTATTTATCTTCACCTTCAAGGATGCCCAAACACGAGAGAAGATCTGGCTTGAAAGGCCTTGGAGTCTATCAAACACAATGACAGCTTTGGAGAAGTACGAGGGAAGAGGAGAACCAGAAGCAGCTCCGATGAACAAGCTGGCAGTTTGGGTGCAGATCCATGGTCTTCACCAAAGCCAGAGATGTGAACAGAACGTAGTCTCCATCGGTACCTTCTACTTCAACAAATTCATTGATTTGGACAGAGCTAGCCTCCATTTCAACGGGTATAGAAGGTTTATTCGGATGTTGGCTGAGGTTGATCTCCGCGAGCCGGTCCCGACGGGATTTGATTTTCCATCCACTGTGGAAGCCACGGGCCAAGAAATCTGCGAAGTGATTTCGTTCAAGTATGAAAGACTGGTCGAGTTGTGTTACTTCTGTGGCAGAATTGGCCACAACTGGCCAACCTGTGATTGGATGAAGGAAGAAAGGAGGAAAGGGGGATATGTGCAGCTCTCGGAGATTTATACGGCGGAGCTCAAAGCAGGGATTGATTCGCCGTACAGATCGAGCGGAAGCAGGGGCAGGAGTGAAGAAGAGGAACCAAGATTCCCTAGCACTGACCCGGAATCTTGGAGGAAGCACTACAGCTCTGGTGATTCGTTTTTGGGCAGGGAAGGGGCGGGGGAAGCAGAGCGTTTCTCGTCTGGAGGCGGAGAGGGAAGCTATCCCCAAGTCCCACCTGGGTTCACAGTGAGGCGTTTGGAGGATGAAGCTAGGGCGGAAGAAAGAAGCGGGGTGGGGAGGATGAAGGGAAGGTTTAGAGAAGGGATGGGGGCGAGGGACTTATCGGCGGAGATGGAATCGGCGGCGGCGGCGTTCAGGGAGGCCTGCGTATTGAAGGGGAAGAGGAACGCAGGAGGCAGGCTGATCGAGCTTTGTTGGGCTCCCAACTTTCGCTTGGGCCTCAACCCTCTAACCCGCAAGCCCAAGTGAATGTTAATGTTGAGCCCAATTTCTCTAACTTGCAGGTCCAAGGTTCTTATCAGCATAACCAGGAGGAATTGGAAGGGGATGTGGGCCGCTTTTTTAAGAAAAGAAAAGGGCTCTCCTTCATAAGCCCAGGAGGTTCTGAATCTGGGCTTAATGATGGGGCTGACCTGAATCTGAGCCCATCAAATTCTGGTTTTGTTGAAGGGATGAGTGGTAAAGAAAGGAAGAAGAAACACCACAAAAAGAAAGCCCACATGATCAATGAGGAAAGTCGGGAGGATGAAGTTAGTGACTCAACGGCAGCGGTGGTTCGCCAAAAGCCACCTCACATTACATGAGTATTATTAGTTGGAATTGTAGGGGATTTGGCCAATCCCTTACGAGAAGTTATGCTAAACGTCTAGTAAGACGTCATGACCCTTCTATTGTCTTCTTAATGGAAACAAGCAAGGATGAAGTTTTCATGGAAGAGCAAAGAAGAAGTATCCAGATTTTCCCTAATAAGAAATATGTAGAACCGGTTAACTCGTCTAGGGGTTTTGCTTTGTGGTGGAAGGAAGGTATTAGTATAGATGTACTTAGCAGTGATAAGTATTATATGGATGTTAGTATCGACATGGGGGAGAAGTTCTTTTGCACCTTTGTTCATGCCCCAACCACTGCTGTTAGTAGGAGGGAGTTTTGGGAGCACTTGGGTTCCCTACGGAATAGTATGGAAGATAAATGGGTTATTGTAGGGGATTTTAACGCGGCCATCTTTGAGAATGAAAAGGAAGGACGATGCCCGCTTAGGTACGAGAATGTTGTGCCGTTCAAAAGGTTCATCTTTGATAATGCTCTTATTGATATCGGCTTCAAAGGTAACCCCTTCACATGGTCAAATAAACGTACGGGCCCAAATTTGGTCAGAGTGAGACTGGATAGGGTTTTGTGTTCACCATCGTGGAGATCAGTGTTTGGTGAGGCTGTGGTTTTTCATGAGAAGATGGTGGTTTCTGATCACTGCCCTATTAGAATTGACCTCCACTCTTTGGGGAACAGGAGAAGAAGAACTCCTTTTAGAGTGGATGAAAGATGGCTGGAGAAAGAGGGATGCAACGATATTATATACAGGGAATGGGACCCAGATGGGTCTTCTAGTAATCAACTGAGCAAATGCCAGAGTGAACTGAAAACTTGGTCAAAAGAGTTTCACAAGAACAGTATCCTCAGGGAGAATGAAATTATTTCCAGACTTGAGACTATCCAAATTCCTCCAAGGAGTATTGATAATGTTGAAGAAGAGAAGAGCCTTACCGCGGAACTTACCAGATTATGGCTGGAGGAGGAAGCTTTTTGGAGTCAATGCTCTAGAGTCAATTGGCTTCAAAAAGGTGACCAAAACACCTCCTTCTTCCACTCTAGCACTATCCATAGAAAACATAAAAACAGAGTCCTTCGTCTTAAAGATGAGATGGGGAATTGGGTGGATGATGTGAGTAGGCTGAAGGATATGGCAATAGGTTTCTACAAAGAGCTTTTCAAAGCTAGGCCAAATGTTTCCTTTACCCACCTTCTTCAAGGATTCCCAGAGATGGTTACTGAAGAAATGAATGAGGATCTTTGTGCTACAGTTAGCAATGAGGAAATCAGGAAAGCAGTGTTCTCTCTCGGGGCGAGGAAAGCCCCGGGTCCTGATGGGTTCTCAGGGAAGTTCTACAGGAGATACTGGGATAAGGTGGGCGTTACCCTATGTAGAGAGATTAAGGATTTCTTTGAGACATCTTCTATGCCTGAAGGATGGAACGAAACTCACATTGCGATGGTTCCAAAGGTGGACCATCCGGAAACCATAGGCCAGTTTCGACCCATTAGCTGTTGCAATTTCAGATATAAGATCATTTCAAAAATCATGGCTACTCGTCTGAAGAGATGGACCCCCTCTCTGGTCTCAGAGCTTCAGACAGCTTTCACGGGCGGTCGCCTCATCCAGGACAATATCATTATTGTTCATGAAGCCCTTCATCATTTCAAAAACCACAAACGAGGGAACAGAAGGGATATGATGCTGAAACTGGATATGAAGAAGGCCTATGACATGGTTGATTGGGAATGTCTTGAGACACTCATCAGAAGGTATGGTTTCGATGAGAAATGGTGCAAATGGGTTAGCGCATGTATTCGGTCGGTCAGTTTCTCGGTGCTGTTCAATGGAGAAGCATCTGAAAGCTTCTATCCCTCTAGAGGCATTAGACAAGGAGATCCGCTTTCCCCTTTCCTGTTCATCTTAATGTCAAATGCCCTCACGTTTCTCATCGACAAGGCAGTGGCAGAAGACCGTATCAAAGGAATTAAACTCAACGCGAGATGCCCCACTCTCACTCACTGCCTTTTCGCTGATGACACTGTCATCTTTGGGAAAGCGAACTTACAAGAGGCTGAGAGGATCATGGAAATTATTAAAGATTATGGGTCAATTACTGGTCAGGAAGTCAATATCAGCAAGTCTTCTGTTTTCTTCAGTGATAATGTCCCAGAGGTTGAGAAAAATGGCATCATCAACCACATTGGGTTTTCTCCGTCCAACTGCCATTCAAAGTATCTTGGAGTCCCAACCGAATGGGGTAATTCAAAAAAGGAAACCTTCTACTTCCTCATCCAGAGGATGGAAAAGATGGGAGAAGCTTGGAAGAGCCTACTTCTCTCTCGCGGAGGGAAGGAAGTCCTTCTTAAGTCTGTTATTCAAGCCATCCCAACCTTCATCATGTGCCTTTTCCTTCTGCCAGTTTCCCTCACAAAGAAAATGGACACTCTTCTCAGCAATTTTTTCTGGTCAGGATCTATGGAGAAGAGTTCCATGCACTGGTGTAGGAAAGAAGTCCTCTGCTCCCCAAAGTCAGAAGGTGGATTGGGTTTCCGTAGCTTTAGAGATTTCAATTTGGCACTCCTTGCTAAGCAAGCCTGGAGGCTCCTTACCAATTCTGATTCTCTGTGGAGCCGCCTGCTTAAAGGATTGTACTTCCCTAGAGGCAACTTCCTTTCGTCTAAAAAAGGTAGCAAACCTTCGTGGATCTGGGCTAGCTTGTGGGATTCCAAAAAAGTCATTGATCTGGGAGCGATCAGAGTGATTGGGTCAGGAGAGGATACCTGGATTGATCAAGACCCCTGGGTCCCTTTCCTTCACAAGGCAAGTATTCGGAGTGGCCCTCAAAATCATACAAGAGTCAATGCATGGATTGATCCAGGAGATAGAAAATGGAATAGTAACCTTATCGAAGGAAATGTTACAGCTGAGGAAATGGAAGCTATCTTGAGAATCCCGATTGGGGAGGAAGATTCGAAGGATTTCTGGGCATGGAGTTTAAATGAGGACGGGTCTTTCTCCGTCAGGACGGCTTACCATGCGGTTCACCAGTGTACTTCTGCGGCCCAACAGAGTGGTAATACCGAGAAGTGGAAATGGTTGTGGAATCTTGACATTCCCCCAAAGCTTAAGTTCTTCGTTTGGAGATGTGCGAAGAATGGCCTGGCTACAAAAGAGAGACTTTTCCATAGGAAATGCTCCCCCAACTCTACTTGCCAAGTCTGCCAGTGCCCCATCGAGTCTCTCTATCATTGCCTGTTCTTGTGCCCCCACGCTGGAGAGTCCTGGAACGTTATCTTCCCAAACCTCCCTCTACCGAATCTCTCTTCCTCTTTCCTGGATTGGCTGTTCTCCATCAAGGATTCTATCCATCCGGGAGCCCTTACTCACGTTGTATTCCTGTGTTGGAATATTTGGAAAGCTAGAAATGAATGTGTGTTCAAGAATCGGATCCCTTGGCATCCGAACGTGATTCTGCGCACTTACAAGGAGTTCATTGAATGGACAACTTGCCCGAGGTCCCCCCCTCCCATCTCCCCTTCTATCCCTACTCAGCTCAGGGGATCCCACTCTCTTACTTCTCCACCGCCAAGCAATCATAATTTGGTGATTCACTGTGATGGGTCGTTCATAAGCGACTCCCAGATGGCGGCATATGGTGTTGTGGTTACTAACCACCATGGACAAGTTTGTGATGGGAGAGCTGATACTCTCCTTTGTTCCACCCCGCTCGAAGCCGAAGCAAAAGCTCTCTTGGAAGGTCTCAAATTAGCTCAAGAATATGGCACTGAATGTGTTGTCCAGTCTGACTGCCAGGTGTTGGTCAAAGCTCTCGATCATGATCCTGGAGTTTGGCCGTGGAGGGGATCTGCTTGGATTGGTTCAATGATCTCTATCCTTCGGTCGAACCCACTTGTGAAGGTCAAAGCAGTCTCAAGAAAGTTCAATGTTCGGGCGGATTGGGTTGCTCGTTCTCTTGCTAGATCTTCTCTCCCAGTTAACTGGATTAGTATTCTTGACTTAATTTCTGATTTCCTTTGATCACTGTATTTGGTTTCTCAAGTTGAAGTGGAATAAAGGATGATTTTTACTGTCAAAAAAAAAAAACTGTCTTCTCTCTCTCTCCCACCTGCTCTGGAGATGTGGGTCGATTTCGCAGCAAGATCGATGTCCATCCTCGCTGCCGCAACAACGCCTATGTCATCAGTGTCTCTCGCCGCCAGCGTAAACGAAGACGAACACGACACGCTGGAGATGTGGGTCGATTCCGCAGAGATACCGAGATCCACCCTCTCGCCGCCGCAGCGACGGCGATTCTGCCACAACGGCTGGCGACTCTTACAGCATGCGGAAACGAAGAAGAAGAAGAGGACGCCCGAGCTACGTCTCGACGCCTATGTCGATAGCGTCTCTCATAGCGAGGCCCATATCTTGATTCTCGTCGTTGGTGTGTGCTTCTTGGCGCAGCGAAGTTAGGATCGTGATGTACAATAGAATTGCTAAATCACTATTAATTTAAGTAGTAGTAATTTTTTACGTCAGGATTTTTTATGAGATAAGATAGAGGTATTAACATATATAATTATTTTAATTAAATTTAATTTTTCGAAATATTTTTGTAAATACCAAACAAGCCCCTTGCTAATCTCCACTGTCAGATTTAACTTAATTATAATCAATGGTGATTAAGTGGTTAGTAAAATGCTAACCTCCTATAGGGTTAGCACTCTAACTCCTCTCTGATTCACTAATATGATTATTGTTATCTAATTTATAGGCTCAAAATACAATTTTTACTATTTCAAGGAGAGTATTCTTTCAAATACATTGAAAATATTTGTGCCTCTCTCTGCACTTGACATCATATAAAGGATGTAAGATCTGCAGAGCTGGACCCGAGACGACGATTCATGTAGTACGTGACTGCCCATTCGCTCGAGCTGCATGGGCAGAGCTCTGGATAACGAGACATATAGCTTGTTCTATGAACCAAACCTTCAGCGTTGGTCTCACTACTACCTGTCAGGGCGAAGCTAGGTTATAGACAGTACACTTTTTGTAGGTACATGATGGCTGCTGTGGAAGAATCGGAATGGCTTTCTTTGTTTCGAAGTGAGTTGAAGGCCCATACACAAATCGAGTTCCAAGAAAAACAGCTCAGAGAACAAATTCTCAAAGCGTTTGAGAAGTAGAGGAATATCTTCGGAGATGGGGGGACTCCGCAAAAGGCGGCAAATTGGCTGGCAACCACCGACGCAAGGTTGGGTCTGCATTAACATAGATGGCTCAGTTATTTGCTAGCTGTCCAGAGAGCACGACATGTGGTGGCATTGTACGGAGAGACGATGGTCGATTCATCAGAGATTTTACGATGAGGGTTCAATTACACGTGCAAAGCTGACTGGTATTGTGTATGAGTTGAAACTTGCTTGGGAAGAAGGGCCAGGAAGGTTGTCCTACAGACAGATTCAGCAACTGCTAAGTCCCTGATAGAGATCGCATCACCACACCATCCTCATTACACGCCAGTAGCTGAGATCCGGAGCTGGATGGATCTGCCCTGGAAGGTTCGCATAGACCACGTTTACCGCGAAGCTAACTACGTTACAGATTACCTTGCCTCGATAGGTCACTCTCTTCAGATTGGGCACCATGTCTTTGATAGCCCGAGTAGCTCTCTTGCTTACTGGTTGTATTATGACTCTTTTGGGATTCAAACATTATGCCTGATTCGTACGGAATAAAGGTTAGGGCGTTCTTAATGCCCTGACCTCAGAAAAAAATTTGTGCCTTGAATATGGCTTTCGGCTTCATTTATCTATTTCTGGTTTGGACCTTGGATTGGTGTATTCTCATTTGGGCTCTCTTTTGGCCTATCATGCTTATAATCAGAAGGATCTTATGAATATCTTATTTACCGTCCTAATATTAGTAATATGTGTTCGCCTTAGTTAGGTCAACAAGTTCTAAATAAGTTCTGTAATCAACACTTTCCTCAAGCTCATTTTAACCCTCAAGATAGACAAAGGGATCCTTAAGATACCGATCTCTCGACACTAAGGATAGACATGTTTGGTGCTATGAGAAGACATGTGTGAAATCTTTTAGATTAGCTTATCATCTATGGCGAGAAATACATGAGGCTGAGCAAGGGAATTATACAACCCTGTCAATCAGAATCGAGTTTAGGGTGCAAATTCCTTCAAAGTAAAGGTCTCTGCATAGAAATGGATTAAGAACATTTTGAGAGGAATATTGATAGAAGCGGCGTAATGAGTGCCCTTTTGTAGTCTAAAAGAAATCCAAAGACACATCTCTTTCAGGAATGTGGGTGGGTGAGAAGGATTTGGTGTCCTAGTCTTCTAATTTCTCTATTCAACAAAGGTAAGGATCTTTCACTAAAAAAACTAAGGTAAAGATCTCACTTTTGAAGAGTGAGAATAGTTAGTTATGAAACAAAAAGAAATATAATTAAAGAAATTTGTTATTATGGGCAAAGCTTAACGATGTTTGATGGAGTACCTGGATTACCAACAAATGGGATATGCGGTCACAGTTAATTAGCAGGAGTATCGCTAGAAACCACTGTATATGGTTCGATGTAGTTGTTAGGGATAAGGAGAAAAGATTATGCTTTGCAGCGGTGCAGCGGACCATAGTTCAATGGTCGCTAGAGTTGGCCAAGATATATGCCATCAGCTTCGGTGAAATAGCACGGATCTAGGTGTGCGATTAGAAATCGTAATTGGTATGAGAATTAGGGATTTGGGTGAGATAGAATTGGGATTAGGGTTGAGAGGAAGAGGAACCTCGTCACCGGGAAGGTGGCCGACGGGTAGAGAGGGAGAGGAAGGGGGATCGGTTAGAGAGAGAGGGAGAGAGTGCTTAATGAATAATTTTGTTGTTATTGCTTAACCCTATCTTAGGCCTAACACAGAATATATATAATCCGGCTAATTCCCTCTAACTACCCAAAGACTTAACCTAACCGATTTAACCCCCAATAATTCCCGAAATAGCCGACATAACATAAAACGTCTAAATAACAAATAAACCCCCAATTAATGACTATCTAACATCCCATCCCCCTTGAAACCCACCTTGCCCTCACGGTGGACCTTTTTTCTTCTCTTCCGCTTCTCGCGCCTCGATCTCCTCCCCTTCATCTTCCCAGTTTCCGACAAGCAGCATTAGATGTCTCTTGGCGCATTGATGTCCCACCGTGTACCTTTCGTCGCAGTTGAAGCAACGACTGTCTCTGCGCTTCTGGTCCATTTCCGCCTAGGTTAGCTGGACAAACCCCTTTGGTGGCAGTCTCGACTGGAACCTGTTTCCCGATGCTGCCCCAGTGGCCGCCGGGCTTGCATTTCCCGGCGGCTGTGCGGTACCAGCTCCTGCTCCCATTCCTCCACTGGCCTTCTGGATACGCCCAGCCGACGTTCTCCAACTAGCCAACTCCTCTTCCTTGCGCCCTGCAATCCTGAAAGCAACTCGAAATGAGTCAGGTTTGAAAACCTTAACAGCGATTGCCAGCTCAGGACGGAGTCCCGCCATACACAATCCCACCAGAGTCTCCTCTTTCATTTCCTTGCACTGGTTCCCCAACTTAAGGAACTCCGCGCGATACTCGGCCACCAACCCTGTCTGTCTGAGCTTGGCCAGCTGTTCTGGAGCCCATCCCTCTGCCTTGCCAAATTGATAGTGCAACTCATCCTGGAACCTGGACCATGATATGATCTCACCTGCCGCTACATAAGCTCTCTCGGTCCATTCCCACCACTAGAGGGCATCTCCCTCAAGATAGAAGGATGCCAGGTGCGCCTTCCGCTCTTCTCGGATTGGGTGATTTCTGAATCACCTCTCAGCTGCATACAACCACAAACCTACATCTCCCGAGCCGTCGAACTTGGAAAACTCTATCACTGGCGGTTTAGCTCTAAATACCAATTCCTCTTCAGTCTCATACAGAGGGTTACTGTATTCATACCTGCCTGTGTTCGGTGGTGGCGGTCGATTCATCGGGCCCTGATGGTAGTAGCCGCCCGCGGCTCACTGCTGGGGAGGATAGGGCAAGTCGCCCGTCACCTCCTGGTGGTTCCCGCCATACTCAGGTTTGGTCCCAGACCCTTGCCCAATGTCCCGACAGCCTCGACCTCGACCTCCCACTGCTCGCGGTGTACTCCACGGGGGGTACCTGTACTCCTGGCCCCTGCCCGGCCAGCTCCAGCTGTTGTCCGCCAGTGGTTGACCCGACCTAGTTCGGTTCGGCTCGGTCGAACCGGTTGGCCACCCAGTGACCAGTTGGCCACCTAGTGGCCGGTCCGGTTCAACCCGATTTCGGTTCCACGATCCAGCCCCATCTTGCCTCCTCTAGGATCGGGTCTACACAGCCCTATGGGTCCCCAAAGCTCAGGTCATCCTCCTCCCCCTGGCCCAATTGGCAATTGGCCATGGTTCTTCTCCGTCGGGCCCAGTCGGCCACGGCTCTCCTTCGTACCCCCACCATCTTCTGCTTCCCCCGGACCTTGTCATGGGCCGGATCCGTCGGCATCGGCAGCAAACTCGGTCCGTTGAAAGCTGGCGCGGGCGCGCTCCTCGCGCCGAAATTCACCTGCTCCCCGGCGCGGCTGCGTGGCACGGCCGAACTTCCCGGCGCCCCGCCAGTCGTGGCCAAGACCTGCGTCGCCCCAGCCTCTTCACCGCCGCCCGACAGTTTCTCCTTCGCTGCCTCCTCCTCGCGGCGCGCTACAGCCGCGGTTCGCCCAGCTACTGCGCCGCCACGCGGCTGCTCCGCCTTGCTCGCGGCTGCCGCGTCGCAGCCCTCCTGGCCCGTTGACCCTGCCGCGATTGTTGCTGCCGGCGCCACCCCCATGGACGTGATCGCCGGCGGCTCCCGGTTCCTCAGAACCTGGGTTAGCACCTCCTGCATCGTCGCTGCTAGGGCTCCGCTGATGTTTTCAGCCACGCTCTTACCCATCTCTTCGATGGAAGATTTGATCTGGTCGCCCATGGTTTCGATTGCCCCGATCGAGCCCTTCGAGGCCTCCGCTGCCCTCACAGTCACCTCTGTCAGGCTCTCCAATGATGCTGCCATCGCATCATACTTGCTTGTCGTCACATCCTTGACCGTCACAACCTCCTTGTTCTAGCGCGACTGCTGCTGTTTGTCTGTAGGGTTTGACATCTTCAGATTGCAGTGTCTCTTCAGAGAATCGGCAAACCAGCCATGCTCTGATACCACTGAAAGAGCACGGATCTAGGTGTACGATCAGGAATCGTAATTGGTATGAGAATTAGGGATTTGGGTGAGAAAGAATTGGGATTAGGGTTGAGAGGAAGAGGAACTCGGTCACCGGGAAGGTGGCCGACGGGTAGAGAGGGAGAGGAAGGGGGATCAGCTAGAGAGAGAGGGAGAGAGTGCTTGAGGAATAATTCTGTTGTTATTGCTTAACCCTAACTTAGGCCTAACACAGAATATATATAATCCGACTAATTCCCTCTAACTACCTAAAGACTTAACCTAACCGATTTAACCCCAATAATTTTCGAAATAGCCGACATAATATAAAACGTCTAAATAATAAATAAACCTCCAATTAATGACTATCTAACATTCGGGTTGGAGATGGCGAAGGAATTTCGTCTTTTTTTTTTTTTTTTCTTCTCTCCAGGGGAGGTGGAGTCAGATTGTTTGGTTTGTTGTTCAGTATATGGCGAAGAAGGAAATGGTTAGCACTTAAGCACAGAGCTGGGAGATGCATGCGAAGAGGTTCAGGATTACATCAAAGGATTGTGCACGGGCACCTTTCACTTCTCCGATCGAGCAATCAATCAAGCGGTCCATATTATTGGTCCATACCTTTTCAAGATGACATATGGACTTCTAGGCTTCTTAGTTCCCCAACTCGAGTTGGACTCCCATAGCGTTTCAAATTAATGAAATTGTAGACGTTTCAATTTAAAAATAGGAATTAAATTTGCTAACCTCTATCTATGGATTATCTAGTACATATTATGCTCCTGAAACACGTAAATTGGATATGTCATTTACTTTTCTTGTACTGGCGATTTTACAAACTTCATAACAAGAAACCATGTCCGAAGATTCCACCCACGGTATCTGCACGAAAATTGCCTACTAGAACTCCATTAACATACTACCCCAACTAGGCCGGCAAATGAGCCGAGCCGAGTCGAATTTTACCCCAGCTTGAGCTCGGCTCGTTTATAAACGAGTCGAGCTCGAGCTCAGCTAGTTTGTTTACTAAAATCTTGACTTTTATGTGGCACTCCATTTTGTATATCATGGTACATATTCCATTATTTTGTTAGCTAATCTCATATTATACTTTGTTGGTATCATATATCATTTAGTTAATAATTTTTAACTACTCCATATCATGTTATTTCATATTATCGAAGCAAACTATGATACATAATTTCTTTTTAAAGTAGAAAATAAGATATATTTGCTCACATACTCAACATGTTAACCTTTATATATGGTGAGATAGATAATTTAACAACCATATGAATTAAAATCATAAAATATAGATTGATTCGTCCATAAGTCGGTAATCGAGTTGGCTCTAGCCACATGTTGAGACATATCATGAGGTCTAAAAGAGCCAACTCACGAGTTTAGCTCAACAAGCCACCGAGTCGAGCCAGCTCGCGAGCTTCACGAGTTGAACAAAGCTTAGCTCATATTTGGCTCATTTATTAATGAGCCGAGTTTCGAACGAACTTTTCTTAAGTCGAACGCCGAGCAGCTCTGCTCATTTGCAGCCCTAATCCAACCGAATCAAGTAGTAATAACTAATAAACAAATTCAGAATCCTTAGAGATCAACTTTCCAAAAAGTACTGCACAAACCAAATATTCTGACAGAGAATATAATAAAGATTCCCCGTACAAATGGAGGAACATGAAATGAAAAGATTCCTAATTGAGAAAAGAATAAATTTAATAATGGGATTGCACTAAAAAATACCAACAAAAATCCTTAAAACTAAAAGACAAGAAAAATGTCCTTTTCCATTTGCCCATTACCCTACCCACCATATATTTTTTATAGTGTTCCCAACTTTCGTTACTTTGATTTATTGAAAATTATCTCATCCACTAGGATAACTTGTATCCATACATGTGAACAAAACAACTCGCAAATTGACTCACCCGTCCAATCCGACTCAACCTACTCGTATTTATGAGTAAAATTAAGTTTTAAGGTTGGCTGAGGATTTTATTTTCTACACACCTGTCTCTATTGAGTTGGGTCTGGATTTTGGGTTACGCAACCCATAGAATCCGGCCCAACCCGTATTCTACTATTGTTATAATTGTTTGTATCCAAAACATATTTGTATCATCTATAAGCATATTTGTAAGAAAATTAAGATAATTTTATTATATTTTTCTCTTGTGGTTTCCCTAGTCTAATACATTCTTCTATTTAAAGTTTATACTTTTATTTAATATAGGTTACATGTCACATAATTTTGT
The DNA here is from genome assembly GCA_964030455.1 of Linum trigynum. Classification (NCBI taxonomy): domain Eukaryota; kingdom Viridiplantae; phylum Streptophyta; class Magnoliopsida; order Malpighiales; family Linaceae; genus Linum; species Linum trigynum. The sequence goes on from OZ034816.1 coordinate 12,478,911, forward strand.
GTGTGCACAATTTTAGAATAATAATATATTATGAATGCGTTCACTTATAGCCATTTTAGTTTATTTCGACAAATGTTTGTGCGAATGACTAGACTTATGTTGAAGCAAATTGCATTTCATTAAAATACAAATAACATTTATGCATTTTAATACTTTTTGTTTTGATTTATTTACTCAAAAATTTAATTGGTTATATAATATTTTGTCGAATAGTTGTCTTTTAATTTGTGCATGTTTGGTTGGGTTTATCACTAAAATTATCTCTAACCCGATCTAACCCAACCCAACCCAACTATAAACAAATCGTAGGGTTCTAAATTTTTTGGGTGGATTTGAATTTGATATTCTCAAAACCGTAGTGTATGGGTCGGGTGATTAAAATGATCAAACCCGAATCACTCGACCCATGTACACCCCTATCCACACACCATCGAAGATTCAAACCAGACGGTGAAAAAAAAAATGATAGAACACCATTACACCAAAGTAGAATGATAAATAATTTTTAATCACTACAAGAAAACTGATATTTTGTGACCATTTTATATACAACTATTTAGTCGCGAAAATTCAATTTTTGACGACCATTAATGATAATTATTGTTATAAATTTTGCGACCGCTTTGTCGTCGCCAAATGATAATTTTCTTGTAGTGAATACGACCCAAAAATGTTACATTCTACAACTAAGAAAGGAAAGAAAAAAAATCGTTTTTAATTAATGAAAAAACTATTTTTCTTTTTATTTCATCAATTTGTCAATATCTGTTTATTTCACTCCACAAGATTCCAATTTCCGCTTATTTATTGTCAGTGGACGCTGCTCACTGAGCTCACTTCCCAGAGCTCCAAACTCCACCAAAATCTCCGCCATGGAACCCACCCACTTCTCCCGCTTCCTCTTCCTTCTTCTCGCCGCCGGCATCCTCATCCTCTTCGCCTGCGCAAATTTCCCCACCTACCTCCCACCGCAACCCTCCCCCCGCCTTTCCTCCCGCTGCTCTGCCTCCTCCTCCTCCTCCAATTCCTCCGCATGCAAATCCAGAAAAATCGCCGGAATCCTCAAACAACCGCCCAACCCCACCGCCGAATCCCGCCGTCTCCGCCACGAATCCGCCACTCCCCAGCACCCGCTCGACCCACTCACCATCCAAGAGCTCAACAAAGTCCGCCACGTCATCAATTCCCACCACCTCTTCAAATCCTCCTCCGCCGTCGCCCTCCACACCGTGGTCCTAGAAGAGCCGCCGAAGTCCGCCGTCCTCCGCTGGTCCCCCGGCGACCCCCTCCCGCCGCGGAAGGCCTTCGCCATCGCCCGCAGCGGCGGCGACACCCTCCTCCTCTCCGTCGACGTGGCCTCCGGCGAGTTGAAGGCGGACCGGGCGTTGGGTTCTGCCCCGTCGGGTTACCCGACGATGACGGTCGAGGACATGACGTCAGCGACGTGGGCCCCGTTCGCGAGCGCCGATTTCAATCGGACGATCACGGATCGAGGGGTCGAGTTGAGTGACGTGGCGTGCCTGCCGATCTCGCTGGGTTGGTTCGGGAAAAAGGAGGAGGATCGGAGGTTGATTAAGGTGCAGTGCTACTCCATGAAAGATACGGTGAACTTCTACATGCGGCCGATCGAAGGGCTCACCGTGGTCGTCGATCTGGATACCAAAGACGTCATCGAGATCGTCGATAAGGGGAGGCACATACCCATACCGAACGCCGCCAACACAGACTACCGCTACTCCGCGATAAAGAAAAATCAACGGCTGGATTTGGTCAATCCGATCTCGATCGAGCAGCCGAAGGGCCCCACTTTCACGGTCACAGGGGACCACCTGGTGAGTTGGGCAAACTGGGAATTTCACCTGAAGCCCGACCCGAGAGCCGGGGTGATCGTTTCCCAGGCCCGGGTCAAGGACCCGGAAACCGGGGAGATGAGGAGCGTGATGTATAAAGGTTATACGTCGGAGCTTTTCGTCCCGTACATGGATCCGACTGATGCTTGGTACTTCAAGACGTATATGGATGCGGGAGAATACGGGTTCGGGTTGAACTCCATGCCGCTCGACCCGCTCAATGATTGTCCAAGGAACGCTCATTACATGGACGCGGTGTTCGCCGCCGGCGACGGTACGCCGTATGTTCGGCCCAATATGGTTTGTATTTTCGAGAGCTACGGCGGCGATATCGGGTGGCGCCACTCGGAGAGTCCGATCACCGGCATGGGGGTAAGAATTGAGATGAGAAAATGAGGGAAATGTGTAATTAATGACGTCAGAAACGGGGCGGAAAAATCGGTGTTGATCTCCACTAACTTTTTGTCGTTGCTTTGGTTTTGGACAGATTATTGAGGCGAGACCAAAAGTGACGCTTGTGGCTAGAATGGCAGCTTCGGTGGCGAATTACGATTACATCATCGACTGGGAATTTCAAACGGATGGGCTCATCCGAATTAAGGTGATCTTCTTTCTTGGGGTTCTTGATATTTAGTATAACTATATGTACATTAGTTTGATAATTAACCTACATTAACCAAAATGTCTAGTGATATAAGGACAGTTATGAAACTTAAGAGGGTCGGATTCTGAGTTTTAGTAACTTCTCATTTGCCACTAACCTTCATTTGATAGTAGTGGTAGGTTTGTATTAGAGTGAACTTTTCTCTGATTTCGTATCAACTCTCGTGTTAGTCGTGAAAGAAACTAAGAAACTATCATCAATACACCGTCTCTTAAGCTAGTACACGGAAAACTTTCGAGCATTAAGATTTTGTGTATATCGGCTCAACCGATCCTTCAATTAGAGTCATATTATGATCAATTGAATCAAATTCATATTAGTTAATATTAGCCCAATTAAGAAACTAGTTAACGGTCATTTGACTGCTAAATTATAAGATCTCTACTATTATTGACACCCTGATTTTTTCTTAATTAACTACATATGATCTCTTTAATATTATGCTGTCTAATCGGATCAAATCAGGTGGGTCTGAGCGGAATCCTGATGGTGAAAGGAACAAGCTACGTGAACAAGAACGAGGTACCCGAGGACGAGAATCTCTACGGCACAATGCTGTCGGAGAACGTGATCGGAGTCATCCACGACCACTACGTCACGTTCTACCTCGACATGGACGTGGATGGCCTCGACAACTCCTTCGTGAACGTCCACATCAAGAAGGAAGAGACCTCGCCGGAGGTGAACTCGCCAAGGAGGAGCTTCCTGAAGGCCGTGAGGGAAGTGGCCAAGACGGAGAAAGAGGCCCAGATCAAGTTCCAGCTCTACAACCCGTCCGAGTACCACGTGGTCAACCCGGGCAAAACCACCCGGGTCGGAAACCCGGTCGGGTACAAGGTGGTCGCGGGTGGAACCGCGGCCAGCCTGCTGGATCACTCCGACCCGCCCCAGCTGCGTGGCGCGTTTACCAATAACCAGATTTGGGTCACGCCGTACAACCGGTCGGAGGAGTGGGCCGGCGGTCTGTTCGCTTACCAGAATCACGGCGAGGAGAATCTTCAAGTCTGGTCAGACCGGTACGGAAAGAATCAGAGAATTTAATTTGGCCCTAAATTTTATATGTTTCCCCAATCAGCCCCTAAACTTCTGATTTTTTTTTTGGGGTTTTGCAGGGACAGGGGAATAGAGAACAAGGACATAGTGGTGTGGTACACGATGGGATTCCATCACATTCCCTGCCAAGAAGATTTCCCGATCATGCCGACGGTGTCGTCGAGCTTCGATCTGAAACCGGTCAACTTCTTCGAGAGGAACCCGATCCTGAGGATCCCGCCCAACGTCGAGAAGGACTTGCCGGTTTGCAAGGCGGCTGCTTCTGCTTAGATGGCGAATCGAGGAAATCTGAGAAATTGATGTGATGATTAGAACTAATCGGTTGTGTTGTGAAGAGCTGGAATTAATGTCTAGTTGATTAGCTCTAGGGAATGTTATGTTCGGGTATTCAGGATGCAAAAGCTGCATAATCAGGCTGAAGATGTTCTTCTTTGTGTATCAACACAGAGTTCTCAATAAGCCACTCTATCTAGGTGTATGATCACTAGTTTTGTACACAAGTGTATAGATTAATAATTGTGTAATATCGTGCCTGATTAAAAAGTACTATCGTTCTTGTTAAAATTTTACTTCCGAGAGATGAGAAGAAAGAACACATACAATATGGAGAAACATACAAAAAACCATATCTCCCTTACACCCAGAAATTCTGACGAGTTTACGTGATATTCTATGGGCAACCCAATTAGCGAACTGACCTAAACTCTGCATGAAGGGAACATAGTAGGTCAAAAGACCTTAAAACATCCTATATGTATCTCTTAATTTTCCAAATATGTCATTAATATCTACCAACTAGTTCCTCTGCCGAGTATCCCACTTGTGTAATCTTAAAATACATGTCAATATGTATAGTCCAATGTTTTGGGTTGTTGTTTGAAGCCCTGCTAAAATTCGGAGTCCTAAGGTAAGGAGGAAGCACGACTTAGTCCAAGGAGAGACCCAAACCAGGATCTGTCTTGTGGCCCTAAAATAGGCCCAAATAGATCAACTGATTATGAAGTCCGACCTCAAAGAGAAGCACACCCACCCGGCAGGAAATTCAATATCTAAATAACGACTGGACCAAAAGCTATATGGCTTGGAATTTTGCTCGGCATGTCATTTTAGGATGGATAGAAATTTGACAATCCTGTCACTTTCTTCCTATAATCCTATTACTTTAATGCTTTCATCCAAGAAAGACACAATAACAGACGTCCTTTACCATGGCTGGATTTTTAATTTTCGTTTTTTTTAGTGTATTTATAGACGTGTAACTAAGGTTGTCAAACCGGTTTATGCCAGTGTGCCGGTTTAGCAAGTGGAATGGTTCGACCAGTGGCACATACCGGTTTGCGCGGTTCATGCCGGTCAATATTACAAATAAAATTATAAATACTCATATTTAAACATGACATTTATCGTCAATGCCTAAACATTTATACTTGAATCCAATAAATAACATCAATATTTAACTTTTATACTCATAAAATAAATAACATAATAATTTTTATCAATTAAATTCACTTCAAACAATAAGCTATACACACTATTACATTATCAAATTTCATACCTCACCTTCCTCCGACCAACTGGCCGGTAGCATGAAGTAATATTATGACACCATGGTACTATTAACCAGCCGTTGTCTACTTGTAAAGACTCAAATTGGGCAATCTAGGCCTCGATACCAAAACCAAAGGATTTACCTTCTCCAACACAACCCCAAACTTCTCCTTCGTGTCTGCCACAACACCTTCAGGAAGTTCCCAATCAAACATATGCAAAAGCGTCGCCAAAACATACATAACCATCCGCTCGCCGAGCGGCAAACCGGCACAGATTCTTCTCCCCGACCCAAACGGAAGATAATGGAAGCTCCCGCCCAAGTAATCTAAGCTCCTGGTGGGCTGTTCATCATTCTCATTCAGAAACCTCTCCGGGTGGAACGACGTCGGATCGACCCAGAATTCAGGGTCCCTGTGCATCGCCCACACGTTGAGGAAAACCTTGGTCCCCTCGGGAATGAAGTGGCCGCCGACGTGGCAGCCTTTGGTTGGGCAACGAGGGAGGAGCAGAGGCGCCACCGGGTGCAATCGCAGTGTCTCCTTCACGATGGCATGGAGAAATGGCAAATTGGGAATGTGGGATTCTTCCACAACGCTGTCGGGACCAATCACTCGTGTCAACTCTTGTTGGGCGATTTTCTTGACTTCGGGATGTTGTATCAGTTCGGACATTGCCCATTCGATCGTGGTCGAGCTTGTGTCGGTTCCTCCGATGACGATGTCCTGTTAACAGTAGTTGAGAGTTAACGCACTGTCACAACGAAAGCTATTGGTTAACAATATGTGTTTCTGTCAAGTTTCTAGAATCATCTCATAGGCAATGACGGAATCGGGAATTTAAATGAGTTAATTTGAATCATGGTAATTGAAAAGAGGAGTGTGAGAGCTTATTGATAACTGTATTTCTTAAATTTGATGCAAATTTTACGTATATTTTAATGTTGAGCGGATTATAATCCTTGATAACTTCAGCCTAGCTCCGCGAACTGCAGGTAAAGGATTTGGAACGGTGACATATATAATGACGGCTTCTACATAGTCAAGTCAGAGCTTGGCTAACATAACATTATAAAACAAAAATCCAAAGTCAGACATCCTTAAAGAGTCTCAAGTGGAAAGTAAACTTAATAATTAATTTATGGGAATTCTATGGTGTTATCAGTTCGTTCTAAGGCATCATCTTTGTATTTGTTTTGTATTGTTGAATGAAGATTGGAAAAGTCAAAGCTAAGGCAGAATGACATAATTTTGCCACGCCTTGATATAGACATGTTTCTTTCAGACAGTACTCATTCCAAATTGAAGCAGTAAAAAAAAAAAAAAAAAGGAAAATGGAGGGATTTGAAAACAATTACCATGAGCATTGCCTTAATCTGCTGTCTTGTGATGGAATTTCCAGTATCTTGGTCCTTGAACTCCAACAAGGAGTGCAAGAAATCTTGCTGACCATTATGATCATCGTGTGATCTTGGCTTGTTCATCATATCATCAATGCACCGATCAATCACGAAATCGAATATCTTCTCCATCCCACCCGACACTCTCTTCATTTCCTTCTTCACTCCTTGTAAATCAAACCTGACCCAACAAAAGAGAGTGTGGGGATAACACAATAAATAATTGGGGTTCAATATCACGATATGCAATCAATTTTATGAAAGGGACACCTATATACCGGAGTTGTATTAGTGATTGTAATTTGGTAAGAAGGTTTGATGCTCTAGTTATTAGTAGGTTGGGCAGGAATATAATTTAGTAGGGTCCGAAAATAACAAATTACAATGTGTGTTTCGATGATAAAAGTTATTGTCTTGACATTTTGAGAAAAAAAGGGTGTGTAGTTTAGAATTTGTTAGTTCCAATTTGAATATTCACCATTTTTAATGTGCATTCATTTTCACAACCAATCACCTGGCTCCGCAAGTGGGTAAAAGTGACAAATCGTGTATATGATTACCTGACTTGACTCGCGAAGAGGATTGATTATATCTACTCTCAATTGATATCTCGTTTTTTATGGTATCGTAATTAATCTTCTACTTCCGGAAGATCGTTGTTTTATTTATCAATCTATTTTTAAATTTTAATTATAAATTTTACATTTTAATTATATATACAAATAACAAATGCTAGCGACTTGCGTATGCTTGACATACACTACACGTTTGCATTCATACTTGTCAATATTTTTTTTTTTTAATTAAAATTTTTTATAGTTCAAGTTACATAATTAGAGATTGGGATTTACCCATTAGAAATTAAGATATAGTATCATGCTTCAAACTTCGATTAATTCATGATCTAAATAATAAAACTCAACCGCTTTTCAATAATGTGAACACAGATATATAGCATACGCGTGAATATCTTCCCTTCCTTGCTAGCCTTTGATGTTTTCTTTTTAAATAAAGTAACAAGAAAACCAGTTGTAGGGAAATCAGAAAATTAAGAACCTGGCGAGAATCGGGAAGAAATCCGAAACATTAGGCCTGCCCAGCACCTCCACAAGCTTCGAAGCCGTCGACCGAAACTCGCCGCCGACCACCTTCGCCACGTCATCATCACCATCTCCGTTCCCAAGGGTCCCACCCCAGAACATCCCCGATATCATCCCGATCACCGTCGTAAACGCCACCCTTCCCACGTCCACCTCACCGCCGCCGCCGTTGTACAATTCCGCCACCATTTTCCTCACCTCCTTCCTCCGGAGCGGGTAGAAAGAATCCATACTCTGCTTGCTCTGCATTTTGTGGACGAATATCTTTCGCAGCAGCCGCCACTCGGCGCCGTACGGCGAGAAGGCGATGTCCCTGCCGCCGTATGAGAACACCCCAGCGGCGACGTTCGGGTTCCGGTTGGCGAACGTGACGTCATGGTCACGGACGACCTGTTTGGCCAGGGAAGGGGAGCTGACGACGACGCAGAGCTTCCGGCCGAGGGAGAGCTTGAAGATTGGGCCGTAGTGTAGGGCCAGGTTCATGAAGTCTTGGTGGAGGTTGGGCCCGATGAAGGGGAGGTAGCCCAGTATGGGAAGCCCATGTGGCCCGGGCGGCAACAGCCGGCCGCTGTTGGTTGCATTTGCCGGTGTCTTTTCGGCTCTGAGGTTGCCGGAGAGGCGGCGGATTGTTAGTGGAATTAGGATGCAGGAGGCCAGTAGGATAATTAGGGGGAGAAGCATGGTGGGAGAATTTATTGACTTCTTTGATGAGGTTTGAGTTTGATTGGTGTTGGGAGGGAAGTGTGTGTAGGTACGGTTTGAAGGTTTATATATACCGGAACACTAAATGTCTGTTCTAAAATTATTATTTCACGTTCTAACTATAATACTCATGGTAAAATAGCCAACGGTAGTTTGGTAAAGATGTTACAGCAGTGAAGGCTTGTGAGTTGTAGATTTCAGGTTCGATCCAAGCAAGGCATGTTGGTGTTTCCCGAAGTATAAGACTGTTAGGGCAAAGTCCCGTTGGCATCGAAAATGATTGTAGGTGCCTCCCAGATTAAGTAGAGCCCACTATCACAGAGTGACACGTGTAGCTGAGGATTTTGGGTAATAAAAAAAACTAAAATAACCAATTTACGTATTAGTCCAATTTCAAATAAGAACATAAATAAATTATTTCCCCTTCCTAAAAACACAATAAACCTTCTCTCCCCGAACTCAAGCCTCTGCACGTCTTTTCTCCATTGATCCCGGCTGCCATCCAACTTCACCCTACCGTCGATCATCCCACCCGCTGTCAGGCGCCAACCAACTTCACACTACCATCCATCCTACAATCTTTATCGTTTCATCATTTGTCGATGGTTCCCTCTTCTCTTGTTTTTTTTTTTTTTTCCTTCCTTTGAAAGCGGGAGGAATACAGTAAATGCTTGTTGAAAAGTCTGTTAATTTAGTTTATGTGCCAGAGTAATCTGTTAATATTTGAGTTAGTTCACTGATATGTTTATATTTTGAAAAATAAAAAACTATGATTACAAAATTTCTATCAAATTTCTATAATGTTTAAAAGTTTACAAAGTTAAATGTATTTTGCAACCTTGTTTTCAAGATAAAACATCTTTATCAATTAGCTGAAAATAAACTCGAAATTGTGATATTAGAATTTAGGTTTTCACAACCTGTCTTTTCTAATGATTATAGTCGACATGATTTCAATAATTACACTCCGTACCTTAGTGTAGGAAACTTTGCGTAATTAACTTATCTTCTTAGCGGCGACCCAATCTCGTTTCACTTACGCTTTAGCGGTCACCGGAGCCCATGGAATGACTCCAACCCAGCCACTGGCCAACCAGTGGATGCCGGTTGGTGAGCATGATCTTATACCAGGGGAGCGCAATGGTGAACCGGCTCTGAACATCTCCCCGAATTTCAGAGCTAAAATCTGTGCTCCTTGGGAGCGAGCCCTGGTAGTCAGACTTGTCGGTGCTAAAGTTGGTTTCACCGCCCTATGCGCCCGCCTGCGACAGCTCTGGCGCCCAGTCGGGACTTTGGAGGTTATGGACCTTGATCATGATTGCTTCTTGGTAAAGGTAAGCAACGAACAGGACTATTTTCGGGCTCTCACAGATGGCCCGTGGATGATCTATGATCATTATCTGATAGTTCAGCAGTGGACCCCCAAGTTCAAAGTTTCAGATCCTTTACCGAGGAAGATGATTGTCTGGGTCCAGCTCCCTGCGTTGAAGGTACACTTCTATCATAAGGAGGTGTTGACAGTTCTCGGGAATCTCATTGGACGGACTATTAAACTCGATTACCACACCCTAACGAGGCAACGTGCCAAGTTTGCTCGGCTGGCGGTAGAAGTGGATCTCTCCAAGCCTTTAGTTCCAAGGATTTGGCTGGACGACGAATGGCAGAAGGTCGAATTTGAAAATCTGCCCGTCGTCTGCTTCGAATGTGGCAAAATTGGCCATTCAACCGACTCCTGCCCTCTCCTGCAACCAACTGAGTCGCCGGCGGCGCTGCCCCTCCTCGGCGGGACCTCAACGGAAACTCGGCCGGCGCTAACAGAGGAGAATCTGGGATACGGACCGTGGATGCTTGTTAGCCGCAAAACCAGGCGTACTCCTAGGGACCAAAGCAAGAAAGGTAAGCAGGAGTTGGAGAATGGAAACTTTGGAACGGGCAAGGATGGAAAGAACAACAAAGGGGGAAACTCAAATAAGGAAGGAATATCCACCCCCCTGTATCTCGCAACCAGCAACGGTTCGCATATCCCCAGCCTCGGTTCACAAGAAAAGAAGGTCTCCAACGGGAAGAAGGGAGGCGGCGAATCGAAGAAGGGGAAGGAAATATTGGGCCATCAGGCTAACCCTATTGAACAAGGCATTCTCGGGCCGAGGCCCAATGCGGGGACTAAGAAGGGTCAGGTATTAAAGGTAAACATGGAGATTCAAGAGGCCCAAGCGTCGACCTCTGCCCAGAATAACAAGAATATGAAAATTAAGGACACTAAGCTTTCGGGCCAAGATGAGGCCTCGGCCCAGAAAGGAAATCTCCAGCCCAGTACCTCCCTTCCCCCAGTTCACTCAGTCATCGGCCCAAGCGGAACTGAGATGCAGATCATCGAATTTCACCCAGCCGGCGCGATCTCCACCACGGGGAACGGCGATGCAAATCCTTCCACGACCTCCAGAACAAAGCGAACTAAAAATGCCAAATCGAGAGGTCGGAAAGGATCCCCTGCTAAGCTCAACCCGACTAGGACCCTCCAAATTTGGTCCCCGGTAAAGGAGAAGAAATCGAAGAGCAAAGCCCGGTTGGCGGCACTGACGCTGCAGGACATCAACGAGTGGACTGAAGCTCGAGGACGGCTCACCACGGGTCCCTCCGACCAAACCCCTATGGCAGAGCCGAGTCAACCACAACAAGAGGATTCCGTGGAGAGGGAGATGGCTACCTCTGCGTGCTGACTTGCTGCTCGATTTTTCCTCTCCCCTTGCTGTCTCCTTTTGTTTTTTGTGTCCTATGTCTAGTAATCATAATATTAAAGTTTTTTCTTGGAACGTTGGTGGTGCAGGTAACATCGCCTTTGTTCGTGCGCTTCGTCTCGCCATTCAGCAGCAGCGTCCGGATTTTGTAATCCTTTTGGAGCCCCAAATCAGCGGGAACTCAGCCAACAAAGTTTGTGATAAGCTGGGGTTTCCTAACTCGATTAGAGTGGAAGCAGAAGGGAGAAAGGGAGGTATCTGGGTGTTCTGTGATGCCGGAAGATTCTCTACGCAACTCATCTCAGCCTGCAACCAGCATATTTCCTTGCAGGTATCTCAGAACTCGGCGCCCCCTGGATTCTGACCGCCGTGTATGCGTCGCCTCAGTACAGCCAGCAGCGGAGTCTTTGGGAATGCCTTATTGACCAGAGCAAGCAGATCGACATCCCGTGGTTGCTTACTGGGGATTTCAACGCAATCCGGACCTTAGAAGAGAAGGCTGGTCCACCCACGAACTCCACGGCTCGTCGTTGTCACGTTTTCAATGAGCGAATCAATATGGCGGAGTTGGTTGATCTTGGCTTCTCCGGCCCCCGATTCACGTGGACTCGAGGAGATCAGCCCCAAAATTACAGAGCAAGTCGACTCGATAGGAGCCTTTGCAACCTGCAATGGAACTCGAGATTCCCCAACACTTCAGTCACCCATCTACCTCGCTTCCACTCCGATCATAACCCGATCATGACCACCATCACTATTCAGGGAAGTACCCCGCCTGCCCCTCGACCCTTTAAATTCGAAGCTGCGTGGTTCACCCATGACAGCTTTGCTGATTTTATATCTGATTCCTGGAACTCTGATACCCTTTTTCATACTGCCTTGTCTCTGCTTGCAGGTAAACTCCAGGAGTGGAACACCACCACCTTTGGGAATGTACATCAGAAGAAGAGAAGGCTGCTTGCGCGACTCAAGGGAGTTGAAACTCGATTGGCGGTCGGGTTCTCTCCTGGTCTTGCCAAATTACATTCCAAGCTGGAAGCCGAGCTCGATATTGTTCTAGCCCAGGAGGAGCTGCTGTGGTTCCAGCGAGCAAGAGAAAACTGGGTGAAGTATGGGGAAAGGAACACGGCCTACTTTCATCAGCTGGTCAACATTAGGAGGCGAAGGAGTAAGATTGATACCCTGCAGGATGCGTCCGGGAATTGGGTGACTGATCAGAATGCGCTTGCTGCTATGGTGTTCAATTTTTTCACTAACCTTTATACGCAGGATGATACTCCCTATGAGGACAGGCTCCCGAAGGGCTCTTTTCCGCGGATTCCTCAAACGGAGTTGATGGCTCTGCTTCGGCCCTTTACCATAACGGACATCCACAAGGCCATTTTTGACATGAAACCTTTTCAGGCGCCAGGTCCGGATGGCTTCCAGGCTGCTTTCTTCCAGCAAATGTGGAGAATCGTTGGGAGGGACTTCTCGAAGATGGCCATTGACTTCTTCTCCACAGGGGAGCTGCCGGATACGGTGTCAGAGTCAACTATGGTGCTTATCCCGAAGGTGGAGAACCCGGAGCGAGTGAACCAGCTGAGGCCCATCTCTCTTAATAATGTGAGCCTCAAAGCCATCACCAAAGAGATGACGAGTAGACTGAAGCCTCTCATGAGGAAGCTGGTGTCTCCCAGGCAGAGCAGTTTCATTCCGGGCAGACAGACAACGGACAATATCATTGTGGTGAAAGAGGTTCTTCATTCTCTCAGGCGGAGGAAAGGAAAGAAGGGGGGCATCATTGTGAAGATCGACTTGGAGAAAGCTTATGATAGGCTCCGTTGGGACTTCCTGAGGGACACTCTTAAGGAAGTTGGCCTCCCTAGCTCCTGGATCAGCTGTATTATGCACTGCGTGGAGCAAAATCGGATGAAAATCATGTGGAACGGAGAGCTTTCTCAACCTTTTTCCCCGACCAGGGGAGTCCGCCAGGGAGACCCTCTATCCCCTTATCTCTTTGTTCTTTGCATGGAGCGTCTCTCCCATTTGATTGATGAGTTGGTGGATAGCGGGGATTGGAAACCTCTTAGATTGTCTCAGAATGGTCCGCACCTCACCCACCTGTTTTTTGCGGATGATTTGTTGCTTTTTGCAGAGGCAGAGACTCGGCAGATAGGGATCATCAAGCGGTGCCTGGAGGACTTCTGTTTCAGCTCAGGTCAACGTGTGAACTTCGACAAGTCTATGCTCTTCGTGTCTCCCAATGTTACTCGCCAGAAAGCTGAAAGGCTGAGCCGCCGCTCAGGCACTCCTCTGACAGCGGACCTGGGGAAGTACCTTGGGATACAGACGATTAACGGGCGCATCACTAAGGGGAGATACCAGTCTCTCCTTCTTCGGATTCAAAAGAAGTTAGCCCCCTGGAAAGCCAGGCGTCTCTCTTTTGCGGCTAGGCTTACTGTTGCTAAGTCAGTTTCCGCGTCTTTACCTGTCTACCATATGAATACTGAGCTAATCCCGGTTGGTGTTTGCAAAAGCATTGATAAAATTAACAGGGATTTCATTTGGGGTGATGAGGAGAACAAGAGCAAGATGCACTTAGTGGCTTGGGAGAAGATGACTTTACCTAAGAACCTGGGCGGAGCTGGCATCAGACCCACAAGACAGGCTAATCTGGCCATGTTGGCGAAAGGTGGTTGGAGACTACTCAAGGAGAAGGATACCCTTTGGACACAGATAATGTACTCCAAGTATGGGCGCCAACAGAGACATCTAGACATTCTGCGACCTTCTCAGGGAAGTTCCTTTACCTGGGCAAGCTTCACAAAAGCTGCCTCCCTCCTTAAAAAGGGTTGTGCCTGGAATATTAAGAAAGGTAAGCACACTAAATTTTGGCTTGATCCCTGGGTGTTGCAGGTCCCTCTCAAGGAGATAGCTATTGGCCAGTTGCCGGCAGGAAGCGAGGAGATGACTGTAGCTGATTTTGTGCATGATGATGGGACCTGGCGGACGGATTTGTTCGAAAGACTCCTTCCCCCATCTATCTCCCAAAAGATCCTTAGCGTGGCGGTAGATAAACTCTCCACAGAGGATGACACTCTCTTCTGGTCGGCTTCCTCAGACGGAAATTTCTCGGCCCGGTCAGCTTTCAACCTCAGTAATGATCACCAGCAGGATGTGGATGAACCCCTTTGGAAGGCAAATTGGAAGCTACCGGTCGCCGAAAGAGTGAGAAGCTTTACCTGGCTAGTCGCGTTTGGAAGGATCGCCACGAACGGACTTCGACACACTAGGAAGGTAGCGGATGACCCTTCATGCTATAGATGCATTGGCCAGTCTGAGACGGTCCTTCATGCTTTGAGAGACTGCTCACCAGCGAGTTTCTTCTGGTCTCGAAGAGTGCCTCCTTCCCGACAACACTCCTTCTTCAGCTCTAATCTGAGGGATTGGCTGCGGGAGAACATCTTGAGCAAAGACAGCATGGCCACAGGTATGGATTGGTCGGCCTTCTTCTGCACTGCTTGCTGGCTCATTTGGAAGAACAGGTCGACAGCTTGCTTTGAAGGTATGGGGGCAACTCTCTCTCCTCATTCTCTTGAGCATGCTATTATGGCGAAAACCAAGCTCTGGCATGATGCTTGGAATGCGCCGTCCCGCCTCCCCAGTAATAGACAGGCTCCAGCGGATCGGGTTTTGGCGCATGTTGGATGGACGCCCCCGCCTGAGGGATGGCTGTCCCTCCATGTCGACGGTGCTTCTTCAGGGAACCCTGGCCCCGCCGGGGCGGGTGGTGTTCTCCGAGATTCGAGTGGTAGGTGGGTTGCAGGCTTTGTGGCGAATCTTGGTGCAGCGACGGCCGCTCTCTCTGAACTGTGGGCCATTAGCTATGGGCTCGACATCGCGCGGAAAGCTGGCTGCAGATTCCTTCAGGTGGCCTCGTACTCTCAATTGGCGATTCAGCTGATCAGTACTCGGCAGGACCCGATCCACCCTTATGCGACCTTGTTGACAGCTATTAGAAGGAAGATTGGGAGTGATTGGGTGGTACGCATAGCTCATACATACCGGGAAGGGAATAGAGTCGCGGACTGGCTCTCGAAGCACAGTCTCGTCTATCCCTACGGTATGCATGAACTTGCGGACCCACCCAATGGAGTGACTTCGATCCTCAGGGATGATATGCTTGGGACTACTTTTGAGCGGCGTATCATTACCTCCTCCCCCCCCCCCCCCCCCCCCCCTCTGTAATCTCCTCCTGTAATTGTTTCTTGTTCTTGGCCTTGGCCTCCTATCAATGCAAAAAAAAAAGTATCCGAACCTACCTCTGGCAGGCGGCAGCTCACACATTAATTTTCATTTTTCGCTAGTTGGACTGTGGATCATATCATCATGTGGTACGGTTGTGTTTGGTAGTTTTCATTAATTAATATATACAATTTAAGATATTTTGTCCTTTCCTTTTCTGTTTCTGATCGGGGCCTTACCTTGTGAATTGTGATTGCCTCTACATTAATGGAAATTCGACCTTCTCTAACAGGAACAACGTATGCCGTGTGCATACCAATCGTTTCATACCTGAAATTAGTCTATCATGGGAAACAAAACAAACCGGAGATCGACGCACTCGTAATATTCTAAAATATTCAATTATATAGTAGGGTGGGAATTTCAATTTTCGAAAATTGAAACCCTGTGATTGGGTGGTTAATTACAATACGAGAATATATAAACCGACATATGATAATAAATTATGTTTCGAAGTCTTATATACTCAATATATATTCTTCCAACAATAAATTTTTTACTTTAATTGTTACCATAATATTTATTCACATAGTTCGACTTCGAAAATTGTAAAGTGAATCATTTGTCAAAGTATTTTCCTATATATGCATACTCATCTTCCCATGCTCTCATTATACTTAATTTTTTAGTTTATCACAATGTATTAATAAGTAGAATATTTTATATTTTTCTAGTATTAATGCAACATGCTATTACAATATCTTACATTTTTGCTATTTTACATATATGTATTGTTCTTCGTATTTATTATGAAAAATACAATTTTTGTTTTCGTATAATGGATTGAATTTTTCATCAAAACAAAGCCCAAACCATAGATTAAAAAATTCGTACAATTTTGAAATTAATAGGTAGATTTGGATTTACCATCATTCAAGTAGTTAACAACGGTTAAAACCGATCCAACCGACCCTTGTACACCCTATTCCTCTAATCAAAACCATATATAATAGCTGTCAAAATGGGCACATGTTTTAATCGTGCTAATATCTTGTGGGTCCTAATCAAACTATATAGTCTATGTTGACGTTGACTGCCACTTCCTTTCTGGCACCACTTCAGTGTTCAGTGTTTTCTTGTTACATAAAACTAGCATGTTCCGTCCTCCATCCGACCATCTATGAATCTTTTGGTGAAAATGGCCCCTGCACTTGCAAGCTGTAACGAAATTATTAAGGTAAAGTTTATTAGTAGTATTTGGGGAGGGGAATAGCCCATCTTTAGTTCAGGGCCAAAGTCTACCAAGCTAGGTTTAAGGACCCTCGCTTGGACTCTAGGCCCATCCATACCTTCTCCTTACTTAAGCCCAAACCAAACACTAACCGAACCCCATAACTGCCTTCTTCCCCCAAATCCTACGGATAATTGATTCTCTCGCAGCACAAATCATAAATTCAATTTGGTTATCTCCACATCCTCCGAGAATGTATCCACACTGATAAATCTCTCAATCACATGTTTGGTCATTCAATTTATTAATAAGTTTTATGCTCTCACTTGATTTTTTTTATTAGTCACTAATTTCAAACTAATATTTTATTATAGATTATTAATGGTTTGTTTTCGTTAAATTTATTCTGAATGACAATAAAATTAATATTTGACCGTTAAATTACCGATATGTCAAATATAAATATTTATATTTTTGCACCTCAACAGTCACCGCCGCCACAGTTACATTCCAATCCATGGAAACCCACTCATTCTCTTCCTCGTTACCTATCCGAGGCGGCAAACTACTAGTTCACCAAGATAAACTAATAACACAGACAACAGTGGACTATTTTCATGTCCTAGGAGGGAGAGGCAAAGTATAATAACAAGAAGAAGGAACCACAATCGAACAACAAACGACCACCATCATAAACAAAAGACCCCCAATAAAGTCCAACAAAAGGCCATTAATCATCAAACCCAAACTAATCAACCACAATTAGCTTATTAAACAACATTATCGCACAACACAACGTACGACACCAGAAATTGCGAAACAAGACAAATTTATGCATCTACCTCATAACATATTCCAACCAACACATCTTGCCTTCCCACCCTTATTTTTTTTAATCTTCTAGTACAGCTCCAAACTCGACAGCCTGGGAGTAGGAACAAGAACCAAAGGGTTCATCTTCTTGATCACAATCCCAAACTTGTCCTCCAACTCCAGCTCCGTCCCCGCCGGCAACTTCCAATCGAACGAATGCAATAACGTGGCCAACACGTATTTCAACGTGTTGACCGCCAGAGGCTGGCCAGGACACACCCGCCTTCCAGATCCGAACGGAAGGAACTGAAAGTTGTTCCCTTGGAAATCGAACTTCGTGTCGTCCTCCACGCTGAGGAACCTGTCCGGTTTGAACTCCAGAGGGTCTTCCCATAGTTGTGGGTCGGTGTGGAGGGCGTAGGCGTTGAGATAGACGATTGTGCCCTTGGGGATGGTGTACCCGCCCAGCTCGCAAGTTTTGCTAGGGCAGCGTGGCACTAGCAAAGGCAGAGCTGGGTGGATTCGAAACGTCTCCTTGATGACGGCTTCTAGGTAGGTTAGGTTGGGGAGATGAGATTCCTCGACGATGTCGTTTTGTCCGACGATTTCGTTGAGTTCTTTGTAGACTTTGGACATTGCGTCTGGATGTTTGACCAGTTGTGCCATCGTCCACTCCAACATGGTCGACGTTGTGTCTGTGCCACCCACCAAGATGTCCTGTTGGAATAAACTCAGCCAATCAATTAATTATGTTGTGATTTTATCGAGGATTGTAAAATTATACGGTAAGTTGTCTTGAAAAAGTCAATAATATGATCCCGTATTCGGAAGAAACGGACACATCAATTGATACAATTTTTCTAAGCTAACCCATGTATGTTCTCATCCTTGCCAGCTTCTCTAATTGTACTTAATACTTATTAAGTATTAGCGAACCCCTATAATTTGTTTAATCAGTAAGGTCATTATGATAACTGAGAAGGCATTAAAACAATACGAAAACAACTAATCATGTCATTATTATTAAAGTATATATATAAATGCAAGTTGCATGACGGTTCGCTTTATGCATGCACGTTACCATACCACTGCTGTTGTTTATTTATTCATAAGGAATCAATTATCTCATCAATCAAGCGGACCAATTCAATCATACTATGATACTAATGACTATAATCTTTTTAAGTGTTTAAACTTTAAACTAGTTCAGCTTCTGCATAACCTAACTTACGGTGTAAAAAACCCACGTAAAAGAGTGATATAAAATTCAACGCTCAAAAACCTTACCATAAGCAGAGCTTTGACTTGATTGGTAGTAACATAACTTTCACCGTCGCTGCCACCGTCGCGATTCAGATCCAACAACACCTGCAAGAAATCCTTCCTCCCGTTGCCTCCCCTCTTCTCAACCGCCCTCAACCGCTCCTCGATCACCGAGCTCAGAATCTCATCGAACTTGTCGAGCAACCTCTTCGACTTCTTCTCAATCCCCTGCAAGTCAAACCTGGCCAGCGCCGGAATAAAGTCCGACACGTTCGGCGTACCCATCAACACCAACATCTCCGACTCCAGCTCCCTGAACTCGCCGTAGAACCCCTCGTCGTCCCCCGCCACTCCTCCCCACAACATGCTCAGCATGGCGTTCGTCGTCGTTTTGAACGCCATTTCGCCGAAATCCATCGCTTCCCCGCCGGAACATCTCTTGTGCACCTCTTTGACGGAGTTTCTCACCTGCTGCTTCCTTAGCCCGTAGCATTCCTCCAGATTCGCCCCACCCAACATCTCCCTCACAAACACCTGATGAAAAAGAAAATAACAAATTGTTCGTACGTAAGTATTATAAGATTCACTAGCGAATCCACCGGTTCTCGTAACTAGTTATCGCTAAACTTAAATATGATGATCATGTACAAAATTCAAATTAAACGACGGTTAAATTTTTCGTTTGAAAATCAGTTAAAACGTTTCGACCGAAAAATTAGGATGTGACAATAAATGTTATATAATTATCGTTCACTAAACTTAAATACGACGATCGTGTACAAATTTCAAGTTCGTTAGATTTTCGTTTGATAAATTAGTTAAAACTTTCGATCGAAAATCAAGACAATAAAAAACAAATTACGAAAGGGTCGTCTATAAAAACAAACCTTTCGGAGCTTCTTCCAGAGTGGGCCGTAGTTCGAGAATGCCACGTCATCGCCGCCGTAAGTCAGGACCACGGCGGAGATGGGCGGGTCGCGGTTGGCGAAGACGGCGTCCTGGTCTCTGACGATCTCTTTGACTAATGAAGAGGAGCTGACCACCATGCAAAGCTTCCTCCCTAGCCGGAGCGAGTAGATGGGGCCGTAGGTGGCGGCGAGAGCGGTGAACTCGCGGTGGAGGTGGGTCCCGAGGAAGGGGAGGTAACCGACCAGCGGCAACCCGGTCGGACCGGGAGGCAGTGGGGCCTGTTTTTGTCTTCTGAGGAAGCGGGAAAGGAGGAGCCCCGTCGATAGCAGGAGAGGGATGGCTGTTACGAGGAAGTAGTAGGCGCTGATGTCACCTTTTGCCGTGGCGGCGCCGGGGGTGTAGCATGCGCGGAAAGAATGGAGCATGCAGGATAATAGGAAGTTGAGAACCATGGTTGACTTTTGACACGTGTTTGTTGTTGTTGTTGTGTGGGGATAATGATGAGCCCTATTGTTGGGAGGTTTGTGGCCTAGATAAAGGGCGTGGAACTCAGGGATAAGACAAACGGAGGGATCTTTGATGCTCCTTCGTCTGGCTACTGTAGATGCTATCGGGAAAGAGTCCAGTTGATATACAACAAAAGACGGTCGTAACATTTTTGTTAAACTCTTAGATATAATTAAGTAGACGTTTGAGATTTGTTTGACAGTTTTTAGCAGTGTTATTAAAGCTTAGTAGAGCCGCTCGGCCCGACCGGTAAAACCGTCACCCGGTCACAAAACCGGCTCGGAACAGTCTAAAAGCCGCTTCGGTTTTATGTAGCGGTTGATGAGCGGCCGAGGCGGTTAACCGCTCGAGCCGATCGAGCCGCTCGTCCGGTTTTTGTCATGAGCCATTAAATTTAATTAAAACTTTGCAGAAAATTGAAATAAACCAAAAACATCGGGCTCTCAAACTGAATCCTTATTTCCATTTCACAATTTCGAAGGAAAGAGACGAGCTCTGATTAAGAAATGTTCACTATTTATACTGATAACATTTATTAGGTACCGGTTCTCTAACGGTTTTTAAACAGTCTAATACCGGTTGGACCACTAAAGTGCGAGCCGTTCTCATTACCGGATCATGCTCCGGTTTGGTTCTGACAACATTGGTTTTTAGAACTCGTCAATGTTGTAAAGGTTGGTTTTTTTTTTTACAAAGGACATTGAATTTCCATTAATTGAAGCAAGATCCAACAATTACAGGAGAGGTGCAACCAATCAAGGATTTGCAACCATTGCGAGGCAAGATCCAACCATTGTAAAGGTTGGTTGGTTGGTTGGTTTCTCAATTTTTATTTGAACAATCATCTGGTTAGCTCATGATTGATTGGTTGGTATATTACCACTTAGACATACGGTGACATAAATGATTTTTGAAATACAATTATAATGTTTCTCTGATGTAAGTACGGACTAATAAATCCATCTCGATCGCAAGGTAAATATGATTCTCATATGTTTGTGGTTAATTTAATGGCCGAGTAGTACTCATCACTTTCGATCTAAGTAATTGTCTCTTCCCCATTTTCCATGTAACGCTGTATTTTGGTTTCAGCCTCTCCAAGAACCAATTGAAGATAGTCTCCATGCAGGGCCGACCCTAAGATTTTGGAGGGCCTGTTCTAGGGATGGCAATGGGTCGGGTCGGGGACGGATAGTGTATATCCGTTACCCTACTCAAAGTAGTTCGGGTTTTACCCATACCCATATCCACATGTGAAACGGGTAGAAAACTAAAACCATGCCCATATCTGTTCGGGTTTCGGGTACTCACGGTTATCCATGGGTAATAATTTCTCTTCATAACTCCAACAAATATGTTATCATTCACACGTATTCTCACAGTACTTAAGAGGAAAGTACGACAATAGTTCACTAGAATGAACAAAATTAATTAAAACAACACAATTTCATGAAAATATTATATTTATATGCTAAATATAAAATATTTTAGAGAAAAATAATGATTATTTCTAGATAAAATACATATGCATTTGTATAATCGGGTGGGTTCGGGTTGGATAGTGAGAAACCCATGCTCACCCATTACCCTCAATATTCGGGTTCGGATTTTACCCGTACCCACTAAATGTCCTTCGGGTTCGGGTTTTACCCTACCCGATTAGACCGGATTCGGGCGGATATCCACGATTACAGATATTTTTGCCATCCCTACCCTGTTCGGTAAACAAAATGTGGTTCAAAATATTTTTTCTAAATATATAATAAAATATAAATAAAACATCATTCAATAAATAAAAAATCATAACATTATCTAAAATAATACTGTCTATTATGATTTGAAATAAAGAGTGACAATGGTTTAAATAGTAAGATATAATAATTTTTTTTTTATTATTTGGGAGATCAAATGAAAAAAAAAATCTAAATAGCAAATGACAATGAATCAATTAACTAGCTAGACTCGCCTGAATAGGTAATGAGAACTTAATTAAGTACATGATAAAAATAATTTTAGAACAAATCAATAGGATAAAAAAAAGTAAACTAAATTAGATAGGAGAAACTGATAATTTTTTTAAACTAAAGTTAATCATGGTACAAACTATTTGTAATTAATTTAGTTATTTTTTCTTTCTACTATTGGTGGCTTGTACGGAATTATCCCGGTTATCGTTTATAAAAATATGGATTATTTAATTAATTTTTCATTACTGTCTTGCTAGTACAAATAGGTTAATTGATGAAATTGAATGATTTTTCCTCTTGTAAAGCTGAAAATGAAGTAATTAAAGAAACAAATATAATAATGCTAATAACCAGGCATCAACAATCTTATCTCTTTTATTCTGTTTAGTAAACACGCGATAAAAAATAAGTTATGTTATATGGTTTGGAAAAAGTCTAATAAGAAAGCAAGTATTCTCCTCATGTGATCCATTCGTTCCTTTAGCCTTCGTACTTACATTTTTTAATATTATTGGTTTATACCCATAATAAAAAATCAATTCATAAATTTTATATCGTTCTAAATTCATAATCAAAACCTATAATCCGTAATAATAATGAGTCATATACACGATGAAGGTCCGAAGGGCCCCATAATTTAGAGGCCATGTGGAGGGCGGGCCAGCAACACACCCTCTAGGCCGGCCCTGTCTCCATGAATATGCGAAATTTGTAAATAGTGATCTGCCAAGAGGGGATACAAGAATGCGATCCCACTTTCCATTCACGATTTAGCACAATGCGAAACAAAAAAGAGGTTATCCTGGAATGGGTTAGGGTGATTACTTGTTTTTTAGTAATCACGGTGGCAACCTCTTTATATACCATTTGATTAATTATTTTCCCTTCTTTTTTAATCTTACGGTCAAGATTCTTTTAGGGTAATTTTGGAAATTAAAAAGTGACCACACCTGATTATTCTATATAATCTACCTAAACCCTAGTTATATCCTCCCTCTAGCCAAACCTGTCGCAGCCGCCTCCACGTACCACTCCCGTCGCACCGCCGGCAGCAGCCCCGACCACCGCCGGCAGCAGCCCCCCCCCCCTCTCCCCTGTCTCCATCGTCTACTCAGAAATCATCGCCCCGCTGCTATCCATGGCGATCCCGATGCCGAAGGCGCTGATCTCATCTTTACTGATCCAAGTGTCCGCCATGGGTAAATCACTTGCAGCTCTCATCTTTACTGGGTTCCTCCTCTTCCTTTCCTTCTTCACCTCACCGTCCCAAGCCCAAACCTGCAACGGCTGGCCTTACCAAGCAACCAAGTTTATTGATCTCATCTTTACCGATGCCGAAGGCGTTGATCTCATCTTTTCACTTCCCTTTTATTGATTCAATATGCAGTGGTATAGATTGTTTATATTGGTAGTTTTCGTGTAATGGTATAGATTTATTTCTGCAATAGTATTGATTGTTTATGGTATAGATGGTTTATATTGGTAGTTTTCGTGTAATGGTATAGATTTATTTCTACAATGGTATTGATTATTTATATTGGTAGTTTTCGTGTAATGGTATAGATTTATTTCTGCAATGGTATTGATATTTTTCAAAGTGGTAGTGTTTGTCTAATGGATTGGTACTGATTTCGTTTTTTTTTTTTTGCAGAAAGATTGAGAAAAATATGGAAAGTAAATCTGGTTAGAGATTACGGAAGTGAGAGAAAGAGAGAATTTTAATTAATAGATTTTTGTAACTATCTAAAATGTAATTTATTAAAAATTTAATTAATATAATTTATTTTTCCATACTCAATTTACCTTTAGCAATCACGGAGTAATCACCGTAACCTGTCCTGGTTATCCTTACAAAAAATGCGAATAGAATATAGTGAGGGGCAAATCGATTCAATCGAGGAGTAAAACCAAATAAAAAAAATCCAAGTTTATTCGTAACATAATAGACGGATATTCATCAAAATTTTCATTTCTACTCCATTTCATATTTTCATTTAGAAGATTCATAATGGTGCCGACATTTGCTGCTGGCTATTTCCCCATCACAGAACCCTTACCCTTCTCCTCCCTTCTCCTCTCCGTCCGTTTCCCACACCGCCACCACAAACAACGCTATCGCAGCCCTACATGATCACAATTTGCCAACGTCACTTTCGACACGAGTAACTGTCTCTTCTTCTTCTTCCATGTAACTCTATTAGACCATCCACATCTATGAAATATCATTTCTATTCCATATGTGGCCCCTACTGTTACAACAGCTTTTTCTATTTCACTACATATCAATTCTATTTTCTCTACATCCATGAAATCCACTATCTATTTCATATGGTGGGTCCAACTTACTTTTTAATACATTTATACATTTATATCTAACCTATATGATTTTACCAATTTAAGATGTATCAAATAATTAAAATAATCTATTGTAATTATTTAATTCTCAATGTTGAAATAAATTTACTAATTCATTAAAAATATATTATAGCTTTATTCATTGATTAAAAAGATAAATTATGGAATTTAAAAATGGTAGACTTTAATAAAAATACATGAAACTTTTATTAAAGTCACAAGTACAATATTCAAATGATAAATTACAAGTATTATTGGTTTGCTATGTAATTTGTATTTGTAAGTATTATTGATTTGCTATGTAATTTGTATTTGTATGTAGTTGTGACATCTATATATGGATATTTTATTTTAGTATTGCGCTTTCAGATTTTGAAAAATTAAATAATCAAAGGTTCATGAATTTAGCTAATATAAAATTTTTGTTTCTTATATTGTAGTTAGCAAATGATAAATAGAAGTTAAAACTATATAACACTCTTTTCAATTCAAATAAAGAAAACAAAAAAAGTGCAAAAGATGGGAAGGGGGCCATTCTCCTGTCACATGCTATTTCATATGAGATTTTATAAAGTGGAAGATCCCAATTCCTGAAATAGATCCCACATCCATGACCTATCCCACTTTCATGTCATGTCACCCTTGAAATAGGCAAATGACAACCGATGTAGATGGTCTTATGTTTTTGGTTTCAGCCTCCCCAAGAGCCAAATGAAAGAAAAAAAAAGTCTCCATGATGGATGAGAAGAAAACGACAGGAATCAGGCGCAGCCCCGCCTCCAAAGCAAAAACCTAAAAAAAGAAAAAAAAAACACTAACTGACTTGCTTTTTTGTTTGACCATATAATCAGGATAACACATTTAAATAAAAAATGATGCTCATTTAGGGGGGGGGGGGGGGATACTCTTCAATACCTCCACTAGTTATTTGCAACAATTGAGGACTCGAAAGAAGAGGAAAAAAACAAAAACAACTGATAAATTATAAATTCAAATTTCAGAGTCCTACATCATTGATGAATTTGTTTGAAACAAAATATTATGATTAATCACATAAAATAGAATTCTAATGGAATAATGTAAGTCATTCATTCATTCTAATAATCAAGCATTGAAATTTATATAAATTATCTTCTTTAAAGCATATCAACTTTTGTCCAAAGTTATTAAAGATATATCAACGGTATGACATAATTGATAATATTTAGTTCTCATGTTAAGTTGTTAACCCCGTAAATTATGTTCACGTTCATCGTTGGTTTATGATAGATCAAGTCAAACTAGATAAGTTATGAAAAATTAAGAAATATGTGGGGTCGGGGCAGGGCGGGTCAAAAGTGGATACCCATACCCCGCCTCAGGGGCGGACCCATGTGTTAGGGAGGTGTGCAAGCGACACACCTCTGCCTGAATATTTTGTAAGAGATCCATGTTTTGTCGGTATAAGTTTTTGGAATTTAAGACTTCCGACACACCTTCATAACACTATGATGAAATTGGTGTCATAAAGTTCCCAAAATACGTAAATATATTATTTATTTTAAATTTTAGTTAACTTATGACAAATTTGGGGTTCTTTCCATTGCTTAAGCATTTAGACGCAATGATTTATTGCTCTTAGGTCTTAGGCAGGGGGAATCGTAAGGAAGTTTTCTCCTTTTTCTCTACCTGAATAAGTTTTGTTTCTTCTTGATTCTTGTAGCTTTCACATAGTTGTCCACCTAGTGAAAAAAATGCTCTTTCATCGAGAGTTCGGTTGCATATGGACTATCGCTCTTTATTATTATCTATCTTATAAAAAAAAACCTAGTGTTCTCTTTACTTCTTTCGATCTCACTTCTCATTATGTTTTCCATTAAAATATAATTAAATTTTATTTATTATTTTATCGATCGTCACACCTGTACGAGAATACTGGGTCCGCCACTGCCCCACACCACACTGTTGCGGGTCGGGTAATACCCACCTCATTGCGAGTCAAGTCGGATAATACCCGCGAGGCAGGTTCAAATTGCCCTCACTAGTTAGTTGTTTAATTAGTTGAGTGGTAAACCGATTTGGTTAGACTTAGGATAGATCATTGACTTCTTCCCGCAAACATCAACCATGTTCATCACGTCGGCTTTTAATTGAGAAATTAGCTCTAACTCATGTATGGTCAGGTACCATGGTTAAGCTTCCATCTCAATATACGTTTTAAATTAAAATTAATAGAGGTAGTTATACACAAAGTTGTACTCATCACGCTAATCCGCTCCCCGGCCGAAGGAATGGTATGGCAATCAGAGGCTTCTGCTTCCTAACGAACGGACCGAACTTATCTGAAAAATCCGGCCTCTCCTCGCCGTCCGGCAGCTTCCACTCAAACGAATGCAACATCGACGCCAGCACATGGTTCATGAGCCTCTCTGCCAGGTTCAGCCCGGCGCAAACCCGATGTCCGGATCCGAACGGCAGGTACTGAAAATTACTGCCCGTAAAACTAAACCTGGGCCCATTTTCAACCTCGTTCAAAAACCTCTCGGGCCTGAACTGTAGTGGATCGGCCCAGAGCTGTGGATCCCGGTGAATGGCCCAAGTGTTGATGAGAACTGTAGCTCCTTTCGGAATTGAGTAGCCGCCGACGGTACAGGGTTGACCTGCAACGCGAGCTACCATCGCTAGATGCAGCCGACAAGTCTCTTTAACGACGGCGTTTAGGTAGCTAAGTTCTTTGAGATGATGGTCATCCATAAGGCTCTTTGGCCCGACGATCCGGTCTAGTTCTTGCACTACTTTTATCATCACCTCTTCATTGCTTAGAAGCTCTGTTATCGCCCACTCGATTAACATCGCTGTTGTATTTGTGCCACCACTTGCTATATCCTGTATGTGAATAATAATAATAATGTACATGGATGAGATTTGAAGTTTAATACTTCATAATAATTACTTATCCCATTCATTTTTCTCTTTTTAATAATGCATAACCCAAATGGACTTTAAATTCCTCCTTGACTAATTAAATTTTTTATTATCCCTTTCTAAACCATCACCTTTTGTCTTAATTTTACATATTTTACATCAACCTACAATAGACAATGAACTAGTTGGATGAATATCACGATATCCATATAGATTCCGTGGCATATCGGATGTTTTACTTTAAACTATGGTTCTAATAAAGTCAACTCATACGAGTATATAGTTTTAAATAAAACACTTTAGACATTAATTTCTTCATTGTAGAATTGAGAAACAAAATATAATATGATAAATGAACTTAAATTGTTCAATAAAAGATGATTTTCACCTAAACTAAACTATATAATGTAATAACGTAAAATTCAAAATATATTGAATAAAAATATATAATTTAAACATAAAAGGTCGAGAATTGAGCGGGCTACGACAGATTAAATCGTACCGAGTTATGTTTATGCTTCTCAAAATAGACCAGACAAATCTGGTAGGACAAGTCATGTTGGGAATTACAAAAAAAGACAAAAGATGGGAACGTACCAAAATCAAGCCTTTGAAGTGAACGGACGAGGTCGAGGCGATCAACGATCCCGTCGACAAGTCTCCGCCGCCACCCTGAACTTCCAACAAAATCTGGAGCAAATCCTTGGACGCCATTCCCTTTTTCCCCGCCAAATCCCCCAACCGCCGTTCAATCACAGAGCTAATCATCCCATCCATACGCGCCGCCAGCACCGCAGCCTCCCTCTGTACCCCCTGCAGATCAAACCTAGCCAGCAGAGGAAACGCGTCGGAGACATTCGGCCGCCCCATCAGCTGCGACACTTCCCTCGTCGCCTCCCGATACTCCGCCGCGAAATCAGCTCCCCCCTCGCCGTCGCCGCCGCCCCACAGCATCGCCAGAGTCGAATCCACAACCAACTTGAACGCCGCATCGAACACCCGCGTCGGCTTTCCGATGCTCTCGGCTCGAATCTCTCGAATTCCCGCCGCAACCGCCCGCTCCCTCAGGGCGTGACACGTGTCGAGGGCCCGGTTGCTCAAAACGTCGCGGACCAGGATTTTACGCAGCCCGGCCCAATCGGGGCCCCAAGGCAGGGTCCCGACTTCCATCCCGCCGTAACCGAGGATTTTCACCGCGATCGGGGTTGGGCGGGCCGAGAATGTGGACTCGTTGGCCCGGAGGACTTCTCGGGCCAGGGCCGGGGAGCTGACCACGACCAGCAACTTGCTCGGGGTTTGGATTTTGTAGATTGGGCCGTGGGCCTGGGCCAGGGCCGTGAATTGGCGGTGGAGGTGGTTGGGGCGGAGGAACGGCATGTAGCCGACGATCGGCAGCCCCCGTGGACCTGGCATCGAATTTGGTGTACGGCGGAGATACGTGAGGAAGTAGAGGCCGGCGGATACCAATATTGCGATGGATATGGTGAAAAGTGATGCCGAAGTCTCGTCCTTGAGTAGAGAGACTAGGAAAGTGGCCATAGAAACCTGCCAAATTTTGATTTCGAGGAATTGGATTGAATTGCCGATTGTGAAATTCTATGGACTGTTGAAACTTGACACTCCACGGGGTTTAAATATAGAAGGAATCTGCCACTAGTAAGATATTTATATTACATGTTGGCTAGTACTGGTACTTTAGTTTAAAAGAAAATTACGGTACAAATTGAAGTTGTATTTTTAGTGTTATGATACAAAATCAAATTGTGTTTTATTTTTAGGTACAAAAAATACTATAACACAACCTGAACTTATACATTTAATGTTATGATACAATTTAAAATTTTATCTATACATTTTCATGCAAAAATAAAACAAACTAAACTTATAGGTTTAACATCTTCATACAAATTCAATATGTATATGAAAATTGGGCTCATTGACATTATATATTTACTAGATTGTGGCCCGGCCGATTGGCCGGGTGGTTTTCATTTTTGTAATTTGATCTTTTCTTTGAAAAATAATTTATATTCATATAATATTCTTTATAATTCAATTATTTAGTAAAAAAATCTGAAAAGTCAAAATCAAGTATGGAATTTTAATTTCAAAGTAAGGAAATTAAATTCCCTCTTAAGGAAAGAAGAAAAATCTCATATTAAACTACGCGGGATGTTTCTTAATCAACATGCATGACATTATTCTCTTACTCAAAATAATGGTGTGTATCTTCAATAATTAACTCTGGACTACCAACACTCAATTTTTAGACTGAGTATCAATTAAGGGTTCATCTTAACATACATCATAATACACGAAGTTTGATTATGCTAATTGAATTAGGCTCAAGAATTATGAATATATGTTTATAAAATCATAGTCTAAATTCAAAATTTATAAATTCTTTGATTTATACTTGAACCGAACTCTTTATTAATATTTCTGGGTGTTATACCTACTATTTTATGATTCTATATCCCGATATATATGCTTTATCAAACGGTCTTATATAGGTTAAGTGTCTGGTATTTTTATAGCCATTTTTTATTATTGATCTTGTAGCAAGTATTTTTGTACTATGATATAGCTATTAATTATTAGGGTAATATCTATTTTTTATCCTATTTTTTCCAGATTCTTTTATATTATCAAAACCTATCGAAATACTAAAAATTAGCCAAATGTTAACTTCCATATAGAAATTTTGTTAGTAATATTGACTTGACAACATGATACTGACTTGAAAGAGACACATGAAGGTAAACATTCCAAAATTTTAATATTTTAACTAAGAAAATAGTTACAAAATTATTAACGATAAAGTAAAAATGGCTAATATTTTGATGCATTATAAATTTTTGGTTAGTTAATAAAATTTTAATAGATTTGGATAATATAAAAGAATCTGAAAAAAATTTGGATAAAAAATAGACATTACCCTAATTATTAATTTAAACAAAACAATCACATGGACTAAATTCAAAGCCAACCATGTAAAAGTAAAATAACTTGTATGAGAAAAAAAAGAAATACTAAAATGTTTGCGTCAAAACTCACTGATGGATAAAAAAATATGATGACTTATGTTTTAGTGGGTAGTGGGACTAAAAAAGAAAAGGAAAAAGAGCTAAAAATTAGTAGGTTAGTTAGACAAATCCGGAAAAGAAAAGAAAAGAAATTGACAGTGGGGCATGCGAATAGAGGGGAGGGAATGAACGTATTCACCCTTCCAAAATGTAAGGTATGGTCCGCAGTGGCTGATGTGGCAAATTGAGTTTTTTTACATTGCCTTATAGGTATTTTTAGATATTGTTTGATGAGTCCACTTGGGATCCAATTTTTTTTTTTTTTTTGGTTTAATCGTTGGGATCCAAATTCATTTATTCTCCTACGGTAAATTATCTTCCCTTAGTAGTTAGTACTAGTCTTATGGAATATCAGACGACTGGCCAAAGTTAAAAATACATATGTCAACTGATATATGTACTTACAATACATTGGGTGTAACAATCACCAAGTCAACTTATAGTTAAATGAAAAGGTGTCGATTGATGTGTTCCAACAACTTTTTTTTGGTGAAAATGTGTTCCAACTACTAATCCAAAAGAAAAATAATCTTGAATGACTCGTTTAATACGCAACGTGAATTTCCAGTGGGTAGCAAACATCACATATTACTATTAATAACTATAGATATGTCTGGAGTAATTTTTTTATAGAAACACATGTATGCTTTTATTAATGTAAACTTTGAATAACGAAATCACACAAGACACGATTTAACGTGTTATCCCCGACGAATCGGGACTAATCCACGGGAGAGCTTTTGAATATCTCCGGCTACTGATATTATAAGGGTTTTAACTTGCATACAAGCAAGCTCTCGACTGCCCATTTATACTAGTAACTAGGGCTGCCTTAGGGTTACAACTCATCACACATAAGGGAATCTCCTTGGACGTGGGAAAGACATGAGCTGCATGGACACTCAGGCTGCTGAGCTTCTCGTCATTACTAGGCTCAGCGTAATCAACGTGGGCCTGACACAATACTCCCCCGCAAGCCGGAGCGTGAAGATACCGAAGGTGCAGCTTGGACAAGAGAAATCGAAAACGATCAACACCCACCTTTGGTGAGAAGATCCGCCAGTTGAAGAGTAGAAGAAACCTTGACAGGAAGAATGTGGCCCGACTGAACTCGCTCACGAACAAAGTGACTGTCCATCTCCACATGTTTAGTGTGCTCATAAAAGACCGGATTATTGGCAATGTGAAGGGCCGCCTGGTTATCACAATGGAGAGGAGTCGGACCAGACTGAGGTAGACCAAGTTCCTGGAGCAACCAACGAAGCCATATGATCTCGCTGACAGTACTGGCCATAGCCCTGTACTCCGCTTCGGCCGAGGATCGAGCGACAACTCGCTGCTTCTTGGTTCGCCAAGAAATGGGAGCACCGCCGAGTGTGATGAAATAGCCAGTCGTGGAGCGACGCGTACGCTGGAAACCACCCCAATCGGTATCACAATAAGCAGTGAGACGAAGGGGAGCATCAATAGGAAAGAAAAGACCCTGACCAGGAGAGCCTTTAATATAACGCAGCACCCGAAAAGCAGCATCTAAATGCATCTGACTGGGTGCGTGAACAAACTGGCTGAGGATATTAACAGCATAAGTGATGTCAGTTTGCGTGGACAAGAGACGACCGACCAAACGTCTGTATAGAGAGGGGTCTGGTAACACATCATCAGTGGATTTTGTCAACTGATGATTCTGCTCAACTGGGAAGGAACTAGGCCGAAACCCCTGAACACCTACGTCTTCTAGGATGTCGAGAGCATACTTCCGCTGGTTGAGGACGACACCAGTGGATAAGCGAGAAATCTCAATACCCAAGAAGTAGCGAAGAGGGCCGAGATCCTTGATGCTAAAACGAGCATCAAGAAACTGCTTAACACGATCAATGAATGGTAAATCATTTCCGGCTAGAAGTACATCATCCACATAGATGAGAGCTGTGACAAAAGTGCTCCCCCGTTGGTAGATAAACAAAGACGCATCAGCTGGAGAAGACCGAAAACCAAACTCGAGCAAAGTCAAGGTGAATTTCTGATACCAATTGCAAGAAGCCTGTTTCAAACCATAAATGGACTTGCGTAGCCTATAGACTCGGTTATCACCAGGTGCTCGAAACCCTTGAGGAATAGTCATGTAAACCTCCTCCTCAAGATCACCATGGAGGAAGGCGTTGTTAACATCCAATTGATGAAGATGCCAACCACGATTAACTGCAACTGCGATGAGACAACTAACGGTAACCAATTTTGCAACCGAGGCAAATGTATCATGGAAATCAAGGCCTTCAATCTGGGTATAACCCTTGGCTACCAGTCGCGCCTTGAATCGCTCAATACTGCCATCAGGGTAGAATTTGATTTAAAAAACCCATTTTGACGAGATGGCTCGTTTTCCAGGAGGGAGGTCCACGAGATTCCAAGTACCGTTTTGCACGAGGGCCTGGATCACTTTTGCCATCGCAGCCCGCCATCGAGGGTCGTGGAATGTTTGTTGAAACGTGGTCGGCTCCTCAATCCCAGTTAGCGCTGCAAGAAAAGCAAAATAGGTTGGTTTAAAACCATCATAAGAAACATAGGAGGAAAGAGGGTAGCGAACTAAATGGGAAGCACTTCCCTTGTGGTCATCAAGCGTGATGTAATTCTCTAGGTATTTGGGCCTCACGCGCACATGGTCACCTCGTCGAACAGGCGGAGGCGAAGGTGTGGGACTGGCTTCATCAGGAGAAGGAGGGGCAACCGAGTGGTTGCGGGCAGTGACTGGTGAAGTGCTTGAGCTGGGAGACATGCGGTACACCAGATTTCACCCGGGGTATCGTAGACGGCACTACATATATACATACATATATATATATATATATACATCTTCGCAGGGGCGTAGCCAGGATTTTGT
Organism: Linum trigynum; assembly: GCA_964030455.1. NCBI lineage: Eukaryota > Viridiplantae > Streptophyta > Magnoliopsida > Malpighiales > Linaceae > Linum > Linum trigynum. Next base: position 12,512,105 of record OZ034816.1, read on the forward strand.
CGAGGGTGGGTCCATTTAGAAAAAATACATACGATAAAATAATTTTGTTAACTTTCTAAATCGTTCATGATATAATTTTGTATTTGCAAAAACTTGGTAAATTAAATTATATGTCAAAACTATCAAGAATATCACCATATATGTATCAAACAATTATTTATGATTAGTTAGACATTTGCTTTTGAATCGTGTTCTTCGTCAAGACCGTTTAGTATCATTAACTCCAGTTGTTAGGAAAGATTTAATAATGAATCTAATACTATTTAGTATTTACTAACACTTTCCTGCTTACTACAACCAACTTATGCGTGCTTAAAGTTTACGTAAATCCGAATATCATGTGTTTAACAAATGAGATTACAAAGATTCGAACAAATGATATTTTAGTCAACCATTCTCAATTAGAAGTGCCCTAAATTTCATTCTCAATTAACTATTATACTAATTTACTCATTTTCGTCCTTAGGAAACACCTGTTACAATCTCCTACCCCTGATTGAAATAAAATTATTTTTACAAATGAATTATGATTTGGTGGAAATTTGTTGTAAATATTGAATACATACATCTTCAATTTTGGGCGAATCATATACATCATTATCATTTGTACATAGCTCGTTATAAATACATTGAATATGTCAACGCTCGTTATAAATCATACATCAAATATTTCAAAGGTCTACCAATTTCATTTAAATACGTATTATTTTTCATACCCGATTAACTATTGTACCTAATTGACCATTTTCTAACCCGAGTCAGGGTGGGTCCCGGGACCCACCCTCTAACTCTCTCCCTCCACCCCCGCATCTTCGGATGCTCCGTTTATATTAATTTTTTTAGTTTCATAATGTATCAATAAGTAAAATATTGGGTAAATACAATATATTAGCCACAACTATAATGAAGTGGGGAATTATAGCCATAACTATGGAAATTCAAATTATTAGCCAAACGTTAACTATTTGTTAACAATTTCGTTAGTAATATTGACTAAACTTTTATGTTTCAAAGTTATAAATTAAAAGCAGTCCGACGTGGCTGTTGCTGTGGTCGATGATGTAACCTTCTAAGTTAAAAATTCAATAAAAGTAATGGACAGTTAGCCATATCTTGACCCGCAACAATAGTTATGGCTAATAATTTGAATTTTTATAGTGTGGCTATAATTCCCCGCTTCATAATAGTTGTGGATAATATATTGTATTTACCCTAAAATATTTTACTTTTGTATTTTCTAGTATTAATGCAACATGTTACTGCAATATCTTACATTATTTGTTATTTTATATAGTGTCATATATGTATTGTTTTTTATATTATATTATGAAATATACAATTTTTGTTTTCATATAGTGAATTGAATTTTCATCCAAACCAATTCAAAGTTCAAATCGTGACTTAAGAAATTCGTAGGATTTTGAAATTAATGGGTAAATTGGATTTACCATCATTCGACCCGAAACTAATCGATTGGATAGTTAAAAACGGTTAAAACCGGCCGAACTAACCCTTGTAAACCTATATTCCCCTAATCATAATTCATAACCATATATAATAGCTGTCAAAATGGGTACATGTGTTATTCGTGCTTAAGTTTTATCTTGTAGTTCGTAATCCAACTCTATTGTCAATGTTGACGTTGACTGCCACTTCCATTCTGGCACCACTTCAGTCTTTTTCTTGTTACATAAAATTAGCACGTTCCGTCCTTCATCCGACCATCTCTGGATCCAGTGGTGGATCCAGGGGTGGCCACCCAAGGCCCCGGCCCAGCCCTCCTCTGGATCCGTAGTTAGAATAGTCCTTATGAATTTTTCGATCTTAGGCATTCGGCTTAGTGTGATTTTATAATAAAATTGGGTATAACTAGATAAATGATTCAGATGACCATATTCAAATCACTACTCTAAATTTAGCCTTTAAATTTTAGCTCCAAAGATTATGCATACAAAAAAACAATGAAACCTAAAATTCTAAAAGTTTAAAATGTAAAAGATTAAAAGAAATATGAGGTTTGTTCCCTTGAAAACTTACTAGAGCAGTTGGTGGATCCAGGGATTGACACACAATGCCAATTGATTAGTCGATTGATTTGTCTAGTGTTAATACTGCTCGTTTCAACAGCTACTACGAAGAGAACCTTTTCAACAATGAAATATGTGAGAACTGATTTGCTCAACAAAATGAGCGATGAATTTCTTGCCGATTGCTTAAGTATTTTATTTGAAATAGTGTATACTATTGGTATGGATGTAGGCTCCATTATTGATGCATCACTAAATTAAAATACCGTCGTGTACAATTTACATTGGAAAAAAACTATAATCATTATGTTTTTTTACTATTCAATTTTCTAATGAAACTCGATTCAGTGCTTTTCTGTGTTCTGCATCCGCCGCTGTGTGGATCTTGTGGTGAAAATGGCCCCTGCACTTGCAAGCTGTAATAAAATTATTATTGTAAAGTTTTATCCTAGGATTTGGGTGATGGGTTTTCAAATCCATCATTATCATTATCATGTATTTGATACAAGTACACTGTTTGCTGAGAATACAAAATCGTAGGGGCCCACAAATTTTTTAGATTTAAATTTATAAATCTTACGTATTTGTAAATATTTTATGGAACGTAATAATTTAAAATCCATTGTAAAAAACTTTTAAATCTATGATAAAAGTAAAATAAACAAACAATAAACTCTTTCTAATACATAATGTAAACAAATCTATCATTTTCAAAATGCAAAACCTTCATTCAAACTTGGATAGAAAGAAATTTTGAATAGACAAGATTGAAAAATACTGGGCACTATCAAATCCAACAAGTAAAGGTTTGGTCATCAAATAAAAGCGATTCGACTCGTGGATCTCGGATGAATCCGTGATCCGTCGGGGAAGGGGAATAGCCTTATTTGGACCCACGTATGAGATCCATCTTTAGTTCAGGGCCAAAGTCTGCCAAGCTAGGTTTAAGGACCCTCTCTTGGACTCTAGCCCTATCATTGCCTTCTCCTTACTTAAGCCCAAACCAAACACTAACCGAACCCTATAAACGCCTTCTTCCCCCGATCCCTACGGGTAATTGATTCTCTCGCAGTACACATCATACGTACAATAGGGTTATCTCCACATACTCTCGAAAATGTATCCACCCCGATAAATCTCTCAATCACATAATGTGATTGAGAGATTTATCGGGGTGGATATATTTTCCGAGTTCGTGAAGATAACCCTACCATTTCGCACAAATTTTTTGTGAAAAACCTGTATTTTTTTGTACAAAAAAATTTAATACAAGATTTCCGTCACCGCTTTAATAATTATAGCCAATAATCGTTCATTAAGCGAATCCCCTCTTCAACAATCCTGGGTCCGCACTGATCAGATGTTTGGTCACTCGATTTATTAATAAGTTTTATGCTTACACTTGAATTTTTTTCCTTTATCAGTCACTAGTGGCGGAGCCAGAATTTGAAAGTACATGTGTCCTCTTTCTATAATATAAATATATAAATAAATAAATATAATGAAAACTAATAATATCCAATAATACAATTCATTCATAGATATTAAAGCGGTGACGGAAATTAATATTTCATTGTTGGTTATTTGTCGTTTGTTTTTTTAAATTTGTTCTAAATAACAATCAAAATAATATTTGACCATTTATCTAAAAATAATAATAATCAAAATAATATTTGACCATTAAGTTATCCACGTGTCAATTATAAACTAAAAAAAATTTACACTTCAACAGTCGCCACCGCTACATTCCAATCCATGAAAACCCACTCATTCTCTTCCTCATTACTTATCCAAGGCGCAAACTACTAGTTCACCAAGATAAACTAATAACAGAGACAAGAGTGGACTAATTTCATGTCCTAGAAGGGAGAGACAAAGTATAATAACAAGAAGAAGGAACCATAATCGAACAACAACCGGCCACGGCGGGAGGTTGTGTGGAGTAGGGATGGCAAAAATATCCGTAACTGTGGATATCCACCCGAACTCGGCCTAATCGGGTAGGGTAAAACCCGAATCCGAAGGACATTTAGTGGGTACGGGTAAAACCCGAACCCGAATATTGCGGGTAATGGGTGGGCATGGGTTTCTCAGTATCCAACCCGAACCCGCCCGATTATACATATACATATGTATTTTGTCTAGAAATAGTCATTATTTTTCTCTAACATATTTTATACTTAGCATATAAATATAATATTTTCATGAAATTGTGTTGTTTTAATTAATTTTCTTCATTCTAGCGAATTATTGTCATACTTTTCCTCTTGCATAATGTGAGAATACGTGTGAATGTTAACATATTAGTTGAAGTTATGAAGAGAAATCATTACCCATGGATAACCGTGGATACCCGAAACGCGAACGGGTATGGGCATGGTTTTAATTTTCTACCCGTTTTATATGTGGGTATGGGTATGGGTAAAACCCGAACTACTTTGGGTAGGGTAACGGATATGCACTATCCGTCCCCGACCCGACCCATTGCCATCCCTAGTGTGGCGTTCGGCTCGCGGTGGGTTGTTCGGAGGTCTTCTCCTCTTCTTCTCGCATGTCGGGTTCGGTGGGTGCCGATCTGTGCTTGGCTCATGGTGGCGTTTCCCGTCGGGGGAGGTGCTTGGTTTGGTGCAGGGATGGTCACCGACCGCGGCGGCTGGAGGAAACAGAGGGGCTCGGGTGTTAGGGTTTGGGAAGGGGCCTTCATGTTTTGGTCCTGGGTTCGGGCCCTATTGAGTTCTGGGTTTGTCTTTGGGCATGGTTGTTTGGTTCTTTCTTTTGTTCCTTTTACATTGTAGCTTGTACATTTCCTTCTTGGGCTGAGCCCAGTCGTTTTCTAATGAACTTACCCCAACTTAAAAAAAAAAAAAAACCCGACCACCATCATAAACAAAAGACCTCCAATAAAGTCCAACAAAAGGCCATTAATCATCAAACCCAAACTAATCAACCACAATTAGCTTATTAAACAACATTTTCGCACAACACAATGACATCTGAAAACTCGAAACAAGACAAATTTATGCATCCACCTCATAACATATTCCAACCAACACATCTTGCCTTCCCACCCTTATTTTTTTTTAATCTTCTAGTACAGCTCCAAACTCGACAGCCTGGGAGTAGGAACAAGAACCAAAGGGTTCATCTTCTTGATCACAATCCCAAATTTGTCCTCCAACTCCAGCTCCGTCCCCGCGGGCAACTTCCAATCGAACGAATGCAATAACGTGGCCAACACGTATTTCAACGTGTTGACCGCCAGAGGCTGGCCAGGACACACCCTCCTTCCAGATCCGAACGAAAGGAACTGAAAGTTGTTCCCTTGGAAATCAAACTTCGTGTCGTCCTCCACGCCGAGGAACCTGTCCGGTTTGAACTCCAGAGGGTCTTCCCAGAGTTGTGGGTCGGTGTGGAGGGCGTAGGCGTTGAGATAGACGATTGTGCCCTTGGGGATGGTGTACCCGCCCAGCTCGCACGTTTTGCTAGGGCAGCGTGGCGCTAGGAACGGCAGTGCTGGATGGATTCGAAGCGTCTCCTTGATGACGGCTTCTAGGTAGGTTAGGTGGGGGAGATGAGATTCCTCGACGACGTCGTTTTGTCCGACGATTTCGTTGAGTTCTTTGTAGACTTTGGACATTGCGTCTGGATGTTTGACAAGTTGTGCCATTGTCCACTCCAACATGGTCGACGTTGTGTCTGTGCCACCCACCAAGATGTCATGTTGGAATAAACTCCAATCAATCAATTAAGTTTGTGATTTTACCAAGAATTGTGAAACGCTTTCGTAAGTTGTTCCGAAAAAGTTAGTGGTTATCTTGTAAATAATAGTGGGCTAATGATGTAGGCTGGTTATGGAATATATTACAGTAGTGTGGTTCTCATACTGTAAATGGGGAGGTAGGAAGTCAAAGAGTACGTAGTGAGGTAGTGTCTGTGCCTTAGTTTGTTTTTGCCGTTGATACAGCTTCTGTATTTTTTCGACAGAAGAAGCTTTGGCCATATCTGGCCAAAAGCTGGAGCTATAATAAGAATACAATAATTTCCGGAAAATAGAGTTAGCTAGTGGTGGGATATTTTGTGTTAAAATCGTGTTTAATTATTTCATACCACTAAAATGGTGTGTCGATTTATGCTCCGAGTTTCTTTATCGACATCTGATACGATTTTGCAAATATTAATTTTTAGTCCTTCATTTTTCATGAGAGTGTTAAGTATATATGGTTCCATATTCGGAAGAAACGGACACATCAATTGGGGAATGGATCAGGTCAGTAACCTTATGGTGAGTAAACCATGAGTAACCCGTCCACATCAGCATGACATCAGCATCCTCTCTCTCCTGGAAAGCCTTTAATTTTCCTCTCTTTAATCTTTGACGGACGGTTTCTCACTCATTTTAAGTCGAAATTTAATTTTTTTTGCACAGTTAGATCAGATTAATTGTGCTCTTCAAAATGATATCCACTTTAATATATTTTTCGAACAAAAAAAAATTGAGTCGTTTTTAACCAGTCTATACCATATGGTATTGACTGGTATTGAAATAAAAGCATACCTATGGTTTGAAATACGTGCCATGGTGGTATGAACAAACCAAGACTGTAGGATGGTTGAATACATGATAGTAGAAGTATATTAATTGTCATTTACGACTTTTAACATTGTATACCACATAATACCACCCCGTACCAGGGCGGTATTGTATGGTATTGTGTGGTATTTTTTGGTCATGTAATTTGTTCACCCAGAAATTTGTAGATCCAATAGATCATGATGAACTCGTCCCTTCTGTGCAAACGTTTTCAAAAACGAATTAAAAACGAAGAAGATACCATACAATACCACCCCGTACCAAGGTGGTATTGTATGGTATTGTGTGGTATTTTTTGGTCCTGTAATTTTTTCACCCAGAAATTTGTAGATCCAATAGATCATGATGAACTCGTCCCTTCTGTTCAAACTTTTTCAAAAACGAATTAAAAACGAAGAAGATACCATACGGTATGCAGTTGGTACCGAGAGGCCAGAATTTTTTTTTCTCAAAAAATATTGAAAATTGATCTCATTTTGTTGAGCACGATGAACTCGTTCCATCTATGCAAAAAAAAAAAAAAATTAAAATTCGAGTTAAAACGAAAAAGATATGAGTCAATTAAGAAAACTAGAAAAAATAAAAATAGTCTTTAATTCTCCTTGCTTAGGTCTCAATTTTCTAAATAAAGGGTCCAGATTTGGTTATTAATGGGTGCATAACCCATGTTTATGCACCCTATCTTAAAGCTTAAGGACTAGAACCTACGCCACCCACGTATGTTCTCATCCTTGCCAGCTTCTCTAATTGTACTTAATACTTATTAAGTATTAGCGAACCCCTATAATTTGTTTAATAAGTAAGGTCATTATGATAACTGAGAAGGCATTAAAACAATACGAAAACAACTAATCATGTCATTATTATTATTATAGTATATATAAATGCAAGTTGCATGCACGTAACCATACCACTGCTGTTGTTTATTTATTCATAAGGAATCAATTATCTCATCAATCAAGTGAACCAATTCAATCATACTATGATACTAATAACTATAATCTTTTTAAGTGTTTAAACTAGTTCAGCTTCTGCATAACCTAACTTACGGTGTAGAAACCCACGTAAAAGAGTGATATAAAATTTAACGCTCAAAAACCTTACCACAAGCAGAGCTTTGACTTGATTGGTAGTAACATAGCTTTCACCGTCGCTGCCACCGTCGCGATTCAAATCCAACAACACCTGCAAGATATCCTTCCTCCCGTTGCCTCCCCTCTTATCAACCGCCCTCAACCGCTCCTCGATCACCGAGCTCAGAATCTCATCGAACTTGTCGAGCAACCTCTTCGACTTCTTCTCAATCCCCTGTAAATCAAACCTGGCCAGCGCCGGAATAAAGTCCGACACGTTCGGCGTACCCATCAACACCAACATCTCCGACTCCAGCTCCCTGAACTCGCCGTAGAACCCCTCGTCGTCCCCCGCCACTCCTCCCCACAACATGCTCAGCATGGCGTTCGTCGTCGTTTTGAACGCCATTTCGCCGAAATCCATCGCTTCCCCGCCGGAACATCTCTTGTGCACCTCTTTGACGGAGTTTCTCACCTGCTGCTTCCTTAGCCCGTAGCATTCCTCCAGATTCGCCCCACCCAACATCTCCCTCACAAACACCTGATGAAAAAGAAAATAACAAATTGTTCGTACGTAAGTATTATAAGATTCACTAGCGAATCCACCGGTTCTCGTAACTAGTTATCGCTAAACTTAAATATGATGATCATGTACAAAATTCAAATTAAACGACGGTTAAATTTTTCGTTTGAAAATCAGTTAAAACGTTTCGACCGAAAAATTAGGATGTGACAATAAATGTTATATAATTATCGTTCACTAAACTTAAATACGACGATCGTGTACAAATTTCAAGTTCGTTAGATTTTCGTTTGATAAATTAGTTAAAACTTTCGATCGAAAATCAAGACAATAAAAAACAAATTACGAAAGGGTCGTCTATAAAAACAAACCTTTCGGAGCTTCTTCCAGAGTGGGCCGTAGTTCGAGAATGCCACGTCATCGCCGCCGTAAGTCAGGACCACGGCGGAGATGGGCGGGTCGCGGTTGGCGAAGACGGCGTCCTGGTCTCTGACGATCTCTTTGACTAATGAAGAGGAGCTGACCACCATGCAAAGCTTCCTCCCTAGCCGGAGCGAGTAGATGGGGCCGTAGGTGGCGGCGAGAGCGGTGAACTCGCGGTGGAGGTGGGTCCCGAGGAAGGGGAGGTAACCGACCAGCGGCAACCCGGTCGGACCGGGAGGCAGTGGGGCCTGTTTTTGTCTTCTGAGGAAGCGGGAAAGGAGGAGCCCCGTCGATAGCAGGAGAGGGATGGCTGTTACGAGGAAGTAGTAGGCGCTGATGTCACCTTTTGCCGTGGCGGCGCCGGGGGTGTAGCATGCGCGGAAAGAATGGAGCATGCAGGATAATAGGAAGTTGAGAACCATGGTTGACTTTTGACACGTGTTTGTTGTTGTTGTTGTGTGGGGATAATGATGAGCCCTATTGTTGGGAGGTTTGTGGCCTAGATAAAGGGCGTGGAACTCAGGGATAAGACAAACGGAGGGATCTTTGATGCTCCTTCGTCTGGCTACTGTAGATGCGGGATAATAGGAAGTTGAGAACCATGGTTGACTTTTGTTGTTGTTGTGTGGGGATAATGATGAGCCCTGTTGTTGGGAGGTTGTGTGTAGGGATGGCAAGTAGACCCATAATAAAAAATCAATTCATAAATTTTATATCGTTCTAAATTCATAATCAAAACCTATAATCCGTAATAATAATGAGTCATATACACGATGTAGGTACGAAGACCCCCATAATTTAGAGGCCTTGTGGAGGGCGGGCCAGCAGCACACCCTCTAGGCCGGGCCTGTCTCCATGAATATGCGAAATTTGTAAATAGTGATCCGCCAAGAGGGGATACAAGAATGAGATCCCACTTTCCATTCACGATTTAGCACAATGTGAAACAAAGAAGAGGTTATCCTTACAAAAAATGCGAATAGAATATAGTGAGGGGCAAATCGATTCAATCGAGGAGTAAAACCAAATAAAAAAATCCAAGTTTATTCGTAACATATTAGACGGATATTCATCAAAATTTTCATTTCTACCCATTTTCATATTTTCATTTAGAAGATTCATAATGGTGCCGACATTTGCTGCTGGCTATTTCCCCATCACAGAACCCTTACCCTTCTCCTCTCCGTCCGTTTCCCCCACCGCCACCACAAACAACGCTATCGCAGGCTCGCAGCAAGCCCCTGGTAACTCCCAGCCCTACGTGATCACAATTTGCCAACGTCACTTTCGACACGAGAAACTGTCTCTTCTTCTTCTTCTTCCATGTAACTCTATTATGTTTTTGGTTTCAGCCTCCCCAAGAGCCAAATAAAAAAAAAAGTCTCCATGAATAACGCGATCATGATGGATGAGAAGAAAATGACAGGAATCAGGCGCGGCCCCGCCTCCAAAGCAAAAACCTAAAAAGGAAAAAAAAAAAAAAACACTAACTGACTTGCTTTTTTGTTTGACCATATAAGCAGATACTCTTAAATACCTCCACTAGTTATTTGCAACAAATGAGGACTCGAAAGAAGAGGGAAAAAACAAAAACAATTGATAATGAGATCATGATGGATGAGAAGAAAACGACAGGAATCAGGCGCTAATACCTCCACTAGTAAGATATATTTATATTACATGTTGGCTAGTATTGGGTACTTTAGTTAAAGTTTAAAAGAAAGGCTAAATTACACGTTTGATCACTCAAATTATACAAATCTTTCACATTTTCCACTCGAATTGCTTTTCTTTCTTATTCGCCACTAACTTTACGAATCGTTTCACGTTAGTCACCGGCCGTTACACTCCGTTAAATTTATCCTACTTGGCAGTCAACCATAAAGTTTGACTGTTAACTCGATGACGTGGAAATTAGAAAATGAAAAAAATTATTTTCCACCTCATCATTTCACTTAATTTGTCTGATTTATTATATGAATTATTTAATAAAAAACAAATTATAAAAATTACTTATCAAGGGCAGGAAGAAATTGCAGAGGCAAGGTATCACCGCCTGGTCCATGTTCTCAAAGTTATTGACGGTCGGTACGACGATAATGAGTTTCAGCAACGTCCTCCGTTCTCGTCGACAAAAATATTGCCTAAACTTACGCGTTACGACGATGAGGACAAAAGCATTGAAGCAATCGAGAAGACAAATTGGTACCAGTCTCTGCCACGGCGGCTTTTCATCTTCTGCTAGGACACTTCGTGCATTTCGCCGGCTAAAGAATCAATTACTCGCTCCATTTCCACAATGCCTTCCCCGATGTCGCGAAACTCTAACGCTTCGTCGCCAATCGATTCGAGGAGCGGATTCTGCCCGAAAACAAAGATCTATCAGTGTCTCAGATCTCCAGCACCACTTCCACAAGCAACCGCACCGCTCTCCGTCACTAATTACGTATTCTCTCTTATCAATTCCTTCCCCCTGCCACCGACAGTCTCAGCTCTCCTAGACGGCATCACTTGCAACCGAAATATTTCCAAGGCAACAGAAGAAGGCAACTTCTAGGAAGGGAACCAAAGGAAGGCAATTCAAGGTCAAAAGTCGTCAAAAAGACAGACAACGAAAAAGAAAGAAAGAAACGGCCCCGGAAGAAGAAAATACAGAGCGCGGCGGAAACAGAGAGCGAGCAGAAAGAAAACAGAGGCGATTTCTCTCATTTTTCATGGCGTTGTATCGATTTCGGGATCATGTACGTGATTCCTCTCCAAATCGTCAAGTTTCTTTCTTTTTTGACCGCCACTAACAATTTGCTAATGATTTGTGGAGAGGAAGCTCAAACTGTTCTGAGTCTTCCCTTCTTCTTTTATAGATAGTAATGTAATTAGCAGAACAACGACAGGTGTCTCAAAATAACAGGCTGGGAATTTAAACAAACAGTGCTAATAACGGCTAACAAGAACTAATGGCTACGACGTCTCTCCTTCTTTTCTTCTACGAGTGACAGCAATACGACATCGCATCCTCCTCTTCTCTTCTTCCTCATCTTCAATCCTTCTGCAATCAGGATTACAGCTTCACTTCTTCTTCTTCTGCAACCTGTGATTCTTCTTGGTTCTGTCAGCCACCGGCGGCGGGAGAAACTACGGCCTCTTCGAATCAAGGATCCTCATCGTCCTCGGCGGTGAGTCCTGAGGTAGAATCAGAAACGAATCTGTCTCGTGTAAACCGTGGGTTGGGTATTGATTTGAATAGGGAATTCAATCCTTGCTTATTAGGCGGTGGGGGAAAGGTAAACGAGGCGGTGAGTGCTGGTAGTGGTGATTCAACGGCGGTTGTTGATCGGAAGAGCTCTCCAATTAGCAATAAGGACGGCGACGACGGTGATTTTTCTCCGCCAGTAGAGGCTCTGAAAGCTATGAATCTGTGAATCAACGAAAGCAGAGGGATCGACATTAACAGAATTGGTGACGAAGAAGGCGACAAAAAATGAGGTGGGGAGGAAGGGAAAGAACTACAAAATGACAGTCGGCTTACGGTCCTGATTAAAGCTGCGGAGCTTGCTTCCGGTGACGATTGTTGTCGTCGACCAGTTGGGATCCGAACGAGATGCCGACGACTGCCGCGGAGGAGACAGAGGACGAGTCAGAGCCTCATTCGCCGTCGATCATGGGAAGCGGCGGTGGACGAATTGCGTTGCGGGGGACAAAGAGGAAGAGAAGGAACAAGTGTTGGGTGGTGGATTTGTACAGGGACAAGAATGCGATGAGGACGGAGGCGGCAGCCGGCAGTGGCGGGATCGAAATCGAAGAGAGGGATGAGCAGCCAGGTGCTTCCGTCGAGGTATCGAGATGCTTCCGTGCGTTTAACAAACTAAATGGGGGGATGACGTGGAAAAATAAATTTAAGTTTTTTTATTTTTTAATTTCCACGTCATCGAATTAACGGTCAAACTTTATAGTTGACTGCCATGTAGGATAAATTTAACGGAGTGTGACGGCCAGTGACTAATGTGAAACGATTCGTAAAGTTAGTGGCGAATAAGAAAGAAAAGCAATTCGAGTGGAAAATGTGAAAGATTTGTATAATTTGAGTGACCAAACGTGTAATTTAGCCTTAAAAGAAAATTACGTACAAATTGAAGTTGTATCTTTAGTGTTATGATACAAAATCAAGTTGTGTTTTATTTTTAGGTAAAAAAATACTATGACACAACCTGAACTTATACATTTAATGTTATGATACAATTTAAATTTTTATCTATACATTTTCATGCAAAAATAAAACAAACTAAACTTATAGGTTTAACATCTTCATACAAATTCAATATGTATCTGAAAATTGGGCTCATTGACATTATATATTTATATTGTTTGATGAGTCCACTTGGGATCCTTTTTTTTTTTGGTTTAATCGTTGGGATCCAAATTCATTTATTCTCCTACGGTAAATTATCTTCCCTTAGTAGTTAGTACTAGTCTTATGGAATATCAGACGACTGACCAAAGTTAAAAATACATATGTCAACTGAAATATGTACTTACAATACTTTGGGTGTAACAATCACCTGTAACAATCACCAAGTCAACTTATAGTTAAATGAAAAGGTGTCGATTGATGTGTTCCAACAACTTTTTTTGTGAAAATGTGTTCCAACTACTAATCCAAAAGAAAAATAATCTGGAATGAGGAACAACTTTTTTTGTGAAAATGTGTTCCAACTACTAATCCAAAAGAAAAATAATCTTGAATGACTCAGTTTAATACGCAACGTGAATTTCCCGTGGGTAGCAAACATCACATATTACTATTAACTAGCTTTTTACCCGCCCGTTGGGCGGCACATTCGTATTGGTGTTTTAGTTTTCGTTCTATTTTTTTTATGATTTATGTATGTTAAACTATTATAAATTGAATTATTAATCTAACTTACTTGATTTTAGGTATTGTTACACACTTTTATATCTTTCATTTATTTATGAAATTTTGATTTTATTAAATGAGCTCTCGATAGATTTTCTTTATTTATTTATAAGTTGTTATCGAACCCACAATTTAGAATATAAACATAAGATATTATTAATCTTTTAGCACACAATAGTGACAAAGAAGTTTAAAAAAATTAAATAAGCAAATATGTTTCAATTAATAAAAAAAATAAGCAAAGAGCTTTTCATTCTTCTCCCTTCTCGTACGTTGCTATATGATAATATATTATATCGCGCTCTAAATCCCACGAATATCGTACACTATCAGTTACTTGTGCAATTTTGGAAGGATGAGGAAACACATTAGCATCCACATCATCAATCTCCTACTTATTCATTTATTTTATCTTCAAAATGTTCTAGCATAACCAATCAAAAATAGAACCATTAGTTGTCACTATTTTATTAAAATGATATTTTTTCAGCAAACTAAATTGCATATAAACACAATTTATATTTGTAGAGAACTACATACCCCCTGAAAAAACAATGGTGTAATTTTTTTACCTAATAACAACATAGACGAATTGTAAAAGTTGCATACTTAAATAAAACTCAACGCATTGTATCTTGTAAAATATGCATTCATGAAAACAATTGATGCATCAATCCAAATAGTTGTTGTCAAGAAAACGATCAGGCCAAAATTGAGTTTTAGTTAGGAATTCAATTAGGAAAAAGTTAATGCTAAGGAAACAAACAAATGTCATTGCAAATATGTAGAAATTGAAAGAACGTCGACATAGACAACTTAGAGACTACCACCATCATTTTCTTTCTCCTTTGCACCTTTATAAAACCTCACATGTGTTCCCTTGTACTTATAACCCCCTGCTACGATTTACTTACTGACCAATCATAATCATATAGGTAGTAGCATGTCACTCATGAACATAATAACCAACCCTAACAACTCTGCTTTTCATTTTATCATCCACGGAATTGGGATGCAATAGTCAAGTAAAATGATCAATTATTCAACCAAAGGAGAGATACTCTAAGTCCAAGCAATAAACCATTCCAATTGTCTATTACATGTTTACATAAAAGTATACAATATAGAGAACCATAAAACAACTAACTGAAAACCCAAGAGAAATACATTCATTGATTTGAGCATAAAATTTTACCATCAAGTCGTTGTAATCTGGAAGAAATTAAGAAACAAATGGAAAGAAGAGTTTAAGGGTGAAGAGACCAGTTGTCAACTACAAATTAAGGGTGAAGAGGGAGCAATGAGCAATCATCGACTTCATTCAATTCATCTTCGCAATGATAGGATGAACTTTTTTAGTCAATCGTCAAACATTAGTTATAGATGCTCAATTGTATCTCATCTAATCATTTTTTCATGTAACTCCACCCTCATATTCTCTTACAAAGAGTAAAAACTCAATATGCCTTACTATTTCCTTCCTGTATCTGTTTGAAAAAAGTAGAGAAAAGAAATGCTAGAAATCTTAGGATTTTGAGGAAATAAGAAGAGAGGTTTGTTTGTTTTTATGTGGCTTGATCCAATTTCTTTATTTTCAATGTTGCACTTTATTTTTATAGAGATAATTTGTATGAGCAAAGGAATATGAACAAACCAAAATGTTGCATTCTGTGTTATTAACTTAATTTACGTTTTATTTATAATAATGGCAATTTAAAGAGTAAACAAAAAATCATATAAGCAAGAATTTGAACTTGCCCACTATGGAAGGGTGAGAGCTAGCCATTTGTTGATATGACATTAATTTAGTTTTAAATTCCTATAAGTTTAAGTAATGATGATTTATGATTTTTTGAATTTTTTTATAGACTTTTAAGAATTCATACAAATATTGTGACATTTCACATACAAGTAAATTCTTGGATGTATTGTAGACAAATTTATTGTAAATACAACTTGCTTACTGTTACAAAATATAGAAAATTCCTATTTGATACTTTGATATTGAAAAAGTTTTTATTATTGCCAACCAAATCACATGTGTCATTTTTTAAGATATATTGTGTCTCGTCTTAAGGTATGAAGTCAAAGTTTGTCAAAACTCATACTTAAGTCATTTTGAAAACTTTGATGTATAAGCCTCGACAATAACTCTAAAATCCGAAAAGAAAATTTATTAACATATTATTTATGACGTCAATTGAGCATGCTCAACCAAATCATCTAAATCAAATATTTTAATGTAAACTTAAAAACCAAATTATAAAATATTGCACATGATTACTCTTCCTTTGAGAAATTTCAGGTAGAACATTAATATATGTTTTCATTTAATCGGGATGAATAGAAATTTTTTTAATAAATTATTAATGTTTTTCATTCAATTAATATTCTGAAAATTATTTTATTATATGAAAAAATTATTTATATACAACTATTTTAACTGGTAGACATATGTATTATAAAGATGTATAATAAGAGACGGTTTAATATATAAATTGATATATTTTATTTTTCAAAGTCGATTGATTGTTAAACGCTTGATTTATCTCTTTGTGTCGTTATATTTTATTTAATATACAAAGATATTATTATTTATGTGTGTATTTCTTTAAATTTTTCATCAAAATATAACTTATTATTAAGTTTTGGTTAAAATGAGTAGATAATTTATTTGATAAGATTTAATCATATATTTTTTGTTTAAACAAACCCGATATATGTTATTCTTTATTTCCATCTTTATATTTTGTTTAATTGACAAAAATATTATTATTTATGCTTGTTTTTACTTACATTCTTAATGTAACTTATTATTAATGTTGAGTAAAAGTGAGCATAAATACTAAAAGAAGAGAGAGATAACTTCATAAATAGATCAATAATAAATTTTTTTGGTAGTAAAAAAATGTCCACCTAGGCAACTTGTTATTTCTCCAAGTGCTTATGTGGCAAGAATTTATTTTTGAATTGCCATAATATATAGTATATAGATATAGATATAGATAGATAGATAACTATAGATATGTCTGGAGTAATTTTTTTTTATAGAAACACATGTATGCTTTTATTAATGTAAAACTTTGAATAACGAAATAACACAAGACACGATTTAACGTGTTATCCCCGACGAATCGGGACTAATCCACGGGAGAGCTTTTGAATCTCTCCGGCTACTGATATTATCGATATAAGGGTTTTAACTTGCATACAAGCAAGCTCTCGTCTGCCCATTTATACTAGTAACTAGGGCTGCCTTAGGGTTACAACTCATCACACATAAGGGAATCTCCTTGGACGTGGGAAAGACATGAGCTGCATGGACACTCAGGCTGCTGAGCTTCTCGTCAGTACTAGGCTCAGCGTCATCAACGTGGGCCTGACCCAATACTCCCCCGCAAGCTGGAGCGTGAAGATCCCGAACGTGCAGCTTGGACAAGAGAAATCGAAAACGATCAGCACCAAGACCTTTGGTGAGAAGATCCGCCAGTTGAAGAGTAGAAGAAACCTTGACAGGAAGAATGTGGCCCGACTGAACTCGCTCACGAACAAAGTGACAGTCCATCTCCACATGTTTAGTGTGCTCATGAAAGACCGGATTATTGGCAATGTGAAGGGCCGCCTGGTTATCACAATGGAGAGGAGTCGGACCAGAATGAGGTACACCAAGTTCCTGGAGCAACCAACGAGGCCATATGATCTCGCTGACAGTACTGGCCATAGCCCTGTACTCCGCTTCGGCCGAGGATCGAGCGACAACTCGTTGCTTCTTGGTTCGCCAAGAAATGGGAGCACCGCCGAGTGTGATGAAATAGCCAGTCGTGGAGCGACGCGTACGCTGGAAACCACCCCAATCGGCATCACAATAAGCAGTGAGACGAAGGGGAGCATCAATAGGAAAGAAAAGACCCTGACCAGGAGAGCCTTTAATATAACGCAGTACCCAAAAAGCAGCATCTAAATGCATCTGACTGGGTGCATGAACAAACTGGCTGAGGATATTAACAGCATAAGTGATGTCAGGACGCGTGATGGTCAGGTACAAGAGACGACCGACCAAACGTCTGTATAGAGAGGGGTCTGGTAACACATCATCAGTAGATTTTGTCAACTGATGATTCTGCTCAACTGGGAAGGAACTAGGCCGGAACCCCTGAACACCTGCGTCTTCTAGGATGTCGAGAGCATACTTCCGTTGGTTGAGGACGACACCAGTGGATAAGCGAGAAATCTCAATACCCAAGAAGTAGCGAAGAGGGCCGAGATCCTTGATGCTAAAACGAGCATCAAGAAACTGCTTAACATGATCAATGAATGGTAAATCATTTCCGGCCAGAAGTACATCATCCACATAGATGAGAGCTGTGACAAAAGTGCTCCCCTGCTGGTAGATAAACAAAGACGCATCAGCTGGAGAAGTGACTCACTCCTACTGTCACTCTAGAAAATGGCTAAGTGCAACCACTTCCTAAAGCGTAGTATAGCGGGTTAGGGTTTTAATGTCAACCCGGGTCCTAGATGTGATGACTACTCAGTGAATTCTTATTATCTAGCGGTGAAACTTTAGTGCAGGTTCAAACAAACAAAAGCACAAAGCAAGTTAAACGGTTGTTTCAAGTTGAGAGAGGTCACCCGGATATGGTTCCCCCTAGACTGCAGTTAAGCCGGATTGCAATTACCAAGTTCAGTTTCTACGAAAGTTATACTGCGGAAGGTTCTTAAACAGTCTGAAGTCTCGACTAAAGGTCTCCAGACCCTCTCAATCTGAGTCCCCAGCGAGCGACTAACCTCCACCGGAGTAAACAGATTGAGGCCCTAACGAACCAAACCTCCACTACCGAAGTAAATTCGGTACAGAATAGTGAACTAACTCCTCGACTAAAGTCGCCAATTCACCACCTTCAATTAAGGGTGCTCTATTAACCTAGGCAGATATTCTCTTTCTAGGTTAAAGCATAAATAACAGGAATTTGATCAGGATTCAAGTCATTCAATCATTCAAGCCTCAATTGAACATAATCAAATCATAAAATCTGTACTTGGGTTCATACAATCAGACCTGACATACAAATCTAGGGTTCTCCATACCCAGATGAATGCGAAAACTACTCCATAGAGAAAGAAGCAAAAGCAGATTCAGATGCGGAAACCATACTGTGAAGGATGGGTTTCTGCTCCTGGGCGTCGATCGACACTTCTCCAAGCTCAAGCCGGCCTCCAATGGTGATGAAGATCAAGCTAGGGCACTTGGGAACTCTTGTTCGTCGCTTTCTCTCTAAAACTCGGAACCCCCTCACTTGTGGCTGGAAATTGGCTTAAAACTAGAAAATTCTGACTCACACGGCCATGTGACTCCCCCAGCTGCCCGTGTGGCTTTGCAAAACGCGGCGTTTCGTTAAGTGACTTCAGGCTTCCTACGCGGCCACGACCCACACGGCCGTGTAAGTGTCCAGGCTGCCCGTGTGGCTTTTGTCGAGCCTTCACACGGCCACAGTGGGTCTCCTACACGGCCGTGTGGCTTTTGGGCATGCCCGTGTGGCTTCTCAGCTTCTCGCCAAGCGTCCAAACTTTGTCCAATCGACCCCGAACTCGTTCTTAAACCTTCATTCACGTAATAGGACCTGAAATATCACAAACAAGAACAACCTAGCGTGAAATCGGCCTAAAACACGGAAATGACATCTCAAACGGCTCAAGAATAAGGGTAAAAACATGTGTAATCAATGGTCTATCAAACTCCCCACACTTAACCGTTTGCTTGTCTCCAAGCAAACCTGACTCAAAACAATGCAACTCTCCAGACCTCTGTAGCAACAAACAACCCCGATCGTCGGTAGAGGATTTTCTAGATCATATAGCAGCTTACGAGGTCAACTGGTCTTCTAAGACATTCCCTATCTCTCTCAATGCGAGTACTAGACTCAAGCCAGGATCATGAGAAGCAGTGGAAGTAAGACAGTCAGTTCATGGATAAAGGGACTCATATCATTCACAACCAAGGACTCGTTGTGCCGGAGTGCTCTTTCACTTCATTTCACCGTTGGAACCCCTTTTTCACTTTCACTTTACTTTTGTTTTCTTTCTTTCATTCACTTAGCGGGGATTCCAACTGCAGTCTCTTACACGGTCGACCCTTATTAGTCGAGCAAGAGCAATTTCTGTACATCTGGCGCTCGCTAGAGTACTTCTTTTAACTCCTTTTCCTCAACTCGTGTGGAGGGTCAATGAAATTAAGGGGGGTCGGAAGCTCTATCTGTGCCCTTAAAAACACATCCTCAAGTAGGCAAACCGTTCAACTGGTGGAAGTTTTACTTGTACTAGAGACGGCTTAGCTTCACCTTGTAGGAGTACCCCACTAAGGATCACTAAAATCTCTTCCAAAACCCGATTTTGTGCAATGAACGGTGCCGCACACGTTGGGCTTACCCCATGTTTAAGATTTAATGATTTTGACATGGAGGACCAACTGCATTTCATTTTTCACATGAGCACCCTGTTCGATACACGAGTCCAATACACAATCCACATAGAGTCACCATTACCACATGAATTCAACGGTCCTAGCTCCACTAATTCACAAAATCAACTGGCACATCAAAGAGCTAGATAGGAAAAATCTTATACTTCAACATCCTCCATAGTGCTAAACTACCTCCCTAGGTTGCATATTACTATATAGACTGTCAATTCAAAGCATACTAAGCAAGCAATTTGCAAGGAAATACGTACTTGGAGCCCTCAAATTTAAAAGTTTGGACTGTGGACTAGGCTCCAAGCACACAAACAGATCTAATGCAGTGAAAAGAGAAGCATCCCCCCCCACGCTTAAGATCGACATTGCCCTCAATGGAGAAGAGGGAAAGATAAGGGGAACGATGTTACTGGTGAGCACGGACTACATGGGACTGTAAGCGGACCAGTCTGGGACAAAGCACAGCTAAAGGGAGCAGAAGAACTCAAACAAAAGATGTTAGGTCCAATGGTCAGCCCAATAATACATCAGCCAAAACAAAAGAAAACAAACCAAAACCAAACTAGTTTTCAATCCGACTCGAAACAAAAGAAAGAAAGTCAAACAGTGGTGGGGTTGCCTCCCCACAAGCGCTTCTTTACCGTCTTTTAGTTGGACGCCCATGGCGGAACTAAGGGTCCGCGAGTTCCACTGCCAACTCCGCATGTTCGACCTCGCCTCCCAAGAAGAACTTGAGACTATGGCCATTTACTTTAAACGGTTCAGTCTGCGGGGTGGCAATTTTGATCGTGCCATATGGGAACACCTGTGTGACCGTTAACGGTCCAGACCACCGGGAACGGATTTTTCCGGGAAAGAGATTCAGGCGAGAGTTATAAAGGAGAACTCGATCACCAACCTGGAACTCTTTCGGACCCCGCAACCGTGCATCGTGCAGGCGCTTAGTGTGCTCCTTGTACAACTTGGTGTTCTCATAGGCGTGATAACGCCATTCCTCCAGCGCCAGCATCTGCATTTTGCGCTCAACACCTGCAACACTAACATCCAAGTTGAGCAGCTTAAGGGCCCAAAAGGCCTTGTGCTCTAGCTCCACGGGCAAATGGTATGCCTTTCCATAGACGAGCAGGTACGGTGAAGTACCAATGGGTGTCTTGTAGGCAGTGCGGTATGCCCATAAAGCATCATCGATCTTGGTGGACCAATCCTTGCGGGACTTGTTTGAGGGTGGTAGGCCACAGACACCTTATGAGTTATACCAAAGCAAGACAGTAACTTATCGAACTGGCCCTAGAAATGGGTGCCTCGATCGCTTATGATGGCTCTAGGTGTCTCGAACCGGGAGAATAGCTGCTTCAGAAAACCACAAACACGTCTAGCATCATTAGTGGGCAAAGCTTGCGCCTCAGCCCACCTAGAGACGTAGTCAACAACAACAAGGATATAGGTATTACCAAAAGATGGAGGGAAGGGGCCCATGAAGTCGATATCCCAGACATAAAAAATCTCACAAGTTATAAACACATTCTGGGGCATCTCATCACGGGTAGAGATATTACCTGACCTCTGGCATCGGTCGCACCTGCGTGCGAAGGTGTCTGCGTCCTTGAAGAGCGTGGGCCAGTAGAAGCCCGACTGTAGCACCTTCCTCGCTGTGCGGTTTCCTCCGTGGTGACCGCCAGTAGGTCCTTCATGACAGTGAGATAGAATGCCCTCCATCTCACTCTCCATAACACAACGACGGATGAGCCCGTCGGCTCCGATCCTGAAGAGATGTGGGTCATCCCAGAAGTAGTGCTTCAGGTTGGAGAAAAATTTCCTCTTGGTGTGAGTTGTCATCCCCTTGGGCAGCCGCTGGCCCACCAGATAGTTCGCAAATCAGAGTACCAAGGGGTGACACTCTCCACCAAGTACATCATCATCAGTCTCTCATCCGGGAAGGAGTCGTTGATCTCCTCCTCGAGGTTGTCCGCAGGAGGTGCGTCCAACCGGGAGAGGTGATCGGCTGCAACATTCTCCGCTCCCTTCTTGTCCTGGATCTCGATGTCGAACTCCTGCAGTAGTAAGATCCACCGTATGAGCCTAGGCTTGGCATCGGCCTTGCTCATCAGGTATCGAATCGCGGAGTGATCTGTATACAAGGTCACATGGGACAAGACCAGATAAGGACGAAATTTATCGAAGGCAAACACCACCGCGAGCAGCTCCTTCTCCGTGGTGGTGTAGTTCTCCTGGGCATCATTCAGGGTCTTTGAGGCGTAGTAGATAGGTCGGAAGTGCTGATCTCGCCTCTGCCCCAATACAGCTCCAACAACAAAGTCACTGGCATCGCACATCAGCTCAAATGGCAGGGACCAGTCAGGAACAACCATGATAGAAGCTTGAGTGAGCTTCTCCTTCAAGGTCGTGAAGGTCGCTCTGCATGCATCAGTGAACTGGAAGGGGGCATCCTTCTCAAGAAGCTTAGTCAGGGGCAGGGAAATCTTCGAAAAATCCTTGATGAACCGCCTGTAGAACCCTGCATGGCCTAAAAAACTCCGGATCCCCTTAACAGATGTAGGAGGAGGCAGCTTGCTGATAGTCTCGATATTTGCTCTGTCCAACTCGATCCCCATCTTGGAGATCTTATGCCCCAGAACTATGCCTTCGCGAACCTGAAGTGGCACTTCTCCCAACTCAGTGCCAGGTTCGTTTCTTCACACCGTTTAAGGATGAGTTCCAGGTTATGGAGACAGTGAGAGAATGAGTCTCCGTAAACCGAGAAGTCGTCCATAAACACCTCCATAATCTCGCCGACCAGACGGTCAAAGATGGCGAGCATGCACCGCTGAAAAGTGGCGGGGGCGTTACATAGCCCGAACGGGATCCTCTGGTAGGCAAATGTGCCGAAGGTACAGGTGAAAGTGGTCTTCGCCTGGTCTTCCGGTGCAATGGGGACTGGAAGTACCCGGACATCCCATCCAGGAAACAGTAGAACTCATGCCCCGCCAGTCTCTCCAGCATCTGGTCAATGAACGGCTGCGAAAAGTGGTCCTTCCAAGTGGCATCGTTGAGAAGCCGAAATCAATGCAGACACGGTACCCAGTCACCGTGCGCATCGGGATGAGCTCATTTTTCTCGTTAGGCACCACGGTCATCCCACCCTTTTTGGGTACCACCTGGGTGGGACTGACCCACTCGCTGTCGGAAATGGCGTAGATGATCCCCACGTCCATCAGCTTCACGATCTCTGCCCGAACCACAGCCTCCAGGTTCGGTGTCAGTCTTCTCTGCGGCTGTCTCACTGGCCGCATCTCATCCTCCAGCAAAATCCGGTGGGAGCAAAAGGAGGGGCTGATCCCCTGAATATTTGTGATCTTCCATGCTAGCGCTTGCTCGTCCGCTGCAACAAGGCCACCAGTCTGTCCTTCTTCTCGGGCGTGAGGGTCGAGCTGATGATGACTGGAAGCTTATTCCCCTCCCGGAGAAATGCATACTCCAAATGAGGAGGGAGGGAGCTTAAGCTCCAGCTCTGGTGGTTCCTCCAAGGAGTTAGTGATGCGGGGTGAGGATGAGATCGGTTTGAACAGCCTGTCGCCCTCCAAGAATGGGCCACTCTCCAGCGCGGCCAACTGCTCCGCCAGCTGCGGCTCCTGCGATGCCTGCTCACCTAGCAAAATACAGCGCTCAAGAGCATCGTCAGTACCCGCAATCGTTATAGCGAGTGCGGTCTCAAAATCAACAAGCACATCACAGTAATCTACGTCATCATGCAAATGGGAGTGTTTCCCATTCTTAGACACAGAAAAAGTAGTCTGCTCATCACCAGCACGCAGAATCAATTTACCACTATGCACATCAATAAGCGCCTTGGCGGTGGCGAGAAATGGTCTACCCAAAATCAAAGGTACATCCACATCCTCATTTATATCAAGAATAACAAAGTCAACAGGATATGTGAATGCACCCACACTAACAAGCAAATCCTCAATGATACCCCTAGGATGCATGATGGAACGATAAGCTAACTGAATGCTCATCCTAGTATCTCTAGGTTCACCTAGGTCTAGCTTTTTAAACAATTTGTAGAGCATGACATTTGTGCTAGCGCCTAGGTCCGCCAAGGACTTTTCTACATGCACGCTGCCAATAACAAGAGGGATAGTGAAACACCCTGGGTCTTTACGCTTCTCGGACAGCTTGTTCTGCAGGATAGCAGAACACTCCTCGCTCAGCATCACTGTCGAAAGATCCCCAAGTTTCTTCTTGTTGGTAAGGAGGTCCTTCATGAACTTGGCGTACTTGGGCATCTTCGACAGTGCCTCCATGAACGGCATGCTGATGTTGACCTGCTTCAACATTGCTATGAATTTGGAAAACTCAGTCTCCAGCCTGTCTTTATGTAGGCGAGTGGGGAAAGGAAGCTGGGGTACATGCTCCTTAACCACTGGCTGTGGCTTGGGAGTAGGTGCTTCTTTGTCTCCCCCCACTTCTGCATTATCAGCTGGAAGTGTTGAAGCAGGTAGTGGCTCATCTTGGCTGGGCTGGACAGGAGCAGCAGATGTGGTTTTGCCACTCTTGGTAGTGATGGCATCAAGCTGCTGGTGCTGGTGAGGCTCACGCGGATTCAGAATAGTGGTGGCAGGCAGAGTCCCCGGTGCTCTGGTAGTGTTTTGGCGAGCCATGCTACCCATCTGGTTCTGCAAATCTTGTAAAATGGCACCTTGGTTCCTCTGGTCTGCCGCCAGTGAGGCTATGCTCTGCTGGGTGGTAGTCATGAATGCCGCTAGAATGTTTTTCAGCTCCGTCATCTGATTATCTGGAGCCGGAGCTGCTGCTGGCTCGGTAAACTGACGCTGGGGCTGCTGGAATGGTTGCCCCTGCCTAGACTGGTAGGCTGCTGCTGTGGGGCTGGCCCCTGTCGAGCCTGGAAGGGCTGCCTCTACTGAAAGCCACCAGCTGGTGCTAGGAAACCAGGTGGTTTAGTGGTGTTGCTATTCCAAGAGAAATTGGGATGCTGGCGCCACCTCTCATTATATGTATTGTTGTAGGGATCAAAGCGCCGAGCATTGGCGATGAAGTCCAACTGCTCTTTGGGAGTAGTTGACTCCTTCATAGCCTGGCAGTCTTCCACCAGATGATTTGAGCTCTCACACCACTGACATTGAGCTACTGGAGGTGTAGCCAAACCTCTGCCCGGAATAAGACTGTTGGGCTGCTTCAATGTCTGCACTAACTCGGCTGCCTGCTGCTCGAGCACGGATCTGGTCTCCATGGCGTGCACACCACGGTCCCGGGAATGTCTGCCTCTGCTGCTCTGCCCCCAGGCATGATCTCTGGCAGCCAAGGTAATGATCATCTGGTTCAGTTCGGGTGGAGTCTTAGTAAGAATATCCCCTCCTGGGCATAGAGACTCAATCACCCTCTGGCTGTCCGGAGAGAGAGCACTGTTGAAGTTCCCCACTATGAATGCATCACTGAAGCCATGATGGGGACATTGCCAGAAATATCCCATGTACCGCTCCCATGCATCACGAAGTGACTCGTCTGGCTCTTGGCGGAAGTGAGTGATCTCCCGCTGGATCTCTGTGGTCTTCGATGCTGGGTAGTACCTGTGCACGAACTTGTCAGCCAGATCATCCCAAGAAGTGATGGACAATGGGGTCTGGGTCTCCAACCACCTCTTAGCATTTCCCGCCAGAGAATGGGGGAAGAGGTGAAGACGAATTGCATCATCAGGGACACCGTTCAGCTTGAACCCGTTCGTCAGCTGCAGAAAACGGGAAAGATGCACCCTTGCCTCCTCATCCTTCAAGCCATGGAACTGGATAGAGGATGTAATGAGTTGAATCCAGCATGGCTTGATCTCGAAATTGTTCGCTGGAATAGGCGGGTAGAGGATGACCGGGCGGATGTCAGCAATCCGTGGAGTGTAGTAGTACTCCAAGGTGGGACCCGGCGGCGGTGGATGATGATGAACCCTATCTGCCTGGGGTATGGGGTTGTTCCCCAAGACCTGATTCACCGGGGGAGCCTGGTGAGGATTCCCCTGATGTGGATTGTAATCTCCTTCCATCTCGTACTCGTCCTCGGACTCGCTGCACAAATGGCCGTCTATGCGCTCCTCCGTAGCCAGTCTAGCTCGCTGTTGTCTCCTGAGTTGGCGACAGGTGCGTTCAATCTCCGGATTCAACGGAGTAAACCTCCCGACTGGCTACGGATCATGCACTACCTGCACACACTCAAGCAAGCAAACCCGTGAAGGCACAAGTGGGAAAGAACAAACAGTCAATGCGAAAACGAAAATGCTAAAGTAACAGAAACTTGACTCACTCCTACTGTCACTCTAGAAAATGGCCAAGTGCAACCACTTCCTAAGGCGTAGTATAGCGGGTTTGGGTTTTAATGTCAACCCGGGTCCTAGATGTGATGACTACTCAGTGAATTCTTATTATCTAGCGGTGAAACTTTAGTGCAGGTTCAAACAAACAAAAGCACAAAGCAAGTTAAACGGTTGTTTCAAGTTGAGAGAGGTCACCCGGATATGGTTCCCCCTAGACTGCAGTTAAGCCGGATTGCAATTACCAAGTTCAGTTTCTACGAAAGTTATACTGCGGAAGGTTCTTAAACAGTCTGAAGTCTCGACTAAAGGTCTCCAGACCCTCTCAATCTGAGTCCCCAGCGAGCGACTAACCTCCACCGGAGTAAACAGATTGAGGCCCTAACGAACCAAACCTCCACTACCGAAGTAAATTCGGTACAGAATAGTGAACTAACTCCTCGACTAAAGTCGCCAATTCACCACCTTCAATTAAGGGTGCTCTATTAACCTAGGCAGATATTCTCTTTCTAGGTTAAAGCATAAATAACAGGAATTTGATCAGGATTCAAGTCATTCAATCATTCAAGCCTCAATTGAACATAATCAAATCATAAAATTTGTACTTGGGTTCATACAATCAGACCTGACATACAAATCTAGGGTTCTCCATACCCAGATGAATGCGAAAACTACTCCATAGAGAAAGAAGCAAAAGCAGATTCAGATGCGGAAACCATACTGTGAAGGATGGGTTTCTGCTCCTGGGCGTCGATCGACACTTCTCCAAGCTCAAGCCGGCCTCCAATGGTGATGAAGATCAAGCTAGGGCACTTGGGAACTCTTGTTCGTCGCTTTCTCTCTAAAACTCGGAACCCCCTCACTTGTGGCTGGAAATTGGCTTAAAACTAGAAAATTCCGACTCACACGGCCATGTGACTCCCCCAGCTGCCCGTGTGGCTTTGCAAAACGCGGCGTTTCGTTAAGTGACTTCAGGCTTCCTACGCGGCCACGACCCACACGGCCGTGTAAGTGTCCAGGCTGCCCGTGTGGCTTTTGCCGAGCCTTCACACGGCCACAGTGGGTCTCCTACACGGCCGTGTGGCTTTTGGGCATGCCCGTGTGGCTTCTCAGCTTCTCGCCAAGCGTCCAAACTTCGTCCAATCGACCCCGAACTCGTTCTTAAACCTTCATTCACGTACTAGGACCTGAAATATCACAAACAAGAACAACCTAACGTGAAATCGGCCTAAAACACGGGAAACGACATCTCAAACGGCTCAAGAATAAGGGTAAAACATGTGTAATCAATGGTCTATCAAGAAGACCGAAAACCAAACTCGAGCAAAGCCAAGGTGAATTTCTGATACCAATTGCGAGAAGCCTGTTTCAAACCATAAATGGACTTGCGTAGCCTATAGACTCGGTTATCACCAGGTGCTCGAAACCCTTAAGGAATAGTCATGTAAACCTCCTCCTCCTCAAGATCACCATGGAGGAAGGCGTTGTTAACATCCAATTGATGAAGATGCCAACCACGATTAACTGCAACTGCGATGAGACAACGAACGGTAACCTATTTTGCAACCGGGGCAAATGTATCATGGAAATCAAGGCCTTCAATCTAGGTATAACCCTTGGCTACCAGTCGCGCCTTGAATCGCTCAATACTGCCATCAGGGTAGAATTTGATTTTAAAAACCCATTTTGACGAGATGGCTCGTTTTCCAGGAGGGAGGTCCATGAGAGTCCAAGTACCGTTTTGCACGAGGGCCTGGATCACTTTTTCCATCGCAGCCCGCCATCGAGGGTCGTGGAATGCTTGTTGAAACGTGGTCGGCTCCTCAATCCCAGTTAGCGCTGCAAGAAAAGCAAAATAGGTTGGTTTAAAACCAGCATAAGAAACATAGGAGGAAAGAGGGTAGCGAACTGAATGGGAAGCACTTCCCTTGTGGTCATCAAGAGTGATGTAATTCTCTAGGTATTTGGGCCTCACGCGCACATGGTCACCTCGTCGAAGAGGCGGAGGCGAAAGTTTGGGACTGGCTACAGCAGGAGAAGGAGGGGCAACCGAGTGGTTGCGGGCAGTGACTGGTGAAGTGCTTGAGCTGGGAGACATGGACTTGGCACTAGGGGAGGATGTGGTAGACTCGATAGTCGGCGAGGGACGAATTTCATCTTCGGGCGTGAGGACATGTGGGTCCGAGAAAGATGCTTCGTCATCAGGTGTAGAAAACACAGGCCAAGGCACCCAATGCAACTCTCGTTGCATGCCATGATGAAAGGGAAAAGAACTCTCGTGGAATTGAACATCACGAGATGTTAGAACCTTGCGGGAGACCAAATCATAGACTCGAAATCCCTTCTGGGTAGGGGCATAGCCAAGAAAGACTCCGGCTCTTCCTCGTTCACCAAACTTGTCTAGGTGGGCAGGAGTGTCCTAATAATAAAGCAAACAACCGAAAACACGCAGATGGTGATAAGTAGCTGGCTTACCAAAGAGGATCTCAAAAGGTGACTTGCCAGTAGCAGTGGTCGGCATGCGATTAAGGAGATAAACAGCTGTAAGAATGCATTCGCCCCAAAACCGGAGTGGAAGATTGGCCTGAAAACGGAGGGTGCGAGCGGTATCCAGGATATGACGATGTTTGCGCTCAACCACACCATTCTGCTGTGGTGTGTCGGTGCAAGAAGTCTGAAGTAAAATACCCTCGCGAGAATAATAAGAACGTAGTGGTTCAGTATTGAACTCATAGCCGTTATTAGCCTGGATGCGTTTAACAGTTTTCCCAAACTGTGTCTTCACCATTTGTAAAAACCGTAAGAGATATTGAGCCACATCGGATTTGAACCGTAGCAGATATACCCAAACACTGCGAGTGAAATCATCCACAATAGCTAAGAAAAAATGGGCACCACTTAGAGAAGCAATCTTGTAACCACCCCAGAGATCAATGTGAATGAGATCAAAACTAGAAGACGTCTTAATCGTACTTGTCTCAAAAGGAAGTCTAGACTACTTAGCACGTGAACATGAATGACACGGCTGATTATTATGACCAAAAGACAAAGATAAAATCTGACCAATATAATTATGTTTATCTAAAGACGGATGACCCAATCTAGCATGCCAAGTCGCGTCTGAAACCGATCGTCCTTGTTGCGCTGCACACACCTGCGTCTGCCAATGACCAAACAAGTGCAAGTAGTAAAGCCCATCCAGGAGCTTACCCTTCTCAATCAATTTCTTGGAGAGTAAGTCCTGGATAATACAAAATCCATCAAGAAACACCAAAGCCACACGGTTATCTTTGGTTAGTCTGCTAACAGAAACTAAATTGCAGCGAAATTCCGGGACATGAAGTACTCTGCGTAATGTGAATCCAGATTTGAGCTCAACTGAACCAACCAGTTTAACATGAATACTCTCCCCATTAGGGATGCGAACAGGCTGTCCACTAGTGTGAGTTTCTGATACCCCCCTGGGAGGGTGTATATTATCAAAGTCACGCAGCTAACGTCTCAATCGAAGAATCGATTGAGCTCGAATCAAGAACGAAGCGTTCTTAATACGAACTTGGATAAAACGGAACCAAAAGGACAAATCCACACCTGGGGATAGCTCGATTGGTATAAAAGGGTAGTTGCTCGACCACGATTAAAGTGACTATTCAATCGATACACAAGCTCAGCAAGTTTGGAATCCGCCAAACCCAAAACAAGTCGCAACTTGCACAAACCAAACGGTTTCGATTTCTATTCCACAAAGTCTGAGTTTTACAACGAAAGTAGAAAGGTATTTAAAGGCAAATAAACCTAATACAAACCTAATAGAACTAGGAAACAATTAAGGTGAAAATCTACTCTAAAAAGGACTCAAAATTCGGATTTAAACTCTCTTTCTTCAAGTGCAAGTAAGCTGCCAGCAAACAGTCCAAAAGCAGCTTTCGTACTAACTTCGCACCTTTTTTTCAAGGCTTTCCAGAACTTCAATATTTCATCCAATTCCTTCCCTTGGTAGATAAACATACCTAGTTTCATGTTGTAGAAGCCTTTGGTCTCGAATAGGATCCATGCTCCTTGAACTGAGCTCCAAAGTAGGCTTCACAAAACAGTTTCCAGACTTAACCATTTTCTGGCAGTTTTCCAGTTTTGAGGTAGCAACTTTGAGGCCTTGGAAAACAACCTTAATGACATCATATGGATCCAAAAAACATACCATTGGAAAGATGGTAACTTGATCTGCAAAAAAAAAACCCTTAAAATTGAATTTACACCAAGCAAATTGAGAGAATCATGCCTCCAAAGTATGTACCCTGAACATGGATTTTGACTTAGCCAAATTCTGCATTTCTGCCCTTCTTCTTCCCAACTTTGATGGCTTCTTTGTCAAGTAATTGTGACGTGTATAGTTGACCATTTGGGATCATATCAGTTTCGTGAGTCGATAATAACGATTCATCCATGGTAATATACTCATTGCAACCAAAATCGAGCAACCATTCAGAACTATGAGAGAGTATACCTGCCATGTGCACCGCTGGGTCTTCAGCAGCCTTATCAGGAAGATTGAAAAATTGCTTGAGTTGAATTAATTGGGCCACCGTAAATCCAGCAATGGGACTTTGATCAGATGCGTCAACTTGGGAAGCTTTGGGTTCTCGTGTGTCTCGACCATCCCGACTGGATGCGTCACATCCATTATCTCCAGAAGCACGAGGGCGACGTCGTGGTCGTTGTGATAATTGTCGAAAACATATTGATTTTGCGTGCTTAATGTGATTATTTCATGATATGTTTGAGACCTATAATACTTATTTGAGGTCCAACTAAGCCTGAAATGGTTATAAAACCATTACCATCAAGTGCCAAATGTTTTGGCTAAATTACACGTTTGGTCACTCAAATTATACAAATCTTTCACGTTTGCCACCCGAATTACTTTTCTTTCTTATTCATCACTAACTTTACGAATCGTTTCACGGTTGGTCACCGGCCGTTACACTCCGTTAAGTTTGTCCTACGTGGCAGTCAACTATAAAGTTTGACCGTTAACTAGATGACGTGGAAATTAAAAAATAAAAAATAAAAAAAATTTATTTCCACCTCATCATTGCATCGAATCCGCATCTCTTCAGACCCTATTACTATTGATATGGCCGGACCCAGAGCTAGAAAAGGATGAGACGAGCTACCTGCGGAGGCTCTGCCGATCCTTCCTCCCGCCATGGCTAAATCCTCGCTGTGACCAACCAACCGCCGCACCAATTGATACGATCTAAATCTCACTTCGACCCTTCCCCAATGTTGTGCTCAGTCCCCGACGGGAAGCCCAGTTCAAATTGGCTGGACCGACTCCGATCCACCAAAGGCTTCCCCACCTCCGGCGACGTCGGATTAGACGACTTCCTTCTCACCAAACCCACCGCCGACGATGACGCTTCCGATTCCCCTACATCCGATGATGCTATCGCCTCCAATTCCCTCGTCAATTCCAACTCCGTCGCGGAGCAAGCCCCCAAGATTTCCGGCCGAAATGGTGAAGGGGACTGGTTCGGCGTGATGACCAATGTCCTCTCCGATCTCTTCTACATGGGCAGACCCACCGGAATAACCAGGAATAAGGGCGCCAGGAAGCAGACGAACCCTAAGTTTCGCGCCCTTCTTGCCTCGCCTGCGCTGCGGGGCGACGAGAAGGCGGCGGGTGTGACGAAGGCTTCGCTCAATTCCAACCACAATTCGAACATTGTACGGTCTAAGCGCGGATGGCGTGGATGAGGAGAAGGATAAGGACGAGTGCAGTTGTGGCGATGGTGAAGGGTGTGGAGGGGATAGAGAGCTGAAAGGGTACTCGCGGAGTGAAGTGACGGTGATTGATACCAGCTACGAGGTGTGGAAGTTTGACAAGCTGGTGTTCAGGAAGAGGAACATTTGGAAAGTGAGGGACAAGAAGGGCAAGTCGTGGGTGTCTGCTGCTGCGAAGAAGAAGAGAAAGAAGGGGAGTGGTGGGCTGGAAAGAAAATTATTAATATGATAAATTATATAGACAAAATAAGTGCAATGATGAGGTGGAAAGAATTTTTTTTTAATTTTTTAATTTCCACGTCATCTAGTTAACGGTCAAACTTTATAGTTGACTGCCACGTAGGACAAACTTAACGGAGTGTAACGGCCGGTGACCAACCGTGAAACGATTTATAAAGTTAGTGGCGAATAAGAAAGAAAAGTAATTCAGGTGGCAAACGTGAAAGATTTGTATAATTTGAGTGACTAAACGTGTAATTTAGCCCAAATGTTTTATATATTTCAGGTAAATGAAACGAGAAATTTGCATTGGTGGATAAAATAGTTCAAGTGGACTGGACGTACATTGGACCGGAACTTACTGAGGAGTTGAACCGGGACTTGACTTTTGTGTTCTGGGATTCTCTTTGGGCCTGGGCGGATGGAGGAATTTCTTTGGGGCAGCAAAAAAGAACCGAAAGGAGAAAAGGGGAAGTCAGTCTGGGACGGAAGCTCTTTTTGGGGGCGAAGAAAAGCAACAGTGCGCTAAAAAGCTTTCCAGGGGATATAATTGAGTTGGCGGCCAAATTCTCGGACGGGGACAGGGAATTTTGGTGGACGGCAGGAAGAACTAGAGGGAAGGAAATTAATTCTGCAGGGGGAATTGCAAAAAGGACGGAACCAGGAAAAAAATTGGAGAGCTGGGCGCCGCCAGGGAAGAGAGGAGACGGCTGGGAATTATTGGAGAGGAAGACGATTTCTTTTGGGGGCAAAAAGCAGGAGGGCGACTAGCGAGCGGCGATTTGGACTTGGCGACAATAGCTCAGCGAGTGACATCTCCCAAGGCGACGTGAGCTTTCAACAAAAACAAGTTATTCGGTTGGATTTTCTAGTCTGGATTATTTATTTATTGTTGATTTAGAATATGATGATCAAAACTATATTGTTTTATCTTAGTTTCATCATGAACTAAACCCCGATTTCTGGGCGAAACACCATAGGATGTAGCTATTTCTATATTTGATGGATTGATTCATATTTTTTTTCTTCCAATCTCTATTGCATGAAATTAATTAATCCTTTTTGTTGACTGGCCACAATACATTGATTTATTGTTAATTAGGTTATTAGCGACAGTGAAACCCTAATAACTGAACATATTTCATGTGACATAGTAACTTATCGAAGCGACAGTGGATTAAATAAGGTGCTATGCGGTCTTAAATAGGATATCGATCTTCAGGCTAAATAATTAAGTCATTGAGCTACGACAATAGGATTTGATTTAATTGTTTAGTACGTAGTAATTCCCGACAGGGATAGCTAGCACATTCGTGATATCTTGGCTGTAGAGAGTTGGATTAAACTGATTGGAATATGTGAATTAATTGTGATATGATAGGTAGTGAGTCTCGGTGTTTCCCCAGAGCTTTCTCCATTGAATTTCTCCCGACCAGTTTACTTTGCTTAATTAGTTCAATAATTTTGCTATTAGATAATAATCTCATCAACCAAACCATTTTTCACTTATAGTTTGCTCCACAAAATTGATAAATTATAAGGTTGTACCAGTCCCTGAGAGACGATACCCGGACTTTCCGGTTTACTACAAGATAGGATTAAGGCATATACGCTTTTGCCCTATCAGCCGTTCAGACGGTTTGTTCCGATCACGGGGAGGGTATCCAACCAGCTCATAGCAGTTGTCACGAATGTGACCAATACGTTGGCAATGTGTACAACGATGGCGTTCCCTCTCCCCCGAGCTGCGATCACCGCTTCCATGGCTGGGTTTCTCAGAGTCTCCTTGTGTGGCAAACGCGGCAGCTTCAGGTTGGTATTTCCGATTTTGTGAGATAAGTTTGTGTTGTTCAGCATGGAGAATAATATTGAAAGCCTCCCCAAGATTGGGAATTGGCTTCATAGCCAAGACTTGGGTACGAACGGCACCGAACACGTCATCGAGGCCCATAAGAAAGTCAAAGAGTCTAGCTGTCTCTTGCTGTTCACATACCCGGCGGGACACATCACAAGTACAATGACCACACGTACAGCTTGGAGTTGGCGAGATGGTCGCAGCTTCTTCCCACAATGATTTCAAACTCGTGTAAAAGGTGGGAACAAATTTCTTTTCTTGTTGGAGCAGTGAAATCAGGCGTCTTAATTCATATGCACGAGAGTAGCTACTTTGCCCAAACCTGTCACGTAGATCAACCCAAATCTCACGGGCATGGGCAGCAAATCGAATACTACTTCGGATTTCTTTATCCATCGAAGTTTTGAGTCATCCCTTGACCATAGCATCACATCGAATCCATGCTTCGCGTTCCTTCGGATTCGTGGGCTTGATGATTGAACCATCGACGAAACCATACTTGTTCTTGGCAAGAAGGGCATCCTTCATGTCCAAAACCCATTCACCGTAATTGTTTGCGGTGAGAACATCCCCGACCAGCATGTTTCCTAGGCCGTCGGATTGGTGAAGTTGATAGACCGGCGGTAAATCATCGACGGCCTTCCCTTTCCCTTGCGGCGTCGCGACGGAAGACTATTCGTCGAAGGCCATAGCGACAGGAAGATGGACACCTGGAGGTTATCGCTCTGATACCATGTAAAACTTTGAATAACGAAATAACACAAGACACGATTTAATGTGGTATCCCCGACGAATCGGGACTAATCCACGGGAGAGCTTTTGAATCTCTACGGCTACTGATATTATCGATATAAGGGTTTTAACTTGCATACAAGCAAGCTCTCGGATGCCCATTTATACTAGTAACTAGGGCTGCCTTAGGGTTACAACTCATCACACATAAGGGAATCTCCTTGGACGTGGGAAAGACATGAGCTGCATGGACACTCGAGCTGCTGAGCTTCTCGTCAGTACTAGGCTCAACGTCATCAACATGGGCCTGGCCCAATAATTAAGTGCTCATAGCTTATCATCCAAAATTAACAACAGAAAGATAAACTTAGGTGACCTATCGGCGCAAAGTTTCTCAGTATTCCAGTGACAATTTGTATGGGTTCTCATGTGAGCTACTCTATTACACTTTTCTTAACAAAAGCCCACTCCACCTTATCCATATCGAAGCCTCGGGTCGTATCGTATCTCATCACAGAGTCGCACCACTTCCAAAAAAGATTTATTTGGCCGGTTTAGTTTAGAACTCGCCTAAAATCAATCTGTTTCAACGATTTGTGGTTTGATATCCTTCATTTTCACTATTCTCACAACATAGACTTGTCGGAAATAGTACAATCTCCGGTGTCTAGAGTGATTCTAATCATTGATTTGAATATTGGATTACTTCAAAATATTAGTTGGAATTTTTTGATATACTAGAATTAAGAATACGCGAGAGAAAGAATAAGATGAACAGTGAGAAATAGTTGAACTAATAAATTGGGATAAGAGGAAATGGAAGCTAATAACTAGCATCCCAGTTACTAATTTTGATTACAAAGTTGAGTTTAAGTTAGGTCAAAACCTGATCTGACTCGACTAATTTGCAATTCTAGTACCATACATTAAAATCGTTTGTGGCTGAATAAACTAGCAGGAGGAGACAAAGAGGGAACTGAAGTACTTGAGGAGTATGATCTGATCTGATATACCCCAAAGATATAGCGTTTTTATGGGGAATCGGGCAGGTCAAGAATGTGATGAATCAACAAAGAGGGAACTGAAGTACTTGAGGAGTATGATCCGATCTGATATACCCCAAAGATATAGCGTTTTATGTGGAATCGGGCAGGTCAAGAATGTGATGAATCAACATATTTATAACGAGTGTCCATTTTGTGGGTTGATAATAACACAAGAACAACACATACAAAAATTGTGGCTGGACAGATAAGATTTGGAGACAGAATTTTATAGTAAGATTGTTTCGAGTAGGTGAGAATCGTGGTTGTGAAGAATGACTATGTGATCTATTGAAGAATAGCTACTCAATGGAGGAGTTAGGTTGAGACAAGAGGAACTGTAAGTTCACCTCAAAATTGAAATATAGTCAAAACTACATGAAAAAATCCATAACAAAATTTGGAAGTATAGTAATCGGTAAGGTCTTAGCCCCATCGGTTTCTCCAATTATGTCGGTTCAAAATTTTCTCAATCATTCAAATTTTTTACTTCTCCAGTCATGAGAAATCGTGATCTTTCCTAGCAGCTATATGATTCTTCGTGGACTATATTCCGATTTCACAATTGACCGATCTTTTAAAGAGCATTTGGAGCTAGATTCTGAATTCGAATTGCACAAAACTATTTGTTTCACTTTATACTGCTCATATATCGATTTATTGCTAAATTAGTATCTCGAGGTCTTGGGAGTCGAGAGCAATACAATAAAAAAAATGTGCTTCTCTCTGTAGAATCGTTTTTGTAACCTAAAAGTATTAAAACATATATTTTTAACATTTAAACCACAATTTTGACCTATGAGTACAATGAAGAAGACTTTCTTGGGCATTGTTTAGGCAAATACAAAGCTGGTCCAGATGATGTTATAATTGAACTTCACAGCCCAATTTACCCAGCCGGCGGGGGAACGGTATAGCAACCAAAGGCTTTACCTTCTTTGCGACCACCCCCAACTTATCCGAAAAATCGAGCTTCTCCTCGCCGTCCGGCAGCTTCCACTCAAAGGAATGCAACATCGACGCCAGCACATATTTCATCAGTCTCTCTGCCAGGTTAAGCCCGACGCAAACCCGCCGACCGGATCCGAACGGCAGGAACTGGAAACTACTGCCCATGAAATCAAACCTCGGCCCATCCTCACAACTGTCCAGGAACCTCTCGGGCCGAAACTGCAGTGGTTCGGCCCAATTTTGTGGGTCTCTGTGGATGGCCCAAGTATTGACGAAAACTGCAGCTCCCTTCGGGATGTGGTAACCGCCGATAGTGCAAGGCTGACCGGCCAGTCGAGGGGTGAGTCCTAGGTGCAACCGGCATGTTTCCTTGACGACGGCGTTTAGGTAGTTCAGCTCTTTCAGATGACGCTGTTCCACGACGTTGTTCGGTCCGACGATGAGATCTAGTTCTTGTTGGATTTTTGTCATCGCCTCTTTGTTGCTAAGAAGCTCTGTCATTGCCCATTCGAGTAGGATGGCTATGCTCTCCGTGCCACCAGATGCAATGTCCTGTCAATCATCAATATTGTTAGAACGGTAAATAGAAGTAGTGGTAAGCTGATAAGGTAAATTTGATTATAGTAAACCGAATCGATAAGCATTAAATAATTTAAGATGTAACTATCGATTTGGTTAGCTGTTAACTCATTAACTCAAAAAACGAATATGAAGAACACATAATTAGAAATCGTGACCAACTGAAAGGATATGGAGACAAAGTTTTATGGTGAGCTTGTTTCTGTTAGGCGAGGATCATGGTTGTGAAGAATAATTATAGGATCTTATTGAAGAAAAAAAAGCTACTCTACCGAGGAACTAGGTTGAAAGCAGGAGGGACTGTAGTCTCATTGAAATTTGAAATATAGGTAAACTACATGTAAAATTTATAACAAATGTAGAAAATAAAGTAGTCGATAAGTTTTTAATCCCTCTCCCGATTATCACGGTTCAAATCAACCCTACTAATTCAAATTTCTGACTCCGTCAGAGAACCTACTAATAAGTAGGGCTGACTATTTGGTCCGGGCTATATGGTTTTACCCGAAATCTGACCGTATAACTCAGACCAGGACCGGAACCGGAACCGAAACCAGATAGCAAACAATCTAATCCAATCTTCTGGCTTAGATTTGAGGTAAAAAAAACCCGTTTGGACGGGATCGAAAACCGAATAAAGACCAGATAAGAGAGTCCAACACCCAAAACTTAACCAACTCCTCCTCCTTTGAGTCCTCAGGCAACTCAAATCCCTACAAGCTCAATCTAAAATCAAGACAAAATTGGGACCCGACCGGATCAAAACCGGACTGTATCCAATCCAATCTTTGGTCATTATATTCCCAAAAAGACCGAATTGCGATCGAATCAATTCGGACCAATTTAACCGGACCGAACCGGATAAATGTGATCTTTCCTGACAGCTATATGGTTCTTATGGACAGTGATGGCAATGGGTCGCTGCCCCGCGCTCGTACTGGTCGGGGCGGGTAATATCCGCGCGGGTACGGGGCGGGGCGGGTCGACCCACTCTTACATGCTATTTGAGAAAAATACACACTAAATTTTACTTTTAATGATAAAACGAAAGGGAAAAGACTTTATGAATGAATAATAGTGATAATATAATGAGTAACTGAGTCTATTTAGTTGAAAGATCAAGTCTAACTAGTTGAAAAAAAGTCAAAATAGGAGATAT
Organism: Linum trigynum; assembly: GCA_964030455.1. Lineage (NCBI taxonomy): Eukaryota > Viridiplantae > Streptophyta > Magnoliopsida > Malpighiales > Linaceae > Linum > Linum trigynum. Next base: position 12,550,764 of record OZ034816.1, read on the forward strand.
ATGAATGGATGGGGTAAGAAATTGACCTAGAACGGATCAAGAATGGGGCGGGGCGGGTCGAAAGTTGATACCCATATCCCATCCCACGCTATTACGAGTTGGGTAATACCAGCCCATCTTGGGTCAGGTCGGGTAATACCCGACGGGGCGTGTTCAAATTACCATCCCTACTTATGGAAAGAGTGCAATAATGATCCTCTCAGTTTCTTCAAAAATAAAAAATTGATCCTCTCGGGCATACCTGGATCATAGCCTTGAAGTGGAGGGACGAAGAGGCAATCAAAGAGTCCTCCCGGCTCTGAATTTCCAGCAAAATCTGGAGCAAATCCTTGGAAGGCACCAATTTCCCCGAAGACAAATCATCCATCCGTCGTTGTACCACCGAAGTAATGATCCCATCGAAACGCTCCGCAACCGCCGCCGCCTCCCCCTGAATTCCCTGCAAATCAAACCTCGCAAGCAGAGGAATCACGTCGGAGACATTCGCCCGCCCCAACAGCTCCGTCATCTCCCTCGTCGCCTCCCGATACTCCGCCGCGAAATCCGGCGCCGCCCCTCCTCCCTCCCCGCTGCCGCCCCATAACATTACCAGGGTCGAATCGACCACCAACTTCATCGCCGCATCGAACACCTCCGTCGCCTCGCCGGCGCGAATCTCCCGCATCCCCGCCTGAACCACTCCCCTGCCCAGCGCGTGACACGTGTCCAGGGCCCCGCTGCTGAGAACCTCCCGGAACATGACCTTCCGCAGCCCGGCCCAATCGGGGCCGTACGGCAGGTTGGCGAGGTCGATCCCGCCGTAGGTTAAGATCCGGCCCACAATCGGGATCGGGCGGGTCGAGAAGATGGACTCGTTGACCCGGAGGACCTCTTTCGCCAGATCCGGGGAGCTGACCACCACCAGGGATCTGTTGAGGCCCTGGATTGTGTAGATTGGGCCGAGGGTTTCAGCCAGGGAAGTGAGCTGCCGGTGGAGGTCGTTGCGGCGGAGGAACGGGAGGTACCCGACGACCGGCAGCCCACGTGGACCCGGCGGCGATTTGGTTCTTCGGAGATTTCCGAGGAAGTAGAGAACGACGGCGGATATTGTGATTGCGATGGTTATGGTCAACAGTGATGTGGCGGAAGTCTCATATGTGAGTGGAGAGATTAGGGAAGTAGCCATACGGGGAAAAGCTCACCGGCGACGGGTTAGAGTTGTAGACTGAGAAAAACTTTGACGATTGCTTCTACGAGGCGGTGATAAGTGATAACTGAGATGTGGATCTGCATCCAATGTTGGTAGGCGTAGGAATATTATAACTCAAATATTAAAGTGTAACGAAGTACAGGGTTAGAGTTGTTCATTTATTGGACAGAAAAGAAGTGGATAGAAATAAAAAAAAAATTTAAGGAAAAACTGTTGAGTGCTTGGCTGCTTGCACTACACTAGCTAGTACCTAGTAGCCACCGTAGTCCGTAGATGGCAAGCAGACTGTCCAAGTGGTCTGACTTTCAGTTACCAGGAAACAATGGTCATCAAGTCCTCATGGCCGTCGCTATTAATCGTTGTCCTTAAAACAGATGTTATGGTAGGTCTTTGAGAATTTCAAATTCGTGGGTTGGGTTCCACTTAAAGGGACGTCTAAGACAGTAGCTAAGTATCATATATGAACCTCAAGTTATTGACACGAGTTGGTTAACAATAGCATTATTCTTCCAAAGTCTTTGTAGATGAATTAACTTAATTTGTATGGATCACATAGCACGATTAGGGTAACGTACATAATGTGTACTAATAATTCATGATATTATCTACTAATAATTTATGATCCCTCCTCTGCAGCATTGAAGTTTCCATTCGATTAGTGGTCACCTCAAATCTCCGAAGATAAAGAAAGTTATGAATTGCAGCGGAAAATATTCTTACATGTTGAAATGTTTCTTGATTTCAATAAGTAATTTTAGGGTTGCTAAATACGAGTCAATGTAGATCCATTTCTATTTTTTCAATTCAATTTCAATAAAGAAGATGTTGTTGAGTTCACTTATCTTCCTGTTCATTTCAGAGACGATAAATGCGGCGGCGGATCCATGACATAGTAGAGCACTGGGCCGCATTTGAATAGAAAATTAGAAATCGTTAAAAAAATGATAGCTATAATTTTCATTACAATGTCAATTGTACATGACGATCTTTTAATTTAGTGAATTCATAAAATAATTGAATCTTCATCCATAACAATAACATACTCTTTCTCAAAGAAAATAGTTATGCAATCCGCGGGAAATTCATCGCTCATTTTGTTGCTTAAATAAGTTTCACATGTTTCATTGATGAAAATATTATCTCCGTAGTAGCCGTTGAAACAAGCTAGGTTAACACTAGACGAATCAACTGACAAATCAATGTGTAGTGTGTATCCATTCTTGTTTCCACCAGCTTCTCTAGTAATTTTGCAAGAGAAGAAACTTCATATTCCTGGCTATGAACCACATGAGCGGTATAATATCGTAGATCATTCTTCAAAGAATGCATCTAATAGCCTTCAAAGTCTTGAGGATAAACTCTTGAGCTAGTTTGTTAATATTTTCTTCATAAAAAAACAGAAATAAATTTTAGGATCTAGTGAACCCCTCAACTGAAGCAATTTAAATGATGACTCAACAAGTTTGTTAATATTTTCTTCATAAAAAAAACTCGAAAGAAAATTAGCTCCTGACGAACTAGCGAAGGAATCCGTTTCGGGTTCGTTCGTCTCATCGTTCTATTTTTTTTTTTTTTGGATTGGAGGAATTTTTTGAGTTTTGACAGAGAAGTTTGAGGTTTAGTTTAGAGGTTTTTATTTCAATGAAACTTTATACTTTTAGTCTTTTACGAGTAAGACTTTTAAGTTTCATTGTTCATTTTATTCTTTTCAAATGAAAATGATTTGGGCTAGAATTTTTAGTCTAAATTGAGAGTAGTGGTTTGGATATGTTCATCTATACTATTTTTCAAGTTACACAAAATCCTATTATCAAATAATATTGGACCAAATTTAAATAGCACTAGACCGAACACCTAATATCGAAAAAATTCATATGTACTATACCAATTCGGAACCGCAAGAGGGCTGGGCCGGGGCCCGGGTGGCCCAGCCCTAGATCCGCCACTGCATAAATGGTAATTCAACATATATTTTTTAAAACAGAAAAATGTGTGTAACCTAGTTCGAATGGATCCACGATTTAAATATATAGGACTTAGATCACAACAACAGCTCCTGATTGCCATAGTTCGGCTAACTTTCATTGTCTACCGACTTATTAAAAGGGAAACTTGCCCGGCCATTGTTTAGGTAACACAAACAGGACTGGCTTCTATTACAACTGTACTTCACAGCTCCAAATCATTCCACACTACACATCCGGCGGGGGAGCGGTATAGCAACCAAAGGCTGTTCCTTCTTCACGAACGGACCGAACTTGTCTGAAAAATCCGGCTTCTCCTCGCCGGCCGGCAGCTTCCACTCAAAAGAATGCAACATCGACGCCAGCACATGGTTCATGAGCCTCTCCGCCAAGTTATACCCGACGCACATCCGCTCCCCGGAACCGAACGGCAGGAACTGAAAGCTGCTGCCCACGAAAGTCAGCCTGGGCCCATTTCCACCGCCGTCCAGAAACCGCTCGGGCTTGAACTGCAGCGGATCGGCCCAAAACTCTGGGTCTCGGTGTATGGCCCAAGCGTTGATGAAAACTGTAGCTCCCTTTGGAACCGCGTAGCCGGCGACGGTGCAGGGTTGACTGGCCAGCCGAGCCATGATCCCCACGTGTAACCGGCAAGTTTCCTTAACGACGGCGTTCAGGTAATTAAGCTCTTTCAGATGATGTTCTTCTACTACGTTGTTTGGTCCCACGACTTGATCTAATTCTTGTACAACTTTTGTCATTACTTTCTCGTCGTTTAGAAGCTCCGTCATCGCCCACTCGATTAAAGTTGTTGCTGGATCTGAGCCACCGCTTGCTACGTCCTGTATGTATGCCAACAAAACCAATGAGAATGATGGGAATATAAAAAAAAAAAACCTTATTTCATAATTATGAACTACCTTTACCTAGGTTTTTTTTTTCTTCTAAAACGAATAAAGTCAATGAGGAAGTTGTTAGAAGAGATTTATGTATAAATTCTAATTAATGTTTTTATGCTTTCTTAAATGAAAGTCAACTTAGGAATTTGAAATTCCACAAACACATTATACAATTTGATTTATAATAATGAATAATGATTAATATTGGAGATAGTGAGGATTTGAATACGGACCTTAAAACAAAATCAGCTCTGATAGCGTATCATAAACCAATTTGTCACAATAATACAAGTTGTTGGGAGAGGTTTACATATAAATGGATCATAACCACTTTCTTACACGCCCCCTCTAACTCGAGCCACTCAAACAAGCTTGAAGTTTGTTGTTTAGACAAGTCTGAATACAAACAATAGAGTTCGCCATGATTCGAAAAGAAGACCTTTCATTCACAGAAGGCTCTGGCGACATGTTAAGAGTCTGTTGATCCCAATTATGGATCATATACCACTAATTAACAAGTTATTTGGACTAACTAATTCGTGATATACTAATATTATATCATAGCCTTCTATAATTGAAAGATTTTGGGTTGAAACTTGGTGACCTTTTTTATTAACCACATGATATTCTTATACATACTGCAAACTTCAAGTGTTTCTCAATTGGGTTTTGTTCGAAAAAGTGTATTAATAAGCGATATCAATAATTAAATATCTCTAACAAATCAAATTATTAGGATAAATTGATTGTTTACCGTAGAAATCAAATGAAATAAACATGATTAATGGGTACGTACCAAGACCAAGCCTTTAAAATGAACGAACGAATCACTCAGCAATCTCCCGGTTGCATCTGCACGGCCCTGAACTTGCAGCAAAATTTGAAGCAAATCCTTGAACACCATTCCTTCCTTTCCCTCCAAATCTTTCAGCCGTCGTTCAATTACAGAAGTAATGATGCAATCGAAACGCTTGGCGAGCTTGGTCGCCTGCCCCTGAATCCCCTGCAAATCAAACCTAGTAAGCAGGGGAAACGCGTCGGAGACATTCGGCCGCCCCAACAGCACCGTCATCTCGCCAATCGCCTGCCGATACTCCGCCGCAAAGATCGGCGCTCCTCCTCCCTCGGATTCGCTTCCGCCGCCGCCCCACAACATAGCCAGGGTCGAGTCGACGACCATCTTGGACGCCGCCTCGAACACTCCCGTCGGCTCGCCGGCCCGAATCGCCCGTATTCCCGTCAAAACCGCTCCTTCTCTCAGCGCACGACACGCGTCCAGGGCCTGGTTGCTGACAACCTCGCGGGCCAGGACCTTCCGCATCGCGGCCCAATCCGGCCCGTAAGGCAGCATCGCGACTTCGTTCCCGTCGTAGGAGAAAATCTTGGCCACGACAGGGGCCAGGCGGGTCGAGAATGTGGACTTATGGGCCTGGATGACTTCTTTGGCCAGGGCCGGGGAGCTGACCACGATCATCGATTTGTTGGCGGCCTTCAGTTTGTAGATTGGGCCGTGGGCCTCGGCCAGGTCCGCGAACTGCCGGTGGAGGCTGTCGCTGCGGAGGAACGGCAAGTAGCCGACGATGGGCAGCCCCCGTGGACCCGGCGGCGGCTGCGGCGATTTGAATCTTCGGAGACTCCGATGTAGCCAGATTCCGGCGGAGATTATTATTGCGGCGGTTATTGCCCACAGTGAGGCGGCGGAAGTCTCATCCTGAAAACGAGAAATTAAGGAAGTAGCCATATGGGGAAAGATAAAAATTTGAAACCGCCGGAATTAGTTAGAATTTAATTTGCGGATGTGGGCAATTAGCGGATTCGGCTGTCCTATTTATTGAGGAAATGAAACTGGTGTGGAGGAATGGAAACGCTGCCGATTGGTTCGAGGAAGACGACCTGCCGCCCATCCAGGATCCAGTTGAATTAATCGGCTGCAGACATAAGCCGATTAGTATGTTCATTCAACAACTTGCTGTTGAGTGAAAGATACTCCGCCGATTGCATCAAGGACGGGGACATGCGGGGCCCATCCAGAGTCCATTATTAATTTAATAAAGTTTGCACAATTACATTACCATATATATAAGTACATACATCATCAATTTTTAATATCGGGTTACCAAATTCCAATATAAGAACTCTCGTGAATACTTTTTTTTATCAATAATTAATTTATTTTCTATTTTCTTTTGCTTTGTAGGGCCTCGTTTCACATGGTGAAGTTACCAATAGCTGCGACGGTCACCACGTCACAAATTGCAGTAAACGGAATTAAGCCAGATGATAATACCCGCAAAAACAAAGAGTTGGGTTTCTAATAAGCTGAATTCTAAAAAAGAAATTATGGTGAGTTAAACATGGTTTTAGCACTATTTTTTTTTTATAATGATGATTGTATTGAAACAGAAAGACGAACAGAACAAACCATCAACAACGGGACAGTACAAAACAAAACAAAAGGGAAAAAAAATCAAAAAAATCGAAAATACCAGCAGTTCACAAGCAATGAACAGCTACAAATAGGGGGAGGGTTTGCTGCTAGATGGATCAGGTGATCCCTGCAGCGATCAAAACAAACAGAAACCTACAGGGGATGAAACCCAACAACAGGTCTCCAACAAAAAAGAAAAAGGCAAGCAGCCTACAAAAGAGAGGGAAAGGCTACCAACACAGAAAAGCGAAAGTCACCAAAAATCAGTCGAAACAGAAGTCAGCAGCTAAAAGAGGCGCATGAACCCAACACCAGAAGTCAGCCGAAACATGACAGCAAAAACCCAACAGAAGCACATTCCAATCATTGGCGAATCATATGCAAAGAGGGAATTCGCTTGTCAACCACATCATTCTTGTTCACCTTTCCATGAGCCGAGATCCAATCAAATGCATTACGAGCGATTATACAAGCCACCTCTTATTTAGCACAATGTTATTACGATCTTATTTAATCTTCAACGGTACAATTAGTTACTTACTGCTTCACCAGTTTGCATAATCTATGACTGATGAAGAAATTAATGGTCGCTTTCATTAAAATGAATGGAGACAAGACCCTTGGCTCATACGGCCAAATGGTTTCACAGCGATGGTTCTTCGGCCAAAGCATCTTCCAAATTCCTTCCAATTGGAGCAACTCTCAGAAAAAGGTGTTTTAGGGATATGATATTGGTAGGATGCTAACATAAAATAGGAGAATTTAAATTGATTTAATAGTGCTAATTTATCTCCCTTCTCTTCAGAGTTCAGATAAGATAACTAATCTTCTACTATTTTTCAATCGATCATGTGTTTTATTTTAACTTGCATTCCAAATATTTTGTAAAAAATCATATTAATTATAATTTTGCAATAGGAAAAAATCACCTACATATACTTTTTAATACAAAAAAATCAAAATACTAGTATATATATGTCTTTAAAGGTCACGGGCACTGTAGTCAAAATTGAGATTAAAAGGTTCATAAATGAGAAAGTCTACCGAATTAGTCCATATATCGAACCCGTTTTCTTTTATAATTGTGCTCAATAAGGAGAGTTGCCAATATTTTTGGTCCCTAGATTAAAGTAATGTTGCTTGCTGCTTGGTGATAACCATTTTGTTTTTGAACTTGCAAAGGAGTACATTAGTCAGCATAAGCCTAGGTGTGTCATTATGCTTGGACATTATTACAAAAGCTTACTAGAGAATATTACTTACTGACAACAACATATCTACTCATCTTCTTTATAGCTTCTAATTGATCAACATAATATATAATGATTCAAAATTTCCATACCATGTTTAAATTTATATACGCATACGTAAATTTTGACCCGATCTTATCATTCGGTGTGAATAATCTCGCCTTGCCCAAGATTTTGGTAGAGCTCTTATTATTTTCTGCAACTGCATCTTACAGATGTGTTTTGCCAAGTTTATCCAAACCCCATTCACTTAGCTCAACCTGGATCTCCCCTAAATCATACAACGCGAAATTACATTGCAGAACAGTGCCGAAAAAAAGAGGGAAAGCCAAAGACATAATACATGTTTACCAAGTTGTCACCACACCAATTAGGCAAACAAGTCTTGAGAAGACAACCGAAGTGTCGGCACAGCCATCAACGGCTTCTTCTTCTTGATGAATATCTTGTAATAATCCGAAAACTCAATCTTCTCTGCACCCTCCGGCTGCTTCCAGTCAAACGAATGCAACAGCGAGGCCAACACGTACCTCAACAACTTCCCAGCCAAATTAGCTCCGGCGCAAATCCTCTGCCCGGACCCAAACGGGATGAACTGGAAATTACTGTTGTTGCCCATCAGATCAAACGGCCTCTTGTCGTTGTCTTTGTTCAGAAACCTCTCCGGTCGAAACTCCGACGGATCGTCCCAAAACTGCGGATCCCTGTGGATGGCCCAGGCGTTGATTATGACCATCGATCCTTTTGGAATCGCATAACCACCGAGTGTGGAGGGTTCGGTTGACAATCTAGGGAAGAGGTTTAGGTGCAACCGACAAGTCTCCTTCACCACGGCTTCGAGGTAGTTGAGATTTTTCAGATGGTGGTCTTCGACGAGGCTGTCGAGTCCCACGATTTCGTCCAGTTCTCGCTTGACGTTCTTCATCACTCTGTCGTTCATCAACAGCTCTGACAGTGCCCATTCGATTACGTTCGATATGTTTTCAGTCCCGCCGGTAGCTATGTCCTTTGAAACATAAGAGGTCAAAACAAAATGATTGCAAAAGCTAATCAATTGGTGTGTAAATAATTCGAGTTGATAAGAGAAGTTCATGATATATTTCATTATTTTTCATGCTCCTTAAAACGGAAGTCAATTAATTGGCTTGAAATTTGCACATGTCCATCATATCATGTACTTTAAATTGAACACGTGATCTTAAAAACAAACCAGTTCTGATATCATATTATAAACCAATTGGTCGTCCAATAATTTGAGTTGTTGGGATAGATCCATATATAGTAATTAACCACTTTCATATCACTCATAAATGTTTAGGTCAGTTGAACCATTTATACTCTAATGTTGAACAAGATAGGATTTTGTTGTTGGATTGAAATACCATACCGTATTGGTGGTTCGATCAGACGTAAACGAAACCGGTAGGCGGTATTTAACAGTATGAATCGGTTAACTCATAGTTAAACCACGATTGTAACATAAAATATTCTACTGCTGATTTTTCCAGTATAGCCTCCCCTTAACGAATTTCAATTCTTGTTTTTAATTTTAGTCGAATGAAATTTTCACAAGATCAAATTGAGAAACCGATGATGAATATACCTGGAGAATGGCTTTGAGGTGGGTCATGGAGGCCAACGACGACGAACCAGCATTCTCAGAGTCCTCCCTAATCTCCAGCAAAATCTGCAACATATCCTTCAACCTCTTCTCCCCATCCCCCTGCTTCTTCAACTTACCACCCTCCAATCTTCTCTCAATCACAGAGGTGAACACCCAATCAAGCCGCTGAGCAACCGCCGTCGCTTCCTTCAAAATCCCCTGAAGATCAAACCTCGCAAGCAGGGGAAACATGTCCGAAACATTGGGCCTCGAATTGATCTCCATCACTTCCTGGCTCACTACTCGCAGCTCCTCGAAGCAAAATTGATCCCCTTCCCCACCCCACAACATACCCAGAGTCGCATTCGAGACAATCTTGTACGTCAATTCGTAAACGCCGACCGGTTTCCCGACGAGCTCGTTGCTAATTACTTCCTTCAGCGACCTGACAAGTTCTCTTCTCCTCAGGGGAAAACAGAGGTCCAGAGCAGGGTTGCTTAGGGTTTCCCTGACCAGGAGTTTCCGCATCGATTTCCAGTCGTGACCCATCGGCAGGGACAGGACGTCGGTGCCGCCGTAGGTGCAGACGCCGGCGGCCGCCGGGAACCCGCGGGTGGAGAAGATGGGCTCGTTCTTCCCGCCGCGGAGGAGGACTTCTTTGGTCAGATCAGGGGAGCTGACGACGACGAACATCTGGTTGGCGAACCAGATCTTGAAGATGGGCCCGTATTGGGCCGCGAGGTCGGCGAACTTGCGGTGGAGTGGGTTGTCGCCGGCGAGGAATGGGATGTACCCGACAATCGGCAGGCCGCGGGGGCCCGGAGGCGGAGGTGCTCGCGATTTGGATCTTTTGACTGAGAAGTACCAAGTTGCGATGAGTAGCAGGATGGGTATTGCGGCGGAGATGGTGGTGACTGGCGATCGGATGGGAAGTTGGTCGTTGTTGTTCACCGGAGGACTGTGAATCGACCGAGGATCAGCCATGGCTGCTAGTTTAGTATGCCGAAGCAAATGTATGTTTGAGGACAGTGGTGAGTGGTGACTGGTGAGTGGCTCAATACCCTGTATTTATTTCACGTGTTCTGTGCTGGTTTAGGGAGTTCACACCTTTTTTTTTTTTTGGCATTATTAGTATTTTGGATTTTCCGCCAAAATAGTAGACTTGCTAAATTTTTTTTAACAAATATAACACTTTTATTACATTATTAAAATACAAGAGTTTGGAGTGGTACGTTTTAGACACCAGTGAACTACGAATTGGGTTAGATGATGAGTAGGGCGAATGGGCGATACACATAGTTCACTTCTGTTTGGCATGAATAGAGAAGTTGTTCGTTTGAAGATCAAGCAAATTCTTTGCTGAAAAGGTAAGCGCACTATATGTTGTTTGCTTCAAACAATCATGATCTACATTGGTAGCTAGAATGTGTGGTTAATGACTTGTATGTAAATATATGATATTTTACATTTCATAAATGAGAAGAAATTTTCTAAAATTCAAACAATTTATCATGTGGATGGTCGAATAATAAATTATCAAAATGGTATTGATTACGAATATGGAGAATCAAGTACTGTTAAAATTCAGCGCATGTTAATTGGCAAGATCTATTACATATTTGCGAGGAAATGTGTTGGATAGGGGGTCAGCGAAGAGCATGCAAGACATATTGATTGCCAATTTAGAGGGACCTGGTCTTGCGTCAATCATGTCTAACAATAATGAGATTAATATGACGTTAAAGTTTATTGTGAAGAACAAATTCCGACTTACTGAAGTGTAAGTTGAACAAAAGAGGTGGAGCAAGCAATTGGTGGGAATTATAACTACCATAGTGGGGTGCAACTTCCTCTCACCACTATGGTAAGGTGGTTATTCATGAGACTATAGAGGACGATGTTTTTCTCACCGGTAATTACCAAAGCACCCTCCTATTTGTCACGAGTGTGAATGGCAACTAGCCTTCAATCTTCCCGCTTTAGTTCGTATACAATCGAACTCCCGACAAAAGAGCTTGTTTTTCATGAAATAGGCAGTTTTATTGTTGTCGTACTTGTAATGTTGTTGTCCGACCATTCCTTGGGGCCTTATCTTGGTTAACAAAAGTCTTCTCGCTTTCATTTGCAGTTGTTTTGGTTCTTTTGTTAACTGTACACACGTGTCACTCAATGGAAGGACATTGCCATCATTTCATATCATCGCCATGGAATTGCGCATGCAATGTACGATTTGCCTGAGGAGCTTGGGTGAAAGTGGTGATGGTGCATTCGACATTTCAAGAGCATTTATGGTAAAAATTACAGTCATGTATTCAGCCAACAAAGTGTAAGGTGGGTAAGCACACTTTAGGTTTTTTCTGTATTAGTTGGAAATTGATTGTTTGCTCCTTGTATAACCTTACGTTGTTTTTGTATTCCAATGATGCAGCAAGTGCCTACCAACCCAAAAAGTATGATGAGAAAATGATGAATATAAGATCCCTCCATCCGAAAGGTGAAGATTGGCTTGAAAGTCATGATTTTGAGAAGTGGACATTACACCAAGGTGGAGGGTACAATAAAAGTACGACATCACAATGACGAATATGGGGTGTAGAGAACCTCAACAGTTTGTATATTGGCCTCCATCTGATGTTAATATTAGCACTCGTATTACATACCTTCTTCCGAATCTTTGAGTAGTTTGTTCAGTGACACCAAAAGGCCATGAAGATGCTTGACGATGGATTCATCATCTTTAGAAAGATCACAAAGGACATGGATGCATGGAAGAAATTATCAATTTGCATAAAATGACTTTGTTCAACCGACGGGATTGGGTATTTCTATAGAAAGTGAAAGGCCCGCTGGCCACAAAAGGAGGTAATACTCAAAGGATCACATTTGATACTTCGGGTGGAATAGGGGAATGCAGTTATTGGAAGTTTCAAGAAAGACCCTTGCCATGCTCTCATGCCTATGTCACAGTCAAAATCATCCACATGGTCCCCCTTCATTGATCCATAGTACAAGACACATTCATTCATTCATTCATCAAGACTTGTGAATGCTCGTTTGTGCCTTTAGTTCATGAAGCTTATTAGCCCGAATAGTCGAATACCATGGACGATAGGTATTCCCTCCAGAGCACAGGAAGTGCACTAAAGGTCGACCAAGGTTGAACATAATTCCTAATGACATGGATAGATCAGCACAACCACCATGAGTCGGGAAGCAGTGCTCCGTATGTCGAGTGAAAGGGCATGACATCTGCAATTACCAGGACATGTTCAATCTCCGAGTGGTGTTGGAGATCACAATTGATGTTTATGTGTTTATGTTGTAATGAATGTGTTGCTTTTGAACTTCAGTACGAAGATTTCCTTGTATTTATGCATTACAAATAACGTTTACGAGTTGAATACATCTCATCTCGTGTTCAGCTCTTAAATTTTCTTACTAGAGTTTAGGGTTTGATCGCGTCAATAGGCAACGATCTGGATGTGGATCACGACCAATGTTTGTGATATGTGCGTGACCTAGGACCAATGCATCCTCCGGGCACGGTACCAATTGGAATTGCTTGAGTCAAGGATGGCAATGGGGTGGGTTTTCCTAGATCATCCCTGCCCCAGACCCATGCAGGGGAGATTTCACAAACCCCTCCCCATACCCGTGGGTTTTGGGTACCCATGGGTAATAATCGCCCTGTACATCCAACAATATAATACCTAAAATTGTACATGTAGATTTTCAACATGAAGTCGACAAAGATACAATCGTTCTTAATATGGTTCAAAACATTTTATCCTAAAATATTCATTAATCCATAAGATAGAGTACAATGTAATACAAATGATTATTCTCTGACTCTGATACATCTACTTAGTACTAACTAACATAATAATCTTTTTAACACTAGGGGAAAAGTGAAAGAGTGAAGGGATAATTGAGGAAAATGAATTGAGTTTTGATTTGAGTAGTCATTCAATTGCATTTTATTTACTTGAGTTACCCTTACTATCATTGATAGTTTACAATTTGATCGTTGCATTTTTTAAATGTGTAGAAATGCTCTTGGTGAGGCGGGTATGAGTATGTGTATGGGGCGGAGGAGGCTAAAACCATATCCGCCCCATCCCCATCAAACATTTTGTGAGTTTTACCCATCCCGCCCCATATCCAGTCAATGGGAGTATTCCCTGTTTTGATTGAATCGAAGACAGTCGGATTCCCACGGTCATGAATTTGATTGCCATATCTGAACCTTTTAAGCGAACAACTTCTCAGGTTGCATCAGGCAAAAGCAAAAGGGTCATAGGTATAGTATGCCCTTCTACTATGACGTTTTATCAAACATACCCTTCTATTATTTTTTACATCAAACATGCCTTTGTACTTTGTAAAAATGATCAAACATGCCCTTTTGTTTAAATTTTCTTCCAAAAACCATTAACCAAGGTCGAACTTTGGTTTGGCGGCACAAATGTCTAAAATATCCCTAATAATTTCACTTTAGAATTTTGTTTTTGTTCTTTTGTATAGCCAAATAATTCAAATAATTTCACTTTGAAAAGACTCAGAGAAATAAACGGGAGACAAAACTGACATTTTCTCTCCCATTTGCCAATGTCGGGTCATCTAAATCTCGGTTCAACCATGATTGACGATTTTTTCAATGGAAATTTTAACAGAAGGGCATGTTTGATAATTTTTTCAAATTACAAGAACATATTTGATGTAAAAATAATAGAGGAACATGTTTGATAAAACGTCATAGTAAAAAGGTACATTGTACCTATAAGCCAAAGCAAAACTATTTGAATCGTTGGTGTCTAAAACCAACCACCCAAACTTTTGTATTTAGAGAAATTTTAGTGAAAGTGTGATGTGGAAATTTTCTTAGTATGTGATTATCTTTTGAGAAAAATAGTTGGCACTGCTTCCCGTCAAACCAGACTAACTTTATCAAATAAAATATGTACCACGAGAAACACTTCTCTAGCCCTAATTATTAGCAAACAAATATTATTATATAAGTACAGCATGCAGGGACCAGAAAAAATGCATTAAAAATACAAATAGCAAAATTATGTTATCGGACTAAATCTTTGTATTATATATAGAGTCGTACCAAAAGAGTCATAAACTCATAAGTCATTATCGAGTATGTCGATTAATATCTTCAAATGATTAATCATAATGATTCAGACCATGCTTTGAGTGGTAACCTAAACCTCCTTTCATAGATTCAGGTTCTTCGTGTCTTCATGCAACACACATCGTTTCATTTTGCTCCGCGTAAGTATAGCAGGGATGTTTATATTGTGACGAAATAAGCCCTTTTATCGTTGAATAGTCGGTTGGTCGACCAACTACTCTTTCTTAATTCTTATTTGTGATTGACCTGCAAAGGTCTTTTTTTATTAGGTCGTGTCTGTTGTATTCCCTTTTCGGGATATCTCTGGGAAAAAAACTGTGTTGTGATGTTCGCTCTGCTCTCCGTCTAACAATAACAATTGTTATATGCAAAAGGGTAAATTCCATGTTTGGTCACTGAATTTACTAAAACGTGTCATGTTTAGTTACTGGAAAAACTTAATATCAATAATGGAATTAAGTTTAGTAAAATATGTAATGTTTGGTCACTTTCCATTAGTCTCAATCCAACTCCGTTAATAAAGTCCATTACATGCTGACGTGCCAAACAGAATTGTCTAGTCACTGGATTTAGCCTGAGAATACTTAACCCGACCCGCCACATTATCACAACCCGCCACATCACCACAACCCGCAATATTTGGTAATATGTGTTTTGAAAAATCCTTAATTGTTGATGATTTGGTTCATTATGGATTTGGAAAACTCCATTGTTGGTTTGTTTGATTTGTTTATGGATTTAAGATAGGATACTCTTTAATTGCTATGTGTTTCAACCAACAATTGTGCTATCATACCAAATGTTATGCTAGATAAGTTCGTGATATGACATTTCGTACTTAAACTGTGATTTAACTGTCTGGCATGATTTTTTTTATCAGACACCTATACAGTATGGTTTCACAAAAACTGGTTTCGAAAAAAAAATCTAAAAATATTCAAGATGTAAAATATGGAGTTGTTAGAGCATCCACATTGGTATTGCATTTTCAATTGCAAATTGACACGGCATAGGTGTTTGCAATTGCAAAACCAATTGCATTGATGTGGTTACCAATTGCATATTTGCAATCTTGCAACAAATGCAATTCCATATGCAAGCGATTTGGTTTCATTTCTATTCTTGCGGTACCTAATACTATTAGACTTTTTTATAGCCAACAATTAAATCATCCATCCATCAAATAAGGATTTTGTCTATTAGTCCTAAATAATGAAAAAACTAGTCTGGAATCTTGAAACCCTTATTCGAATCCCTCAAATAGTACCATGAAGAAAAAAATTATCATTCGTAAAAAAACTAAAATTTCACCATAAATTGCAAGAAGAATTTTACAATGCTTTAAAGCATTGGTGTCTTAGTTTTTACTTTTATGGTACAACTTGAAATTGTACCTTTAATGTTATGGTACAACTTCATGTTGTACCTATACTGTTTTGTATAAATCTTTTTACGGTACAAATTAAAGTTGTATCTTTACATTATGGTACAACTTTAAATTGTACGACAACATAAAGATTCAAATTCCCTTACTTCAATTTATATCTTTAATGTTATAGTACAGCTTTAAATTGTATTTTAAAACACCAATATTTTAGAGTATAATAGAACTACTTGCAATATTCAAAACCATCATGTGATTGAAAATTGGTTGTCATGCCGGTGGCATGCCACCCGGTTGAATCTGGTTCAACCTGTGCCGGTCATGAAACCGGCATGACACTACCGGTATGACCGGTATGATCGACTTACGCATTCTAAGTAAAATGACATCATTTTAATGAATTTAATGAATACAAATAATAATTTATTATTCATTTTATGAATGTAATAGTTAAAAGTTGATGATATTTGTTGGATTGTAACTAAATTGTCCACAAATATGTTTTATATATGACTAAATACATTGAATATTAATTGTTTTCACTTTTTTTAAATCGGCATGAACCGACACAAACTGGTTATACCACCGGTCGTACCATTCCACTTGCCAAACCGGCACAACGATATAAACCGGTTTGACAACCTGTGTGATTTCCATTCTTTTATTACGGAAAACGAGAGGTAAGAAAAAGAAAAAAATATGTGCCGAATAAGATATAGCTCTACCTACCTCGCACAAAAGAACACTGCACATTGCATGATTTGCCACTTGCCATTATTTTTCAAACTTGGTAATTGGAATTAGCAATTTTTTTCTACTTTTTTCCTGCAATAATTGCCATTATGATATCTGCAAAAAGATTCGTGTCTGCCACTCTGCCTGCGAGACAAAAATATTATTTTGATTAAATTTTTTAATAAAATATTAAAAATCTTTCCAATTTCAGCATTAGGAAATTGAAAAAAGACTTTTGGTGATAACGTGGAGATGATAAGTTGATAACATCTATCACATTTTATGTTTGAATTTTGAGACTAACAATCAACAAATTCTTCGATGTAATTGTTTTGAATTCCGAGGCAAGTAATTTCTTCGATAGTTAGTTGTTTATTTATTACTGTTACTTCTTCCATAAAAAATAATATTATCGTTACTTCTAGGAAACTATACTTTCCTCTCCTCTCGCTTTCCTCCTTCCTAAACAGGTAGGGATGACAATTTGAACTTGCTTCATTGGGTATTATCCAACTTGATTTGAACTAGCGCGGGTATCCGCAATAGCGTGAAGTGGGCATGAGTTACTACTTCCGACCTGCCCCGCCCCATTCTTGACTAGTTCCATCTCAATTTTCTTCAACATATTTCTGTATTTTGCCTATTTCGATCATAGTTTCGCGCAATGAAACTTTAAATAGGTGTAAGACTTGACTTTTCAATTATTTAAACTCTATTACTCGTTCTATCATCACTATTTTTCGTTCATGAAATGCTTTTCTTTGTTCTATTTTCTTCAAATAATATGTGAGAATGAGTCGACCCGTCACGTCCCGTACCCACATGGGTATTATACAATCTCACTCACACTTGATCGGACGGATATGAGTATTGAGATACTCGTCTCGCACCCCTGTTTGCCATCTCTATAATCAGGGGTAAGATATCGCACGTGAAACACAACTTTTCGTGACGATATGATAAAAAAATAGGGCTAAATTACACGTTTGTTCACTCAAATTAAATTAATCTTTCACGTTTGCCACCCAAATTACTTTTCTTTCTTATTCGCCACTAACTTTTTGAATCGTTTCACCGTAGTCACCGACCGTCAGTCTCCGTCAGACTCCGTTAGTTTATTGATGACGTGACAAACAGAACTGCTGACTAGACCATTAAGTAAATGGTATTTTAATTTAAAAAAGGAAGAGGAGTGGGTCCCACCTTCCCCTTCCCCATCTTCGTCCTTTATCTTCCTCTTCCCTGGCGTTGACGCCGCCGCCGCTGCAATTAGTGCTACCGCCCCAGATACCTCAACTCCTCCTCCTTCCACTGCAATTCTATCCTTCTAAGTCCTCTCTTTCTCTCTCTCTCTCTCTCCGCCGCCGCTGCAACTAGGGAAAGGATCGATGGAGACCGCCTTCCTTTTCAAAAGGGAAAGGAACGACCTAGATTGTCGATCTAGACATGCATCCACACACAGACGCAACAATCCTTCATAATTCTGTCTCCTTCAAAAACCACAATCCTGGCGTTCTCACAAATCAATTAACTCCTGCTTTCCATCTCTCTCTCTCTCTTTTTCTCGTTCCGTCGCAGAAATGGATTGCCTCACGACTCTTAAATCTTCTCCCCAGCACCATTTCAGTCTTTCTCGCCTTTTCGCATATCCTTGTTCCGCAGATTACCCAAACCCATCTCTCGATTCACCTCCTTCCGCCCTCTCCCATCGCCAGCCCCATCCAAACCTCATTGCTCCTTCCTAAGCCGACCCTTCAAACCATGTCTTCTCCCCCTCCAATTCACCTCACAAGAATCAATCTCGTAGTGGAAGCAGCCGCTGCAACTAGGTAATTGATCAACGGAGATCACCTTCATTTTCACAGGGAAAGGATCGGCAGAGATTGTCGAGAGAGAGAACTTAGAAGGACGAAATTGAGGTGGGAGGAGGATATGTCTCTGGGGTGGGTGTTCTGGGGTTGGCAGGCATCAAATGAAAATGAAGGCGGCTCGGATGGGAAGGGAAGATAGAAAGGAATTAAACAAAACCAATGCTAGTTGCAGCAGCGGAAGGTTGACGTCGGGGAAGAGAAAGATAAAGGTTGAAGATGGGGAAGAGGAAGGTGGGCCAAGTACTTTGCCTTCTTTAATTTTTTTAATTTTTTAAAATTAACATATCATTAACTTAACGGTCTAGTCAGCGGTCTGTTTGTCACGTCATCAAAAAACTAACGAAGTTAACGAAGACTAACGGTCGGTGACTATGGTGAAACAATTCGTAAAGTTAGTGGCGAATAAGAAAGAAAAATTATTTGGGTGGCAAATGTGAAAGATTAATGTAATTTGAGTGACCAAACATGTAATTTAGAAAAAAATAGTGATGAACAGAAGATAATATTATCTTGGAAGAATAAAAAATGGAATTGGTCAGAATCAAGGAGCCCGCCAGGCCAGCTCGGCTTCTCTATTATTAAATATCATGCACTTACACATGTTTTTGTCGGTAAACAAAAAATGAAATATCTTCAAAAAAATGGGGTCTTCAAACAAATGGTTGTCAAAAAAAAAAAATTCAAACAAATGGGGTTTTCTGGAAATTTGCTTCGGGTTGTTTCAAGGGGCATGTGATGTTAATGCATACATCGAGCTGCATGCAGGCGGCGGGTTTTGGAAGGAATCCACCGGCCGGCCGGTCCGTCCAACAGCTTTCAGAAGAGGTTCGTCCGGTTGGGCAGGGTTGGGTCATGGGTAGGTTTGTATCATTACCGTATGGGCTACCAATAATGATTCGTTGGTGGGTGAATATTGGCCGCAGCGAACTTTCAGACGAGAAGGCAGCAGATAGAGTGGATAAGGATGCAAATGAGTTGAGTCGAGTTGAGTTTTACTTCAGTTTGAGCTCAATTCGTTTATTAACGTGTTGAGTCGAGTTGAGCTTGAGCTAGTTTGTTTACTAAAATATTAATTATTATTTGGTACTTCATTTTGTATATTATGGTACATATGTTTTATTTTGTTAGCTAATATATCATACTATACTTTATTGGTATCATATATAATTTAGTTAATAAATTTTAACTACTACAAATCATATTATTTCATATTATCGAAGCAATCTATGATACATAATTTCTTTTCAAAATAGTAAATAAGATATATTTGCTCACATACTCAACGTGTTAAACTTTATATATGGCGAGATATATAATTTAACAACCATATGAATTAAAATCATAAGATGTAGATTGATTCGTCCATAAGTTTGTAATCGAGTTGACTCTCTAGCCACATGTTGAGATATATCATGAGCTCTAAACGAGCCAGTTCACAAGTTTAGCTCAACAAGTCACCGAGTCGAGCTATCTCGCGAGCTTCACAAACTGACCAAAGCTTAGCTCATGTTCGGCTCGTTTATTAACGAACCGAGTTTCGAACTAGATTTTTTCGAGTCGAACGCCGAACCGCTCGACTCATTTACAACCCTAAGTGGGACCAATAATACATGTGTCATGTTACGTGAGGACTGAGGAGAGGTCCAAATTGTTATCACTAGTTTTTTTAATGATACAGTCGTCATCATTTCTAACAAAAATTATAGCATAAAATGTCGAGTCTGAAACAGCGACACAAATCCTCCATACAGACACATCACAAAAACATGGCCTAATACATGAACTGCGAGATCCGGCAAGAATTTTCTCTATATGCGTGCTCTCCAGTTCATAGAGCATTATGGATATAATGTTTGAGAGTGTTGAAAATCCCAAACCACCGGATCCATGTACACAGCTGCATACGAAATAGAAAAATCTACGTCAACAAAACCACTAATATGAATCTTGTTGGATTCATGAAGAATTAGAATGATTTACGTAACAACATTCCTAAAAATGTAACACAAAGAACCCCAAAACCCGGACGTACAGAAAGAAAAGATTCTGCACAAGGAGAGGCACGGCGCCATCTTAGGAGCCTAGCGTTGCTGCAAGTCCTTAACTACATGTGCTGTACACACCAGTCATCATGTTCAAAAACTTGAGCACCACAAAGAAATTCCCCATCGCGGGTTAAGGTAAAAACTAATAACCAAAGTGCTGCACCAGAAATTAGCAGCATCTTCAATCTTTATGTGTTTGCTTGTATGACAACAGTATGCGGACCGGTGCTTTTGCTTTCATAGTGAACACTGTTCCCTCCGGCCAAGCCAAATTTACCTCAACAAAGTAGAAGATGGCCCTTCAACATTGGCATTATGCATATGCATAAACGCATGAAAGAGTCCGGCAGCAATTGCATGATTCTGCAGGAGAGATTATAACCAAACTTGTCGAAATGGCCCAATTACCGTCTCAATGTTGTTGACTTCAGTAGCCATGTAAGGTGGGTTAGATGCAAAGAGCTACTGCCAACCATACTGTTGGTTGCGGTTTGAACCACCACGCCCAGCACCGGAACCCCCATAAGGACCAGGACCAGGACCACCACCTTGAGGAGGATAATTCGAGCCATATGGTGGGGGGCCTCGGGCTTGTGGAGGAGGATATGGCCCACTACCGTAACCACGATTCGGGTGACCTTGATGATACCGGCTGCCTGGCCCACCACCAGCAGGGCCACGAGGCTTACCATAATGGTGCCCTGATGCTGGAACTGGAGGCTGAGAACCATGCATGGGTTGATTCCTCATTTGTGCATTATGCCCAGATTGCTGAATCGGAGGAAGGCCGCGGCTAGGATGATGCTGTAGCTTCTGACGCTTTGCGTTCTCTTCGTGCTGCTGTCTTTGCTGCTGCCGCTTTTTCTTTGTCTGGAACTCGTGCGACGACTCGTATTTGGGCAAAGTCTTTGGATCACAAGGCAATGGGTCGGTCCAGAAATACTCGGCATCGAGCGCATCCTTGGCAGATATCCTCTGATATAAGTTTTGACAAACATTAAGCAATAACTCAATATAAATTTGATTAAAACAAACATTATCAGCCACACCAAAGAAGGAATATCAAGCTCAAGCCAATCGAAGTCAAGTTCACAATCTCAGGTAATACAAAGTTTGAGCACTCATTAAGGACTAAGGAGGTAAAAGAATGCAATAAACATACCTGCTCAGGATCAAGAGTTAGCATTTTTTCCAGCAACTCCACAGCATGTCGATCACCACAACTGCAACACAGAAACAGATGATAAGAGAGTCTTAACCATAATGCACGCAAAGTGAAGCTTAAAAAAACGTGAAGCACAATGCACAATATATAGGCAATACTAAGATAGGTGATGACGCTCACTCTCTGAAAAAATCCCCGAGTCGTCTCTTGATTGGCCTTGAAGGCTTGAAGTTGTTATACAAAGGAAGCTTAGAAACAGTAGGCCAGTTAACCTCATCGGGTGATCCGCAAAGCTCAAAAATCTTGCTTATTAGTTCAGGCTGCAACAATCAGATGACCAAGAAACAGGTAGATTGAACCCATTTAAATCAAAGAGCTGCCAACTGCTCACACAGGGGGAAAAAAAATTACATGGCCATCTCTCTTACGATCTTTGTCTAACTAACAGACACAAATTTGTTCAAGTGAAGAACTATTACCATACCTCAAAGCTCCAACACAAACATAAACTGATCCTCAAATACTAACAGGAGATTACCCGTGGACAAAACGAATCACATTGCCTCAATTATTTCCATATAAATATGAATAAATAATGTAGATGATTAGGATTTAGCAATCAACACCACAAATGCAGTTACCTCATTACTCCCAGGGAATAAGGGTTTCCCATGGAGAAGCTCGGCAAAGATACAACCAACAGACCATAGATCAACAGCTGGACCATACTTAGTTGCTCCAAGGAGCAACTCCGGAGGTCTGCAAATAACCGGTACATATTTCTTTGTTACAGTTTTCTCACATTTTCCCATCCTTAGACCAACAGAAAGATAGTGGTTGTCTTTTGGAAGTCATGTTGAGCTAACCGAAACAAACTCTTTAAGGAAGGAAAGATATACCTGTACCATAAGGTAATAACACGATTTGTAAGATTTGCATTATGATCACTCGAGAATGAGCGAGCAAGCCCAAAATCTGCAAGCTTTAGGTTGCCCTCATTGTCAATGAGAAGATTAGAACCTGCACAAAAGAACACAGTGATGCCCTGTTTCCCTTCGCTACATCAGCTGAAATGTACTGTTTGGTTTCTTTACCTTTGATATCACGATGAAGTACTTGATTTACATGGCAATAATGAAGCCCGGTTAAGAGCTGCCTCATGTAGCACTAAAAACGAAAAGTAAAAAAAAAAAAAAAAAAAAGAGAGAGAACAAAACAATAAGGGACGATGATGGGTCGATTTCAAACATCACCTAAATTTTTACATTCACTATGAAACAAATCCACGCAGTCGTCAAGTTCCTGAATACCTTAATTTGAGGAACTGAAAATCTCATTCCAGGACGATCTGCAAGGCCAGTTAAATCATGATCCATGTATTCAAATACCATGTAGATGCCACCTCTATACTTGTTACCATCTGTACCCATGCAAAACACAGTGGTCAGAAATCATACAGCATCTTGGAAGATACAGTTTTTATATTGCTTTAGATGTGAATGTCAAATAGACATTCAAACATAAGTGCAACTGACACTAGCTTAAAAAAACTATTTTAGGAGAGATCAGCCAAAAGACAAATGTTTTGACATAAAAGGAAGGAAACTTGCCAGGTCTTCCTTGGTCTTCCTTCTCAGGACCTGTAACGTAATAACAAGAACTTTAGATAGCTACACAAACAAATCAAAAATTCCAAGTAGGTGGTTAACGGTGTACTTTAGATAGCTACGGGGAAACTGGAGGCATCAAAAGCAATAAAACATCCAAAACCCCAACAAGATTGGCAGCATTACCTGGAGATGTCACTATCTCTTTCAACTTTATTACGTTATCATGTTGGAGCTTCTTTAGAATTTTGATTTCACGAATGGCAGTTATAGGAAACTTCAAAATAAGAACAAAAAAAGAGTTGCATCATTAGTTATACAGGGGTAGCAGATTAGTTTCATCTCATCACCATAACACTAGAGATTCAAATAAAGTTTATGGTCTAAAAAGCATTACCAAGAAAATGCCACTACACCTAGCAAGACATATAACTTACCCCTTCTCTCTCCTTGTCCATTCTTATCTTCTTCAGAGCAACTATTTCTCCTGTTGCTATCTCACGAGCCATGTAAACTTGACTGCAAGAAGAAGATAATGTTGCAGTGTCAATATATTATATGTGTGCACTAGAATCAAACAAGTTCAAGCTATCTCTTCACTTAACATAACATTAATGCATATTCCAAGAAAAGAAGAGTGATGAGCCATTCAAAATCCTTTCCTCCCAAACAGAGTAGTTATCTTGTCCCATATGCAAACCTAAAGATAGATGGTAATCTAGATTATAGAGTACTAAGCTCAGCTGATTTACTCAATAGAACATCACCAAAGAAAGTAGAAAAAAAACATGGAACATTTTAGCAAGACAATCCTGAACCATGCTAGAGAAGTCATTCATCAAAATATGTTGTCAAGGAAAGATCTCTACAAAACCACTGGAAAGGGTGAAGTTGTTCCCATCAGGACACAGCAAATTGTCGAAAAGGCAATGTTCATGACTGGATACAATCAGTCCCCTTTATCTTCTGACGAACATCTTCTTTGAAGAAACGAGATGAAAGAGAACATACCCATAGGTTCCCTCGCCAATTTGCTCCAACTTCTCAAAGTTATCAACAGTTCGGGATCCCCATGAAGAATACTCGGTCAGGTTGAGCTGACCAGGGGCTGCAATCGACATTACTCTTCAATCGCTACGAACCTAAAGAATTTATTCACTTATTCTTCTTCTTCTTCTTCTCCCTCCTGTTCAGCCAATAGATTGTAATTTCCAAAACCCTAAAGTAGGTAAAAAGGTTCACAAAAAGATTGCGGGAACTTTGGGGTTTGGCAGTAAGAAGAGAATATTCCAGAGATTACCTGTGACGAAGTCGCGAAGGAAGAGAAGACAGACAACGCAGCAGCTTGCTCGGTTGCTTCGTAATCGGAAGCAACAAAGGCGAAACGTAGCTAAAAGACACGATCAGGACTCCAGAGACCAGAGTCAGTGGCGAAGACGATTTCCGCAAGGAATTCAAGCCACGGGAGCAAGAATACCTTATTGAAGGGTAGCTGAGAGCTACGGGCTTTTTCACGAATTGAGAGATAGCCCACAGCCACAGCGGCGGCCGGCAGGAAGAGGGGAATGGACTGGCCGAGGCGGAGTGCAGAGCGACTGCCGGAACTGGCTTCCGGCTCTCGCGTCTTCCGTATTGTCACCCCCGCTTCGGGAAGGACTGCTCGCACTCGACGATTCACCGTCGAATTCAAGGATCGAATAGACAAATCGCCCGTCACGGACTCGCGGTGGTGGCGGGAGATACAGGTTTAGGGGATTCCGTATTTCCGTATCTTCAAAATATCACACAAATTAGTTCACGCACAAAAAAAACTTAATAAATCAATTTTTTATTTTGTAGGAAAAAAGATAATTAATTTAGAAAAGGCTCAAAAAAATTTCTCCTACAAAAATAAAAACAAGTGCAACGGAGAACTGATTGCTGAAACCGAACTCCTTATTCTTTGTGTATAATTTTCTCATACTTGTTTTATAATTTTCATTTTATTATTATCATTATTTATTGTTTTCCATATCTTTTTTCTCTATTTGAGAGTGTATCGTATTTACTATATGTTTTCTTGTATTTTTGGATACTCTCTCCGTTAATTGCATTCGGCATATGGCATTGTACTATTGTAGAGTTACTAACTCCTAACTCATATATTCTACTTCCCTAAAAAAAACTCATATATTCTACTGACAATCATTACGTTTTGATTTAGATCAAAATAAAAGTACATGTTGTTGCATTTGAGGTTAAAATGCGAGGTTTCTAGTTCTCAAACCAAAACAGATCTAAATTGATGATTGGATATATTGTCTATACTTGTCTATGTTTATAATTTTTTTTGTCTCCTTCAAAACTAAAGTGTGGTAAAACAAATATACTTTTACATTTTTTCCTCAACTTTTGACCTCACCCATCATGGTGATCCTTGTATAAATATTTGTTATCTTATTCCATATAAACCATATCCTGATTAGTACCGAACATAGCTCATCATCTATATCTCTCTTGATTAGGGATGGCAACAAAACCCGAACCCACGGGTACTCACCCGACCCAACCCGGTCAATGCGGGTAAAACCCGTGTTGAAGGGTTTTGGGCCGGGTTTGGGTTTAAACCCACTACACTATTCATCGGGTTGAGTTGGGTTTGGGTTTAGGTAAACCCGACCCATGGGTACCCGCCCACACCCATATAATTAATTTTTCCGGGTTATTTGCGATATATCTTTCTTAAATAACTAATCTTCTTTATGTTTGTGGAGACATGTCTAATTTATTCTTTCAAATTGTGTACAATGAAGTTGATATTAAGGAGTGGAGAGTGAAGAAGTTTAGTTGACAAGGAGGAAGGAGCTTTCAATTAATCATGTTGTTTATAGATGTTTATCTTTAATTTGAACAATTTGTATTGATAATTTCGGGTTTGCTTGTATGCTCTAGATTAGTGTTTTTTGTAAGGATAATTTTTATGAGAAAATTGATGTTAGACTTTTATTTTGAAAGAAATATTTTATTGTAAATTTTTACCACAAAAATCCACGGGTACCCATGAACCCGCGGATACCCAGCGGGTTGGGTTGGGTTCGAGTTTTCCAAACCCAGCAGGTTTTACCCCGGGTTTTTTTGACGGATAAACCCATGGGTTTGGGTTCGGGTTTGGCAAAACCCGCCCCAACCCGACCCATTGCCATCCCTACTCTCGAGTAACTCACAAGCTTGATCTTCTCTCAACCCGAAAACACACGTATAGTGTTTGGTTGACTGCGAGAAGAGAAGAGAGAGGGAAAAGAGGGTTTGGTTAGAGAGAGGAAGATTAGCTTTATAGAATTTTTATTTTCTAATTGTTTAATGAGAAAATTTAACTAATTACAGAATATGAACTCCGTTAAAACCCCACAAACTACCGCATACGAATATTTCCTAACCAAAACACTCAAACACTCCCAAAAACCCCTAAAATGCATTACTAAGTAATAAAACATAAATAAACTGACAAATTAGTCCAAATAACAAAATTACTCAAACTCATTTTTCTAACAGATCTTCCAATTCCCGCAATGTATTCTCGCTCTTCCTTTTATCTACCCCACCAGAATTAAGCTATTAGCTTTGAATTTCCTTAACGCTCGGATGAGGAAAACTAACATAGCATACATGTGAGATTTTGTGCAATCGCCTTAAAGTCAATCAATTGACTTCCAACACTACAAATTTACTCAAGTATGCATCCGACACACCAAGCTTATCATAAATTTTGGATGGAAAATGTAAGGAATGTACTAAGGGGTCGTTTGTTTGAGTCATTTGTACGAGTCATTTGGTATCAAATGATTCAATTGAGTCATTTGATGTCAAATAACACGTTTGCCAAAGAAAAAAATGCATGAGTAATTTCGTTCATACGAAAGTCTCAAATGACTCATGGTTTAGTCCAAATGTTCCAAATATGTCCTTACTTATTTTATGTAAACTCACTTCAATCCTTCTCTTTCGATTATTTGTTTTCTACGCCATTGCTTAGTCTTCTCTCGGATTTTTCCCTCCCAAATTACACAAGCAACACAGAGGGTCATCTACGCAGCGGCGTATCTTTTACGTCACAAAGTCACAAACACCATCATTTGTAATTAGCTTAAAATTCGAGAGTGATGGAGACGTTACATTTTATAAAGAAAATTAAAAATAGATTTATTATTTAAAATTAGAAAGTAGTATTATACATGACAAACACCCAAATAATATGTTTTGTTGATTTCAAAATAATTTTGTTTACGTGGTTGGTTTTATTAGAATAGAAAACAAGATAATGTAACATATTGATTAAAAGTAAGGGCAAAATGATGACTTTAAACAAATGACTCATTTACAAAATTTTAAACAATAATGCATCTTAGCTCATATTAATTAAACGTTCATGGATGATCCCCATTACATCAAAAGAAAGTCAGTGGCTAAGCCCCGAGTCAAAAATATCAAAACAATAATGCATTTGTTATGTCTACCTTCACAAATTTCTATATTTCCCAAAGGACTATATTTGGTCAAATGACTTATTTTGCAAATGACTCATGCAAACAATAAAAGTAGACCCATATAACGGTCACATCCACCTCTTCCCTCCACTTTTTACTCAGCACTGCATCTCAGTTTCACCTCTCTCCAAACTTCCCTACAATTCACCTCATTTGGTGTGAGAATGAAGAAAGCCGCAGGAGAAACTACAGGTGGCAGCTTGCCAGCTTCCATTGCGTTCATTGCAGCGTCAATATTGGCATTCTGGTTGTTGAAGAAAGCCAACAAGACACGATCAGCCCCTTTGCACCCCGGCCCACGCGGATTACCAGTAGTAGGGCACTTACCATTTCTAGGCACCCATCTCCTCCACAAGAGCTTCATAGACCTGGTTCGAGTTTACGGCCCCATCTACAAGCTCTGGCTGGGTCACAAAATCTATGTCGTGATTACCTCACCATCGCTGGCCAAACGAGCTTGCGATACGTAACATTCCCAGACCTGATTGGAGGAAGCTGCGGAAGGTCTCGCTCGAGAGATATTGAGCAGCTGCAGGCTCAATGCTTCCTACAAGCTGAGAAGGCTATTGAGGATGTGGACCAGAAGGACACAGGTAAGGTAAAGATTTGGACTTCTCAGCCAATTGGCATTTGTGATTGTGACCATATCCAACTCTCTTTTTAGCATGCCATGGGATAGCACCACACATGGAGACCTGATTTCAGCACTCGGACGGTTTGACCTGCAGAGGGTTGGGAGGAAATCCAAGGAGACATTGCAGAGTTTGGATCGAACTCTGAGCTCCACAATTGTGGAGAGGCAGAAGCCAAGGAAAGGTGGTGACGACAACAGCGTCGACAAAGAGGCACAAGACTTATTGCAACTTCTACTAGACCTCAACAACCATGGAGATCAGGCTGCTGATTCGTCAATTACAGACAACCAACTCAAAGGCCTTCTTATGGTAAAGTGTGTTTAGGCGATTTCATTCCTTTAATCTTCTTAAGTGCAACTGAACTTAGCTAAATATTCCATTCAAATTGAAGGACGTAACAGAAAAGATGACTAAGCGTATACCAATGAACAATGTCTCTGTAGCAGGATTCTATCATCGGTGGAACAGACACAGCATCGACCGCAATAGAGTGGACAATGACAGAGCAGAGCTGATGCAATATTCGAACGCAATGCGAAAAATATGCAGAGTTAGAAGAAGTAGTAAGAAGAAGCAATGTCGTGGAGGAGTTCCATCTCCCCAGATTACACTACCTAAATGCGGTTATTAAGGAGGCATTCTGGCTGCATCCAGCCATGCCTATGTTGGTGTCACGTCCTACCACGGACTGCAGAATAGGTAGATAAACCATTCCTAAGCGAGCCACCGTGTTCATCGTTGCTTAATTGCTTATGCAATGTACAGGGATCCACAGCTCTGGGAGGTACAGTCCATTGGAGTTCAGGCCAGAGATGCTCAATTACATTCTAGCATCACTGCTCCACTCATTGGAATGGAAGCTAGCTCATGGGTCGACAGAGGTGGATTTGACTGATAAATTCAGAATCGTCATCAAGTTATACAGAGCTAAACTATAGCTAGAACCCAAATGAAAACAATGTCTGAAGTTCTATGCTTTCTATTGTAAAATCATCACTGCATATAAATTATCCATCCAAGCTATCTTAGCCTGCAATGGCTTTCCCCAGAATCAATGCAAGTTCAATTACTTAGGGAAAGTAGTCAATCGATTCCAATTTAATTCAACAAATAACGAGGAACAGAGCTCTGGTCAATTCCATCAATGGAGTTTCCATGAAAAGGATCCAGATTTGCAGAGAGAAATGCAATGGCTGTTATGTATTGCATCAGAGAGATATTCACAATAGCATTTATATGGTGATTCCTCCCGTCAATTGAAGGGGAGGAAAACAGAGAAGGAAAAAAGGGGGAAAATGGCATGGAAAATCAAAACTGAAGAAGAATTTTTTGGATACCTACAGATCTAGGTTTTTGCCGCCGCCCGGGGGGAAAAAAAAGCTAGGCCTTCACAGCTCCCGGATCTCCTGTAGAATCCCATCTCGATCCCATCGTCATCATCATCTTAAACTCTTCGAAATCAATCGTCCCGTCGCCATCATTATCGACGCCGCTGATCATCTTTCGGCACTCGGCGATGGAGCAATCCTCGCCCAGGCTGCCCATGACCTTGTGCAGCTCCTCCGCGGTAATCGAGCCGTCGCCGTCGATGTCGTAGACGGAGAACGCGTCCCTCAGATTCACCATCGCCTCCTCGGAACCGACCCCCTGAGTATTCAGCTCCACGAACTCCTTGAAATCGATGAACCCATCGCCGTCGGCGTCGAACTCGGTGATCATTTTCTGGAGCTCCTCCTCGCTGGCGTTCTGGCCGAGGCTGGACATGATGGAGCCGAGCTCGGCGGCGGATATCTTGCCGTCACCGTTGACGTCGAACTTGCGGAAGACTTGCTCCAGCTCCTCGACCGAGCACCTCAGCATCGGCGGCGGCGGGGAGCGAGATCCGGCGAAGGAGGCCACCGCGGCGGGGGAGTCGTCGGAGGAGGCGGATTTCTTGGACTTCTTCCGCTGGAAAAGAGCGCGGAAACCCATGATCGGGAGAAGTTCGTTGGCAGCTGCGGCGGTGGATTGGGAAACGAAATCGGGAGGAGGGGAAATGGGAAAGGAATTGGATTCCGAATTTTCGCTGGTGGAGTAGTAATCGGAAGGATAACGGAAAATGATTGGGGATTTATTTTTCTCGGTAGAACGAATTTTCTGGTTGGTTTTCTGGGACAGAGGATTTTCTTTTTTTAAATATATATTTGGTTTGATTTTGGTGCCAGGTTTTCAGGAGGGAGAGAGAGAAGAGGCAACCGCCGATTGGACTGGAAATCGTTCCACAACCACAAGGCTAAATCAGCGAGAAGTACGAAAGTGTAATTTAAAAAATTAATCACGGAGATTAGCCTTTGTTAATCTCATGATTTGATCATTTTCTGCCAAAAGGAACTTTCCGGGATGAATGATTTGTCCGCATAACAAGGGAAGGGTTCCCACGTTGTTCTAATTAACATGCTAATCAATGCTCTAACTAGAAAAAACTAATATTTTAGGTCATACATGTCGATATTGCACTAGATATAATTCTTAGTTGAATGCACATCATTCAGCATATTATGAGGTTGAACAAATATAATATTTATTCGACTAAATTTTTTATTTAGATGATTCAAATACATGACTCTTTTTTTTTTTTTTTAGAACATGACTCTCATTGCGATAACAAGATTTTACAGGTATGTGCCAAAGAATCTATTATGAACATTTATTGTATATATATTATACTAGTATCATCTCTATTTATGAATCTCATCGCAAATGTTATATTATTTGTATTGGTGAAGCTAAATATGTGTATGTGATCGACATATGATTTTATAAAAGATAAATAGATTTTTGGTATGATTTTGATATTAATTATCAAGCTATTTTAATGACGGATAGATGCACATACATTTGTGGGTAATCTGATCTCATACATACATGAACAAACTAATAGAGCATTGCAATTTGGACCTACAATGCTACACCATTGTTGATCACCACCAATATAGTAAGATGTGAAAATTTCTAAACACATACCTTACTAGTCTCATTTCTTGACAATTTACTGGCTTCACAATTTTAACCTAGAATATTTCAAACCATCTTTTAGATCTTACACAATACTTTCAACTACCAAATCAAAGTATACGAGTGACCATATATGGGATATTGGGGATGGAGCAAACTGTTGGGATCCATTGGATCTTTGAAAATTTGAAATGATTTTTCATTCTATATGTAATGAATGATTTATTTAATTTCCTAATAACCGGAATTTTTTTTATTTATTTAATTTCTTAACTTAGATTATGAATTCCGAGTTGGAAGACATGTGTCAAGCACTATCTTATTGGTATCATTTTTTAACTGAATGTTAATTGCTCTACTACCATGCATATTTAATGCGAAATGTCTCCGGAAACTATACAAGAATGGCCAAATCGGTCAAACACGTTATCCTCTATCCTCCATGTAAGACCGATATTTATTTAATAAGTACTAGTCTTCATTACCCGCGCTCTGCGCTGGGATTTGAGGCCTACTGAAGATATATAATTGGATCATTTTGTGTTTCAAGAGATATATATCATGATATGACTGATTTAATGTTGGTTTAGCACTGATGGTTTACATTATCAGTTTAAAATCTTAAGGAAGCCACGAAGAAGAGAATTTTCACAATGGTATACAGTTGTTGGATTGTGCTGCAAAAAAATGAGCAGCATCAGGTTCTATCGTATGTATGATCAAATGAAGAAAAGACCAAATCACAACTTGTAAGATATCAGTCCTCTGAGAAATTTTAAAATCTTTTAGACTATTTACAAATTGTGGTTTAATATGTAAAGCAGAAATATAGTAGAGACAAAATCCATATACAATTGTTCACATCAAATAATACTAAATTTTGTATTGAAGAACTTCTGTTACAAAACCAAATCCAGACAAATCTGGAAAATCTCGTGGGGGATCTAACCCACTGGTAAATATTGTGCAACTAATTTGACCATTTAATAACCAAAACTATCTTCGAACACCTGCATATAAGATAACAGAAAGGAACAAAACTTCAATTGCTGCTCATTAGTATTCTCAGAGAAGAAAGGTAAGGATTGTCACAAACTAAATGAGATGACACTAATATATTCAAACACTCAAGTAACCACTGATTTGTAACTCTTTTGGATGGCCATACATTCAGAACACAGGTAATATCATACTGGATCAGTGGAACTATTCCAATCACAAAATGAAGTTCCCTAACCATCCATCCACAACCTAGCAAATTTATTTGTAAAGAAAGTAATACCAACAACTTTAAAAGGGAAAAATAACATGGACAGTAAAGCTAATAGAGAAAAATCCCCCACCCTCAATCCGTAGCTTACCATTTAAACATAAGAACGCATAATCTACAAATAGAATGAGAAGAAATAGAGCAGTTAGTATCACACCATTATCAGCAAATCCAATGACAAAAGCTTCGGAGGAATAGTGACAAATCACATGAAACCATCAAAGTAGCTTAGAAAATAATTCCGAGAAGGGTCACATCACCACCACCATCATACGTACAACCAACCAAACAAATATCAGATAACAAAAGGAAAGTACGAAATCGAAATCGGAACCAATTCGGAAAAGAAATCATCGGAGTATATACATGACAGTTGGAAGGCAAAAACACAGGGTAAAAGTCAGAAAAAGGCAACGTACCAAATGGTGTGCCTGAACTTTGGCGTCTGGAAAACTGGTGGCGATGTTGTAGGATTAGGAAAGATCAAACCAAACCCAAACATTTGCTTCCAACAAAGGCTACTGCAATAATTCGGCAGAGAGGATATATAAGATTCATATATGAGAATCGAAGATGCTCAAGAAAAAGCGACCACTACAAACCTCACCATTAAATATCTTCCTGGGGCTCCTCCCAATTTTTTGACTTTTACCATCACCATCGCAGCTTCAACAAACGCCGAAAATCAATTAGTCTTCAACGTCTGCATCGACGCCAAAGAAAGAGTCCCCACCGACTTGACCTCAGCGAGGAGAGGAGAGGAGAGGAGAGGAAGAGACCAAACCCATGATAGATAGAGCAACCACCCGAAGAATAAAATTTTCCCTTGAAACATGCAGATCCATCGACCAGTTTGCGCCTTCCTCTTGTAGATAATGCAGCGGTAACAAAAAATGGGTTCCCCATCTTGTCAATCTCCTGTAGGAGTTCGATTTTAACAGCCCAACTCACAACGCTTCAAACCGAATGCCATAGGCTGGGAAAAGCTTAATGAACCATAGCATTTTTGAATCTGTAAACACCCCTAGATGTCGTCGCTAAATCGCCCGCCCGAATTTCCTCTAAAAGAACCCGACAGGTCTAGAAGATGAACAAACTGCAAAAAGAGTGAAGAGGATAAATCAGGGAGAGGATAAATCACCTGAAATCAAAGACAGAACCGGCTTGCCTGGATCTTACCCGGATCCTTACCGGAACTCTCAAAACCGCCTCTTGATCGCTTTCAAATCCGCCAATCTCCTAAGAAGAGAGACCAGAAAAAGCAACATAGATAGGAGATGGAAAGAAAGAGAGAGCGAGAAGTAGATAAGATAGAGGAGTGAAAAGAGTTCTGAATTCTTGTCTTTAATTTACACAATCTGCACTCCCTCCCTTATCCTGATTTGACCCACTTTCTCTCTTGGCAACCGGGTTGAATTAGGTGGAATATGTGGTAGAAAAAGGGGCACAACAACCAACGGCGGGCTTCCCAACTTTGCCAACCCCAAGGTGAGAGAATTCGCCGAGCGATCAACGCGTGAGAGGGGACGTAAAGTAACCGTAACCAAAAAGGAAACTATGGTAAAAACGCAACTGACCCACCTAGTTTCATTCATTTCCAATGAGCCCTCACTAAATGGCCGCCCACACCCAGATCCCTTCCCAGTCGAAACAGTAATTATGAGTCACTAAGCATAGAAAAAGGTCTCTTGGGCTACACGGAATGGGGATGTTGGGGGATTTATTTTTTCAATGATATATGTTGGGGGAATGGCTCGGCTTCGTCTGCTCCATCAATCAACGCGGCCATAACGACTCGGTAGGAAGAGCGCCTACAATGTCTCACTCGCGAAAAACAGAACAAGTCATACAAATGGCAACGCGACGCGGGGAGCGGCATTTGTCCCGTGCGGAAAGACAGCGCGGATCACTAAGAGGAATGGAAGCGCGCCAACGCCGTCCGCGCATAAGTTGCGGAGACACCGCTCCAGTACCGCCAGTCGCCAAGAAGAGCGGGAGCGCGACAGCGCCATCCGCGTGCGAGGCTCAGAAACGACACTTGGCGACTGACAAGGCTACCCAACCCTATTCTTAGACCACATCATACCCTAAACCCCTGTTTTTCCCAACTGTCGTATCATCTCAAAAGCCCACCCACCGAGTGATAGCCTATAAATAGAGCATTTACCCCGATGAGTGAGAGAGAGGATTTCTCTCTCTCGTGAGAAACTCTAAATATCACCACTCTCCCCCTGGCTTTAAACCTTGTAAGCTTGTGATCAAGTAAAGGAAATAAGCGTAAGACTTCTTAGTTGTACTCGCACCCCACTTACTTATGTGTTTCACTCCTACTCTCGCTTAGACACAAACAATATATATTTAGTTTTTTAGTTTAGTTACTATTTAAGGGATTTGAATCGAAGACCTTTAGATAGAGACTTGTAGTATTATCACTAGAATAAGTATTCACAATCAAATGAAGAAGACAACTTGTCTCAACTGTCCCTTTTTCCGTTCTCTTTATAGTTTGCGGAGCTCTCTCCATATCCTAGTCAAGTACATCAACTTGTCTCAACTTGAATATCTGACTACTTTGATGGACAACCGACAATGTGGTGGTCAAGGTGTAGTGATCAATCCTACTTGTCATACTTGACTAGTAAAAATCTTCAGGAATCTGAATCTCTTAATATTGAAATTGGTAATAGATTAGATAATGTCAATACGAAATCCTTCCCACTTTGGATTCCACATTGTCATTTAAAGCAAACAATGCAAATGTGTTTTTTTTCCTGTGAACACCATTGTTTGCAAGTTCTCAAAAGCTAGGTATTACTTGTACAAGACATTAGAAAGAAGTACACGTAGATGTTTGTCTTGCAAGATCGAAAATTGCAAATGTGGTAAACAACACATCTTTCACTATATTGAAATGGAGAAGTATCATGGGGAACTTGACAGTAATGATCAAGTTAAGCTGTCTGTCAGGGGGCATGTCATCCCATTTCTTCGCAGGACCAATAATTTATCACACTCCATCAAGTCCGGAGATGTTGCGGCAATGGTTACCAAAAATACTTCTCAGTGTTGGGATGGTGACCACATGCCAAAATTCAAAGCCAAAAAAGTTTGTCTATCTTGATGTGATCTTTTACTCGACAATTTGTCAAAGTCTCCAACAAGAGGGCAAATTAGTATCCCGAAGTTTGGATAGGGGGCATGTCACCAACCAACAAATATGGATTGGGGTGCATGTCAGACAACTTACAAAATGTTCAACCTGCACATGGTTGGGTAAAGGTAAAAGCATGGCAAAGAATAGATTGACGGGGATGTCAAACAATATGCATATCGGTTCACACCTATGTATTTTGGTCTGGTATGACCTGAACCTTGCAGAAAATACATTAAGCAAAAAATGAACAATTTATTTAGTCAACCACACGAAAAATCGAACCAATAACACAAAAAAATCTATTTTTTTCAACATAAATTCCAACACACATGCATACTTTTGATACCATAAATCCAAGTAAATAACAAAAACACAAAGTCACGGCAACCCAACTTGTATCATAATGTTATATAACATTAACATAATGGCATATAGAGACGCGATCATCTCTACTCTATCGCAGAGTATGGTTTATGAATGAAAAAATGAACATGATTCTCAAAATTAGGGTTGGTACTTGGGTCTCATTGAGGGATTAAAAGAGTGGTCGAGCAAATTACTAACACGAATTGGGAAGTGGGTTAGATCTGTTTGGTCTGGTAAATCGTAATTTGGAACAAAACAAGGAATCGACATATTTTATAATACATTCCATGGATCAGACCAAAACATTCTTGATGGTCTACAATCTGCACCAAACTATAAAATCCAGTTTGGTCCATAATTGTTCAATCGATCTGGTCTATTTTCCTAGCCATACTCATGTATATGCCAATTTTTGTGGTGTTCATAAACTTATTTGTGATGAAAATTTAGTTCTCCACGTAATTATGCAGCAATTGAAAGAAAAATTGACCAAGTTTAGAGCATACATAAGAGCTTGAGAAGATACAAATTTTATTTAGCTTGTAAATTAAAGGGCTAATACCACTACTACACCCGAACTATCCGGAAAATGCCACTTGTGTCCTATTGTTTCCAATATTCCATCTGTGTCCTGAACTATTATTCCGTTAGTGTTGACCGGCATTGACCGTTAGTATTTAACAGAAAATCTAGTCAGCGTTGACGTGGCATCTGATGTAGAATTTTCATTATCAATTTTCATTTATTTTTCCATCTAAAATAATTAAAATAAGGAAAAAAAGTTTGTAATTAACATTTCAAAATAATCTCCATGATTCATTCCCTGCATTCCAATTCCTTCTTTTCACTTGTGGATTCCATTTCTATTCCCTGCAGCTACGAAGATACCAATCCATTTATATTCCCCGCAGCTACCACCGACCGGACCAGGAGCTGGGAGCTAGAACTCGAGCCCGAGCTCCATACCTGTCGAACAACAAGAGAAAAAAAATTGAAATCAATCCATGTTGCTTTCGAAGAGCCCCTTTAGATCGAAAGCCATTGACACAGACCAGGAGCTGGGAGATATGAATAACTGTGGTAAAGAAGTCCAGATCTAGTCAACATGGCCGACCGGAGACAGAAGCGGCGTCAGACCTCCAATTTAGTTAGCGATGAAACCCTAAAGCAGCTTCCATCGTCATCGTCTTCGCCGCCATCACACTCATCTCCTTCGTTGCAATTGGAGCCAAGCGGTGGCACAAAGCTGGAGATGAACTCGCTTGCAGAGGAAAGGTAGATCTGGAGTTGAAATCCCGATTTGTCAAATGTTTCAAACTAGGGAAGCTTGAGGAATCAGTGGCCTATGGTGAACGTGACGGTAGGAGAGCCGCCCGGAGGAGGATACAGAGATATGATGGCAGCAAGGTGAAGCGGCGACAACACTATGGGACCAGATCTGTTTTATTTTTCTTCGGATCCGTCGTAGCTTCTTTTGGCAGAGAGGGTCGAAGGTGGTCATCGTCGATGGGAGAAGCAAAAAGGGAGACACCAGGGAAGAAGGTTTGTGATGGGATTTGGGGTTTTCTTGGTTGAAGTAATGGGCAAGCTTAATTGATTTTCAGATCGAGAAAGATGGATGGGTTTGAGTAGGCCAGAAATCTTTGCAGGTGGAGAGGAAGCGAGGAAGGGAAGGAATAGGGGCGAAAGAGTGATGGACTTTTTTGATTCATCGGCGATTAGAGCTTTTGCTGGTGGCGTGTTTTCCTTTTCTTTGTAATTTTCTATCGGAGAGTGGAGACCGGTGAATCTGATGGCGTCGAGCTTGTCCTGTATAAAGTCCCTGAATGCTACCTTTACCCGGTGAATCTGAGAGGAACCGAAGGTCGCGGGGAGGGGAATCAAAGGTGGGGGGAGGGAAATCGAAGATTGGGGAGGGGAATCGAAGGTTGGGGAGGGAGAAGGTCAAGGGCGGCTGCCGATATGAAATCAATGGAGATTTTTTTTATTTGAATTTTGGGGTTTTAGAATATTATTTAGTAATATTCTTGAATTTAAAGGTTTTTCAATTTTTTATTTTCAAAGTTTTATAAAATATAAATTAAAAATGTGAGGTGTCAATGACTTGGCACTGCCACGTCAGCAAAAGTCAATGTTAAGTTGACCGCCGTTTGGTCAACTGTTATCTTTAACGGTCAACGAAATTGGCAGGATACAAATGACACAAAATATAATAGTTCAGGATATGAATGTAATATTGAAAAGAATAGGATACAAGTGGCATTTTCGTCATAGTTCGGGTGTTGTAGTGGTATTAGCCCTAAATTAAAACTTATGGTATACCGATATTTTCACATGGAATCATTCCACACCTTATTCGTACCAAATTTATCCTGTGAATGAATCCCTGCAATCTTCAATTTTTCTTCTCCTCAAAACTCAATAGAACCTTACTGATCATGTCTTCCAAGTTCAGATAAGCCTGCCCAATCTCATCTTCAGTTGCCTCCTCCGCCAATTTCTTCCAGTCCAAGGCTCTTTTTTCACCTCTTTCCCTTTCTCCCCATCCATCAACTCCCCAACAAGCCTCTCAATATCAGTCCTCGTAACAACACTATCAATCTCAAGTCCAACACCCCATTTGTTACAACTAAACCAACAATTAGTCTGTTGATCGGCAAAGAAAGGCTAGCAGATCATGGGCACGCCACTCGTCAAGCTCTCGAGCGTCGAATTCCATCCACAATGCGTCAAGAACCCTCCAACCGATGGGTGTTTAACCACTTTCTCCTGAGGGCACCAGCTCGCCAATAGCCCCCTCTCCTTGGTCTAGTCCAGAAACTCTTGGGGAAGAATCGTGGAATTTCCCCTAATTAGGTCAGGCCTAACGACCCACAAGAAACTCTTGTTACTACTCGTTAGTCCCCAAGCGAACTCGACCAATTGGTGAGATGTCATTACCGTGGTGCTTCCAAAATTGGCATAGACAACCAAGTCGGGTACTTTCTGATCGAGCCATTCGAGGCAACCGTTTTTTTCTCTCCATAGGTTCAATTGAAGATACTCCAAGCCGATTTCTTGGCCTTTCAAGAGGTGGAGAGGGCCAAATGTGTATATTGGAGGGAAGGTTGGTTAGAGAGACCGGAGGACTTCTTGGTCTAGTTTATCAAATGTGTTGAAAATCAGTGCCAATGCATTTCGAGCTCGTTCAGTTTGTTCTAGGACGAAATGGAACATGATGATGTTTGGATCTGTTGTGGCGACAAAACTTGGGAGATACTTCAAAGGAATGCCTTCCATGCCAGGGATCCAGTCAACTTGAGTTTCCATGTACCCATTTGTTAAGTAACTTGCATCTGTCAATATATAGTTACATAGGTGTGGTTAAATTCTTGCCCAATGATACAGTAAGTTAGTAATTATTAAAAACCAAAATAGGTAGAAAAAAGATTGGTTAAATACTTAAATTCCTGCTGTACATTGAACCGTCGCCCACCATTACTTTTTGACAAGTTTTAGACCAAAATCCTTGAATCAAATGAATCTTCAAATGAATTGGAGATGAATTTCAATTTCATTCAATTAAAGACTTTGCTCCCACTATGGATTAACAGTTTATAAATACTACTCTTGACACATGTAAGATGAAAATCCTCAAATCGAAATGAATTACTAGTATTCTGTGGATTCTCAAGAATTCATCAATAACTCGAGTTATTAAAAAAAATTCATATACCTAGCACAAACTAACATGTATAATTACCTTTGAGCGGCGCAATGCCCTTTTGGAGGAGCTGGCGAAAATGTAAACAAGCCACGAACCCACAAGCTCTCGCTGCCCAAAACAACACATTAGGAATCCCCGGCTCCTTAGAAGCATCAAGCATAAACGTCATGATGGCGTCAGAAACCACACAGCTAACCGGCGGCGGAGGCGCCACTCCGCCATTGTTAGAAGTACAAAGTTTGAGGACCTTTTTGTAATTTCCCATGTATATTCCTTGTGACGTATGGGATTAGGGTTGGGGTGTTTTCGGCTATATATATGTAGAGGAGCAGGGCTGCCGAGAGGTTGTTGTAAGCTGTAAAGCTGAACTTCTGATAATAAGAGTTTGATCGCCTTGTGTCGTGGACTAGTCTCAACGTTCTAACGTTGGGGAAACCACGTAAATACGGTGTTATGTGTT
Source organism: Linum trigynum (assembly GCA_964030455.1). Classification (NCBI taxonomy): domain Eukaryota; kingdom Viridiplantae; phylum Streptophyta; class Magnoliopsida; order Malpighiales; family Linaceae; genus Linum; species Linum trigynum. The sequence continues at coordinate 12,591,152 of OZ034816.1, forward strand.
TTCATATTTTCTCGGTTTGATCGTATTTGACATGGTATCAGAGCCTCTCTGAATTTCTTGTGCTTCGTTAGCGGATTTCAACTCAAGGGTTTGTTCTAGTTTGTTGTTGGGGTATTTGGAGCTTCTCTCGTGGTGTTTGAGCTTGCTGCCATTCTCGGTTTGAGCAGCATTGTTTTCCTTTTTGTTGGTGGTGCAGGGGTCCTCCTGTACGTGATTCCTTCTGTGAGTATTCTTGATTCAGCATTAGCCCTTTTCGTGTGTGGTTTTGTTCCTCCTTGGGTTCTGGTTTCTTGGTGTTTCGGCTTGGTTTATTATCATGGACAGTGCAAAATTGGATGCGGTTTCAGTTCGTCTCAATGGGAAGAACTTTCCCCTTTGGGAACTTCGTTTTCGAGTTTTTGTTCAAGGGCGGCGCCTGATGCCCATATTGGATGGGACACTTCCCGAACCCGGCAATGATGCCTCGGCTAAGGCTCGCTCTGACTGGGCTATTGAGAATGCTCAGGTTATGCACTGGATTCTCTCGGCAGTTGAACCATCTGTTGCGCTTAGTTTTCGCGCTTTCCCTACTGCTCATGTTATGTGGAGGCATCTGCATGATATTCATTCTCAGAGTGACGCTTCGAGGAAGTTTAAGCTTGAGCTCGAGATCGCTGCTCTCCAACAGGGAGATCTCGATGTGCGGTCTTATTATCAGGCTGCTCTCAATCTTTGGAATGAATAAGACATGTTGACCGCTTCCTTAATTCCTGCTACGGCATCATCAGAGGTTCTGAAGGATCGAGCAAGTTCTCGTCTCATGCACTTCATGATGAAGCTCAATCTGGCAATCGAAGGGGTCTGATCCTCTTTACTCCATCGGAATGTTGATCGTATTGAGGATGTTCTTGGGGAGCTTGTTCGTGAAGAAACTCGTCTACGCAGCCAGGCCAAACTTGACGTGCACTCGTCTGATTCCGGTGCTGCTTTTGCGGTTCAGTCCGGGCGTCCTCAGTCTGGTCGTACTCCATCCGGTGAGATCATTTGCTATCATTGTAAGGAACCTGGTCATGTTCAGGTTCGATGTCCAAAGAAGATTTCATGTAAGTATTGCAAGGCCTCGGGCCATGTCATTGGTGACTGTCCCGTGCTAGCTCATCAGGGTCGTTCTCGCGGTGGAGGCCCGAATTTTTCTTCCTCGGGTGGTGGGACCAGTGGGGCTGCTCGTTCTACTCCTGCCCGCTCAGCTCCCGGCAGTGTCTAGGCTACTGCTCTCGCTCCGGCGGTCTCGACCCCTGCTGCGTCGAGCTCGGGGGTTTCTCAGGAGGACATTCGTCGTTTGATTCGAGAAGCACTCCATGACATGGCCTCCCCGGATCTTAATGCAACTTTTGCTACGAGTACTGCTCCATCCTCTTCCTCCTGGCACCTTGATTCTGCTGCTGTCAATCATATGACTAGTACTCCGTCTTCGTTTACTACTATTCGTCCGAGCTCTGGTATTACTTTGCAAGTGGCTAATGGGTCTAATATTTTGGTTGATGGGATTGGTCATGTGCGGACTGATCGGTTGTCTCTTCCCCATACAGTTTATGTGCCGAAGTTACTTCCTAGTCTTGTATCGGTAGGACAGTTGGCGGATGAGGGTTGCCGAGTTATCTTTGATGATCGTGGTTGTCTTGTGCAGGACAAGGGGATGGGCAGGGAGATCGGGAGAGGGAGTAAGCGTGGTCGGGGGGTCTATATGCTCGATAGTTTCTCTCGCCAGCAGCTGGATCGTGGTGGTGGTACCTTGTCGTCAGCCGTGATTCCATGCAAGTGAATGTGTTCATTGTGTGCAAGCAAAAATTTCTCAACGCTCTTTCAGTGATAGTTCCACGGTGTACTCTGCACCCTTTGACTTAGTTCACAATGATTTGTGGGGTCCTTCCCCGGTCACTTCTCGACTTGGCTTCAGGTATTTCGCTCTCTTCGTGGACCACGTTACTCGGTATACGTGGGTTTACTTCCTTCACCAAAAATCTGAGTTAATTGATGTAGCTCGTGAGTTTACCTAGATGGTATCAACGTAGTTTGGGAAAGTCATTAAAATCCTTCGCTCGGACCCAGGTGGAGAATTTGTTTCACACCCCTTGCAGGACATGTTTCGTCAGCAGGGTATTCTTCCTCAGCAGTCGTGTCCCGGTGTCTCCCAGCAGAATGAGTTGGTAGAGCGGAAACACCGGCATGTCCTTGAGCTCACTCGCGCCTTGCTATTTCACTCCTGTGTTCCTCCTAGCTTCTGGGTTGAGGCCATACATACAGTTGTCTACCTAATTAATCATCAGAGCACTCCGGTTCTCGATAAGTGCAGTCCGTATCAACTCTTGTTCTCCCGTCTTCCGGATTATTCATGGCTTCGGGGTTTTAGCTGCATTTGCTATGTACTTCTTCCTCGTCGTGAGCGGCATAAACTATCACCAAAGGCAGTCAAATGTGTGTTTGTCGGGTACAGTGACAAATACAAGGGTTATGCTTGTTATGATGTTGTGAATCGTCGCCTGCGAATTTCCTGTCACGTGGTTTTTTTGGAGCATACTCTGTACTATGCCACTTCCTCGCCACCGGATCGGGCTCAATGGGACTTTCTCGTATCCCTTCTTGATTTTCCGTTCACGTCTTCACCTCCTGATCCCGATTCTGATGACTCCTCCTCGCCATCTTCGTCGGTTGGGCCATCTGGCTATCTCACGACCCCGGACTCCTCCTCAGATGATGGGCCTTCGGATGGCCCAGATGATGCTCCTCCTCTTCGATGATCGAATCAGGCTACCAAGGGGCAAGCGCCTGCTCGCCATTCGGACTTTGTAGCTTATTCAGCTGCTTCCTCAGTGTTCGTTCCAGCTACATATAAACAGGCCCATGGTATTACGGAATGGGACCACGCTATGGCAGTTGAGACACAAGCGTTGGAGGCTCAACACACGTGGGATCTAGTTCCTCGCCCACCAGGAGTCACTATCATTGAGACTAAGGGGGTTTATGCACTGAAATGTCATCTAGATGGTTTGATAGAGCGCCAAAAGGCCTGTGTGATGGCTCAAGGCTTTCGACAACGATATGGTGTGGATTATGAGGAGACGTTTGCCCCGGTGGCTAAAATGCAAACGATTCGTAGTCTTATTGTTGTTGCCTCCATGAAGGGTTGGCCCTTGCTTCAGTTGGATGTCAAGAACGCCTTCTTGCATGGCGATCTCAAGGAAACCGTATACATGGAGCGTCCTCCAGGTTATGCTCGCGGTGATAAGTCGATGGTTTTTCTTCTACGGCGTTCTTTGTATGGGCTCAAGCAAGCTCCGCGTGCCTGGTTTGAGAAGTTTCAGGGTACCATTATGTCTGTTGGGTTTATATAGAGTGACAGTGATCCTTCTCTTTTTCTTTATCATTCGGATCGTGAACTCACAGTTTTGCTTATATATGTGGATGATATGGTGATTAGCGGTGATGATGAGGATGGGATTCGATAGCTTACTTCCATCTTGCGTACAACGTTTAATCTCAAGGAGCTAGGCTCCTTATCCTATTTTCTGGGTCTGGAATTTGATCGTACGCCTGCTGGGATTCAGGTTAGTCAACGTAAATATATTGTTGACTTGCTCGAAGAGGAGCAGATGGATGAGTGTGACCCGTGCGGGACGCCTATGGAACAAAATTTGAAGCTGACTCAATCCTCTGATGAGTTACTTCCCAATGGCACCACCTATCGTAGTATAGTAGGTAGTCTTATCTATCTCACCCATACACGCCCGGACATCGCCTATGCCGTTCAAGTGGTCAGTCAATATATGTCAGCTCTTCGTACTCGTCACTAGGTCGCTGTGCAGAGGATTCTCCGATATCTTAAAGGTACTCAGATAGTGGGCTTGTTCTTTTCTACTAGCGGGGATCCTGTTCTTACTGCCTTTGCGGATGCTGATTATGCTGGTTGCTTAGACACTCGTCGATCCACGTCAGGCTGGTGCGTACAATTTGGAAAATCCTTTGTTTCTTGGCGATGTAAGAAACAAGATCGGGTGGCCAAATCATCCACGGAGGCGGAATATCGGAGTATGAGTGAAGTCACATCTGAACTCGTTTGGCTGCGGCGCCTGTTTGCTGAGTTTGGGGTGATTTGTCGCGTCCCTATTCGATTGTATGCCGATAACACCAGTGCTATCCGGATTGCTACCAATCTGGTGCTTCATGATCGTACTAAACACATTGAGGTTCACGTGCACTATATTCGATAGTTGATGGTTGATGGTGTTATTGAACTGGAATTTACATTACTTCTCAAGATCAGACTGCGGATTTACTCACTAAAGCTGTCGCCTCAGCTCGTCATTGGTTTCTTGCTCACAAATTTATGTTGCACCAACACCATCAATTTGAGGGAGGGTGTTAGAAGTACAAAGTTTGAGGACCTTTTTGTAATTTCCCATGTATATTCCTTGTGACGTATGGGATTAGGGTTGGGGTGTTTTCGGCTATATATATGTAGAGGAGCAGGGCTGCCGAGAGGTTGTTGTAAGCTGTAAAGCTGAACTTCTGATAATAAGAGTTTGATAGCCTTGTGCCGTGGACTAGTCTCAACGTTCTAACGTTGGGGAAACCACGTAAATACGGTGTTATGTGTTTTCATATTTTCTCGGTTTGATCGTATTTGACAACCATCACCATCACCATCACCGGCCGACGCGGTGTCGTTTAGCTTGGAAAGCAGTCAGGCAATTTTTCGTGGTAGAATCGCACAGGCCCGGGACGTCCTGGGTGCGTCGGCGTCGGACGACGGGAGCCCATCGAGGATGGTTTCGAAGCGGAAGCGACCGGAGAGGCCGTCGAAGGCGGGTGAGCCTCGGGAGCGGAGGCGGCGGTGGTTGAACTTGGTGTTAACCAAGGTGATGTGGAAGCCTCTGTGGTGGACAGTGGCGGAGCTAGAAAATTTGCCAAGAGGGTGTCCTTTTCATATCATATAAAAGTTAACTTTAAACAAAATAATATGTCAACAATATAATACTAGAAATTCATACAATTACATAATAACAATTTTATATACACCGCTCACAGCGAACCACGATAAGATTTCATATTTTAAAAGCATTCTAGAATACATTATTTGTTCAAACTAACACAAAAATTTTGTTCATTATATGCCACGAACGCGTAGTTCAACAATTTATCGTTCATCCAGATTTGAAGATGGTGTTTTAAATATTTCATGGATGAAAATGATTGCTCCACACTTACCATGGCAACCGGAAGAATGAGTGTTAACTTGAGAAAAAATTAAACAAATAGAAAAAATGTGTGCTTCTTTGCTTCCATAATCCTTTTAAACTCATTACTTCCTTGTAACTCTTTAAACCTGTCATCAAATATTAGAGATCAGAATTCAACTTATGACAAAAATATTTATTTTAAGGACACATCATTTGATCGACAAATGAATAATGATGTTCAGGTAGTTGGTCGGAGAAGAAAAGAAAAAAGTTATCAGCAATTAGTGTGCTCTCTTGTAGCTGAGTTGCTAAATGGATAATACAGTTTCTCTGCTTCATTATATATCTTCGGTGATGAAGGGAGCGGATCAGGTCAGTAACTCTTATGGTGAGTAACCATCAGTAACTTGTCCACATCCGCATGACATCAGCATCCCCTCTCTCCTGGAAAGTCTTTTATCTTTTCTGCTTTAATCTTTAACGGACGATTTCTCTCTCGTTTTAAGTCAAAATTTAAATTTTTTTGCACAGATAAATCAGATCAAATGTGTTTTTTAAAAATGATATCCAATTTGATATATTTTTAGTACAAAAAAATTGAATAATTTTTTACCAGTCATTACCATATGGTATGCTCATATTTAATACCATATGGTAAGAAAGCGTATCATGATGGTATGAATATACCAATATGGTAAGAAGGTTGAATACATGATAGTAGGAGTATACTAACTGTCATTTACGACTTTCATCATTGTTTACCACAAGTTACCACCCACATACCATAGTGGTAAAGTATGGTAATTTTTTGTCCAGTATTTTTTTCACCCAAAAATTTGTAGATCCAATAGATCATGATGAACTCGGTCCTTCTGAGCAAACGTTTTCAAAAAAGCCTTAAAAACGAAGAAGTTACCATATGGTATGTAGTTGGTAAAAAAAAGTTTCTCGAAATATATTGAAAATTGATCTCATTTTGTAGAACACAACGAACTCGTTCTATGTGTGCAAAAAAATTGAAATTCGAGTTAAAACGAAGAAGATAAGAGTTGATTATGAAAACTAGGGAAAATAAAATGTCTTTAATTGACAACCCTTAGATCTGGATTTTCTGAGCCCACTTAGATCTAAAGGTCCAGATTTAGTTACTCATGGGTTAGTAACCATTGGTTACTCACCCTATCCTAAGCCCTGAGAATGAATTGTCATATGAGAATGTGTTGGCATGACCATAATCAAACAACATCAAGGACAAGGAGGGTGGTGAGAATAATTAATTCCAATTTCCAAGAACTCTCTCCATGCCTTATATCCGCTGATTTTTCCCCAATCCGAGGGGGGTGTAAGCACCCCCTCCCTTGTGAATAGCTCCGCCACTGGTGGTGGAGGATTTTGGCGAGCTTGAGCATCGGGTTGATGTGGCCTTGTGTCGGGAAAGGTATGCAAACTGAATTTTACAATGTTATAAAGTATTGGTGCTATAGGTTTTTGCCTTTATAATATAATTTGAAGTTGTATTTTAATGTTATGGTACAATTTCAAATTGTACCTATGCTCTTTTGTACAAATTCTTTTATGGTACAACTTTAAGTTATAAAGTTGTACCGTAACATAAAAATACAAATTTCTTTATGGTACAACCTAAATTTATATATTTAACGTTATGGTACAACTTTAAATTATACATTAAAGCACCAATACTTTATAGTATAGTAGAAGTGCTCTCTTTTGAGGGCTGCCCATTTCACTCTTGTCAAACCGTTAACACGTCGTAAGGAGGTTTGTAGCTAGCTATCTGCCTTTGTTCGCGCTTGATGTGGAAGCAAAGCAAAGCACCAACAGGCTTTTATAGATGACTCTATGATGATCATCAATGCCTAATTTATGGGGAAAAATTTCAGTATACACTAGTAATTAAAAAAAATTCCAAAATATGTTCGTTATTAAAAAACTCCCCAAAATACACATGTTTGACATTCACCGCCTTTGTCTAAGGAAGTGAATGCAATCACCGCCGAGAACAAAGGTGGTGAACACTATCACCGCGTTTAACAAAAATGGTGAAACTTCACCGTGTTTGTCTACAGCGGTGAAGAAATCACCGCCTTTGAGTAAAGCGGGAAATGTGTTCACCGCGCTAGGTTACAGCGGGGAAAGTGTTCAGCGCGCTAGGTTACGGCGGGGATAATTTTCCACGTTTCCCAGCCCTAGTAGGTGAAAATTAGGTCACAACCACCTAAAGTTCACCGCCTTATGGCAACGTGGTGATCACCTTCACCGCTTTCAACAAAGGCGGTGAATGCTCCCTGATTTTCATATAAATACCCCTCCCACGAGCGGTTAGAAAAGCACTCTCCCCCTCTGTCAAATTTAAGCAAAAATCCCAGCAACATACATACAGAAGCAATTTTTTGCTATGATTTAATTCTCTATTGTTTATATAATGATATTTTAGTAGTTATATGTATGTAACGAATTACTGTTCGTAGCAAATATGTTATGTTAGTTATAAATTTATGTTGCTGTTAGTTAGTTGCGTTTATTTACGAGATAGAGTAATATTATTTTCGTAGTCGTAAAATATGGTTTTGGTTAATTTATTGGACTTAAGCTAATAGTTACTTATTGTAAATTGAAGATATGGGTAAATTAAAGAAGTTTCAGCTTATTATTCAGTGGGATTGATTATGAAGACGGTGAATTCACTATGTTGAAAATTGGAACGTATGGGTTTCGGGGTGCCATCGCTCTGCCAATGCCGTAAGCAGATCGTTGTCGATTTCAATCCGCATGAAATGCCTCAACATACCCAACCCAGTCCTCTCTACATACGGCGACAATCGATCATGCCAAGCGGGCAAGTTAGTGGTCCCTCTATGAATGACGAGAATAAGTGATTCCTACAAAAAAAAACATCAATTTGTTAGTCAATGGAAAGAAAAATAAAACCTTATAAAATAATAAAATAAAATAAATTGTTTATAAGGTACAGACTACAGAGTGCTTACTAGATTGTTGTGTCAAATTGCACGGGAGCGATGTGCTTCTTGCTTGGATAAATACTTCATATCTCTTGGCCCATAATGGATATACAATCGAGAATCGTATATCTCGACACCCATCTATAAAACAAAAGTAATGAAATAAGATTGTTTTGATTAAAATAAATCACAAAATAAAAACCAAGAACCTACTCGAAGAGCCTCTTCTTCCATTTTTTTGTGGAAGTCGGACAGAGGTTAGACGGGTTTTTAGAGAGACAGGCTTTAGGGTATAACTCTAGTAATTTTTTCTGATGTGTAAGATTGGACTTAGCCGCAACCACAGAGCATACTTAGAATGAAACTAGAGTGGAGGAATGGAGGGAAAAAGAATTGTAGTGTGGTGGTGTGATTTGGAATAGGGAGAAGGGTTCTATTTATAGGGGAAGAGGACTGTTGAAAACTTATGCAGAGCCATCACTGCGTTTGTTTAATGCAATGAAGGCCCTACCTTTTTCGAACACGGTGAAAAGCGTGGATAGCTGACGTGAGAGACTGTGAGGCGTCAGATCTGGGAGGAAAACCATAATCCGAGCCTCACTGCATCCGATGACAGCGGTGAATCATCCGCGCGACGCGGATCGCTGACATGGACAACAAAGAGTTCACCGCCTTTCTTTGGAGCGATGAATGCCCCGCGCTCGTCCACGTCAGCGATTCACGTCGCATTCACCGTAGCTGTCCGATGCGTGGAACCAATCACTGCTTTTAATTAAAACGGTCACTCGCCGCGTTTAACTAAAACGGTGAACCTTTCACCGTTTTACCCCTAATTTATATCATGATTTTATCGTGATGGTGTGTCATGATGACTTTTCGAGAGTTCATTTATCTCTATCTTGTTTCAAAATTCTTGTAAGAACTTATCGATTTCACCCGAAAACTAATTAAAATTGTCTTGTTTTACCCCTCTAAAATAAACCCCTCATTCCCTAATCTATCTCTAACACCTTCCACACACTAATCGAGACGCAAAAACTCATCTCTTACGTATCTAATCAGGAACACTAAACGAACATACATCGAATTAGGACTTAGAGATATGGGTGCGCCCATTCATTTTTGTTTGGGATCCACAAAACCAAACCATGCACGGCTGCGGAAAAGCTCCTGGGGTCATTTGGATGAGGAATTGTAACGGATCAATTTGACATAATTGTTTCGTTTTGAGACAATTGTACCAAATTGTCTCGTTTGTCAGCAAAAAATTTGGATGGATCAATCTGCCTGAGGTATTTTGAATTGATCCGTTTTGAGTCAATTTCAATTACCTGTGGTAGGGGTAGGTAATTCGAATTGACTCGTTTTAATTGCCTCATTCATAAAACGAGACAATTGATCCAATTGACTCATTTCTAGATTGATCCATCCAAACGACCCGAGTAATGATGAGTTTGTGGGTGAATATGAGTTTGACAAACCAGTGGATCCTGAAATTTCCAAGTTCCATCTCTCTATTAGAAAAGGGTCTTAGCATTCCAAGACTAGAAACAGGGAGGAGCTTTGCTCTAGGCTACGGGAAGTTTGGCCCAATGTTAGCTTCTTCTTGTCCATATTTGTTTGCAACTCTGTCTAGGTCCAAAATTAGCCCATTCTGTTCGAAGAATAGTCCATTAGTTGGGCTACCCATCTAGGTCCAACATCCTTGTCTCTAATTCAGTAATTGTTGGTGTAGCATAGTGCCATCGTCATGGCGAGGCGTTTGTCATTGTTGTTGCGGTGAAGGTACTGGCAATACACATTCAAAAGATTGATGTAGCTTGATCCTGATGTTATGTTGGTCATGGAGAAAAGAAAACCCCAAGTTTTGAGTACTTATTTGCTTGAGTTTTAAGTTTTAACTATAAAATCGTCTTGAAATCATCATGACGTATACATTCGATACTATCTTGATTTTCATAAATTTATTGGATAAATTATGAGAATGAGTGGATTGTTTTATAGTCCTATTAATGACATTATTAAATGTTTGAGAATTGAACATGCGGCACTAAATGAGAATTTTATCTATTGTATAGTATAATTACATAATAAAATGAGAATTTTATCCAATTTAAATTTATGTATGTACAACACATATATACGGCAGGAAATGTTGAGAAATTTTACAATGCTATATAGTATTGGTGCTATAGGTTTTTGCCTTGATGGTACAACTTAAAATTGTACATTTATGTTATGGTACAACTTTAGATTGTACCTATACTTTTTGTACACATTCTTTTATGGTACAACTTGAACTTGTACATTTATGTGATGGTACAACTTCAAGTTGTAAAGTTGTACCATAACATAATGGTACAAATTGTTTTATGGTACAACCTAAACTTATACATTTAATGTTATGGTACAACTTTGAGTTGTACATTAAAGCACCAATACTATATAGCATAGTAGAAGTGCTCGGAAATGTTACCTAGCTAGTCCTATAAGCCTACAACAAATTGACAATCAGGAGTTGAGGAAGCAGTCATAAAGTTTGAAAACTATCGTTTTGATAAATTTTTATGGGCAATGGTGACCAACGAGATTCAGACGGAGAGGTATATAAGAGTTTTTGATAGTCGTAAGCAATGGTGATCAACGAGATTTAGAGTGAAAGGTGAAAAAGAGTTTTTTTATAGTCGGAAGTTGGTAGAGTCGAAAGTTGTATGTTTGCTATGGACTTGTAGAGGCAGTCAGTTCCATTTCTAACATAAAGAGAGTAACTGTTGGGCCTAGTATGTGAAGGCCTAAGGCCCATGGTTACAAAAGCGCACAAAGGCTAGTTCAAACTAAGGCGGTTTAAGCCCTAGCTTATCGTGGTAACCGCCCGACACTGACGCGCGTCTGACGTCAGTGAACCGCCCGACAAAAGGACTGAGTCCCTGCCAGACAGAGGGGATCAGACATTCGTACTGACACACCATTTAATGTCCTCTGAGTCGTCCCAGACCGCCCGACACGGCATTAAATGTCTCAGTACGTGGACATTCTAGTATAAATAGCCCTAAAGGGGCAGCATTTATGGTAACTCCGATCAACCGAATTCTCTCTCTTATTTACACTTCGTCACTTCTCTCTCTAACTTTAGCATCGGAGGAGGTCCCAGGTTACCCCTGAGGACCTTTCTTGTAGGATCCCGGAGGTCGCCTCTCATCTATCGAAGCCGCCAGGGGTCGTGGAGTCTCACAACCGCCTGGTACGATCCAGGCATAAACATTTTGGCGTCCACCGTGGGGCCTCACGACTTCATTGCCAAGAAAGATGGGAGATGATTTCGAGACCCCTCTCAAAGGGATGACAGAAATAATACTCTCTGAGGCTTATCGCCGAGAGTGGAAGACGAGAGTGAGCTCGAAGAAGTCGTCAAAAGCCAGGGTATGCAAATAGCAAACATGCAGGACAGTCTCTCCCAGATCCTTCAATTCTTGAGGACGCGAGAAGAGACCGCAGAAGGATCTAAGGGAAAAACACGCGAGGACAAGCAAAAGGCAGTCCAGGTCCTCGACAGCCCTGCTCGGACAGAAGGCGGAGGACCGGACGCGGAGGAAACAGACCTCGGGTTTTTGGAGGAGCACTTGCGATCAACTTACGGGAAGCACAAGAGTCTCAACGTCCTCCAAAACCCACTGTTGACGGAACTGTTTAAGACTCCGGTTCCACCCAATTTCTCCTCACTGGGACTTCCAACTTACAGCGGGACATCAGATCCCGCGGACCACGTTTGCGCTTTCATGCTGAAAATGCAACTCATCAATGCGTCCGACTCGGACCTATGTAAGGCATTTCCGGTAACCTTCAGCGGTCAATGCCGCACCTGGTATACCTCACTCCCAGAAGGCATCATCGAGAATTTTGAGCAATTCGCGATGTTGTTCTCGAAAAAGTTTGCGTCTCAAAGGCGCCGCAAGCTCACCGTCTCAGCCCTCATTGACTGCCGACAGAAGAAGGAAGAATCCCTCGCTGAGTTCTACGACCGCTGGAACGCGATCGCGTGCGAAATAGACGGCATCTCCTCGGTCGTAGCCGCTGGCAACCTCAGGATATCAACGACCAGCATTGAACTCAAGAGAACTTTGATAAAGAAGGAGGCGGCCCTGACCTCTTGGTCCGAACTGGACCAGTTGGTAAGGCGGGCAATCTTGCTCGAAGAGGCACTGGCCACAGATGACCGCTCCCAGTCGGGCCGCCAGCAAGGAGATCACCAAGAGCGTGGAGACACACGACGGGGAAGACGCTCCCCAGATCGAAGGCCATATCGCAATCGGTACTCCGACCGTGAAGGAAAGAAGGAAGTACTCTCTACAGACCGCGAGAGAGGAAGGGATAGGCGACGAGGATGAAGGAAGCAAGAGATCTCCTCGGGACAAGAACCCCAGGAGGGGAAGAAATGGTGCGACTGGCACCAAATCACGACTCACGACACCACGGAGTGTCGCGAGTTTAAGGCTAGCCTCCGAGACCTAGCCCCAGGCGATTTGAGAAGTCGTCTGGAGACAAGACGCTCTCATCGCGGGAACTCACAAGAGGCGCGGGAAGATTCTCACAGCCCCGACCTAGAAAAAGCAAGAAGGACGAGGAAGGAACGATCGAGGTCACCTGCCAGGAACAAGATCGGGTTGCCCCAGAGGCAATCTCCCACCTACCGGCCCCAACGCAACGACGACGACGGAGTGGAGGTCATCACCATCGCGGGGGGTCGGAAACGACCAAGGTCTGAAGGAGACCGCATAGCCCAATGCCTCAATGTTCAGGCGAAAACAACCACGGACGTCACCTTCCTACCCTCCGAGCTGGCTAAAGAGGAAAACTCAGAAGACCCACTGGTCATATCTTTCAGGACCGCAAAGTTCAAAGTCACTCGCGCCCTCGTCGACAACGGGAGCTCTGCCGACATCCTTTTCTATTCAGCACTCAAAGGAATGAAGAAGAGTATTCAGGACCTAAATCCATCAAACACCAACCTGGTGGGATTCTCAGGAACAAAGGTCCGCGTCCTGGGCTCAATCATTCTTAAGGTCACCATCGGAGAAGGAGGAATCACCAAGACAAAGCCGGTAGAATTCCACGTGGCAGACTGCCCCTCCGCGTACAATGCCATTCTAGGACGCGGCTTTTTAGCCTCATTCGAGGCGGTCGCCTCGACTTGTCATCAAATGCTGAAGTTCCCCAGTGGAGGACAAATGGGACGAGTCCGAGGAAACGTCAAAGAAGCCAAAGAATGCTACCAGGCGACAGTCGAGAACCTGGATGTCGACCTCGTAGATTCAAGAGGCGACGTCCCATGCCCTGAAGCCGTCGAAGGGGACGTCGCAGTCGCCCTAGACGAGGGGCGTCCAGAGAGGACGGTCCGCATCTCGTCTCACCTGGCGGTTGAAGAGGCACACAAGCTGCTTGCACTCCTCCGAGAGTTTGAAGATCTCTTCGCGTGGGGGCCAGAGGATATGTTGGGCGTGCCCCGACACATATCCGAGCATCACCTATCAGTCAAACAGAAAATGCGACCCATCCAACAAAGGAGAAGGCACCTATCGGTGGAGAAACAAATGGCCCTTGAAGAGGAAATACGGCGGCTGCTCAAGGCCGGCTTCATCAGAGAGGTGAAGTATCCTACATGGCTCTCAAATCCCGTCTTCGTGAGGAAGGCAGGAGGTGCTTGGAGGATGTGCATCGATTTCACGAGCCTCAACGCGGCCTGTCCCAAAGACTCGTACCCCTTGCCCCGCATCGACCAACTGATCGACGGGACCGCTAATCACGAGGCACACAGTTTCTTAGACATGTTTTCAGGATATCATCAAATCCGAATGGCTGAAAGCGACCAAGAGTACACAGCCTTCATGACACCCATGGGCAACTTCTGCTACGTGGTCATGCCATTCGGGTTGAAAAACGCTGGTGCGACCTATCAGCGCATGGTAGATGCGGTTTTCAAGAACCAAATGGGGAGGAACGTTGAAGCATATGTCGACGGTGTGTTAGTCAAGAGCAGGAAGGCAGGAGATCACTTGGCCGACTTACGAGAAACGTTCGAGACACTAAGGCGAAGGAACCTGAGGCTCAATCCTCTCAAATGCGTCTTCGGTGCTGAGGCGAGAAAGTTCCTCGGGTTTATGATCACCAAAAGGGGAATAGAGGCCAACCCAAAGCAAATCGAAGTCATACGCAGCCTGAAGCCGCCAAAGACCATCAAGGAAATCCAAGCGTTCAACGGAAAAATGGCAGCACTCGGGCGATTCATCCCACGGTCAGCCGACAAGTGCTCCCCTTTTTTCCAAATGCTGAAGAAGACGACATCAAAGCTACAATGGAACGACGAGTGTGACAAAGCCTTCGCTTTGCTGACAAACCAACTTAGCTCCCCGCCAGTCTTGAGCGCCCCCGTCAGAGGAGAGCGGCTCTATCTGTACTTAGCGGTCTCCGAGCAGGCAGTCAGCTCAGCACTCGTAAGGAGGGCACAAGATGGCTCTGACCAACCCGTCTACTACGTGAGCAAAGCGCTCCTCCCGGCCGAGACCCGCTACCTCCCAGTGGAGAAAGCCGTCATAGCAGTAACCTCAGCAGCCAGAAAATTAAGGCCGTACTTCCAAGAGCACCCTATCACGGTCCTATCTCACCTCCCACAGAAGAGCATCATGAGGGGCATGGACGCCTCAGGACGGCTAACCAAGTGGGCCATAGAGCTCAGTGAGTACGACATCGAATACGCCCCCGACCTGCCATCAAGGGCCAAGTACTCGCTGACTTTATCGCAGAAGGATTTTCCCTCGAGACTTCCCCGTCTGAAGACAGACCGCAAGTATGGCGTCTATTCATTGATGGGGCGGCCGGAAAAATCGCCTCAGGAGCAGGAATAGTGATTGAGTCGCCAGAAGGAGTAGTCCATGAAATTTCGCTAAGGTTCAAGGACATCAAGACCATTAATGCCGCCGAATATGAGGCACTCATCAACGGACTAAGGATACTCTCCAACATGGGTGCGTCAGACGTCCACATATTTTCCGACTCCCCCTTGGTGGTCAAACAGGTCCATGAAGCCTTCGAAATCAAGGATGAGAAGCTGGCGGTCTTGGCCAATCGAGTTCGAAGTGCGTTAGGACAGCTGAACACATGGAAACTTGATCATGTCCGGCGGGGTGGCAATCAACATGCCGATCCCCTCTCCAAGATCGCAACCTCCATGGAATTCGAAGGAGACCGACATGTCACCGTCTCAAAGGAGAGCGATCTGCTTGAGGAAGTCATGAGCATCGAGGAAACCGCCGACTGGAGAGCCCCTCTGATTCAATATCTTGAGCATGACATCGCCCCTCAGCACCCCGTGGAAAGGAAGGCACTCAAACGAAGGGCGGCTCGGTACTCACTCGTGAATGGCCAGTTGTGCAAAAGGTCGTTCTCCGAAGCCTACTTGAAATGCCTAAACAAAGAGGAGGCACGATGGACCCTAAAGGCGATTCACCAAGGAACTTGCGCCACCCACGCGGGTCCTAGATCGCTCAAAAGAACGGTCCTCCTGCAAGGCTACTATTGGCCGACAATCAAGAAAGACGCCTCAGAGGTTGTCCTCGACTGCCACCGGTGCCAAGTGCATGCTTCCAAGCATCACCTTCCCAGTTCAGAGCTGCAAAGCGTGGTCGGACCGTGGCCATTCGCCAAATGGGGAATTGATCTCCTTGGCCCCTTTCCCACGGCCCCTCTGGGTAAGAAGTATCTGATAGTGGCAGTAGATTACTTCACTAAGTGGATCGAGGCAGAGCCGCTGGAAACCATCACTAGCACCAGGGTACAGAAGTTTGTGTTCAACAATATCATGATTCGCTTCGGCATCCCACAGTCAATTGTCACCGATCACGGCACGCAATTTGACTGTCGGCCATTCGAAAACTTCTGCGCAAGAAACCGCATTGTGCTCACCATGGCATCTGTGGCATACCCATAGACAAATGGTCAAGCTGAGGCGTCCAACAAGCTCATTTTACAGGGACTAAAGAAGCGTCTCGGAGACGCTAAAGGGGCATGGACGACTGAGCTTCCTCACGTCCTCTGGGCGCACCGCACCACCTACAAGGCGGCCACTGGCGAAACTCCCTTCGCACTCACTTATGGTTCCGAAGCGGACGCTCCAGAAGAACTGAACTTACCCTCCCTCCGGGTTCAAGCATACAGCCCTGAAAGCAATCACAGAGGGTTACTAGATTAGCTGGACATGGTGGAGTCAAGACGAGACACGACCTTGGAACGCATCATCAGCGAGAAGACTAAGGTGGCCGCCTCTTACAACAAGAAGGTTAAACCGCGTCCCCTGGAAGAAGGAGACAAGGTCCTCAAGCGTGACTTCCAACGCAAGGACGAGCATGACCAACTCGGAGCCGCATGGGAAGGACCATTCCTCATTGGCGAAAAAACAGGTCCTAGCACCTTTCGACTCGCCACCATGGAAGGCCATCCCATATCCAAAACATGGAATGGCATGCATCTAAGGAGGTATCACTCGGCAGCGGTCTGAGAGATTGTTTGGTAGCTCAAGTGCTATTTTGATGGGCCTGGGTACACACCCGCCCTTGTAACAGTGTATTGTTGGCTAGCACAGCAACCCCTTTTGCTCATGTAATACACTGAAGAATTTTCGGCTAAGTTTTTCATCTTTTGCAAACACGGTCGCATATCCCGTGCCCGACCTACGCTGATGATCCCAGAGTCGCGTTACAAGCTAACCTTGACATTAACCGCATAAGTTAGCAAGACACAACGCACAACCTAGAAATTGAGACACGAGTCTAAACACATAACCAACGCAGGGCGGCGGTCATCAGAACCCACCCTGATAATAAAACATAATTATCCAAAAGACGCCTTCCGCAAGGATAGAACCTTGAAAAGCATCAAACGTGCATTGTCTTAACTTCAAACACAGAAAATTACAACGAAACACCTAAACCGCTCAAGGATCGCGGGGACCATCATCACCTCCAGCATCAGCGGCCGGGGAACCTTCTTCCTCATTCTCAGAATTCACGTCCGCATCCGTCCACGCACCAACTGCATCCCAGATCTCGTCGGTACTCCAAACCGCCTCCGGTTGGTCCATACGAAACCAATGACGGATGGCAGCGACCGCATTGCCGACAATGGTTTTGTACTTTTCATTATCAATGGCTTGAAACTCGGCAGACTCTAAGTATGCTGGACCGGCTTCAGCGCGAACGGTCTCAAGCTCCGCCTGATGGTTTGCCTGCAAGGCCGCCTTCTCCAGCTTCAAAGCCTCTACCTCTTTACGAAGGGACTCCTGCTCTTCCAGCAACAACTTCTCCATCTCACTTGACTTCTTTCCACGCTCCTGCAGCTGATCCCTCTCTTCCTGAGCTTTCCGAACCGCCTCCCTTCCTAAACTGAGCTCCTTGTCTTTCCGAGCCAACCGCTCCTCATATTCCCGCTCCACTAGTGGACGAATCTCCCCCATCAATGCTTCTCTCCCCTCACTCGAACTCTTCTTTAGCTTGGCAATCTCTACGGCCTGGTCATCAACGGTTTTTGATAGACGGTCGTTGTTCATCAGAATCTGAGAGAATCCAATCTGGGCCTGAAACGCGGAAAACTGAGAGATGAACAAGCAATTCTCAACAATCATTAAAATGTATCACCATAGACGTACCGCAAAGAAGAACTGAGTGGCGGTTCCGGCAAGGCGTTTACTGTTACCACTCGAAGAAGCTGTATACTCGGGTGGCATAACAAGCTGATCGCAGATCGTGTGAAATGCGAGTTCAGCAGCCTCACCATCAGTGGCCGCCTGAGGAGGAAGATCAACCTGAGTTACCTTCACCGAAGGAGACACACCCTTGCCGCGATTTTCCCCAGCCTTCGAACGTGGCAAATTGGTCCTCGACCGCTTGGCCAAATTGACGGGAACGCTAGGTTCCATCGGCCTCTTACCAGCACCACGGGTGACCGCACCAGGGGAAGAGGGCGTCCCTTGGCGTTGAGGTGGAATGACAGACTTCGCCGCTCCAGCAGCGGTCGTCGAGGGACTCGCTCCCCGAGGGTCGCTCACCTTCACAGCAACTTTCTTCTTCTTGGGACGAACCGCATCCGCCAATGCTCTCAGCCCTGGAAGAAAAAAGAATAAGTAAACTCATATTAGAAAATGGGAACAGCACAAGCAAAGGACACATGTTACTGACCATAAAAATCGCGAACATGCTCGTACGCACTCCCTGAAACGCTGGGAAACACACGCAGGTGAAATCCTTCAATGAGGCGGTCCACGTGATCCCTAACCGCCGAAGAATACTGGGTCGAGGAACACCAAGACTCCTTGGATCCAACCGCATTCCCGGTGGGAGGGGCGGTCCCTCCAGAGTACCATTGCCCCATTGGACGAGCAAACAGATACTCCTTGTACCAAGGCGAGTCAAGCTTGGGCGATCCCGATACCAAACCAATGGTACTATCCCGCCTTCCGATGGACCAACAGTTAGTCGAATCCCGGATCTTATACAGTAGCCGAAACGCATCAAAGGAGGGTGTCTCCTTCAGGCGGCTACACGCATACCGATACATAACGGAATGAAAAATGATGGAAGGCGAGAGGCGTCCAAGCGTACATCCTAACCAGGTCAGCGTCTGTGTCAGGATGGGATCCAAAGGAAACCGCAGACCTAGCTTCACGTGCTCCACAAAGATAGGGATCCAACCCTCCGGACACGACCCAGATCGGCATTCCTTGGAGGGGGCCGCATTGTCCCACTCAGGGGGAAGATTCAAAGCATTCAGTTGATGGAGGACCTGTGCGGGTCTCAAAGCCGCCACATACTTGGGACCGTATTCCAAAACCTCCCGAGGCACTGGTTGACCGCCCCACATACCTTCATGACGGTAGATTGTGTAGGTGGCATCCTCAATCGCTAACCGCGACACCTCCTCCCCCTATGAGTCAATTACTTCCAACGACGAAGAAGTACTAGGAACCGCCTCAGACCTCTCTCCATCACTACTAACTGTCTCCTCTTCACCCGAGGAACCGCTATCTAAATCTATCGCCCCAAACTCTCCTAAATTATCCCCAACCGCAGACGAAGTTGGCACAACCCCAACTGGTACAGGGCGCGTGTTAGCAAAAAAGTTATCTAAACCCAAGGATCCCCCAAAAACACACTCGTCTAATTCGGAACCGCTCCCGAAGTACAAGTCCAGACCAGATAGGTCAAACACGCATTCGGGAACGCTTCGAGCGGAAGGAGAATGAATCGTACCTTGCGCGATGGGAGTCGCACCACCAGTAGACGCAACCACTTTCTTCCCAAGAGCGGCAGAAGAGGGCGGCGCCGCGGGCCGCAAAGGCTCCTCTCCAAGAGTGAGCGACGAAGGGGGCACAGTTCCCGAAGTGGCGGCCGAAGGGAGAGTGACCGTCGCGGTAAGCTCGCCGTCAAGAGCGCCAGCGACGGTGGCTCCCTGATTCGCTTCGCCGATCGAAGCATCTTGCCCCTCCACAAACATCTGCAGCAACAAGCACGAAAACGACGGAGCCCAACGCGCGACAAAGGGGCACCATTCGATAATGTACAAAGAGCAAAAGAAAAGAAGAAGAGAACACCCCTTAAAACGTGCAAGGGCGGCGCTTACCACGGGAAGAGTCGGCTCTTTATAGTGCACCTCGCCGGAAAATCCAAGCTCCGAATCGTGACGCAGAGGAAGAAGAAAGAAGAGGACAAGAATTTCTTGCAAACGGAAAGGAAAATGGCAGGTAAAAGCGAACTCAAGGCCACTTATAGTAAAGTCCGAATCCCAAAGTACCAGAGGTGACGTTCGGACTGCCTCTGACAACACACCCTCCCCGAGGCGGGCCACGTGGCAACACAGAAACAAGGGGCAAGGCGTCTCGTACCAAGACCGTCCCATAGCCATTCCTCACAACACACCATGCCCGAGGCAGGCCACGTGGCAGCACAAGAACAAGGGGCAAGGTGACTCGCGACATGACCGCCCCATAGTTGTTTCTAGCGAAAGCTCATCGCGACAAGGGGCAAGTAAGTAACCATGGACCGCATGAGCATTAACCGCATCATAGATTGCAAAGGAATAGCCGCGACAACCCAACGCTTCTCACGACTAAGGGGCAAATGTTGGGCCTAGTATTAACATACGTGGGCCTAAGGCCCATGGTTACAAAAGCCCACAAAGGCTAGTTCAAACTAAGGCGGTTTAAGCCCTAGCTTATCGTGGTAACCGCCCGACACTGACGCGCGTCTGACGTCAGTGAACCGCCCGACAAAAGGACTGAGTCCTTGCCAGACAGAGGGGATCAGACATTCGTACTGACACACCATTTAATGTCCTCTGAGGCATCCCAGACCGCCCGACACGGCATTAAATGTCTCAGTACGTGGACATTCTAGTATAAATAGCCCTAAAGGGGCAGCATTTATGGTAACTCCGATCAACCGAATTCTCTCTCTTATTTACACTTCGTCACTTCTCTCTCTAACTTTAGCATCGGAGGAGGTCCCAGGTTACCCCTGAGGACCTTTCTTGTAAGATCCCGGAGGTCGCCTCTCATCTATCGAAGCCGCCAGGGGTCGTGGAGTCTCACAACCGCCTGGTACGATCCAGGCATAAACATTAACCCCATGTATATCGAGTAACATGATCAACAAACAATGCAAAGTATTTATAGCCATGTCGGATAGTCACTTAGCTCAAACCCCAAAGATCAGTGTGAATGAGGTGAAATGGTTGGCTCGACGGAAAAAAAAGATATGAGTGGTTTTACCTTCTACAGAGCTAGAGCATGATAAATCCTACGGGCAAGTAACTTGAACATTATTTCCCAATGATCGTTTCTTTAACATGTGTACAAGTCGACTAGAATTTAAATGCCCCAAACAACATGTCACAACTCAAATGAATTATTGGAGCAAAATCCACTTTTTGAGAGTCCAAATGCCGAACAACATCTAGGCTCTAGCATCCTAGGTTATTGGAGATGGTGTTAGAAGCGGGTGCTCAATATTGAGAACACGCAGGTTGGGCTTAGTGGAGGCGATGGGCGATGGCGATTGTGAGGGACAATCTCCCTATTCACGACATTGTCACGATGGATTGATTAGTGATTACTTGGAGTTAGCAGTTAGCACAATGTCATAATGATGGCACTGGCACGATGGATTTCGAAGAATTTTAGACGACGATGGAATTCTGGAGGATGCCGGAGATGCGAATGCCTAGTTTTCTCTTGTTATGGTGATTGTGCCGGCGGCAGAAGCAGAGGCGGAGGCGGAGGCAGTAAAGGAACTTGTTGCTACTCGCTACTCGGTTCTCTCTAGATCAGTACGTATCATAATTCTTCTTCGGTTTTGTTTCGAACAAGTTCCATGCCCTTTATCTTGGTCATTTATTTTGTTCTGCCCTAGTCGGTGTGTTGTGTGAATAGGAAAGGCCTTTGTCTTTGTCATATCTTTTGTTCTGCCATTGTGAGTGTTGTGTGAATGGGAATTTGCCTGTGAGTTATTTCAACCTAAATAAATTTCCTTCCTTTGCTTGGCTTTCATTCGGTTCTACAAGTTTGCTTGGAAAAAGAGAGTAAGACATAGATCAGTGGCTCAGTTAAACATTTGATGAACATAAGTGTAAATCCATCAGTTCCATCTGCTTGCCTCCGTTCAAATGAGTGGAGCAATGAATCCAGATTATGGGTTTCTGGCTTTCAGCATATTTTATGGCAAGGGAAACCCTGCATCTATCCTCATCCCTGCTTCCCGAGTCGTTAAACTTGCTGGGATTGCCATAAGGAAGTTTCGAGCCCAGGATTCCGGAGGATTGCCACACAGCTTTGGGTCCTGTGGATTCTCCATTAGCACTGATAAGTGATAACGACTGAGCTAGTTTGGGAATGGTCAGTCCCTCGAGATCGTAAGACTTGCTAGGGCTAATGCGGCTATAGCGTAGGCTGTGCTAGATGCAAGCGAACTGCCTCCTTACTCACAACATTATGAAGTAGTTTAATTTTTGCAGGCAGAACTACACAGCCTTGCTGTTTATTTGTACTACACTACAACTTCCGTTAGCTCCTGCTAGAGACTCACAGAAGGCAAACATAACTTGCCAATTTTATTAGGATGGTTCTAGTTATCTTATCAGGTAGAATAGGATGTGAATAGCCCCACAGAAAATTTTCGCTTAGTTCTGGTATAACCCTAGATAGGCGAACCTACGTGTGGAGGCAAGAATTAATGGCTTCTCTAACTTGACGACCGATTCCAAATACAACCGTCAAATCCATGGTGTTCTGTGAGCTAGTCTCCATTCAAATGAATGGAGCAGCGATGCAATGAGGTATTTCAACATCTTCTCCGCCATAGGTAGCCCTGCACAAAGCCTTCTCCATGTCCCAGAGCTGTGAGTCCCTATGGATTGCATAAGCAATTTCATCACTGTGGATCCCCTAGAAGTGGTGTATCCACCAAGTTTGCAGTCCTTGGAGGGGCGACGTAGCATCAGCAAAGGAAATGCTGGATTCATGTGGATGTCTCCTTAACAACTGCATCTAGGTAGTGTAAATTGGGAAGGTGGAGCTCTTCCACAGCATGGCTTCATCCCACTACCTCCTAGCTCTTTGCATATATTTTCCATTGTATTGCGGTTGTTGTTGTGTCAGTTATGCTCTAGCAAGGCCATGCTTAGAAGTTAGAATTAAATAGCTCTATGAATCTTGAACGTTTTTGGTAATTCCTTCAACGTGAACTTTTTATATATGCCCGGACTCATGAAATCGTTGTGCCAATTCTACTCACCATGGGCCAATCTTTGTTTAATGATCGTCAGTTATGGTTGCATTGGCAAGCATCCAGACCCAATTGTCATTTAGTTGATATTAAAAACAAAAGATTTACCCTGAAGAACCTTTCATCTTCTTCTCCATCAATTATTCCTCTCGAGAGCATACTCATGACAGTGCTGGATGTGGTCATAAACACCAATTGGCCAAAGTGCAACGGTTTTCCTCTTTTTCGGTAAACCTACTTAACAGCCTTCTCCTTAATACGTTGGAGTCGAGCCTTGTGTTGCTCAACAGTCCGTGTACAAAGACCTTTCACAGTTTCTAGCAGTCAGGGCCGTAGTAGGTAAAACCTATATCATTAGCACCATAAGGAAGAACTCTTGGAAGCAATCGAGGGATCCCAACCTGCAAATGTTATGTCCTGGTCACAAACTTGTTTAGCTAGTGATGGTGAGCCAACCATGACATACATCTTATTTACGTGCTCGACCTTGTAGATTGGGCCATAGGCTTCAGCCAGCTCTGTGAAGCCTTTGTGAAGATGGGTACCAAGAAATGCAGTTACCCTACTAATGGTAAGCCACGGGACCAGGTGGCAGTGGAGCTGAAGATTTGTTGTTGGATTTCCTGAGCAACTAGAATACCATGATCAATGCTACAAGTAATGCAAGCAGAGTTGGGTTGATAAACTTCCCCTGCTGGCTTCCCTCCACCATGACTAGAGGCTGTACTCTAATTCTTTAGAACAAAATGGCAGGAGGAAGCTCAACTTCAAGTGAAATAGAGACGGCAAGGACTTTTCAGTTGGGCTGTTTTACATGTTTAAGGTAGTACTTGGGTGACTTTCTGATTTTGATGAATGATTGGAATGACTTTGTATACTTCTGATCACGGGAGGAGGTGATGCAACTTCGATGAGTGTGGAACTTACCAGAAGTATCCTACAGCCCGATATATTGAGTGGTTCATATAGCTAATTAGATGTTAATTGATTTCTTTGGTAGCCTTGTATATCTGATTTGGAGTCTCTGCCAATAATAGCTTCAGAGTCGTGTCAATAAGTAAGATTGCTTCTCAATAATTCTTTGGCTTTAATTTGTTTTTGTTTTCTTGATTTGGTTTCAAAGTTTCTGGGACGTCATGGAGCTCTTCTTTCTTAAATGCTAAAAACTGTTGGGTCTTCCTTTAGTACCAAAGGAAGTAAAAGATTGCTTAGAGGTCCTTATGGAGTCTTCAACCCACAGTGAAGTCCAACTTCCAACTACCATACTATTTCCTTATTACACGTTGTCTACAGTTTGTTTGGTTCTAGTACAGCTCAGGATTGGCTAACCTTGGTGTAGGAACAAGAACTAACGGCTTCTCTAACTTCACGACAATTCCAAATTTATCTGTTAAATCAATCTGTGTCCCATATGCAAGTCTCCATTCAAATGTGTGGAGCAGCGATGCCAGAAAGTGTTTCAGCATCCTCTCCGCCATGGGAAGCCCTGGACAAACCCTCCTCCCAGTACCAAATGGGAGATACTGTGAACTAGTACCCAAGTAATCAAACTTTGATGCTTTCTCGTCCAGAAACCTTTCTGGTCTGAACTCCAGAGGACTGTCCCAGAGATATGGGTCCCTTTGGATTGCAAAAGCGTTAATGACAACTGTGGCTCCCTTAGGAATGGTGTATCCGCCAAGGTCGCAGTCCCCTCTGGCGCTACGGGGCACTAGAATGGGAACTGTGGGATGCAGGCGGAATGTCTCCTTGATAGCCGCATCTAGGTAGCATAACTTGGGGAGATGGAACTCCTCTACAGCATAGCTTCTTCCTACTACCTCATCTAGCTCTTTGATCACCTTCTGCATTGCATCTGGATGTTGCATCAGCTCTGCCATTGTCCATTCTATTGTCGTCGATGTTGTGTCTGTTCCTCCGATTATAGCATCCTGTAATAATATGTATTGTAGGGATTACACGAGCAAGCAAGTCAGGATTAACCAAGCTTCCAGCATTAATAAAACTCGGTATGGAAGAAAGTAGGATCATAGACAGTTCATTGTTTGCTCAGGTAATTATCCAGATGGATTGGACTTGAGATGCTTTATTAAGTCTTCGATTTGATTTCTGACCTGTGAATAATTTGTATGTAAATTGTGATTGATCATTGTTCCACAATTTTCATTTCTTTTGTTGGCAGGTTTAGCTACTGAAGTTTCAATTCTTTCTTTGACAAGTCTAGCTACTGAATATAATTACCCAAGAAATAATAGACCATGACTACCATTCTGTGGCTATGATCAGCTGCTGACTGCTGAGGTACATAGACAGTATGGTAAAGGCTTTGATCTCGCGATGATAAATCTAGATTTGCCTGGAACATAGTTATGTTTGTCTAAGCGTTTTGCTGTTATGGTTTTCACTTGGCTCAAACGATTAAACTGGTGATCGTAAAGAAAACAGGACACCTAAATTAGTAATTATTTTACCATGAGAATGCCCTTGAGTTGGTTTTCTGTGATGGATGAAGCATCATCTCCACGGCTTTTAAGCTCTAATAAAATCTGCAAGAAGTCCTTTGTTGTCTCTTTCTCTGCCTTTTCGACTAACTTCTTCCGTCTCTGATCAATTGCAGTACAGAAGATTCCATCAAGTACTTCCAACACCCTTCTGGATTTCCGTTCTATACCTTGCAGGTCAAACCTAGCAAGTCCTGGAATGTAGTCCGAGACATTGGCTGCTCCTTGAAGCGCCACAAACTCACTCGACAACTCTCTAACTCTGGAAAAGAACTTCTCCCCTTCCTTTCCGTGGATGGTGCTCCCCCAAAGCATGCTCAGGATGGTGTTCGATATAGTCGTAAACACCAACTGCCCAAAGTCCAAAGCCTCACCTCTCTTCTTCCAGTACACATCCGCAAGAGCTTTTCCCACTTCCTGCTTCCTAACCACGTAGGAAGCATCAAGCCTCGAGTTGCTCAACAGCTCACGCACGAAGACCTTCCGCAGCTTCTTCCACTCTGGGCCATAGGGGGAGAAAGCGATGTCATTTGCACCATATGTTAGGACAGTGGACGCGATTACCGGATCACGGTTTGCAAACGCTACGTCGTTGTCACGGATTTGTTTGGCAAGCAATGGCGAGCTGATCACGACGTAGATTTTCTGACCGAGCCAGAGCTTGTAGATGGGGCCGTGAACTTGGGCTAGCTCCGTGAACGTCTTGTGGAGATGGGTACCCAGAAAGGGGAAGTACCCAAGTATTGGTAACCCACGTGGACCAGGCGGCAAGTTGTGTTTTCTTATGGTTTGGAGTAACCAAAAAGCCATGGCTGCTGCTGAAAGTGTGGCTGCCCACCACCATGACCAGAGGAGGTACGCCATTTCTCAAACTTGATGATTGCTTGATAGCTTGGAACAGAAGTAGGAAGCCCTGTATTAAGTGAAGTAGAGTATGTTATGTGACAATGCAATCCAGTAGTGTTTATAGTTAGCTCTGTTTTAGTTTGACCGACATGGAGATAACTTAACACACAGGTAACTGTTACTGTTATCTCGGATATCATTGCACTGGAGCCCTTTTCTTGAATCTCTTTACTGTTAAGTTATTGTGTTAGTGATGTCTGGTCTGTGGCCGCATAACATTGACGGCTATCTCACCAGTAGTGATCTTGGGAATCTGACTTCTGTGAAGCCGGCCATGTTGGCCTTTCGTACTGATGGAAAGGGATGGCCTTTCTACTGCATGAGCAGAAATGTATGGCCGCCGATCGGATGACTCCCATGGGTTCTGTATATGCAGAATTAGGGAGATTGCATTGGCCCGCTGACGTTTTCGACAGCAGTTTGCTGCTGCTGACAAAAGCTGCCTTAGCCTTGAGCAGGCAGCGACGTAGCCGGATTGTGTTTCTTTTCCTCGCCCTGATTGTCTTTGTGCGTCTTTTGGTGTTGCTTTTATTGCCTCTCTGCCATAAAATGTGTGCTAATGGCCAATACAGCCAGGCCAAGAATTGAAGCTTTGTGGCACCTATCACAGTTTGATGTCATCCATTTCGTCATTCTTGGTCGAAAAGTTGCAGGCTGCCTCCCTTTCTCGAGAGCTTAGAACTGGATAGGGCTCTTCCATAACGATAATAACTTGGTCATATGACCTAAGTCACATGCATCCATATACTCCTAAGATTCAATTTTTATCATCTAGAACAATTGAGAATGAGCATCAAAATACACTAAGATCAGCTAAAGAAAACTAGAACAAGGGCAACTATTTCACCATCATATGCTCATAACCTACATTTGTAAATCGACCATGAGGATGGTGAAAAGGGATATACCTTACATTGGAGATACTCTTATGCATTGCCTTTTAGTAAGATTTCAACTAGTAAATAGTAATGTACGCAATTGGATTTGGAAGTATTAGAAAATTTACGACAACCAATGTATATATGACTCGCTATGACACAACACCTAACAATGGCCAAGTGTAACCAATGGAAGGGACTGCAGTATAGTGGCTCAAGTGATAAATATCGAATCCACGGGTCTCTAGAGTTACTATTACTCAGCTTCAGTTTATTATTTAGCAAACCATATCAAGATGAAAGAACTAAAACTACTCTAGCAAACTACAGTTAAAGTTAATCTAATTACAGGTTGGGAACTCACTTAGGTATGATTCCCCCTAGCCACTAGCCAGACTAACGATTGATGATTTCTAACTTGTTTCACTTTCATTCACAATGCGGAGAATCCTTGACTAGACCTTGAGTCTCGACTAAAGGAACAAGGCCCTCTTGAGTCAATTGCCTAGAGGGACGTATCCTTCTCTAGAACAACTGATCAAGGCATTCTGAACTAGACTCCCTCTATCGAAAGAGGTTCTCAATCGATACAAAGCAGTGAATCAACCCTCGACTAAAGCAATCGATCCACTACTATCAATCTATGGTGCTCTATTGACCTAATCAGGTATTCCCTCTCATAGGATCAAAGCAGAATCAATAATCTTGACTAAAGCAGAATTGAATCATGAAAACATGCATAGATTGAATATGAACTCAAGATTATCAAATCAGAGTAATCATACAATCATCCAATCAAACAAACATAGCTAGGGTTCCTCAAAACCTAAGTGAAGGGAAGTTACTCCATAGAGAAGAGAGAGACTACAGTAAGAATCTTCAGATGATCAGTCTTCAAGTCCGGGCTTGTTCCTCGAGCTTCCAAGGCAAAGAAATCCTCCAATTCCACTTCAAGAATGCCCTCAAATCGCCCTCTCTCTCTTTGGTTCGTCCCTAGGGTGTTTGGGATCCAAAACCCAGCTCTCCCTCTGCAAAAACGCACAAAACAGGCTTTTAACAGCCTGCGTTCGCGATCCCCGGTCAAAATACCCGGTAGGGTATTTTAGGTCACGACAGGGGATTTTTTGGTTCACGATAGGGGATTTTTGGGTCACGACCGGGGATTTTTTGTTCACGATAGGAGATTTTTTGGAAAATCCCCTATCAAGGCCAAAAATCCCTTACCGGGGATTTTAGCTTCACGATAGGGCCCCCTTCTGTTTCTCAGAGAAGCCCGAAACCAATTTTCCCCTATCTTTGATTCTTCGTTTCTCCCTCGTTCGGACTCCAAATCAGGTGCCGTTTGATCCCAGACGCTCGTATTCTCGTCCTCTTTCTTCTCATGACAAGATTACATGATTATATGGTCACAAACTGGGGTAGAAATCCCTTCTTCTTCAAGTCATACCCGAGTTTCTTCCCCCGAGTCGCCAATTGATCTCCGATTGACTTGAAACTTGCGCCTACGCTTCACTTTATGTGCTAGGACCTGAAATGTGACGAAGGAACACAACCTAGCGTAAAATAGGCCAAAGAAGCAATAATACAAGCTTAAACGATCAAGAAACAAAAGGGAAAACATGTGCAAATATCGAGTCATCAATATACCTTTTTTTTTGTGGTGTTAGCAAAGAACATACCAAAAATTCTATTTGAGGGCCAATCTAACTTGATGAAAATTAAGTTCTCCACGTAATTATGCAACAAATGGAAGAAAAATTGATCAATTTATATGGAGCATACATGATAGCTTGAAAAAACGATGCACTTTTTATTTAGTTCGCAAATAAAGCTTATAATAATATATTGACATTTGCTCATGGAATCGTTCCACATCTTATTCGGTACCAAATTTATCCTGTGAATGAATCTCTACAATCTTCAATTTGTCTTCTCCTTGTAATTCAATAAAACCTTATTGATCATGTCTTCCAAGTTCAGGTAAGCCTCCCCAATCTCATCTTCAGTTGCCTCCTCCGTCAATTTCTTCCACTCCAAGGCTCTTTTCTTCATCTCTTTCCCTTTCTCCCCATCCATCAACTCCCCAACAAGCCTCTCAATCTCACTCCTCGTAACAACGCTACTGATCTCAAGTCCAACACCCCATTTGTTACAGCTAAACCAACAATTAGTCTGTTGTTCGGCAAAGAAAGGCCAGCAGATCATGGGCACGCCACTCGTCAAGCTCTCGAGCGTCGAGTTCC
Source organism: Linum trigynum (assembly GCA_964030455.1). Taxonomy (NCBI): domain Eukaryota; kingdom Viridiplantae; phylum Streptophyta; class Magnoliopsida; order Malpighiales; family Linaceae; genus Linum; species Linum trigynum. Next base: position 12,620,699 of record OZ034816.1, read on the forward strand.
ATCCACAGTGTGTCAAAAACCCTCCAACCGATGGGTGTTTAAGCACTTTCTCCTGAAGGCACCAACTCGCCAACAGTCCCCTTTCCTTGGTCTCGTCCACAAACTCTTGGGGAAGAATCGCGGAATTGCCCATAACAAGGTCAGGCCTAATGACCCACAAGAAATTCTTGTTGCTACTCGCTAGTCCCCAAGCAAACTCAGCCAATTGATGAGGTGTAATGACAGTGATACTCCCAAAATTGACGTAGACAACCGAATCGGGTTCTTTCTGGTTGAGCCATTCGAGGCAATCAGTTTCCTCTTTCCACAGGTTCGATTGAAGAGATTCCAAGCCGGTTTCTTGGACTTTCAGGAGGTGCAGAGGGCCGATTGTGTAGATTGGAGGGAAGGTTGGGAAGAGAGACCGAAGAACTTCTTGTTCTAGTTTATCAAATGTGTTGAAAATTAGTGCCGATGCATTTCGAGATCGTTCGATTTGTTCTAGGGCAAAATTGAACATAAGGTCATTTGGATCCGTTGTGGCGAAAAAGCTTGGGAGATACTTCAAAGGGATGCCTTCCATGCCAGGGATCCAGTCAACTTGAGTTTCCATGTACCCATTTGTCAAGTAACTTGCATCTGTCAATATATAGTTACATAGATCATAGCTGTGGTTAAATTCTTGGAAAATGATACGGTATTAAAAATACTATTGAAGCAAATATTATGAGAGTTACTTATAAGCAATGTAGTCAAAATCGCGTTTTACGTAAAAGCGTAAAACCAGAACATTTTCTTTAAAGCGCAGCTTTTAACTACATTAGTTATAAATACTAAAATTATGCGTAAAAATGTTTTGGTAAGCTAGAAGTATAAAAATGTAGATTTTTAAATTTTAAAACGCGATTTTAACCATATAAGTTGTAAGCAAAATAATACCTTTGAGGGGAGCAATGCCCTTTTGGAGGAGCTGGCGATAATGTAAATAACCCACGAACCCACACGCGCTCGCCGTCCATAACAGCACATTAGGAATCCCTATCTCATCAGAAGCATCAAGCGTAAAACTCATGATGGCGTCAGAAACCACACAGCTAACTGGCGGCGGCGGAGGAGGAGCCACTCCGCCACCACCATCACCGGCCGACGCTGCTTTATTTAGCTCGGAAAGCAGCCGTTTGAACGAAGCCAGGCAGTGCTTCCTCGTGGAATCGCACAGGGCCCGCATGTCCTGGGTGGCGTCGGCGTCGGACGGTGGGAGCCCGTCGGGGATGGTCTCGAAGCGGAAGCGGTCGAGGCCGTCGAAGGCGGCGGAGCCACGGGAGCGGAGGAGGCGGCGGTGGTTGAACTCGGTGTTGACGAAGGTGACGTGGAAGCCTCTGTAGTGGAGGATTTTGGCGAGCTTGAGCATCGGGTTGATGTGGCCTTGTGCCGGGAAGGGTATGCAAACTGCATGTGGTGGTGCATCGATGGAAACATTTTTTTTAGGGCTGCCCATTTAATTTCTCTCTTGCCAAATCGTTAAGGAAGGAAGTGTGTAGCTAGCTATCTGCCCTTTGTTCCTCTGTTTTAAGTTTGATGTGGAAGGAGAGCAATTGCCCTTGCGGGATTTTGTAGGGGACTTATATGGATGATGAATTAATTATCCATGCTCAGGTTGTCAATCGATTTTCGAAAGTGGAATGGTACGACCAATGATACAATCGGTTTGTGTCGATTTATGCTGGTTTAACAAAATACGTGAAAATTATTAGCATCCAGTGAATTTAATCATATATAAAACATATTTGAGAACAATTTAACAAATAACATCAACTTTAAGTGATGGAACACAACATATATATTTATATTGGTGATGGAACACAACACGTATAGGTAGTATTAGGGAATGCGTTAGGGTGGCAACTAAAATTTTAGTAGCCACCGTGGCTACATAACTATCTGTCGTTCATTTTTCTTGTTTTCCTTTTTTTTAATCTCACTGTTAATTTTGTTTTAGGATAATTTTGGAAACAAAAAAGAGTCCACACCTAATTATTCTATATATTCTACTCAAACCCTAATCTACCATTCCTCCAGGCGAACCCTAGACGACGGCATCCGCCCACCTCCGCCCACCTCCTCCACTCCTCTCCCCTCTCTCCACCCAACATAGACGACGGCATCAGCCCACCTCCGCCCACCACCTCCCCTCCCCCCACCTCCGCCCATCTCCTCCACTCGCCCTCCCCTCTCCCCCCACCCTCCGCCCACCTCCTCCGATCTCTCTCTCTCTCTCCACCTCCTTCTCTTCTGTTGTTCTTGTGCATTTCCTCGGGGAAAAATCAACGGAAAGATGTAGCTTTTGTTTGTATTGGTATGTATTTTGTTTGTATTGGTAGTGATTTTTTAGTAGTAGTAGTAGTGTTTTTTTTTATTGGCGTAATGATATTGTTGTTTGGTAGTGATGTAATTGTATTCGTATTGGTTAATAAGTATAAGTGTTTTTATGGATTGGTATTGATTTTGTTGCATTGGTATTGTTTATATCGCATTGGTATTGATTATCATGTAATGGTATTAATTTGCATGTATTGGTATTGATTAAATCTGCAATGGTATTGATTTTTTTTAAATTGTATAGATTTATATTGGTAGATTGTTTATATTGATAGTTTTCGTCTAATGGTATAGATTTATTTCTGCAATGGTATTGATGTTTTTCAAAGTGGTAGTGATTGTCTAATGGATTGGTAGTGATTTCGTTTTTTTTTCTTTTGCAGAAAAATTGAGAAAAATAAGGAAAGGAAATCTGGCTGGAGATTATGGAAGTGAGAGAAAGAAAAAGAATCGTAATTAATAGATTTTTGTAACTACCTAAAATGTAATTCATTAAAAAATTAATTAATACAATTTATTTTTCCATACCCAATTTACCCTTAGTAACTATGGTGATTACTACAAATAATCACCATAACCTGTCCCGTAGTATTAGAGTACTGTGTCACTACAACACAACTCATTACTTGTCCAAAATCGACATAAAATTAATTTATTATACAATAAACAAAATTCCAATTGCAATAAAGAACTAATCGGGTTTCTTTTCTCCTTATGCCTATTCGATCTTTCTCCAACAACCCTGAAATTGTCTAGCGACAATGGCAATCCCACTAGTTTTGATCTACCAATTACAACTGCAAGTGTAAAAAGAGCATTTTCAGTTTTGAGTTATATTAAGAACAAGTTTCCAAGTCGGTTTGGCGACCAGTTTGCTAATACTTGTTTAGTAAGATACATTGAAAGAGACTTACATAATAGTGTAGACAACGAATGTTTTTGCGCTTCTTTCACTATATGAAATTCCTTCGTAGTTGTTTCTGAAAAGTATGATAGTATAATCGATTATTTTTAATTTATGAATGAATTATTTGGATATAATTATTTTTTATTAAATAATTCTTTTGTTAGATACTTATATATTTAAGTTATAAAAAAAAGGACAGGGGTGTTTTAAAATATTGCCTCCGCCACTGCACATGAGACAAACATACGTCCCATTGTAGATTCAAAAGGTGGTTGAATTGTTTGACAATGCTACCATGTCGATGGTCTGTCAAATAAGCAAACACAAACGAAAGGACACGACGATTTTAACGTGGTTTCCCTGATGATCAGGACTAGTCCACGGGAGAGATAGAACTCTCCAAGATAAACTCTTATTTTCGTTAGGGTTTTCTGTGATACAGGTTACATATATATAAGACTAGGTTAGGCTGGCTAATTACAAACAGGTACGTGATTTTTATATTTCAAAACCCTCCCTCAAATTGATGTAGGGTGCGTAACATCAATTTGGACGAGAGAAACCAATGCCTGCTTGATGCCAGCGCCTTTGTCAGGATATCTGCTGTTTGATCTTCAGTCGAAAGATATCCAACCTGTATCATACCCTCAGCAATCAACTGCCGGATGTAATGGACATGCACCTCAATATGTTTCGTCCTGTCATGCAGTACCGGGTTGATCGCTATCTGTATCGCGCTAGTATTATCACCAAAAATCCTCATAGGACGTCGACACTCCATGCCTAGCTCTTCAAGTAACCTATACAGCCACACCATCTCAGAACTTACTTCAGACATAGATCGATATTCCGCCTCAGTAGATGACTTGGAAACTCGATCCTGCTTCTTACATCGCCACGATACAAACGACCTGCCCACCCGGATACACCAACCAGACGTTGATCTCCTGGTATCCTTGCAACCGGCATAATCTGCATCTGCAAAAGCTTCAATCACAGGCTCCCCAGATGCTGGAAAGAACAGTCCCACTTCCTGGGTTTGCTTCAAGTACCTTAGTAATCTGTGAACGGCGTCCAAATGCATGGTCCTTGCTGCTCCCATGTATTGACTCACGACCTGCACTGCATAGGATATACCCGGACGAGTATGAGTAAGATAGATCAGGCTGCCTACCAGGCTGCGATACATCGACTGACCATCCTCATCCAGTATATCGCCACACTCCCGTGTCAATTTCAGGTTCTGCTCCATGGGAGTCGAACATGGAACACACGCCTCATATCCCGCCGTAGTTAACAAGTCACCAATGTACTTCTTCTGTGAGACAAATAAGCCATGAGCTGAGCGATGAACTTGAAGACCCAGAAAGTATTCCACATCTCCCAGCTCTTTAAGATTAAACGAACGATGCAAAGATGCTTTCAACTCCTTAATTCCCTGCGCATCACTCCCCGTGATCACCATGTCATCGACATAGATCAACAAAACAACAAGTCCATCAACTGTACTACGAATGAACAAGGAGGGATCATTTTGACTCTGGACAAACCCTTCTTGTATCACCGTACTATGGAACTTGTCAAACCAGGCACGCGGTGCCTGTTTTAGGCCATACAGAGATCGAACCAACTTGCAAACCATACTCGAATCTCCCTTAGAGTAACCAGGAGGGCGTTCCATATAAATTGTTTCTTTTAAATCACCATGAAGGAAAGCATTCTTGACGTCCAACTGGTACAACGGCCATCCCCGCATAGATGCAACAGCAAAGACACATCGAACCGTCTGCATCTTAACAACAGGAGCGAATGTCTCCTCATAGTCGATTCCATACACCTGGCGAAAACCCTGTGCCACAACTCGAGCCTTAAAACGCTCCAACGAACCGTCGAACAACAACTTCACATTGTACACCCAACGACTACCAATCACTGTCATGTCTGGGGTGCGAGGTACAAGATCCCAGGTGTGATTAGCATCAAGAGCTCCACATTCTTCGGCCATGGCCCCTTCCCAGCGAGGATCACCTTTTGCTTCTGCATAGCTCGAAGGAATGACAATAGAAGTAGCCGAATAACCCACATAATCTTGCATTCTAGGTGGTGGTTGCCCCAACGTGGCACGCGTCGAGCGGCGAAGGGGAATCAGCGGCTGATCCGCAGACGAGGACTACTGTTCCGTATCATTATTGCATGCCGAAGAGGAGGAGGAACCACCCGATTCCTGGGAAGTAGAGCAAGAACCGCTAGAAGAAGACAAGCCTATCGTCGAACCTGGAGTCTGCGGGGAGCTTGGACCAGGCGACAAAGGGTCAGATGAGGAGGAGCTTGCTGATTGTGACCCACTAGATGAATACCCACTCAACGTTGCTGCATGATTATCATGGGAGGAGTTGGACTCAAACGGTGGCAACGACACCAAAAAATCCAAAGATTCCTCCGCAGATTCATCCCTAGTTGTTGAGTAAAACATCACTTGTTCCAGGAAAACAACATGGCACGCAATACGCACGCGTCGATTCACCGGATCATAACATAGATAACCTTTGTGTTTCGCACTATACCCAACAAACACACAACGAGCTGTCTTCGGAGCAAGCTTATGACGCTCCTTGCGTGGAAGTAAAACAAAGCACACACACCCAAAAACTCGTAAAGCAGAATAGTCCGGCAGCTTACCAAACAAAGACTGGTATGGAGAACACTGACCAAGCACCGGAGTAATCTGGCGATTAATTAAGTAGACAACAGTCTGAACCGCCTCTACCCAAAACCTACTAGGAACACCAGAGTGAAACAGGAGTGCTCGTGTTAACTCAAGAACGTGACGATGTTTGCGTTCTACAAGTCCATTTTGCTGCGATACACCTGGACAGGATTCTTGTGGTAAGATCCCTTCCTGTTTGTAGAACACAAGTAATTCATTTGACGTAAATTCTCCACCAGGATCTGACCGAAGAATTTTAATGGTCTTTGAAAACTGAGTCTTGACCATTTGAACAAATTCTTTAGCCAAAGATGCCAGATCAGATTTCTGCTTCAAAAAATAAACCCAAGAGAAGCGTGTGGCGTGATCAATAAACAGAGCAAAGTACCTAAAACCCATACGAGCCAAAACTGGGGACGGACCCCACAAATCAGTATGGATGAGATCAAACGCATCCTCATAGACAGTGTCACTAGAGGAGAAAGATATCTGAGAAGTTTTCGCCTCGATGCAGCTAACACACGGTGAATGAGATGCAAACGTAGAATCAAGCTTATCAGGTAACAAATTCTGACGAAACATAGTCAATAACCGAGCAGAATGGGGATGTCCTAACCGACAATGCCATAAATCCCATGGAGAACCTTTAACCGAAAAATCCAAAGAACGAACTGAAAAGCTAACATCATTATTCAACACACTATCACCCTCGGCAAACAAATGTTCTCCCTCCTCTACCAAATCACCATCCAAATTCTCTTCCCGCAACTCGTCCCTCTCGGCAACAACACGAACAGCAGCAACTTCTTCTTGCCCATCCACTCGAGTTACACCCTCATCCTTCGATGCTTGCAGTTCATCGAGGACAAACACTCGCCCACATTTACTTCCTCTCCCGAGCACCTTCCCCGTCCTCTGGTCCTGCACAAGACAACCACCATTATTAAAAGTGACTTCACAGCCAGCTTCGGCTAGTTGACCGACCGAGGCTAAGCTGGGTTTCAATCCCGGAACAAGAAGCGTATCCGAGAGAGTAACAGGACCAGACGAAGAAGTGCCACAACCCGACACAAGAAGACGAGCACCATTGGCGACCTGAAGTCGAATACTCGGCGCTGGTCGCAAATGAGAAAAAGGATTGGCTAACAGGAGTCATATGATTATACGCTGCCGAATCAAGAAGCCAACGAGTAGGTTTACCTGGGGCTGCACCCGTAGAGAAAGCCGACGTAAGCGCAGCCGGCAATGCATCTTGCAATGCCTCTTGAACGAGCTTGCGAACCAGGTCCGGGGAGAAGCCCATATTCGACGGGCGCTCGGCAGTGAAGAGGGAACCACCGGAGCAGCACTACCCTCAACAGCATACGCTGAACCAGAAGAACTATGCGGACGTAATTTACTCCGGCGAATCAGAGTGGGACATTCCAGAACAATATGTCCCGATTTCTTGCAGTAATTACAGAAGTTTCGCTTCTTGCAATGAATCTGCAAATGCCCAGACTCTTGACAGAAGTGACAAATGACGTCTCCTGCGGGCTGCCGATTAAACTGAGGACGCGAAGAGCCAGAACGACCAACTGCAAAGGCAGTCTCAGAAGAGCCAACATTATCAATCTTGGCCTGGCTACGAAGGCGTGTTTCTTCGCGAATGAGCTCCCCCAGCACATCATCCATAGAAGTAACCCCTCGATGAATAAGGGAAGCCCTGATCGGTTCAAATTCCGGACGCAGCTTGGACAAGAACTGCATAACACGAGTTCGACTGCGTTCCGCAATAAGAGTTGCTGAATCTGCCCCCGTAACCAGAGAAGCCGCCAACAGATCATATTCTGTCCATAGATGCAAACTATCCTGATAAAACCCCCGAATGTCACGGTCTCCCTGAACCAGCCGACCAATTTCAATTTCCAGCTCAAACTGCCGGGAAACACTGTTCTGTGAGTGTGTACGAGTAAGATGATTCCACATCTCGGTCGCAGTACGGAAACGCCGCAAACCGAGGGCAGTTGGGACATCAACACAACCCGCCAACCAGGTGATGAGCTGCGCATTAGAGGCCTCCCAATCTGCACGTTCATGGGCCGAAGCATCGGCAGCGGGAGCTTTAATCTCCCCAGTCAACACACCCAACAATCTTTTACCAGCAACAAAGTTTCTGAACTGAAACTCCCACAGCGGGAAATTCTTCCCATCAAGCTTAATAGAGACCGAATCAAATTGTGAGGAATCCATACCTAGTGCTGGACAAACCCGAGAACAAACCCAGCCAAAAGATCCTCCCAAAGACGCCTAGCCCAGCCTGAGACAACAACCCAATCGCAACACAAGCAGCGCAACGACACTGCGATCAGCCACCAAACGCCGAGCACGAACACGTCCAGACTATCACCAACAAACAAGTCAGGGCCGAGGCTCTGATACCATGTCAAATAAGCAAACACAAACGAAAGGACACGACGATTTTAACGTGGTTTCCCTGATGATCAGGACTAGTCCACGGGAGAGATAGAACTCTCCAAGATAAACTCTTATTTTCGTTAGGGTTTTCTGTGATACAGGTTACATATATATAAGACTAGGTTAGGCTGGCTAATTACAAACAGGTACGTGATTTTTATATTTCAACATGGTCATCCTCAAATCTGTTGGTGATGATGATCTTGATAGCTGCTATGGAATCGATGTTGAGCTGGATCTTGCGATATTCTTCCTTCCAAGCAATCTTAAGCCCCTCTATCGTACCTCTTAGCTCTAATGTAGTGATAAAACAGGAAGTAATTTTTTTTTAAAACTAAATCTATGAAACGTAAGAATTATTCCATGCGCGGTCCATTATTATTAGGATAATGTGCATTTGGACAAGACCTACAATAATTAGCATAAGGATTACATCAAAATGGTACACGAAAACAAAACATGATTAGTATGATAAATTTTACAATGCTATATAGTATTGGTACTATAGGTTTTTGTCTTTATGGTACAACTTAAAATTGTACATTTACGTTATGGTACAACTTCAGATTGTACCTATACTTTTTGTAAAAATTCTTTTATGGTACAACTTGAACTTGTACCTTTACGTGATGGTACAACTTCAAGTTGTAAAGTTGTACCATAACATAATGATACAAATTGTTTTATGGTACAACCTAAACTTATACATTTAATGTTATGGTACAACTTTGAGTTGTACATTAAAGCACCAATGCTATATAGCATAATAGAAGTGCTCTGATTAGTATACAGTACTTAGCCTAACGTGATGATGATTATCTTGCATCTGAAATTTGAGTGTTCAAGTAAGCTTCCCTCTGAAATCAGGAACATCATTATGAGTTTGACAAACATCTTTTTCGGACCTAATTAGGAACACTACACGAGCATAAACTCATCTCTTTACGGACCTAATTAGGAACACTACACGAGCATTCATAGAATTAGGAACATCATTATGAGTTTGACAAACATCTTTTTCGTCGTCTTATTAGTGCTTCCCAAGAACTGCACGTAATCCCTCGTCTCCATTAGTACGTATAACCAAGAGGACTAGAAATAGGAAGGAGCTTTACGCTAGGCTATGCAAAGTTTGACGCAATATGTTAGCTTATTTTTTTGTCCATATGAGTGGGACTCTATTTAGGTCCAAAATGAGCCCATCTTGTTCGGATTTAGCCCATTTGTTGGGCTACTCATTTAGGTCCAACATCCTTGTCTCTAATTGGGTAATTGTTGGTGTAGCTTAGTGCAATTTTTTTTTTTTTTTTACAAAAGATAATCATATTAATTCAACAAAGAGAGTTACATCCTGGAAATCAGCCAGGTCTGGAAATTAAAAAACCGACTCGTAACCGGGTACAAAGACAGGGCCTTTCTAGCCACCAAGTGAGTTACACTATTGTTACGCCAACCTACAAATCGCACACTAAACCCAGCATGGGCAGCTAAATAATGTACTACTTCCTACAAAATTGCCCCCATCTGGTTGTCCCTCGTATATGCCCGGTTGATTTTCTCAATAATGATCTTGGCATCGCCTTCAAATCTCATTTTCTGGAAAACCCAGCTCTGGCATCACAAAATAGCCTCCCGCAGCACCAGGAGCTCGACCACCAAGGGCGCATCAATTAGCGAAAACTGGATCCTTTTGGCCAGAACGAGGTCTCCATTTGCATCCATGATAACTATCCCTCCCGCCGAGTGAGATCCACTCTTGGTCACCCCCATCCCACCTACAGATAGCCGTAGAAGAGTTGATGGTTAACTGGTTAACAATCAACGGGGCTAGGGGTTGCAGGACAAGATCGACAGGCTATCCACTCCTCATACTGCTGGTTAAATTGACGCATCAAGGAGGGGATCCCAAACTGTTTGCCCTCAAAGACAACCCAGTTCCGAGACCGCCAAATCCTCCACAAGATGACAACAACCTTCATGAAGAGCGGGAGCTGATGTAATAAAGACATCAACCTCTTAAGGAAGAGATGGAAAATATGACGTGGCAATCACCCGTGAGGAGACATGGAAAAAAGAAATCCGCAAGCTTAAGTACTTGTATACTTGAGTTTTAATTAGAAAACATAAGATGAGAATTTTATCTATTATCTAGAATCATTACTTATTATTATTTTCTTGGTAAGAAGAATCATTACTTAATTAAAAGGTATATGAAAAAGGAAAAAAAAAACAGTTATAGAATTTGAGCTCAAAAGCGATGAGCCTTAAATTATGGGTAACAAACTCAAAACAACATTAGAAACGAGTTCTCCTTTGTGTTTCATTTCTTAACCAAAAGCACCCTTAGGCCTCAGCTACCTCTACCGTGCATCAATCATCATCACTCATACTGCGACGGGTTCGGCAGCCTCGGCACAGGAATCGCAACGAGAGGCGACTTCAGCTTCAGCACGATCCCGAACTTCTCCGTGAGATCCACGCTCTTCTTCCCCTCGGGCATCTTCCAGTCGAAGGAATGCAAGAACGTGGCGAGCGAAAACAGGAACATCCTCTCCGCCATCGCGATCCCAGCACATATCCTCCTCCCAGACCCGAACGGGAAGTAGCTCAAATCATTCCCGCTGTAGTCCCATCTCGACTCGTCCAAGAACCTCTCTGGCTTGAACTCCAGGGGATCCTCCCAGATGGAAGGATCCCTGTGGATCGCCCAGACATTCACGAAGATTCGCGATCCCTTAGGGACCGAGTAGCCCGCCACCACGGTGTCCTCGCTCGGGCAGTGAGGGACGAGCAGCGGGAGGGCCGGGTGGAGTCTGAGTGATTCTTTCATGACGCAGTTCAGGTATGGAAGCTTGTGGATGTGGGATTCTTCCACTATGTTGTCCCTCCCGACCACTTCGTCCAGCTCTTGCTGTGCCCTCTCGAGGACTCGTGGGTTGTTGATGACTTCCGCCATTGCGAATTCGATTGAGTTGGCGGATGTGTCTGTGCCGCCCACGATCATGTCCTGTTTGGTTACAAACACAAGCAAAACAGAGACAGCGCTGTAAGATCAAGTCAACTACAGTCTACAGTGAAAGGTTTCCGCCGGTCGATAGAGAATCATCAAAGATTTGTTTTCTGGTTCGAGCAAATTAATTTAATATGCTGTTATGCCAACTAATGACCAACCATCTTATGTCCTAACAATTGCGGAGCAAAAAATCTGAACGAGGGGTAGATGATTTAAATTGTGCTAATTGAAGGTGGGAGGATGTATTTCGACGAGAAAACTCTTGTATTGATATTAATGATTTGCACCTTTGATTTCTTGAATAACGACAACAACAAGGTTTGTATTTCTCCAATAATGTTCGAATGAAGGTGTTTGACGATTTTGATGGCTAAAAAAACTAAATTTCATTACTTTATAGGTATGAAGGTTCAGTGAAAGCTCACTAAAGAGAATAGCCATTAGGAATTGACACACCAGTACTACCATCAGTTCTGAACCTGAAGATCTCAAATTCGTTTAGTAGCACCTAAAGGTATGAAAAATCAATTGGGGGAAAAAATGTAAACATACCATAAGAAGAGCTTTGACATGGGTCATGGTGAGAGGAGTCTTAGCATCGCCGCCTTCCTCCTTCACCAGCTTCAACAGAAACTCCAAGAAATCCGGCACGCCAGACGATTCCTTCCCTTCCCTTTCCATCTCCCCTCGCTTCTTGATAACCTCCTCATAAATCCGGTCGAAATTCATCCCGGCGGCGTTCACCTTCCGGTTCAGCCCCTGCAGGTCGAACCGCGACAGGGCCGGGAAAAAATCCGACAAATTGGGCTGACCCAACAGCTCCGTAATCACCGAAACCAGCCGCCGGAACTCCGCCCCCAGCCGCTCCCTCTCCTCCCCTGCCTCCACCGTCCCTCCCCACATCATGCTCGTCACCACGTTCATCACCGTCAAGAACATCTGCTCCCCGAAATTGACCGAGCCGCCGGCCCGACCCGCCATGTACCCGACCGTCCGCCGGAGCTCGCGGCGGCGGAGCCCGTACACGGAATCGAGGGTGGTGTTGCTGAGCATCTTCAGCACGCAGACTTTCCGAAGCATCCGCCACTCGGCGCCGTACGGGGTCCACACGATGTCGGATCCGCCGTACGCGACGGCGCGTGCGACGTCGGGGACGTCACGATTGGCGAAGGTGACGTCCTGGTCCTTGAGGATTTCGCGGGCCACGGTTGGGGAAGAGACGACGATGCCGAGCTTGCGGCCCAGCTGGAGGCGGAGGATTGGGCCGTATTTCCGGGCCAGGGATCCGAAGTAGGAGTGGAGCTCCGGGTCGAGGGAGGCGAGGTTGCCCAGTATGGGTAAGGCGGGCGGACCGGGCGGGAGGGGCGGGTTCTTGCTGGCCGGGCGGGTGAACCGCCAGATCGCGGCGAGGAGGATCGCGGCGATGGCCGCGGTGAAGATGACGGTTGCTGGAATCATGATTGTGGTGGTGGTGATAAAACGCCGGTGAGATTGTGGAGGAGAATTGATGGTAGAGCAGTTTATGGTGCTTCATTTTTATGGAGTGGGGCTGGGGGAAGTAAATGACAAACAGGGATTTTTGTGGGCGAGGAATTCAATAGTGAATGACGGCAATGGAATCAAAAGACGGAGGGAGGACGGCAATAAGTGTGGCACATCATTTTCTTTTTTTTTGGGAGGATTAGGTAATTAGGTTGTCGTTGGAAGTATTACTCTAATTTTGTGGAGGAGCCAGGAGGCCAGATGGCCGGTATGGCTGTATCAACTCTCTATATGTTTTTTTTTTTTTTTTTCTCTCTTTCAAATGGCCGGTATGACTTGACCAACCACAACAAATCGAATGAACTTGGAGAAAAAGAAGTGAGCGCCCAACTTCGAATTCGATTCGGACCATTCAATATGTCAAAGGTTTGCTTGAAACTCAGGACCGAATAGGGCTCCGAAACTATGGAATGCGTGATTCACTAATGCAGCAATTAACATTAGGAACTTGCCCTGAGGCAAGACACAACATTTTGTTGGATTCTTAAGTGGTGGTAATTGGTATGGAAGGTAGCTAGTCTTTTCTCTAATAATACTAAGAAATTAATAATAAAGAAAATGGATGAATCATCAATCGGCTCTAACTAGAAGAAGAGATTCTCCGAAATGGAGATATTGTTATTTTGGTGGGTTGGCAGGTGGTTATAGAGTTGACTTGATACTCTAATGTCTCGATCATTTTGTATTGGCTTTAATTTGTATTGAGTACAATCCATTTTCCAAATAATTTATCAAAACATAAAAAGAAAGGATACATTACGGCCTTGATTCGATACCAGTATCGGTAAATAAATAACCATCGACTATAAATAGTGTCTTTTACTAAAATGTTTTAAAATCACTGATTGTTAGTGATCGATACTAGTATGCGTTTGTCTTGTCAGTTGTCACTTTTGTTATCAATGATAGCGAGGCCGGCTTCTAGCTATTGGCTTACGATTTACCAACTATCGGTAATTTTCACCTCAACTACACTTGTAACTTGTTGGTATTAAGTATTTTCCTTCTATGCTAAATTTGTATTTCAGTCTTCTAGCAGAGTTTTGTTATGGGTTAAATACAAAACAGTCACTGAACCAACAGGTTTGTAATGAAATTGTGTTACAAAACCCAAAACTGTGGCAAACGCTAACCAAACTAACCGATTTGTAACTAACCGGCCACTTCATACGAGTTTGGCTCACCACCAGATAAAAAATTCATGTGTAAGCTGAAGAAAGCTTGTGAAGTTGTCAGTGTATTTACCATCAGAAGAAGATATCATAGGCTTATTACATCAAGCAACCGACGTATTGAGATCGAGTGTATTTCCTCTGTAGTTGGGGCCATTGCACAAAGAACTGATCAGCTATCCGCAGTTTGTAAAGCAGTAAACCGCTTAGAGACAGCTTCTTCACTCTAGCAATGCTCTCGATGTAAAATATAGTAGACCACCTAATCCCGACGACCTGCAATTAAAACATCTGAATGAGTTACAAGGCAAGTCCCTATGAAGATCATAGAGTGGTTGAGCAGGAAAGAGAGAATTTTAACCTTGAACAGAAACGCAATCACACACAGGGGCACACATGTCCCAGGACCATTGCAGAGTATCTACAATTTCAAGAGTTCATACAACGGAAGCTTAGTATAGTTGTGGCTTTAGTGAGTTAAAAAGGTAATTGAGTGCAAGGACAAGATAGTGGCAGAAAGTTTATACCACTTCCGGCCTGATTCTAAGCATTAACCATAACGCATGTGCAATGGCTATCAGGGTTGTCCCAATCGAGGTTATGTACGATTGACCGACTTCCCTGCTTCTGTATATCTGCATAAACTCTGCAGGTACCTTCTTGTCCTGAATATGGGGGATGAATGACTCTTAGTTGCAGAATTCAAGGTAAAACCACATCAACACTAACAGGGAATAGGGACTATCATATATTTCCCACTTATAGCTAGTTTCAGGAAACCAGTTAACACACTGGCAAAGGAGCAGGAAAGCACTAATCTGTGGCTCAGAAGCAACATTTTAATCAACCATAAAGATGCAGCATCGTCAAGTCCTGCGGGAGGAAAAATGATAACAATGGAACTTATAGCGATTGATTCAACATTCAACATAGTCCCACATCGAGCTTCCTACTTAACCTAAGATTAATGGATACGAGAAGCAGGGTGTTCTCTTATGAAGTGATGAACAATCAATCAAGTTAGACTAGAACAGTTGTTCATTTCAGTAAAATCAATTCATCGCAGCAATCAAGAATCAAGCAAGAGAAAAAATAACTAGAGAAACTAATATACCTCATCAGCTAATGAGTCCTCCAAGACTCGAGCTTTTTGCAGACTCATATTATCAGTGGCTGCAGCTATATAAAACCTAGGAGTAAACCTAGCTTTCTGCATCACGGACAGTACATTAATCATTTCTGCTGTATGTCCTCCTGCATTAACAAAGAACAACACAAATTCCATCTCATAAACTGAAGAATCAACATTATTTCAAGAATTGATGAGCTATCTCCCTTACCTGAGCCAAGAACAATCAAAGTACTCCGCGGCTTTGAAGATTTTGAGGACAATGGCTTACCAGTTCGATAAAAGACATAGACCACTCGAATCACAACCACCAGCAGGAAGATCGTGATCATAGTTGCAATAGAGAAGCAACAATCATATGCTTCCTCCATATCCAAATGGAAGGGAAGAACCAATTACCTGGACCAGTGGTTATGGCAGGCAAACCTGTCGCCCAAAAGACACTAAAACTAAGCAAATTGATGTACCAATAAAACTAAGCAAATTGGATTCGACAACATAACCATTCTCACATTGCAGAAAGCGGATAATAATAATGAGTTCGATCAAGAACAGGAAATGCCTCAGAGCACCCAGGCTCGACAGAGAAATTACCAGCTCAAACTCGAATGAAAATCAACTCCACAAAGTTAAGTTCGGAATTTGAGATGATACCTAAGAGGACCAAAAATGGATCGATCTCATCTACTTAAGACAGAAGAGACGTTGGACGGTGAAGGTGCGTAAGCGGAAGTGGAGTGCGACGGCGGCGCCGTCGATGCGAGCGTTGAGAGCCGGTGACGGCGCCGAACGGCAGCTTTTAAAGATCTGATCGGCGTGAACTATTCAGAATTCTCTCTTCGCGATCTCCGTGCGCTCTTCTCCTCTACCTATCTCTACGTTGTTCCTAATCGAGTGCCACAAGAGAAGTACACCGAACACATAAACAGGCGGAAAAGAATGTGCCCGGCCGGACGGCGACAGGAGAACGACAGAGGGTCTTCTCTCTCTCGTCGCCTATGTCAATCGCTCCGATGAGACCAATTCTTCTTCTGACTCTTCCGTTTTTCACTTTACCTTTCTCAAACCATTTTCACCAGCGGTCCAGAACAAAGAGCCACGACAACTGCCGCCTGTATTTTATAATTCTTCCCTTTTAACCCACAACAATTTTTGTATCTTTCGGTTGAGTCCATATTAAAACCAGTACAGTCGAATACTGTTCTTTTTCTTACTGTGCCGTTGAATACTAGCAAAAATAAATAGGAAGAAAATTTTAATAATGTGTTGTGAAGTAGTAGGAAATCTGGATATTTGGGAAGTTTAGACTAAGGGCTCTTGGATTTGGAATAAAATTCTTAAACTCAGAAGCTTACTTAGCTGCAGGGAAGTTGCAGACTACCAATAGAGGAGTTCAATGGGAAGGCAAACAAATGCCAAGGTATAAGGTGAAAACCACAGGGAATAGTATTAGACCTTGTAGATAGAAGGTTGCTTGGTCAAATATGGTCTGGTTGGGACAGCAGATTCCCAGGAACTCCCTCCTCACCTGCTTGATTTTGATTGACAGAATCTTGAAGTTTTAAAAAATCGAACGACGGAACCCTGACATATCTAATACTTGTATACTGTGTAAATCTGTCAACTGAATCCAGGGAACATATCTTCTTTACTTATGAGCACACTAACCAAATTATGCAGATAGTTCTTCCCCTGGAGTTAGTTAGCAGGTTGAGGGGTCAGTGGCAGGCTGATGTTAGTAAAATGATTCAAAGTCTGCAGCACTGTGAAGTGAGAAGATATGCGTGGAATCTGATGATGAGTGGGATATGGTGATTAGTAAGTCGTGTAGGTTGCCTGTAAAGTTTTTGAGTTGGTGATTCTTTGTAAGTTTGACCTATTTGTTGTTCTTCAGAGAATGAGTTTGTAGAAAGTGAAACAGATGTAAAATCGATAGTATGTGATTAAATGAGCCTCTTATTCTTAAGAAAAAAATGGCGATGAACTCATAAGTCATATCGCAATGATCATCAATCAATATAGTGTCACCATCTTACTCTTACAGTTCAAGAACCAAAAGGAGAAGATTCACCAATTGCCAGGCATCCAGCCCTGCCATGCCATAGAACCAGACGATATCTCTAGGTGCTGCAGAAGGTGGGAACATCAAATCATCAATCGACATAGCTAGTGTCCAAACATGAATGACAAGAACTCGGGGCGAGATACAAAGTTCAATGTAGCGAAACAAAATCATAGACAGCTCGATCAAGATACCAAAATCAACATTTAGTGGCGCAACGAACTAATGTTTAGGCTTCAATTCCTCAAGCCTGTTAAGTCCTTCAATATCCAAAAACCGTGAGACAAACATCTAACGAAAACTCGAGATGACAATCGAAGGCTCCCATCCCGACATACATTTCCAAAAATGGTAACCTAGGGATCAATGATCAGATTATTTTTCACTGTCTCGTTCTGGCAATTAGCTCCCGAATTCTCTGTATACTACTCCGAGGATGTCTCTCCATCAGGTAAACACACACTCACTTATCTCCAGATCCTGCTTGCTGCTTTACTCTCTGGACGCATTCGTAGTAGCTCTTGGTCAGAGGGCTGCACTTGAGGATATCGTTAATATGCTCCTTGTAGCACGCCCTGCAAGCTTCATAGTCAGGCATGCATGGCATTGGCTTCTGGTACGGGAGCTTGAATTCCTTGCCGTGCAGATCTTTGGCTCTTTCAGTTACTTCTTGCACCATGCGTTCCTCCTGCTTCTGCAACTTCTCAAGAACCTTCTCGCTCTCTGAAACCACAGATCGAATTGCATCCAGTTCAGCACTTGCAGGCTTGACAGGTGGTTGAACCGGCAAGAAAACCGGCCATCCGGAAGAAGCCGGTGGCTGCAGCTGCTTCTTGCTCTCCTTTGGTTGAGGCGGCGAGCGAGGTTGTTTTGATACCTTTGGTTTCGGTTTCCTTACTGTTCTCTTCTTTACTTTCTCGTCAGAACCAGCAAGCCGATCTACGAGCTCCTTGGTAATGTTAATTGTGAAGTCCCCCATGGTACAAACTCCACCCCAAAAACTTTACCTGCGAAAGTAATTGAACAATTCAAGCTGGATCACAACATGAAACTTCGTGAACATTGCAG
The DNA here is from genome assembly GCA_964030455.1 of Linum trigynum. Classification (NCBI taxonomy): domain Eukaryota; kingdom Viridiplantae; phylum Streptophyta; class Magnoliopsida; order Malpighiales; family Linaceae; genus Linum; species Linum trigynum. The sequence goes on from OZ034816.1 coordinate 12,639,114, forward strand.
CCTCTTCTCGATCATGAAGAGCTGGTTTTAGCTCGGTGAATGCTAAGACAATTCAATGTCAAAGAAAGAAGTATATTTATCAAATTCAAGTAACGCCAAAGAAGCTGCACTGTAACTAGTAGAGATTAGCATAGGAACATGGCTCTACGATGAGTGAATAAAAAGAGAAACTTGACACAAAAAGATTCAAAAATTGATCAACTAAAGGAAAGCCCAGGTGGTATGATCTCAATCTGGAGCTGAGCCACAAGCTCATTCCAATTACCAAACCTTTTGCAATGTTAAACCGATCAAACAACCAATTTGAACAGATGATGAAGCTGGGTTCAGATCAGTTTCCAGCGGTTGACTAGAAACAGAAGCAAATAATTCCGGTGAGACTCCTCTCGCATTCAAGCTTTCTCGTCTAAATCTAAGGTAGGGAATTTTTCGGGAGAACCAAACAGCCAAAGCAAACAATCTGCATCGAAGCAGCTTGCCAGAGCAAGGCAGCACAAACATGCAAAGAGATGTAATCATGTCGAAAATTCAAGGATTTTCCTGAAGCAAAGTTCTCCTATTGGGACAAAACCCTAACGAGTTCGTATCGATTCAAACCATCAATTCAGAGTAGCGATGACCAAAAACCCAAAGAACCAGTCTTTCAATAGAGCAATCGAATTTTCCTACCTGAAAGAAGAAAAAGTCCGGGAAACCTTTTGCGGCGAGGCTCGATTCACGATCCAACTCACTGCGCCGGGGTACGTCGGCGATTTTCTGGTGTTTATTTTGGGCGACAAGATGCAATCGCTTAATCTCGACTCGAGCTCTCTTTTTTCTTTTACTTTTCTGGGAGGAAATTTTCCTTCATACGGCTAATTCTCCCAGAATTTTGCTACAAAAAGTTCGGGCCTGTCTATGATGGTCGTGAAAATTCAGAAAGGCCCAAAATTAGGGGCCCAATTATCCTGCTGACTTTGATCCATATTGAATGATCCAATATGTCAACCGTATTTAAGATGTTCCCAAGGTCAGGTTGTGAATTACTTAGGCGACTTGCAGCCAAAAGCCCAAAACTATTTAGTTTCCAAAGAACGGTTAGTGGGAGCAGCCGAGCAGTGGAGTTTTCACCGGATTATTGGATTACTTTTGTGTTCGGAATAGAATAAGCTCATTTGGTAATTTATCATGTCTTGTTTATGTCGTTTCTTTTTTTAAGTGGTTTGATTTCGTTTCATGGCTTCACTGTCATATAATATTGTATGAGTCTTTCTATTACAAATTCTACCCGGTTTTGTTCCCTCTGCGTGAGGTATCTAATAATAAAAAAGAGAGCAGTGGAATAGGGGTGGGTAACTATTCGGTTCACACTTCACACCGAGCTAAGTTCTTGACTGAATTGATTGATGCCCATCCTAGTCTTGAGGGTTAACAATGTAATTCAATTGTAATTTTTTTGTTCCATATATATCACAATAAATGGACATGGATAGAAAAAAGTTCATATTACAAGCAATTGAATCACGTAGAACATGTCCAGCTAAAACCATCCTAGACAGTTAAAAGAAAATTTTGTATCATGATATGAGCACTCCAATAACAAAATGTAGCACAACTTAGAAGACAAACAACATATTTTCTTAAGCCACACAAACATACATGACATTTACAAAGGATGGAGTGGTCGACCACATCACAGGAGTGTCCCGTTCTTCAATTGTTGAACCGTTCATCCCTTCCGACACTGACTCGAGGAAGGTGGAGGTGGACCAAGTAGAAAACATTACAAGTGACAAAAAAAACTCAACAAGATAGGATTTAAAAATCACATCAAAATTATATCTAAAAACCATAAGAACTACAAAACATATCACCTCGAGGAAAATCCCTTTCTTCACTTCTTCTTCCATTTAACTTACCAAACACATATGCTGACATAAAAATAATATGGCCAGAGAAAACAGAGTGGGGACTGGGGAGGAACCATTTCTTGAGTTCATACTTGGCATCATTCCAAGGTGGAAGAAGAAGAGCAACAAAGAGTGATAGGCCACAACTCCACAGACCTCTATACATTGATAATGATCTTGCACTTTGGAACCAAAAAACAGTGCTACACATAGGTGTCATCTCAATTCAAATGTTCTTCTGAAACAAAATGGGACACTCATCTTTCTACTGAGGAGGGTAAACCAGAAGCAAAGGGCCACTCATCTCCACCAATATACAACCAAAAATTTACCAGAGGGTTAATATATCTGCAGAAAAGAGAAAACCTAATCATTTCCCAGGAGCCTGTGTGTTCTTCTCATGATGTTTCCAAGACAAGATATAATCAACTTGCCAGAGTTTTCATCACAACCCACCTATATATGTCCCCACTGGAGATTCTTCTTTTATTTTCCCACTTTATAGGGTTAATTGCAAGGTTGGTCACTGTGTTTACTAAAAACGTTCGTGTTTGGTCATTAAAAATATTTAATTTCATTCGTGGTCACTAAGATTAGTTAAGTGTTCCAAATTTGGTCACTCTCCGTCCAACTCCGTTAGTTTTGTCTGATGTGGCAGTCAACTCACAAAATTGACCGTTAACTTAGTGACGTGGCAATTAAAAAATAATAAATAAAATAAATTTTATTCTTTTACAATTCCAACTCATTTTCACAGTAAGGCAGAATAATTAAAACAGAAAAAAATTAATATAAATTCCAAATTGAAATCTGCCCGCCTCCGCTTCATCGCGTCGCCTCTGCTCCCATTTTCACCTCGCCAATTGATTTATGGATTTCCGAAGCCTCCTCCTTCACTCAATCGCCAAATTGAGAAGCCCACTCCATCGCAATCAAACGCTCCGATCAAAGCCGCTTGTCTTCTGAAAGACACAATCAAACGCTCCCCAACTGGTTTCCTCACCGCCCAGTCCTTCGCCGATTGGCAGAAGCTCCTCGGACTCACCGTCCCCGTCCTTCGATTCTTGCGCAGGTACTTTGAATGTTAAATTAGATTTGGTAGATGAATAGATATCCATTTCTAATGCATGTGAATCCCATCAATTTTTTCCAGGTATCCAACTCTGTTCGAAGAATTCCCACACGCCCGCTACGCGAACCTGCCATGCTTCCGACTTACTGAAACAGAGCAGCTTCTCGACTCACATAGTCACATGAACAATCCATCCACCTAGCTCACGAGGCTGGAACCGTGGACGACACCAATTCAATCTATCCACTCGCTGATGATGATGAAAACCAGAACGACACCAATTCAATCTATCCACTCGCTGAAATTCGATTTAGGTCTCCCCGATAACTTCGAACGTAACTTAATCCCTAAACATCTTGACCACTTTCGAGTACTCAAGGCATCCAACGGAATCGGCTTTGACCTTCCCGAGGAGTTTTCCTAAAGGGTACGGCGGTCAGAAGAAGGTGAGGGCGTGGATGGATGATTTTCAGAAGCTGCCGTACATTTCGGAGTGGGCTTCTCGATTTGGGGATTTGGCGACGGAGGAGGCTTTGGAAACCCGGAAATCAATCGGCTAGATGAAAGTGGGAGCGGAGGCGACGCGCTGAAGCGGAGGCTGCCAAATGTCAATTTGGAATTTATATTATTTTTTTCTGTTTTAATTATTCTGGCTTATTGTGAAAATGAGTTGGAATTCTAAAAGATTAAATTTTATTTTATTTATTATTTTTTAATTGCCACGTCACTCAGTTAACGGTCAACTTTGAAAGTTGACTGCCACATTAGACAAAACTAACGGAGTTAGACGGAGAGTGACCAAATTTGAAACACTTAACTAATCTTAGTGACCACGAATGGAATTAAATATTTTTAGTGACCAAACATGAACGTTTTTAGTAAACACAGTGACCAAACTTGCAATTAACCCCACCTTATATATCGAGACAAAATTTATTTTTATTTTTCACAAAGTTGAAATATTTATTTACCATGGTTATAGTTATATCTCAAGGAGATGATACAAAGTCGTGAATAATAATAAACTGTAATATTTATGTTTTTTATCCACATAATTAAGAGTTTATCACCATCTCACCATCCTAATTGTATTTTCAGGTTAGCGGAACAAGTAAACATAAAAAAACATTCCACAAACAATAGAAATATACTTTCACGAAGAACCCACAGAGCTAATGATTTATCATGTTCAATGCAGAGCGGGGAAAAAATTATACTAAACTCGGATAAAATCGATACAAACCTCATTATTGACCAAGTACAACGATCACAATGCAGTTTCACGAAACACGGGAAAGAATACCAGCATGATCACCTTATGATATTCAATTAAAAGATGTATAGTAACTGGACACTATATGTTTTTATGAAGATGCCACATAGCCATCAAAGGAGATGACCACCCTATATGCTATGTATTCTTCCCCCTTTGATGATAATATTGACTCACTCAACACCCTTTCTGTGTTGTTTACCTTTGTTTTCTTTCAAAGTCTCACTTGAAAGCAGTTTGCTTCTTCATCATCATCATCAAAAGATTTGTGTTTTCCTGAAGAGCATCTATATATAAGCATATCATGAGCTGAAATGAATAAACAAAATAACCCTACAAAAAGGTACGAACCACCTTAGCTTCTTGGCTAGAATGTGAGTCAACATTCCACTTTGCCAACCCCTATTGGTTTATTCTTTCTCAGTAAATCAAGCAAATTACGAATTCTTTTTATTATCTTTTGAGGGATTGGGGCCGTTGTTGCAAGCGTGGGTATGATGGCCTAATTGGCAATGGACCTAAAGGAGTGGGCGGTTTAGTTGTAGGGTATCCCTATCTCAATTCTCACCCCACCTTCCCCCCTCCATGTTCTGCCATGCAGGCTGCAGCTTTACTCTGTTGTGGACTATGCTGCGCATGACTTCCACGTGCTTGCTTATCAAGTCCTTAATTATAAATTAATTACTTTGGTAAACAAAAGGTGGATTGTGGTATTTTGAAGTTGGGGAATAAAGAAGAAAGAAAGTATCCACGGGGTTGTGGTATTTTGAAGTATAGGACAAATTTCATGTTCGTTTGATTGTTGGATTTGAAAATGATGATTTTGAGTTTTAAAATTTTTTGGATTTAAAATGGATTTTTTGCATTGTGGATTAGGAAGAGTACATTGTTTGTTTAGTTAATTTTTGTCATAGATTATGATGGATTTGTCTCACAATTTTGCCTTCTATTATCAAATTCTAAATGAAAAGTGGGATTTGCAAATCCGTGAGGTCCACGAATTTGGATCTAAAAAAAAGGGTCCGAATCCATGGACCCCAAGCAAACGATTACCAAAATGATGCATAATGAGTCAATTGAAATCCCTCTTCTCCCTAGACATTTTAATTAACTCGCTCTGTCTCTCCTTTAATTTGGTGAAATATTATAACTTTAGAATGTTTTATTAGAACAAGACAATTAGATCCAATTACCACTTTCCAACCTGAAATACCACACAAAATGTCACATACCAAAATAATGTAGTTTCAAAATACCACAGAACCAAAATGATACATTCCTTCGAGGTTCAAAATGCCGCATCCAAACGATAGGTGTTTGCCATTTGTAGTAATAAGGTTATGTACTATGCGTAACCTTTAGGTCACACTCGTAGATGGGTCATGGCCTCATGGGGATGCGCTGTTTATTGTCAGCAGTATGTAATTGGCAATTGCTGCTGGGGCAGTTTGTACATTTCTTAGCGCCCCTGTTGAATCTGACATGATTCTCCGACATCTATAAATTAAACCGGCTACAATTGAAAGCTAGATAGCTTGGAAATCAAACGAAAACTCAAAGCAAATGCTGCTTTCAGAATGACAACTCTTGAGTTGTTTAATCAAGTTAATTACGTGCCTTAATCTCCAATACAAGAAACTGCACATTTCATGTTGTTTAGTTCCCTTTTTTTTCAATTGTTGTTGGGATTACAAATGTGGCTCATATTCCTCGAGCTATATGTGCTAATTATTATGTTAATTAACTCCGAGCTTACTTATCAGTTTCCTTATCCTGTTGGGCAAAATCTGACTTCAGTAATTGCTTGCTTCCAAAGAAAATTACCCCCTTCAATTGACACAAGTCATCATCATAATCATCGTTCATAATTATACAATTTCTGAAATACATTGCCCCAGAAGTTTAATAATCTGTCACTATTACTATGATTATATTGATTATCTAGCTAGGTTCCATCTCTCCCCATTTTAACCATGTCATTAGAGAGAATATATAGATTCATTACAAATAATCATTGTACGACATTCTAGTCTCAGTTGATTGTTAGATTGAATTTAAGGACATGTCTGATACAACGATGATGTCAGATCTAGTATAAAGAATTATTGTGTGTTGTGAACTCCATTTTTGTCATCTTATTTTAACCTATACGATTACTCTTTCTCAGGAGAAAATCTTCAAATTATAGAAAACACCACATCGAGATAGATTTTAGTCAAAACAAATGTAAATCACGGTCATCATGATTGCAAACTCAATTATGATTATGGATTATTTAAACTTATAATTAGAGGTGACAATTAGATTGGATTAATGGATTGAAGGATTGGTGGATCAAATGGATTGGTGGATTCATAGATTGGAATAAATGGATTGGTGGATTGATCGATGGATTCAAATGACATCCAAGCATTGAACCATTATGTAAAAATTTGAAAATTTTAGGTACTAAAATGTCATAATAAAAAATGTAGGTACCAAAATGTAATTTTCCCATTAAAAATTAAATTTAGGTATCAAAATGTAAAATTCAATAAGTATAGGTACTAAATTATAATTTGCCAAAATCCACAAATCCAATTGAATTTAAATAAAATATATTGAATTTAAATGCATTGGATTAATTAAATGTTCTAGGGGATGTATTGGATTACATTCATAAATTTAAATACTAATTATCACCTCTACTTATAATCTTTAGCCATTTTAACCACGATAGAATTTCAGTCTTACATTTTCCTATATTGGGGTTTGTCTCATCTTCTCTCGCCACCTACCATCAGCTTCCTGAAAACTGTGAATATTGTACATAGTTCACAACCAGCTAGTCCTAACTCCTAGGTAGCGTTGCAAATGAGCTGAGACGAGTTTTACCACAGCTTCAGCTTTAATAAACGAGTTGAGCTCGAGTTCGGTTCGTTTATTAACGAGTCGAGTCGAGTTCGAGTTAACTTGCTTAATAATTTTGACTCGTATTTGATATATTCATTTTGTACGTCGATACATGTAATTAATGTCAAGATGAAAAAAAGTAATAGTTAAGTGTTCAATATTAACTAGTGAAGGTCATGTTATTTCATAGTACACAAAGCAATCTATGATACCTAATTTCTTTTTAAAATTAAATAAGACATATTTGCTCACATAATCTACGTGTTAAACTTTACATAGGATGAGATATATAATTTAACAATCTGATGAATTATCAAAATCAAACTCATATAGATCAATTCGCTCATAAGTCGTTAGTCGAGTCGGCTGTCTAGCCACAATATTGAGAGTTGAGTCATCTCATAAGCTCTAAACAAGTCAGCTCACGAGTTGAGCTCAACAAGCCACCGGATCGAGCTCTGCGAGCTGCAAAAAGCTTAACTCAAACTCAACTCGTTAGTAAACAAGTCGAGTTTCGAACGAGTTTAACCCGAGTCGAATGCCGAACTGCTCCGCGGCTCATGTGCAGCCATAGCCCTAGGTATGCCCGGCGATCACCCATGTTGGCTCTGACAATTGTCATCATTTACATTAAGGCCAAAAACACTACTCAAATTTGTTATGGGTCGGCAGCAGGCAGCTGGATACCATTATTTATGCACACTCCTGTTCAAATGTGAACTAAGGGAGAGCACTAAAAAGAGCTCAGTCATCAATAATGTTAATGCCCATATGAAAAGCTTATGTGGTGTATCCTTTGGTAAAGAACATGAATGAGCACATTACTTATTGCTCAGTGGGAACTCCAACTACTTCCTTCTTCTCCTGAACATTCCTAGGAGGATCCAGTAGGTGAATATGGCGATGTGTCCTCCTGAGAGAGTAAGGAAAAGGAGCCTCTTTGCCCCAAAGCTGGAGGTCCCCTTCCCTTGGTGCTACTTTCCAATTCCTAATCATCCTCCGAAGGCCAATAGTTCGACGAAATTCATAAACATCGAATAACATATCGTGTTTTCACGTACCAAATCGTATTTGTAGTCCAGCAGTATCATGATAACACAACTCAAATGTTGATGACTCTGCTGATCTACTTTTATATCATTGTTCAACTAATATTATATGTACCCTAAGCAAGACACGTCGCATTGAAGAAAGGTCATATGGGGACTGAAGGTCCACTCAGGACATTTTGATTGCTTCTTCCATGTAGTGACCTTGCAGAGGGCACCACCACTCACTCAGGACTTGGAAGATAACATAAACAAAGTGCTGACCTTCTTGCTCATAAAGCCAAAGCTTTTCAACTTTCTGGACCATTCTTTCTTTCTTTCTTTTTGTTCTCCACACCCTTTTGGTGTTTAATACAAAACTTGCTTATATTGGCATGGAATAAGAATTCTAAGGATAAGCCCTGGCATCCCCTGTTTTTGCTCTGTTTTCGGATAATATAAACTCCCCTCTGTTTCAGACTTGCAGGGGATATGATTAGGAACAGCAAAAAAGCTCTGAAACTTACAGGATAATGGGTCGTCAGAATCCACTACAAAAGAATTCTGAAACTTTGCAGCTTTTGGGAATCACTGCACTTGTTTTTATCCATGTAAATTACAAGAAAAGATCAGTGTAGTAATTGATTCACTTTATTTCACACCATAAAATATTGTATTTACAAACAATAGGAGGAGAACAAACCACCAGCATTTTGACAAAAAAATGCTCAGCGATGTGTCACTATCTCTTACATAACGTTACACCAAAAGGGGAAACAGAAAACAGGACAAAATAAATAACAGCAAGTAGTGTAAAATAAAATTACACTAGGTTTTGGGTTTGGTGTATTTAACTGGAAACTGTAACTTCTTCTCTTTTCTTCTTCTCTTTTTCTTCTGTTTGTGGCTATGACTTCCTGGTTGGTTGGTTGACAGTAAACCTCTCAGGTTAAACTTTCCAGTCCTCCAACCAATTAGTCTTTCAAAAAAAGGGGGGGGGGGGGGGGGGGGGGGGGGGGAAACAAGAACCATTGATCCATATGGACACAACAAAAGTTGCAAGCTCAATCCCTAATTTACCTTCAAATGCTTCCTTCCTCTTTATCTGCTAGTTATGACACATGACATTACACCTTCTGATGGTTTTCATATGAACATGTTCATGCTACTACTGTAACAACTCTTTCAAGGCATTTTCTTCCATCTGCAACGCGCTGAGGATGCTCAGATCGATGTCATCATCGTTGATGGAATCGAACCCGAAATCATGAATCCCGAAGTCCTGACAGTCCAGCAGCCATGAGCAGCTATCTTCCCAGGATGGATAGGTAGTATTAGTAGTAGTAGTAATCTCAGGATTAGCAGTTTCATTAGTGGTAACAAGGGTTGGAGGGTGGTGATTAGTGAAAGGATCAACAAGGAGAGGCTCATCCAACCACAAGCTGCTCATCAGCAAACCATCATCATTGCAAATGTTGTCCAACAGGATTGACGACGACGATGAAGACGATAACGACGATGATGATGATGAAGATGAGTCGATATTAGAGGAAGAGTTTTCAGTTTTCGGTGAGGAATCATTAGTAACATTTTGCTGATAAGCCTCAACAGGCAAAGTCTGCTGTGATTGAGACTCTCCAACAGTTACAATTTCCTGAACATCGCCAGGAATACTATCGCCATTGTTCTTGTTGTATTCTTCGGCGGATTCATCCTTGTTGAGAGGCTCATGAGTGACGGGATCGATCCCCATTTTCAGAAGCTTTTTCTTGATGTGGGTGTTCCAATGATTCTTTATCTCGTTGTCCGTTCTTCCTGGAAGTCTAGCAGCGATTTTAGACCACCTATATAACAAAATAAACAGATAAAACATCAGTAATGCGATAATATAACAAATTCATAATAAGTTATGAAAAAGTGTCCACTTAGAAAATCATGAATAGCACTACTAGTAATTAGACCCACTTTTCCCACCAACTCATTGCAAAAACAGGACACATTTCCTTTCCCCCTCCACCCCTGAATCTCTGATTATGCTCTTCTCCAGTAAAAAAAAGTTCATCACAAAGAACATCAAGTGGTTTTATTATATTCACATTATATTTCTTTTTATATCGAAAAAGTAACAAGGATGACTTTCACCGTTTCACGATAGAAATAAAAAAAAAATTTGCGGGTTTGTTTAGTAGTAATATTATTATTGGGTTGAGGCAGAGAGCCTACCGGTTGCCAAGGCGGGCGTGGAGGTCGATCACCAGCTGCTCTTCAGAATCAGTGAGGAGGCCACGCTTGAGGTCAGGCCGGAGGTAATTGGTCCACCGGAGGCGGCAGCTCTTGCCGCAGCGGCGGAGGCCGGCGAGCTTAGGGACGGCTCTCCAGCAGCACTGGCCATTGGTGAGGATGAAGTTGATGAGCTTCTTGTCTTCCTCGGCGGTCCATGGCCCTTTCTTCACCCCTAGCTTGTCACAACAAGGCTGCCTTCCCATGTGTTTGATGAAGAAGACACAAAAATATGAAAGAGTTTCGTTTGGAATGAAGAAAGACTTATTATGATGATGAGACAGATCGAATTAGAGAAACAGGGCAATGTGCATTGGAGAAACAGAGTAATGGTGGTGGGAGAAGAAAAGGGTCTTCACCAACCCTTATATAAAGTCCTTTGGGGGTGACAGGTCACCTTACAAATACACAAATAATATTATACAAATAATTTATTTATTTATTTATACACAAAGTCCTTTGGGACTTGGGAGTGAGTGTATAGAGGAATACACATGTCAAAGATGGATATTTGAGAGGGTCCACCAAAGGGTTTGGGAAAGGGATTTAAGAGCTGAATCGGCTTCTTGCCTTGGAACTACTTTGTGTGTGTTTTGTAGTTTTGTCAATTTGTGGGCGTGGGAGGGAGATCATTAATTGTTTAATCAAATCATTAATTTAATGGTAAGCTATAGTTAAGAGTGTGGAGTTCATCTTGATAGATTACCAAAGTAAGTAATTAACCGACGTCATTGCAACTTGCAAAGAGGATATATGATATCGATTTTATACGGATTATGTTATACACGAGACAAACCGTAATATGTAGTTCGCAGTTTTAATTTGTGTTGAATTTGAGTTTTAAGTCAAGAGCATGTCACTAAATCTGCAGAAGACTTCTTACCTTCAAATCTCGAGGAGGAGATGTATATATCGTTCCTTATCTAAATCTTTCTCCTCTCCTAATTTCTACTCTGCAACTGATTAGTTCAAATGGAAGACCAATGATCATTGCCTCATGTACACATCTCACGGTCTCATTCATGGTGATCCAAATCAATCACAAAATTGAAATCGAAACTTAAATATACTATTACTGTTGTCATTCAAACCATCTAACAAGCAATGAAGAACATGTTCTAAGTCCAAATTATTTCAACATTTAGAATTACATAGACGAATTACAGGTTTCCCCAAATTATTAAAACAAACTAAGTGTTGAGAAAGACATACAAACATGCTAATGATGTAAATGAATGTCAATATTCATCGACATCCCGTTTATAGGACTCCAAAATAAGTCAAACAAAATTGAAGAGAAAGGTCCAATAATTCATTATAATAACAAGGGTTCAAATACCTCTATAAGCCCGTCTTTTGAAAAATTTGAAAATTGTTCTTAAAATATAAAAATAGAAGCTCTAATTTGAAATTTCTCCGAAATTTGTTTTAAATATACAAAGATTATTCTTATGCTTTTTTCTCTTTTCCCCTCTCAAAACATAATTTTTTTCATGTATATCATTTAAAAACTAAATTAATTATAGAATAATGTTATTTACTATAAAGAAAATTCAAAAAACCATTTTGAATTTTCTTTTTTTTATAATATTTTATATTAAAAATTCTTTATTACTACATGATTCTGATATTAAAAAGAACTTCTAAAAATTTATAAATCGAACACTCAATTATTTTTGTGAAACGTATTTTTAAAAAATTACACACAGAATCTGTTTTTGAAATTTACAGCACAACCAAACTAGCCCAATAAATTACATGTGAAGAAAAGTTAAAAAAAACAAAACCAGCTCTTTTATGGAGTGAGTTTCCAGATATTTGAGATTGCATCATTTTAATACTATTGATAATGCATGTACAGTCTCAAATATACTTAAATAATAAAAATAATTATAATAATTATAAAAAATACATAATGATAATAATAATGATAATTTATTTATTGAACAACATGTAAATGTGAATTTCATTCTCCCAATTATATCCATCCACGCATTATATCCATTCACGCGCTTGGTTATTGACTTGGTGTGGGAAATGAAAAATGAAAATGGCATCTGGATAAAGGAAAATGGAAAACCAAGAACTAATAATTAACAGGATCGCTCTAATTCTTTCTGTTCCTTTTTTTTTTCTTTTTCTTTCTGTGGTTCTTTTCCCTTTTTCCTTTTGCCATATATTTATATAAAATTATATCCCCATTTTGCTACACAAATAAATACCCACCACAACAGTGAGGAGTGGCTTCAGTTTCTCTCCCTCTGATTGCAATCTTACTCAACCATTCCATCACCCATTTCGTCATCCCCACGTTTGCCCCCTGTCCCTAGCTAGCTTGTTCACGAAAATTATTTAATAAATAACGCCCCCCTCCAGTAATTAGTGATTAATTGCCCCTCTAATTAACATCTACTCCTGCCCATTTTTATTAATTTCTTTCAATGGTGATCATGAAGTGTTTTCATTCATTTCAGATACTAATGATGATGATGATCAATTCTTCTCTTCTCTTTTCATGTTGGAACAAATCAAAGCCACTGATTGGGCAGTGGAGATTTAGTAATTAAATGGGTTGTTTGGTAATTCATTAAGACAGGCAAGACTATAATCCCGAGCGTGTCCTTCACTTGCGATGATTCTCATATGGACTAGACAATTTGCAGTGGCCACCAGCCCAATTTATTTTTTTATTGTTTTCTTAATTCAGAGTTTAATAATCAATTTCTGTTTATTGTCTGCGTTTCTGTTTAATAATCACATTTAACCGTATTCCTGAATTATGTAATTTGCAATAATTATAGGATACATCTCGGATAAGTTGAGTTAACGTTTATACTAATCATGATGTTTTGATGTTTTCTGGTATAGCTTATAAAGCTAAAGAAAAACAGAGAGTCTTCAAAGTGAAAGGTTGAATTACATAAAGGGTCAGCACATTTTGTGCTTCTACCAAATTGATTTGTTAACTTTGATTCTAGATGAAATGTTCCACTGAAATTTGAAATCACTAACATAATAAATTTTTATTAGTTAATTTATCTCGAACTTTTTCCGATAAATTGTCCAAATTATCAGCCGTCAAGTCATCGAGACAAGCCATAGATAAATGGAACAATCTAATTGATTGTTGTGTAAGCGGTAAGGGTTGTCTCCAGTAATCTGGCTTGGAAATGAGTCGAAGTACATCCGATTTGGATTGAGTAGCAGCCAAAATGGATTGTTCGTGACAAGTAATTAGGACATACACAACATTTTACTAACTTATCCAGCTTAGCATGCTAACCGATCTGGGGTTTTTTTTTTTTTTTTGAAAAATCTGACGATAAAAGACAACGTGATTGTTATGTCAATTTTTTTCCAACTTCGAATGGCGCGTTCTCTAAAAACCAGAGTTCAATGACCAACAGTTCTTTTCCTTATGTCGTGGACCCAAAAGCAAACACCCTATGTTACCCTTGCCCTCACTAATCCCCGAAACTAAATGACCAGAACATACAACCCTACGTACCACTAACATAAATTTTCTTATAATGATAAGTTGTAATAAGTCCACTCGATCGGACACACGTAACACTTTGTATCAACTTCATACCACACTGGCTGGTTGCTAGCTAGTAACCATTGCTTAGTGTCAAAATTTAGGGATGATTATTGGAATTTAGCCCAATTGTATATGACACGAACGTGGTTGCATTTCCCAAAGAGAAAAAAAAAAGATAAAAATAGAAGACAAATTAAACAGCGGATTTGTTAGATTCCCTTAGGTATCTTGCAGCCAGATATGACAAGAACATATAGGATCAGTGGGTATAAAAATAGGACAGGACAGGACCCAAGAGAAGTATGTGTACAACCTACGGAAAACAAGGTAGATGAAACGTTTTACATATTACGTAATGTCGTATGAGGTTGCAACAAGACTAAGAAAACTCTCCAAAATGTTAACTTCGTCCAACTGGCTAGACAGAAACCCTTTGGGCTTAGCTTGTCTCCTCCTCCATGTAACCGATTTCTGTTACATCTGTGTCCCCAAAATGTAACCAAGACACAACCATAGGAATTAGATACCTAGTTATACCATGATTATTCAAATTTTGTATGACAGTGATTCTATACACTTTTTTTCTTTGAAGATATAAGTTTAATGTTGTGTTTGTTAAATCGTACTGGCGGTCCAATCAGGGGCGCCGGAGCCAGTTTGAAAGTGGGTGGATCTCGAGAACTCATTTTTGGCGGTAGAACACAATATAAAATGTCGGTATTTGTGCACAACCCACAATATTTGAATTCAAATATCTCATGTTTACTAGTTTCACTTGTCTATATATCAACATATAGTAGAGAACTTTGTGATAGGTATTAACCTTGTGTATTCTATGAATAACTATATATTCTAGGGTAATGTCTATTTTTTATCCAAACCTTTTTCAGATTTTTTTATATTATCCAAACCTATTAAAATGCTATTAGTTAGCCAAATCTTTCGTAATGCATCAAAATATTAGCCATTTTTACGTTTCGTTAATAAATTTGTAACTTTTTTCTTAGTTAAAATACTAAAATTTTGCAATGTTGACCTTCATGTGCCTCTTCCAAATTAGTATCATGTTGCCAAGTCAATATTACTAACAAAATTGCTAACCGAAAGTTAACATTTGGCTAATACGAAAAGCAGTAACCTAGCTAGCTTTCCCCATCGAAAGGTACAAGGAATCATGAAACATTAACTTGCTAATCAAATCTACCTACCTACTTATCTTCTACGTTCTCTCATCTCAGTATACAAACCTAATCACATGCTTTCTCGCAGAAGGAACCACCTAGCTAGAAAACGATCCAGTTCAGTCCATTCTCTTTCACTCTTCTGCAGAGTGTCATCTATATATTAATTATAAACTTGTTCATCCTCCCAGTACGTGTTGCCTAAGCAAAAACTAATTGTTTAAGGTAGCCAAACCGCGAGTGTTAATTTAGCTTCATGGGATGTATATAAAGATCCATCGTCTATATTGGTGACCTAACATATATATATATGTTTGTCGGCTTCTCAAAAGCATACGTGCACTTCTCGTCTCGCCAAGACTTTCCTCACTCGGCAAACAAAACGAGGGTTTTCAAGTTTGGTTCGACGTACATATATATCTGGACAAGACAATACATTGCTTTGATTTGTACGTATTCTAATCACTCAACCAGATTGCACCACGTGTTTGCATGCTGCGTGGGAATCAATTAATCATGGTTTCTGGATTGTTCCATGCATATATATATGTGGAGGATGGAGTCGAATTCCTACTTACGATTGAAAGAACCCAAAATGACAACAATTTCTCTTGTTCGATTACTTTAATGTTTATCTTTGCGTTATTGCTTATTGACTATATGTGCCGTTGCATGGCCCTCTCCCACAGTCACGTACACCTGTCGTTCCAGAGGGAACTCCATGCATGCATTTTAGCTATACCTTGGACAAAAACAGACAAACTTCTTGATGGGTAGTTAAGTTTCGGCGAGATACGTTTGGTTCCTCTTTGACTTGGTGTGTTTCTCGGATTTTAAGTAGGTGACTAGCTAGTAATATTGGATATACTCCAAGAAACAAGACAAAAACTAGTTTCTGTCTCTTGATATGGTAACAAGTAGGGTTTGGAGGTAATGGGTTATTCTATTTGGTTTCACTGTTGGCGGGTAGTGATATGGCTCTCTGGGAGGAGAACATTTGGCTTATCGGTTTCGTTATGGGGATCCTGATAATGAAGTGTCGACTAAGATTGGTGAAGCTAGGTTACTGTTGTGTTTTCATGATTTGAGCTAGCTCTTCTGACTTAGTTTTGAAATAATATTACATGTGACTCTAACAAATGGTGAGTTTGGATTGTACCGTGTAAGGAGCGTTTAAAATTCATTCATGATCCTCAGTCAGCAACTCGAACTATAGAGCCCAGTTGGTTTATGGTACCGTCAGAGCGGTTTGTTATTGAGATCAGGTGTTCAAGTTCTCACGATCGACCTCTAATGTTAACCGCGCGTTCTCTTAAATTACATGGCATGAGTGGCATGTGCAAATTTTAAGCTCGTGAGTTATCTTTCGTTTGCGGGTTCGTGTATGAAAGTGGTTAAGATTCATACATGAACATCTCTCAACAACTCGAGTTATTAGTACCAGTTGGTTTATTACATGGTATGATAACGGTTTGTTATTGAGTTCAGGTGTTCAAGTTCTCACGATTCTCAATATAAACCGTTATTTTAAATCACATGATATGAGCAACATGTGCAAACTTTAACTCCGTAAGTTGGCTTTCGTTATTTTATTATATTTTCTTATACACCTTATTATCTTGCCACATATGCTACATATTAAATCAACAGTTAATATTAAAAATTATTAAGATTCGAAACATGTCCATCGGTAACAACCGACTTCTCTTACTCAAATTATCAGAAATCTTCGAAACGCTGCAAGTAGTCAAACTTCACACGTGAATGTAAAATATCTTCGGACAATTAGGTATCTGTGTACTTACTCTATTTCTTTATGAATATAGTTCATAAAATATTATCTTAACTCCAGATATTATGAACTTAAATATTCATTTTGCTAGGGATCGAATCGTGCCAACCTTCTGGGGATATGGGTATCCATTATCGTTCCTAATCCTAGCTAGCTACATTAATTTCAAGCCGCTGGTTAATTACTGTTAACTTCCCAAGATAAGTACATTGAAAACCCACAACTCCACGATTCCTAATTAATGAACAGACTCAACAATGCCCTTCTCTTGACAAGTGTTGGGACTTGGGAGGAGAAATCATAAGTCCAGCTTAAGCTAAGTTTGAAATATATGATTATAATTATTACTTGCGATTATGAAATTGTTTAATTACGGTAAATGGAAAATTTAGTTGCTGAGATAACTACAGAATTGTTTCACGTTTCTCATTTAAAATTTTAATTCTATTAGTCACTGAATTATTTTAATAATTCAAGTTTTATCATTGCCCGTTATCTTCCATCTATCTCCGTTAAAATTGACTTTCCTTAGGTCGAGCAGGTCAATAAGTCATGAGTTGGGTTATTTCACATTTATAAAAAAAAAAGTTCATGAGTTGGGTTATAATTGTTGATTAAAAAAAACAATTATATATATGTATGAGTTTTTTAGACCAGTGAGTTTGGATCACGAGTTGCTTGAGGTGAGTATATCATTAACTAATTAGTTTTCAATAACTTGAGTTATTTTGTTCGGATATGTTCAATGAAATTTTGGAATGCGCCCTTAACGCCCTTTTCTTACAACAAAATGGAATTTTTGAATTTTTCTATAAAGAAAACGATACTATATCCATAATATATCATATCTTCCTTTTTTACATAGAATCATATTGGATCAAATTCCATTTCAATTTATTTGTTAATTTGTTTACTACAGGTCACAAAAAACCATCTATCGTAATTAATTAATAATAGAGTACTGAATGAGAATTAAATAGGCGGCTGTGGTGGAATTACGCCACAGTGAACTTGGCAAGCACATGTATGGAGAGAGCCAGAAGGAGTGCTGTTACATATGCAATTTGTGGCATTCACATTCCCGTACTTCCCATACTTGCCTAAAAACTCTATATAGCATTGTTCAGGCCCGCATCCTCCAACAAATTCGTCCGTGAATTCACACCATTTCACATCATCGCCATCCACTGTAAAAAAAAAAAGAGAGAGAAAAGAAGAAAAAAAGTTCACTAAACAAACTGATCATGAATGATGGCTAGGGATGAAAATTTGAATTTGTCACGTCGGGTATTGCCTGATCTGGCCTGAAATAGGGCGGGTATTATCCGATCCGCAATAACATGGGCGGGACGTGAGTATTATCTATTTCTGACTCACTCTACTTCGCCCCGCCCTGTTATTGGCTCATTTTATATCGATTTTACAACATCTATTCTTATTTTGATTCGCATATATGAGATAATATAATTGAGATTTAATTTATTCACGCATTGTCGCGAAAACCTTAATTAATTACCTTCCCATGCCACAACTAAGTTGAATAGTAGGATGACAGAGATGAACACAACTAGTGTTGCGACCTTTGTCATTTTAATTCGACTCGTGTACTCGATATCAGAACTAGCCTCAGCCGACCAATATTTCCCTCGTTCTTTTATGTTATGTTTTCAACTATTGGTATTGGATAAAAGAAAACAAGTGATATATAAGAGAGAGTTTGGCAATTCAATTAAACATTTTGATTAATATAAAAAAATTGTTATAGTAACTTATCTAAAATAAAAATGAAATTTGGTAATCGAGTAATAACCGTCTTACATTTAGGTTCTGCTTCCACTTAATTTGGTGCTCAAAATCTGCCCCCAGAGATTTTAATTTGTTGCCTATTTTCAAGAATGATACTCGAAAATAAAGAAAATAAAATAAAAATTTAGATAGAAGATAAGATGCATAGCCCTTGTATAATTATAATTAAATCTGGGCCCTTAATTTTGAGTGGGCCAGAAGGACCCAAATCTATGAGTGAGGATATGGTGACTAAGGGGGGGTGCTTAGTCACTTGACTAAGCTCATCCCAGCTCTTAGATCTGGATACATCAATCTTACGGTTAAAAAGTGGGAAGGGCTATTTAATTAATGACAATGGTAGTTTGGGTATTATGGAAAATTATGAAGTATACAAACCAGACTTACAATCAGTACAAACCATACAAACATAAAAACAATACAAACTACAATGACAAAACATACAAACATATTTACAAACATTACAAACATATTTACAAACATTACAAACATATGAACTTGACAAATAGTACAAGCTAGACTGACAAAACAATACAAAGCATACAAAAAAGAAAAAACAACTGGGTTGACTTTGGAGGCTCCGTCCTTATATAGAGGGCTCCCTCCCAAAGTCAACCCGGTTGTTTTTTAGACATACAAACATTACAAACATGGTGGACAAAAATAACAAACAAGACCGACAATCCATACAAACTGGGAAAAACACCCGGGTGGTCGGGTTGTCTTTGGAGACTCCTTCCCTATATAGAGGAGTTTCATCCAAAAGTCAACCAGCTTGTTTTTTAGACATAAAAAACATTATAAACATGGTTGAAAAAAATGATAAACATGGTGCACAAAAATAACAAAGCTTACAAACATTACAAAAGAACCCGACAAACATTACAAAATAACAAAACTTACAAACATTACAAAATAAACCGACAAACAGTACAAAGCATACTAACTGTACAAAATGTCACTAAAAATGACAAACAAGAATGATAAGCAATACAAACCGAATCAATACAAACATTACAAAATAGGTCAACTAACATCAAAGTTTGAAGTGTTCATATTGTTATAAGGAGTTTAACTCAAGATTTTGGTTTAGCAGAATCCCTACCAGAAATGTCAAAGTTTCAATCTCAAGATGGACTTCTCCTAGCATATAAAAATATATTGGATACTTATCAATTACAAACGTTTTGAATTGGGGTTGGCGATCCACGGTGGGGTGGATGGATAAGCCATCCTGGATTCGATTGTGGAATGCTAATATCCCTCCAAAGTTTAAAGTCTTTGTCTGGCATATCTTCAATCGCATATTGCCGACTACGGAAGCCCTTATTGGGAAGCAGGTTCCGGTGCTTCCCAGGTGCCCGGTGTGCTGGGACAGTGAAGAAACTTTGGAGCATTTATTCTTAGATTGTCCAGTTGCTCGGGCCCTTTGGGACTATTCTGGACTGGCTTACTTAGGGGAGGGGCTCCCCCGCCATACTTTCCCTTTGTTTCTGAAAAGATTAATGGCGTTGATTCCCCAGCCTCCTCTGTTTATGGCTTTGGTTGCTATCCTTTGGCGGATATGGCGGTCACGGAACTGGGTTGTCTTTGAAGGCAAGCAGTTTGGGTTCCCGGCCTTGATGCGTCAGTTTCAGCAACAGTATGAGGAGTGGGTCCGGCTCCCAGTAAATACAAGCCCAAGATTGGCTCCCTTTGCAGCAGTACCCGCTGAGTCGAGCCTAATGGGTCTGGGTGGGGGGACAGGGTGGTGTGTATGTGGGATGGGGCGGTTCGGAGAGGATCTCACTCGGCTGGTGGGGTGGTTCTTTTTACTCTTACTAGGGAGGTTTGGCTGGTGAAAGGGGTTTGTTTTACTGGCATGGATGATCCGATGGTGGTAGAATTGCTTGTCCTTCGGGAGGCAGTTTGGTGGTGCCTGGAGCTAGGCCTCTCGGAGGTTCAATTTGAAGGTGATGCCAAGGTTATTATTGATAAAATCAATCGTGCGGATGCTAGAGATAACCGGATCGGAGCTGTTTTGGAGGAACTTCAACAATATTTTCATAGCTCTGCTGGTTTTAGGGTTCGATTTGTAGGTCGGAGTAGTTAGGGTAGCACATTCGGTGGCTCGTAAAGCCCTCTCTTTGTACCCGACTATGAGTCGTTCTTTTGATTTCCTGGCCTGGCTTTCTTCTAGGATGTAATTATCTATTTTTTGGATCAATATATAATTATCTTTTATCAAAAAAAATTCTAATCATGTCTCAAAATGGGAGATTTCTATAGGTTTTGGTTCAGAGGTATGATTGCGAGATTTCAATTTGGAGATTTCATATTTTCAATTCAAGGTGACTTCTCCTAACATTTACCAAATACTTATATTTGATTATTATCAAATACAAACGTTTTGAGTTCTAGTTGTGTCTAAAGAAAGATGCAACACGAGCAACGTAGTCAAAAGCGCGATTCTACGTAGAAACGTTTTGATGATCTAGAATCGTAAAATAGTAAGATTTTAAGTTTTAAAGCATAGATTTTGACTACATTTATAAGAGAAAAGTGTGATTCTACTTAGAAGCGCTTTGGTGACTTAAAAGTGTAAAAGCGTAAGTTTTTAAGTTTTAAATCGCGATTTTGACTGCAATGAACACGAGTACTTTTCAAGATGTCATCAATTTTAGTAGTATTATTGTCGTCTGAGTGCGTTTAATTTCAAAGTTGTGATAAACTTCTAAACAAAAATAGTTTACAATGAACTCATCCCCGAAATCAAGGTTTTTAACCCGCGAACTGACCCAACTGCGGTGGAAAAAACATGTGTCGCACATCCATTTTGAACTTCCCCCTGATTCATCAAACTCTCTTCAATCCGGTCAAAATCTGGCAAAATTGGCTTCGACACGGTCAAAACTTGGCAAAATCGATCAACCAACTCTACACATAATATAATACACCGAAGGGAAAAACGGGAGCCCCATTTCAAATTTCCTGCAACGAGAGTGAAAGTAGGAAGGACATTTTGGTCTTCACAAGTACTTTTTTTTATTCATTAAAAGGTATGTACTGGGATTCGAACCATGACCATTTTAAAGAAAGGCAAGGATCATAACCAATCACACTAAGTACATTTGTTGTATCCTTTTAAATTAAAAACATATAATAGCAGGGTGGAAAAAACTCTTCCCCCATTTCAAATTCCCTGTTCCATGAGCGTTTGTAGGAAGGGTAAAATAGGGAGTGTCAATTTTTTCTCTTTCCTCTATGGAACGGACCAACTTACCGTACACATGCAGATTTAAACGAGTCAAAGAGTGTCAATTTTTTTCTTTATACCCTTTTATTTATCCGTGGTGATACAATATATATGAAAAGGCAAAAATAATACTCCTTTTTATTGTTAAAAATAAAAAATTTAACAATAGACTAATGCATGGTATCTAATGGGCTAACCGCTAACCATAAAATAAAAGAGTTGAATGGGCCTGACCTACATGGGATTTGGTCATCAAGTAAAACAAATGAACATCATGGGTTTGCCATTCTAAAACAAGCTATTTTCTCTGGCATAATATATATTATGCTATTATTTTATATCTTAGTGGCTAAAATATAATGTATTTTAAAGTTATTCAATGGTTCAACCTCGACCAACCCAATTAGTCCAATTTTTATCATTTCAAATATATATTTTATAATTATTTGACATCATAATGATCAAATTATAGTGTATTTTATAGGGAATCGTTTGGTATTTGTTAGTAAAAAACTAAACATAAAAATCTATTTGGTTATTTTAAACATTAAAACGATCCTCAACATTTTCAGTTCCTTTTGAATTTATATGGTTTTATTCCCGAATAAGTGATGTGCAAATGGCGAATTGTAGTCGTCTTTTTTCTTTCACTATTTTTTTATTTTCAAATAGAAAGTTTAAAAGTAAAGAATAATTAGAATTTGGCATGGGTCGGTCAAACAGGTTGAATTTCAAGTTTTGGCCCATTTGTTTTATGCATTGCAAATTTATTAGCATGTTGATGGAAATGGCTTGGAAAAAAGACATATAAGTTGTATCTTTGCAGAAATGTCCTCAAATGTTTGAATGCTTTGTGAATCAGGTTCTGTGACTTTTGTGATGGTGTATGTGCTGACGATTGCTCGATGTTGTAACTACTTAATTTAAGAGTAAATCTTTTGACTTTCCCTATGAGTTGTGATACCAATTCTGGTGGTTGCAGCATGTTGTCGTTGTTGGCCTGTAAAAGTTGTTCCGCCGTGATGCTAAATACCTTTCTTTCTTTTTTAACAAATTGTGTAGTAGTGCTATGAAACAGACCACCCATGAACGCTACGCTTATTATGTTCTGTTCTTACTTCCGGTGGTGAGAAATTGTGAATTGAGAATCATATTCGCCTACCGCACTGTGTCTGGTTGGTGGCTGCCTACTGTGCTCTCTAGAGTTATGAAACAGACTACCCATGAACTTTACCCTTAAGAGTCCACAACTTTGCGAAAAACCAAATATAGGCAATCAAAGGTGGTGGATGTGTGATGATTTTTTATGGCTTAATTGTTTGTGAATTAGATATATGATCTTTGTATGATTAGAGGGGATGTTTGCTTAATAGAATAATCCATTTTAATTCATGTTTATTTTTAACATGAACTTTAGTAACTCAAAACCTTTGAGACACATATCACCTACTGCATTGTATCATTTTGCCTGGGTGCTTGCTGTGTTGTCAAACTTCTTTGCTGCTGATGCATTTACACTAACAGGGGAGTTAAGAACCCATGAATGTTTCCGTTTGACACAAACAAGAGGACTTACTTCTAAATCATGCACTAAAGATGATTGGAGGAAACATCTCTGTTGCAGTTGATACTCTGGAGACCATAACAAAAGCAACGTATAACATCAAAACCAACCATCTGAACTATTAGCATTGTTGCTTTACTCTTTTTCGTGGTTGAGTCTCCTTCAAAAAATTTAGTTTGATTTTAGAAAATTTTGCTTCTGCAATCCTGTCTTGCCACCAACGCGTTCAGTAGATGGAGATGGCAGAGGCGAAGGCTATTTTGTGTTGTTGTTGCTGGTTTAGGGATCGGTTTGTGAAGAAGAGGGACAAGAGAGGGGGAAAGGGAAATGCATGAGAGGGGGATAACTCTTTTCTCCGACAAAAATGGAGTGAAGAAAGGAATTATGATCAGTAAGGATATGGTTATCTTACATAACTGTGTCTATTCTGTTTGAATTGAGCTTGGGAGGTAGTGATAAGGACGAGCTGCAACCAATTCATAGTGATAAGAGTGCTATGAACTGTGATCATGTCTTATTTCAAGTTAGAAGGTAGTTTCAGTATAAGGATTATTTAATTTGACAAGTTGTTTCGTCCATGATTCTTGGTAGTTTCAGTGCCATTCTAGCCATTGTTTAGTCTGTAATTTTTGAGAATTGATGTGCGAGTAATGACTTTCACTTAGCTTCAACTATTATGTGTGTATTTATTGGCATGTGATAGAATTCTCTTTTCCTTTTCTTTGAATTCAGTTTCATACTCTAATTGTATCATTTGTACATAGGCAAATCATGCTCGAGATGACAACTCGCTGATATGGCTGGTGCAAGGAATGAAGCCATCATTAAAATTCAGACCGACAACGGGGAGGGATGCCCAGGACTAATTCAATGATGATTGATGATGGTATGATAAAAACTGCAGTCTGCATCAGCACCAATTTCTAGGCCTAAGTAAAGTTATTCAACCCAGAACTCTGCTTAGCGCTAAAAATTGCCCTCACCCAACCTTTATCCTGTTTGACCCACTTCTGAAGAGTCAAGATATATTACTAATTCTCTCCGTTCGTATTTTCTTATTGGCTCTTTCTGACCCTTTAGGTTGGGGCGGGTCGGGAAGAATCGGATTAGTGGGCCGGTCCTAATCAAGTGGAATCCCAATCCCTTCACTCTCACTTACTTTCTCTCCCATTCCACAAGTGGGTAACATACAGTAATCCGGCCAACGGGCCGGGTAATAAGCTAGTTTCATTCCATAAGGCCACTTTGCTTGGTTTTCACAGGTACAAATCTCACGCTACTATCACTTCATATCAAATTCAAGCTTTCCTTTATTGTTTAAGAAAGGGGAAAATGACTTTTCTTTCTGCAGTTTGCTCAGTTTGGGTCAAATCTTTTTTTTTTTTTTTCATACTGTAATTAGGATTTACATAAATAATTTCAAAGCATGTCATAATCTTGTGATTTCAATCCTTTTAAGTAAAAGCACAAATGATGGCTTTGAACTCTTCTAATCACGAGTTCTATCTATATTCCCCAGGTTGTTCATGTTCATTCAAGTTGTCAATCAATAACTTTTATGGTGAATTTAAATGTTTTTTAATTTGTACTATATGATGAATTCAAGTACGAACTATAATTTTCAGTGGCATATCCAGGGGGTCTCTCCGGGCCACGGCCCAGTCCTCCTCCCGCTTCAGACTTGTATAGCACTTATAAAATTTCAATTTGAGGTGTTTGGTCCAGTGCTAGTGGGTCATCGCCTCGTCCTCGTCACCTCTTTTCAAATGTCGCTCAGTACTCTACTATGTCATGGATCCGTCACTGATTATTTTAGTTTAATGTTATATATTATTACTCATAAATCATATGAAATGATATAATTTATATATATATATAAATAATATTATGATTTTTTCATATATTCGGCTTTAGCCATGCTAAACCAGACAAACAATCAGACCTTTAACTTTTCACTCACTTACTCGACTGGAGTCGAGCCAATAGTCTAAAGCAGGTTGACAAACTTGCCTAAAACAAAAACTTGGCTATCCTACCGACGTAGAAGGTGAACAAGACGCGATCCAACTATATCAGTCCCTTTTGGTCATCTACGTACAATACAATTGAACCCTAGAAATATACAGGTTGATAGCAAGGGTTATCGGGGTTTACTCGGCTCTGAAAGACTATAGCCCGTTTGGAATCACATAAAATTCAGGAAATATAATTCTATTACCCAAAGTTTTCGTGACCTTCACTAATCCCTAAGATCCAGTCCCCAGAAGAGATGAAATTCTTTAGGCCAATTTCATGTTGCAATATTCTATATAAGTGTATGGCCAAAATACTTGCTGTGAGACTGAGCTCTGTTATGCCCTGCATAATTAGTGAATCTCAAACTGCATTTGTTAAAGGTAGGATAATAGGGGAAAATATTCTACTTGCACATGAACTGGTTCAGAAATATGGAAGAAAGAATATCTCCCCTAGGTCCTTAGTGAAGGTTGACCTTATGAAGGCCTTTGACTCGGTTGATTGGGGTTTCCTTTTTAATACTCTGCAAGCTATGGGGATACTTGATAGGTTTTTGCAATGGTTGAGAATGTGTGTTACCACACCTAAACTGAGCATTGGGTTTGATGGGGGTTCAGTTGGATATTTCTCTGCTAGGAAAGGGTTGAGGCAGGGAGATCCCCTCTCCCCATATCTGTTTGTTGTGGCTATGGAAATCCTGTCTTGTTTAATGAAGGAAGCAGTTAAGAAAAATGAGATGCCCTTTCACCCCATGTGTAAGAGACTGGGACTAACCCACCTTATGTTTGCTGATG
Source organism: Linum trigynum (assembly GCA_964030455.1). NCBI lineage: Eukaryota > Viridiplantae > Streptophyta > Magnoliopsida > Malpighiales > Linaceae > Linum > Linum trigynum. The sequence goes on from OZ034816.1 coordinate 12,665,477, forward strand.
ATCAACTGTTATTCTCTGATGGATCTAACTATGGGATCCAGTGTATTAAGAAAGTTCTAGCTGAGTTCAGAAGAATATCAGGACTAAAATCAAATCCAGCAAAATGTGAGCTTTACTGTGGTGGCATTAGTGTGAAATGGCAGGAGACTATGGCAAATAATTCAGGGTATAAGTTGGGGGTGCTTCCAGTTAGATATTTGGGTATTCCCCTGCTGCCAGGAAAACTTACTATTAAAGCTTGCACTCCTCTTATTGATAGGGTGACATGGAGAATATCTAGCTGGAAAGCAAAAGCTTTGTCTTATGCAGGGAAGTTTCAATTGGTCATGTCAGTATTGTATAGCCTCACTCAATTCTGGATGTCAATTTTTATCCTTCCTAAGTCAGTTATCAGAGCAATAGAGAAGCTGTGCAGTGACTTTTTGTGGGGTATGGGGGATGTCTCTAGGAAAAGGGTTGTGGTTGCTTGGCCAAGGGTTACATATCTTAAGAAGGAAGGTGGTCTAGGTTTTAGAGACATGGTATCTTGGAATCTGGCTTGTGTTACAAGGCATATCTGGGCTATACTGTTGAAACAGGGGGTCATTGTGGGTGGCCTGGGTTTGGGAGTATAGAATCAAGAGGTGTGATTTTTGGACTGTCACTTCAAAGGCAGGGTCCTGGTTGTGGTTGAAATTGCTGAAATACAGAGATAGGATGAGTAATTATATGGTGGCTGGGGCTAATGGGGTTTACTGGAAAGGAGAACATATGGAAAATTTTCAAATAAAGAAAGTCTGGGAGGAGCTTAGAGCCAAAACCAACACTGTCTCATGGTACTCTCTGGTTTGGAAAGGAACAAATATCCCCAGAAACCAGTTCTTGGTATGGCTCATAGTGAATGATTACATTATGACAGGGGACAAGGCTCAAGGGTGGGGGGCTGCATGTAATCACTACTGTGTATTCTGTAACACTACCCTGGAAACAAGATCACATATGTTTGCAGAGTGCCTTGTCTATAAACAGCTCTTTACAGCGTTGTTTGCAAAGTACTCTAATCGTTCTCCTGGAGATCAGTGACTGTCTGAATTACAGTGGGCATCCCGGTATCTTACACAGAAGAATGATACGGCTCAGGTGGGTAAAGTGATTTGGCAGAGTCTGGTTGCCAGTATCTGGAGGGAGAGATGCAGGATTAAGTTTGGAGGTAAGGTGTTTGACATGAAGGAGCTGACTCGACTGATAAAAGGAGATCTGAGGCTGTTACTGGACCATGGGATCCTAGATCGTTTTTTCTAATTTTATGGTTATAGTTTGGCTAGTCTGTTTGGTTTAATGTGAATTCCTTGTAAAAGGTTCATTGCTCAGCTGGCTAGAGCTTGTTGCGAGCAAAGTTGTTTGCCCCATTTTTGATGAAATGAAAAGCCCTACCATTCATAAAAAAAATGATTAAAAAACATCACAATGAATTGTAAGAGGCAAAAAAAAAATAGAAATTAGATCATACCAAAAGTTCTAGGATTTGTTGGGATGGGAGCCTATCGATATTTCGGATGGATGTTGGTCCCAACATTCGAATTCGGAGTGAAACGGATTCTCTCATCTATCTATATTCTCAATAGGCTAACCTCTTGACGTTTGAGCCTTATTTTCTAATTTTTAATGGATAAATCTCAATTCTTAATACTCTAAACTCAAACTATAAATCAATTTAATCAAAAAATAATAACCGATGGTTCTGATTCGTAGAAATACATTTAATAAGTGTGAACGGAGAGTTATTATACGATAGACATACGCTAACCTTTGTCATACATATCTGGTAACAGCTCACATACTCCTAGAGCATACCATACTCCAAGTGATATTTGACGTAAATTGATTTTTGGATTTGAATTTAAAGAATCAAGATATGAGATTTATCCATTACAAGTTAGGCTACAAAATTATACTCTATATCAACTTAATTCATGAAACCGCCTAAATATACTCTGTATTCAACTTAATTCTTGCAACCCTTTTGCCCCCGCTAGCAATGCAATATATTTTTGTCAAAAAAAAAAAAGGCAATGCAGTATACGTAGTTTGAATATGATGGACTTGACAAGCGTGTATAGCTAGATTGCCCAATTATGGTTTATATATAATAACACCAGAAAGAATGAAAAACACACAGGCGACAGCGACTTCTGAACAACCAACATTGTGTCATGAACTAATTTCAACACAATTTGACTATACTAACACATATGCAGTGTATAGCTAGCTTAGCCACAGAACAAATCATTACGTTGTCTAGCTAGCTAGTTGCGTAATCCCAGAGTAAATCCATCGTCATAAACAGAAATTAAAAACCCAGGTCGACTAATAAAGTGAGAGATTAATGTCTACAGAGCTTCCACTCAAATCGAAAACATGGGACAAAAATCGCATGCTTTCGAGGATTTAAAAAAAAAACATAGCAGCAGTGAATCTCCACTCCACTTATTGGTTGGTACAAGTGTGTAGCTGATCAATCGTTTTGAGGGAAGTTGCGATCTATTCAAAAAAGTTGCGATCTGTCAGCACAGGATAACGCAGCATGTTACTTTTGGGAAATTGAAGCTTTACTTTAGCTCGTGCCATATCACAGTTCTGGTCTTTTGCTTTGCTGCCCTCTTGTGATTGTAGAAACAAAAGCTTACCACTATTTTTGTATTGATATTCTTGTTGGTGATTATTAGAAGATTTTCTCACAAAATGCTACGCCACGAGAATTCAACCCAAAGAATATCGTAACCAGCATATTTGTCAGCTCTGTGTAGAATGTAAGGGTGTAACCTTGGTGCTAGAGATCCATTGATTTGCCCCGATCTTATTGTCAGTTGGGTTAGTTTGGAATCAGGTCATCTTTGATCTTGTATTGATCGAGTAGGGTTGGGTTTACTTAGGACTGGATCACTTTTTAAATGTGTGTGTCCATAGCAACAACTAATGATATGAAACAAGTTCCTCATACTAACATATAGGGCCAAGGGCCTGTTTATAAGATTTTAAAAGTTTAGGTACTATAATGCAAGGTATAAATGTAAAGGTACTAAAACACAATTTATCACCAAATTTTGTGGATCTATTTGTAAAAACAATGAGCTTTAGGTATGAGATAGTAAGAAAAACAAATTTGGTTACCAAACTATAATTTCAGAAAAATCAATATATTGATTTGAGCCGAACCAACTCTGAAAGATCGTATAGGGTCAAGAAGGAAACAAAGGTGGAAACAAAACAGGTCAATTGCACAAGTTGCCTTGGAGGATTGGCCAGACAGGACCAGAGACGCATCATTGCCAAATTTCAGCCCTAAATCTAATCTGATTCAAAGACACTCTTGGGTTCAATTACTTGAAACTACTCGGAGAGAAAAGCGTTTATAACTTCCTCTACACTGATAAGTGATAACTCGTGGACTACCACAGATTCTCTTGTAATCTGTCCAGAAAGTGGAGCGTGTGTGCTCTGTAATAGTTGAAGAGCGTTGAAGCAAAGGACTAATAAAGAAAGCATGTGGGGTTGGTCCTAGGAGAGGAGAGGTCCTCTGAAGCAAAAGGGACATCTCATTGGTCCATATAAAACCGCCCAATCGCTGCTGATCCGTTGTTTTCTTTTGTTACCCTGCTTCAAAGTTTCAGCATTGTAACAAACAAACAAACATATGAAGGAGAAACATAAGCAACCGCCCAAGGAAGGAACTGTTGCCTCTTCACGTCAAACTTAGAAACGCCGCCAAACAACACAGTCCTTACATGGGAAGGAAAGTTGCATGCAGTTTCCAGCTGCCATATCAGCATACGAGAACTCACTGTAATCTTTTACCAGCAAGGACTTGGTGACTTTTGGCTTTCTCATTCTGCCACCGAGAACATTGAAGAAACAAGCAAGAGTCGCATTTCTAAGAGCTGCAAACGGAAACTATAACCGATTCGATCTAATTCTTCGTTCACTGTAAGATGGACAGACTAATAACCATAACTCTTGAGATACGGGAGATGTTCCATGTACATGCAATACAAACTTCTCAAAACACAGAGACCTAATGGGCTCGTCACAGAGACTTGAGGTACGATCTGAAATAGGACGACGATGAAGAAAGTCGGAACAAGAATCGTTCACTTCGGTCCAGCAAATTTGCTCATCATTTTTGCAATTACAGGAGCCACCTTCGGATTAGACTGGTGCTTCGCAAGGTTGGCAGGGTTCTTCATAACTGGAACAAACACAAAGGTGAAACATTCAAGCATCATACATCTATATTCAGAAACATCAATGAAGTAGAAGTTGAGGCTTAAGTTATGATTACTTGCAATGATTACATGCCCAATATTTTACCCCAATCACTTATCACACTAACCAAAGCAAAGCAGAAGTTAATGATAGTTATTCCAATTGATCACCAATCCATAGCTAAAACACCTAAAAGTAATTAAAACTCTAGTTTCTTCTTTTACTGGAAACCATTTTGTAGGTTAATCAGAACCAAGTCCCATCTAATGCCTTGTAGCAAGTGCCCATCTGTTCTCAGGAGTCTCAAAATCTCTAGGGGCCAAGAGAACTTATATGGCCTTAAGAATTGTTATTTCCGGGTTTGTTCATCTACATCTACTGGGAAAATTCCCTATTCTCCAAATCCAGTATTGAGTTAAACAGGGAAGTTGACCATGAATGAAGAACACAAAATTGGTCGAAGTTCACAATTTGACACAACAAAACAAAGAGACCTGACGGAAGCATTGTGGAGTACGTGGCATGATAAAAGCACTTACCATCTTGAAGAGCAGCCATAATCTCTGGATCGCTAAATGCAGCCATCATGTCAGGGTCCTGCCAATCATTGTATACAATTAACAGCATAGCAAACAGGAAGCAACAATGTAAAACTATACAGGAGTTTTATATTCTCCCAGTCAATACTACTCCGAGGTAAAAAAAAAAATCATTGCTAATGAAGCCAACCGCATCCACTACAACAGATTATAATCGTTGTACCAGATATGCAGGGGCATATATTTTAAAAGAGTGGGACACACAAATGAAATGCCATAGCAGCTAACTCACCTTTGATGAATATAGAAAACAGCCTATTTATTATTTGGACAATACTCACATTCAGTATTTTGCTGAAATCAACATTTCCAGGCGCTCCACCTGGCATGCCACCAGGAAAGCCACCTGGCATGCCACCAGCTCCAGGAAACCCTCCAGGCATACCTCCTGCTCCCGGAAACCCTCCAGGCATACCTCCTGCTCCTGGAAACCCTCCAGGCATACCCCCTGCTCCCGGAAACCCAGGCATGCCTCCTGGGAAACCTCCAGGCATTCCTCCTGGAAACCCTCCAGGCATTCCACCGGGTCTTCCACTGGAAGATGATTGCTCTTGCTTCTTAGCCTTCTCATATTCGGCCTTCACAGGCATCACACAACCACAAAATTGAAAATTCAGAGACTTATCTAATGGGGGTGGAAAGTATAGCAGAAGATCACATAGATGAAGAAAAAGCAAGGAAATGGAGCTTGGATGAATCTAAGTTAGTGAATCACAACTCACTTGAGCTTTAGCACGGCGGCGTTGCCTATCCTTCTCAGCCTTTCTATCCTCTCTCTCTTTCCGCAACCTATCATACTTCCTACGGTGCTCCTCAAGCTTGTGTGCATTGGGTTCAACCTACACAGTAAAAGAAGTCAGCAATTAACTCAACCACCTCAAGACTATTAAGAGTAAGAAACACTTGGACCACGCCACTTCATTGGCACTGTACTGTAAAAACTGGGCATAGGTGAGAGTACAATCAGACAGACCTTCTTAAGAACTGCACTTATCTCCTCATCATAATCCAACTTAGACGCAACGTGAAGATCCTTAGCAGCCTCCTCCCACTGACCAAGCAACGAGCGTGCCATGCCACGAGCTTTGTACCCCTTAGCAGAGTCTGGATTTATCTGTCCATTGGAGATTCAAATGACCGCTTAAAACTAGACAACTATACTCAAGCTACATATAATTGCTAGTTCGGCAGGCAACAAACCTCAAGAGCAGCATTGGCATCCCTAATAGCAGCATTGGGTTTCTTCATCTTGATATAAACAGTGGCTGTCATCACGAATACAAAGCCAATCACGAGAGCAGCTCAAACCAGCAACACACAGTATCTCCTAAGGAACATTCAATCAATTTGAACACCATACCTCTAGTCCCGTACATTATAGCAGAGAGCGGATTGAGCAGGATAGCTTCGGTCAAATGCTCAACAGCTTCTTCTAATTTACCTACAGACCGAAAAACCAATAGATTCTATTACGACACTCAATAGACAGCAAGCAAGCAAGACGCACGCTAGCAATGAAGAAATGAACATTTATGTCATACCTTCGGAGATAGCTTCCATAGCTTTGGCCTTAGCCTCCTGTGAAGCATCACGGCTTTCCTCAGTGACCTCTACCGACGAATCTCCCATCTAAAGAACAGCAGCACAATTTCAAGACCGTCTCAATCACATAACCAACAACTGAAATTCGAAGACCTAAGAAGTTCGTTCAATTACCTTTTGCGGAGGATCATTGTCAGGCTCAACAGTCTCGCCTTCCAGCTCGACATCGGACTCAATTATCTCATCCTCCTCTTCTTCCTCCTCCGGTTCCTCAACCGACGGCGATTCCTTCTCCGGAATCTCCTCGTCGCTCTCCTCGTCTACATGACTCTTCTGCAAATCACACACGAAAGTCGAAACGCAACGATCCTAAGACGAAAACAAACAGGCACAAACGAGAAAACCTAAGCAGCGGGAGGAACAAACTTCGGGCTTACCGATCCGGAGTAAGCAGCGGGAGGTAGTTTAGCACCGAGACTGAAGGCAACCAAAAAAAAAAAACAGGCAACAGTAAATGCAGAGAAACAGAAGCAACCATCACTGAGAGCTCAGCATAGAAGCAGAGGCAAGTAGTAGATACCTCTCGAGGTAGTCGCGGAAGAAGGCGAGGGTGGGATCGGTGAGAACGGAGGGATTGGACTTGCAGAGCTCGACGAAGTTCTTCAGCTCCTTGAGTTTGACGGCGTCCATTGCGCGAGCTTGGAGTTACGGATTAGGTTTACAAAGTGAAGGATGGGGATTGAAAGATCGGAGATGGAGGGAATTTCCTCGATGGTTTTGGAGTGGGAAGTGGGAGAGTGTAGGGAAGAAGATGGTGGAATGAAGGAAGGGAGACCGGCCGACTAGGTTGGATTTTACTTCTTCTAGTAGCTTCCTCGATGACTCTCTAGTCTACAGTACAGGGAGAGATTCTGAAGGGATTTAGCCATTTAGGTTTTACTTTACTGGATTGGATAACGATCGGGTTTAACAATGGGCGCGCGCCGCGGCCCTAGGGGCTAGGGCCTAGACTTCACCGTCAGTCCGTCCATGTTTCTGAAGGGATTTATCCTTTTAATTTACATTTGGTTAATACCCTCATTTGTCCCGAAGTTTAGCATTAGTGATAGTTCTGACTCCATTTTTTAAATAAGACATTTATGACGTACTTTTGAAATTATTTGATTAATTTGGCCCGACGTTTGGATTGACTGTTAAAATTGACGGTCATTTATGACGTACTTTTGAAATTATTGGACAAATTTGGCCCGACGTTTGGATTGACTGTTAAAATTGATGGTCAATGACTTTTTCCGTGAGTGACTATGCTGAGGTGACTATGATGTGGCTGCCACGTCATTATTTGACTAGAAAAAACATAAATAAATTAAAAATTAAAAATTAAACAAAATAAAATTAAAAATAAAAAATGCGAAACTAAAAATCCCTAAAACAACTCTCTCTATCCTTACTCCACCTCCGTCCGCGCTCTCCGTTCAGATTCAATTCCAAAATCAAATCCCATCGGATTCGGCTGCGGGAAGATAGGAGCAGAGATGGATTCTTCGCTGGCTGGTCGGGAAGGTTGGCAGGTGATGCCTTTTTCTCTTCCTCCAGTCTTCTTCTCCGGGAACTCGGGATGGACTGGTGCGACGGTGATTGGAGGTGGAAGAAATTAGTGCAGAGTGCTTGGATGAGGGAGAGGAAGGACCGACTGTCGCAGCGGAGCATACATCACCGCCATCTTGGCGATGACGCTCACTGGGCTCGTGTAAGTCTTCCCCAGAAACCCATTCACATCGCCGATCAACCCTAGATTCATATGCGCTGGGCAATACGCCTTAGTTGTAGATCCGCGAATCCTCTTGTGTAATCGGCACAACCCTGTTGGCGCCTTGTCTCTCCGGGATTAGTAGCAGCTCGCCATCGCATATGAAGAAGAGGCGGTCGATGGGAGCAGAGATTCGGGGCTCCCCAGTGCCGCTTCTCTCCGGCTTCTTTGCTCGACTCATTAACCGATGCTTCCTTCCCCTTAGATCCCACTGGTTCTGGCTTGGTATTTGTTCATTTTACATGCTTCAATTGGGGATTTATTTATCCCACTACCATTGGCCATCAATTCATTAACGAGGAAGAGGAATAAAAAGCAGGGCAAAGGAATTGGAATTTGGAGAGGCGGAGGGTCGATTTGCGAAGAGAGAACCTGGAAAGTGGATTTAGGGAAGGAAGGGTAAGAGGAGAAATAATATTTTTAATTCTTTTTTGTTTTTAATTAATAACAAAAATGAGGTCGACGCCACCTCAGTATAATATGTTTAGTCACTAACGGAAAAAATCGTTGACCATCAATTTTAACGGTCAATCCCAACATCGGGCCAAATTTGTCCAATAATTTTAAAAGTGGCCATAAATGTTTTATTTGAAAAATGGAGTCAGAACTGTCACTAATGCTAAATTTCGGGCCAAACAAGGGTATTAACCCTTTACATTTACTATCTACAAATATATTATAGCGGAGTTGGGTCAGTTTTTCAGTGTTTCAAATTTTCTGCAACGAGAGCGAAAATATGAAGGATAATTGTATCTTTACAATTATTATTTATTTTTTATTCATAAGAAAAAAATATCAATCTCGGGATTTGAACCATGGTCTTTCCAAATAAAAAAGACAATCATTACCAATTACACTAAAAAAATGTTATGTATCCTTTTAAATAATAAATCTGAAAACCTAAACTCTAAAAATCATATGACTTTTTCACTACTGTTAGCTAGCCCACTAACTCTCCCGTAAGTACTTTATTTTTTTATTTGATATTTGAATTTTAATATTTTGATTATTTTAATTTGAGTTTAATAATAAATTTAATTTATATCTATCTTATAAATTGAGGATAATTTTAAAATTGTAACCCAAATATCATTGATTCGAATATTGCACATTGAATTGCAATACTTAATGTGCAGATGTGATGTAGAATTCTTAACGTGGTACTAATTTTTATAACTATCAAAGAAACGATAATTTTATGCAAACTGTAAGTGACCAATTTTTTGAAAGTTTTCGTTTGGTTAACTGTTAAATCCTAAATCTCTTGAAAGCCGAGTTTAAAAGACCACAATTTCTTAATACCAATTTTTATATATGATTTCAATTATTTAAAAAATTTATCTTATAGGCTAATTGAACATATGTATCATTCATAGTTACTTGGTTTAATATGAAATAACCGCAGTACAAGACAAATCATGAAAGTCGAGGTGGAGTTTTCATAGACGCATTGATGTGGTCATGTGCATTATTAGCAAGGTAGGCACCACAAGATAGGTTTAATTTGTTTGTTGAATGAATAAGATTGTCCTTCAACTAAATTTAGAGTATGTTGGTTGATACATTATTTTTTCATTGCATAGAGTATGGACGGAAAATGTTATTTTCTTACTAATTTTGGTATTGTATTGTGCAGAATACTTTAAGTTTTAAATATTGCTATATATGTATTGTTTCTCAAGCAAAAGAAATAAATATTGGCTAAAGGTTTTGATCATGAGCTTCCTATTTATGCCACGCTTTTTTCAAACAAACTCTTTTTTTGTTATGCTAATTTTCTTTTCAACCATAGGCAACTAAGTGACTACATCATTAAAAATAGACAAGTTATGAATGGTTATTCACGAGTGTTACAACCAAGGTTGTTACACCTCTATCGGGAAGCTGCTTGGACTAGGTCTGACCAAAATAGTGTTCCAAAATGGGCTCTACAAAACCAAGGTATAATCGTTAGAGAGGGATAAGAAGAGAGAGTGAAAGGGGAGGGGGGAGAGATGCAAGTGGATGGTGGGTGAATCTTGAAATATGTATTTTTTATGAAATATGAGTTTTTAATAGATATAAGTGAGTATATTTCATTTTAGTTACTAAATTTCCATATTATATGTAAATATATTTAGAAAAGGTGTAAATATGTTCATCATTGATGAAAAGTTATAAGAATTAGAAAAATGAAAAAATAATTTCTATGCCATGTTAATGTCATACGAAATTCAGCATTTCAAATAATTTAAAAAATTTAAATACACATCATAAATACATTGTATTCAAATAACATTTCGATCAACAGGTCGGACAATTTTAAAATATATTCCTCCAATTTTCATATGAATCTGTTTGAGACTCGTTACCCTCGTATGTTACAAGGCGCTAACCTGCACGCACGAACAAGGAGGGGGCGCCTGGGCCCGTTAATCCTCCGACGCCCAAGTTAGTTTCCTGGAAGAGAGAAGTGTCTCCAAATCCAAGTTTAGTGAGAGAGAGTCCAACCTGTGTAAATGCTACCAACTGCCCCTATTTATACTTACCAGAGTTCGAGGTTGATCCTCTCTACCTCTCTGCCTTCATTTAATGCTTTGTCCCTTTCTGGCCAGATATCCCAACCACCTTGTCAGACTCCTGGCACGTGACAGGCGCCCGCAGACGCTGGACCACATGACAGTTTGGCCTTCTTTGGCTTCTAGTGACTTGTCTTCATGTGACCTCCCTTTTACTTGGGCCTTGCCCCCCCCCCCCCCCCCCCCCCCAATTGGGCTGTTTGGGAGCCCAAGTTGCCGCCCATTGGGCTTTGTTCCTAATACCCCCAACAATTGCCCCCCCAGCTAGGTGCTCACAGCTCTGCTGCTGAGCGCCTAGCTGACTCGGTTGTTGTTTTGTCCCTCCTTTGGTCCGCAGGCGCCCAGTTTCCTGAGCGCCTCGGCCTCCTTGTTTTGTCTTTTTCGCCTTCTTTCTCTTTCCCCTTTTTTATAAGGCGCCTTGATCCTTTACGCGCCCTTATTCGGCTTCTTTTCGGGCGCCAGATTTGAGGCGCCTCAATCCCTTATGCCCCCCTCATGGGCGGGCGTTTGATATTGGCCCCCACGTTTTTCTTGTTTGAATTTTGGCCAATATTTCAAGTTTTTTTTTTTTTTTTGCCAAAATTCCAACAAAAAGGGAAAAGGTGGGGGGGGGGGGGGGAGCTCAAAAGCCCGCCCTTAATGATGACACGTGGCGCGCTACGCGCGTCTATCCTCCTGCTCCTCCGTTCCTTTAAATACCCCCTCCCCTTCAGTCCTTGTCACTTTCCACATTCTCGCCTCTCTCTAAGATTGTTGCTCTGACTTCTCTCTAGATTCTCTCCTGACATCTCTCTAGATTCTTCTGCTTTCGTCAGCCTTTCCTTCTATTCGTCCGAGAATGTCTTCACAAGCAGACAAATTTGTCGGCCAGGGCGCCCCTACTGCGGGTGAAGAGGCTAGACCAGGCGCCTCGAGCGCGGGTGGCGAGGCAAGGCGCCCAAGTCGAAGCGGTAAGGAATTTCCTTGCTCTATTAGTTGCTTTCCTTATTTTTATTCTAGCTCACTAGGGTAGGGCGTCACTTACTCCGCGGCCGTATTGCGCCTGGGTCGTTTATTGGTTTAGAGAGGGCGCCTGCGTCGACGTCCGCGGGTCCATCAAGCGCCTCCACTCCGGGCTTCATGCCCGCCGATGGGTCCTACAAGATATCTGTGTGGGAGAATTCGTTTCCGCCCGATCACCTCCCGACGGAGACGGACTCGTTGCCTTTCGACGTAGCGGGCCCACAGCACACCTCTACCGTCACCTTGGCACGTGTTCATGAGCTGGTGACCAGCCTCCAACTGCCCCGTGACTGGTGGTATGCGCCTCCTTCCCCTATTTCACGAGTGGGCGTCTGCGGGCCTAAGTGGATAGGGGTGTATCAAGAATACTTCCGCTTCGCGCTGCAGTTCCCCCTTGATCACGTAATGGAGGGTATTCTGACGACCTGTGGCTGCCCATTGGGGCGCATGTCTCCCTCGGTGATCATGGTGGTCATCCTATTCAAGCTGCGCTGCCGCAAACATAACGTGGAGCCTACCTTCAACCTTTTTCGGTACTTTTTCAAGATGGCGCCTCTGGACAACTGCTTGTCGCTTCAAAAGAGGAAGGGGCGCCCTTATCACTTTGTGGAGAAGTGCCCGAAGTTGGGGCGCAGCTGGTTTAACGGGTTCTTCTTCATGAAGGCATATCGAGACTCGTTTTTCGAGAGTGGGGGCGCCTTCCTGAGAGAGTGGAAGCTGGGGAGTGTTGAAGAGTTTAATACAGACGTCAAGTTGTCCCTCGAAGAAAAGGCAGGCGCCCCGCTGATTTGCGAGAGGCGCGTAAACTTGCGCAAGACCGAGAATCGCCCTCCAATTTTGGAGGCGTATTATAATGATGGTCCGTAGGCGCCCATATGTTGCGTCAATGTCTTTATTGCCTCGTCATGTTGTTAATGAATTTTGCTTTTGTGCTAACTTACTTAGCGATGTGCAGGGCCAGACTTCACGAGCATTGCGAAGCTCATGAAGAGCCGCCTTGCTGCCATGGCTGGAGGAGCGCCCCCACCGCCAAGGCCCAAGGCGCCTGTTGCGGCTGCTCCGGAACCGCAGGCGCCTATTGCTGCCCCCAAGAAGCAGAAGAAGAGGGCGGTGAAGGGGGGTACCGCGAAAACCGCTAGCGTGGCGTCTTCGGCACCAGAGGCGGAGAAGGAAGCGCCCCATGTTGAGGCGCCCACTACGGAGCCTACGGAACAGGAGGGGAACTCCGGGGAAGAGGAACCCGAGCCCCTGATTAGACGGGGGAAGCGGGCTGGCTCCCCCTTGGGCAATGCCAGCAAAAAGGCTGACAAGGGGAAGGAGAAGATGGGCGCCCGAAGCGGGGGAGGGGGCGCCTTCGAATACAGTCTGAATGAAGAGGGGCAGTGGGTAGGCCCCGATGGGCGCCCCCCGACCCACACGCCCCGACGTTGGGCGCATCGAGCTGCCATGTTCCCCACTGGTGGCTGTCGACAGAGGCTGTGCCATGGGCATGGCGATTACGGCTGCCAAGATGTGGCAAGTGCCGTCGGAGGTGAATGGGGATCACCTTTTTGCTGAACTGGCGAAAGTGGGCGCCAGGGTACGTTCCCCGTTGTTTGTGTTCTTGATTTTTGGGTTTCTTTAACTTTGCATAAGTACTAACTCTTTGTATCTTGTGTGCGCAGATTCTTCTTTTTGTTGAGAGAGGCGCCCGGCGCCTCTCTGAAACGAAAAGAGAGGCGCTCGAAGCCTCTTCTTCTGCCTCACAATTGCAACGCGACCTTGATAACTCGACGGAGCGTCGCGAGCAACTTGTGAAGGAATGCGACGAGGCGCAAATGAATGCGGCCTTGCAAGTGTCGCAGCTTCAGGGCGCCCTCGACGAAGAGCGCAATAAGTCAGCCACCCTTCAGGCTGAGAAGGAGGCGCTGGCACAGGAGGCGGGCGCCCAGGCTAGTGAAATTGGCATCCTCAAAGAGGAGAAGAAGAGGTGGCAGGACGCCTACAAGGAATGCAAGAAGGATCTGAAAGAGGCGCGGAAGGAGATCACCAACTTGCGCCACTCTTTGGATACCTTCGAGGAGTCCGAGACTGGGAGGAACATGAGCGCCAATGCTATTTTGTCTGGCCTGCAGATCTTTCATAGCAAGCTGGTAAGGGATCACCCTGATCTTACTTGGGATTTTACCGAAATCGCCGAGTATGTGATTGGGGAGTTGGAGACTCCGCCGGAAGCGGGGAATGCGCCCCAACCATCAAATGTGGATGAGCCTCCACATGACTCTGTTCCTGTCTCTCCTTCTCCTAAAGCGCCTAGTGCTGGTGATACCAACTCAGGTGCTGAGTGATTGCAAATGGGCGCCCCATTTTCCTCTGTAGTTTTTTTTTTTTTTGCGTATAATAAAACGTTCTTTTTGACATTGCGACCATACTTGCTGGACTTATTTACTTATCGTGTTATCATTGTGTTTGGGCGCGAGTATTGTGGGCGCTTTGTGGTTTTGTGCGCAAATTTCCTTTATCACTGATTGCCATGTCTCGAGGGCGCAAATGTGGGGGCATAATTGTTCTGACGTTGGGCGCAGAGTTGTGGGCGCTTTGGTTTTGGCGGGCGCAAAATTGGGCGCTTTACTAACTCACTTACCAATTGAAAACTCACAATCGGGCGCAAGGTTAGGGCGCTTTGTTCCACACAAAATTTCTGGGCGCAAAGTTTGGGCGCTTTTACTGCTTACAAAAGGAGAATTGAAAACATGAAGTCACAATCGGGCGCTGAAACACGGGGCGCTTTTGGACACAACACGGCGCTACTTTTACGAGCGCTTTTGGACACAACACGGCGTCTTACATAATTGTCTCTAACACTAACAATGCTCTTGACTACGACCTTTGCCTTCTTGGCCCTCATCGAACGGAGGCGCCCTCCCGGTAAACTCGCAGGTTCTGCGCATTCCAAGTTTGTTTTACGCCTTTGCCGCTGGTATGTTCTAGCTTGAACGTACTTGGTCCCACCACCTCTCGAACTCGATATGGCCCTTTCCATTTCGGTGCTAACTTCCCTTCGTTGGCGTCCGGGCGGAAGTCACGTTTGAGAACAAGGGCGCCCTCGGTGATTCCATGCGCCCGCATTTTCTTGTTGTAGTACCGAGCCACTTGGCGCTTCATCTTTTCCAGCCGGATGGCCGCTACTTTCCTTACCTCATCTGTCATGTCCAGTTCATCGATTCTTTCTCCAGTGGCTGTTTTGTAGGTTGTGCGATGCGCCCATAACACGCTTGGCAGTTCCTCCACCCACTTGCCCTTGGCGCCTGCTAATCGAGTGTGCAACCCGTGGAGAATACTCTTGTTGGCCGCTTCCGCTTGACCGTTTGCCTGTGGGTATGCCACTGAAGAGAACCGCAGTACGACCCCGTTGTCATCACAAAACTCCACAAATTTCTTGCAATCGAACTGCTTTCCATGGTCTGTGACAATGGACTCAGGTAGGCCGAACCGGGTGAATATGTTTTTCTTGGTGAACTTGCGCACCTGTGCTTCTGTAATAGTGGCCAAAGGTTCCGCTTCAATCAATTTGGAAAAGTAGTCGACTGCCACGATCAAGTATTTCATTTGCCCGGGCGCCTTGGGAAAAGGGCCTAACAGGTCCATGCCCCATTGGGCGAAAGGCCAGGCTCCCACATTGCCCTGCATGGGCGCCGCCGGGACATGAATGTCATTTGCATGAGTTTGGCACTGGTGGCAGGCGCCCACGTGTGTCCTCGCGTCCCGTCTCATCGTTGGCCAGTAATAACCTTGTCGCAGCAGCGTTTTTTCCAAACTGCGCGCCCCCGCGTGCATTCCGCACGTCCCGCTGTGCACCTCCTCGATTGCTCCTCTGTTTTCCTCCTCATTCAGGCACCTCAAATATGCTCCCGAATGAGACCTCTTGTATAACGTATGGAGCACCGGGCCGCCTTTCGACGGAGGCGCCAGGCTTCCTTTGGGTCATCCGGCACCGTTCCTTGGGTCAAGAATAGTATGATTGGTGCCATCCACCCGGAGTCGGCGCCTTCGTCCCCCAAGGTTAATATTGGCGAGGTACTTCCGTAGTGACTATGACTTTCCGATCTTCTGCAAATTTCACTGCGATGGCCAATTTGGATAGGGCATCTGCATGCGCATTTTCCTCACGCGGGATGTGAATGAAGGAGATTTCCCCAAACCAGGCTCCCAGTTCTCTGATCCTTTGCACGTACACTTCCAGCGCCTCCTCCTTTACTTCGAATGCTCCGTTAAGTTGGTTGACAACGAGGGCCGAGTCATACTTGACCTGGATTTTGTGGGCGCCCAGTTCTTTGGCCATGGTTATGCCGGCAATCACCGCCTCATACTCTGTAGCATTGTTTGTTTTCAAGGTGGCGAATCGCAGCGCTACCTTGTGCATCAAACCTCCCGGGCTTATTATCACAATTCCTGCTCCGGCGCCCGTACGGCTGGCCGCCCCATCGACTTGGACTTGCCAGCAATCATCTGTCCCCTTCTCTGCCTCGGCTATACCTTCCGCGACGAAGTCGGCCAGGAGTTGGGCCTTGATGGCTGGTCGAGGCGCATACCTGACATCGAACTCGCTTAACTGGACTGCCCACTTGACAAGGCGCCCGGCCACGTCCATTGATCCCAACGTGGATTTCAGAGGGAGTTTGGTAAGGACTGTGATGGTGTGGGCTTGGAAGTAAGGTCTCAACTTGGGTGCGGCCATCACAACCGCCAGCGCGGCCTTCTCAATGGGCGCGTATCGCTTTTCGTGGGGAACCATGGTGCGACTGACATAATACACAGGTTTGTCTTCTCCAGAGTGGGCTTCTCTTGCGACGAGCACGGCACTTATCGACACCTCCGACACGGCAATGTAAAGGTATAGTGGTTCTCCCGCCTTAGGCGCCGTCATCACAGTCGTGGCGCTTAAGAGTCGCTTCAATTCTTCGAATGCCCCGTCGCATTCAGTGGTCCATTGGAATCGGGCCGCCTTCTTAAGCGTTCGAAAGAAGGGAGCGGCCTTGTCAGCGGACCGGGGGATGAAGCGCCCCAACACCGCCAGCCTGCCCGCCAGGCCTTGCACTTCTTTGGGCGTCTTCGGGGGGGTTAGCTTAAGAATAGCATCCACCTTCTTCGAGTTGGCTTCTATGCCTCTTTTGGTGATCATGAATCCTAGAAACTTTCCTGCTTCGGCGCCGAACACACATTTGAGGGGGTTTAGTCGGAGCCTATGCGCCCTCATGGCCTGGAATGTCTCACGCAAGTCTTCAATGTGGTCTTCCCGTCTCCGACTCTTGACTATGAGGTCATCCACATAAGTTTCCACATTCCGGCCGATTTGCTGCCGGAAGACGTTGTTAACCATTCTTTGGTATGTGGCGCCCGCGTTCTTGAGTCCGAAGGCTATGACCCGATAGCAGAAGTTTCCAAAAGGCGTCATGAAAGCTGTTTTGGACCGGTCTTCCTCTGCCATGGGGATTTGATGGTATCCTGAAAACATATCCACGAAGCTCAGCATCTCGTGGTATGCCGTGGAATCTACCAGAAAGTCTATCCGGGGCATTGGGTAGGCGTCCGTTGGGCACGCCTTGTTAAGGCTTGTGTAATCCACGCACATCCTCCAGTCGCCCGACGGCTTGGGCACAAATACCACATTTGACAGCCAGGTAACATAAGAAGTTTCTTCCACCAAGTTAGCGCCCATAAGCTTGTCCACCTCGACCCTAAGTGCTGCCTCCTTTTCCGGCGATAAGTTCCTACGCTTCTGTTGCACGGGGCGCCTGCCTTCCTCAATCGCTAACCTGTGCACCGCTGTTTCAGGTTTGACGCCCGGCATTTCCATTGCACTCCACGCGAACAGCTCTGCGAACTCTTTTAGAAGCGCGATGAGTCCTTCCATCATCTCGGCAGGCGCCTCTGCCGAGATCCTAACGCACCTTTCTGGGCGCCCTTCCCCCAGTGCTATCAAAAGGTCCTCATCGGCCGCCTCGGCTCGAGGCGCCTCGTTTTCCCCCACCTCCATCACATTGACTCTTGCTTCGACGTGTCTTCGCTTGCGCCTCGTCTCCTTCGCGTAACGCGGGGCGCCTCGGCCTCGGGCCACGCCCACCCCTTGCGGGGCGATGAACTTCAAGGTCTGATGACAAGTGGAGGCCACCCCATTAAACAAAGCCAGGAGCGGCCTTCCCAGAATCGCATTGTACGGTGAAGGGCAGTCTACTATCCCGAAGTCTATGGCGCGCGTCACCCTTTGTTCCCCATCTCCCAACGTGACGGGCAGGCATACCCGCCCTATCACTCTGGCGGGTGCCACGGAAAAGCCTACTAGCACCGACTCCAATGGTCTGATCATCTCTGGTGATAGTTGCATGCGCACCACTGTATCCTTGAACAGTACATCCATGGAGCTTCCCGTATCGACTAGCATTCTCCTTACCCTGCATCCGGCTACTACCCCTTGTATCTCCAAGGCGTCCATGGATGGGAGCATACACGCCTCCTCCGGCGCCTTGTTGAAGCTAATGTCGATCGACTCCTGCACATCCGCCGACGCTGCCCTCAGCCGGCGCTTCGCTTCTATCTTCTCCCTCAAATCCATTGTCCCTGAAATGGCTTCGATCGTCAGGCGCACGCGGTCAGGCGCCTTCTCTTGGTCCAAGTCATAGGGTGGTGGTGGCGGCTCCTCCCCTGTTTTCACCACTCCAGCCACACAGGCCCTGTGTACTCTTTCCTCGGGTTTTTTGATGAAGTCATTGAGCATTCCTCTGTCCGCAAGTCCCTGCAGCTCTGTCTTAAGTTGATAGCAATCAGCCGTGTAGTGCCCAATCTCGCGGTGGAAATCGCAGTATCGGTCCAAGTTCCGCTCGTTGGGTTGCCCCCGCATTGGGCCTGGCCACCTGATGTGGTATCCCTTCTCCTTGACGTGCTGAAGCACGTTCTTCAGGGTGTCGTTGTACTCGGCGAAGGGCCCAGCCCCTCTAGGCGCCTGGCGCCCCATATCGTTCCTCCTCGGCGGGGGCTGGCTTGCGGGCGCATAGCCCGAACCACTCGTTGGGTACTGCCTCCTCGGCACCTCGGCCTCCTCCACTCGTGCCTTCCTCCGATCTGCCCTCCTGGCTGCCAACGTCTCCTCCAGCATAATTACCTTTTGCACTCTATGATCCAGATCCTCTGTGGATACAACATCTCTCTTCGCAAGCGCCCTGCATAGCTCCTCACTGGAGGTGCACTCATTCAGACACACCCCCAGCACGGCAGCACCGATGGCTGGGCATCCTTCACTGCTAAGGCCACGGATAGCCACCTCTCGTAAAATTCCCTTGATGCCTCCCCCTCCTTCTGCTTGACCTTAAACAGGGCGCCTATGGTCAAGGAGCGCCTTTTCTGCTGGCAAATTTCGCCAAGAACATCGCTGCGAACTGTTCGAAGCAGTCGATGCGCCCTTCACCGATCTGATGATACCAGTCGAGAACCACGCCCGAAAAGGTGGACGGAAATACCTTGCACAGGGTGGCGTCCGTGCTGTTATAGAGTTGCATTTTGGTGAAATAACCGTTAAGGTGGTCCTCGGGGTCTCCAGTTCCGTCATAGGCTGGGAGTGGGGGAATGTTCGTTCCGGCTGGCTCCGACAATATGCAACACGCCAGAGGCTGCCTCACAGGGCAGTGGCGTGAAAGGCGCCCCAATATTCCTCCATTCCACCCGCTAGCGTCTGGCGCCCCGTGATCACGTGGGCGCCATAGACCGGGACGCCTCAGGCACCCCGATTCACTCTCCGTCTCTTCCATCCTTTCTCTTTTTTTTGTCGGGCTAGGCGTCATCCCTTCACTCCTCCTTAAGGCGTCCACTTCACGCCGCAGCGCCTCGATCGCCTCGTCTTGATCCTCGATGATCCGGAACAATTCTTTTTTCGTGACTGAGGCGCCCTCGGATCCCCGAGACACGCCCTCACTTCCTTCGCCTTCTTCCCCCTCGGGCGCCTGCCCTCTCATTCGCTCCGATTGTTCCTCTGTAATTTCTTCCCTCTCCTCATTCATCGGCGCCTCTTCACTCATGACTCAAGGCTATACTCCCCTTCCTGGCGCGCCAATTGTTTGAGACTCGTTACCCTCGTACGGCCCTCCGATCTCTTCTCTTACAAGGCGCTAACCTGCACGCACGAACAAGGAGGGGGCGCCTGGGCCCGTTAATCCTCCGACGCCCAAGTTAGTTTTCTGGAAGAGAGAAGTGTCTCCAAATCCATGTTTAGTGAGAGAGAGTCCAACCTGTGTAAATGCTACCAACTGCCCCTATTTATACTTACCAGAGTTCGAGGTTGATCCTCTCTACCTCTCTGCCTTCATTTAATGCTTTGTCCCTTTCTGGCCAGATATCCCAACCACCTTGTCAGACTCCTGGCACGTGACAGGCGCTCGCAGACGCTGGACCACATGACAGTCTGGCCTTCTTTGGCTTCTAGTGACTTGTCTTCATGTGACCTCCCTTTTACTTGGGCCTTGCCCCCCCAATTGGGCTGTTTGGGAGCCCAAGTTGCCGCCCATTGGGCTTTGCTCCTAATACCCCCAACAGAATCATTTATTAATTTTGTGGATATCTCTCACAAATTCATTTATGGTTGCTTGATTGATGATATCCCCATGGGCCATGAGTGATGGACTGATGATATTCCATGCACAAAAGTAGATTGAACTCTTTTCTTTTAATTTGTTGATTTTTCATAGTTGATGGTGAATAATATAACTAGTTGAAAAAAAGTTAAAATCTAATAGATATTATAAAAAACAGGTCGGATTATACTCATGTTTTGTTCAAATAATATTCTCCCTACTGCGATTCAGATTGGATAAATACCCAACGAGATTGACTCAAATTGCTATCTCTATCTCCTGCATTATTCAAATAAAAAAAGGCTCAGTCTCCTGAAGCCTCATAAGTTATAACATGTCACATAGGCCCGCTGTGGGCCTGACTACGCAATACACAATATTCTCTCAACCCAAATTTAAATGAGCCACATAATGGCCCAGATAATTAGCAGACTGCAGGGCCGAAGCCAACATATTTCACAATCCCTACTAGAAGCTGCATTTCTTGGTTGGGCGTCCGTCGTTGATCTTACTTTCTTCTTTTTTTACAGTTGCGTTGAAGATTTAAATTCAGGATGTGGTGAGTCAATCCCTTGAAGTTGTTGATATGTTTTTCCCAACTAATGATGCAGTTAATTAAGTTTCCAGCGGTTCCCTATTGTGTTCCATTCACCACTCAATGTCTTTCCTTGGAGACATGTGATAAAATTGGAATGACACCCTCCAATATCAGGGAAATGAATGTTGCATTGAAGAAGAAAAGGACAACAATACGAGGGACAAGAACGAAACAACAATACTTTGAAGCATCAAATGATAACTAAGGCTCAACAAACAACATCCTTGACACTATTAGCCACAAACCACAGTACCTTAACATAAACACAACAACTTAATTACTCTCTCCCCCTCTCTCTCCCCGCATAATCCTTAATCCACAAACAATGTCACAATCCCCACCCTCTTCCTCTACAAATGTCACAAACACTAGACAATTATAATGTCTCTAAAACAACAACGATGCAACCCATATCAAGCCAAAGCTCCAGAATGCAGTCCATGCCATCATCCTGCTCCCGTTGTTCGAGTTCGACCCTGCCACATCAACCAAACGCACAAAACAAAACGGTCAAGTAAAACCAATAAGCTAAAAATGACTGATTAGTTTGAAGAGGTCATTCATGGCGAGCTAATTAAACTATGGCTTAACAAAAACCCTTATTTTAATCAACTGAAATGAGGCCCGTGAGGAATGAGATCCAAACGGGATCTCTAACGAATTGTATACTTCCTCCTACTCCCAATCAGGCAATCACGGATCACACTGCCTAAAAGAAACCTTTGGGGAATTAGGACAATCAGATGTAGACAGACAACATAACTTACTGCCACGGGAATTATTGAAGTGAAAAACAATTATGGCGCCGAAAGAGCAAATGCCATCGCACGATGAAGACAAAAGCCTGGCGTTCAATTCTATATATAGGGTTTGAACTTTGGAAGTAAATGAAGAGGAAGATTAGTGGCACGTGGACCTCTTTTCTCTCCCTGGCAGAGACCAAATTAACAACTCCACAAAGGAGTCCTCACATCACATGTTCCTTGAGCCTAAATGGCTAACCAACAAGGGATGAGTTGAGACTGAGAGTTGACACAGCACAGCACAAGTTCAGAATAGTAAAAAAAAACCGTTTCTGTTTGCCCAAAAGAATAATGCAGCGTGGGTTTACTGTTCGCATTTCCTAACAAATCTAGAACGACACACACGCCAATTATGAGTTCAAGCGATCGTATTCTACTCTGCTTCAAACTTCCTTTCATACCAAGAGAAGCATGAGCTACTCTCTAACAAACTGCATGACACTTGGGTATATTTTTTTTTTATCTTCCGTAAACGTTTCTTTTCATTTTGTTATGGTGGGAGTGGAATGCATGACCCATTATGGCTCAGAATCGAAAGCCAATCGAATTAGTATAGGACCGGATTGAAAAATCAAGCAAATTGAAGGATCAAAACCATATATTAAAAACGATTTCATTCAGTTTGTTATAATCTTATCAAAGTCGAAACCAAAATTCTTAAAATTGAGAAACGGAATCCAATCTAGTACTACCTCTACCATTTAAAGTTTGACTGAATTGTTGGTTAATTCCAGCATTAATATTTGAAAGGAGTTTTTTTTTTTAAATCCTTACGCAGAGCACATCTACGGTGAATATAATTAACACTGTTTCTTTTTCTTTAGGGGTAAATAACACTGTTGTTTTCCCCTAACTGTCCCTTTCTCTGTCGGATCCTAGCCCTTTGCAGCAACCCGTGAGAAGGGTATAAAGGTAATAGAAAAGGGGTTTAGAGTCATTAATTGATGAATACTTTTGATGAAGAAGAAGCTTCATTAATTGTTTGCTTAATTATTCAACGTTATGAAGTCTGGCCAAGACCAAGACGGGTCGTCGAGAACGGCCAAAGATCCACGTCCGGTGAACGGGTCTTAATCTATCTAACTAAAGGAAAAGGAAAAGTAAACTGTAAATTCGAAGAAAATGAAATTCCGTCGACGGGGAAAGAATGAAAAGAAATTTCACCTGCTGGTGGCGATGGAACAGCGCTGGCCGTAGGGGAACCTGCTCCTCCGGTCGTAACTGAAATTGAAAAGTTACATTCGAATCAAAAAGTCGATCCAGAGAAATTCCATCTCCGAAAACGAAGCGAATCCGACAAATTCGCGATTCCGGAAAAAGCGGATAAGCTTCAATTGAACCTTTACCTTTGCTGCAAGAACTGGTATCGGCGCTGATGCCGCAGCGCGTGGTGAGACCTAAGGCCTGGGTGACATTGATGCCGAAGGAAGCAAGGAGTCCCGGAGTGTTGTAGAGGTTGCAGAGGCAAGGCAGCTCCGTCCTCACGGCTTCCTTGATCGGATCGCAGCAGCTCGCCGGCGGAGTGACGGAGGTGTTGCTGATGTAATTTGCGCAGGGGATCAGCTTCGACGCGCACGACGGGGTGTTGGTGCCGCCGCCCTGTGCTTCGGTGACGGTGGTTGCGGTGGCGAGGAGGAGGAGGAGGACTGCTGCTGTCATCGCCGCCGCCGTGGTGGAAGCCATTGCTTTGAGGCCGGAGGGTGGATTTTGGGAGTGGTTTGCTTTATGGATCTGTGTAACTGAAGCGACGGAATTGATGGCGAGGCTGTGTGTTAGTTTCGTGTCTGTATTTATAACCGCTTGGTGGTGGACTGGTGGTGTGAACTGTGAAGCAGAGGTTGAGTAATGAGCTCCGCTGGCAGAGGCGGACGAGTAAAGAGAGGCCCCAATTCGTGGCCCCACGCGACTCACCTGCGAGTCTGCGACTGCTGGTCAAGAAATTGGTTCAATTACATAATGATCACTGTACTTCCAGTGTTATGCGGAAATCGTGCTATTGAACTTTCATCTTGACAAACTTATGACAGAAATTGATTTGTCCTATCTTTTGTACAAACTTTCACTGAGTAAATCTCGACAATTTGGACGTGAAAGCTATATAGATAGTTGAAGCCATTGTTGTGTTAATTATGTCAAATTTTTCAAAGTTTATTGCAGATTAAGTTTATGAATGCTTTGGTATGAACCTAATTTTGGTGAGATTTATGTAATTAACCCTACAGGTATGGTTATTAAAAGACGAATTCAAATTCAGATTTAAGAAAGAGCCTCTACATTCAAAATAGATGAAGAAATTTCAACTTTTTATTTTATTTAATAAAGTTCAACAGTTTCTAGATTCACAAATGTGAAAATTATTCACGAAATTCGAATTTTAGAGCTGTCACTGTAAAAGACCAATTCCCCTCTGGACACTGATGCTTAAGCATTAAGGTGTCGTTTGGAGAAAAGGATTTGAGCCATGGATTTATAGTATCCATAGATTTATTAAAAACTCATGTTTTTTTGGTAATTTTTTTCTCGTGAATTCTAACTTTAATGATTTAAAATCTCTGAAATTCAGAGATATCAAATCTCTCATAATTAGAGAGATTTTGTATCTTGATTTGAGAGATAATTCTTTCCCAAATATATCTCTTTTTTTTTTATTCCATCGGTTACATCTTCTATATATATCTTCTTCTTTTGGACTTCCCTCCACTCCTCAAAACAGCGGTAAACAGAAGCAGCACCGTTCAACTTCCTTCCTGCAAAACCCATACACTCGTTGCTGCCTATTCTGCCGCGAAACTACAAGAAAGCAAGCTATAAAAATTGCCATGGCCGACACTGGTGAAGGATGTTGCACTTACTCATCTTTATTATCAGCTCCCAACAGAAGATGATCAATTGACCTTTCTCCTTGAACTCACTGATTGAATTGTGGCCTATACTATGACTCGGGTGTGATGTTTCAGTTGACTATGTTGCTATGAGTGGGATGAACCACTAGTTTCCTTTTTTTATTTTTGTAATCTGCAGACAAAATGACTACAGCTTGTTGAGAAATAGTATTTCCCATTTTATGAAGCTTGCAACATTGGTCTCCCCCTTGCTGCAATTTTTTTTATTATGTCATTTTTTGTTATTGGATGTTAGGGTAATTAGGCACATGTTTCATTTGAAAAGACAATAGTTGGCTAGGATAAACGTATTGAGAAAAAAAACAATTGTGAATATTTTTTTCCCCGTTTGTTGGTTAAGGATCAATATGTAATTTTGTGCAAAATTAGAATTCTTATTTTCCACTAAATGTTCCAAATCTCAATTACCAAACAATGAAAATTTTAAAATCTTTTTTCAACAATCCATAGAGTTAGAATCTTCGGATTGTTTAGAATCTATGAATTTAGACTCTAATTCTCCAAACGATCCCTAAGATACTACAAAAGCCAATTGTCAAAAAAGATACTACAAAAAGCCCATATGCAGACCCATGGTCCTATGCACAAGAGTCCGCTAAATTTATTTGAAAAGCCCAAATGCGCATATGGGCCCCCAGCCATTTGATTGGACTGTACTGCTAACCGTCCGAGATGCGAATCCCCAAGCATCAAACGTACGGTTAATACTTCCCGCCATCGGGAACACCGCAGCAACAAATCAGAGCCTCTGAATTCTCATAGAGCAGATAACGCTATAGCAAAGAAGAGCCTCATCAGTCTCCTCCTGCTCCAGAGCTTCCCAAACGGCCACCAATGGCCGCTCTATTCGGCGTATCCTCAACTCCTAGTGCCGCCTTCGGAATCCGTACGATTCCATCGAGAAGAACCAGCTACGCCACGAGAATCTCCTGCGTCGCATGGGTATCATTTCACACTCACCACAATTTCCTTGCCGAAATCTCTTCTTCCGCTGAATTCCGGATAAGCTCGCGATTGCTGATATTTATCTCTGTGTGGCCGTTGTTGAAGGTAGGATCCGGAGGGATTATTAGGGGCACAGAAGACTACGGGACACTTAGCTCGCCTCGAGTTCAAGAGACGACTTGAGAAGGACGCCGACGCTCGCGAGGCGTTTGAGAACCATGTCCGCGAAGAGAAAGAGCGTCGCCGAGCACTTCGCGAAGTAAGAAAAAGAATCAAGTTTGATGGAATTTTCTATTAGCTCGGTTTCGCCCTCTCGTGTTGTTTTGTGATTGGTGAGGTTTGTGACTCTTGTTGTTGTGGTTAATTTGATAGTCTCGGGCAATACCTGATACTGCGGCGGAACTGATAGAGTACTTCCTCGACACTGAAGCTCAGGAAATCGAGTTCGAAATTGCCAGACTTAGGCCCAGGTCAGTGCTTCTCTAATTTGCAGACTTTGTGTTTGTGATTTTGTCTCTATGAAAAAATTGAATTCGTGCCAATGATGAAAAGTTTGAATTCAAACGTCTATTTTAAGTAAGGGATTCCAGTGCGCAAGTAGATGTTTCCACTTTCCAGTGTTTTGTTTCTGTAGCCAGTGACCATTATTATTATTATTTTTTTATTTATAATGATGATGAACTTGTATTAAAAGAAAAGGATCAAGTTAAACATTCTCCCACAAGGAGGCATTTGAATGTTGTTTGGCTCTCATTTCTGAAGTTGGGGATGATTCCTTCTTGGACATGTCCACTTAGTGTTTGTGATTTTGCTTTGAAAGTACAGAATCAATGGAGTAACGAAATTGTGAACCTCAAGCTTCTCATTTTCCTTGGAACTTCACCGGGTCCTGTACCATAGCATAGGAGATTTCACTATTAGAATTCAATTGGCTACAGTTCCGCGAAAGTTCAAACTGGCTTTTGCTGTTGTAATGAGCATTGTGCATTGCCTTTTATCCTGATGTGTCGAACTCGAATATATTTGGACCTTTGCTACTGGTTCTGCTGAGCAGCCTCATGTTATAAAATTTGATGTTCTAACATGCTATATTTGCAGACTGAACGATGACTTTTTTGGACATCTGCAATTTGAACTTGGACAGCTTCGTTTTGCTGTTTCAAAGACTGAGGTGTGCTTCAAATCTGGATGAAACTTCTTTGACTAAGTTGCTTGCATACACGACTCATGTTTTCTTGATGCATTTGAAGGACATGGAGGACAGAGTGGTTGAATTGGAAACCTTACAGAAGGCACTGAAGGAAGGAATAGGTTCTTAGTATACGTGCAAACCCTTTTATTTAGAGTTGACTTTTTGCTTGCTTGGTGCAAACTTACCCTGAATCCTCGCTTCTTTTGATTTACAGAAGCATATGATCGGATGCAAGGCGAGCTTGTAACAGCGAGGAAAAGCTTAACCACAATCTTGACATCCAAGGACATTAAAGCCACGGTAATTGTTTGTATTCCGTCAAATTATGAAAATCGATTGTTTTTGTTGTTGAATACTCTAAGAAGTTCACAGTCACACATACTAATTGTTGCCTTTGTGTGATTTTCAGCTATTGGATATGGTTGAAAAGAATGAACTCAATAGATCCTTATTGACACTTCTGGATGAAAACATTTCAAGTGCCCAAAAAGGCAATCAGGTAGCATTTTCTTTGCCCATTTCTTCGTTTTTTCTGTAGTTGTGGCTGTTGGCCTGTCTTTGTGAGTTCTTAGGACTTGTCTACCATGTAGTTTCTTACCTAAACCTCTCCCTTGCCAGTGTTTTGTACTTGATATATTAGAACTGCATGAGAGATAAATGTGGAGGGATGGATAATGAAATTGTTGAAGTATAATCTCAGAGTGGAATCTGAACGAGCACCAAATGGTAATCACTTCAGGTCTACTTCCCAAGAGAAATCGTAATAGTGGACTGGTTCTGTTCTTTAGTTTTGCTCTTGTGACATGCTGTAACCATTTATAATCATCGAAAATGGCTGATATAGTGATATCAATCATCATAAACGTGAATTCCACACCATGAATCTCACCCTTAGAATTAAATATAATTCCTTTTGAATTAACTTTCACATCTGAAACAAGATTTACTGAATTCATTTCTCTCCTACCTACACACCAGTTAACAGCGGTTGTCATTTTTGTATGGACAACTTTGTTCCCTCCTGTGCAGAAAGAAGCAGCTGATTTCATGGAAAAAATCCGTGGGGCTGTTCTAAAGTACGTGACTGTGTAATACTCAGGTGGAAAACAATACACTACTCTCTCTCTCTCTCTCTCTGTGCTCATATCTGAGTTGGGCCAGGCCAGATTTTGTACCAAATGGCAAAGCAATGGTGGTGAGTTATACTCGCTTTCTGGAAATTAATGTGTAAGCTGAATTGGGATCTGCTGCATTAATGTTACTATTTTGGTCGGTTGAGCAAATGCCTACTGGTTCTTTGTATAGAATCGTGTGCAGTGCAGTTGCTATCTGTTGGCCATGTGGTGTTGGCTCTGCAGCCAGTTGGAGGGGCAACGGCTGGCTTCTCCAGCTGCCGACTAAAATGGTTTCACGGTGATCACGTGAGTGTCCATCGAAAGAGAAAAAGGTTAAAATAATTTTAAGTGTTGGCTTGGAGAAACCAGCTTTTCTAGTGTAAGCGGAAAAACAAGTCTCCAACACATGTCATGTGTTCTCTCTCTTTTGCTTCACTCTCACGTTTATCTTTTGTTGAATCTACACATAATATAATACACGAAAGGGAAAAACGGGAGCCCATTTCAAATTTCCTGCAATGAGAGTGAAAGTAGGAAGAACATTTTGGTCTTCACAATTACTTTTTTTTATTCATTAAAAAGATACATACTGGGATTCGAACCATGACCATTTTAAAGAAAGGCAAAGATCATAACCAATCACACTAAATACATTTATTGTATTTTTTTAAATTAAAAACATATAATAGCAGGGTGGGAAAAACTCTTCCCCTATTTCAAATTTCCTATTCCATGAGCGTTTGTAGGAATGGTGGAATAGGGAGTGTCAATTTTTTTCTCTTTCCTCTGTGGAACGGGCCAACTTACCGTACACATGCGGATTTAAACGGGTCCAGGAGTGTCAATTTTTTTCTTTATACCCTTTTATTTCTCCGTGGTGATAAAATATATATGAAAAGGCAAAAATAATACTCCTTTTTATTATTAAAAATAAAAAATTTAACAATAAACTAATGCATGGTATCTAATGGGCTAACCGCTAACCATAAAACAAAAGAGTTGAATGAGCCTGACCTACATGGGATTTGGTCATCAAGTAAAACAAATGAACATCATTGGTTTGCCATTCTAAAACAAGCTATTTTCTCTGACATAATATATATTATGCTATTATTTTATATCTTAGTGGCTAAAATATAATGTATTTTAAAGTTATTCAATGGTTCAACCTCGACCAACCCAATTAGTCCAATTTTTATCATTTCAAATATATATTTTATAATTATTTGACATCATAATGATCAAATTATATTGTATTTTATAGGGAATCGTTTGGTATTTGTTAGTAAAAAACTAAACATAAAGATCTATTTGGTTATTTTAAACATTAAAACGATCCTAAACATTTTCAGTTCCTTTTGAATTTATATGGTTTTATTCCCAAATAAGTGATGTGCAAATGGCGAATTGTAGTCGTCTCTTTTCTTTCACTATTTTTTATTTTCAAATAGAAAGTTTAAAAGTAAAGAATAATTAGAATTTGACATGGGTCGGTCAAACAGGTTGAATTTCAAGTATTGGCCTGTTTGTTTTATGCATTGCAAATTTATTAGCATGTTGATGGAAATGGCTTGGAAAAAAGACATATAAGTTGTACCTTTGCAGAAATGTCCTCAAATGTTTGAATGCTTTGTGAATCAGGTTCTGTGACTTTTGTGATGGTGTATGTGCTTGACGATTGCTCGATGTTGTAACTACTTAATTTGAGAGTAAATCTTTTGATTTTCCCTATGAGTTGTGATACCAGTTCTGGTGGTTGCAGCATATTGTCGTTGTTGGCCTGTAAAAGTTGTTCCGTCGTGATGCTAAATACCTTTCATTCTTTTTTAACAAATTGTGTAGTAGTGCTATGAAACAGACCACCCATGAACGCTCCGCTTATTATGGTCTGTTCTTACTTCCGGTGGTGAGAAATTGTGAATTGAGAATCATATTCGCCTACCGCACTGTGTCTGGTTGGTGGCTGCTTACTATGCTCTCTAGAGTTATGAAACAGACTACCCATGAACGTTACCCTTAAGAGTCCATAACTTTGCGAAAAACCAAATTTAGGCAATCAAAGGTGGTGGATGTTTGATGATTTTTTATGGCTTAATTGTTTGTGAATTGGATATCTGATCTTTGTATGATTAGAGGGGATGTTTGCTTAATAGAATAATCCATTTTAATTCATATTTATTTTTAACATGAACTTTAGTAACTCAAAACCTTCGAGACACATATCACCTACTGCATTGTATCATTTTGCCTGGGTGCTTGCTGTGTTGTCAAACTTCTTTGCTGCTGCTGCATTTACACTAACAGGGGAGTTAAGAACCCATGAATGTTTCCGTTTGACACAAACAAGAGGACTTACTTCTAAATCGTGCACTAAAGATGATTGGAGGAAACATCTCTGTTGCAGTTGATACACTGGAGACCAGAACAAAAGCAACGTATAACATCAAAACCAACCATCTGAACTATTAGCATTGTTGCTTTACTCTTTTTTCGTGGTTGAGTATCCTTCAAAAAATTTAGTTTGATTTTAGAAAATTTTGCTTCAGCAGTCCTGTCTTGCCACCAACGCGTTCAATAGATGGAGATGGCAGAGGCGAAGGCTATTTTTGTGTTGTTGTTGCTGGTTTAGGGATCGGTTTGTGAAGAAGAGGGAGAAGAGAGGGGGAAAGGGAAATGCATGAGAGGGGGATAACTCTTTTCTCTGTCAAAAATGGAGTGAAGAAAGGAATTATGATCAGTAAGGATATGGTTATCTTACATAACTGTGTCTATTCTGTTTGAATTGAGCTTGGGAGGTAGTGATAAGGACGAGCTGCAACCAATTCATAGTGATAAGAGTGCTATGAACTGTGATCATGTATTATTTCAAGTTAGAAGGTAGTTTCAGTATAAGGATTATTTAATTTGACAAGTTGTTTCGTCCATGATTTTTGGTAGTTTCACTGCCATTGTAGTCATTGTTTAGTCTGTAATTTTTGAGAATTGATGTGCGAGTAATGACTTTCACTTAGCTTCAACTATTATGTGTGTATTTATTGGCATGTGATAGAATTCTCTTTTCCTTTTCTTTGATATCAGTTTCATACTCTAATTGTATCATTTGTACATAGGCAAATCATGCTCGAGATGACAACTCGCAGATATGGCTGGTGCAAGGAATGAAGCCATCATTTAAATTCAGACCGACAACGGGGAGGGATGCCTAGGACTAATTCAACGATGATTGACGATGGTATGATAAAAACTGCAGTCTGCATCAGCACTAATTTCTAGGACTAAGTAAAGTTATTCAACCCAGAACTCTGCTTAGCGCTAAAAATTGCCCTCACCCAACATTGATCCTGTTTGACCCACTTCTGAAGAGTCAAGATATATTACTAATTCTCTCTGTTCGTATTTTCTTATTGACTCTTTCTGACCCTTTAGGTTGGGGCGGGTCGGGAAGAATCAGATTAGTGGGTCGGTCCTAATCAAGTGGAATCACAATCCCTTCACTCTCACTTGCTTTCTCTCCCATTTCACAAGTGGGTAACATACAGTAATCCGGCCAACGGGCCGGGTAATAAGCTAGTAGCTTGTTATGATGCTCTAGATTAGAGGGCTGGTTTATAACGATTGTTGATGACGATGAATCGGGTCCTTACAAGTAGGAATGGTCAACAAATATTTGGCAACATTGGGTTGCGAAATGCAAATTGCAGGTCTTTCGAATTATGCGCACTTTCTTTTTGAAAAAACAATCGTGTTCTTCCTAATTATCTGGTTTTATTTCAAATCGGGTTGATGGTTTGCATGAGAATGACACATTGTATGAGTTACAACTTGGTAAACTCCAGCCCAGTTTTTCAAATCTTTGACTTGGTATTGCTAGTCAACCTCCATCTTTCTAACATAGCAAATGAAGACCAGCTATATTGTTATTCTGGAGCTGAGCGTGAGGGTCAAATGAAGATGGAATCAGAGCTAGCTGTCGGATCAAACTATCTTCATTCGACTTGTTTATGATGATTTTTAAATGAGCAGTCTAAGAAGGAACCATCGAGAACCCTTTCTTCTTCTCGCTAGCTGTGATCATGTGGTGAATATTTTTAGTGGCAATCTGGTAGACAGGCTGTGTCTCTTTGGCCTCTCAAGCAATGTAGTCAAAATTGCGTTTTAAAATTTAAAAACCTACGATTTTACGTTTCTAGGTCACTAAAACGCTTCTGTACAAAATCTCAGTTTTTACCACTTATTTAGTTAAAAACTCCGCTTTAAAACTAATAAACTTACAATTTCAAGCTTCTAGATCACCAAAAACGTTTTTACGTAGAAACTCACTTTTGACTACATAGCTCTCAAGTTGAAGGGCCAATCTGTTTGAAGTTTGAACCTCTTTTCACTTATTATTATTATTATTATTATTATTATTATTATTATTATTATTATTATTATCTTTATCTTTGAGTCAATGATCACAATCTGATTGCGTTTGTCTACTTAAGTGCCTAATAGTTGAGTGTTGACTTTGTTTGAACTCCTCTTTTGTTTAGTGTTTAATTCACAACTTCATTGTCAGAGCTTGTCCTCTGCCTCCAAATTTGAACTTTTATTGAAGACATTTTCACCCGTGGCGGTGTCATCTTCTCTGATTAGGGGTCAAACTAATACTATATTCATTAGTACTAGTTCCTATTTGTCTTTTGTGGGCCTTCGTATTCGAGTGATCGAGTCTCTATCTTACTCTGCTACAAGTAATTCCCCATTGTTATGTCAAAAAAAAAAATCTTACTCTGCTAGTTAGTGGCTTAGTGCATTCAATTATATAATAACCTTCTTCTTATACAACCAAGCCAGCCAGCCAGCTATAGTAGAAGTGATTGGGAATTGGATTACAAGATCCAACACCACGAGTTGGTTTGCCAATGAATGGCCGGTGTGATTGGGAACTGGGATTCGCCTAGTTATCTCCCCTGTCCCTAGGGGTGTCAGTTCGGTTTTTCGGGTTTACCCGAAATCAACCCGATTATATACATTTTCGGTTTTTCGGGTTCGGGTTTGTTTCGGATTTTTCGGTCTCGGATTCGGTTTTGCATATCGGTTTTTCGAGTTCTGGCTAAAAACCTCCAATGAATAGAACTCAACCCGTATTCTTAGGGGTTCGAGTTTTCGGGTTTCGGTTGTGCTTTACCCGAACCCGATAAGGAATTTTTCGGGTTTCGGGTAACCGGAACCCGCAAGTCCTTATCGGGTTCGGTTTCAATGATTTTCGAGTTTTTCGGGTTTCGGTTCGGGTAACAGAACCCGACCCGAACTGACACCCCTACCTGTCCCCCACACATGCAAAGCTTCCGTTGTGATCATGTTCTTATCTAGTATGATAATGGAAGGCACTACAATCACTCAAGATGAGATATTAAGTATATAATCATGTGGGTAGCAAATAAGTGTTGGCTATAATCGTATCATCATTGTTGGTTTTCAATTTGGAGGTCTTATGTTGGTTTCCTATAGCTAACCCACTTTAATAGCATGTACTATCTCTCCGTTATGGTGAGAGTTCTTGTGTTGTCTCCTGTTCTAATGGTATCATTGTTGGTTACTAATTTGGAGGTATCAAGTTCAAATTGTATGGTGAATTTCTTATGTTTTTTTTTCTTGTTGTTTTGTGTGTTTTAATATAATGAGAAGGAAAGTCTTACTTGGCTCAAAATTATCCATAACAACTAAGAAAACAAGGTGATTATAATTTTAATGCACTTATGAGTTCTTTGTCTCCCTTTCATGGAAGCTACTGCATTATTATTTGTTCATCTCACCCAAAAAGAAAAAAAAAAAAACAGTTCTTTTGTGTGCCAATCACCCACATATTGAATAAGAACATATTTGTCCAACAAGACATTATTGCACTTTTCATGTATTTATCTATTAAAGTAAAAAATAAAACTTACAAGTTCATGACAAGATCACACCATTTTTAACGATCTATAATCTTGACTAAATTATTTGGTCTATAATTTTTTAAAACGATCTAGTCTACTTCTAGCTTTTCTAATAAGTAATAACTCACTTCCACCACCTGTATCTCTCATCCAACTATTCCAGCAAACAACGATTTAACAAACCCAAAAACCATCCAAAGAGATGAAAACCAAGAGGAAGCAAAGCATGTGGGCAGACACAACCTGTAAATGAATGCACGAACCCTCGTGGAACCAAAGAAAGAGATCAATCACCCCACACTACCATAAAGTCCATAACTCTCACTCCATTTCCCCACTATATAAACAACTCCACACCACCCCCGAAATCTCCAAACCAGTAGAGAAAACAAACAAACAAAAACCCACCAAAAGATGGCAAAATCACTCATCCTCCTCCCCTCTCTCATCATAGCACTATCCCTCTCCACCACCTCGGCCGCCGCCGCCGCCACCTCATCATCATCAGCCTTCATCGACTCCTCCTGCGCCGCCACCCGCTACCCCGACCTCTGCCGCCAATCCCTCTCCTCCTACGCCCGCACCCTCCAGCAGAACGACCACCGCCGCCTCGCCCTCGCCGCCCTATCCGTCAGCCTCGCCAAGGCCAAATCAGTCTCCTCCTACGTCACCCAATCCGCTGAGCTGGCATCCAAAAATGCCAACACCAACCCCTCTGTGGTCCAGGCGGTTAAGGACTGCACCCGCAACATGGGCAACGGGGTGAACCGGCTCGACCAGTCGGTCAAGGAGCTCACCGTCCTGGACGGACTCGAGGGGGACAAGTTCGAGTGGCACATGAGCAACCTGCAGACTTGGGTCAGCGCGGCGTTGACCGACGAGAACATGTGCGTTGAAGGGTTCGCGGACCGGACCATGGACGGTCCGGTTAAGGTTGGGGTCAGGCGTCGGGTGGTTTACGTGGCTAAGATCACTAGTAACGCTCTCGCTCTGGTTCAGCGGTTCGCGGCGAAGCATGCTCGTGTCGGCCGGCATCATCCTTAGTTATTAATTAATAGACTAATAGCAGTAGTTAATTAGTGTTTCTTTTGTGTGTAACTGTATTAATCACTGTCGTCTTACAAGTAATAAAACAAAGTAGCCTTTGTTTGCTATGTTTAATACTCTGCCTTTGAGCATCATTTCGTTACCTTTTCCTTTGCAATCGATGATCCTCATCCTATCATTAAGTACTGCATTATATATGGTCTTATATTTATATGTCGGTGATGCGTGTTGCTTTAACTTTTTTGTTTCAAAATATTATAAAGATACAGCATTTTATATTTTCAATGAGCACTTGTTAACGTTTGACAATTGTTGACCGGTCTTAGCTTCATTGAAGAAAAAAAATATTGATTTACTAAGAATCAATGCCTTGTTAAATATTAAACTTTACTGATGTAGATGGAGCCATTTCCAACATTTTGGTAAAATGGAGGAAAACATTATCATCTTTACTATCTTTTTTTGTCAAGTTCTTAAATTTCATTCATGACGATTGCAATATAAGCACAGCCTATTGCAACAAATGAGAGATTAAGTCTAGAATTTGGATATACTCATAAAGGAGAGAACCTCACGATGTCTTTATAACGACCCAATCAGCACATTTCTTGTTCATCTATTGTAAATGCCACTCTAATTTGGTCGATTTGAGAAAGAACCTGCTTCATATATAATGAATTCAGACATGCACTTGCCATGACCATGATCTACTCCGATCTAGTAAGATGTTGATGATGATTCATTACCAGAAAAATGTGTTTAGTGTCGATTAAATGAACCGACACAAAATTAGGATTTGTATCAGAAATTTGTGTCCATTAAGTAACCAACAGAAAATTTTGTTATCAGAGTCGGTTATATGTTGTGTCGGTTCTAACAGACACAAAACTTTGAGTTGCGTTGGTTACAACTGACACAAAATTAAATTTCAAATTTTGGATTTTGGCTCAAGATTTTTTAATCACCTGTACAAACCTCCTCCCCCCCCCCCTAATATTTCAATTTTGGGATTTTACCTAACTCACTTCGAAATTTCAACCCTAACCGCCTAGCCACTTCCATTCTCCCCCCGCACTCGTTTGTACCTACATTTTTCCCCAACAAAAATACAACTTCATCTTCTTTCCCTCTCCCAAAATCATCCCAATATAAGTGCTTCCTGCTTCCTCGAAGTGGTGGTTACTCATTCAACCGCCTAGGTGCCTCTCTTGGAACCTTCGTGGGTCTTGGTCTCTTGGAGTGTAGCTTACCTCACCGGGTCTTGTTCCAAGTCTTGTGCCATGCTAGTCCTTTGATAAGCATGCAGTGTCTCACAAAGGGGGTCGTGGTCCTCTTGCCTCACGATCATGGACTACTTACTCTTGGGAGTAGGCCGGTTAATGGTATAACCGGTTATACCGTTAACCGGCGGCAAAATTTCTATTGTTGGTATGCTGACTCCTTCCCGGTTAGTAACCGACGGTTACTTGGTATATGGATATACCGAAACTCACCCACCCTTTACTTTCCCTTCTTGCAAAACTTTCCTTTTCTCTTCGTCTTGTCTTCTTCCCAAATTGAAAGACTCTCTGCAGAGCAAGGAGAGCATAAGCAACAGCCAACTAGCAAAACTTACAAGGCAGAGCATATCCGACGAGAAGAAGCATCAACAGATCCGACACGATTTTGCGAATTCGGCGAGCAAAAGCAGCAGCAAATTTGACGCGATATTGTAGACCGACGTGATTTTGCAGATTTGGCGCAAAGACTCTCTATCTCCATTGTGCATGCAGTCATCACTTGTATGTTCGACCGTCCATAGAGGTGTTGCGATGGCGATGAGGGTAAATCAATTCCCTCCTTCATCTTCGAGGCCACTGAATCTCCATATTTGGCTAAAATCGGCAACAAAAGCCTACAACACCACAAGCCCCCAACCCCCAATAGCTCCACCATGCATTTATTATGAGGAACTCAACAGCTCCCACGACGCGACGACGACATCTCAGACTCGCATCGGATTTATTTCAAAATTCCCATGGTAAGGAAGAAGGGGGGGGGGGGGGACACGCACACTTGGAGGTGGTGCATGGTTGTCGTCAGCTCGTGCCGTAAGGTGTTGGGCTAAGTCCCGCAACGAGCGCAACCCTCGTGTTTAGTTGCCACCGTTGAGTTTGGAACCCTGAATAACAAGAAAGTTTGCCCCTCCCTCGAATTTATTTTTCTTTTTTGGGGGGAACTGAGATTGAACTTTAATGTGTCTCGCAATTTCAAATTTCGGGGGAGGGCGAATTCTTCATAAAAAATTGTGTCTTCCACCCTACTAGTCTTCACCATCTCCGACCATCGCCAATCCCCGCCTCAACTGCGGATCCTCCATCAATGATCTTCACTACTCCCAATTGCGCAACAGAGGAAAATAATTCAGCCTGATGCTATTGAATTTTGCAGGATAGAGGTTGGAAGATTGGATCACGACCATCCTTTGCATTTTTTTGTATTGCGAATCAAGTAATCGAAGGGAGACGGAGAGAAGATGAGAAGGATCAGAGAACGTACTCGATTAACCGGTGCCAAGTATTTAGTCCCTCTTGCTTACCAGGTATTCTGATAATTGCCACGGTAACCGTTAACCGGTTAGTTGGTTAACCGATCATTACTCTGCACTGTTTGTCGATGACAACTTTGGGCATTTCGGTGTACCGCTAACCGGTACGTCGATAACTCATTTAACCACATACTGACCAAATACCACCCTATTGCTCATGTTCATGGCCTTCTTGCTCACGGCCATGGATCTCTTGAGACTTAGACACTAGTGATATAATGCTTCACCACCACACCCTTCTCATTCGTGTACATGACCCCTCTCGTGACGCGACATGGACTTCTCAATCATGCACATGACCCTCTCGTAAGGCGGCATGTCCTTCCTAGACTTAGTACATTTTGGGTCGTTCGGTCTTGGTCATGAGGCGACATGGCCTCTTTATTTGCGGCCATGTACTTCTCAATAATGGTTGTGGCCCTTCCCATGACACGACATGACCTTCTTATGCTTAGTATTTTTTCAATCGTGCCTAGGACCTCTTGTCTCGCGTCCATGCCCCTTCTCGTGAAGTGGCATGGGCCTTTCAGACTTAGTCATTTTTGTCTCCTTTGAGAGATACTTCTCATGGCATGGCTTCTTGACCTGTAACCACGTCATGTGCTCTTCATCGCCATCACGATCCATGCATCAACTCGAAAACAGGATTGAAACCCGATTTGACGATACACTTTTCTCAGCACGATGTCCGCTAACCCGCGACTCAAAAAGGACCACCATTGAAGGATTATGGCTTTGAACAGGGTTTTTTCTTCTCCGGCTAGTCGTCCATGCATCACACATGGGTTCCTCAAATCACATCTCACGAGGGTACTTATTGGGTAAGGTAT
Organism: Linum trigynum; assembly: GCA_964030455.1. Taxonomy (NCBI): domain Eukaryota; kingdom Viridiplantae; phylum Streptophyta; class Magnoliopsida; order Malpighiales; family Linaceae; genus Linum; species Linum trigynum. The sequence continues at coordinate 12,703,771 of OZ034816.1, forward strand.
CCTGCCGTCATTTGCTTGGATGAAAGGAATTTTGCGGCGCGACTTATTCCTCACGTCTATGGTTTTTTATTATAAAATCTCGTGTGTGACATTACCTCTTACGAAAGGCTCATATCCTTCATTGAATCATGTCCATGCTTATTGTGTCTTAGGGGTCGTTTGGAAGTTGATATTCTTCTAATGCAGTGTATTTGATGAATACATCTATTGTAAATACAAAGATAGTAAGAATTATATGATTGGAAGAATGTCTTGTTTGGTTGTAGTCATTCAAAAATTTTAAAGAAAAGAAAAAATCTCAAAGGAAGAATCTCACATTTTTGTTGAGATTTAAAATGAGTGATTGTGGGTGATAAGAGATTTGAGGGCCCATCTCAAATGCATGTATTGAATAAAGTTTTGGAACAAAAAGACGATGAATTCTCCAGAATACATGAATTCAAAGAATCATTCATCTAGAATCATAATTTCCGAACGACCCCTTAATGATTTGGGCTTAAAATCAATATTCACTATAAATTTATTAATTGTCTTGTAACTCATCAAATATTATACAAGATTATTTTAGGCGTAAACATAAACTTATTCACCACATTCGAAATTTGGTTGCCGCCTGTTCTTCTGTTCGGAGCCGTCGCCGCACTTTTCCCCCTTCCTTTTGAACAGTTAGTCGTGAGTGGACTCGGGTCGGGTTGGACAACTCGCTACCTTCCTCTAATAATACTCCACAGTCTACTGTGTTTCTTCTTCTTCTTCTGGTTCCACAGACAGCTAGAGAGAGAAAGCGATTATGGTAGAAAGGGAGAGATTTTATTTGAATTCAGCTTCTAAATTATTATTATTAATTTTTTTTATTTCTTTTCTAGTTTTCTGCGCTTGCATTATATTTTCTTGCCGTTGCTGTGTTGACTGTTGACCACCGGAACTGTGGAAACGAATACGACAACGTATTTTCCACGTCATCGATCCTAGCCTCATTTCTCTTCCGGTCATCCTTGGTTTGGACGGGCCGATTTCCATCTCCGCTAAATCAACACAGCAGGGGGCAAATAAGAATTACGGAAAGACGGATATACCCTTATCACCCTCTCATTCACGCCCACGCCTTTACCACCTACCCAACGCTTCTTCTCTTTTTAGTTTTTTTTCCCTTAACCCTAATTTTATTTTCCCCCATAAATTATAATTTTTCTTCTTTTGTGTATTGGGGAAAAAGAAATTAAAATCTTTCCTTCCTATCTCTCTCTCCCACCCTTCAATTCTTATCTTCTCCTTTCTCTCTCTAGAAAGAAAACCAACCCATGGATCCGCATCCGCTCCACAACCCTCTCCAGCAGTGGGTCCAACCTCCTCCGACCGCCGGCGCCACCGCAACCTACTCCACCGTCACCTTCTCGGACGCCGCCGGTCTGCAGCCGCACAACTATGTTTCCCAGCAGTCTTTCCCCAACTTCCCCCCACAAGCTGGACCAACACCAGTCCTTTTTGCTCCTTCCGCTGCTTCAGCTCCGACTCCGACCTCCACCCCCTCCACTGTGCAAGGTCCGGCTGGATTTCAGCCCAGCCGCCACCCTAACTATGCCGAGGTAACAAAAAGAAAAAAAATCACCTCACCGGGGATAAAACCCTAGTCCAGTAGCTCTGAAGAACTTATAATACTAAAATTTCCCCTTTTTCAATTTTGACTTCAAGAACCCTGATCTGTTTTTTTTTTTCCAATCTATTTTTGAAATTTTCTGGTTTGGGTGTTGTTATTAGATGATTTACGCGGCGCTTACTGCGTTGAAAGAACGCGATGGTTCTAGCAAGAGGGCGATAACGAAGTTTCTCGAACATGCTTACCCTGGGCAACTTCCACCGAACCACGCGGACCTGCTGGCTGACTGCTTGAAGGAATTGAAAAGCAAAGGGATGGTCGAAATGGTGAAAAAATCTTACAAGCTGCGCGGATCTGGTTCCACCACCAACATCAACGACCTCCCAGACCTTTCTCTCGAATCTTCCGTTCAACCGCCGCCGCCGACGCAGCAGTCAGCTGAAGGGCCGCTTTCTCCTTCTGTTGGGCCTAAAAGAGGCCGTGGCAGGCCTCCTAAGGCGAAGCCCACAACTACCCCACCGCTATCTGCTGAAACCGTTCTACCCAATGGCCAGCCTGAACAACATGTTTCTCAGCCGGTGGTTGATTCTCTGCCTCCAGGGTTTTCTGCCAACGGCCAGCCGACGACGGGGCATTACTCTTCCTCTGTGGATGGTAATGTTAATATGGAGGAGCAAGTTCAGGGGGCGACTCAACCTGTCACGGTTCCCATTGGGGTGACGGAGGAGGATGGTACTGCTACTGTGAAGAGAGGGCGGGGACGTCCTCCTAAGAACCCTCTGGGGGTTGATGCTAGTGGGCTTGTGATTGGGAAGAGGGGGAGAGGGAGGCCGCCGAAGAGCGCATTGGGACTCAGTGCAAAGAAGAGAAGTCCAGGGAGGCCCAGGAAGCCGAAACCCAAGACCGTGGCAGCTGTGTCTGGAGCTAATGGGTATAAGAGGCGCCCTGGCCGCCCTCCTAAGAACCAGGCCAATTCTGTTGCGGTTCCTTATGCTAACCTTGAAGCAATGCCGTTAGCTAGTGTGCCGAGGCCAAGGGGCCGACCGAGGAAGGGTACAGGCTCGATTGCTGCCGGTGTTGGTGTGGGAGTGCTTCTTGAGAAGCTTGCTGGACCAAACGATGGCATCTCGGAGCCCAGAAGGAGTGGGAGGCCAGTTGGTCGCCCAAGGAAGGTACTTTACACCATTTTGGTGATTGCTTATTTGTGTGCATGCTTTTGATCTGATAATTGTTTGTGGACATTTTATCCAAACAGTGCCCGGCAATCTAAAGGCTGGTTGTAATAATTGGAATTTGAAATTTGATTATAGCAATATACCATTCGTTCACTGAAAATATAATGCTGCATGCACATCAAACATATATTCAATGCTAAATACAAGGATAAAGCAGTTAATTTCGAAATGTTGTAGTTCGCTTGACTGAATTGCTGATTGTATTCTGGAGTTCATTCCAATGAATTTTAGTGTATGGCCATTTTGCTTGATTTAATGTCTTCTTCTTTTGTTGTGTAATAAATCTGATACTTTTGTTCTAATTGCGACTCCTCTGCACTAGATATTTTTTTTATAACACATAAGATATGGAGCTCCTGGGTTTTAATTATGAGCATTAATTGTTCATACATTAAGACTTGAGAATGTTCTTTTGACGTGTTTATTCTTTTTGGTTTGGTAATGATGAATGATGCTTATGTCTCTTTGTAGCTTAAATTGGCCATTAGTTGTTTGTATTTAGCAAAGCAGTGAAATTTCCTCTTTTCTTTGTGGAACCCATATGATAAGATTGGTAACACTAGCATAATTACTACCATAAGTGATCTGCTTAAGCTTTGCAAGGGTAAATGAAAATTAAGAGCCTGCTTTCTTTTCCATATGCTTTCAGAAGTGCAGTAAAACGTCATCCTTGTAATTTGGTTTCTCAAAATAGTTATTTTTGTGATACCGATAAGTTTTCAATATGCTTTTCGTAGTGCAGTAAACGGTCATCACATAATTTGGTTGCTGAAAATAGTTATTTTGTGATACTGATAAGTTCTATGCCCTTCCTGTTTTCTTGAGTAATGGGATAATTCAATTTAGCAGATGTTTTAGTCATCATGGGAAATGTAACATCTACTCATCAAGGTCCTTTTACAGTTAAAATCTTGTCCTTGGCATTTAGATGACATGGATAGGATATTTCATAATTTGTAAACCGGAAGTTTATCTTTCGTGGATGGTTACTCAACTCATTGACCAACTGAGAGGTTGTATGTTACGAAAAGAGCAGCAGGATGAGGTCTAGAATTTTGATATATTTGCATAAATTCCAGATTGTCTTCAGAGTTTTGAAATCTATCGATAAATTTGCAGTAGAAATTTGAGAAAAATGGTGTACAACTGTAACAATTTGCTGTCCTTTGTAATTGGTAAATTTGTTGTTCGTTTTCAGTTTATAACTACTCGTATGAGAGGTATTTTATTTCTGATCCTGTTGGATTGCATATATTTGTCCATTACGTGCTTGTGGAATGAGACTCTATTTTAAGTAAGCTTATTTATGGCAAAGCCATTTCTTTAGGCCATCCACTAGAATTATTTGGAATTAGATTGTGGAAGGTTGCATGAACGGGAACAGTATTAGTCAATGTATTGATAATAGGCTAAATTATAGATTTTCTGCCTCATTTTGGTTTTGGCCAATGGTCAGTGTTTAAGCGTCATATCGTCGGTAATCGTTGTATTAATCTGAAGCTTTCTGAAAGTATTTTTTCTTTGATTTGCTCTCTACATGGTTTATTGATTACTCTTTTTATGCTTTGATCTTATTTCATTTGATGATTTTTTTTCTTGGTGGTGCTAACTCAAATATCACATCTACGTTGATCTTCTGGTGAACTAGTATGCGGATGAATCAGGAGCTGAATCTGATGCACAAGGGGAAGAAGACTACAGGAGGAAACTCGTGTTCTTCGTAAGTGAAAATTAGTAAAAAGTAGTTTTTCTCTCTGTACTCGAAATCCTACACCAACATTGTATATCGTTTTGCAGCAATCACAGGTGAAGAGAGTCGTTGACGTGCTGAGGCCAATGCTGAGTGGCGAAGCTCCCAAAAGAGTGGTCGATGCCGTCGAAGATCTGGAGGGACTTGCGAGCATCGACATCGATCAGGAACTGAAGGAGGAGCTCTCGAAGTTTAACCTGCATCTTCGTGATGTGGAGGCCGAGGTTGGCGAGGTTTAGGAAAGATGAGCAAATGTATTCTTTTGCAATCTGAAAAAGGAATGAATGTGATTATCATCAGTGAGTAGTCGATCCATCCGCAGAGGCTTTGTAAGGAGTTTCTAACCCCTCCCCAGGACAGGAACCAGAAAGTACATCATGTAGGGCTGTAGATTTTAAGAGAGCGAGAGTTTAGGGTTGGTTAAGAACTAATTGTTATTTTCCCCTGTGCAAAAGTATCAGAACATTTGTAGTTTTTCTTCTCTTTTTTAATTGAAGCTGGACAATGTGGGGTTGATTCTATGGGATGCGGATGACTGTAATCAGTGTATCAGTGTATGTTTACCCTCTTCTCCTGTGTACTGTTGTTTGCATTCTTACTATGTTACATCAGGTAGTAGCAGAGGTAATTATTGGAAGGAACTGGTGGATGGGCCTAATTCCTCCTCCCGTTCCAATGATCGATTGATTGATGTGAGCTTAGGTGCATTATTTGAGCCGAGCTTAATTGTGATGAGCATATAAGAGGATCCCACAGCCAATAAGTGTTTCAGTTCTTGTCTCTTCAAAAGATGCAAGTTTTCATGCGAAAGTCCTCTTCTTTTCAAATCACTGATGTTCATGCTGCTGATTCTGAGACATGCAACCCTTGCTTAGACCATGTAAGGGGACTGTAATTATGCGGGCAATGCAGTTTTCTTTTACAGTGCACATGACTTGGGCTCTAGAAAGTGGTGTCCAAGGGAGATGCCAAGGTCGTTATTGACCTTGGCATCGGGGTTAAATGAGATTTCCAATTCAGCAAGATTATTGGAGATTTTTAGTGTATCTTGCTCGCCGAGAAAAGAATAGAGCATCAATCTAATGATTAGAAAGACCCAAACTTTCTTTCCTGTTAGTTTGATAGGTTCGAATTATGTAATCATCCTCGTTTAAAAATACAGGAAAAAGAAGTTAAGGTACAATAGAAATGAACATGGTTGATCAAAATCTTAGCATAGTATTGTAACTTGTTTTTCTCCTTTTTTCTCTCTTTATGGCTCTATTTCCAATTATATGCTCTCCCTCAATTATTTATTTGTACCAACGGCCAAAGGGATGGTAGAGGCATAGTAAGCATTAATGAGGATGACAAGAAATTGTTAGAACAAGGACAAAAAGAAGGTTTTTGGGGACCAAAATCGAGAGTCATCAATCTTCATCGTCCAACTGCAACTGCACTACTCTCTCGACTCTTCTTACAATACTTTATTAATTGGCTCCGAGTGAATTGCACTGATCTGTCTCTGTGTGGCTGAGTGGCAGTAGATAGTGTTCAACACTCAAAGGCAACATTAAAAGCTTCCTTTGCTCCAAGGAAAGCCCTTTCTTGTGCAGTCAGTTCTGAATCGGCCCATGTTCTCCAACTGATTTTAGGAGTTAGGGTTTTAGCAAACTTATTCTGCAAATGGATCTTATGTCCAAAAAGCTAGCTAATGCTATACCATTTGGTTGATTAGAAGGTCATTTGAGTGGGGCTGGAAAGGGGTATCTAATCTTATTGTTTTCTGATTAACAATGAAAAGTAATACACAATATGTTTGTCAATACGCAAAGAATGACCAAGAAATAGAAGGACGAGGAACAATACTTGTGAGAAATGAATAGACTCGATCTGAGGCCTTTTGTCGAATTCAACTAATAGAATGTACAAATATCAATGTGTACTCAGTCATATCGCGAATAAAATCGTAAAACGCAAGCCAAATCCCAAAATACAGACTTAAAAGTCCCATTAGGTTTTCTTGGCACATGTATAGCATGATAGAACCTCAATTAATTCGAACAATTTAGTAAGAGTAGAATTGGGTGGTATATTTGGTTTATTTGAATTTCAATACGTAAATGATTCTGAATTATTTCTCACATTTGAAAAAGAACCATAATAGAATTTCATATTTTTCCAAATCTCTTCTCCGTTTCTATTTCCCTCTATTTTCCTCTCAAATTCTGTCCTCAATTCCTCCCCTTCTATCGTGTTGCTTAATTACTGACGACTCTCATATGCTTCATTGGGAATTCCCAAAAACCTTACTTGCGGATGATATTTTTCCAACCATCTCTTTGGTACAAAATACAAACAGAAGCTACAACCTGCGACTCCAACAGTTGAAAATAGCACACCAACTTACAGGTCAAACAGTGATTAACATAATTGTAAGCTGAAAAGGATGTCAAATTGCAAAAGAAATTAGTTGAGGGTAAAACAACAGTAAAAGGAACAAAAACCAAGAAATGGAAACATCGGACCGCTGGTGAAATCAATCCCTTTGTGTTGGTCCTTTATACTCATAGTTCAAATCATTGATAAATTGATAATAATAGTTTGAAGCTGTGCTTCTTGCCTGTATATATATTTATTATTTAGACAATAATACACCACACTACTATTTCTTAAGAGATGATCATGGTTTTGTATGAAAGTTGTGCTTAGAGTCGTCTTCATAGCTCGTTTAATGGTCTGTACTCGTCAATTTTACCTTGCTAGCGTTTTTTTTAGTCTAAATTTTTTATATATTCACATACTAAGTGTGTCGGTGAATAATTAGTTGAGTCAAAGTCGAGTGTAAAGAGAATCGTCAGTTATATGTGTTTGAGTGTTTCCGTATGATGAAATGTTAAAATACGGAAAACCTTTCTAAAGAACCCAACGATTGGCATCCCTCCCAGTTGAGGAACCTTATTGAGGTGGAACTTAGAAAGTATCCATCTCTTACTAGGTAGTAACATGTTGAATAGCGATACGAGAGCATGGGATGTGTGACTTCTATGCTGATTGTTCGGTGTGTTTATGGTACAATAGATTCTTCATAATCGTATGTAGAAGGTTAATCCAAGAGCTTGTAAATTTCAATTAATAATTAGTAAAAATTTTGAAAAATTTAAGCTTAAAAATTTGTGATGCAGTTTACAACCTCTGTATCCCTCACTTCATTGCAAACTGACTATGAAGTATTACATGTACACAAAGTCAAAGATATATTATAAACATGCATTCTATTTATTTGATTGTTATAAATCTATCCAAAATATTCAAGAATCAATTGTTCTAGACAATCTCATCAATCGATTGAAACACACCATATCGAAACCAAATCAAAATACTCCAAACAATTGATCAAACTTAAAAACAGGAGAAGAATGTTGTGGTCATCCGATATGGGATAGGAAGCAAAGGGAAAGAAAGGCCAGCAATGGCGGCTTGGAGTAGCTTATTGTTAAAGGAATGACATGGGTTTTGGTTGCTTGCCTGCTAAAATTATGGGACAGATATTATGATTAGCGTTTGTTAATCGTAATTATGGGGTATCGTTCCTTTTATGGGGTATTCTGTTGGAATATGTTGGGAAGCGGTGATGCTTTTTCGCTTTTGCCGGCCACAACCACGAAACCAGAATTATTTTATACGCTTGCATGTAACCAACAGTGTGCAACTTTCTTTGTTATTCAGACATTGTTTCCTCCTCCACATTAAATAATTAAGAAAGAGGTCATATTGCTGTGTCTCAACTCTGAACACATACCACTGCATCCACGCCATTTTCAGACCATGTAATTGTGAGCTTGTTTATTCAAAATAATCATTCTGGCGTATGCTATTTGCCTGTGTTTGCGATGAACTTTACCCGCATAGAGTCGACAGACAACCATCGAAGCATTACCGATAGTTTAGGATGTTGGGTACAAGAGGGTTCAGATGCAATTTACTTCAAATTGTGTTGGAGCAACCATCAACATGCAATAGCAATCAACCTGTGCACGAATTGTTTTACAAAGTCCCATTTGTCCTTTTTTATTATAAAGATACACATGAATTAGTTTTTATTATTATTAGGTGCTATTTAAATAAGAGAAAAACAGTTTGGATATAATTTTTAAATTAGTCTCCACCCCATGTTTTTTATTCGCGATTGGTTTGTCATAAATGAAGAGAAGATAAAAAGTGTTTTATATTTATTTACAAGAAAAAAAGAACGTTACTGAGACTAAATAAACGCTTGCTTATGAGATTTTGATTATGGATTTGACACCCAATTTTCAAGCATCGAGAATTTTAACAAGTTCATTGTTTGTTGGGTAAAACACACATTCCATTTGGAATTTGTTAATGAATGGTAAAATTTGTGCAAAAAACTATAATTCATAATACAATTCAACCTAACAAACAATAAATTCTTTTAAATTCATAATGCAACGCATGTTGCCAAAACTAAAAACTCAAAACCCATTTTTAAATAAATAAAAAACAATAGTTCTTGTAGTTATACGAATAAGTGGTCAATTATCAAAAGGATTAGTTCACAAATCGCCCTAGCTGAGTTGTAGATATGTATTGATTATGCTTAGCTATAATTAAACACGCGGCTGAAAAGCATGTAATCCACTCCACTCCAGTCCACGATCCATTCCAATCAATCAAAATCAACATCCCCACTCGCTAAAATTAACCTCTACCAGTTATCAAAATTGAATATTTCCCCCACGAAAAAAGGGGAAAAAACAAAAATGGTTGCTTGGATGCACCTAAACTTTCCTGCAGCAGTAGAACGAGAAATCATCATCGATCTAACCCCGGAAGTCATTTCCCTCCGTATTCGAAGCCACTCTATAAATTAGCTTCCCCTCCCCATTTCTTCACAAAGAAACCAAGTACCAAAAAGGAATAAAAAACAAGCGATTTCCCAATCCCCTGTTTTGGCCGCAAGAAAAACAGAGTATACAGAGAGAGAACAAGGGGATTAAAAAAATGAGAAGTTTGTCAGTAGCAGCAGCGATTTTCGCTGTGGTATTATCCACCAAATTGATCAATTCAATCCTCGCCGTTCCCTCACCGACGGAGGCGGAGCCACAGCGTCGGAACCCAAGTGCTGATTTCATCAGAACTTCCTGCAAATCGACGATGTACCCGATGCGCTGCTACAGAACCTTGTCCCCTTACGCCTCCGAGATCGGGTCCGACCCGAAGAAGCTGGCGATGAAGGCGCTGAACGTGACCCTGAAAGTGACGAAATCGGCGTCCAAGCTGATGAAGAGGATGTCCAGGATCCCCGGCGTGCCGGCGGCGCTGGCGGACTGCGTGGAGGAGGTGGAGGACGCGGTGGACGAGCTGGGGAAGTCGATCGGCGAGATGGACCGGGGCCCGGCCCAGGGACCCGAGTTCTGCCGGATGATTGGGGACGTGCAGACGTGGGTGAGCGCGGCGGAGACCGACGACGACACCTGTACGGACGGGTTCGAGGAGGTGCCGACGGTTTCGCCGGGGGTGAAAAGGAATGTGAAGAAGATAGTGGAGAAGCACGTGGGGAGAATTGCTCGGTTCACTAGCAATGCTTTGGCTCTGGTTAACCTCTATGCTTCTTCTTCTTCCAGGTCTCGTCATGTTAAGTGTTAGAGATTAGTTGATTTGATCTCCTTCTATGATTACGGATAGATATGGTGCTTTTTGTGGGGAAAATTACTGCTTGGACTTTAGTGAAAAAGGTAAAAGTTGGGGTTTTGGCCTTTCTTGATGAATCAAACCCTCCATCGAATTAGTAAGTTAGAAATAGAATCACAGAAATGTATTTTGCCAATCAAGCTCTGTTTTTGGGTTTTCTCTGCTATTGTGGGAGTTCTTGTCTTTTTGCTTTCAATCTTGTGGGTGGAAGTGGAGTAGGTGTTTGATTTTATGTTCGTGTGTGGCTATGTCGGTATAATTCTATATCATGCGATGTAGGTGTTGTATGAATTGTAATTAGAGAAAGAGGATATGCCAAGATTTTGATTGAAATGTTTGGAATTCGAATTTCATAATTTATCATATTAAGAGTTGGTTTAACAAAAAAATATAGTTGATATATGCAAATTTTAGATTCTGGTGTTGACTTTCATTTGGAAGAATCCAAACGCTGTGGTACAAAGTGATGATAAGATTCATTTTACAACTTCTCCCAACAACTCGAGTTATTATAATTACATATTCTTGACATGATAACAGAGCATCTAATAACCAATAAGGTTTATGCTTGAATTTCCACCATATGGGAGAATGGTATAAAATATATTATGATTGCTCTCTCTAACAACTCTAGAATAAGTCAGTTAATGAAAATAAAATTTATATTTGTACATCTTCTAAAAAAATTGATTTATTTAGTAACATTGGTTGGATCTGAAGTGTGAACATTTTAGGTTTTACATGATATGCTATTATGAGAATGTATTTATTTTCATCCAACTGAGTACTTTTGGCGCACTTAAAAATACCACATAGTTGAGGTTCAAATGATTTTGTAATACTAAAACATTATGATTGGGGTGAATCTCAATTACCTTAACAGTTGCTCTAATACTCAAACATTGATTCAGCTAGTGTTTTTTTCATATACATCATCTACGAACTTGTTCTCGAAAGTGAACCCGTTTCGAGCGATCCAAATATTCCATAATCAGCATATAATCCTCTTGATCACCTCATCCGACACATTATCTCGAAGGGAGAAGAACCACTCCGCGAATGTAGTCTCGGGTGTCGGTGGGATGGACAGACCTCCAAAGCACTCCCATGTACTCTCAGCATGCTGGCAATGAAAGAACATGTGCATGATTGACTCCACCTGCTGCTCACAGATGGGACACATCGGATCTGTCAAACACATCCTTGAAAAAAGACGGGCACGAGTCGCAATTGCACTTTTTGCACTCTTCCATATGAAGAAACCAAGCTTTGGGGGGACTAAAAGAGACTAGAGCCATTTCCAGTCTTGCCTATTGGGGTGAGCCTCATTTGAACCTGCAGACAAAGACAAAGAAGTATGGTCTCTAGCTTCACGCAAAGATCTATAAGCTGAACTTACCTTGTATGCCCTTGTGGTTGTGTACTTCCAAAACCACTTATCTTCAGATGTAGAGGGGCCGATTGGAATACTCTTGATAGTCTTAACCATCTCGTGTGGGATAGCCTCTTGTAAAGCCTCCACATTCCATTCCCAGGTTGAGGGAGAAATCCAATCACAAACTCATGATGGTTCCAAATTAAAGCTCTTGAGAGTGAACGTTGGAATAGATGATAACCATGGATCACAATGAAACTTCGTTCCTTTCCCTGACATAATCCCTTTAACCCATCCAATCTTCAAAGCATCCTTGGCATCACAGAAGCCATTCCAATCCATGATCCTTTTCTTCCTTTTGAAGTTGAATACAAGTCCCCATTGGTAAAGTAGAGACCCTTAAGTAATGGCATCATTTCCCCGCCCTTAACGACTACGTTAGCTGAGAAAGAATTTCTAGGCTTGGCTGAAACCCCTCACCACCGCCTAGTGCCTTTCATAGGATTGTGCACTGTAATTGGTTCCTTTGTTTCTGAATCACAGATGGCGGCTTGTGGGATTACAGTTGCTAATTCCCATGGTCAGGTGTATGACGGCAAGGTTGAGAGATTATTTTGTTCCAATTCGATGCAGGCGCAAGCTTATACCATTCTCAATGCAGTGATCTTGGCGGTTCGGGAACAATGCCTAGCTTGTGTCAAATCTTAAGATTTTGGTGAATGCTCTTAAGCTTGTTCCGGACCAGTGGCCTTGGCAATGTTGGGCTTTACTTGCTCATGTCTCAACCATTCTCGTCTCGGCTCTGTGGGTGAAAGTGATGTTTGTTCCTAGACGTCACAATCTGCTAGCTGATTGGGTTGCTCGTAATGCTAGATTAGATGCTCTCCCGCGATATTGGATCATTATTGCCGATCGATTGTCACACCTGTTGTAATCAAATGTACTTCCACTGTTTCGATTTGGAATAAAAGTGCCCCAATTTATTTAAAAAAAACTACGAACTTGTTCCATATACATGACATACTGAAAATTATCACCAAAATTGTCAGAACAGAAGCGTGCAATCGATAATCCAAACCAACACGAACGAGCACAAATTTAACGTGGTTCACTAACACAATGTGTGCTAGCTAATCCACGGGCAGGGGAGAACAAATTTCACTGATTTGAGGAGAGTACAGGTTACAAACCAAATTCCAAACGGACAAACCAAACAAACTAACCTGACTGACCTTACTACAGACTAGGGTGATGAAGAGTATTTATAGAACTCTTCTCCTAATCCCAAACAGAAAACCAAATACCTTTTTCCCAAACATACAAGGAAAATGTCAAACAAAGCCCAAACACAAACCCAAACAAAATAGGTCCAAAACACAAAACAAACTCAAATCAAATTCAAGTCATATTCTAACAAAAACCCTAATTCACGACCATGTAAGACAAAAACTGGTAAGTTATCAATCATCAAATATCGCCAAATTAGTTCTAAGCTGCTAGCCTCATAGCTAGAGCCTGAACGTGCAGTCAAGTAAGTTTGAATTGAAGATTCCTATCATTTGTTTCTCATACGAGGTTCTTGTAATGGTCATGGCAGCCTGGAGTAGCTCATTGTTTAAAGAAACTGGGTTGGTATTGCTTGGGGTTTTCTTCCCCTGAAATATTATGAGCTATTTGTTATTATGTTTTGCGAATGTATTCGCGGGACTTATTTCGTTTGACGGCCACGCCTAGAATTTATTATTATTATTATTATTTATTATGATGTTTCAATTTATTTTGATAAGCGACTTTTCGAATATATACGAATACGACCCAAACGTATACTCCATGAACTGTTTTTTTTTGGTCGGATACTCCATGAACTGTAATAACTAATAATAATAAAAAAATTGGAATTTATTATTTGACTAAGAATTTTGATTTTAACTTTGTATTAAGTAATAAAACAGTTTGTATTGGGCTCAATCTCAAAGGAGTAGTAAACTTAAAATATTAATGCTATGTAGGAACTCCACTATGGATAGTTAGAATTCTACTAGGTTTAGAGGGCGAGTTTAAAAATAAAATAAAAAACATAGTAGCCAACAAATTCAACTACGCGTAACTCCACTAATACTACTACATTCTTATAGTAAATGGTTTTCATGTTTCTAAAAAATGTAATTTTTCGAATTTTTCTCATATCAACTTGTAATCAGCTATAAATGGCCAACCCAAAATGTAAGCTGATTTCTCTCCATACCGCTTTCTTAATTACAATCCATCATCCTAAAAGGCCTAATCTATAAATGAAAAGGTTCAGAAACCAAAAGAATGGATTATTCCGGCAGAAATTGTTTAAATCGAATATGAAATCACTAGAAATTCCATTTAATTGGTAAGGCCCCCATGTTTTTGGCATCACTCCCATGTTTTGGCAACTAGCTCTGTTACTCAAGAAATAAATATAAGTGAACAACCATCAACGTATTAGTTTTAAAATATCGGTTGCTTAGGTGTCGATATATATTGAATATTGATTATGGGTGTAAGTACCTACCAAATATATATCAATTAAGAATACCATTTCAAAGTACGGGAATGTTTATGTAAAAAAAACAGAGGATATATTTGAGAAAAGTGCATAGTATAGTGAACACCTATAACTCAAAAATTAACATAAAATTACTAGCCAAAGATAAAAAAAAAATATTATCTACGGAAAATACAAAAAAAAAAAACAATATGCTACATGTTATTCAACGAAAAATGTTATATACTGGTTGCAAAATAAAATTTATTTTCATAGTTTATTTAATTAGCGTAAGACATTTTAAACATAAGGACACACGACAAAATTATCCAAATAAATAATTTGAAAATATTTATATTGTAAAAATTTATATTCTCAAATATCTATAAATGACTCATTTAAAAAGTACAACAAAAAAATTAAAAAAAAAATTATTGGTGGATTCAGTTCGAGAGCTATGGATTGATTTGTAGAAAATGGTCAATTCAGACCAAACCGACCTGGCGACTCATATACACCCCTGGTTACAGCCTTAGAGGATATCATCCTCGATCTCACTCCATTCTTTCTTCTTCCTTCTCCTTATTCAGACCCACACTCCCTTCCCTGCCCTATAAATTACCCTCTCATTCCCCTGTTTTGATAAGCAGGGGAAAAACAGAGTATAAACAGAGCGCAACAGGGGAAGGAAAGAAAGAAGAAGAAAAATAAAAATATGAGAAGTTCGTCAGTAGCAGCAGCGATTTTCGCTGTAGTCTTCTCTAACCAACTGCTCAATTCAATCCTCGCCGCTCCGTCACCGGCGGCGCCGGAGCTTCCAAACCCAGGTGCCGAATTCATCAGAAATTCCTGCAATTCCACGCTCTACCCGAAACGCTGCTACCGAACCCTGTCCCCTTTCGCACCCGAAATCGGGTCCGACCCGGAGAAGCTGGCCAAGAAGGCGCTGAGCGTGACCCTGAAAGTCACCCAATCGGCGTCCAAGCTGATGAGGAGGATGTCCAGGATCCCCGGGGCGCCGGCGGCGATGGCGGACTGCGTGGAGGAGGTGGAGGACGCGGTGGAGGAGCTGGGGAAGTCGATTGACGAGATGGTCGGGGCCCCGGCCCAAGGACCCGAGTTCTGCCGGATGATTGGGGACGTGCAGACGTGGCTGAGCGCGGCGGAGACGGATGACGACACCTGTATGGACGGGTTCGAGGAAGGGCCGGCGGGTTCGTCGGCGGCGACGGTGAAGCGGAACGTGAAGAAGTTGGTGGAGAAACACGTGGGGAGAATTGCTCGTTTTACCAGCACTGCTTTGGCTCTGGTGAATCTCTATGCTGCTTCTTCTTCCGGAGTTCCATCATGTTAATTAAGTGCTAGATTAGTTGATTTGATGTCCTTCTCTGTTTGAAGTGAATGGTGCCATTTGTGTTTCTGAGTGTAAATAAGGTTTGCTTAATTGTACATTTGTACTCGGTCTATTTAGTATTTGTAATCATTTGAAGGTAAAAATATGTGTTTTCATTCTTTTAAGGGCGTGCAAAAAGTATGTAGCTTGTTTAGTGTTGTTTTCATTTGATTTTGTATTTTGAGTTGTAAGAAAGGATAAGAGTGAAATATGTGTTTCTTTTATCACTTGAAGGGACTATATAGTATATATTTGTCTAGTTTTGTGTTAGTGCAATATGAGTTTGCACAAAATGGTGTATGTGTGGTATAAATTGTGGAGGAGATGTAATACGGTATTTTTGTTTTTTACTAGATATATTTTTTAATTTTTTTTCCATTGATATCATTATAGATCTCTTTCAGAAGAATGTTTCACCACAATTACAATTTTTCTAACTTTAATAAGCGGTGGAGACGGAATAATAATAAATTTGATGATGATATAAAGCTCTATTTGAAGGTGTAACCCATCATAGTCAAGACTCATGATCAAACTCTTCATTGTAAAGCATTGTTTGTCAATAATGAATAGTTGTCATGATCAAACTCTTCATCAGAAAGCATATAATTCATCAATGATGAAATTTATTTCGGGGAAGTTTAATATAAAGTTGTCGTATTCAACCATGCACTACTTTTTTTTACCGAGATAGATCGCAAAAGAGAATCGAGATTTGATTGAAAGTAGAAATTAATATATACTAGTACAATATTAAAGTTTGTAAATGGCAGGTCACATCTTCATGGTTCTGGTTCGTACTCAACCTGTCAAACATGGGCACGCCCTCTCATTGAGAGTTTCAATGTGGTACAAGTAGCCCTAAACATATATTCTATTATTGGCCCTAAAGCAATCCCACACGTGACAAAAGGGAATCTCATTCATTAATTTAAAAGAAATGGAGGAAGAATATTATGAAAAAAGCCATAAAGTATTAATTCTTAGCATAATTTCGTGTACCAGTTGCATGGGGTAGATTTCAATATCTACTTATACATCCTACTAAATCCGAGCTATACAAAATACGGTGCTTATGGCTTATCTAAGGTCTAATTTACAATAATAATAACAACTATATTATATTATTTCACAAAAAAAACCCCTATAAAACATGGTGCTTATGGCTTATCAAAGGCCAATTTGCAATAATAATAATAATAACGATAATATATGTTCCACAACATCAACAAAAAAACTATAATATACATAACACGTTAAGAGCATCCACAACAATGAAATAACAAAGTCAATTGTATCTGCGGTCACTATCGCCACCTCAATAATTTTTATAATCCAACCCCATGTTAATTTCACCATACCTGAATCAGTGTAATTCTCTTACAATTTAAATTAGTGGGCTCAATTGATTTTCGTTATAGAATATAAAGCATGCGGCTACAGAAATCCTACCATCCTCAATTTTAGACTATTATGACTTTCATATTAGATTGCATTTGTTTAAAAACCGAAAATATACAATGGTAATCACATCAATACAATTTGATATTACAATTGTAAAAGTGCGTATCATATTATTTGGCAATTTAAAATGCAACATCAAAGTAAATGCTCTAATGGATCACAATTCACAAATTCGCAACCACTCTTTTTTCTTTGTCCTGCATTGCATCCATCCATCCGATGGTTTGTCTCAATGGCTAAAAAAATCACAATTTAGCGGCTAAGGCGGGTTGGGAATCCATCTGCTCTGCTAGTGTACTTCGCCTCGAGTTTGGTCCTCCTAGCCAGTTAAGACTTACGAGTAGGGCTGCAAATCAGCCGAACTGTTCGCGAGCGGCTCGCGTTCGACTCGAGAAAAACTCGTTCGAAACTCGACTTGTTAATAAACGAACCGAACACGAGCTCACCTTTGTTCAGCTCGTGAAGCTCGCGAGCTAGCTCGGCTCGGTGGCTTGTTGAGCTAAACTCGTGAGCTGGCTCGTTTAGAGCTCATGATATGTCTTGACATGTGGTTAGAGAGCCAACTCGATTACCAACTTATGGACGAATCAATCTATATCTTATGATTTTAATTCATATGGTTGTTAAATTATCTATCTCATATATAAGTTTAACACGTTGAGTTTGTGAGCAAATATATCTTATTTTCTACTTTAAAAAGAAATTATGCATCATAAAATGCTTCGATACTATGAAATAACATGATTTGGAGTAGTTAAAATTTATTAACTAAATGATATATGATACCAACAAAGTATAATATGAGATTAGCTAACAAAATAAATCATATGTATTATGATATACAAAATGAAGTATCAAATAAAAGTTAAGATTTTAATAACAAGCTAGCTCGAGCTCGACTCGATTCGTTAATAAATAAGCTCGAGCTCGACTCATTTATTAACGAGGGGTAAAACTCGACTCGACTCATTTGCAGCCTTACTTATGAGACGTTTTGGTTTTGTTGGTAATAAATAGCGATCCTTGTCGTGGGCCTTTCGTTTGATGTCAGATCACAGATGGTCATTTAAAGCCCAATTGGCCCCATTCTTATATGGTCCACAGAATCGCTACCATACCCGTGCAGACAGACGCTAGCCACCTCCGTCGTCTTGCAGAGGGTTCGTTGTCGTTTCAATGGTAATCCTATTCGACCAATTATATCGATTTTCATTTTCACACTGCTTAATTTGTTCCGAAACATTGTTCGAATTCGAAGATATAAAATACAGATTCTGAGATTAATAAGTAAGGTCCTGGGAGGGCAAGGCAAGTGCCTCCAGGAAACATAATAACGAGTACAGCCAAACCGACGAAATTTGAAGAGCCCACACTTGAAAGATAAGATTCTCATATATATATATATATACTAGGTGGCGATGCCGCATCTTGCCGCTGGCGGGATGGCATATGAGCATGTATTATGTGTTTCGTTATGGTGTTTTGTTAGTATTATTAGCCTAAAATTAATTTTTTGTTAACAATTTTGTTAGTAATATTGACTTAACAATATGATATTAACTAAGAAGAGATATATGATGGTAAACATCCAATTTAAAAAAATAAAAATTTTGGCTAATAAATTATATTTACCTAGACCCAAATAGACCCATGGGTAGGGTATGGGTGAGGTATATATGGGTTCGGAAGTTTGTTGATGGGTTTGGGTAATGTATGGATATTTACTTTCATAATCTTAATGTGTATGAGTTGGGTATGAATACCCATTTATTCGAGAGTATTTTAATTACACACAAAAATTAGACCTATTTGTAGAACTTCAAAAGTTTAGGTACCAAAATGTAATACACAAAAATTTTAGGTGCTAAAATGTAATGTTCCATCAATATTTTGAGGACTTATATGCCAAAAAAAATTTTAGGCTGTAAATCTAAGGATCTATCAAGTTTAGGTACCAAACTATAATTTGCGTAGTTGAGGCTTAGTTCATTTTATGGCGATGTATTTAAGATGATAATTATTTACTTTTTTATAGAAAATAGGAAACTATTTATTTGATATGTGTAGATACCTAGCTAAACATTCCATGTATAATAGTTGAAAATTCTAGCCAAAGAAAAACTCTAGAGAGAATCAAAAGGAATACAAACTGGAACTCGCTTAAAATTTCAAGTTTCCAAATCTCATAGTGGAAAATGACGACTTTCTAATAAGTAATAACCATATATATTTATTTTTAATTAGACTTGACAGTACATTGAGCTGAAAAAGTTAGTGGTTCATGGTTCAATTATTAATTCTCTAGACTGTTGGTGAGTCGTGTATGGACCCGATCATACTTGTGATTAGAATACATAAAAATAGTATACTAATTAGAATTATGAAAGGCGAGTGAAAAATGAAATGAAGAGTAAGTAGATGATGGAAAGGTTTTGACCAATTATTTTAGTTGGCCGTCAATACAACAGTCAACCCATTTCACCGTAGCAATTTATTGACACTTGCTTATGTAGATGTCGCATATTTTGTTACATGTAGTTAGTAGAAGTTTGTTTAGTTCCCCGTAAATGTACTAAATGAGTTTATAAATTCGCTCTTGCAATATTTTAGAGTCGTCTCTCTTTTATCATTTATTTAATGTTTCACGTAATGAGCAATGTCTGACAGTTGAGTGATACAACATCTTGTATTGTACAAACTAAATTTATACTTCTATGTTATGGTGGATTGGATTCGTGGATTGGTTCAAAAGGATTGGTGGATCCGGATTCATGTATTCAAATTAAATCTAAAAATTGTACCAATATGTAAACTTAAAAAAATTGTAGGTACTCAAATCTCATAAAACTTAGATAAATCTAAACATTGGACCAATATGTGAACTTAAAAAATTGTAGGTACTCAAATCTCATAAAATTTAGATAACAAAACATAATTGTTCAATGATTTTACACTAAAATTAAATTTGGGTATTAATATATATATATATATATATATATATACACGAGTTTGCCCGTTTGAGGTCTACATGTTCTTGAGTTGAGCTCTTTGAACTTGGAATGATTAATTACACGAGTTTATACGTCCTTTTATGATCTTATTAAAAACAACAACAATATGGCATATTAAGTCGAAGTGGCAGTATGTTGAGTTGGTATGATTACTGTAATTGTTATTGAGCTGGCAAATCCTTTGCAAAAAATAAAACACAGTTGTCAAATCCTATTGTAATTAAATTATTACTAAAAAAATTCAAATTAATCTAATGGTTACCAGGAAATTTCTGCTGCAATGTGCAAAACTAATCACGATTATCTATAGTACTGTGAATAGAAGGAAATCATCATTCTGTACTGTTTTTACGTTAATCAATGAAAATTAATTATTTTCCGAAGTCAAACTATTACATTAAATAAGAAAATAGATCCCCATTGATTTGAAATGAACATTAATTTTAAGTTTATTGATCAACATTAAAGCCCGATAACAATAGTTAGCTGAAAATATGAATGCTGAATTAGTTACACATATTGAAGTATCAGTTGATAATGTCCTCAGTACTGTTATACTTCTGTTGGCATGTCGTCATATAGTCATTTCACATAGTAAAATCGTTAAAGTTAACAGAAGCCTCATAATTTATGACTGGATTTTGGTTACCTCCGTGGATTTGTTTGTCATGGGAAGTTTAGGGAGATGGACGGTGGTTGAGCTAGATTGGTTGTATTCGGAGGTAGTAGTAGAGTTTGGAGTGGATGTGATTTTTTTCATTTGTGACGTCAAGAGAGGAAGAATTGATGAATTATATGAATCATATGTTGAACGAGTTATTTTTTGTTTTCTTTTATTTTAAATACTTTATCGTTGTTTTTATCACTTACAAAATTTTACCAAATAAAGCTTGATGGCATGATATTATTTAGTCCACTTAAGCTTTTATCGTGAGTGGAGTGATCCATTCTAAAGCTCCCGTTTAATATTATTAGTATAAATTTTTTAACTATTTAAATGTATTTCTCAAACATGCGGGAATGACAAGTGACATGACGCGTGGCGATTTGAAACGTACACGACGTTCACATCAGTTTATCGATGTTTTCATGGTACATCTAATGCCACCAATGTTTTAAACCAAAATGAGTATATTTGTTACATAAAATTTCAAATCTAGCTATACTTTTTTATTATTTTAAAACTTGATTATAATTATAAAAAATATCAAAAGTTTGACGTATTTTGTAATTTCTATTTGTTACAACAACTGACGACTGGCTTTCATAAAAGAACAATGAATATGGTTCACTGCCGGAGAAGCTATATTATTATAGGGGTTGTTTGGTTTTGGTAATAGTTAAATAGATGCATTGTTATCAATATATGCATATAAGAAAATTGATGCATTGTAATTTAAATCGTTTGTTTTCTGTGATAGTTTTTCTAGTATTTAAATAAGATATATTGTTTTCTTGGTGAAATGTCACTTTTACCCTTTATTTTTAATATAAAAAAGAAAAACACATCAAAAGGTGGGGACGTAGTTGGAAGAAGAAAACACTTCAATAATCTCAACAATTACACAAAAAACTTGAGATATTACTATCACTCATTTTGAGTGATAGTTTCCATCACATTAAGCAAACAATGCATGCATAGTTTGTGCAAAAAATTTAAAAAAACAATGCATTGTGGACAATACATGCATTGTAACTATCCCAACCAAACAATCACCAAAACCAAACGATACCTAAAGTCCAACTAAAATTTAAAATTGTTTTTTTTTATCTCTTTTATAGAGGTTGGCTTGAATGGACAAAATCTAGTGAAGAGCAACTAGTAAAATTGGGGAAATTATAAAATATACAAATGCTTGGGAGAAAGAATTTGCGGAGACGTTACTCTTACTCGTTAGTGCTTAATTTGTTTGTCAGCTAAAAACCGCATTAGACAGAAGTGGAACATGCCCTCCATAGTCCAATTGAGCTCCATGAATCATGATTAGTAGTTGAATTCAATATTCTAGTAATGCTGGATGAACCTATACGAACCTTTTCCAATTATGACTTGAATATGAAATTTATTTATTTCAAATAGGCGATTATTGGCCTAAACTCGTAACGTTGGATAATATCGTTTGAATATGTGTTAGAATCGACCGGTGCCCATAATTAAACCGATGGCTATAATAACCGACCTGCTGCGCAGGGTTTAGCTCGATTTGAATTGAGGGTAAAATACTACTAAAATTCCAATAAGTCTTTATTGTCTTTAGAGTTTTGACTCCTCGTGCGAAGGATGGGGAATGAGGAACCGAAACATCAATGCTGGAACTGCATGGAATGGATCATCTCATCCACCAGTAATAATGCGAGGCAATGGAACAGTTGATGAAATTGAGATGTGGGAGCTAGCTAGGGTTTTCAGATATGGTACAACGTACCTTTGGCTTTTTCTCCACATAACTATTTTTGTTGCGTGTCGGAAAAAGCGACGGCCACCAAGAAACCACGGTGTTTGGAAAATGAAAACTGAGAACTTATTACTGTTCTGCCGGAGTACTGGATGCAGGAACAAGAAAGGGATTGGACTTTGGAGTCTTGCCCATTCCTAGCTAATTAACCTGCGAACTGAACAGAGTGAAATATGGAAAGCGTCTACTCAACCCTAGCTAGCTAGCTAATTCAATGCAATGGTTATTGAAACTGACGAGAGAGAGAGAGAGGGATAATAAGTCAACAATCAGTGGGAGAGAATGACGTTTGACGTTTCTATCTGTCCCAATTGCCCCATACTGACCCCGATTAGTTACCCGATCATCGCTAGTGCAGAAATAGAAGTAGAGAGTTATGTGGTATAAGATTTATTATTGATGTTTTTCCCTCCAAAAATTTGAGTTGTTGAAATCAACTAATACTTAATATGAAATTTGAATTGATTTAATTAAGTGATCATGTATTCAAATTTTCGCGACATTAACAGTTGAATCAAATGCTAAGATGAGGTTTCAGTTTCATCGGTTCAGCCCCATATGATCCATCTTTTGGGCACGGTGTCTCTTGAGTCTTGTCTCTAATTAATTTGCAAACTTAGCGGCCAGTCCTCAGCTCCAGGCTCCTAGCCTTCGCTAGCTAGGATCCAAGTATTTGGGCCCGCAAGATCGCTATAAATAAGAGGCCCATGTAGAATCACTTTTACGAAGAATCCAACATGATCCACTGACTATCACTCTGTTTGGGAAGAGGGGTAAATGGAGGGGTGCAAATGGGAGGGGTAAACACAGTTTCCAACATATTTGTTCTTGTTTGGTTAATTTGGAACAGTAGTGGGTGCAAAATGGGAGTGCAAATTTACTGTTTCGGCTTACTCCCAAATTGGGGTGCAAGGGAAGGAAGGAACAGAGGGGGAGGGGGTAAGGGGAAATTATAGAATTTTTTTAATTGTGTTATATATAATTATATAATAATTAATATTATCAATTTCTTTTTTATAAATATCATTAATGTAGATATTATTCGAGGTTGACCATTTGACACCGGAAACAAGTTTATCAATGTTCGTCAAGTCAAATCTAGATCTCTTGGTTGACTCGAATTTGCATTGAAAATTAGAGATACAAAGCGTTTGTGGAAAAGATAGAGAAAAATTGTTTGGTTAACTCAGTTTATTTGACTAAATAGTTAAAACTTACAAATTCGAACGTGTTTGACTAAATTTGACAATTTAAGATTAAACTAGACACAAAACCCTATATAGGATGACCAGTTACGATTTGAGCTTCGAGTTTTGAAATCGCTCGATCAATGATTATTACAATTTTTATAATTAATTATTATTTGAGAATTATTATATAATAATTATTTTATTAAAATATAATAATTATATTATTTTTTGATAATATTTTATAATTTTAATAAATCTATTTTATAATAATATAATTACTTACTTTTTATTCTATTTGCACCTCCTATTTTTTCATCCAAACAACAATTTACCCTTCCACTTACACCTCCAGCAATTTGCACCCTCACAATTTACCTTTCAACTTGCACCCTACCATAGTTTGCACCCCTTGTTGCCAAACAGAATCGTATAGTTACCAACGATTTGTGAGGGCAAGCTTAAAAAACTGTTACTCCTAAAAAGCCATCCACACAGCAATGTGTACGAGTAGTGACTCCATAACACAAGTCATAAAAGCCATATAGTTATAGTCTTATCTGATTTATTTTGAAACCATAAAAAAAACATATAATTATGCATGCTTTTTTTGTACTAACTTTTTTTTTGGTCAAAAGATAATATATATTAATCCAATCAAAAAGATAGTTACATCCTGGAAAGCAGCCAGGTCCTGAAATCAAAAAAGCGATTCTCAGTCGGGTACAAAGAAAGGGCTTTTCTAGCTACCAAATGTGCTACCCTATTGTTCTCCCGACCTACAAACCGCACACTAAACCCTGGATACGCAGCAAAATATTGACAAATCTCGTCCAGGACTGCCCCCAAGCGATTGTCCCGCAAATCGGCCTGATTAATCTTGTCAATAATGACCTTCGCATCACCCTCGAACCGAACAGCGGACAAACCCCACTCTAAACACCAAGTGATAGCCTCACGCAACACAAGCAGTTCCACCACCATTGGTTCATCAATTCGTGCAAATTGCACACCTTTAGCCCGAAGGACCGTCCTTCCCGGACCACAAAGAACCATCCCGCCAGCCGAGTGTGAACCCCCTCTAGTTGCCCCATCCCACATGCAAACCAACCGAGAATCATCCATTTGGGTCTCAGGCTGAACCATCTGGCAAGACACCCTTGGCTGCTGGTCAACCGGCAGACCCATCCACTCCTCATACTGCTGGTGAAATTGGCGCATTAAAGCCGGAAACCCAAACTGTTTGCCCTCAAAGACAACCCAGTTTCGCGATCGCCTGATCCGTCAGAGGATGGCCACCACCGCCATAAACAGCGACGGATCATGGACCAGGGCAAGCATCCGCTTCAGAAATAGTGGAAAAGTGTGCCGAGGCAAAGCCTCACCTAAATACTCCAACCCAATAAATCCCAGAGAGCCCGCGCAACCGGGAAGTAAAGAAATAAATGTTTCATAGTCTCGGGACCATCCCAACAAACCGGACACCGGGGCAGCACAATAACCTTCTTTTCAATGAGCGCCTTTGTGGTTGGCAGGGCTCGATTCAAAATTTGCCAGACAAAGACTTTAAGCTTGGGAGGGATCTTAGCTTCCCACAATCGGATCCAACTTTGCCTATCCATCCAACTCACCGAGTCCCGCCACCCACCCCTCCTCCTGTCAAGCTCAACAGCCAGATGGTATGCCGTCTTAACCGAGAACACCCCATCAGCAGTGTTATGCCATATAAGTTTATCATCCACACTCCTCCTCGGAAGTGGGATAGCTTTAATGACCCGACAGATAGAAGGGTCAAACCATTGACTAAGCTTATTCTCATCCCAACGCCCTTCCCCTTGAAAAATAACCTCCGCCACCAGGGGATACCCCCCATTTGGCAGGACACGGGGGTTATAGCAAGGAGAATCCAGTTGAAGCCCAGGAATCCATTTAGAATGTACAAGGGAGGCCGAGAGGCCATTGCCGATCTGCCATCTTAAACCTGCCTCCAAAAGCTGACGCCCAAACAGGATACTCTGCCAACCCCAAGACGGCCTAGACCGGGCAGTAGCAGACAGAAAGGATCCGTGAGGAAAGTAATTCCCTTTATACACCTGAGCCAGGAGGGAATGCGGCTCTTGGAGAATACGCCAGCCAATCTTTGCTAAGAGAGCCTGGTTAAAATGTTCAAACCTGCGAAAGCCAAGGCCCCCCTCATGCTTGCTCCGACAAAGGTTCCCCCAGGACACCCAACGAATCTTGGGGCGCCCCTCCTCAGCTCCCCACCAGAAGCGGGCCACATGTCTATCCAATAAACGACAAAGGGAGAGGGGCAACCGGAAACAAGACATAACATACGGGGGCAAAGCCAAAGCAATTGACTTAATTAAGGTCTCCTTAGCCGTCCAGGACAAAATTTTCTGTTTACACCCCTGCAGACGCGCCAGTAGCTTCTCCTCCAGATATCGGAATGTCGCCATTTTGGATCGGGAAATCAACATGGGCAATCCCAAGTACTTATCATGAACCCCTACTGCTCCGACCCCAAGAATCGCAGCCAAAAACTCCTGATCATCCAAGGAAACATTTTTGCTAAAGCAGACTGCCGACTTTTCCAGGTTAACCCGCTGCCCACTCAGCTCCTCATACTCATTTAGCACCACAATTAGATTCTCTCACTCCTGAAGAGAACCTCGCATGAATAAATAGGAATCATCTGCGAAAAACAAATGCGAGATCCTAGGAGCACGAGGCGCCACCTTCACCCCCCTCCAATTTCTTTTCAGAGATAGCTTTCCGAAGAAGGGCCGCAAACCCCTCCGTGCAAAGCACAAACAGGAGAGACGACAACGGATCTCCCTGTCTGAGTCCCCTAGAGGAACCGAAAAAGCCCGAAGGCGTACCATTCATCAGAACCGAAAAAGTAGCGGATCTAAGACATTCGTGTATCCATCCTTGCCAGACAGAGTTAAAGCCCATCTTATCCAAAATTGCCAGAAGGAAAGGCCATTCGACTCTATCATAGGCCTTTTCCATGTCAACCTTTAGAGCCATGTACCCCTTCTTCCCCTGCCGTTTTATTTTGAGATAATGCATTAACTCATGCCCAAGAAGGACGTTATCAATAATCTGTCTGTCCTTTATAAACCCATTTTGCCCCTCAGAAACAAGTTGAGGAAGTAAGCCCGCAAGCCGCTCCGCCATGATCTTGGTTATCACTTTATAAACGAATTGGCAGAGACTGATCGGACGCAGCTGGCAGACATTTTCCACAGAATCCACTTTAGGGATCAACGTAAGCCACGTATGATTAAAGCTCCGTAGCATTCGACTAGTCGAAAAGAAAGAGCAAACCGCCTCAATCACCGAGACACCCACCACATCCCAGTAAGCTTTGAAGAATTTTCCGGTAAAGCCATCAGATCCTAGAGCCTGCTTCGATCCCATGGAAAAGAACGTTCTCCGAACCTCCTCCGGTAACACCACCGCCGTTAAAATCTCATTCATCTGCGGAGTAACCGTTTGAGGAATGGGGAGGCTCGCCACCCTCTCCGCCATATTTAGCACCTGGATTCCGAAGTGAACAGAGTTTGGTAAAAGCTGGTAGCAACCCTAGCCTTCCCGCTCTCTTCCGTAACCCACTCACCCTCATCATCCCGGAGACCAGCGACAAAATTCCTTTTCCGACGCGTGCGCGTAACCGTGTGGAAATACGCAGAATTTTGGTCTCCTTTCTTTAGCCAACGGACCCTGGATTTTTGCTGCCAGTATAACTCCTCTGCATCCCACTGACGAGATAGTTCCATCTCCAGGGATCGTACCGCATCCCAATCCACCGGATGGATGGACTTGTTTCGGTCAATCTCAGGCTGGAGAGTCTTAATATTTCGCAAGGAGTTTGTGGTGCCCGCCCTTCTCCAATCATACAGCAGGTGACGGAGCTTCTTAAGGCGCTCCCAGAGACGAAACATGGGGGTACCTTGCAACTCCTCCTGCCAGACATACTGGACCATTGCCCTAACCTCCGGGTTCTCTACCCAACGAGCATCAAACCGGAATAGGGGTCGGCTATTCCGAGTGTAAGGCTTATCAGCGAGAAGGAGGGCACGATGATCTGACCCCTGATCCGTAAAATGTTTGACCAAAGTCTCAGGAAACGTATCTATCCAGGACTGGGATCAAAGAGCCCTATCCAGTCGTTCGCGAATGCACTCCTCCCCCATTCGCCTGTTGGTCCAGGTAAACTGATCCCCCTAGTACCCTGGGTCATGGAGCCCCAAATCATGAACTAATTCCCGCAGACTGGTGGCTTGAGCCGCATTCCAAGCCCGACCCCCATCTTTTTCTCCCTCATGGAGGATGGCGTTAAAATCACCAATGATCACGAATGGTTGGTGAATATCCGCACACAGTTCACGCAAATGGGCCAACTGGCTATCTCGAACAGCAATATTACAACTAATGTAAACAAAAAACACCAAATACGAAGAATCACCTTCATTAATTTGCAAACAAATATAGAACTGGGAAGAACAAAACACCGAAGTGTTAACCCCAGGGGCCCAAGCTACAACTAATCCACCCGATGCATCGACTGCATCAACAAAAAAACAACGAGAAAACTCAAAACCTAAACCCCGCATACGGCGGGCCACTACACGCCGGCTCGAACGTGTTTCTGAAAAAAACACTACATCCGGCTTATTTGAATGAACAAGCCCTAAAGCAGAATGGAAGGTGAGGGATGGCCCAATTACTCTCACATTCTAGGCCAGAAGCCTCATTTATCCACTGGGGGCCACTCGAGGCTGGCTTCCTCCACCTTTTCCTGGACTTCCACTGATTCCACAAATTGTCTCTTCGGAGTAGGAGAGTCACCCACAACCCCCTCCACCTCCTCGATCACTCGCTTCCTATTCTCCATGATTGGGTCCTCCATATTAGACTCATACTCATTCAGACCCAAGCTCGCCTCCTTCCAGGTGGAAGGCTCCACTTGGCCAATGTTAAGCCCTGCTTCAAAAGCTTCCACCACTTGATGAACTCGGCCTTTCTTGACATGAGAGATCTCCTTGGCAACACCAGAGGGTGATCGGCGCTTGATTTCAAAATCATGGGACTCCTCCAGCAATGGGTCCTCATCCGAATCAGATCCCTGATGTTGTTTCTCCATTTTGGGGTCATCAAAGCTATCCCCAGAATAACTCCTTCTTAGGCTTCCCGGGAGCCTTATCCGTCTCTTCTCCTATACTTCTCTGAACCTTTTGAGTTTCGATTTCAATTCTATTACTATAGATCTATGAGGATTGATCTGGGATTTGGGGTTGCTGTGTGATTTCTTATTGCATGCGTCGATCTGCATATGGAACGGCGAAGAGCGGGAAGCCGGGGAGAGAGTGGCGTCGATGGGGTTGCAGCCTGACTAGTTGTGAAATCCATTGTTTGTGGTGGTTAATTCCCACAAATCAGCGCTAGTATTCTGGGTTCGAGAAGAAATCGTGCTCCCAAAATCACAAATCGCGCTCTTGTATAAAGTAGTTCGCGAATTTCCGGCGAACTCGGCAAAAATCGCGTTTTGACGTTTTGGAGCAGGAACGTGGGCGGTGTAGTGGCGAATTGGGTAACCTAATATGTGCCAAAACGACGTAGTTTTTGTTCCTACAGCTTACCGCCGGTTAGACCGAAACCGGGCGGTTTTTTGTTTTGTACCGGTTAAGCCGGAAAAACCGACCGGCACGGTATTCTTCCCACAACCAGCCTACCATATCGTTCCTGGTCGGATTTCCGGTTTTACCGGTTGAACCGGCCGGTACGATCCGGTTTCCTGGTCCATGCCAAAAACCAATGGGCATCATATTCTTCTTATAAAGTATCGACCGAACAATGACGAACAACATTCAAAGCAACTACTGAATTTGATGCATAAGCCCACAAACCAAAAGGCCTTGTCCAGTGAGTTACTACTGCAATCTGCCACTGGCCCATTGGGCTTTTCTCCATCATATTTCCTGACAAGGAGAACTTTCCTCTCGACTGTAAGTCTGTTTATATCCTGACCCTGAGGACATGAATTGGGCATATGGCGTGGAACTCCGGGAGCCATCAGCCTGTAAAATGTCGTGCCCATTTCTTTTCCTTTAGTTATGCATTTTTTCTTGTATATTCATATATTTATTTATTTATCCAAACGGAAAATAAAGCAGAGGTCTCTGTATGAGTGGATAATGTCATGAAGAAGAGTATTATTGTGATCTATGACAATATTAATATGTTGTTATTTACTATTTCCTGGATCATAATTCCAGTGCCCATCAACAGTGGATTGGAGTATAAACTGATGAAGATGTTGTTAAGTTTCTTATGTTGCAAGCACGAGTTGTTGTGTCGATAATACCAGCTAGTACTATCGGTATTGGACACGAATCAGTTGGAAGTCCACCAATATGAAGTTGTAGTTAAAATTGATTAAAATCGGAAAACAATACTTTGATCAGAATAATTAATTTTCGGTCCCTGAACAATATAACATCGTTTTGGTGGAGTTAACTAATAAAAATAAATGAATTTGTTTATTTAAGTATAATTATTTAGATGTTGATGTTATTTGTTGAACTAGTATAAGTGTTTGGATGATGGCATTGAATATATCACTTAAATATGATGATTTGTGGTTTTGTTTGTTATTTAATACTTATGTAGGTTTAGATAAATTATGTGAAGATAGATAAACAAATATATATAATTCATTTAGTGTTATTGGTTTCTCAATTTTTTTGTTAAATCAATATAATTAACATATAAATCGGTTGTACATCGATCGAATCATCTGCGTTTATAAGGATTTAAATTGGTTTGACCGAAAAGACTAATTTTACGAAGCTATATTCTCATTTTCTTTATTTATTTTCCCTTTTGAGAGAGAAAGGTTTTAACTTTTAAGCTTCTCGTTATCCCCTTGAACAACATCCACCCGAAAGTACAAGGCTCAGAACAGAAGAGCCAAAGAAAAACAGGGGCATCCTCAGCTCAGCTCCCCTCAACTCCAGAGGAGCAACCAAAGCCAAAATAATGGCGGCAGAGACAGTTCGATTGACGGCCTCATCTTCCTCCTCACTCTGCTCCTTCCATGGCTCCCAGAGGAAATCTAACCACTCTCTCTCCGCCCCAGTTCGCTTTCTGGGTCTCCCTGCCCCTCGCCATTCAGTTTCATCATCTCCCATCTCTTCCTCCCTTTCTCACTTTCTCGGCGGTCACCATGCCCGCTCTCAATTCTCCATTTCCAGGCAAACCCTACAAAGAAGACGGCGGAACTTATCTGTCTCCGCCATGGCTGTTGCTGAAGGTCTCTCTTATCTCTCTATCTCATCCACTACTTTCGAATGCATGCGTTCATTGAAAAATTACTACCTAACTTTCTCATTCCCCTTATACATGTGGTGAATTTTTTCTCTGATTGTGAATGGTTTGGTCATTCTTCTGTTTTGGTTTTGGCTGTTAAATTTATGGGTAATTGACGAAGTTTGGGTCTTTACAAGTCAATGGTGCTTATAGTTATACTTCTGCATCGAATCGAGGAAATTGCACATGGAGAGTTTAAGCCTTTCAGCAGGTTATTTGATGGAAATGACATTGGTGAAAGTTCAGTTATCGTTTTCATACTAATGGAGTCTGTGGATTAAGGACTGATTTGATTCTAGTGTAAGGTTAGTACTAATATGAATTTGCTTAACTATGTATACTTGGACAGAGGGAAAGCGTGTGGTGCCATTGAAAGACTACAGAAACATAGGAATCATGGCTCACATCGACGCAGGAAAGACCACCACAACCGAGAGGGTACTCTATTACACGGGAAGGAACTACAAGATTGGCGAGGTACATGAGGGAACCGCCACCATGGACTGGATGGAACAAGAGCAAGAGAGGGGGATCACTATTACTTCAGCTGCCACCACCACATTCTGGAACAAGCATCGAATCAACATCATCGATACCCCAGGCCATGTGGACTTCACATTGGAAGTTGAACGTGCTCTCCGAGTTCTTGATGGTGCAATCTGCTTGTTTGACAGTGTTGCCGGGGTGGAGCCCCAGTCGGAGACCGTGTGGAGGCAGGCTGATAAGTATGGCGTGCCTAGAATTTGCTTTGTGAACAAGATGGATAGGCTTGGAGCCAACTTTTTCAGGACGAGGGATATGATTGTTACGAACTTGGGGGCTAAGCCTTTGGTGATTCAAATCCCGATTGGTGCTGAAGATGGCTTCAAGGGTGTAGTTGATCTTGTCAGGATGAAAGCTATTGTCTGGTCTGGGGAAGAGCTGGGTGCAAAGTTTGAGTACCAGGATATTCCGGGTGATCTCGAAGAATTGGCTCAGGAATACCAAGCTCAGATGATTGAGACGATTGTCGAGTTGGATGATGAGGCCATGGAAGGCTATTTAGAAGGAATTGAACCTGATGAGGAAACTATCAAGAAGTTGATTAGAAAAGGAACTATTGCAGGCAACTTTGTTCCTGTTCTATGTGGCTCAGCTTTCAAGAATAAAGGAGTGCAGCCTTTGCTCGATGCAGTTGTTGACTATCTCCCTTCCCCAGTTGACTTGCCAGCAATGAAAGGGACTGATCCGGAGAACCCAGAGATCACGCTCGAAAGGGCTGCCAGTGATGATGAGCCGTTCTCCGGTCTAGCATTCAAGATCATGAACGATCCATTTGTGGGATCTCTGACATTCGTTAGAGTGTATTCAGGGAAGCTTGCGGCAGGATCTTATGTCATGAATGCAAACAAGGGCAAGAAAGAGAGGATCGGAAGGCTTCTCGAGATGCACGCCAATAGTAGAGAGGATGTTAGGGTTGTCTTGACGGGAGACATTGTTGCTCTTGCTGGACTAAAGGACACCATAACTGGAGAAACATTGTCTGACCCGGAGAACCCGATTGTTCTCGAGCGAATGGACTTCCCTGACCCGGTCATAAAGGTGGCAATTGAACCAAAAACCAAGGCTGACGTGGACAAGATGGCAACTGGATTGATCAAGCTTGCACAGGAAGATCCTTCTTTCCATTTTTCTCGAGATGACGAGACCAACCAGACAGTGATCGAAGGGATGGGCGAGCTCCATCTCGAGATCATCGTGGATCGTCTGAAGAGAGAGTTCAAGGTGGAAGCCAATGTTGGAGCGCCCCAGGTGAACTACCGGGAGAGCATCAGCAAGATAGCCGAAGTGAAGTACGTTCACAAGAAGCAATCAGGTGGGCAAGGGCAGTTTGCTGACATCACTGTCCGGTTTGAGCCCATGGAATCAGGTCAAGGATACGAGTTCAAGAGCGAGATCAAGGGAGGGGCAGTCCCACGGGAGTACATCCCTGGAGTGATGAAAGGGCTTGAAGAATGCATGAGCAACGGTGTTCTGGCAGGCTTCCCTGTGGTTGATGTTCGTGCTGTATTAACTGATGGGTCCTACCATGATGTCGATTCAAGTGTTTTGGCATTCCAGCTGGCGGCGAGAGGTGCGTTCAGGGAAGGGATCAGGAAAGCTG
This sequence comes from Linum trigynum, assembly GCA_964030455.1. NCBI lineage: Eukaryota > Viridiplantae > Streptophyta > Magnoliopsida > Malpighiales > Linaceae > Linum > Linum trigynum. The sequence goes on from OZ034816.1 coordinate 12,736,968, forward strand.
CTCCTAAGATGCTCGAGCCGATAATGAAGGTGGAAGTTGTGACTCCGGAGGAACACTTGGGGGATGTGATTGGTGATTTGAACTCCAGGAGAGGGCAGATCAATAGCTTTGGTGATAAACCTGGTGGTCTGAAGGTAAGCGAATAAAACATAGTAATGGTCGTCTTTCATTGTCCTTATTCCGGATTGGTTGTAATGAATGATATAATGGACTGCAGGTAGTGGATTCGCTCGTGCCGTTGGCTGAGATGTTTCAGTACGTGAGCACGTTGAGGGGAATGACGAAAGGCCGGGCTTCATACACGATGCAGTTAGCCAAATTCGATGTTGTGCCTCAGCATATCCAGAACCAGCTCGCTACGAAAGAGCAGGAAGTCGCTGCTTGATTCCAGGTTACTGCTGGTGGAGCTGTAATGTTTACTGTGTAAAATGCTTAGTTTTGGTGGCTTGAGGTATCTGGATTCGGTGCAAATGTAACTTATTTCACACTCATTTATACGTTGGAAATTGTTGTACTTTACGTGGAATTGAAGATGGAAGGGACAATAATTGTGTAATGAGAGTTATCACAATGTGTATTTTGCAGAGCTTCTTGGCTGGTTTGAACCGAGGATATTGGGTCAAGCACAATGTGTATTTAGCCATTAAGGAAACTCAACAATGGACCTTTGAATTTTAACGAATCTAAGACTGAAGTTTCGACTAATTGATGTTATAGATGTTTGTCTATTAGATTCATGTTTCATTCGAATTGTTCAAATGGACAAGTGGAGTATCTTGTATTTGGCTTCAAATGCATCGTTCGTATCTGCTGGATATTCAAGTACTAATCCAAGTGTACTGGACATAAACATGAATAATTACGGCGACGTCAAGTTTCACTACCAGCAACTACAAACAAGCAGCTCTCGTGCTAAATGAAGGGAGGCACAACCATAACAGACGATCTCAAAATTCCACCCGATATGAAAAGAGGGAAAAACCAATGTTCTCAGTTCACTGTAAGGTTCAAATTCACGACTAAAAGATTACAATTTCCAATGATCTAACCCAGAGAAGAGGATGACAAAAATACTTGGGGCAGAAACTTCGCAGACACAGCCTAGAAACAGACTATTCATCACAAAATTTATCGGACTTGGATGATGCCAGCATTCACAAGCTTTTGGATCTTGTTCATCACCATAGGGTTCTTCATGTGCTCCTGAGCTGCCTTTGGGTCCTCCTGAATATCTTGCAACACCTGCAGTACCAAGACAGGTTAGATTTTGAAGGAAACAAAGAGGAATAGATACCAAGAAAAACATTAAACTCGAAAGTTGCTTTACTTGTCTCATGACAGGATCGGAGAGGATGTTTTGAACTTCAGGGTCATGCATTGCCTTCGCCTGCGACAATGTATAATAAAGTCAAGACAGGTATCTCAAAAATCTCTGAATTATGCAGTCAAGGTTTCAGTAGCTGAATAAGGCTCCAAACCTGTCTCTCTTTCAGCTCTTCGGGGCTTAGATCCCCACGGCTAGCCTTGTTCATTTGCTCAACGCATCTACAAAACAATTGGGACACAACATAATCCATTATATTTAACTTTAAACCACATAGATCAATTAGATGAGGCAAAAGGTTACCACCCGATGCATACCTTCTTATACCGTCAAGCAACTCTTGGTTCTTAGAATCATATTTCAAACCTTCTTGGTAGGTCTCCAAAGCCTTCTCGTACTCCTTCATGAAGAATTGAATAGCACCCTTCCTTGTGTAACCTTTGGCAAAAGCCGGGTCAAGCTCAATGCACTTTTCTGCATCCTTCAATCCCTCAGGCATAGCACCAAGTTTTGTGTAACAAGCCGCTCTATTGCTGTATGCCTGAAATTCATAAACCGTGAGTAGGTCATGACTTTCATATCGCAATTGAGCTTATAACTGTGACAACCCATTGATATGTTTTTACCTTATGATCCTTTGGGTTTCTCTTAATTGCTTCTGTATAATGCTTGATGGCATCAGGGTATTTTTGCTCCTTGAAATATTCGTTTCCTGCACAGAGCATTATACTTAATTTGGTGACCATTGAAAGAATCCAGAGATATTTAACCAGTGGGAATAGGGCGTATACCTTTCTCACGTGCCTCATCGGCCAACTTTGGATCAAAGTACTCTTGCTGTTCAAGATCCTTCTTCGCTTTCTCTGCTTCATTTAATTTCTTCAATGTATCTGGGTTACGATGTTCTGTCAGGGCCTTTTGGAAGGTCTCGATTGCAGGTTCATAGTCCTTTGAAGTTTTGGCCATTTTCACCAAGGCGGAACCTTTCCTAGTCAAAGCTCTTGCAACCATCTTGTAATCTGATCGAAGCTCCCTTCCGCGCTCCACAGCCTTGTCACAGTCTTTGATACACTCTTCGTACTAAGAGATCACACAAAGTGGCCATCAGAAAACAATCAAAGCGTTGCACAAGCAAAAAAATGTGGACATAAAGAAACACAGTTGAACTCAACACTAGAGAACTACTAATCTGAAACACGGCACAAAAAGTTCAAGCCTTTCGAGGATTACAGACCATTGAGGTACAGCTTTAGGTTCTTGCTCCGCTAAACCTAAGACTAACACAAACTTATTAAGACTACTACCACAGCCTACAGAAGAAGGGCAAACAGATGGAGAACACGCCTTGATGCCCTTCAGGATTCTCAACAATGAAAGAAGGAAAAACAAGCACTTGAAATGACTAGCTTATACCAGCTGTATTCTGAGTATGTAGGCGTTAGTACAGTGTGTCATCGTCAATTTTCCATATGACTAAACATATCGCAGTCATAGCAGTTCTATCAATAATTCTATCCATGATGTCAGTTCTAGCAACCATTTTACCGATGGAATTAAATAAACTAAGCGAAAGAAATGCTTACCTTGCCCATCTCCAAGTAAACCGCAGCACGGTTAGTGATAAATGAGATATCCTCATCATAGAGCTCAATCGCCTTGGTGTAATGCGCAATGGCAGTTTCAAAATCCTTCTTCTTGTAAGCAGCATTACCCAATTCCTTCTCCTTCAAAGCCTGCGCTTTCCTCTCCTTCGCCTCCCTCTCCTCCTCCGGCACCTCCATTGGCTCAGGCTCAGGCTCGCGACTCCTTTCCTCCACAGGCGCATTGTTCGTTGTCGGCTTCTTCTCGGGAGGCGGAGGCGGCGGAGACTCAGCCTCCGTCTCAGGAATGTCCATGTCTTCTCCGGCATTAGGCGACATGAACTTCACATTGAGCAAGACTCCTAGAGCCTGCATCACCCGCTGATCCTTCAAGTACAAATTCAAATTGCTAGGATTCTTCTGAATGTCCTGCATCATCTTGACAAAATCCGGCTGCTGCAGGAAGGGCCTGGTGGAGGGATCTGCTGTGAGCTTGGCCCACATCTCCGGCCCTGAGAACGAATCGGCGAACGGGTTAGCGCCCTGAGGAGCAGCTCTAGACCTAGAAGACGAGGCGGCGGCGGCGGACTCGGCATCTGCCAATCCAGACTTCAAGGCATCGTTGTTGGGGTCGAAGTCGAGCCCTTTCTTGTACGCGACAATAGCGTCCTGATACTGGGTCAAGCCGAGATGAGCGGCGCCGAGGCGGGAGTAGCCCTTGGACCAGTCGGGCTTGAGCTCGACGGTCTTCTTGGCGTCGTTCAAGGCGTCGGCGTACTTCTGGAGGGAGGCGTATGCCGCCGATCGGTTGGAGTAGAGTACGTGGTTGGTGGGAGCGACTGCGATGGCGTCGGAGAAGTGCTTGATGGCGGTAGTGTAATCGCCGGCGGAGAACGCAGCGTTGCCCTTAGCTTTGGCTTCGTCCGCCATCGTAGATTGCGAATTCAATTGATTGAAAGGATTGGAGAAAGGGGTTTTGCAGAATTGAAGTAGGATTAGGGAATACGATGTAGAAAGAAGGGTAATTATAGGAGGAGAGGAAGACGAGAAAGTTCTGGCAATGGTGGTAAAGGAAAAGGAGTGAGGGTTGGAGAAAAGAGAGGGCGTTCTCGAAGGTTCTTTTCTTCCGTTCTGACCTTCTCCGTTCTACCCATCCTTACTCCTCAGTCAAAACTCGAACCCACGGGTACCAACCCGACCCAACCCGATCAACGCGGGTAAAACTCGTGTTGACGGGTTTTGGGCCGAGTTTGAGTTTAAACTCGTACACTATTCATTGGGTTGGGATGGGTTGTGTTTGGGTTTAGGTAAACCCGCCCCATGGGTACCCGCCCACACCCATATAATTAATTTTCTCGATATATTTAATATTATAAACAACTAATCTTATTTATATTGGGTGGGTTTTTGTTTTAAATTGACCCACACGCTTACTAGCAAGTTGGAATAATTATGACCCACAATCCACCCACATATTTCTACGGGTTGGGTTGGGTAGGTGGCGGATGGGTGCGGTTGGGTTGCTGGTCAACCCACAAAGCAATTCTCAAACTAGCCAATAGAAAAGTTGACTAACATTTATAATAAGTTCATAGCAAATTAGTAAGAAAGACTATGCCAATAATTTATGATTTTGATATAATTAATAATTTACAGTTTGCATCCCAATATTCAATGGATATTAACAATAATTTGCATACCAATATCCAATATATAACGGATATTGGACAACACAATAGCCAATAGGCAAAATACACTTGTATAGCCATAACTTTCACGCTTGTGACAAATATAACCATAACTACTCGAAAACACAAAATAGCCAACAAATTGGATGCTCATGTGACAAATCTAGCCATTTACGTTAAAAACTTTAACGGTGTTAAAAACTCCGTCAGTTATGTTAATGTTAGCCTGACTAAGATGACAAATCATCGCACACGTCAGCGACCAGTCATCATATTATTGCCACGTCATTTTAAGTTATAAAATAATTAATTTTGAAATAAAAAACATCAAAAAATTATTTTTTCTAACTTTTCCCCTTTTCTCTCTTGTGCATTCTACCTCCCAAAAACCCATACGAGATCCCTCTTTTGATTTCCCAAATTTGCCTTTTCCCATCTTCCCAAATCCAAACCCAACCTTCCATTCCCCAAAATCCCTCCATCCTTCCGACGTAATCTTCAATCCGTCTCCCCAAACCCTATCTCGGCGACGTTCAGCTGCAACATAAGTGGTCGTCGACGCGAGCGCCGGTAGATCCAGTTGCTCCAAGAGCTCTAGCCGCGGTCCAGCTCCTCGTCGCGTCCGCATCATCACCGTCGAGGAACGGTAGATCCAGTCATGATCAGCCCGGCCAAACCTTCACTCCGACGACCACAAAAGCTCAGCCATAATAGACCTCAAAGTTTTTAGAGAGTGCTATAAGATCCAGCATAACCTTCTCCCAACAACTCGAGTTATTGGGACTAACTGGTTTATGACATGGTATCAGAGTTGGTTTGGCCAAGTGGTCGTGTGTTCGAATCTCCACGACCCCCAATATTAACCGTTATCTTCAAGCACATGGTATGGTGGGCTTGTGCAAACTTCAAGCCCGTGAGTTGACTTTTGTTTGAGGGGGCGTGTTAGAGAGTGCTATAAGATCTAGCATAACCTTCTCCCAACAACTCGGACCAACTGGTTCTTGACACAAGTCGTCGCGTCGACACAAACCCGCCTACAAATCGAATACGATAAAAGAGAATGAAATAGCAATTGGCCAATAGCCCATCAAAAGTATCAATCAGTTGTATATATCAGTGGTTTTGATGTCGCTGTCGATGATATTAAGCCCCTCTGGATTCTCCATCACCACGAGCCAGTGCTCGAAATCGCAGACATCAGCAGAATCGTCTCCTTCGGGGGCCTGTTGGACCAGTTAGGGATGGGATTTTTAAGCGAGGATGAAGTCGTACTGGTAGCCAGACAGTGAACCGAGGCAGGTGGAGTTGAAGGTAGGGAAGTAGCCAAGTAGGCGACGACGGCTAGGGGTCAGAGAGAGCGGAAGAGGGGGTGAGACCGGTGAGATGAAGCGGCAGCGGAAGAAATCCCGATTGAGAGAAAAATATATATTTTTGTCTTTTTTCAAAATTAATATTTTTTATTTTATTTTGTGTTAATCCATGTCAGTTAGTGGTTAGTTAGTGGGGACAGTAAATCTCCATATCAGCTTCTTCCGTTAGTACAGTCAGACCGTCAACTGACACCGTTAACAAAATGGACGGAATTGGTTATTTTTTGTTTTCGAATAGATATGACTATATTTGTCACAAACGTGAAAGTTATCACTATACAAGTGTATTTTGCCTAACCAATAATATTAGTAAAAACTATTCTTTATCCTCCACATTTTGAAGTATATGGTCAGACTATAGTACAATTTGAAAATATGATGAATATTCTATAGTATAAAAAACAATATTTTTTCATGTAAAAATAGGATGCGGGTCATACGGGTGATCCGCAATCCACCCACCACCCACCCACATAAGTGCGGGTGTGAGACTTATCAATCCGCAATCCACCCATATGAATCACCCATAGCGTGCGCGTTGGGTTATTTGAGGGTGGATCGATATCAATCCGCGTATTAACCACCCACGTGCCCACCCCTACTGACCAGTGAAACGGGTCGCCCGTGATACTTACCGGGTGGTTTTGATTCGCTAAGTTTGCATCCGTATTGGTAAAAAGCTGGCTGAAACTAGGGGTGGGCACGTGATGGTTAATCCGATAATTGATATCGATCCATTGGCAAATAATCCGACCCGCAAGTCATGGGTGATTGATGTAGGTGGATTGCAGATTGATAAATCTCCCATCAACACTTATGTGGTGGGTGGTGGATGGATTGTGAGTCACCCGAATGACCTGCATCCTATTTTCACATGAAAAAATGTTGTTTCTTATAGTACCGAATATTAATCATATTTTTGAACCGCACTCCAGTCTGATCATATACTTCTAAAGGTGGAGAATAAAGAATAGTTTCGACTATTATTATTGGTGAATGTGTTGTGTAATATCGATTAGATGTTGGATATTGGAATGCGAATTATTGTTAATAACCATTATATATTGGAATGAAAATTATAAATTATTAATTGTATTAGAATCACAAAATGCGTAAGTTTTCTCAACATAATTGGTTGATAGAGTGGTAAATTTTTGTACGCTAATACATGGACTCACTTGAGATAAAGTGAGAAATGTCTAAATTTATATAGTCTTCCTAATTTGCTATGAGCTTATTATAAATGTTAGTCAATTTTCTTAATATCTAGTTGGAGAATTGCTTTTACGGGTTGACCCACTACCCAACCGCACCCATCCACCACCCACCCAACCCAACCCGTAGAAAAATGTGGGTGGATTGCGAGTCACAATTATTCCAACTCATTAGTAAGCGGGTGAGTCAATTTAATACGCAAACCCATCCAACCTGCTCATTGCCCTTCACTAGCTGAAACTAATGCTATGAAGTTGTAGTCAAAATCGATAAAAACATGATGATTTCTCCTTTTAGTTATGTATTATATTTTTTACACATGGATATATTTTGATTGTAGGTAGATTGTTTTTTAAAAATTATATAAATACACATTTATTTTAAGGTGGGATTTGATCATGGACTTTAAAGTCCATCATTTATGACCAAACTACCCATACTTTTGTCTTTATCATCTCATACCAATGAGGGTAATGTAGGTCATTTTCACTTCTTACACACAAATCTAATTAACCAAATTCATCATGAAATCAAGGAAACAAACAATGGTATTTTACAAGTCTATAATGAACCTAAAACCTTCATATATCCATGGTTTTACAAAACCCAAGTTTTACCAAAACATTCATTTTTCAAATCCATGAAGCAAACGAACCCTAGATGTTAATGATTTTTCACTTTCTAATATTTTTATTCAAACTGAAACATATTGATTACCCACGATTGGGCCATACTATTTCTATTTGCTAAATTGATGTGATTGTATAAATCGTTTTTTTCTTCATTAAATCTATTGATTAGAGAGATAAAAACACGATCGAAAAGAGTCTGAATACACCTAGCCTATTGGCTAGTAACCCAAGAAACATTGTCGAACCTATGCAACAAGCGAGACGACAAAAACAGAGCATTACGGGCCAACAAATGAACCACACCCTGTTACGAACACGACCTATGAACATAAAATTTACCCCAAATGTGATCTTAATAATCCATTTATCTCTTGAAGAATAACCGCTGCCCGAACATGAGAAAGATCATGACTGCAACATCGATCAATCACCAATTTAGCATCCCCTTGAATCAGCATTTCAAGATAACCATGATCAATGCAGAAAGACAAAGCAATCCCTCAAAGCAAGCGCCTCAAGAACAAAAGCATCAGCTATCCCATCATAGTGAGCCGCTTTAGTATGAAGGACGGTGCCCTCTGGTGAACAAATAACAAAAGTCGCGGAACCTTTCTCAATTCCCGCAGTGGCCGCATCAAAGGAGGCTTTGAAAAGATGATGAGGCGTCGGATGGCTTGAAATACCGGAGGGGACCCATGTCGACCCAAAGCTTCTCCACCAAAGCCCAACGGTTCTGTTCAACTCGGCCGATGCTGGAACGACGTCGGAGAAGCATAATTACCGAATTAGGGAAAAGCAAGATCGGGCGGGCTGAGATTCACCCAGATCACTCCACCAGTGAGGCCGCCTGTGTTGTCACTTGTCAGCGTGGCCGCGCAGCTACCGCCACGTTTGCAGCTCCCGTGTGCGTCTTTCGATCTGATACAGGCTGGCATTTTTTTACTTTGGAAGTTCCAAAATCATCCCCTCTATAATCTGCAGCTCCACGAACTAGAACACCGCTCCCAGCTCCCGGTGAGTTTTCGTTGCAGTCTACTCGCCTCTTCTGTCTGCATTTCCTTTCTTCTTCCAGGTTTGAATCCCCGAGTCTTTTCTTCAGACCTTCATTTTATTCAATGGTGTTTCTCCCATTTGAAGTTCCTAGAATGCTGGAAAGCCTCCCTTTTTGGATTGGATTTCGATTTTCTATTGGAGGGGTATAACGAAATAGAACGCACAGAAACTGTTTGTTGAAATGCTCGTGAGGGAATGGTATCCGTCCCTTTTGTGCCGGAAATTTTGTTGCTTTCTCTCCTCTTAGTGATTGTGCTGTTCCATTCTCTCAGTGGGTTGAGTAATCTTTGACGAGTTGAAATTGTGCCTTCCTTTTATCCTCTCTTTAGCATATTGCAATGTGCACATTGAACACGCTAGTTATTCGTAATGGATTCCGTGAAACTTCTCTTTGTCTTGGACAGAACTTTGTAGTAGCGCTTCCAATAGTGAATCATTCTAGGTAATTTATGGGCTGTAAGAGTGAGGTTCAGTACTTTGAACATTGTCGATGATCTTCCTTCAAATTCTTTTCTTGGTATTCCGCAGTGACCTTGGGAGACTAATTGTGTTTAGACTGTATTACAAAGCATCCATAGGGGCTATTCATTTACTGATAAGCTTGGCCTATAGTATATGCACAATCTTTTTATCCTTTGTCCACATGCATAGTCATTTGCTGCTTATATGATTACTATGCAATAAGAGAATTATTAGGCGTTTCTATGCATATTTGGAAGTTAAGCAAAGATGGCAGTTGTTAAGTTTCTCATAAGAAAATGTGATTCCTTAGAGTTCAGACAATATGAATATGAGAACGTTTTGTTTTTTTATTGCTCCAGACAGCTTTTCTAGTCATAATTATCCACACAAACAAATTTTCAGGGGGGAAGCACACTGCTGCTTTGATGAAAGGCGCTTCCAATACCTTGCGCTCAGCATTCTCCTTCTGTGTACAACAAGTCCGAACCTATGACTACCACCACTACCTCTGCCTTCTCGAGCTTCCTCCAGACATGCGAAAGGCAGCCTTTGCACTCCGTGCCTTCAACGTCGAAACTTCAAAAGCCATGGACGTCGCATCAGATCCCAGAATTGGTCTCATGCGCCTTCTATGGTGGCAAGAAGCAATTGACAAGATATACTCCAGCAAGTCAATCGACCAGCCAGTCGCTCAAGCCCTCGCATCAGTAATCTCCGACCACAAAATCAGCAAAGGATGGTTGAAACGTTCTGTCGAGGCAAGGATCAACGACGCAAGGAGAGATCCCAATGACATCCCAAACTCCATATCCGAGCTGGAAAAATATGCTGAGGACACCGTATCCACCCTTCTGTACACAACCCTTCAATCCGATGGCATCAGGTCTACTGCAGCTGACCACGCTGCGTCCCACATTGGTAAGGCGAGTGGGCTACTCTTGCTTCTCAGGTCGTTGCCGTATCATGCAAGCAAGAGCCGTCAAGGCTCGTATATACCAATCGAGGTGGCGTTGAAACATGGGGTTTTTGGTTAAAGAAGGAGGGAGGTCATACGTTCAATTGGAATCACGGGAGGAAAGTTTGAGCGATGCTGTGTTTGAGATGGCGTCCGTGGCGAATGCTCATATGGAGAAGGCTCGTCAGTTGGCTGGAACGGTGCCTGTTGAGGCTCGTCCGGTGCTGTTGCCTTCTGTTCCTGCCCAAGTTCTGTTGGATACTATGAGAAGGTGGAGTTTAATGTGTTTGATCCGAGGTTGTCGCGAGGGATCCTTGGCGTGCCGCCGTTGTGGTACCAGATGAAAGTAAAGTGGCATTCCTGGAGGAGGAAATACTGGGGGAAAAAAAGCTGGTGTTATGTTTCATGAAATTGCCAGCTTCTTAGGTAGAACTAGAAAGAGAGAGGACAAAGAAAAGCGTTTCCTATTTGTTTCCAATATGTGAACTGCTTTCTCTCATGGAATTGTATTCTCACTTCTCAGAATATGAAACCTTCGGATTTATGGTGGTTGGTTCAATTTCTCAAGAGCAGTGAAAAACGGCTCTCATTGTTTGTACTTTGTACTGATATGAGATCTCTCTTCTACTCGGTGGGAAAAGGCAAAAAGAAGATGCCAAAATGTCGCTAAGAGGAGGGTTCGAACATCCGACCTTGTGGTTAACAGCCACACGCTCTAACCAACTGAGCTATCCCAGCTTGTTGGTTACCAACTGCATAGTAAATCTACTAGTTTATTTTCAGTTAAATGTCTTTGATTAATATGAATGTGAGAGTGAAAATTTGTCCTCCAAAACTTCAATTCTAATAGCTCCGGTGAAACATCAAAGCTCCTGTACATTCTATAAGACTAAGGAAGTAACTGTCAAGAACCAGTTGATCCCAATAACTCGAGTTGTTGGGATAGGTTCAATCGTGGATCATATACCACAACACTAACACGCCCCCTCAAACGAAAGCCACTCACAAGGGCTTGAAGTTTGCACAGGTCTGAAGACAAGAATACCATGTGCTTAACAAATGGGGGCCACCGGGAATCGAACACAAGACCTCTCGGTCACAGAAGGCTCTGATACCATGTCAAGAACCAGTTGATCCCAATAACTCGAGTTGTTGGGATAGGTTCAATCGTGGATCATATACCACAACACTAACAGTAACAACATAACACATCACCCAAAAATGTGGCAAAACAGCTGCAATTTGAAACAAACTCAGAGACAGGGTGGCATAAAGTAACCAGAGCCTCCCTTTCCAGGAATAGTTGATTCCTAACCTTGTGAATGACAAAAAAAATGGAGTGAATTTTGGCTTAGTAATGTAACCTTCGAAAGCAAAGGAACGAAGAAGTCATAACAACCGCAAGTTTTAGGAGCAAGGCCTTCTCCTCGAGATTAAAGGATGATTCAATACTAATGACCATAAACATCAAAGCATCATGAAAACAACAAGCATATCACCTATGACGTATCTGAATCAGCGAGTAACATGGAAACCTCCAGTAGAAGGATGGATCTAGCTCCAGACTGACGGATCAGCTCTCTCCCCATCAGGGCGTGTTATTGTTGGAGGCTTCATTAGAGACCATCTTGGTAGGTGTAGTAAGGCCTTTATGTGTAATCCAGGCACTTGATCGATCACTAGAAGGGGCGGAGCCACAACAGACTAAGGTGGGTCGGCTGCACCACCTTGGCCCTGCAATACACTGGAAAAACTGTTTTATTTGTTATTTTATTACTGGGGTTATTTGTCTCTGTTCTTTGTGTTCTTCATAATCTAACCTGCAGGGGAGACTATTTGATCGAGGAGACCATCTGCTAGGGAATTTCGTTTTGTTAGTGATACAACATAGTTTTGTAATTTGCTTGGACTTATAATTTAGTTACTTTAGTTTATGGGCGGGCCTTTTAGTTCAAGAGGATTGGGCTTCATTTAATTATGGACTAGCATTTAAGAATTGGGCTTAAATTGGTCAACATGTTGCTAGCCAAAGAGTCAATTTGCTTCTGCCGCATAAGTCAAACAACATAACTAGTTTGGTGATTTATTCATTTTGATCAAATCACATTTCCTTATCTATTTCTCATCTTCTGTAGCCTTATAGGGTTTCAAGGTAAACCGATGGTAGAGCAAAATGCACAAGTACAAAGATAAACGTGTTGCGCTCGACGTACCAACAACTCCAAACCCATATAGACTTCTGGACAAACGACGCTTATTCCGTGATGGCATTTTCTAACCTCTAAAATAGGTTGTCACCACCACTTGCCATTCGCCGTTCACAACGACTTATGTCACTATTTGACCCACCTTAGTAAAATTCCTGACTACGCCCCTGATCACTAGTGTGGAACTAAAAGGAGCCGCTGAGGGACTAATCGTTTGCTTGTTGGATTTAAAAACGAAGGATTTGAGTTTTGAAAACCTTTGGATTTATGATGGATTTATTGCATTTTGTATATGAAAGATAACATTTTTTATTTAGTTGAATTTTTGTCATGGATTTAGTTCATTTGGTATTTGGGTCTAAAAAATTTGCCTTCAATAATGTGATATTTGCAAATACCAAATGAAATATGGTGTTTGCAAATACGTAGGGCCCACGGATTTGGATTTGGATACCTCAACAAACAAGGGATTTTTCCAGGACTTTAATTTTTTTTTTACAAAAATAGCACCCTTTTTTAAAAACCGCACCCCCTGGTGCGTTTTGTATTTAAACCGCACCCCAAGGTGCGGTTTAGCTTTCTGGCCCAAAACCGCATCTTGGCCATGCAGTTTGCGGTCTGACCTAACCAAACCGCATGGCCCATATGCGGTCTAGTCCTGACCTAGCAAAACCGCACTTTGGGGATGCAGTTTTGCTTCTCCAAAACAAACCGCACCCTCAAAGTGCGGTTTTGCCAACACAAACCCCCCCCATGCGGTTTGTGTGTCAATTATTTTCCGACACCAGACATGCAACCATGCAGATTGACTGACGTGGGGTTGCATGGCAGATGAAAACCGCACCTCTAAGGTGCGATTTTCATTGATGATTTTGCCTATAAAAGGCAGCCCGGGAAATCTATTCTCTTCACACCTCTCCGTCTCCCTTTTCAATTAAAATGATAAAACTAAAAATCCATCTCAAGGAAATCCCTGGGACTCATGGGGCTGCAAGGTTTTCTGGCTCCTTGTACGACGGCCGACGGGAGTGACCATCGGTGGTTGCGGTGGCAAGCTTCGATGCGTCGTGCAAGGGCACTCGTCGGTGCTGTGTCTGCGTCGATCAGTGGTATGCCGAGGAGGAACCATCATGCCAAGTACTCGAGGATGTGGGGGGTTCGTTGAACAAGTTTGGGCGGGGATCATAGTATGGTGGGCGAGGATCATAGTATGGTTGGCGGGGATCGTGGTATGAGATCGGGTGGGGATCATATGGGGATTGATGGTAGCTCGGAGGGGATTGACGGTAGCTCGGGCAGGGATCATGGTATGAGCTCGGGAATTGCTCATGATGGTAGGTCAGGCGGGGATCATGATGGGGATCTTGGGAGTGGCTCGGGCGGGGATCTTGATGTGAGCTCGGACCGCCACCGTGTGCCACAACCAAAGGGGTCGTCACTCTCCACGCCTCCAACAGCCTTATCTCGGGCACATGAGGTCTTTCCCGAACCTTCTTGCTTTTCTTTCTCTCGTATGGTGGTGGGGGTGGGGGACATCAACTTGTACCGGAGGTGGCACCGGTGCGGGCATGGGTGGGTAACTACGATGATCACGACCCTGTGCTCTGATACAGCCAAGCAGACTGTTTGTCATCCTCTTGATGAAGCTCACATCTTCATGTCCCATTTCATGTTTCGCATGGGTCAACTCTTTGATCCGCTCGATCCCATTAGCCTAAATCACATAAAAAGGTTAGCAAGATAAGACTAATGATGTGACAAAATGAAACAAGCAATAAATTTAATCTTATTAGACGAAATATACTTAACAATGCACCATCGACCGCACCCTCCAGAGTCACGTACCAAACCGATGTTTGTCGATATCTATCCATGTATGGGTCATGATACCCCATTCAACCCACACTTGTTGGAGTGACAATATCCTGAAGTTGTCGGTTCTCCCATACCGCGATCATTTCCGCCAACTTCGTGGGCCAATCGTGAGTACCTTGCCGACCATCTCAGTGATGAAACGCCCTTTGACTCTCGGGGACCTCCAACAGAATGCACTGCTCCCGGCCAAACTGACGAAGGTATCGATCCGGCAAGTGCCACTCCACGGTCCCTAAACAAATGAGAGGGACCCTCGTGCACCATTGCCCGATATTCTCGGGGAACTGTTGTAAATGCCAATTAACGATGTTCGCCGGGTATGGATCGAATTTGATCTAAAAAAATAGTAACTTAAGTTAAATCCGATTGGAAAAATACATGTACTCCATGAAAAAAAGTTCGGGGATCTTAGAAGTAAACTAGTTACCTCTCCTTCCCAAAGTCGCTCTAGCCTCCTCCGATACTCTACCAACTTGTGTTGGGCAAGATTGTCGCATGTTGAGGCTCCAACCCACCTAAGAAAAATTGTGTTATTAAAATCATAATGGGGTATGAGAAATTTACCTACAACCATAAGCTTCGAGTCTTAGGGGATGATCGGGACCCCAATTCCTGTCGGGACATTGGAGCGGTGCAATCCATGGCAGATGTTCCCAAGCCCAAAATTGGACGATGAACATTGCGTCGCCGACCTCCCTCACAGCTTTGAGAGATGCATTGCACAAATGGTGGTAGATATTAGCTAGGCAAGCGGAAGCCCAACTCAACTCCCCCATCGCATCCCAATCACCAAGGAGGATCCTAAGCCATCCACAGTTAATTAAATTGCTCGATTTTTTGGAGAAGAACACTCCTCCTATCGATATCATGCCTATGAGATAGACACGAGCATATCTTTCCTTCTCTAGCTCCGGACTTTCCTCGGTTAAGGGTACCCCATTTCTTTCAGGATTGTGAAGGTCCCTAAAATACTTCGTCAACCAAGTGATTAATACTTGGCCTTTCCTCAATGGTGGCAAGCGATCCGTCACATCAACGCTCCCCTTGGTTGGTACTTTCACCCCCAAAACACTATGGATGAAACACTGCCAACCGGTCATACCGTCACGATCCTCGGGGGTTGATCACTCACACACACCGTTTTGCCGTCGATGGGCAGATGAGTTAGGATGGCGACATCCTTGAGTGTGATGGTGCACTCTCCTTTCCGAAAGTTGAAACAATGTGTCTCCTTTCTCCATCTCTCCACCAATGCGGTGATGAGTTGGCGATCGACTTTTATGCCTACAAAATGCCTAATCGACTCCAACCGTGCCCTTTTGAGAAAGAGCAAGATAACTAGGTTCCATGGGAACACATTGGTCGTACCCTGTAGCGGAGTATTTGTTGTGCCTCCTAGCAAAAATTTCAACGTTATTTATGATATATTAGTAACAGTTTAGTCTTATAACTAAATTAATTAAAATTTTTAATGATTTAATTTCGACAATTATTCTACCAATTTATGATATATTAGTAACAGTTTAGCCTTATAACTAAATTAATTAAAATTAATGATGTAATTTCGACCATATTTCTATTATAATTATATTATTAACAATCAAATTTAAGTAATTTGTGGTTTTTCCCAAGATATATACATATTATCATAAAACAAATATACTAAATTAATTTACATAAATAACATTCTAAATGAATAATAATTTAAAGAGATTTATACATATTCAAACATTTGAAATTAGTAAAATTCATTTAAGTACACATAAACATAATTCGTATTGGTTGTTTGTAAGTAATTTAATCGTATTGGTTGTTTTAAATAATTTAATCGAATACAATGCAACACTCGTTAGACTCTTAGAAGAGGTATACATCTTCTTAGAAACACAGCATTTTTGTAAGAAAAAGGGGGGGATCCGAGGATCTCTTAATACCCAATTTTCCCAGGAAATGGGAGGATCATGATACTCGCTTAAAATCCCATTTCCTTCCTTGGACGTGCATCTCTTTATAAAGAGTCAAAGTAAGTGGCGCTATGTATTCAATTAAATTATTGAAAACAACCAATACGATTAAATTATTTCAAATTTATTTTATATTCCACTAAGTACATTAGCAAAATAAAAGAAAGATAAATGATGAAGAATTGTATGTACCGGGTGATCGTTCCAAACATCCCTTGAACGATGGTTGGGTTGGTCGTACAAGTCGGTTGGATCAATAGGCCCTTGATCCAAATAGTACCGTTGGTTGTATATATTCACGTCGTCCCCAACCTACGAGAGAATAACAACAAGGTTAGTACATAGATTAATTAAAAAGCTTATAACAAAAACAAAAATTGACCAAAATAATGAGTACGTACCGCTTGAAATTTATCATAATAAACTCCCTCTCCTTGGAACCACTCGTCCATTTGTTCACGAAAGTCGGACAGAAATTCGGCGGGTTTTGAGGGAAAAACCAAAGAAATGTTTTCTGATGGCAGATCGGACTTAGCCGCAACCAACAGACCACTATTTCCTAGGCTTTTGGGAGGGGAGGGGTTAGAGAGATAATTCTAGAGAGAGAGTGTGAAGAATGGTTGTGGTGTGAAGAAATGAGAGGGGGGAGGGGGTATTTATACCCATCAGGCCGCACCCTTCAGGGGCGGTCTGGTAATTTCTCCCACCGTGAAATCGCTCCCTTCCGATGCGGTCTGCAGTTCCTGAGGCGTTGACCGCTCCTTGCAGATGCGGTCTGCGATCCATGGCGGTGATCGCTGAGGTGGCGTGCGTTCTGCCGCTGGATCGCCACCTGATCTTGCGGTCTCCAAACCTGCTCCCGAGGAAACACAGACCACACCTTGGAGGTGCGGTTTGATAAAAATTGTGCAATTTTGTGGGTTGGATGCTATTTTGTAATTTTTTTAATAGGTGCTATTATTGGAAAAATCCCAACAAACAATGTTTTTTTATCAAATACATAATGCTTGATATTTGGGTGCCAAATACAACACCCAAATCCCACAAGCAAACGACCTTTAAGGATTTCTTGGAGAACGGGATACACGAAAGTTATGTTGAATCTGGATTAGGCAACCGCAGTGGCTATCATTGTCAATTATAGGGAGGATGACCATAGGTACGAGCTTATGTCAACACATTCTATGAATCTCTTGAACCTTGATTGGCAAGTGGTGATATATCGTGTGTATAGAGAGTCTAATTGTGTTGCTGACTACTTAGCTATCTAGCAAGGCTCATTCTTAGATTTGTCACACATCTCTTCAATGTATGCGATCCGGTGTTAATTCATAAGTTGTAACAGCATCATGTCGTGGATATATCACATGAACCTTCAATTCTATTAACGAACTAGACTCTCCATGGTAGATCTTTCTTAAAGGCCATGAAATAACATTGACAAATTTTACTTAAAAGGATGATTGAACCTACAACCTTATGGTTAACTGCAGTCTGACCAAGGGACATATCTTAGCTTATTGTACAAACAATTGGAAATAAATCCCTATAATTTTCCCACAATCATTTAAATGTTTTTACTGGCCATAGTTAACTCTCATTGATTGTTAGGAGTGTAAGAGCTAAGAGGACAAAATTGTCCCTCACAACTTCAATTCTGAAAGCAACAATTGGGCACCAGTGAAACTTGATGGGTCATAACTCATAAAAGACCAACTAGGCACTAGGGATGGCAAAAATATCCGTAACCGTGGATATCCACCCGAATCCGACCTAATCGGGTAGGGTAAAACCCGAACCCGAAGCATTTTTCGTGGGTACGGGTAAAACCCGAACCCGAATATTGCGGGTAATGGGTGGGCATGGTTATTTCACTATCCGACCCGAACCCGCCCGATTATACACATTCATATGTATTTTGTCTAGAAATAATCATTATTTTTCCCTAGAATATTTTATATTTAGCATATAA
This sequence comes from Linum trigynum, assembly GCA_964030455.1. Taxonomy (NCBI): domain Eukaryota; kingdom Viridiplantae; phylum Streptophyta; class Magnoliopsida; order Malpighiales; family Linaceae; genus Linum; species Linum trigynum. The sequence continues at coordinate 12,755,265 of OZ034816.1, forward strand.
ATATAACATTTTCCTGAAATTATGTTTTTTTAATTAATTTTCGTCATTCTAGTGAATTATTGTCGTACTTTTCCTCTTACGTAATGTGAGTATATGTGTGAATGTTAACATATTGGTTGGAATTATAAGGAGAAATTATTACCCATGGATAACCTTGGATACCCGAAACCCAAACAAGTATGGGCATGGTTTTGATTTTCTACCCGTTTCTCGTGTGGATACGGGTATGGGTAAAACCCGAACTATATTGAGTAGGGTAACGGATATGCACTATCCACCCCGACCCGACCCGACCCATTGCCATCCCTACTAGGCACTAGCAACCATCAAAACTTGCCTTCAGACTCAAGCGAATAAACAATACTACATTTACACTATATTTCACACGGTTCATCTTCCAAAATTTCTCTTGTGTAAGATCCCAGACTTACTTTTTTCTCTCAAGGAAAGCAACACAACAATACGTGTTGCTAGGACAGAATATCATATCAAAGTACCATCTTTTCAGTTAATTTTTTATTTATCTTTCTGTTTATCTAATGTGTATGTTTAAAACTCTTTTGATACTTCATAGGTTCGTTATTATAGAGAATACCAGTAAAACTGTATAAATCAGTTTATGTTGGTAGGTTGCATGATCATACATTAAAGATGTCTATGTGTTGTCATGAGGTGGAGTTTATGTGAAAATTGTTTTTGTTCTAAAAGCACACACTCAATTAATTTGTTTGTTAAACATACTCTGCTCCAAACTAATTATCATTTACTCTTTTAATTTATTAACCATATGTATCCAAATTTTCTCTTGACGGAAGCTCATCCCCAATTTCTTAACGAATTTCAGTTTAGACTATTTGCGGCTGTTGTCATTAATTTAGCGTCAAGGATTGCAAAACTGTATCGAAAAATTAACGACAAAGTATTTTATGTTAAAATTGTTGGTTAACCTTGATTCAACCATTTCATACCCACTAAAAATCACATGTTAGTTGGCTCTCATAGAAGAGTTTCTAGTGAAACCGTCGGTATGATACGATTTCACAAACACTAATTTTTTCCGATTAAAATCAATCGATTAAAAAACAAGTTCAATTCCCATAAAATTAATGATCCATGGATGTTGCTAACTCCAACCGTATATTAAGGGACCGATAACAATCCAATTGCAAGAGAATTTATACAACCAAACACCAATGGAGTAATAGTCGATGTGTGTTATTTGTACTCTTCTACTTTCCTTTTCGTCATTAAGAACGTTAAATAAGAAGACGAGCTTTTGCCGTCTGTTCTCCCTCAAAACAGTCCACCGTTAAAGGAAGCAATCCCTCCCCAAATGATACAAAAGAAAACCCATCAACCCACGAAATCCCTTTCACTATGTAACTCCAATTCTACCCAGAAAACATCTCTCCCTCTCCTCACCATCTATCAGAAAAGTGTTCTTTCTTTTTCCCCTGTTTCACAGTTTCCTCCCTTCACAACCGTAAATCCTCCCCAAAGAAGCAACACCACCTTCAAGCCCCCAAACCACACGCCAATTAACACACACAGACAAAATTTTGTTAATTGAACTTTCCCCCAAACCAAACCGTCGGCCAATTATCCGACCCAGAAGATCACACTTCCCCAAATTTACCGTCCCCAAAGAAAAAACAGAGCAGAGACCCAGAAAAAACAGAGTAAGCTTGAGCTAAAACAGAGCCCACACTTGGCGTTCTGGTGGACCCACCTTCCTCATCGACGTGTCAGCTCCTCCTTTTGCATGGCTTCCTAATTCCTGCTTCACCGCTTCCCCCTTTAAATTCCACTCTTTCCCCTTCTCCAATTCCTCTACCCCCAACACCCCACCAAGGAAAAGAAGAAGAAAAAAAAGTTCTTCCATGGAGATTCCAAAAGTTGCTTTCTTTCCCCTGCTTCTCGCTCTGTCTTTTCTCTCCGGAGAGGCCTTCCCGGCGAAGAACCCCTTCCAGCCCGGAATCGTGATGCCCACCGAGAAGGGTCCCAACGACGATGAAGTCGGGACGAGATGGGCGGTTCTTGTCGCCGGCTCGAAAGGGTATGGAAACTACAGGCATCAGGTACGAATTGAACTTGGGTGTGCTTATTAGTTTGATTAATAATTTTGATTGATGATTTAGTGACGGGTTAATGAGTTCGTGGTTATATATGATCAGGCCGATGTTTGCCACGCGTACCAGCTGCTCAAGAAAGGCGGGTTGAAGGAGGAGAACATTGTGGTGTTCATGTTCGACGATATCGCTAACAGCGAGCTCAATCCCAGGCCTGGGACCATCATCAACCACCCGCAAGGCGACGACCTTTACACCGGCGTCCCCAAGGTAACTTTCGTACTTCACTAACTTGGTAGTTGTTACATATAGTGTCCAAGTTCAATTTCTCTTTTAAAGTGTTCCAAATTTCGAGATCATTTGAGGTTGAAAGAGTTGTAATTTCCGCCGAATTCAACTAGCGGTTACTGTTCCGTAACTCAACTCAAGCTTAACAAGAGTTACCGAGAAGTCCCAATTTGAGCGACTCTGTAGTTAGGCACGGGGTTGGTATGGAATGGTTTTGAGTTCGATTCTCACAATCTACCATAAGCCGGTCGCAAGAGGGTTTATTTCCGGTTCGATGTAGTCTCGAACATATGCGTCTAAGGACTAAACAGGAAAGAGTTAGCCAGGAGTTTTTGGTTTATGGGATTTTGGGGTCTATTAAAATAAAGTGTAATGAACTAATGATACTTAGTGTTGGAGGAACTTTGTGTTTGTTTTTGTAAGTAGGTACTTGATGACTGATGAGTGGTTGGATTGTATTCGATAGCGACTCGGAAAGGGTTGATGATTTTAAATCTTTGATTTCGGGACAAGCAATAAAATTAATTAATTCACGGCCAGGATTGTTGCTGGGGGTTTGCTTAATTACTTAACTAATGGTGTCATTATGAAGGGTTAATTAAAATACTGAATCTATGTGCGTCCTAACCTAGGATCCAGTCCATATTACGTCATTTTTTATTGATTTAACCATTGCAAGTGGCCAACAAATACTGGTTTATGGTGGGGAAAGGAGATAAATATCTGAATTTCATATTGCAAAGTCGAGAGCGACCTACTTTAACATGATTCAAAGTAGCATGATGGGAATTTCGAGCTGTTCATCTTTCGGTTAGTATAGTTTAATCCAATTGCTTGATTCTTATATTCTGCTGCTTTATTCTATTTGAGCATCTGCTGGTGGCCTGTTTTTATTGGATTTTGTGGATGTTGAGTGGCCAAATGTGGACGATACTGGTTCTCTAGAGACTTCTGCTTTTGGTGGCCTCCTTCCAAGAGTCTTTTGTTTGTAATTAATGGGAAACTATAAGTTGGACTGTAAATTGGTAAGAAGTTGGCTTACTGGAGGTTTTAAATTAACTATTGATTTACCTCATGATTATGAGATTAGATTGAATTTGTTGGTAGGCTGTCTGAATTATTCTGATGGGAACCGATTGCCTTTTTCCTACTGTTTGTTGATTTGTGACCGATCTGATTAAGTGGGGTAGAAACTTATCAAAGCTTAAAGACTTGGGTTGGTTTGATTTTTGGGTGTGACAGGATTACACGGGCGAGAATGTGACCGCGGAGAATCTGTACGCGGTGATCATGGGTGACAAGGCTGCTGTGAAAGGAGGGAGCGGAAAGGTTGTGGCTAGCAAGCCGAACGACCGGATTTTCTTGTACTATTCTGACCATGGCGGCCCTGGTGTTCTCGGTAAGTACTAGGGTAGTAGTAACAAAACCAAGTTACAAGGTTGTGAGCTAGCAGATGGAGAGGTTGTAACTGATCATGTTTGACCGCGAGCTCCTTTAACTGTCCAGGGATGCCGAACATGCCTTTCCTATACGCGATGGACTTCATCGAGGTCTTGAAGAAGAAGCACGCAACTGGTACGTACAAAGAAATGGTGATCTATGTGGAGGCCTGCGAGAGCGGTAGCATCTTCGAAGGGATCATGCCCAAGGACTTGAACATTTATGTGACCACTGCGTCCAACGCGCAGGAGTCTAGTTTCGGTACCTACTGCCCTGGCATGGACCCTCCCCCTCCTCCAGAGTACATCACTTGCCTCGGTGATCTCTATAGCGTCGCCTGGATGGAAGACAGGTACAAATAATGCTTTCTTGCAAGTCATTTTTCGTGCATAGATATGCCATCTGATCCATCCTTTCTAATTTCGTGCTTGCGCATTCAGCGAGACGCACAATCTGAAGAGGGAGACGGTGAATCAACAATACAAGGCCGTGAAGTCGAGAACCTCGAATGGCAACACATTCGCAGCCGGATCCCACGTGATGGAATACGGGAGCCATGGGATCAAGCCGGAGAAGCTCTACCTGTACCAAGGCTTCGATCCAGCCAGCGTCAATCTCCCTCCACCGCCCAACGAAGGGTTGTCGAGGATGGATGTTGTGAACCAGAGAGATGCAGAGCTCCTCTTCTTGTGGCACATGGTAAGTACTGTTGTAATCATCTATAAACCATACAATAAATCCAGTGAACAACCCAAATGAAATGTGTATATGACATGATTCGTGTGATGGTACTTCTATCTGTCCAGTACAAGAGGTCGGAGAACGGATCGACCAAGAAGGCAGCGATACTGGAGGAGATCAGGAAGACCGTGACATATAGGAACCACTTGGATGGCAGCATAGAGCTGGTTGGAACGCTGTTGTTCGGACCCAAAAACGGTCCGGATGTGCTCAACAAGGTCAGGCAGGCCGGTTCGCCTCTTGTGGACGACTGGCAATGCTTGAAATCAATGGTGAGCTAATCGAAATCTCGAAATATCGTCGTTGTGGCTTGATACTCGTGGCCAACAATATGAGCACTAACGAGCTGGTTCTGGGGAATTGTTGCAGGTGAGAGCGTTCGAGGGGAAGTGTGGGTCGTTGACGCAGTACGGGATGAAGCACATGAGAGCATTTGCGAACATCTGTAACAGTGGGATATCGGATGCGACGATGGAGGAAGCATCTGGTGTAGCGTGTGCAGGGTATGCAGCCGGTAATTCGAGCCCGGTGACCGTCGGATTCAGTGCTTGAAAGATGGGGAGTTGATCTCTACATATATCTCAGAGATTGTTGTAATGCTATAGCAGGGGAAGATTAAATAGCGGTAAGCGTTGGGATGTGTTATGTAAATAATGGGGGTTTATCTTATCGTTCTTGCTGTGAACTTTGATGTATAGGGCCTATAGGCCTATAAGGTCGTGAAATTAAAATTATATGAAAAAGATCAATAGAGTTCGGCTCCATTCTGGGCTCGGGGCTTTGGATCTTGTTGGGCTTTTGGGCTGGGAGGCTTGCTCATCTACTAGTGGGAAGTAGTTGTTGGGCGGGCCTGCTGTGGAGAAGAGGTAGCCCATTCACCGTGGTTGTTGAAGTGTGCTCCTTTGACATGTTCTTCCCTGCCGAAATGGCGGCTCCAAAATGATTGGTCCATGATAGTGCGACTTTTCCTTCAAAAAGAGTCAACGCTGAACGAAATTATTTGTTGGGTGAACCTTCCTATTTCTGAAGTCAGCTTTTGTGCAACCGAAGGGAAATTCAAATGACCGCTCCACTCGTCGATCGGAACAAGCTTGGGAGGGAGGTTTGACTTCTCATTCATCAATGAACCTTCCTATGTTACCTCAACTTATGCACCTATGGTATATTCATCCAATCCAATCCAATATAAACCAGTATCTTGTTCATAAACTGAATTTTAACAGGAGTTGAATGCCAAACAGAATGCTAATCGAATTCATTTTTTGCAATTCAATTGCACTGAATGGAGAACCGTAAGTGCTTTTTATATTTAATAAGAGGGCGCAATTAAGTTACAATAAGACATATGTAGACGCTAGGCAACGTCGAAACGTCTTGCCCAACTGTTCCAAGATGAGTTAGGTATCCGGAACGTGCTGTGTATAGAAATTTAGATGGAACTAGGTAGGTAATATATAAAAAGAATGAATTAACATTTTCTTTGGTCGTTTTCTTTATATTCTTTCTTATTTGAGCCAAAAAAATTCATGGATTTTGCCAATTTTTTTTAATATGACTAATTAATAAATTAACAAGCCACAGTACGGCATTTTTGTTGTTTACGTACGGTAAGCTTTCGGGTAGTTTCGCGGGAAGCTTCTTTAGCACTTGCGTTAAACTAAGAAGATGCTTAGCTTGGTTAAGCAGTTTTTGCTTTTCTAGTTGGGTATATATAAGTGTCATCTTTTTTCCTGTCCGGTTCGTTAATTACGGGTTTGAGACATAAACGTGCCGTTAACGACCATGTCCTCTTCCTTGTGCATATGGGCAACAACTATGATCAAAAGCGATGATTGTAAAATCGATTTATCACTCTGATTCCCAGACCAACATAAAGTTCATCAAGTGACTAAGGAAATCCTTTTTTATTAAAAATTAAAATTAAATTAAGTGCGATTTCACATGTTGGTCACATAAAATAAACATCACTCTTGTTAATATATATCTCGAATAATCCATTAATAGTCATTGACAATTTCTTGTTTAATTTTCTGAAAATCCATGGAAGTGTATAGCTGTAAGTTGGTACCGATCGATGCCGGTCATTTGAAGGTAGACTACCTGTCAATATTGTTCGGATTCGTTTTCCACTTGTAACGTAATTTTTGAGGAAAAATCCATAGATATGATGATCGACCAAATTAAAGCCAGCGTTGGGATCTCAAGTAATGGAAACGCGAAACAAGAAATATAATTGAAATTCTGGTTGGTGTCTTTTTCAGTCCTACAAAGAATTAAAGGACAAAGCCATATATATATGATGACCTCTTCTGCCCCTAACTCCACTTTCTTATTAATTAGTTTGTTTTTCTTATTAGAAGATATAACGAAAGAAATTCCTCTTTTTTGGACTTTTCTCAGAGGCTTTTTAATTTGTATGCTTCGATCAATTCTGCATTCACATACATGATCCCGTTCGTTCCAATACCCTGGGAAATTTACTCCTCCAGGCAGTGAAAATTGATCAAGTATACGACAAAAAAAAAATTGTTTACTTGGTCAATTTACCGTTTGGAAATAACAAAGCAAAACGTTCGAAAATTTAAAGGGGTCATAACCTATTAATCCTACAGTTAACCACTTGAATCACATACTCATATTAGGGTTGGGAATCAAGATTTTTAATTCAATATTTTCTCTTATAGCGACGTACGGAAACAAAGAAGTAAGATAAGGACTAGACCATTCAATGAGCTTGACATTGATTAATTAGAAGTAAAGAAATAGGAAAAAGATAAGAATACCATGTTTTCCATGTATGAATTTGTGATTTGTTGAAAGGAGTTAGGAATATATTATATATATGAATTTATTTATGGGTTCCTCAGTATTTAAGAATCCGAAACATCAACTCTTGCTCTTACCAACCGAAACCATCATATGCTCAATTTCTTCCACGTATGCGGTATGTGACCAAAGATTGGGTAAGAGATCATTAGTTTCTAGGAAAAATAATAATAACATGTTGTGCATCGTATTAGGTAAAAAAAAGATTGTGTATGTATTTGATATTAATTTAGCTCTCTTGCATCTTTTCTCTATGTAAAATCATGATTACTAATCTTAATCCGATCGATCGGATAGGGTCAAATCCCAACTAAATAAAATATATGGTAGTATGGATAAAAATTGACCCAAAAATCACCGGAAACAGGTCGGTATGATTTTCTCACTTCCAATCCAAAATCTCCCGATCGACTATACATGCATGTACAATATTTCATAAAAATTGTCATTTTTTATTTCAATATATTCGGTATTCCTAGTATATTTGTATAATATCAATTCTAAAGAACTAGTGTTCCTTTTTTATTATTTCTCTTATTCTCTTAGTATTGGTAATTTATTGTTCATAGTTTTTGACTTCTGTAATATTAATATGTAATATTAATATTCTTACAATTAGTAACATAATAGTAGTTGTGAGGATAAAAGAAAATTATTATCAGTGGATATTCATGAATACCCGATCGAGTATAGATATGATTTTTATTGTCAACTCGAATCCGACCTGAGTATTAATAGATAGATAATACTCAAACTAGATAAGGTAACAGATAATCATTGTCCGCCCCCCTTCTCCATTCCCTTTTATTTTTTTATTACCCAGGAACCTCAGTTCAACGTGCCACTTTGTGACAGCGAGTCCTACTAAATTTGGGGGCCACCTACAATCAAATTCGACGCCATCAGGACTTCGCTCCTAGAAACCTTATACCTTCAGAAACACAAGCGGGTCTCGCTTGAATTCGAACCTGAGATCTGCAACTCTCAAACCTTCATTGTCACGACAGTTTTACCGTTACACTACCATACCTTTGGTGTTCTCGATTCCCATTCCCATTCCCATTCCTGCTTTCACCATCATCAAATGAAAAATATCTAACAAAGAATCCAAAATCCTCACATAACAAATTCTTTATTTCCCTTTCCGTGGTTTCGTAGCCCAACCACCACCTTCACTCCATTCTCTAATTGATCTGCCGTTCGTTTACTGTATCACCACCTCCTAATTAATCTAACTTAGGGAATTTAATCACATTTCCGATGCTCATTATGCTGGTTATTGTAATTCAATGGGAGTGGAAAGAAACGTACTTAAAACCATTGATTTTTTTCCATTTATGAAATTAAACGTACTTAGCTAATTATAATGTATTTTCCACCATAAGCCATCTCCATTATCCATTTCCAAATCCAGATGAATCCACAAACCCTTACTATTAACAGATCATCATCATTTAGAAAATTAATAATGAAAAAAAGATGAAGAAGGAATTAAGATAAAATCTCCTGATAATACCGAATCCATCCAATCTAATCTAAACTAAAACCGCACCGCCGGCAGAAACGCCCGCCGGCGGCGGTCAACCCCGCCGTCCCAGGCGTCGATCCTCATCTTCACCTTCTCGAACTTTGAATACCCGATCGGGATGCTGATCCCGCCCGGCCGGTCGAACCCGTAAACCCGCTCTGCCTCCTCCAGCAGCTCCCCGAACAGCGGGTGGTTGAAGTAAATCACCGGCACCACGACCCGCCTCGTGTCGTCGTCGGATTCGCCCACGTACACCGCCAGGTGGCCCTTCGGCGGCGGCGAATCCTCCACCGGTTTGACCCGGCCCAGCTGGACGCAATCCCTCCGACCCGAAACATTCACCGTTTCCAGAGCCCTCCTCTGCAGGACCCGGATCATCGACAGAATCCCCGAAATCGGGTTCCTCATCGATCGAATCGCGCTTCTCGGTCGGATTACCCACCTGAACGCCGTCCCTACTTTCCTCCCAAGCTTGATTCCTCTAATCTTCTTCTTCAATGTAACCTTCTCGTTCCTCATTTTCTCCGATCTCTCTGTTTTTTCGGGTTTTCCTGGTTCGGGTTTAATTGAGTGGCGGGTTAAGAAGAGAAATGGGATGTGGGGCTGGTATTTATACACAGCTGGGGGACGCCGCACGTGCAAGGAAGACACGTGGCGGGCAGCGCTAGGAGGGAGGGAAGTGCGTGGACCGTGGTGGGCGGGTTAAGGCAGAGACGGTCGGGTTCGGGTTGCTACCCGCTGGGCGGCGGCAGAGGGCTTTTCTGATTGTGATTAATTAACTAATCGGGTGTTTGTCTTTTAATTGGGGATTAGGGGACAAGTGGCAGCGGGTAAGAGGGTGATTAGAGTTGTGTTATCCGAGGGTTTGCCGGTTAGGGGGTATTTCTGATGGTGATTAAGGGGGTTGATTTGGCATTTATCACGAACAGGACAAGAGGAAATTTAGGGAGTAGTGGGAATAAGTGAGAGCAAGAGGGAGCATAGATGCACGGTGCTGTGTCCTTAAGTGGGTAAGGATTGTAATTAACGATTAGTTTAGCGGCTTTGTGTTCAAGGGGAATGGGTTAGGAGGAAAAGACAAGATATGCAATCGTATCAGCAATTACAAGGAAGCTACGGACGAACACACTGTAATAAAGTTACGGATTTTTTTTTACATGTATGATTATTACTTGATTTGTTTTAACGGTTTGGTTTGAGATAGTAACTTGAAGGGACGATAAGATCAATACTAGGATATACCTATATATAGGTGGGTAATATGTATTTTGATATCGACACACTCGCAAATAACTCAATTCGTAGTTGATGGGTGATTAATGAGGTGGATTGTGAATCCAAAAAATTTCTACGTGCACTTATTGGGTGGGTGATGGGTGGATTGCGGGCCATTGGAATGACTTGCACCCCATCTTTACAAAATAATTGTTTTCGATTTATACTATATGAATAGCCATCGTACTTCTAAAGAAAAAATAAAGAATATTATTTCGGTAATCCTATTGGTCATTATGTTGTGTAATGTTGATTAACTATTGATAGGCAAATCATAAGCTATTAATTGTATCTAATAAGTCTAAAAAAATTGTGAACTTTCTTTACATAATGAAGTACTGAAAGATTTGATACAACTTCTAGACATCTTCATAGGAGACACATTAACGGGAGGTGTCTAAATTGATGCAACTAACTAATTTACGACGAAGAATTAGGTTAACCTACTTGACTCAGCGGTTAGAGTATTGCTTTCATACAATAGGGTCAGGTCAATAATAGCTATGCTATTGCCCTACTGATTGATTGTTGTCTGATTATTAGTTGAAGAATTAGGTTTGCGAGTTAACCCACAACCCAACCGCACTCATCCGTTGCCCACCCAATCCTACTCTAAATAGTGTGTGGGTGGATTGCGAACAAAAATTGTACAACTTGTTAATAAATGAGTAGGTCATATTAAAATCTAAATCCATCCAACACACCCATTCCTCATCTCTACCACCCATTCCCCATCTCTACCTCTCTCTATATATTTTTGAAAGAGGTCACAGCATCGTGAACTTCATCCCTACCTATATTTGCTTGCAAAACATCATGGATTTTGAAACCGAAAAGATTCCAAATTTCTTTAATGAATGAGTGAGTAGGAGTGGAATGATACGGTAAATTTACAAACTATATATATATATATATATATATCTTCTCTCGAAAGGGAAAGGGGAAATTAAAATAAGGTATTTTTAGAAGAATCAACAAGACTCAAAGAATTGATCCTTGAGTCCTTTTTTTTTTTACGTCATTGAGTTACTTTATTATTACGAAATTGTTGAACTACATGTATGTTGGTGAATAATTAATTAGACTCCGTTGAATAAACAAACGAGATTGATTGTAGTTTGAAGGGAACACAACATATCCTTGACTGTCTCATTTTTTATATGATGAGTATTACCGTCAATAAAAAATTAGATAGATCAGAAGAGTTTTTTTTCTTCTAACATTTGAGAAAATTGAATGCATATATTTTTACACCTTTAAGAGTTCAGTGGTAATTTTGCTCCATAATTAACCATGAGTCCACAACCACCGACTATACTTTAACACGAAAAATTAAAACCAAAATCACCTGTAAGGGAAGGTAATTTTGCTCCATTAAAAGATGCACTGAATGAAATCCAATTCCATGAGTTAGATAGGTCCACCCCACAAAGAAAAACGAAAGGTCAGATAAGTCCACCGTACGAAAAATTCCAAATAGGAAGAAGAGTGCTTGGTCCCGTACGGAAAGCCGGTTATGCTGAAAAAGTGAAAGGCCTATAATCTAACATATGCCATATGGTCAACGGTCAAATTCAAAGCGGCATATCGGAGTTTCTGCAAGAGCCCTTATATTTGAGAAATCTTGTGTTGGAAATTGGAATCGTCTGATCAATGAGTTATGTATTTCTAATTAGAGTATTTGTAGTACAAAAGAAGAAGACGCAATCAAAAAGTTTGAGGTAATTAGCATAAATGGTAACTAGCATAAATGGTAACAAACCTTTGCACTTAGTACAAAATGGTCACAAACCTTTAATTTGTAACAATACGGTAACAAAACTTTGAAATTGTATAAAATGGTCACCGCTATTTAATTTATGACCGTTTTGTTTTAAGTGCAAAGGTTTGTTACCGAATTGTTACAAATTAAATGTTGGTCATGTTTTGAGGTCCGGTAGTTTGTTCGTTAAGTATATGACACTAACCACTTGAACAGCATATAAGATGTCAGGTCATGTGTTCATCGACATATTTGCTTTGCCGAATAAGAATGCCCTTAGTTGACCTTTCAATTTTGATACCAAGAAAGTAAGAAAGTAGACATAGTTTTTTCAACTAAAAAGCAGTCTGGAACCCATTTGTGAGCCATTGAATTCTCTCATTGTCATCCTAAACAACATAATATCATTCACATACATTAACAAAACCACCATACAACTAGAGTGAATTGTAACGGTGATTGAGCGTTCAAACTTTTGAACTTAATTTGTACAAACCGGTCACAAAAAGTCTAATTTGCAACGACACGGTAACAAAAGTTTGAACTGGCAAGAAATGGTCACACTGTTTAATTTGTGACCGTTTTGTTCTAAGTAAAAAAGTTTTTTTATCAAATGGTTACAGATTAAAGGTTTGTGACTGTTTTGTACTAAGTGCAAAGGTTTGTGACCATTTATGCTAATTACCCAAAAGTTTGATGTACTTTCACAACAACAACAACAAAAAAGAGTTTGAAGCGCATACATCGCACACAAATATAATATTGTTGAGACTTGAAATAATGTATTTAGTATAGTATGGTTCGTTTTGGCCGTATGAATTTTTTTGGGCATTTTCTGAGAAGTTCTTGTATTAATAGAATTCGATGGACACTTCCTATTCATTTTTATTGTCGTTTCCTATTTTCTATTTCCATTCAAAAAAATATGGCAACATAATGAGAAAATATGTTTACTTATCTTTTTGTTATTTGTTAGTTTTCAACTCTAGAAACAGAGAGTGGTAACTTTCTGCTGTTTTCAAAAGCAACAAAATGTGTTTCCACAAGTTTTGAACATATGTTTTCTCATATTTTCAATAGTTATTGTTTTTCTTAATAAGATTAAATATTTGAATGACATTACTCATAATTAATTTTTAATATTGTTATTTTATTCCTTCATTTTTTTCTCTTTTACCTAACTTTTATTTTTTTATTAGATAGAATTTTCACTAAACTTCATTTGTACTCAAATGAATCATGAATTCCTTTGTAATCCAAATATGAAAACATTTATACCAAATAATATGTTAGATTTCATTTGAATAATTCACTAAATTTTTTATATCTATCTAACTTCTTAATAAAATATATTATCTTTCTCTTTTTATATTTAGTGCTTTTACTTTATCATTTTTACTATTTAGATCATGCAATTTTTAATTACTTTGATTTCAGACAATCTACCATCATTCAACTTTCAGTTTCAAAATTTCACTTAAACATATCTTCATTTTTCAGGTTTTGTCTCCCAAAACTTATAGATTCGCTTCCTCCAATATTTTATTTTGCCACAACCACACCATTTAAAAAAAAAATACTTTGCCACAACCACAAGAATTGGAAATAAAAGTAAACACGACCTCCTAGACCTATATAGGAAAACTTTCCCTTATTTTTTCCTCATATCATACTCGGCACTCGCATTGAGGAGCATATTCGGTCAATAACCTACTGGTCAGTATTCATGTATAACCCAATCATCATCCACCACATCAGTGCCTCTTCTCTCTCCGAGGAAGCTTTAAATTTTCCCCCTTAATCTTTAACAAACATTTTGTCACTCGTTTTAAGTCGGAATTTAAATTTTTTGCACAGTTAGATCAAATTAATTATGCTCTTCAATGATATCCACTTTTATATATTTTTTGAACAAAAAAAGTTGAGCCATTTTTTAACGAGTCTATACTATATGGTATTGACTGATATTGAAATAAGAGCATATCATATGGTATGAAAAGCGAACCATGGTGGTATGAACATACCAAGATTGTAGGATGGTTGAATACATGATAGTTGGAGTATACTAACTGTCATTTACGATTTTCAACATTGTGTACCACAAGATACCACCTCGTACTAGGGTGGTATTGTGTGGTATTTTTTGGTATGTATTTTGTTCACCCGAAATTTTTTAGATCCAATAGATCACGATGAACTCATTCCTTCTGTGCAAAAAATTTCAAAAATAACTTAAAAACGAAGAAGATACCATATAGTATGCAGTTGGTAACGAGATGTATGATTTTTTTCTCGAAAAATATTGAAAATTGATATAATTTTGTAGAGCACAACGAACTCGTTCCATCTGTGAAAAAAAAAATTCGAGGTAAAGCGAAGAAGATATGAGCCGATTAAGCAAAACTAGAGAAAATAAAAATAATTTTAATTATCCAACTTTAGATTTGAATTTTCTAGCCCAACTGAAAAAGGAATGTTCAAATCTAGTTATTTATGGATGCATGTATGTGGAGCCCTCGGATTATACTCCAATATGTACAAATATTTTAGGCAGTGGAATTAAGGGCTCAATTACCATGTTTTTGTCTCCGATTGAACAATTCCTTCATCTAATTTAACGAAAATAACAACAAGGTCGATCAGTGTTTATTAACGGAAACAAAGACATGGGCGGTTGTTAGCTACAAGGCTACAAGTAAAGCCATTGGTAAATAAGTAAGAAACAGTCAAAAAGTAGTCCAATGCTAGTTACGTATGTGGGAACTCCGAGAATCTTAAGATCGGTCGTTACCACGTTCCCGCATTCGTTTGGCTCTTGTTATTCTCCCGCTACGCACTCCAAGGATTTAGCCGGAGGGACAAAGATAAAACTGGCTTTCACACATTAACACAGAGCGAGCAATAGGTAATTAAGTAAAGGAGAAAAATGTATAAATTTAGTAAATCATGGCTTGTAAAACCATATAGCGAATGGAGTCGTACCGCGGTACCGGACAAATGAGTATTATGATATTTTAGTGGTATAAGTATGGTTTAACCAATAGTATACAAAATTTTAATGTTGTTAACATAAAATAAGAATATATCGAACTAGTATTATAATGTAATACCGTCAAAAGCATATGATAAATTGAACTACGAAAAATTGGTGGACGTGACGTTTTCATGATATCTTTGTGTCATACTAACGCGTGAATGTCGATAAATGACTTTTATGATCCGACATAGAATGTGTTACAGTTTAATATCTTGGGGGGGACAAGCGGATACATTTAATTTGATGTAAGGGATATGGTGCTGCTTTTTGTGGAAGTTGAAGATATGAAGACCTACGGAGAAGAGGAAATTGGTACATACGTATGTATCCGGGCTTCATCTTATTGTTTTTTTTATAGAAATGCTTCCGTCTTTATTAATTGGGGAAAGGTTTGTTACATTAATAGCATCATTTTGTAAAAGAGGCGAATCTGGTGGTCTATCTACCCAAATTGTTTCCCCTTCCCAAGGGACAGGTTACGGTGATTCTATATAAGTAGTAATCACCGTGGTTACTAACAGTAAATTGGGTATGAAAAATAAATTGTATTAATTAAATTTTTTAATAAATTACATTTTAGGTAGTTACAAGAATCTATTAATTACAATTCTCTCTCTTTCTCTCACTTCCATAATCTTCAGCCAGATCCATTTTCCTTATTTTTCTCAATCTTTCTGCAAAAGAAAAAAAAACACGAAATCACTACCAATCCATTAGATAATCACTACCACTTTGAAAAATATCAATACCATTGCAGAAATAAATCTATACCATTACACGAAAACTACCATTATAAACAATCTACCAATATAAATCTATACCATTTCACAAAAAATCAATACCATTGCAGATTGAATCCATACCAATACATGCAAATTAATACCATTACATGATAATCAATACCAATGCGACAAAAACAATACCAATACAAAAAGACAGTCGTGAAAGAAGAACAAAATTGAAGTAGAAAGGGGATCAAAAAACTTATAAGGAAAACAAAATTGAAGTAGAAAGAGGGAATTGTCGGCGGCGAGATCTGGTGTACGGAGGAGGGAGTAACTAGCTTATCAAAAGGGGATCACAAAACTTATAAGGAAAACAAAATTGAAGTAGAAAGAGGGAATTCACCGCTGCTAATCTGATGGGTGGTCTCCGGGATCGCAACGGCTAAGTTTTCCTCGTCATGAACTTTCCTTGTCGGCCCAGAAAAGTCCCCTCCACCGCCGTCGCCGTTTCTGTCCATGATCAGAAGGGTGGTTGGTGGTCGGGGCAATAGAGAAAAGGCTTCCTCGCCGTCTCCCCCTGGTGATTCGTCGATGGGTTCGCCGTCGCCAGGGAGGGGCGGGCGGGCATGTCTCGTTGAGGAGAGTGAGGGATTAGGGTTTGGCTATAATATATAGAAATTAATTATTTAAAGGATAGAAATCTGGTGTGGTATATTTTTCGTTTTCAAAATTACCCTTAATCTAATCTTCACCGTCAATTTAATAATAGGATGAAATAAGGATAATGAAGGGTATAGATGTTAGTAGCCACCATGATTACTTAAAATTGAGTAACCACCCTAACTCATCCCCCTTCCCTATCACAATCAGAGTGGGCCATAACATGAGCCGGCTCATTGATGCCCTGTTTCGGAAGGAGAGAAAAGGGAAGAAAGGAAAAGAAAGGGAGGAAAGTGCTACTTTTGAGAAGTTTTCCCCCGTTGTCCAAATTAGTAACAGTGTGGAGGAAAGGAAAAGTGAGGGACAGAATACTGTTTTACTAGCCCCTCCATTTTGGGCGGAAAACACTCATCTTCTTCCGCATTCCATTTTTGTTTCCTTTACAAGTTGTAGGATTGTTATAGGATATAATATTAGGTGGAATAAATGGTACAGAGTTTCTTTTCTATTGTTTTTTTTTGTCAACCTAAAATTAACGTGGTGGGTAAGAACTAAGATTAATAAGAGATAATTATTTAGGAAATTGTTTTTTAGCAAAGTTTGTGAAATTTTTGGGTTATTTTTATTGGACAAGTTAGTGAAATGATGTCTCATCGGGATGTTATCATGTCAATCACGATTGTAGTGTGGCTAAAGTCAGTTGACATTATCGAGTGAGATGAGCGGCGACATCCGAGCTCCGCCGACCCAAACCCCACAAACTCGCTCTCTAATTGACGACCAAACGATTTCCCCAAACGCTTGTGATATATCAGAACCCAACTTCGGCCGCCACCATGTTTCAATGGGTATCATATTATCGTAATACCGTTATTAACGGAACATAATAGAACATATTAAACTTGCACTATATTGGCGTAATACTGCAAAATTACTTTAATAGTGAACAAAATTAGCAAAAAAAAAAAAATTAATTCAAAATTCGTAAGCAATGAAAATAATATCAACATATAATCAAATTATTATACTATTATAACCCTAATAAAATAACTTATTCATCACAATTCCCAATGCACATTTTCCTTCCCACTTTCCTCTATAAAACACAATTTTCCTTCCCATTTCCTTAACCTCCAAATTGTCCCTCCCCTCCTAATTCTCTTCCCCTCCCCTCCATTTTCCTCTCTTCCTTCGGAAACAGAGTGTAAGTTTTCATCTTATTGTTGAATGACTTGAATCTTCACAGTTGGGAACCATAAGTTTCCTTTCCAACATCATCTTTTGTGTTCGAATTAAAACTGCCTTATGAATGGCTCTACTTACGGAAGCGAATATTATGCGGTTGGCAGCAGATTTTTCTCCGTCGGCAGGATATATATGTGTGCATGTTTCTCGTCGATCACGAGTAGTTGTGCAGGAAAGGGACTAATTGATATGAATTATGATCTCTTGCTAAAAATACAATTACGATTAATAATTACCAACCGGCTTCTATACTAATTATACCACGATAAAGTCGTAACCTCGAGATGTTGTATTTCAGTTATGGTGAACACTCATGCCACTTTTCTTCTGTAATGTAGTTGTGGTGATGGCAACGTCAGCTACATCAGATAACATGTGTTCTCACTCATTCACTCACTCACTCACAAGTAGAAGCATTACCGGAATTTTGTTTAAAGCGAGTCACGCGTACAAAACAAATATACATTAAATTTTTATCAATTTTATGTAAAACGACTTGGTTTCATACTCCAAAATATTTTTAAATGAGATTAACATTCCAAACTGTAAAAAATGTCACCGCAATATATCCGTTGAAAATTCACTCATAGTTTTGATATCATTTTGATATTAAAGTGGGTTCTTCAAATACTTCATAGTTGAAAATGTTTAGAGCCCCAGGTGGCAAAGAGCCGACTTCGAGGTCCCAAACTTTACCTTAAGACTTCAATCCAAAGTTGATATTGTATTAGATATTTGATCCTAATAATTTGGAAGACACACCTGTCTCTGATCTTCAGACTTTGCCTTGAGAAATGAAACAAGAAGGCAATTGATCTGCAGAAAATAAAAAAGGGGGCAGAAAAGATTTGAAAACAATATATCTCCGCCGAGTCTCCGGGAGAATTGTGCGGTTTTGTCCATGTTAGCGCTGGCCGTGGCCTAATGTTCCGCTCCCTCCCACTGCTGAAATCTATGCTACGTACGAAGGTGGAAGCAGTTTGATCTGATGCTTCCTAGGAGTGCTACATTTCCACATATTGTTATCCATTTTATGTTCCATACTACTAATTTCATCACAATTAAGAAAACCCTCAATTTCTGGATTCTGTGCTTCTGGGAAACATTGCCATCTCAGAGTTTGTGCAGAGTATGGTCTACGTGTGCTTCGGATGAATATATTTTTATTTTTATTTTTGGGAGATACTTATATTGTTGCTCACATTTTCTGGTACATTAATGGATTGTTTAGGTAAACAGTATGAGCATTTAGAAATTAGGATACTTATTTTATCCAAAACCCAGCTTCTTATTAATTCTACGTATTAGTTTCTCATTTTCTGATAAATTATTTGACTTGATGAGTTTGCTGGTGAGAGTTTTGGGAGCTGCACAATCAAGCGAGCAGAGGTATGGGCCATGCGTTCGCATGGGGAAAAAGGCATTTTGCAAGCTTTGTAATAAAATCGTAGACTTATTGAACTGATTGGTTTATCACATAGTATTAGAGTTAAATTGGTTAAGTGACTGGTCATGTGCTTGGATCTTCATGATCC
This sequence comes from Linum trigynum, assembly GCA_964030455.1. Lineage (NCBI taxonomy): Eukaryota > Viridiplantae > Streptophyta > Magnoliopsida > Malpighiales > Linaceae > Linum > Linum trigynum. The sequence continues at coordinate 12,774,396 of OZ034816.1, forward strand.
TGAATATTATCAGTCTATTTAAGCATCAGATATGATGAACATGTACAAACTCCAAACTCGTAAGTTGACTTTCGTTCCAATTAGTTTATGACAAGCTCAAGACCCTTCTTGATTCACAAACAACCTTATGCAATTTGACTGAGAAGAATTGTGATCGCATACGTATAGGGAGTGTAATTATGTAGTTGACTTTTGTAACTAATTGTAGTTATGTTTTCGATTTTGGAGTTCAACAATTTTCAAGCATCCTATATCTAAAACAAGGATCAATAAATTAAAATAGTAATCCATTTGTTGATTGTCATTTCTCATCTCCAATGGATTTTTTGAAGGTATAAAATTTTGTTTCGAATAAGCACAAGTAAAAGTCCCAATCTATGTCTATGAGTCTATGTTGTGTAAATTGACTTAGTCTCTTAGCAATTATCATAGGCTGGAAATGACATTTCTTTCAAGTTTTCATTCTTCAATATGTATGTAATTTATCTAAATTAGGCGTCCATATGTTGTGGTCTAGACTTTACATATACAAATATACACTATATGAGCAATATTGAGCTTTATATTTTATGAGTCTAAAAGGGATGAACGTTAACTCTTGAGTGGTTATGCAAAGTATTATGTGTATATAATATATGTTAGATATATGACTAATTACTTAACTGGTTAATTTGGTTTGACTGGTTAGGAGTGTCTGAAACCAAACCAAACCACCTAAACCAAATAAGCAAAAAACTTTAACCAAACCAAACCAATTATCCAAATTAACCAAACCAAATTATCCAAATAGTATCGGTTAAAACGGTTACCACGGTAACCAAACCGTTTGAACACCCCTAATGTTAAAATCTGCGAGATAATTTCTCGAGGGTACCTTTAACAGAAAAAGCCCTGTATATGTTACCTTACCCCCCCCCCCCCCCCCCCCCCCCCCGGGATTATTTGAAGGACGAAAAAGAAATGAATATCCTCCTTATTCAGTACTGGGATTGGGCTTGGAAGCTATGGATGGTGGGCTGGACCTCGTAGTTATGGGCCAATGGAGCGATACCATGACAGAAAAACAACCATGGGCTTCGAATTAATGTCCAATGAGGACCGAAAATACGGCTTTTATGGGAACTAGCGCAGGGCCCGGCCTTTTGGCGAGGAGACCTTGATAGTTGTGTTGTGTATAATTTTGTTCAACTTAACAGTACGTAAGTGGTTGATAAGTTTATATTTAATAATTGGGTTAATACCCTAGTTTGGCCCGAAGTTTGGTGTAAGTGACAGTTCTAGCTCAATTTTTCAAATAAGACATTTGTGGCCTACTTTTGAAACTATTGGACACATTTGGCCCAAAATTTTCTTTAACCGTTAATATTGACGGTCAAACACTTTTCCGTAAGTGACTCAGCAAACAACCACTTATATGGCATACCACGTCAGTAATTAATATTATTTTAATTATATAATTTAATTAAAATAAAAAATAAGAAAATTCCTTTATTATCCCAAAATCCCCAAAGCCCCAAATCCAAACCCTAATTCCCTAAATCAACATCAGCAGGAGGCGCCTCCCTCCTCCTTCCTCTTCTTCACATCGTGGCGGCGTTTGCAGTGGCAACCGCAGCCTCCACCACCTTCGTTGTTGCCGCCACCGCCGCCGTCATGGAGATAGTTCCCTCGGATCCTAATCTTCCTCGTGGCAGCCCTCGTCGGCGTCGTAGTCATCCGCGACCGCAATCCGTTGGAGCATCACGGAGGCGAAAGAGGAACCATCACGATCTCCCTACAGTACCCTAGCCGAGACTGCGGACGGAGGCGCTGCCGAGGTGGTCCTTTTCTCGGTATAGGACTTGACGAAGCTCCACCGCCTCTTCTCCTTGGGACGAGCGGCGGCGGTCGCGGCATGCTGTTGTTGGGGGAGGGAATGACCGGAGATCTTGGCCATTGTTTTTTAATGGTGGGTTGGAAGGGGCAATGGTTGTGGAGAATGCAGTTAGATGGAAGAGAGGGATTCAGTGAAGAAGAGAAAGGAGGAGGAGGAGGCGTTGTTGATGCTGATTTAGTTTAGTGAATTAGTGTTTGGATTTGGGGCTTTGAAATTTTGGGATAATAAAAGGGATTTTCTTAATTTCTTAATTTTTATTTTAATTAAATTATAAAATTAAAATTATATTATTTAATAATGTGGCATGCCACATCAGTGGTTGTTTGCTGAGTCACTAACGGAATATTGTTTGACCGTCAATATTAATGGTCAAAGAAAATTTTGGGCCAAATTTGTCCAATAGTTTTAAAAATAGGCCATAATTGTCTTATTTGAGAAATGAGACCATAACTGTCACTTACGCCAAACTTCGGGTCAAATTAGGGTATTAACCCTTAATAATTTATGAAAGGACTTAAAAAATTTTACAGATAAAATTTATAAAATCCCTTTTCTGGCGGACACTACCCGGTGACCGTCCATATAAAATGATGCCAACCACTCATATTGGCAACAACTTTAGGTGGTGGCGTAGAGTAGGGGTGGGCATCCGGTTCGATTTTAACTCCCCGAACCGAACTGAACCGAAGCCAAACCGATCGAAACCGAAATTCTCACTATTCGGATCGGAAATCGGAAAGGAAATACTCTTAATTCGGAATACAGAGTATGCCAACCGAACCCGAAATTTCGAGTTCCGAACCGATAAACCGAAATTGCATACCCAACTACCACATCCTGCCAGGCCCAACAAATTAAAGAAGCCCAGCTGAGGGCCAAGCCCAGCAACCGAGACTCAAATTGAAGGTCGCCTCCTCCAGATTCCAAAGAAAGAAAGACCCAACAATAACAAAACCTAATCCTAATTCCATCTATCTCTCCCTTTGTCTCTCCCTCTCGTCCGCCGCTCACCACAATCACCACTCACCACCACCGACCGTCTCTCACTCTCTCTCGATCACTCGAAACCTCAAACGGTGTACACACTACCCAACTCCTTCTTCATCGCGAAAAACGAACTCTGGTGTGGCATCTTGGCGGCGGCGCAATCGACAAGGAGAGGTGGTGCCGCGACGGGATCGGCAACAGAGACGATAGAATTAGCGGTGGTGGAGCCCCAGCATGCTCTCCCATGGCTCTGTCTTCTCTTTGCCACCTCTTCCTCTTCATCAAAATGGGCGAGCGGCGAACTTAGTGCTCCATATCTGGGAAGAAGGCGAGCCCGGTGGCGGAGGGAGCTCATTGCGATCTGCGCGGCGGAGTGCTCTAGGCGGCGGAGTGCTTGGTAAGGGTGGATTGATGGCTTGTTGTTTTAGCAGAGAGAGATGGATGGATTGAAGAGGGTGATATGGGAGAGCATGCAGGGGTGAGGGATTAATTGATGGAGGAGAGAGTAGAAAGAGATTGGGGTGAGGGATTAAAGTGGGGCTCGTTTGTGATAAGGCAGCAGGTGAGCATTTCGGTTTTGGGAAGTCAAACCGAACCAAGCCGAGCTATAATTAGGTTCGGTTGAACCGAACCGAATTATAGCTCGGTTCGAATTTGGTTGGGGTGCTGGGTACTTCGGAAATTCGGCATGTCCTGGTTCGGTTCCATTCAAAACCGAACCGACCGAACGCCCACCCCTAGCGTAGAGTCCACACAAACAACATCACCATCGATGGGCAGATCGGTTAGGATGGCGATGTCCTTAAGTGTGACGGTGCACTCGCCTTCACAAAAATTGAAGCAGTGTGTCTCCTTTCGCCATCTCTCTACCATCACCGTGATGAGTTGGTAGTCGATCTTGATTCCATTAAAATGCCTAATCGAATCCAATCTTGCCCTTTTTAGAAAGGGCAAGATGACGTCGTTCCATTCAAGCACATTCGTCGTGCCCCTATAGCGGACTATATGGTATGCATCCTAGAGAAGAATTTAAATTTCACTATAAGTTGATGATTTATACATACATAAATATATTATAAGATGCAATATTAATTAAATCAAGGTTGTTTTATAGAAATATACATTATCTAATAAACATTAATTTTAACATAACTAAATAATATTATAAGATGCAATATTAATTAAATCAAGGTTGTTTTAGAGAAATATACATTATCTAATAAACATTAATTTTAACATAACTAAAATAATTTTCTAAGATGCAATATTAAATAAATCAAGGTTGTTTTAGAGAAATACTCATTATCTAATAAAAATTAATATTAACATAACTAAAATAATTTTCAAAATTCAAGTATAATTATTTTTGTACACATAAAATCAAATATATTATTTTGTTAATCGTATTGATTATTTTCAATAATTTAAAGCAATACAAGTACACTCGTAAGACTCTTAGGAGAGGTATACATCTCCTTAGAAACACAGTCTTTTTGACAGAAAAAGGAGGGATCCGAGGATCGCTTAGAACCCGATTTTCCCAGGTCATGGGGGGATTATGATGATCGCTTAAGTCCCCATTTTCTTAGACATGCATTTCTTTATAAAGAGTCTAAATAAGTGTTGTATTGTATTGATTTAAATTATTAAAAATAATCAATATGATCAACAATTAAGTAAATTATTGTACAAACAAATAAATTACTTTAACAAAATAAAAATTACAAGTGATGATAATAATGTACCTTGTGGTCGTTCCGAACGTCTCTTGAACGATGATTAGCTTGATCGTATAAAACAGTCGGATCAATCGGTCCTTGATCAACATAATATCGTTGATTGTAAATATCAACATCCGGCCCAACCTACGATAGCATAACAACAACATAAATCAATTAGTATATAAATTAAATAAATCATTATAACAACAACAACAACAACAATTGGGAAAAATGAGTACGTACCGTTTGATAATCATCATAAAAAGGCCCTCTTCTTGGACGAAATCGTCCATTTTTTTGCAATCCGGACAGAGGTTCGACGGTTTTTTAGTGAAAACCAAAGAAAAAGTTTTTTGAAGGCATATCAGACTTAGCCGCAACCAACAAAATAACTAATTCTAAGGTTTTTGGGTGGGGAGGGGGGTGGGTAGAGTGAGAAGTTAGAGGGAGAGAGGGGGGAATGGGTTTGGTGTGCAGAAAATGGGAGGGGGGAGGGGGTTTATATAGGGACGAAACCGCGTGAGGGAGGGGCGGTTTCGTCCTTTTACCCCGCCTAAAACCGCGCCTCCAACGCGCGGTTAGCGTTCCCCAACAGTCAAACCGCGCTTCGGGGGAGCGGTTTGACTGCACGACGCGGATCGCTGAGCTGGCGCGCGGTTTGGCCGTCAGATCGCTCCCCCATCGCGTGGTCTGATGCACCGCCACGTGGTCACGCGGTTTGACGGCCAGGAAGAGTCAAATCTCTCCATGGGGGCGTGTTTTGTGCTATAACCGCGCCTTCATGCTGCGTTTTGTGTGGAAGGGTGGTATTTTTGGAAATTGTTGGGAATGTGGTATTTTTGTAATTTTTTTTTTATAGTGGTAGTTTTGGATTTTTCCCCCAATAACCCGGTCAAGGCACCCCTTGTGGAACACGTGGCTGCAATTTGCCAGCCCCTGAATCTCGTCCTCCGCCTCGAAATCGTACAGGCACACCGCGCAACTCTCTGACGGGTCCAACAGGTCCCCGAATCTCACCACCGACAGGATCTCGCGAATCAACACCGTCGACACCGAGCGCTAGAACTCCGGAAACCACCACCGGCCGGCGACGCGGCATGGACGACGCGAACGAGTTGGTGAAGTCGGAAGCAGAGGATGGTGACCAATTTTACCCAATTATGCAGTATAAATATATAGATTCTACATGTAATGAAGGAATTAGAAGACTGAAATCCAGCTATATTAGGATATGGACTAGCTTCTGGAAATCTTTGTATTTTTGAAACACGCAAGCTTCTATGAAAAAGAAATTAAGCCCTTTGTTAATTAAGAGAAGATGAGAAAGGGAGCGACAGAGTGAGGGAGTGATGGATGGTGGGAGTAGTGGTGCAAAGATGAACACTGACTGGTGTAGTGGTGGTATAACAAAGGAAGCCCATGCATGACTTAGGCGACTGATATCACCTTAATTCGAGAATCCTCCCAAATCGGACAAAAAATACCAGAGTTGCACACGTCAAAATTTTTAGGGCTTTCTCCTTTGTTGAATAACACGAAAATAAAGATCACTTGTGGAATCGATCAAACAGATTCGAACTCGTGAGGAGGGCCAACTGGTATATGAAACTAATCAAACAATCTCGAACCCGTGGTTAAGGCCAATCGATATCGTCAAACTCGCCACAACTAGATGTGATCTTCTAGTTGATAAGAGACACTCAAACCTCCCGAATCCTGAAAGGAAAATTAAGCAAAAACATTCTCAAAGGAATATAAGTTAAAACTCTCTAAAATTGATAACCGAAATCTGAATTACAAAGTAGAATTCGTCCTCCTTGACGGGTTGTTGATGAAACCCCTGACCACCTTGTGGTTGAAATTGTTATTGTTGTTGTTGGAAATTCGAGCCTTGAAATTGTGTCCTTTGCTAGATGAGGGTTGGCCTTGGTTGATAAGTTCTCGTTGGGCCTTGGAAACTGAGAGATCTTGGATTACTTGGTGAGGACCACGCGAGGTTCTGATGGTTGCGCCAACCCGGGTTATAAGTGCTGCTATAGGGGTTATTGGCGTTGTTCACACCCCTAGAATTGGCAATGAAGCTCACATGTTCCTCCGGGTGCTTGCTTCTTTCATCAATTGGCATTCCGCAACCTCGTAGTTAGGACTCGAACACCAATCGCACACTATCATCGGCTTCTTGCCTTGCTACCTGTATTGTAAGAGTGTCGATATCAACTCGTCGATCTTGGTTGTGAGGAGGATTCGATGTCTCCGTGGAGTGTAATCTCCTCTCACATGTCCTTCTCCCACGTATCGTTAGACCCCAACCGTAGCCATTGAAGACCATGTCTTCAAATAAAGTGGTCATCTCAGGTGGGGTCTTACTGAGCATATTTCCTTGACATAGAGAGTCAATAATATCTTATCTTCTCGATGAAGACCATCATAGAAGGTTTCAATCCCTTTTTGGATGCCCCATTGATCTTCAAACTTCCCGCTATCTCAAGGAATCTCTAGACATGCTCCCTTGGAGACTCATCCTTGATCCCATTGCACTGTGTATGGTTCTGAAGTACTGTGACGAGGCCGGCTTGATCTCAAAGTTGTTGGCGGCCACGGGTGGGTGCAAGATGCTTGATTGAATATCCTCCTCCCATGGGGCAATATAATAGCCCATGGTCCTCGGCTCTTAATTTCCCACTTGGACTTGGCCTTGCTGATTCTCCGCCATCCCCGAATTCCCAACTTCAACTTCTTCTTCCATCTCAACTTCCTCCCCAGCTTCAACTTCTCCTTCGGGTTCACCTTATTGCCCCCGATCCGCTATCCTTTCTCTTGCTTCCCTCAACTCTCTCTCACGAGCCAAAAGTCATAGAGTCCGGTTGATGTTCTCGTCTAGTGGCGCCAAAGGTGTCAGATTGCTCCGGGTCATACACCCCCTGCACACACTTCAAAAACACAACTCGAGTCAACAAAAGAAAGATTAACAATCGACAATGCAAAAATTAAAAACTACATTAACACCAAACGACTTTTTCTAAATAATGGACCGTATGCTCCCTGGCAACGGCGTCAAAAACTTGACTCGTGCCTAACTACACGATTAAACTCCCGACTAGAGCCCAAGAATAAACTCTAGTAGGGTGTAGTATAGGACAAGCATTTTAAAATGTCAACCCAGGCCGGTCCATGTACTCCTACTTCAACCGTTTAAAACGTTATCTAGCGATCGGTTTTGAGTGAAAACCACTAGCTACAATATAAAGCAAGCAAGAAATCAAATTGTTGTTGTCCTATATGAGGAGACTTCACCCGTGTATTGCTCCCCTAGCTATATATCAAGATCGATAGGATAGAATGAAAACGTGTAAAGGAGTGCTCATACACCGTTAGAAGGGTGCAACTAGTGAAGAAACTTCACTCTCTCTCGGGTTATAGGTCAAGAAATACAACAAAAGCTAGAAAACTAGCTCTCTTGGCCAAGGGTTGCAAGCTCTACTCACTCATAACTTATTTCGGCCGGCAAATTAACAACCAAATCAAGGTGCTAAATCGAAGTTTGAGGCTCGCCCTAAATTGCCCTAGGTGGGTGCCTCAGTTGGCCAATAAATCTAGCTTATAAAAAGCCTCACTCAGAGGGGGCTTCCCTCCACCTAGGTCAATTTTGACATGGTTATGAGAAATGAAGAACACAACTCAATATTTCTGAAAATACCTCGTACTTTGCATTAAAACGCTAACCCATACACATAACATTCAAATCCTTACAATCTATCACATATCTAAAGCTAGGGTTCACAACACTCAAGTGAAAAAGAGCACTACTTCATAGCTAAACTAGGGATTACACCAAAGAAGAGAGAAAGAACCATGTTATGGTGCTTGGCTTCCTCCTATGTTGCAAAAATCACCATTGGAAGATGAAAATCTCCAATCTTCAAGCTTGGAGCAAACCCTACCAGCCTCCTTCTTCTCTTTTGGTTCGTCTATTTCTCTCTCTAAAATCAGAAGAAGAATGAAACAATGTCTCACTAGGCTCTCTCCTTCGAGTTTTCAGCTCCATTGATCTTTTATACCCAAGTCGCGCACACATCACGGTCAAACATGATGGTCGTGATCTTGAAGCTCGGACCATGATGTTGAGCAAAAGTGCACAGTTTCACTTACGGTCCGCCCTTTTGCCCTTTTCGTGATCTTCGCCTTTTTGCCCTTTTCGATCCGCTTTCGTTCAACTTTCGCTCCTAAGGCCAATCTCACCTGCTAGAACCTGAAACATGTTGGAGACATGCACAACCTAGCGTAAAATCAAACCTTAAGCGATGTAAACGCCTCATACACCACAATAACTCGGTGTGAAAATATGTGCAATTAGACCCGAATCGGCCCCTAACTTTTAATAATGACAAATATGTCATCCTTTACAAATTTCAGTCTTCGAAATAAATAAATAAAAGTAATCAAAACAAAATATTCTAACAATTTTTTTCCGTTGAATATATTCTAACAAATTGGTTCCTGAAATTTGTGTTTGATTCCGACTTTAAACCATGCGATGGCGAAAAACATTTTGAAGTTTAAAATTAGAAATCGGATGACACATTGGCACTATGTCGTCCCTACGACAAGAGGTATTTTTCTCGAAAACCCTCGTAAACCAATTGTTGATTTCTGCCACAGTGCCGAGAGAGAGGCGAGACATTCCATCCGGTAGATGTCCCCATCCAGCAAACAAATCGGCCAGCTCGCTCTGCTTACCTCTCCGTGTGATTCTTCTTTCAGGGATGCTTCCTTTTTCTCCGGATTGTCATCGAGGAAACTGTCGTCTATGGATCAGGTAAAACAATGACGTTGCATTGCATGCTCTGCGCATCTGGGGTGGTTCGCCCCTGTACTCCATGTTGTAATTTCTACTTTTTCTCCCTTTTCACTTTTGTGATTTCATGTGGTTTGTTGATGAGATGGTCGAAGGAAGAGGTAAAGTTCGGATTTTGAATATTGGGTATCCTTGGTCTTTATTTAGAATTGTGTTTTACCGCTCTGTCGTTGGAGAGTTCCCGTCCTTCTATGTAAATCTATGTTCTGGAATCAATTCAACCTGGATCTTCCTGCTGCTGTTCTGATATCTTCTGTTATTGAATCGGGCACCAACATTCCAAGGATGTTTCCTCATTGTTTCTCACTCTTGACTCCCTGGGTTTCCTGTTCAGGTAGTGCATCTGTTGGCCTGGTCTTTACTCTTGACGGAATCAGGAACAATAATTGGACAGAATTCTGTGTCCCTTGGTGGAATTGTGGGTTGTTTACTGGCGTATGCCATCGACGATGAGTGTGGTTGGGTTTGATATTGGTAATGACAACTGTGTTATTGCTTTAGTAAAACAACGGGGCATTAACGTGTTGTTGAATGATGAATCAAATCGTGAAACATCCGTTGTGGTGTGTTTTGGGGAGAAACAGAGGTTCTTTGGATCTTCAGGTGCCTCTTCTGCTATTATAAACCCAAGATCTACTGTAACACAAGTGAATAGATTGATTGGAAGGAGGTTTAAGGATCCTGAAGTTCAAATGGACCTAAAAACATTCCCATTTGACACGTCAGAAGCAAAGGATGGTGGCATTTTGGTTAATTTGAAATACTTGGGTGAAACGCACTCATTTTCCCCTGTTCAAATCTTGGCAATGTTATTTTCACATTTGAAAGATGTGGCGGAGAAGAACCTGGAAATGCCAGTCGTGGACTGCGTGATAGGAATACCATCATACTTCATGAATTTGCAGAGACGGGGATATTTGGATGCTGCTAAAATTGCAAGTTTGAAGCCTTTAAGACTGATGCATGACTATGCTGCAACTGCACTTAGTTATGGTATCTATAAAACTGATTTCTCCAGAATCGGGCCCACATATGTGCCAATTATTGACATTGGTCACTGTGATACTCAGGTGTCTATTGTATCATTTGAAGTTGGGCATATGAGAATAATCTCACATGATTTTGAAAGCAACTTGGGTGGGAAGGATTTTAATGAGGTTTTGTTTGGTTATTTTGCGGCTCAGTTTAAGGAGTGTTACAATATAGGTGTAAATGCTAATATCATGGCTTGTATTAGGTTAAGAGCAGCATGTGAAAAGTTGAAGAAGGTTCTAAGTGCAAACTCGGAGGCACCCTTAAACATTGAGTGCTTGATGGATGAAAAGGATGTTAAAGGTTTCATCAAGAGGGAAGAATTTGAGAGACTGTCGTCAGTTTTGCTGGAGAGAGTTGGTATTCCTTGCAAGAAAGCTTTAGTCGATGCAGCCATCTCCGTGGGAAGTATTCACTCGGTCGAGCTTGTGGGATTTGGATATAGAATACCAGCAATTCTAAGTTAATAACTTTTTTGTTTGGAAGAGAACCCAGTTGGACATTGAATGCAAGTGAATGTGTGGCTCGTGGGTGTGCTCTGCAGTGTGCAATGCTTAGTCCAGTTTTTTGTGTAAGAGAATATGATGTAAGTGCTTTCAAAATCAGCTTGATCCCTTATAGTTTTCCTCTTCAAAAGAAGCATGCACTTGCTTATATTGGCTGTTAGTGTTGACTATCAAATTACTGCTCCTTCCCCCTTTTTTCTGGATGGGGCTGTTTGCTTCTTTAATGCCTTGGTTCCAATGCTATTAAATTTTGCGTTATTACTGTAGCCTTTGATGTATGCATTTCATAATAGACTCTAGCCCTTGTATTTCCCCATGACCCACTCCGCAGACTATCACTGTGAATTGCAAAAGGGACTATATGGCATGTTATTTTGCTTGTATACATATGTGCGTTCAACGATAGTTCAGGAACTTCTAGCTGTGTGGTATGCAGGTTCAAGAGTCGAATCCTTTCTCCATAGGGTTCTCATCAGATGAAGGCCCAATTTGCACACCCTCATCAAATGGGATATTATTTCCTAGAGGCCTATCCATTCCAAGTACCAAAGTCTTGACATTTCAAAGGAGTCGTTAGTTTCACTTGGGCGCTTTCTATGCCGATCCAAATGAACTTCCAGCTGGTATGTCTTCTAGGATATTTACTTTTACGGTAAGCTTTCTTGTCACTAATGTCGAGGATATGGGAAACTCTTTGGTCTGAAATTAGTTCTTCTGCCTTCTCATAAAGATGTGGTTACTGGTCTGGACTCCCATTGCATACAGTTTTTGCCTTGTATCTTTTGGTCTCATGATGATAACTATATGCTCACTGTGTTTACCTTTTCTTTATCCGTTAATGATGCACAATTTGTGTTGTTTTCTTATTGCATTTTCTAAACACATCAGCCTTTGATTCAATGGTTATGATGGTACTTTTAGGCTTCGAAAATGCCAGAAAAATCATGTTGGGTTAAGGATATTTTAACTGTGACTGTCCATATTTCTACCCTTTGAAGCCTTTTTCGTGACGGCGTCCATATAGTTGGCAAGCCAATTATGGATGGACATTTGGGAAATGAGAGTATTCTACCATCTGTGATTGAGATGTTAGGATGATGTACGATCCAGATAGTTAAGAAGAGGCCCCAGAACTGATATATGAATCAGTTAGTTAAGAAGAGTCTCCACACACTCCCAAGTCCCTAGGCACATTTCTGTCTGCTTTGAAATCTGTTTGGAGAGCGATCATACAGTTTTTGGGCGCTTGCCGAGGGAAGAGATACAAGAAAGACTTCTTGTTGCTATGTGCATGGATTAAGGATCGAAGTGTCTTTAGATGTATGGTTTGATGGTGGTTAAGCACAGATAATATCTGTTAGTATAACAAGCAGCCACTTTCTGATGTCTATTGAAGGGATTTGTTTGATACATTATGCTTTTAACTTTCTTTTCTATGCTTTCACATTAAATGTTTCACCATTGATTTTGCATTTTAGACTTCTCATGCTCATGGATGGTTCCTTTGTCAATGGACTAAGGTAATCTAAAATTCTTTATGTAGATCGGTCCTTTACAAGGCTCCAGTGATGATAAGGCAAGGGTAAAGGTTAAAGTCCAGCTAAACCTCCATGGCATCATCACTGTAGAGTCAGCTACGGTAAACAACATCCAATTTCATGCAGTCTTTTCGTGATTAATTTGTAGCTTACTTAAAGATCTGAGAAACAATTGAATCTTAACATGCTTATCTTGAAGGTTGTTAGTGGTCATGGTGGTGATGACGTCGGTATGCAGTCTCCAACTTCCGATTCTTCAGTAAGTTCATTCACATTATGTAATTTGTTTATCATCCCTGATGTTTATGAAGACATCTAGTCTTTTTGAATGGAGGCCAACATGAAGCGTTCTTGTATTTGGATTTTTGCATAGGTCATACTGTATGGACTTAATCTACTAAGGCATAGGAATAAATGATGACACCAACTGTATCTGCAGGCAAATGGTTCGAGAGATAGAGGCAACTGTAGGGTCGAGATACCAGTGAGTGAAAATGTGTATGGTGGAATGACAATGGCTCAGCTTTCAGAAGCCCATGAGAGGGAACTTGAACTCACTCAACAGGACAAAACTGTGGAACAAGCCAAGGAAAAGAAAAATGCATTGGAGTCGTATGTCTATGAGATGCGTAATAAGGTACAAATTAATTGGTCTAAGAATGTACAGCTAAGAAAGAGCGAGGAGGCCGTTGTGAATTTTAAGAGTGCATGTCAAGGACAACTATTTGTGCATTTTAGTTTTACATCTTTCTTCGATTCGCGGATTTTAAAGATCAATAATCTGTGACATGTGCAGCTTTTTAACACATTGCGGAGCTTTGCTAGCGATGACGAAAGTGAGGGAATTTCAAGGAGTCTACAAGAGACTGAGCTATATGGAGATGGAGATGACGAAACTGAGAATGCTTACACCACACAGATGCAGGACTTGAAGCAGGTAATCTTGCTTTTCTTTAAGCTTTGTCCTCGGAAAGTTTTTACTCTTTTGGCTGACCTTTTGTACCTCAATTTTTCATAAGTTGGTAGATCCAGTTGAGAACCGATACAAAGATGAGGAAGCTAGAGCATATGCCACAAGAGAATTGCTCAATTCCATTGCAGAGTTTCGAGCTTCATCATAGTCTCTTCCAAATGAGGACAGAGAGCTGGTACGATAACATAAGAGACGAGACTTGCTCACATGAACTGAGAACTTAACCAATTCATTACTGGAATTATCTGTGGGTTTCCTGGATTTTGCAGATGATGAATGAGTGCCATAAAGCAGAACAATGGCTGATAGCAGGAACGCAACAACAAGAATCCATGCGCAAAGACATTGACCCCGTGTTATGGTCTAGAGATGTGAAGAGCCGAGCCGAGAACCTTAACTCGTAATTTTCCATTTCATCAAATTTCACTTGTTGATGACTGACGACTTGCCATTTTAGTAAATCTTGATTGATTCAATTTTCAGGACATGGAAGCACATAGTGAGGAAGAGGGCTTCACCAGCTAATTCAGGAGGCAGCAAGGTTCAGATCGGTAAAAACTACAATGGCCAAAGCAGTTGAAGACTCTTGTAGGTAGAAGTTCTCCATTGACGGAATCAAAGCATTCCACATTGTCATACTGATCCTTGAAATTTTGCATATTTTCAAAGCTATAGAAGTTAGAGAAAGAAGAAAACAAAAACATGAAAAAAAGGCAAAGGAAAATTTGCCCCTAGAAAGATGTTGCCATCTCTTTACCTGTTTCTGTGGCAACTCAATGCTGCAATTCCACAGCAGATCATGAAAAACTAGGGTCAGCAGCAGCCATAGCAGTTAACCGAGAGTTTGCACTTTCTATTGGCTTTCGTTATGCACAGAATCACCAAGGAATTTTGATTTCTATAATGTAGAATCTGCAGAAATTGTGCAGATTAATTCTTTGAACTCTCTAGTGATTTTGGGTGCTCCCCATTTATTTGTTTTCTTGGCCATTTTTGGACAACACTATAAACGAATAACATGATTGAAAAGCTTGCAACTTTCTGGAGGCAGAGGAGAAAAGCAGAGTATGGGAAAAGGAAAGAGAAACGAATTGGATATCACACAGCTCTCCAAACTTCGTGCGATGTTAGACTGCGGCAGCTGGTAAGATCTCCTAAGTTTCAGGCTTTCTTTCTCTTGCCGGTGGCTTTCTGTATCGTATTTCTGTATCCTCCACTATCCTGCGGGCAGCAGAAAATAAGGGACAGACAAGGGAGAAGAGAAACCCAAGCAAAAAGAGAAGTCTTCAGAAGAATTACCCTTTTGAAGTGCCTGTAGGCAGTTTGCCCAGTAAGCTCCGACCGTTTCTGGAGACGTAAACCTGCAGTGAGAGGAAGGAGTTTACAGGTTGCTGCTGGTACCAGAAAGCTTGAGAATGTGAAGGTCAACTTGTCGAATATACCTTTAGTCCTTCTGAATATGTAAACCAGTGACCAGCATCAGTAGCTTGACCACTTGCCTGAACTCGTCTTTTGCCAGCATCCTTAGGAAGACTAGCACTTGTTCTAGGGTCCACGCAACCCTGAGAAGCTGCTGCATTAGCATCTGATTTCCTTGCTCTCTTTCTTAATTTGGACGTTGATCCCTTCTCCAAGTTGCTTCCACCAGTGCCTTTGTTTTGAGGGGTTCCCCCAAATTGACTCCTCAAATGATCGAGGCACAAAAAACATCAAATTGATAGTAAAACAATATGCTCCAGCAGAAAATATGAATGAGCCCCAATATCTGCAGATCAGTGAGTTACATGTAATCAATAACTGATTCACTTGGAAGCAGATTCCCTCGCGCTCTAACCACACCAAGGGGGAAAAAGTGGGTCAAGCGATTGCGCACTAAGTTCTGAATCCTGGCATCATCATTGAAGAAATAGTGATGGGCTGGCGGAATCGGGTCATCTACGTTCCAGCATTGCTCAAACTCTGCCATGGCATTTCGATTCGGGTCATGACCTGCTCTGGTACTTACATGCTCTTGAGTTTCACGTCTGTTAGCAGCTGCATTCTTGTTTGTAACAGACTGGAAGCACTCGTTGCAGAACTCGTCTACAGCAGGTGTTGCAATCCGAACATTCTGCAATGGTCTGAAGTCCTTCCACAGGCCCTCCATCTTTTCCCAGATTGAGACCCGACATTTTCAGGCTTTCTGTTCACGTTATTGCCACTAGGAGTAGGCTCCTCATCGGAGGAGATCAACTGAAACCTTCTTAGAGGACTGGTAGTCAACTTTGGGAACACCAACCCACTGTGACTGGTTTCCAAGCTTGATGAAGCCGGTGTCTTGAGAGGCAGACCCTTTTGCTTTGCCACTGAGGACTGCCCTGATGATCGACCGGTCAATACTCCAGACCCACGAAGTGTAACTTTTGAACTACTACTGCATACAGAGTTGTGCTGGCGTGACGGAAGCATATCTGTTATTCAAAGGGGAAATTGGGGGAAATGATACACCTTCTTAAGTCCTGATATCTCTCTGGCTATATGCACAAGAAAACCCTAATTGATAAGCTAATGATCGGATTCTCAATTTAATCGAGGGTTCTAATTTCACAATTGAATAAGAAGGATAAAGCTCCGAGATTTACCTGTGAAAAAATCGTCGCCATCAGAAGAGAAATCTTCAATATCGTTCTCACAGGGAGCGGGACCCAGTTCTGGTCCCAGCTTCGCTCTCTGCTCCACAGTCACAGGTCCTCGCCACAGGCGCTTGAGAATCCGCGGAGCTTCTTCCGGACCAGAAACCCGAGTCGCCTCCAGCTCATCTTCTTCGTTTTGTCGCTCCTCCTGTGAATCAATGACGAGAGAAGCTGCGAAATCCTTGTCATCATCGTGTTCTTCCAGCAGTGCTCGGCAGCTCGGCGGGAGGGAAGGCGACGGTTGAGGAACTACCGATTCAGTTTCAGCGTCAAAATCGAGGTCGAGAGAGAAGTACGTGGGTTCGATTTCCGCCATTTTCGGGTGCTATGGCTGGAGGGGAGGAAGCGGGTCCGGAGGAGAGAGCTAAAAAATGGTTCGACGAGACTTGAGGGTAAAAAAGGGCGGGCGAAGTTTTTTTGACAAAGTTTTCGAATTTTTGAAATAATTGGAGCCAAATCCATTTTCCATCAGGGCAAATCTACGTGTAATTACGCTGAAGTTTTTTTTTTTTTTTTTTTTGATAATGGTGATTGAGATTAAACAAAAAGAAAACAGAACAGAGTTCACAAGGGCAGAAGAGATCACTAGAAATGATCTCAGGCCACCCAGAAAAGAAGGAAAGCCAACCAAAGGCCCGCAAGGTTAGATGGACGAGACCACCCCTACCAGCGGTTACAGAAGAAAAGGGAAAAGCCGGGCAACCAAGATACAGACAGAAGTCCAAGAGGAAGCCACAATCCAGAACGAAGAGCAGAGCAACCACAAACAAGAAGGATCAGATTCTCTGAATTCTCTCATTGAGCCACTGTGAACAAATACTCCTGTCCGCTTTGTTATGAGCAGAAATCCAATTAATAGCCTCCTTACACGCATTCCTGGAAACGATTCTGGCAGGGCTACTGGAGTCATTGAAGATGCGCCGATTCCTCTCCCGCCAGACGTGCCAACAAACAGAATGGAGCGCTGCATACGAAAACCAAGAGTTCACATTATCCGGAACCCCCGATGGCCAAGTCTGCAGAACCGTGACAATGTCACCAGACGGCGACTCCACGAGTGGGCATGCTCTCTTGATTCCAAGCCAAACTTCACGAACAAAAGCGCAATCCACGAATAAATGGTTAGCGGTCTCTTCTTGACATTTGCATAGATCACATCTGTTCGCAAGAGCTAATCCCCAACTCTTCAGTTTGTCAATCGTACGCAGCTTCATATGCGACAATGTCCATAGAAAAAAGCACACCTTGGTGGGGATTATTGACTTCCAAATAGACGCGGCTGGATAATTAGCGACCCCCGGAAAAAGATCATCCGCCAGAGTCCTGTACATAGAAGAGACAGAGAAACCAGAGTCTGGATTTGGAAGCCAAACCAGCCTACCGGGACCATTAGTAACACGACCAGCAGCAGAAGAGTTAAGAAAGCTCATAAGGTCAAGACGCTCTCGCTCAGCACCCCCCCTAAGAGAAAGATTTAAAGGAAAATCCCACCTTACTATCTCACCTGAGCGATGGTACATATCTGAGATCCAGGCAGCAGGATGTGAAGCGGCAGCAGCAACACGGGGGTATCTAGAGGCAAGAGTGCTACCGGGACACCAGTTGTCATGCCAAAAAGAAACGTCTGACCCGCAACCAGGATCCAAGCATGCAAGTTTCCAGAATTTATCAAAATCTCTGTTGATGTTGGACCAAACTGATTTCGAGTAGCCTCCATGGATGTGACCAGGTTGCCAAGAGGACAAAGAGTTGGGATATTTAATTGAGATAAGGCTTCTCCACCAACCCTCCTGTTCTGCGGCAAACCTCCAGGCCCATTTAGCAAGCAAAGCACTGTTAAAGCTGGCCAGATCAATAATGCCGAGGCCACCATTGCTCCTTGAAGCCTTACAAACATCCCATCTGACTAAGGGATTCTTGTGATCATCCCCAGTCCCTTGCCACAAGAATTGCCTCTGAATTTGCTCAAGTCTATTTGTGGTGCGTTTGGGAGCTTTAAGCAAAGAGAAGAGGTGAACCGGTTTGCTAGATAGGATCGATTTAATCAGGACCATCCGAGCCCCAAAGGACAAATGCCTCCCCCTCCATCCTTGGAGTTTCTTCCTATAACTGTCCTCGAGAGGATCCCAGATATTCACCCCATTCGGCTTAGCTCCCAAGGGAAATCCGAGGTAAACAGATGGATCCCGACTCCATTTACATCCGAAAATAGAAGCGAAAAAACTTGGTTCCGGGACATCTCCCACAGTGTACATAACAGATTTATCAAGATTGATTTTCAGCCCCGTGACTGCCTGGAAACACACCAGAGTAGCCAAAATATTGAGAACCTGATCTTGAGAGGCATCGCAGAAGATAAGAGAGTCGTCTGCAAACAACAAATGAGAGACTTCCCCCAGCCCATGATCTTCATCCATACAAAAACCTGTAACCTTTCCTTCCTGCTGAAGTCGAACAATCATAAAAGAAAGAATATCCATGATAAGCACAAAAAGACCAGGCGAAAGAGGATCGCCTTGCCTTAACCCTTTTTGAGCAGGGAAGAAGCCTTTGGCTTCACCATTAATCAGGATAGAGTACATGGGGGAGCACATAACACCTTTCATCCATCTCAACCACTTCGTCGGAAAATCCAAAGTCGAGAGAACTTTAAAGAGGCAGTTCCAGTTAACATTGTCAAACGCTTTCTCGATGTCAAGCTTGAACATCAATCCAGGTTTTCGACTTTTCTTCCGGCTATCCACCAGCTCATTAGCTATCGATCCGGCTTCCGAAATCTGTCTGCCACAGACTGAAACGTGTTGGAACTTAGAGACCACCTTAGGTAAAATCAGACCCAACCTTCGAGCCAAAACTTTACTGAGGAGCTTATTAATGCTGCCCAAGAGACTAATCGGTCTCAAATCTTTAATATCCTCAATCGTGTCTTTCTTGGGAGTCAAGCAAATAAAGGAATGTGCAGCGCATTTTGGGAGGTAGCCTGAATCATAAAATTCACCAAAAGCACTGAGAATCTCTGGCCTCAACAAATCCCAGCATCTTTTGTAGAACTCCATTGGAAACCCATCAGGGCCCGGGGCTTTGCCACCATCGCTGTCTCTCAAAGCCGCCAGAATTTCCGCTTCAGAGAAAGGTTGAGTTAGAAGATTCTTATCCAATTCCGAAAGCCTGCAATCCATATAGTATCTAGGGAAAGGGCGTGAGTGAAACTTGTCGAGGAAAAGATTCTGATAATGAGTAACCACCGCCTGAGACAGTTCCTCTCTGCCTTCAACTGGGATGCCATTGATTTTAATCAGATTAATGTAGTTTACTTTCCTTCTGTAGTTCGCAGCTCTATGAAAGAAGCCCGAATTGCGTTCTCCCACCTTTAACCAGAGTTCTCTCGACTTTTGTCTCCAGCTGATCTCATGGAGTGTAAGTAAATTTTCAAGATCAATCTTAAGACTGTTCCTGAGGCACTGATCATCACTGGAAATATCCCCATTTTCTTCCAGAATGTCGAGGTTTTTAATTTCCTGGAGCAGCACTTCAATTCTGGTATTAATATTGCCAAAAGTCTCCTTGTTCCACACTTTGAGCTTAGATTTCAGATCCTGAAGCCGTTTAGACCAGCGAAAAATCAAACCAGAGCCAGATAAACTAGTCTCAAACCAACCCGGAATATCTTTGAAGAACCTTTCATCTTCCAGCCACATGGATTCAAACCGCCAAGGCCTTTTGATTCTCCCAACATCTCCCCATTTAAGCAGAAGCGGGTTATGATCAGAATCAAACCTCTCGAGGGCAGATAGCGAGCAATCAGAATATAATATATCAAAGTCAACAGAGAGCAGAACCCGATCAATTCGAGAGAGAGAACCAGACCCAAATCCTCCACTTCTAGTAAATCTGCTCCCTCCCAAAGGAAGATCAATCAGGGCATTGTTGTCGATAAAGAGGTTGAATTCAGCCATAAGATCTGGGCTGCGCCTAACACCAATGTAATCTTCATGGCTTCTAACTAAGTTGAAATCGCCAGCAATACAGATCGGGCCATGAGCGTCTTGACAGAAGCCGTTGATCTCTTCAAGAAATAAGAGCTTATCCCTACGATCCTGCGGACCATATACGACTAACAGATGCCAAACTTTTGAAGAAGAAATATCCTGGAATTCCACACACAAACAGTAATTGCCTACCTTTTCTGATTGCTTGCTGAACAAAGACGAATCCCAAATAATAAGAATCCCCCCAGCACTGCCAATCGCTGGTTTAGAAACCCAACTGAAACTCCTTCTGCCGAATATATTTCTCACAATCATGTCCGAACACTGTTCCAGTTTAGTTTCAACAAGCCCTACAATACTGGGATTCCTGCGATTAATGAAGCCTTTTACACGAAGTCTCTTGTCCGGGTCTCCAAGACCCCTTACGTTCCAGAATAAGGCAGAGGACCCCATTAAGATTCGTCACCAACTTCCCCCCTCCTTTTCCTCCGCCTTCTCGGGCCATTCACTGGGGCATCCAGAGGACCGAGCCTGCGTAACTCCATATCCAGCTTTGATCTGGAGTTTCTAACCTTTTTCTCGTGCAAAAGCTGCGCTTTGGAGATAATGATCTGATTGGTAACCAATTGACCTTCATCTTGCTCCAGACCAAATATATGTCCCATTTCAGTACTCTTCTCGACCAATGATTGCAAATCAAAGGGATAGCTCTCTAAATCCCAATCGCGATCTCCAGTATCCGCTAGACAGGAAGGCGAGGGTAAGGAAGAATCAACACAAAGACTGGGGGTGGGACTGACGACAGTCGAAAAGGAGGTGATGGGGCTCGAGGAAGGGGTGGAAGGGCATGGGTCTGCACTAGAGGCTGGGATACAGGATAAATTAGGGTCATTGATATCTAAACTGATGTCATCGAAAAGGGTTAAAGGAGAAGAAATGTTGAGGGGCTGAGAAGGGGGAGCAACAGAAGGGGATAGGAAAGGGAGGACACCAAAAAACGGTGTAAGATCCAAGGAACATGAGAGGATAAGAGCAAAAGGTTTCGGGTTAGAGAGCCGGTTGGACGGGGAGGAGAAGGATGGGAACGAAACAAGGTTGAGAAGGCCAAAGATTTCTATTCCTTCATGGGCCTGAACGAGGGTGGAAGGCCCGGGACAGGGGATAGATGGAGACAAAGCAGGGACAAGAGAGCAGGAGGCCCGAGATTGAGGATGCAACCAAATAGGCCCAGCCTTCCTGATCCATACTTTTTGAGTTGGTCGCTGAGCCCCTTTCGAGGGTCTGAAGGAGCCGTTACTAGGTGCAGGGGAAGCCAAAACGTTCTCTGTTCCCCATTGGTCCGAATAAGCACGCATGCACGTAGGAAGCACAGACCTGGGAACGACCGCCGATTCGTGATTCTTCGAATTCCACAACTCATAACCACTCCTGTCGACGCATTGATGACCGTCGCGGTGGCCGGCAATTCTGGATCAGTATTGTGTGCCCGCCGGCGAATGACGCTGAAGTTTAACTTAGATATTTCAAATCAAATCAAAAGAATATAAGATGGTGGGGTTTGACATAATTTTCATCATTTGAAATTTTCTTACTTCTCCTAGATAAGAAGAATTTTACAATGCTATATAACATTGGTGTTATACGTTTTTGTCTTTGTGATACAACTTGAAATTGTACCGTTAACGTTATGGTACAACTTCAAATTGTACCTATATTTTTTGTGCAAATTTATTTATGGTACAACTTGAACTTGTATATTTATGTGATGCTACAACTTCAAATTGTAAAGTTGTACCATAACATAATTGTACAAATTCCTTTATGATACAACCTAAACTTATACATTTATTGTTATGATACAACCTAAAATTGTACATTAAAACACCAATACTATATAGCATAGAAGTGCTCAGGGCATAAAAGTAATTATATCTTGATTTTAAAATAAAATAAAAAATAAAATCCTTACTTTTGGTAGTGCCGAAAAAAAGTTGGGAGAGAGAAGAGATTAGGGGGAATAAAATAATATAAAAGATGTTTATCACTAGCATTTTCATATATTTTTTGGAATATTATTTGATTGTGAACTTTAAAATTAATATTAATAAAAGATCTATAATTAAAAACCCCTTCATATATTTTTTTTACAACACGTTCCTTCATTTTAATTATGCTTTTGGAATATCATTTAATTTTCATGATCAATTTGTAACCCCTTACTAATATGTTTTTATTATGTATTCTAAATGAACTGGTAATCTGGTATTGTATTGGATTGTTTTGATTTTTTTTTTCTACATTTTTTGTAAACTACTTCTCATGAAAAAATTATTTTTTATGGTTATAGTAATATAGTTACAAATTGACAATTGAGTACTAATTCACCGGAAAAATATCTACAAATTAAGTTTGTTATTATAAGAAAAGAAGTTTTGTTTGATATTAGTATTTAATTCACAGGATGGTGTATTACAAACTTCAAAATGCTTATCGAATGTAAGAGTTTGGTTATGATTCATATAGCTGATTTACAAACTATAAATATTACTAATAAAAAATTAAAATAGAAGAGGGTGGTGTTGATAGTCACTTTTGTTTTCTTAATATTTTAGTTTTTATTTCATTCTTATTTTAGCTATATTCTTAGTTAATATCTCCTTCTTTTGGGCGTGGTTCCTATTCTCGGTTAAGGTATATTGTTTATAATTATCATTGATTTTCAATAATTCTATACGAGTTCACAAAAATGGTTGATTAAGAGTTTCACCTATTTAGCTATTTATAGAATCAGAATATGGGGTACAATATATCCTTTGGAGTGGTAACATTGAGGGTAAATAATTTAGTAATCGACTATTTTTGTATGATTAGAACAATAGCAAGTTGATTTTTTTGTTGATTTAATAAGTAATGGATAATTCTAAAAGTTAGAAAAAAGAAAGCACATAAAAATCAGAAAATGAAAGGTATGGTGTTTTTCTGTTCAAATTTTGTGTTAGTGTAGACTAAACTAATGTCACATTATACAAAGAGGAAGAATTTTTTGAAAAACATACGAAAGAAAACAACACAAATTTGAGCTGCCTACTCATATTTTTTTATATGTAATCTATATTCATGTTTGCGTACAAAGCATATTCGTAATTTTTGGATTCAAGAAGATCAAATGGTACAGATTATGAGCCACTATGTATTTTCTTTTTTTCACAAAAGTGATAAGAATATCATGACATTAGTTCAGATACAAAAGAATTTCAACGATGATATGAGTATCGGGATAAATATGCTCATACTATGTTAGACTTTGGATAATTTTATGAATAAAACATTTAATTAAAAAATTATTAAATATCCTGATTAGTGATAGTATATTCAAAAATTATAAAATCATACATTCCGGCCAACCAGTCGGGCACATGCTAGTCTTCAAAGATATGAAATCTTTCGTAATCAGAAAATTTGTCAACTTGGTATGTTGGTCTGGTCGAGTTAGCCGATTCAGGGTTAATGGGTTGATCCGTTTAGCCCGAAATAGCTCAAATATAGAAAAATAATATTGTGCATACATATATAAACTATAGCAGATCTCATATAACATATAAATAACAACATATAACATTACACTAAAATAATAGCTCGTACTTGAATCCAACTTCGTAAAAATTCAACAACACTTAAATCCCCAATATACTTGTGAAAGCGTTATTATTTCATTAATTTTAATATTTGTTTAAATAATTATAAGAACACCATATATATGAAGCCAAATTTACATAGTACCATTATTTGTTTTAAATTAATGAAAAAAAAAACAGGAAAAATACAATTTAAGTATAATTGCAGGGGTGGACTCACGGGGCCTCCTTGCTTTGGCCAAATTTTGGAATAGATGACAAGAGTAGCGCGTATGATGGCTTTGGCATGGGTGCCATGTGCCCAAAAATCCAATCCACGTGGCCCATTTTAATTGTCATAATTAAGTTGGATTATAAAGTCATTTAACCCCTTATTTTAATCGATGTAGTACAAATTAAATTTTGGTGTAAACAGACACCGAAACCAAAATAGAATCCTCGCGATCGATTGGACCTGTGTCGAAGAGCAACTTGACAATGGCAGCTACAGTTAGTAACTAACTAGGTCGACCAATCAACCAATTCCAACGTGCTTAATGAAGCGATCATATGTGTCATTGATATTTTGGGATCACAGTCACATATGTACTTTTCCTGAAAGAACTAAAAAGTTGCCAGGTTGTTGGTGCTGCGCAATGCGCATATCCATAATTCCCTCTCCTTCCCCCTTTTTGTTTCCACTTCTGACTAATTTCACCTATAATTAGTAGCTTCAAACACAATATTCTCAGCATTCATGAAGCAGAAGGGGGGAAAAGGACCATCTTGACAAAAACAAAAAGAACAACCATCACAACAATCAGCCTTTAATAAATGACCACGTAGATGAGAATCAACCGGACAAATTAGAATCCATAAAGTAAAAAGGATTAAAGAATCAAACATACTAAAAAATGATATTAAATTCAATATAATATATTGCTAAAAAAAATTGTACCATTTGACGAATTAGTTCATGATATGGCATTAGTGTTTGCGACCACTAAGAATTCTTGTATGCAAATTTTCATGATCCCCATATTAACAATTGATTAAATCCCAATGTATAGTCGTAGAAGTAATGATATAAGATTCTTTCTTGAATATCTCTAAGAAAATTGAGTAATTAAAATCAATTGATTCTTAAGATATGTCACTTAATCCCAATGTTTGTATATCTTAATGTTTTGTACATGTAACAATTCCAGTGTTATAAGATTCATTTTGGAACATCTCCAAAAAACTTAAGTTATCGAGAACAACTAATTCTTAACATATTCACTAAAAAAGAAACTAATTATTAACATTTATATGTCACCTAACCCATTGTATATTTTAGTGTTCCATACATAGTATATCACCAAGTTATGGCATCTTAACATTGGAAATCTGGTTGAGCCAGACTAATCATGTCAAACCAAATGTGAGGTTGGACCGACCAAACCGATTTGAAATTAGAACAACCAAATCAAATGTTATAATTTCATGAAGGGACACATTCCTTTGATTTACTGGTGGTTTCATTTTCATGGATCATGACAACTTATAGATAAGAAGAGCTTTTCGTATGAATGATGACAACTTTTCATGAAAAAATGCATGGATAATTTTAAAGTTGTGATAATTTTAACATCGGGAAAATTTCCTATAATCCTAAACTCTGTAGACAATGAAATTATTCGTTTCGATTGTTGGGTCTTTATGTATGAGAATGCACATAAGATAGCCCCAACCCCGAAAATTAAAATTGTTATAGTGTCGTGAACGTATCTTATATAAGACATTTATTGTTATAGTATTTCTACATTAGAAGCCAGGGTGAGACAACCCCTATAACTATCACCGTATGAGACTAATGGAGTGAACTATGAAAAACAATATATTGCTAATTGTGCCTAGCTAGTAGCTAGCTTGGTTGTGTAGAGATAAATACATTACCAAAAAGAAAAGGGGTTAAGGCAATGGAGAGGAGAATAGTAGAATACTCATTGGAAAATCAATCTTGAATGGAAAGACGAGGGGATGGAATTTCATGGCAACAAATCATGGAGTGACACAAAAGCATATGAGTGGGGGCAATTGGGTGGACGTTGGAGACGTTTGCTTCACTTCTTTACTACTTGTAGCAATAACACCAAAAAGAAAGCTAGCTAGACATAAATAAACAACAGAACCGAGAAAAAGGGAGTAAGTAAGCTTTAGCTAGCAATGTTTTATGTTATCCTATGGGTGCTACTGCTACATTATGTCATGTAATATAAAATACAAATGGAAAGGAAGATCCCTTTACGGTAAATTAAGGCCCCTTAACCCTCTTCTAAGCCAGCCTTGGCGATACTAAACAGAATGCTTAACTTATCGGCACGCAAAAGCACTCCCTCGCTCCCCGCAGGATCTATTCTATTAGTACCAAGGGAAAGCTGCTCGATATACTTAAGTAATATAAACCCTACTTAGTACTTCAATCATAGTACCCTAATCCTATGTCCAAAGGACACCTCCAACTCTCTCATTCTCCACGACTAAACTCGAAGTTGAGCCATCAAATCAAGCAAAGGTTTTGTCAACCAACAACTATGGTAGCATCAAAGATCTCTCTCAAGTCTCTTTAGATATTTTGAGTTGGATTTTCTCCCATAATATCCGCAACCTTTCCTAAATCAGGGTTTTTAATTAAGTCTTTAGATTACATATATCAAGCCTGCGAGCGCGACGTATAAGTGAATGATTTCAATAAAAAATAATATAAATACCTATAATGGTTTATCCCTTCTTTAATTTCGAGAGTTAGGTGAGTAACAACACAAACTAACCTATATGATCTAAAACGAAGTAAAGCTCTGAGAAAAATTTGTGAGAACACTAGCATATCATCACCCGAAGCAATGCTAATGGTTGACAATCAGTTGTCCAATAATTCGAGCTGTTGGAAGAAACTCAATATAGAATCTTATCTTATCCGCTTCTTCAATGGAAAGCTACCTACCATGGCCTTGACATTTACACTGACTTGTCATATTATATACCAAAATCAACTATTAAGTATTGTGAATTGTGAGAATTCGAACACAAAATATCTCAACAACAAAAGGCTCGCTAATACCATATCAATAATAATTTATATATATATTCTAACAAGTCGAATGGTTGGTTGAACTCACACTTCACTTTTGTTAAACTACAAGTGTATTGGTACACGTAAACCAGTTACAATGGTTAGATCTTGGTTGTATATTCTAGTAAAATGATCTACATAGATATTGTCTATCATTACAACTTTTTCTAATTCAACCAATTAGAGACTGCGGACGACGTGGCATTCTTTATTTGGAACTTAGCTGTCACAAAGACGGTGGGGCCCGCGCCAGGCAGGGGCGAGAGCGGATTGGCGGAGGGGTTTACAAACGGAGTGGGGCCCATTAATCACAAGAGGCCTGCGGGAAGTTGGAATGATAGTTTGGGTTTGGGCTCTACGGCCGGTTTGTCGGCCCGTCGGCCGCCACGCACTTGTAGCTCACAATCACAGCCCCATTGCATCATTTCGAACCCCGTTTCCTGTGGGTCCCACTCTCCACCACCTTCGGTCCTCCTCAAGTCATTTTACGAACGGGATCGGCTCCAAAAAATGAAATAACATTCTTTGATTTTCTATCTGTAGTTTCGGAAATATCGAAATTAGTGTTGGGCTTATTGGCGTTGCTGGTGAGCCATATGATTAAAGAAAATATGAGTTCAATAAAGTCGATAATAATCACTATGTCTCGATGATTTTGTGATCTAAACCGACTGTATATATTATTGGAGAGGCGAGAAAATATAAAAAAAAATCATGATTTATTTATTTTTACAAAAAAATAAAATGATGAAAGCGAACTATTTCATTTTGTTATCGACGAGTTTTTAGATTCCTAAATCTAGATAAGTTTGATTAGTTTTTGCAAGCTAGCATGTCGTATTAACTCAGAAATAAAATCGTCCAATACTAATTAGATAGGTCAATTCAAAATAGTCAATTGAGCTTTCGTAGGGCAATAATGTCGCACAAGAAAAAGGGTTAGCTAAGCACTCTTCCATCAACTTATGTCTTGTTGGTGATTATGAAATGTTCCCTATGTTTGGCCCGACTTTTAGATGTGCTTTTCGAGTTCAAAAGTTGAAGTAGAGCCAAACACTTCTAAAAGCTCGGCTTATGAAAAGCCAAAAAGTGCTTTTGCATAACATAAAAGCAGAAGCGAAGCTCCGATTTGGAGCTTCTGCGAAAAGCTGTTTTGAAAATTCAAGATTATCCTTACCATATTTTAATTTTATTTCAGAAAATATAATTTTTCATCATTTACATCATTTTAAAAATAAAATAAATTATAAATTTATATTATTTAATATAAAAGAAATCTAACAAGATCAATTTTCCTACTTTTTATTGTTTAGAATTTTTATTCATATTTTATATTATAAGTCCTTTATAGTCATTTTACATAACCTCTTATATTAAAAAGCACTTCTAATAGTTTTACAGCCAAACCGTCAACTACTTTTTTTTAAAAAGTACTTATCTAAAAACTCCAGTCAGAAACTGCTTCTGCAAAAGCTATAACTGGCCAAACTAAGCTAACAATTAGCCATTCTTATTTACATCGGCCAATAATTTTCTAGGTATTTACCGTGTGCTCACCCAGACATTTTCCCTAATAGCTAATCATTGTTATAGTTAATGACTAGTCTCGACTAGTCAACTTCTAACCCACTATTCTTATGAACAATCTTAAACCTAATTAATTTCATATTTTCGCTATAATATAAAATATTTATAAAAATTATCGGGAAATTGTATATTGAATTTAGCAATTAGGATTAAATAAGTTGTGATAATATTATGTGATTGGTTAAGCGAATGTATACGATTGCATGAAAAGAAGATACAATTTAAATCAAGTAAAACTTTCATTAGCAATATAAAAACGACGTCACAAATGGGATTTGAGTACACAATCTTCTTGTATTGTGTCTTTGTTTTAATTTTAATTTTTGTTAATGCGTAATAGTAATAATAATAATGTAATTATACAACAAAAATACCAGGAAAAGAAGATACAATGGGAAAATATCGAAAAACATGGGTCTTGTTTGTTGGGCGATTGAAGCCGTGATGAATTTGGAGAGGTGTCCCTGTCCTTAACCTGGACGGTTGGCCGGGTCCCAGTTGGTTTGTGAAAAGTTCTATGCCAATATTCCACATAAAATATTTTTGATTTCTACCCAAACAAAACAAAATTATTTAGAAAAAAAAAAAAATCCAGGGTGCAAAATGAATTAAATACCCGAAACTTTTGCAGACCGACCAACCAGAGGTCGCGTGCATTAGATGTGTTCAAAAGGGAGACTGAAATATAAATTTATTTTTCTTCCTTGTTTTATTATTATTATCCGTTTATTATTATTATTATTATTATTATTATCCGTTTTTTGTTTTCTTACCAAACCTTAAACATTTAAAACTATTAAGTTGTATGTCAATTTTAAGCTTTGCACTTTTCTTAAAAATAACAATTTTTAAAACCAGCGCTTTAAGGAACTAAAATAACGACCAAAGGCCAGCCCTTTACATGGTCTCCGTGTCCCATTCTTTTCTCCCAATTTGGTTGATACTAATGCTCACTTGATCGAGCCTTATATGACATTAATGTTGGGCACCAATCGATTCGGTTTAGAATTGGATCAAATTAAGTTGGAATTGAAACAAAATTAAAAGAAAGTTGGAATCAATATCGGATCAAAAGCACATTGGTTTATTTGATTCATTCCGTCCCGTCGAAATTTAATTTCAATTCATTTTTTCTTCTTTTTATTGAAGATAACTCATAGGATCTAAAAGGAATCGAAATAGATTTGATCTCATTCGATCCATCCAAATATCAATCCAGTACAATTCTAAAGAGAACAATGCTCGGACTTATTATACGCGATGGACTGCACTTAATGGTACATATGTTAATTTTGAACAGTCAGATTCCTGGTTGATATATCACTATTATAACCGAGAAAATGCTAACTATATATGATGGATATCAGCTAGGGTTTGTGCCCTGTATATCACGCCACCATATAGTTGACCACAAGTTGTCATGGTGCCCAGCTTAATTACCCTAGTGGATACGAAAATCAATATTAAACTTACCCTTGTGCTAGACATGCTATATATCTAGCATGCATTCACTTCTTTTCTTTATGTTGGTAGAATAGGCATTCAATTCTTGAAGATGTACGCTATACATTTTTCTGGCGATCATCATTTTTATTGATAACCTAAACATAATTCATTTACCTTCTAAACGGAGGAATATAATAGATATAATTTTAATTTGGGGGTGAGAGGCAGTTTGGCCCGTTTGTCCCCTTCAACAGGGATACACAAGGGATAATATGTTATTTATGATCAAAATCTAGAATGAACACTTCAAATATTATTAATTTATGTTGTCTGCCTAGACTAATCGCCATAATCATTAGTCTGATTATATGCACCACGCTACTATATTAATTGCTGCTGCTGTTTCAGTGCCTGGGAATTGATCAACATATTAGATTTACATTGAATTCATTACTGCATTTTCCAATGTTGAATATTGCACTCCTTAATTAACCGCATGATGTTAGTCTACACTAATTATTAGCGCAGTAAATATAAAATAGTAATATGTAAGTGACACCTTCTACACATAGAGTGACAAGGACTCCTTTTTGTCATTATTATGGATCCATTCAATGTTAGCTAGAGAGAGTACTATACAGTGTTGCCACACAACAGTAGAAAAGAGAAGTGTTCAGAACACAGCAGTGAAGAAAATTATATTTTCTAACCTTGGGAAAATTTTGGCCCAATATAATAAGGATTTGCAAGAGGAAGAAAAGCAAAGACGACTGCAAAGATCCTTACATTAGAAAAATATCTGGGACTCCCATGAAGTATTGCATAAGGAGTTGTATGGTGAAAATTAAATATGGAGTATGATGAGAACTATGTTAATGAGAGGCCGATTGCTTGCTTAGTGCAGCCTTTACAGAATTCATTTGCTAGGATTATATTCACTCGAATCTTAAGAACTCTAGCAACAATGATAAATTCGATCTCCTGTAAATTTCATACTACCAATGTTCACCAAGTGAGTTTATTGGCATATTACTCTACCATATATATATATATATATGTGGTTAGGTTTCTAGGTATAGGAGAGTCACTACAGAATACCATTCATGTTTCTGATGACATGAGTCCTTTATACATCTAAGTGCAATAAGGTTAGGACCTTTTTCTTGAAGTTTGAAAGGCCCTATTCTTAGTCTATGTTGCCACTAACAACGAAATCTGGTCGTGTAGATATATCAAAATCTTTCAACCCAAGAGATCGAATTGAGCTAGCATTTTTTTTTTTTTTTTTTTGTAAACGACCACTGAACTTGTGCATCTAACATTGAAGTTGTCTTGGGCTACTTGATTTATAATGGAAACTGAATCACGAAGAAATAACTGTGGCTTAACTATGGAAGCATGAATCCTCTTAGAAATTGAGTGATAAAATTGGTGATCATTTGGTTGTTTAACCAAGGCAATCGTCTTACGTGTATGATAACCATATGCTCAATTCAGCCGTATGGAGGTTATGCTAACTGATATTTATTAATTCTTCCCATTTGAGTATGATATGTTTTTTTTTATCGTCGTGAAAATTAAGATAATTGGCTTATTTTTCAACCAATAATTTATTGTGCGATTCTGATTACCTCTCTTAAATTATAAAATCCACGAGGACGTTACCCATACAAAGATCTATATTAGTGTTGCAATTTTGGGTTGAGTACATGGATACATTTTGTGTTGTTAGTTGAGGCAAAGTGGCAAGGAAATGTTTGGTTTAGGGGTGTTCAAATGGTTACCATGGTAATAACCAAACCAAATAAGTCTTAATTCTATTAACCATGGAATACAATATCATAACCAAACCGTCCAAACTAATACAACAATCAAATTAACCAAACTAAAGTTTATTCGGTTTGATTAATTGGTTAACCAAAATAACCAATATAACACCACATTATCATAAAGTAAGAAAATTTTCAGTTAGTGCATCAATTCGCAATTTATATAATGAACAACACATAACAATCCACATAATTGTAGTTAACCCTTAACGTAAATACATGTAACAAATACAATTATCTTATATTTGACTCTTGAGTGGTTATGCAAAGTATTAAGTATGTGTATACAATATATGTTATATATATGGCAAATTACTTAACTGGTTAATTTGGTTTGATTGGTTAGGAGTGTCTGAAACCAAACCAAACCACCTAAACCAAACAAGCTAAATTTTTTAACCAAACCAAATTAGCCAAATACTACTGGTTAAAATGGTTACCACAGTAACCACACCGTTTGAACACCCCTAGTTTGGTTAGTTATTGCATGTGGGTTTCACTTAAAAGAAGTGATCAAGATGGTAAAGTTCCCCTCATAGTTTTTTTTAACCCTAGCTTCCACAACTCAACAAAAAAAAAAAAAAAAAAAAACCAACAACAATATTAGTTAGTGTAATGGAAACTAAAAGTGGTGAAGATGGAATATGATGAATTGAGCTTTGTATAGTGAGATGTACGAGTCTCTATCCGTTGCTGGTAGAGGGGATGCGAAAGCCCTCTTTCCTTTCTCCCTTTCTTTCTTTCTTTCTGTCTCTCTCTACAACACAACATCATAATAATTAGCAATCGATCAATTGTTGAGATGGTTAGCTTCTCCATCACCCATTTTCTTCCATGCCATCCCACAAAAGCCCTGTTCCTGCCATCAACCTTCTCCCCACTCACATCAATATATATTATTAGGGCGTGTGTGGGTTTATTCTTTTCTTCTTTCTTTTTGGGTTTCTTCATATTAGATTTATCTTTTTTGGGTTTTGGTTTGCTTCTTATTTAACCCTACCCCTTCTCTCTCCCCCATTCCTCTCAGCCTCCTTCCTTCCTTCCTCTCTTTCTTTTCCCTTTCCACCTGCGCAGCTTGTTCTTTCCATTCTTTTGCGTTCCTCGGGATCTGATCTTTCACTTCTTTGCTCTTTTGGGACGAATATTTAGATACAGTCCTTGCTTGCTAGTTCCTCACAAGAGTTTCTTTCTGGTTTAGGGTTCAAGCTAAGTCCCGAGGAACAATATATAGCGAGCTGCTACCTTTTTTCTTCTTCATCCATCAGGCTTATCGATCGTCTTGTTTGGAACCAGATCTAGAATAAGGAAGGTGGTGTTTTCCTGGCTTGCTTTAGGGCGATCCAAGCTTCTCGACGTACGTACGTACCAAAATATCATCTAAGGTTGGCTATTTCTATACCTTCTCACTATCTTCAACTTCTTCTTCGCTTATTAAAGGTGATGACCATCGCCATGTTTATTCTAATTCATATATATGTGGAGTTAGCTAGATCACAGAGTTCACGACTTACTTTCTGGATAGTCATTCATGTCAATCTCTTAGTTTCTTCTCTTTCCTTTTCTTTACTTCTCATCTGTCCTTAGTTAGTTTAGTTTGGAAGTAACAGGCAAGACACGTAGACACATATATATATATAACCTTATTTTCTTGTCTTAAGTAAATATGGAAGATGATTGTTTGTCCATATGGATATGTTCATGCAGCCAATATTCTCTTAGTTGTGAGTTCGCAATTTTCTTTGGTTTGCTTTGAAATGCATTTATTTCATATAAACTGATAAACCACTTTCATTTCTACCTCATTTCTTTTCGCAATCGCATTCCTTCTTTACCTTTAGCTAGTACGTACAACAGTTGGAAGTGTTTATGCTTAGGCCATACTCTTCATATGGTCCAGTCCAGGTTCGGTTTCATACATGTTTGTTTGTCTGTTTGTTTTACTTTTAATTTTTTTTTTTGTTTGTAAATTGTAATGAACATGTCTGGTAGTTAAGTGTGGCATGATGAATACCTCCAGTTAGTGCGTTTTTCTCAGATGGATAAAGCCTTCTAATAGTTTCTTTCTTTTACGGAAGACAATTATGTAAGCCTAGTGATAAGAAAAACTAATTGGTCTCCACTCTCTAGCTAGCTAGTTCTACCATGAATGCAACAATATATATATATAATTAAGAATATTTATGGTATTGATTATGTATTGATGAAAACACTATGATATAATTATAAATTTATTTGAGAATTTTAGCTTTTGAGAGTTTTGGCAGGGGTGTCCACCACGCTTGCGCTGGCTATTTCGATGCCCTTCTCTTTGTTTTTGTTCTAATTTTGTTTTATTTGTTCTTCTTCTCCTTGTCTCGGGTGTGCAGGGGTTTTTCGGTTTACCTAGCACCTTTTTTTCCTGTCTTTCTGGTCAGCACTCCTTGTGCTACTGTTTTTCTTTCTTCTCTTTGTACTGACTTTCTTTCGTTTTATTTCAATTCAACCATCACCATTATAAAAAATAATTATAAACTTATAATGTGACTAACAGTATGGATGAATGATTGTGAAAAACAAACATACTGTACTTTCTCGAGTTTGATATGAAAGGAAATTCATGTGATGAGTTTGTTCATATATATATAATGCTTGCTATTGTAATTAGAAGTTCAGCTAATGAAAAATATCCAAATGTCAAAAGCTATATATGTTCTTCTTTAGAGGCAGCCAATGAATGTCGGAAAATTCTAATTCATTAGACTATCTATTGCGTGATTATTTTGAGATGAGCCTCTACTATTAGTGAATTACGTTATGTCTTTTCAAACACGATATTGATTCCAAAAAATTTAAAAACTGCTATGAACCTAATATCGTTCTTAAAATATTGCTACAGTACCGATCACTAAACAAATTATGTTATGATCGCACGTCATTACGGTTATGTTTGCTAATCCATGTATTTAGTGAAATTATAGATGCTTTTATGTTGGCACACACACAATTATTTTGTAGAACCACTACCACACTTGATTATTTTCCTTTCATATTAGGTGTGCGCAATCCCTACAAACATGGAGCATGCAATTAATTCGTTAACACCATCTTTGTGTTGTATGTCAATTTGTGAAACCTCATAGACATGCTTCTTCTTCTCTAATCTTCTCGTTAGTCTCTTGATAATCATCCAATAATTCCTCTAATGTACATATTCTTCAACATTTGTGAGATCTCATATGCTCCTTCTTTGATTAGCTTTGTGTGCAGAGGGACAGTTGCGGGCTTTGAAATGAATACCTTTTCACATGTTCCCCCGGGCTTTAGGTTCCACCCAACAGATGAAGAACTTGTTGATTATTATCTGAGGAAAAAAATCGCTTCCAAACGAATTGATCTGGATGTCATCAAAGATGTTGATCTTTACAGGATTGAGCCATGGGATCTCCAAGGTACCAAAACAAATGAAAAATAAAACGATGCAATTCCTCATGGCATTAGGAAAACACATATTTACTTACATTTTTTTGTGTGTGTGCGCTTTATTTGACACTAGAGTTGTGCAAGATCGGGACTGAAGAACAAAATGAGTGGTACTTCTTTAGCCACAAGGATAAGAAGTATCCAACTGGAACTCGGACCAACCGAGCTACAAAAGCTGGGTTCTGGAAAGCCACAGGTAGAGACAAGGCTATATATTGTCGACATAGCTTGGTTGGAATGCGAAAGACTTTGGTCTTCTACAAAGGAAGAGCTCCTAATGGGCAGAAATCAGATTGGATCATGCATGAGTATCGACTCGAGACAAATGAGAATGGAGCTCCTCAGGCAAGTGAAGTACTAATCTTTGCATGTCCTCCTACCTACCTTGAAAACCATAAATAATTCCACATTGATAATGTAATCTTTACATAAGTATCATTGGGTAATGTTATTAACAACTCACCCCTAAAATCTAGCTTCTATGCAAGACTTTATTTCACACTTATGAAGCTATATATATGCTAACACTTGGATTCTTTGACAATTAATGGGAGATGACTTACAATAGAGTAGTGTAGTGAGTCATTTCTTACCATATGATATTCTATAACTTCATGCATATATAGTTGCAAATCATTAGACAATCCTTTTAGTATTATTGATGTGATATATTATTTTAAGTTCAACTAACACTTCATTTCATCGATAGCAGGAAGAAGGATGGGTCGTTTGCAGGGTGTTTAAGAAGCGACTACCCACAATTAGGCGAATAGGAGAGTATGAATCACCATGTTGGTATGATGATCAAGTTTCTTTCATGCAAGAGCTTGATTCTCCTCGACAGATTCCTCATCACCAACATCAACAACCTTATCTATCACCATCATCCTCTTATCTTCATCACCAGCATCAGCGTTACTTGCACTGCAAGCAAGAGGTGGATCAGTTGCAATACAACATGTCTCAAAGCCATCATCAACACCACCACAACCTCGAGTCTTTCCTCCAGCTTCCCCAACTCGAAAGCCCTAAACTACCAAGCAATGCAAACTGCAACAACTCATCTTCATCTATGGTTCCCAACTACTCCTATGAAAAGACTGTACTCCTGCAAGAGGAACTACTCACCCAACAAAGTCATCAACAACATCATCATCACTTGAGTTCTGTTTACAATAGCAACGCGACAGATGATCAAGAGCAAGCGGTGGCAACTGATTGGAGAGTTCTTGACAAGTTTGTTGCATCTCAGTTGAGCCATGAAGTTGCTAGTGCTTCCAAGGAAGCTAAT
The DNA here is from genome assembly GCA_964030455.1 of Linum trigynum. NCBI lineage: Eukaryota > Viridiplantae > Streptophyta > Magnoliopsida > Malpighiales > Linaceae > Linum > Linum trigynum. The sequence goes on from OZ034816.1 coordinate 12,810,886, forward strand.
AACAACAACAACAACTACCCAAACACCCCATCATCTTCATCCTCCTTTCAAGTGGCTGATGAGCAACATATGAATGTTGCTACCAATGATGACTCCAAGAGGTCAGAAATGTTGCATGAGTTTGCTACCAATGATGACTCCAAGAGGTCAGAAATGTTGCATGAGTATGCCTCAACCTTGACCTCTGACAGCCAGATTGATCTTTGGAAGTGATCATGTACTACATAAGCACATATAAAGCATATACATTACCAGAAGACTGGACCAGATGGATGCATACTAATATAACTACAGACTATTAGGCGTATAGCAACCCATAGTAAGCGTGCATATATGGCTACTTATATGATTTGGACATATAGAGTGTGCCATTTGGTATTTGATTCATTAATGTTATGAACTAAAGTATATATATACACTTGTGTAGCTACTTGGTAAGGACTAAGAAGGGGCCAAAACCACTAATCTTATAATAAGGTAGTATATTTTACTATTGGCCGGTGTGAGTTTTTTTTTTTTAATCAAGAAGAGACATACTATATATGTATTTACTATTGGTGTACCGATGTTGGATCACCTTATGTGTAATTTTTTCCCTTCAAGTTTTGAATGAAGGCTCATATATATAATTACTGGCCCAGCCACTTATTTCTATCACTAATCATATTCTTGTAGGCATAATTTTATAATTATCGATCTCATTGTCACTAAACTATAGTAAGGTGACTGATTGTTGATATCATGGAATTCTATGGACCATATACATGATGGACCAGCATGCATGCCTATGACACAGAGACGTAATAAGACCGTCCACAACATTTCAAACTGAATTCACGAAAAAAACAAACAAGGAAAAGAAAGAAAGTTCCCTTTCCTTGTCATATGTAGCTTTGTTTCTCTTCTAAGTTAATATACGTACTTGCTTCACTAATACCCTAAACAATGTATGAAGTAATGAAGATAAAGCCGTCTGTATAATGGGTGGGGACAATTCCGGAAAATCTTATTAAAATCAAATATGAAATTTTAATAACTCGAGCCGATAGATTAGTGAAATTATATGTATACTTTTATTTATGTAAGCAGCGAACTGTTCTTTGCTAACTCACTCAAATGCAGGTCATAATATATATATGAGAAAATTCTTTAAAAGTAATCATTCTGATGAATGTGCATATATGCATGGAAAAACTTCATCGATGAATACGAACTCTACTATACCGTAGAAGGTGTCTTGGAATGATCCTTTTTCGAGCAGTTTGGTTCAAGCAGTTTATCGATCGACAACAACAACAAGAAGTTCATATAAGATAGACTAGAGACAGAAAATACTACAGTTTTTCTCAATGATCAGAACTTCAGATCATGAAGCGAGCAGCTGAGAATTTTGAGTCTCTCCTACAAGCTAGCTTTGTCGTCCCGATTCCCACCCATCTGAGACATGCATGCACAAGCAACGAAACTATCAATACCTTACCATCCAAATTTCCTATTTCAGCCTTTCGTTATTTTTCATACAAGGAACGACAATATTAGAGCTATGAAGAAGATTCTTAACTTACCATGGAGGTGGCATCGAAGAAGAAGAAGAAGGTGGAGAGAATGAGCCGGCCAGGGACCTTGACCGAATGAAAGATTGAGTTTGAATAAATGGTAACTATGGACCATATGGAAGGGTATCTATATATGTATAAATCTGACCCACAAGAAAAGATGAATTCCTTTAGCTAGTAGCTCTAGTAATGATCGTGTTCACGATCGAGGGAGGCAAAGAACGAAAGAAGCAACAATTCACGATCGTGTTCACGGCCGATGGACTGGTATATATGTGAAGGCAATATATATAAGAGGCATGCAAAGCAAAATAATGAAATATATATGAGTATGAGATCAAACTCCCTTTTAAGCAATGTGAAAACCTTAGAGGCGTTAATGTTTTCTTGCTGCCTAAAAAACCACAGACATAATGAGTGCGGCGTGCTGTTCAGTGTTCACCCTCATCATCATGGCAGGCAGCGGATCCATCGAGTTATTACCTACATACATGTTGTATATATAGCTTTCCTTTGGATTGAGACTCACGAAATTGATGGACAAGTTGGCTAGCTAGGTAGCCGACTTAAAACACAGCCATATATTAGAAATTATCGACATCTCAACTAGTAAATAAGTGGACCTTTTTCATTCAAATAAACTTTTTTTCTTCTTCTGTAAGTGAAGCTTATTAAATGTAGTATATAAATTGACTTATCAGGAAGAAGGTTTATCCTGTATATTCAACAAACAAAAACCATGTCATGTGATGAGCTATGATTATTTGTCTTGAGATTGCTTTCGGAGCAGTTCACATCCACACATTTATCCCCACTTCCCTCATCAGAATGACAATTATATATAAACAACATTATCATTGCGATGGAAAGTGTTCTTAAGTTCAAGTAGTCAATCCTCTTTCTTTCTTTCTTTCTTTCTTTGTGGGATCAGACTAGCTAGGTAGACGAATACGATGTTGTGTTAGCATTATGACATTGGTTCAGTACTTTTATACGTACACATACTGGACGTCCAATGCATGGGCTCAACAATATATATATATATATATATATATATATATACGTGGGCTACTCTACGCGTACAGTACATGGGCGTATATATACGGGTTTACTAATGCTCAGCAGTACCATCCAACCAAACTAATTTTATACTAATTCTAACCAACCATTCTTGAAGATGTCCAAACCCTATATAATTTTGTACCATACCAGAGAAGTGACGACACTTGTTGTTGGTCCAAACCTGAACAGTTTTGGCAAGTCTTGGGGCTAATAGGCGTGCAAAAGAAAGACAAGGCAAGGCCAAGAGCGAGCATGAATATTGTCGGAGGGCACAATATTCCCTGATTGGGAATGCAAGAGTGGCAACCGTTAAAAGGAGACATTGCTCTATTTCTTTCTTCCTTTCATGTTCCCTTCTCGAAAGGATCGGTTGCTTTCTTTCTTTTGCTGCCGCGTGGTCCACTTTCCGTATTAACAAACTGAAGGCCGCAAAAGTAAAGGGCAAGCAACTTGCATAAATTGGGCAAATGAGGAAGAATGAAGGCAAAGCGTAGCATGCATGATTGGTTTTGTTTTTATTAGGGTTGGTTGGTAGCAGTAGTCAGAATTCGAGTTTAGTGGGGTCTCATTTACGAAAAAAATCTTATAACATTATATTCAATTATTAAGTACATTTTCTTAAAAATATTCAGTCAAGTAGTCATTCATCAAACCATTAGTTATTAGATTTGTACCTTACATTTTGTGTAATTCTTAATTGAAAATTGACATTTCAATAACTAGCTAAAATAAATAGTTCCCAAGCAGAATCTAATACACACAAACGTTTTATAAAACACATTTGAAGACAAAGAAATTTTATATTGATAGAAAAAATTTGTTGAACTAAGAGCTTTTTAGATATAGCTTGAGGTTTTGTACACATATTAGTAGAATTAGAAATTTATAGAATAAGGACTATTAAATTGGGGATTTTCAATGATATATGACCAATATAATCTAATTTATTGGTGTGTTTCATAATACTAGGACAATTAAATTTCATATGAATGGGGTTCTGAATTCTAAATCTACCTAAATTAAACAAGTCTGTACACACATTTAACCATTTTAATTTACCCAAGTGGGGTCTAGGACCCCACTCCCTTCCAGCTCCCTCCACCACTCGTTGGTAGATTACTTGACTTGGGAGTGAGTCGAGTCCAAATTTATGGAGAAGTAGAACATGTTTAGGAATGACAATGGGGCAGGTCCGGGGCGAGTTTCCGGGTACCTAGACCCGTCTCGTGGCAGGTCGGGTCCAGGTCGGGTAATTTATCACGGGTTGCGGGTCGGGGGCAGGTCAACCCAATGGGTATGCAATTTATATGAAAAACATTAGAAATATTCGTTATTTTTATTATAAGACCAAGAAAATAAAAAATATTATGATAAATGTAGTTGAATTATTAGAGAAAGTAAGGTTTTCATTAATTTACAACTTTATAATAGCTAAAATATGATGTAATAAAAGGAAAACCTTAAGTAATTTGACTAAAATTACATGTAATTTAGGCAAGAAATGGTCGAGAATGGGGCGGGTCAGGGCAGGTCGGGTAGAAGAGAATACTCATGCCCGCCACGTCCCGCCTACAGGGCGGGTCGGGCCCACCCAAAAACAGATCAAACAGGTCGGGTAAAATGAGTCAGGTCGAAATTGCCATCCCTAAACATGTTGTCACTAGTCCATCTGTACTCAAGTTAGTTTATTGTATGTGAAAGGTGACGTATGAAAAATGTAGAGGGAATCTTATAAAAATTAGAAATGTTATCAAAACGGGAGAAGAATGAGAGATTTCCCCCTTGTAAAACTCAAGATAGAGTCCATATAGGTAATGACTTCAGCTCTAGCGTTTAACATTTTTAGCCGTGTTATTTGAACTGTATTGTAATTTGTACCCACGATCTTGCTGGAACTCAAGCAAGTATAGTGATTTTATCGGTATGAGATGGTTCAATCAAGGTTAAATAATAGTGTAAGTACAAACTACACTACTACGAACGTAACCTCTACCTAACACTCGCCCTTCTACCTCTACCTCCTACCTCTCTTTTCTTCCTTTCGTTCCTACCCTCTGTGCTTTAACATGGAACCTCTGCGCTTTTTTCCTACCTTAGATAGTTTTATCACTATAAACTAATCTGGCTTCCTAGTGGTTCATGCATCACACCTATGATGCACTCACTCCCGCTCTTTCCCTTCTCCCCTCGGACTCATATATTCTCTTCCTCTCCTTCTTGTTCTAATTAAAATGCAAGCAACTTCGTTTCTTCGCCCTACGGGCTCATAATAAACCTATGACCGCTTTTCGGGCTCACATATTCTCCCTTTCAGTCGAGCTATACAATCATATGGTTTTACAATTCTTGATTTAATTTTTAGCAAGCACTAGAGGCGATCCTCTATAGCGGCCCCTATTATTTTCATTTTTGCTAGCTAGTTGACCTCTTGTTTGCAAGACTATCTTCCTCAGCATTCTGCCACCATCATTGGTCCAAAACCTGAACACAATAATGTTGAGTGACTGTAGACGTCGCATAATAATGGCTTCCCCTGCTTCAGAAAGTCTGGGATGAATGTTAACCTCAGAGATTGGGATGGACTAAATGGAACTCAGCCACCTCCACTGAGATTAGCCCGTGCCTTGACGATTCAGGCCCACATTAATGTCAAGTTGGAGACAATAACATGGCATGGAATTTCAGAACAGGGCCACCAGATTGTACAAATTCTGTTTACATGAGGGAACAGCACGCAGGAAACTAAATCATTGCCCACAGTGATTCCCTTTAATTTCTGTCCTCTCAATTTTGGCCTGGCAATTCAACCCAACCAACCCGGTTCGTTCACAACGATCAGAGTCTGTCGAAAAGCGCGACGTTCGTAGTAGTTCATTCTCATCATATCTACAATGACATTACATGATAAGTATGTAACTACAATCCTGTCCCTGCTGCTCCTCCCCAATATCAAGCATAGAAACTGGATTGTTCTGGTTTGTGGAAAGACTTCGTTTCAGCATGCTTCATGTACGGGAACAAATCTGAGTGATGGATCTATTTGGAGTCACAGAGACCAGACGATTCGTCACAGAAGCCGTCGCGATCGAGGATCTTCTGAGGGGGAGCACTCAACAATGGGGAAGATGGGGAACCATAAGCATTCCTCCTCTTGTTGCCACACCCTAAGCTCAATCTGGTGTCCACCCCTGTTGCTGGATTTTTCCCACTCGCATACTTGCATAGTGCCTACACAATTTACATGCACATGTAATGGTACATCATTACACTCTTCTTTAGTTACTACATCGATGGTTTGGTTTCAGAAGATACAAGACAATGTTACCTGCTTCTGGGTAAGGTCAAGAACTGCATCACTGAAGTCAGCACCTTCTATAATGGCACCACCCAAATCGCTTCGGGTTAGTACGGTTCGAACCAGAACCGCATTGGTTAGGTTAGCTTCGTTCAGAACCTGTGTAGTGTAGATATGAGAACCGTAGGAAAAGCAAAACCCATACATCCAAAAACTGCTAACTAATTGGATTTTGCTTTGTGACAGACATTATTCTCACCATGCGATCCATCAATGTATCGCTCAAATCAGCACCTGTTATCAAACCGTTAAACATTCGTTAACTACAAATCCAATCAGTAGCAAAGCATATGTATTAGGTTTTTCTAATTAAGGCCCAGCAATTTATGGACCCATAAAGAGCCCTAATGGAATTAGCGAATTTCCCTTTTCTTTCCTACCTTCCTTCCTTCCCTGATCTACAGTCTCCGCATTGCAGAAGAAGTCTTGTGCTACGGGATTCTTTGACTTCACACCTCTTTTCTGTTATCCACTTCATTCAGTAAGAGCGTCCTTTCTCTATCTCCAATTTCCACTCTTACACACAGTCAGAAGAGTCTGAGGTTCTTGGCTTACCAGTTTGTACTGAGCTTTTCCCCTCTGCTCAGGGCAATGAAGGCTGATGCAATCTTGAAAAGGTTCGCTTCTTCTCTGGGTTTCGTCGTCACTTCATTCAGTGGTTTTTCAATTCTTCGGTTAATTTCTTCTGTTTCTTTGGTCAGTTTGTTGTGTCCGCGGTGTTTTCTCTTAAAATTTCGAGCTTTGACGCGTTCTCTATACTTTGGGAAAGTTTCTCAGAATGGAAATCTTCCCGATTTGTTGAGTACCCTCTTTGTATTGTGGTTTTGTTTGTTCACTAAGAATGAGTTGGAACCCAGTCATGGGGTGTAAACTATACGCCTAGCCCTAGCAAAATTTTGTCTTGTACGCTAAGCTTCTGAAAAGTGTTTAGAGAAAAGTTCCAGTCTTATAAGTGAAGAAAGATCAAAGATAACTAATAATGCCAAGGAACATGGATGCAGGGTCCTCTGTTCCGAAGTTGTGGAACCTTGTTAGTGATACCAGGATCAGGGCAATGGCTAATTGCAACTACAATGGGTTTAGCAGGATTAATAGAAGGAGGTTCCCTCGGTTTGTGATTGATGGTTTTTGCTCGACATGATCCTTATGAGTGTGGGACATCTCATTTTGTTGGTGCAGATACTTGGGAAGTTTCTAAGCTGTTGCTTCATTGAGCAATTGAACGATGGATACAGAGAATGACTCTGATGCTACTACACACAGTGTTGAAAGGACAGTTGGTAATGGATGTGCTAATCCTGATACTCTTAGGAGGCCCAAGAAGGGCAGAGTATTTTGTGTTCGTCGTTTTCCGGTGGGCTGTGGTCCTAATAAAATGCCCTCCAGTGAAAAATTGGGGACCTCGGTTCAGCCATGTTCAACATCATCTAGTTTAAACTACTTGGAAGAAGAAGAAAAGCCAATGAAGGAGAATGATGAAGCTGAACTGGCATTGTCAGTGGGATTACAGAAGTTAGGATTGATCAAGACTTCACCTTCACCTCATGAAGATTTGAGTAAACTGTCCAAGGCAGACTTTCCAGTAAAGGCAAGAGTATATCCACCTAGGAGGAAAATTTCAGGCGTTCGGACCTTCCCACCAGGCTGTGGTGGAAACGAAGCTCAAACTAATCAAGTTGCTACAGGTTTTGTTGGTACTCCACAGACGGGTACTACTGGGGCCAAGGATGAAGAAGAGCACAAAGAGCAGATAATGCATACAGGTACTACTGGGGCCAATGATGAGACAGTGCACAAAGAGCAGATAATGCATACTTCTAATGCCGAAAAGTCTCAACGAGATTCTGAACGCTTGGAGACAGGTAATGGAAATCCAAGCAACAAAGACATAGGCAAACGCCCTGATGTAAAACCATCTACTGATACTGTGATTCCAGGGTCCCGGACGATAGTAATGGCACTGATGGCTCCACAGAATTGCCCGTGGACGCAGAAAAGAAGGGTTTCTAGACCCAAGACAGCCAAAGGAAGAGCAGAAGCCAAAGCTATCAAGTGATTTTGCTAGGACCAGATTCATTAGAAAAAAGGGTTAACTAGCAGTAGTCCATAGACTGATCTTAGCTATCAAGTGATTTTGTTTAGGAAAAGGGTTAACTAGTAGTCGTCCATAGACATCATTAGACAGATGTTAGTGAGAAGGAAGTATCTTGATACTACCCTATAATTCTTCAGCAAGAGAAGCTGAGTGAGGAGATGAATGGAGAGCGTACATACCTGTGAAATTTGCCTTGTAAGCAACTGCTTTCTCCATGTATGCACCATTGAATGTCGAACCACTGAAATCGGATTCTCTCATATCAGCTGATGTAAAATTGGCCCTCCTGTACAGGCAACGAGTGTTAATTCCCCCCTACCACACTTGTTCTTTTCATGGAAGCAACACAACTGACAACAGTATTGGTCTATAAACATTACCTGAAATTCTCATTCACATGAACTGCTTTCCTGAGATCTGCAGAACCAAACTGAGCTGCTGATCCTATACCGAACTCACCCCGAGTGTTGGCTTCATACTTGTTAAGTTCAGCCACTGCATTAGGAACCTGGAACCCACTGGAACCAAAGCTAATAACTGCAGCGGCCAGTGTAGCAGAGACCAATGCTTTCCAATTCTGGGGTCTACCATTATGCATGGAACAATCTACCTTTTCAAGTGAAATCTAATCAGAATTAAAAAAACATTTGAAAGCAATCGACGGCGAATTCAAAATCAACTTCCGCTTACTGTGAAATTGTTCTTCTTCCACTTCATCTCGTCTTGCTGTGGCTGACAACTGAAATTTGAGGGGAGACTTAGGAAGAGAGCGCTGGCGATGGTGGGGGAACTTGGTGTGTGAAATGGAGATGGTGGACTTCATGGGTAATGGGCAGATAGACGTGAAGGCCATTGTTTCTGGATGGAAGGTTTTTGGTAATGGTGGGAGAAGATCTTCTGCAGAAGAGCAAATGGATGCTGTTTTGTGTAACTGTGTGTTTTCTTGTTTTGTTTGCAGCCACTAGTTTTTGCGAAATGGTGAAGATTGGTACACGTTGCGGGATCTTTTGAAATAGTGGGCTTATTGTGGGAGATTAAACGACAATGGGCTGCTTATCTGAGGCCCAGATAAATATTCATCTACCTTGAAGAACATCCTCTGTTAGCCTGGAGTAGGGATGGCAATGGGTCGGGTTGGGTCGAGTTTTGTCAAATCCAAACTCAAACCCATGAGTTTATCTGCTAATAAAATTTGGGGTAAAACTCGCTGAGTTTGAAAAACTCAAACCCAACCCAACCCGCTGGGTATTCGCGGGTTCATGGGTACCCGTGGGTTTTTGTGGCAAAAATTTACAATAATAAGTTTCTTTCAAAATAAAAGTCTAACATCAATTTTCTCATACAAAAAACACCAATCTAGAGCATACAAGCAAAGCGCAATGATCAATACAAATTATTCAAAATTAAAGATAAACAATAAGATTAATTGAAAGCTTCTTCCTCATCAACTAAGTTTCTTCACTCTCCACTTCATAATATCAACTTCATTCTTAACAATTAGAAAGAACAAATTATACATGTCTCCACAAACATATAGATATTAGTTGTTTAAGGAAGATATATTATTTAGAAAATTAAATATACCGGGAAAGTAATTATATGTGTGTGGGCGGGTACCCATGAGGCGGGTTTACCTAAACCCAAACCCAACCCAACCCGGTGAATAGTGTAGCGTGTTTAAACCTGAACCCGGCCCAAAACCCGTCAATACGGATTTTACCCGCGTTGACCGGGTTGGGTCGGGTCGGGTGGGTACCCATGAGTTCGGGTTTTGTTCACATCCCTAGTTAGGAGTTGGGTCATTAATTAGCCAGATCAATCAGACATTGCTGAGTCAATTCTATTTCGAGTTTAAGTTTTTTTTTTTTTAATAATATCGAACTTTAAGGATTCGAAGAACGTTATTATACTTTTTTTTTTAAGTTGAACCCAATTCCAATTGCTTTTCCTCCTTTAAAGCTAAAGTGCTTTAGAAGAGAACGTTATTATACTTGGTGTTCGAAAGCAGCCACAAATCTACAAATATATTATAGAGTTGGGCAATTTTTCAGCATTTCGAATTTTCTGCAATAAGAGCGAGAATAGGAAGGGTAATTGTGTCTTAACAATCATTATTTATTTTTATTCATATGAAACAGAACATCAATATCGTGATTTGAATCATGGTCTTTCTAAATGAAGACAAGAACCACTACCAGTTATACTAAATAAACATTTTATATCTTTTTAAATACAAAATCTGAAAACCTAAAATCTAAAAATCATATGACTTTTCCACTATAGTTAGCTAACCCACTAACTCTCCCGAAAGTACTTTCTTTGTTATTTGATATTTTGATTATTTTAATTTGAGTTTAATAGTAAATTTAATTTATGTCCTCTTACAAATGGAGATTCGAATATTGCATACTGAATTGCAGTATTTAATGTGTAGATGTGATGTATAATTCTTAAATTGATATTAAATTTTAGAACTATTAAAGCAACGATATTGTTTTGCAAACTGTAAGTGGCCAGTTTTTTGAAAGTTTTAGTTTGGTTAATCATTGAATCCTAAATTTCTTTATAATATGGCATGCTTGGAAAATGGGTGAGTTCAAAAGAACACAATTTATGAATACCAAATTTTATAGATGATTTCAATAGAGTAATTGACTAGGTGTATCAATCATAGCTACTTAGTTTAATATGAAATAACACAGTACAAGACAAATCATGAAAGTCAGACTAGATTTTTCATGGACGCGTTGATGGGGTCATGTGCATTAGCAAGGTAGGTACCACATGATATGTTTAATGTTTTTGTTGAGTGAATAAGATTGTCCTCCAACTAAATTTAGAGTATCTTTGTTGATAAATAATTTTTTCATGGCATAGAGTATGGATGAAGAATGTTATTTTCTTACTAATTTTGTTATTGTATTGTTCATAATACTTTAAGGGGTCGTTTGGATTCATGATAATAGTGAGTGATTTGTGAAGAATTTTAAAACAATCCCTCATTATGCAGGATTTTCAATAATTATGTGTTTGGCAACACGAGAGATTGTGAGCATCAGAGATTTTGAAAACCCACAAGTGAGATTTCAAAATAGCTAATGAGGATAAGCTATTTTTAAATCCCACATTCTTATTTTTTTTTTCTTCCATTTCTATGATTCTATCCCTTCTTATTTTATTAAATTCCATCTTACCCTCCATTCTCAACGTCTGATCTCTCTTTTCTTTGCCAATCTTCATTCCCTCCGTCATGGTATCTCCGCGACGATCCCGCCGTGGGTTATGGGTTAGGGTAGTCGACGACAGAAATCAGACAATGGAAAGATGAGGAAGTCACCGACGCGAATTTCTGGGTTAGGGTTTGGGAAAACAATGGCATAAGGTTAAGATTTGTGCCGAACGAACTTCTAGCGGCAGAGGAGAGATCCCGTCGTCTTTCCATCCATCTGCGGATATCGTTTCCAAGAAGAGGAGAAAGGAGAAGAGACATTGATGACGATACCTCCGATCTGGAGACGACCCATCCTCACCTCCAATCCCTGCCACTGATCGTCGGAAAAGACCTTCGATTGTCGTCCGAGATGGCGGCGATTGTAGATGGAAGAAGATGCGATGAGAGCTTGTGATTGCATGTGGATAAAGAAGCACTGGGTCCTTGAATGTGGACGAGATCAGCGGAGCAGATGCAGAAGGCGACAGGTGAAGGTTGAAAAGGCATTGAGGCAACGACTGCAATTCTCGATGGGTTTAGGTTAGAATAAAAGTAAGCGATGAATTGGTGAAGGTGAAGGACAATTATGAAATTTTGGTTAAATGTGAGTTTTTAATTAAAAACCTGCATACATAAATAAAAGAATAATTTGACACAAATCCTACAAATTAAATACTTGGATTTTTATTTGAGAGATTTGGGTCCAAAAACCCTCATTTTAAAATTCCTAATCCAAACGGGGCTAAGTTTTAGATATTGCTATATATGTATTGTTTCTCAATCAAACTAAATAAATAATGAATAAAGATTATCATCATGAGTTTCCTATTTATGCTACTCTTTTTCAGACAAACTCTTTTTTTGTTATGTCATTTTTCTTTTCAACCATAGACAACCAAGTGACTACATCATTAAATAGACAAGTTATGAATGGTTATTCACAAGTGTTATAACCAAGGTTGTGACACCTCTATTGGGCGACTGGTTGGACTAGGTACGACCAAAATCGTGCTCCAAAATGGGCTCTACAAAATCATGTGTATGATTGTTAGAGAGGTAGAAGAAGAGATAGGCAAGGGGGAGGGGGAGAGAGGCAAGGGATGGTGGGTGGATCTTGAGATATGTATGTTTTTTTATGGAATTTGACTATTTGAGTTTTTAATAGATACAAGTTAGTACATTCTATTTCAGTCACTTAATTCTATATTATATGTAAATATATTTAGAAAATGTGTAAAACGGCTCAAACAGGTTGGACCTCAATCAAACAATTAAACTTCAAACCACTTGCTTGACCGACTCAACGATTTAAACTGGTTTGACAACTTTGGTTATAACAATTAAGATTACAATGTTCACCATTGATGAAAAGTTATAAGAATTTTGAAAATGGAAAAATAATTTCGATGTCACCTTAATGTCATGTGAAATTCAGCATTTCAATTAATTTAAAAAATTTAAATACACATAATAAATACATCATGTTCAAATGACATTCCGACCAACGGATCGGACGACAAACTAGTTTTTATCATATGGTTTACATCCTCCTTTTGGATTTCTTAAATAGTTTGAATTTGAGGGATTTACAAAATCAAAGTACAATATAATTAACATATTTTGATTTCGAAGGATTTACAAATTGAAATATGGAATTTAAATCACCAAATTCACATAGTCTGAATTTGAAATATTAATAAAACCGTAGTATGAAAGTTAAATATGGATAAGTAAAAAAGGAATAACATAGCTACTATTGGATATTGAACTAAAGGACCAATGGTCTATTAAGTGATAACATTTTTAAGTATTGACTTTGTTTATGAATTGCACACTTCTAAATTTATCTCAAATTTTAATTTATACATAATTTTCAAAACTCATAAGACACTTATACCTAATTCTCGAAATTCTTGGGTGGCATCTAAGATTGATCTGCCCTGAATATGATCACAGGTATTGTTGTGGATTCACATTCTAGAATTTAGAAACCGGAACATTTCGTGTGTTATTAGCCATTTTCTCTTGTTCTAATGTTTCTTAATCTTGATTCCTAATTTTTGTTTGACGTTACAAAGATGTTGATTTGTGAACTCAATTCTTCTATCAGGTGAATCTCGAATTACTGGCGGAAATCCATCGCTAATGTTTATGTCGTGTTTTTTTCTCCATCCCCATCTTTGTTGACGCATGGACTTTAGCTTTTATACTCTCTGCTCTATCAAAGACATTCAACGTGAAACAACAAACTAACGTAATGATTCGAGAAATACACTTTTTTTTGTATGAGGGATTCAAAAGATTATCTGAGAATGAACCAAAATCCGAAACCATCAAGGAGCTTGTTAGCTTGGCTCGTGATAATTTCAATGAGTATAGTTAATAAACTAGCTAAGTGTTATAAACGCGCTGTTACGGATCGGAAAATCGTCGGAATCGATAAAGTAAGAATACGAAAGCGAGAATCGAAAAAACACAGACACACAATTTACGTGGTTCACTAACACGATGCGTGTTAGCTACGTCCACAGGCGAGAGAGAGTCAGTTTCACTATATCGAGGAGATTACAGAATACTGAGGAATATGAGAAGTATTTATAGTACTTCTCCAAGTGGGTCTAAACCTAATCCAATCTGGCAAAGGAAACGGTTACAGACCAGGCCCAGAGCCCGAACCCAAATAACATTGAGCCCATACACCGTGGGACGGGGGCGTTGCCCCTGGACCCCACTCGCTGACCGGGCAGCGAGACCCCCGACTACCAGTAGTAACGGCTGATAGTCCGATTCAAGTCACACAATACTAATGACAACCACTCTAAGCCTAGCAATGAGGAATTACTCATCCCAAACAGGGAATTGATTGTTTTGCATGATTGATCAACTAATTTTTCTTCCCCTGCTCTCACTTTCTCCAGACAAACAGGGAATTGATTGTTTCCCATGATTGACCAACTAATTCTTCTTAGCTTTCTTGTAATGCAAATAATTGAACGTCTTCTTGATACTTAATATACAATCCACGATTAAAACGATCATTTTTGGGCTTTAATTTGGCTCACCAAAAACAAAAATTGACCTGAGTTTTTTCTTTCTTTTTTCTTTTTCAGATCAACGTACCTATATATATAGTATATAGGCTTTCATCTTTGACTTATATGAATTTTCATTGGTACGTTTGGTAGGGAGGTAGAGTTAGGCCACCACTGCACAGACATTAACATGATGTTGATTGTTGAATGACTTGGAACTCGTTCCTCTTAACTGATCGATCCATGTCTCTTCCTTTTCTTTTGTCTCCATGCATCTCTCTCGCCTCCCTAAACAAACCTTCTTGTTTACTTTACTTTGAAACATCCTAGCTAGCTGGATAAAGGCTTCTATGATAAAGAGTTGCACCATTTCCAAACCGGGCCAATTTTGTTACAAAGCTTGAAAGCCACTCGGTTCGGAGTTTGGAGTCATCTAATTAGTCACGAGCTAAATAATCAAACTTTTTTAACCTTACATAATATAGATTGAAAATTGAATGACATGTGAAGTTTTTTTTTGTTTGTTTGTTTTCGATAACGATATTTGTTAACCTTGAGATTCAAATTCAAAATTTGGTAGGTGGAACGTTCTCATATTATCACTAAGTTAATCTTTCTTTTGTTATGAAAAATTAAGCGATCTCTCTGAATAACACATGAAGATATTTCATGCAAATGGATTTTTTCGCTCGTCCTTTTCAGTGAACTTTTTGTTTTCTTAAATCGAATAAGTTTAAACTTTAAAGTGGTTACACATCTTAAAAATGTTTCGCTCATGACCAAATTTGAGTACCTTTTTTTAGCATTAGCAAGAGAAGCTAGCTATCAGCAGTACAGAATCGATTCATTTCAAAAGTTGGTTCGATCTATGAAGCGGTCGGTCTCAACCATGGAAGACCGTTATACAAGCAATGGAAGAATCCAAGTGAGCGTGAAGGTGCAGGCCAGGGATCGATGGTGGGTGGTCAAGTCGGGCGCGTACGGGAAAGATGAAAGAGAGGCTAAGTTTCTCAAAACCGCAAAGGCAATATTATGGATTAATCCTTTTGTGCTAAGTACCACGCTGCCTGCCTGCACAGCTCCAACCAAACCAAAGACACGACGATCGACGACGGTGCGGTGGCGGTGCCTTCTTTATTGCAAGCAACTGTGTACGTACGTAGCCACATACAGGCAGCAGGCAGGCGCCAGTATTTTGGTGGCAAACATTTAAAAAGCTCGAGCCCTGTGCTACTGTCGCTCTCTCTCTTTATCTCGCAGAGTAAATTGAAAGCATGCATGCAAAAAGACACAGCACAGAGCTAGGTGCTGCAGTGCAGTGGGAGGCTGGCTCTTGTCCAATTGGCGCCAGAGTTTGGCATGTATATTTGTGCCACTACGTACCATCAAGGCTAAAGTATATATCGGATCTATCTACCCGGCCACCCATCTCTCTCTTTCTCTTTCTCTTTATAAATTTCTCCGCCTCTGCCATCTTCTAGTACTGTGTGTATCTATCTGCTGCCTGCCTTACTTACTGCCATGGCTCCTCGCCACTGCTCACGAGAGTTGGGATCATTAACGTCTTTATTTGTTTTGTTGCTCAAACTTATTAACATGGATCGTTGGATCATGCATCTTGTCACCGAATGCAAACTGAATCCTCCTCTTCCTGCTTCTGAAATAGCTGTGTAGTATGTAGTTGGATTTTTTTATTTGATGCAGCAGCCAGCAGGGGTAAAATATATATAGTTGGATCCATCGTCTGTAGAACTGGCAATCGGGTCGGGTCGGGTAATTTCGGGTCTGGGAATTCGATTACGGGTCGGGTCATGTTTGGTTGGCTGATTTCTGGTCAAATATTGACCCAACCCATTCGGTTTCGGGTCGGGTTACAGGTCATTTCGAGTTATGAGCGTTCTCAGAAACAATATCAAACATGCTTCATATTTTCTTAAAGAACACAAATTTTCACATATGCATGATAATAGTTTACCTAACACATGTCAATCAACATATTCCCAAATCCTCCTACGCTAATGAAACGAAATATAAATTGCGCAAATCATCAAAAAACAATCACAAGAGTAATACTACTACAAGAAACACATGATATTTGATTATCCTTATACTCCAAACATGTCATTCAAATCCTTGTGATTTTTTTTAAACATCTCACAAATTTATGAGTGATTTTTATCTTATTTTGGAAGTGATATATAAAATGGAACGAGTCTAACGGGTCGACCCACTAACGCACCCAACCCGATCCAAAAAATCACGGGTTATCGGGTTCGAATCATTCGAATTTCGGGTTACAAAAATTTCTAGTTTTCGAACGGTTTCGAGTTGGGTCGGGTTATAATTTGCTAGTTCTATTCGTTTGATCTGGCATATAGAGATAATAATGATATAGATTGGTTATATTTTGCCTAGTTATCCGATGTGTACTAACTCCCTAGGCTTCTAGCTGCAGCCACCTATTCAATTCTCCCGGCCCATGTTTTTGTATATAGTCCACTTTCTTACAATATTTGCCTTGCTTTTAGCTAGGGGAATGTATATAAAACCCTTTTCCTATTTTGTTTTCTTCAACAACTCCATTATGGAGTTAGAATTACTTTTTGTATAGTATAAGGGTCTTGTTGATGGAAAGGTGTTGCATGTGTTCCAATCTCGCTATAGTAGCATATTGCACACAGATAACTGATGACTTAAAACAAATGGTATTTTGGACTAGTGTAACTGTTATGTTGTGTAAGTTGGCTTTCATTTGGTTTACATAAACCCATCATATATTGTAGTTAATTGATCTTTATTACTGGAGTTACTTAGAAGGATTAAATTTATCATAAGAAGTTTACATCGAAGAATTCTACTTATAAAATCAAGGGGCAATTGTATCAGTAACTCAATTGATAAAAAAAAAATAAGTTTGATAAGAATTTTATACGCGGTTTCATAATTTAGATTCTCAAATTGGATGGAGTTCAATTCCATCTTACTAAGTGCCCTTCATACCCTAAATGTTTAACCAAACAATAAATTGTTCGCCATTCCATTATCAAATGAAAATTAAGTATAATGGGAATCATATTCAAGTTCAATCATCCAAACGAACCGTCAATCACAATATAGGTACACCTACACAATGATGAATTAATTATCTGCTCTCCGATATAATAAAAGCTAAAGTAGTTGACCCATAGTTTTTCGTAGTTGTTGTTGAAAGAGATGAAAATCACCACTAATATTGAACAATAGCATCCAATGGAAGAGTATAGAGGGGTGAAAGTAGTGACAAAGGTGTCATTGGCAAAGTTGATATATATATATATATATATATATATATATATATATATATATATATATATAGTTAGACTTTTCCCGTAGACTACTCAAAAGGCTAGCAAATTTTCTCAGATGACTTTCCCTTTTCACTATCCTTGACTTCCCCTTCCGGGTAAGGAGGGGCTCGAACATGAGAATGGGCATCCATCTTTTCTCACCATATGTATCTACAGCTAGCTAGCTAGCTAAGGTACGGTTAACGTAGCTTTTGTTGCAAAATTTAGTAGCAAAAGAGAAACCCTAGCTAGGGGTGGACGAAACCATGTCAAAGATCCCCTAAAAACTAAAACCAGCCAATAACGCATAAAGCCAAGAGAGCGAAGAAGTGAAGCTATAATGGAAAAGGGGAGAAAAGCTATAGGGAAAGGACAAAGGTGGTGAGAAGCCTGCAAACGAAACAAGGCATGCAAAATTGCGCAAAGACCCTCTGATCACACACATGCTGGCTAAGCTTCTCTCTCTCTCTCTCTCTCTCTCTAGTAGTGTAGTGGAGTGGTGTGGTACTGACTTGAAATAAATGTTTGTGTGTCTGTCGGTCTGCAAGACATAACAGAAGAGGGAATGAGAGGTCAAATCACACACACACTCCAACAGCAAATCAATCTTGAGTATGTGTTTGATTGATATATAATATATTGGCTGTGTCTGGTAGCCCACAGCTAGGAGGAAATTGCGATAAAAAAGAACATCGCCTTGAGAGAGGAGGTACGCGGGACCCTTGAACCCAAAGGCTTCCCTTCATTGTCATGAGATATCATTAGGGCATCATGATCTGTGGAGTCAGTGTAATCTAACGCAGAAAACGACTCATTATAGTTTTTCTTGTTATATGCTTTCATGTCAAATATATTTGTAAGAAAAGCTAGGGTTTTGTGGGACTTATTGAGTGCACGTATATATATATATATATATATATATAGAGAGAGAGAGAGAGAGAGGGGTTGTTGTCCAAGGGACACAGAAATGGCATTGCGGGTTTTTCTAGGGTTCGGAAATTTAGGACAAAGAAACTCGATGCCATCCTTGTTCCTGCCTGCTCTTGTTGTTGGCTTTCGGAAAGCTAGGAACCTAACGATTTTACTTGAGGATTCCAATCTCTCAGGCTAAACCCTATATAGTTCCTTTACAAGTTTTATCATTTTGGTTTCACTACACTAAAATTTATATGGTCACTTGGCCCGAGTTCAGTTTTGTTAGGGTATCCACTTAGCATCAAGAAACAAATTGTCGATATTCTTAGAGTCGTTAGTAGGTTCGGTTATAATCATAACGGTTTATTTGGTTATCTGTTAATCAATAGGTAATTTTTTGTTTTGCTTACCTTTAATCGCATTATTTTTATTAGTATGTTAGTCGTATCCATATAGTTGGTTATCGATTATTATCTCGGTTAGCCGATTAACTGTTTAACAAGTGGTTCGACATATATTAGACCAGAATAATCGATCGGTAACCGAACCAATATAAGACCCATTTTTTTCTTTTTTGAATTGTGGTCTGTAGATTTCTTTTCCTACATATATATATATATGTGTTCTTTTTTTATAATATCGTTGATTTGTGCTCGGCTTGTTGTTCCTATAAGGACTCACAAAAAAAAAATAGTGAGGAAGGATAAGAGTGATGAGTGCAAATTGGGTGAGGAAAGCCATTGATGGAAGAAATTGTTGTAGTCTTTGCAATTTTTCCTCCAGCAAAAGTCATCTGGTCTTCCTAATCCAATCTTGATGTCTAGACTTCAATTACAGAATCGATGATGCTCTTTGGCTCTTTCAATTTTAGAGCTCACATTGGGAGAATATTGGGGAAAGAAGGAGAGGGCCAAGGCAGGAAGGAGATTGTTTGTTTGAAGTTTCAATATAAGACCCGTTTTTTCTTTGTTTGTTTGAAGTTTGAGAGAGAAAACTTGGATTTGGGTACCAAATCCAGGACCCAAATCCAACAAGCAAACGACCCCTTAATGACATTGGTATCTAGGGTTTGTAGTGTATCTACCTTTTATTTTATGTTTTTGCAGGGAAAAGAGGAGACCAGAAGAGGCCATGCGCACAAGTACAAATGTAGGCAGAAAGCAGGATGCAGGAAAGAAGGGGTGTGGATCTGGTTCTGGTATGGTGTGGAGGAGGAGAGAGTTAATTAATTAGTAGGGTTATCGTAGCTAGCTGGTAATGGTATTGTAGTGAAAGTAACAGGTGAGGGAAAAAGCAGCAAACCCCACAAACCCCCCCGCCCCGATCGACCCATGCACACGTCCCTTTCCCACCACACCCTTCATCATCTGCCGCCACCCAACCCCCTTCCCTCTTCTCTTTGCATTGGGGATGATGCCCACTCCACTCACATACATATCATCTCCATATCTTAATTACCTAATTACCCTCCCACACATACCAAACCCTACCCTTCCATTAAGGTCAACATACTTGTATGCATCAATATAGGGGTTGTTAGTTGGTTCGGTTATAATCGTAACCGTTTAGTTGATTATTGCGGTTAGCTGTTATGTTGTACTTTTCATTAATCATATTGTTTATATTAGTCGATTGATCGTAATTGTACAATCGATTATCGGTTATTTTATCGGTAAATCGGATAATTGTTAAGCAAGAACATGTACACAATAATACCATTCTACCATATTAAAGAAGCATACAAGAACAAGAGAGCAACAAACCATTACCCAACTCATAAACTCCACCAAATTACAAGGAAGCTTAATTGTTGCTCATTGTGGCGGAGCTATTATGCCCAAGTCCATCTTTCTATTGTGCTCATTGTACATCCCTTCCTCGGATTTATTCTCATTTGAACTTAAACCATTATTACAACTATAGGGGTAGACAAGAGATCTTGTCGACCTTCAAATTTCAATTTATTTTCAGCCTGTGTTTGCAACTCATCGAGGCCTGTGTATTTTTGGCGCCATAACTGTGAGAATGACGATAATCAGTTACTCGATTAAACATCGGTTAGTAACTAGCTAAATTTGGCTATCGATAACCGATCATAAATTGTTAAATTGGTTATCAATCGGTGTAAATGTTAACCACACCGGTTACGATTCGATTATCGATGACTACATCCATGGATACCCATGTTTCTTCGATATCATAGAGATTGATTAATTTAACAGAAGACTATAATGGATACATAGTCGGTACATCCTAACATAACATTGTTGGATTGCTTTTGCCCATTCTCATTTATGGAGGGAGGGAGAGAGAAGGGCTAGCTGGTAATTAATTTCGCGGAGTGTCGCCGTGTCGGCTGTATGTACACATGCAGAGGACAGTAGGGAGGAGGAGGGCAAGCATCCAAGTTTATCACTTTCCTTCCACCTTCCACACAAAAGAAAAGTTGAAACCCCAAAAAAAGGAGAAAGAAAAAAGAGAGAGAGAGAGATCCAAGAAGGCAGTGAGGGTGGTGGGTGGGGTTATAAAACTGACCTCTCTCCCTCCCTATATATATATATAAATCATCAGTCTAACTGAAAAACATCAATCAATCAAAGGGTGATCATCGCCATCATCCAAGTCACGGCCTGTTCTTTTCATTCAGGAGACACCATCATCACCCAAATCATTCGACAAGAAAAGCGGCCGGCCAACCAACAAGAAAAGCCTCATCTCAGATATGTCAATGTCGACCATGTCCGCCGCCGCAGCTCCAACCTTGTCCTTAGACCAACAGTACCACCAAAACCAGCAGATCCCTCCTCCTTCCTCCAACTCGGAGCAGCTCTGCTACGTTCACTGCAACATTTGTGACACCGTCCTCGCCGTCCGTTCCTTCTCTCTCTCTCTCTCCATAGATTTGCTTTGTTTCCTTCATATATTCATCTCTTTCCAGGCCAATACTTGAAAGTTGGTGAAATCTCTTGTAGGTGAGCGTTCCGAGCGCGAGCTTGTTCAAAACGGTGACGGTTCGTTGCGGCCACTGCACCCATCTCCTCCCGGTCAACATGCGTGGCCTCATCCAGCTCCCGCCGCCGCCCACTTCTCCCTCCGCCGCCGCACCCTCTCCGTTCAACTTCCCCCACCCCTTCTTCTCCCCTACCACTACTACTGCTTCCCCTCACAGCAGCAACCTCCTTTTCGTAAGTCTAGAAATTTTTCTAGGGCTTTTGCCTTCTTTGTTCACATCAGCACCAACCCTGAAAATTTTTTATACAGCTCTCTCCTTGTTTCCATTATCTTCCCCATTCAAGTTTGTGGGTTTTCGCTTTTTTCAGGATGAGATCCAAAACCAAGGTGCTGCCACCACTCCATCACCGCCGCCGGCAAACTTGCTGATGTTCAACCACCACCAGCTGAATTCTCATATCAACAACAATGACTACTTCGGCTTCAATTCAGGGAGAGGTGGAGGAGGACTGCAGGTGTCGTCGGATGAGCTCTCGAGGCCGCCGCCATTGGTCGTTAATAGACGTAAGAACCTCTCCCTTAGAAGAAGAAAAAAAAAAAACGTTTCATAAATACCAGATCTAGGGTTACAGCTACCTGGTTGCATTAATTAATAAATTCCTCTCACAACGATCCATTTTTGAAACAACGTCTTTCTTTGATTTATCAAAAGAAACCCTAGCTTGCTAGTGCATGCTAGCACTGTTGCTGAGCATGAAAAAAGCTGCTCGGAAATTGCACGCCGATGATATTGGATCCGTGCCCGAAATTAGCAGCTGCTTTTTTTTGTAGCAAACTAACACACATATTAGTATATAATTACTTAGTTATAATGTTTATGTTTAGGGTTTGCCTTGATCGCCCGGAATTGTAGAGAGAAATTGTTTGGACCGGCTGGCCGGCCGGGGGGAAAGGAAAGGAAAGGAAAGGAAAGGAAAAAAAGTAATCAAGTAGCCAATGATTGTACTGTTTCGTTGAGATTTTATTTTATTTTCTTTGGTTTTACCTTCCATTATTTGAGCTCCCGCAAATATTGTACGTAGCTTTAGCTAGATATGTATACAATCAGAATCTTTTGGGGAAGAGAGAGTTAAAAGAATGGCACGCAGTGAAGTGACAGTGGCTGGTGGTGAAAGAAACCAGCACCACCATCCAGAAGAAAAGACAAACAAACCAGCGCAGAAACCAGTTTATTTCTTTTCGAAAACTTTTTCCAAGAATAAAAAAAGGGTACTGATATATATACATATATAAGAAGAATTTATTAGTTTTACCTTTTTGGTGTTGGTTGTTGTTATTATTACAGCTCCTGAGAAGAGACAGAGAGTCCCATCTGCCTACAACCGATTCATCAAGTGAGTATAACACATCATATCATATCCACAGTAAATGTACAAGAGTTGATCACTGTTATTTTTATTTCCAACCATATATATCTGGCTTTGATTTCAAATATCAAGAGTTACAGTGAGTGAAAAGTTATTATTGTTGTGGAAGGATGGATGAGGAATATATCAGTTGTTTGTTAATGAGAACTGTAGGGAGGAGATTCAGCGGATCAAGGCAGAGAACCCTGATATCAGCCACAGAGAAGCTTTCAGTGCTGCTGCTAAGAATGTAAGATGGATCCAACACTACTGTTCATGATTTCTCACCAATTGTCAACAAGTGGTTCCTCTAGCTAAGCTAGCTAGGGTTTCCTTTAAAATTTACTGTGTTGGTGGGTGGTTTTGCATTTGTTATACTGATTAGTTTTCTGGACATATTTGTTTTTGTACTTGGACAGTGGGCTCATTTCCCCCACATTCACTTTGGTCTGATGCCTGATCAGCCATTGAAGAAGACGACTAACACTACCCTCCTCCACCACACTCAGGTAACTATGTTATACAACATTCTATCCCATTAATTAAGACCACATTAACCCAACACTTAAGCATTATCATTCACACCTATGTATAGCAACGTGTAACTAATAATCTTACCAGTTTGTTGATCAATCCGCCATTGTTATTAATTAATGTTGTTTGTGTAGGAGGCGGAAGATCATCAGCAGCACCATGTTCTAATGAAAGATGGGTTCTTCGGTTCAGCCAATTTCGGCCTTGCCGGTGCTCCTAATTACTGATCATGCATCATCATGATGATCAAGTCGAGAATGAAGTAGTAATGGCCGCCGGCTGGCAACCGTCACTTCGATCTGCTTAGTTTCTGCTTCATCTTTTTACTGTTTTGTTGGTCTAGCAAGCAAGAAGTGTGAACTTAAGATAAGATCGTATGGTATGCTTTATTTTTAAGTAACTAGCAGCTACATGTAATGTTAACTGACTGTCTATGGATATGGATAAATCCTCTAATGTCTGAAATTAAACCAAACCCTACTCTTCCTAATGTCTGCAATTATATATGAAGTGTTTCCTTTCAAAGATGACCACAAAGACTTCAAAGAAGAAAGAAGTAGATCATAACTAAAGACCGGTTCTTACGTATTGGTATACATTTGCATATAACATGTCTATTCCATGCACATGCTTGGACTAATGCAAGCATTGTCTATTATCACGAGATAACTTAGGGTTACAACTAATTCGAAAATGATCACTACTGATAAACGCATAGTAACCTATCATTTAAAAAAAGTGGATATTGTGCACCATAATATGTAAATAAACTCTAATAATTGGCTTTATAACGTTCTTTTTATGAAGGATGAAATTATATCAAAGGAGAAAGAAAATTTACAGGATGGAAAGGTACAAACTACCAAGTGTAAATACATGAATTCGCACGAAGGCTGCTCAGCATACACAATTGTCCGAATTAAATATGAAACTATTAGATTATTATTAGAATAATTAAACCCCAAGTAAAACACTAATTTTTTTTTTTTTGCCATTAGATCACTCTTAATAAGAGAAAATCGTTCAGATCATGATAATCAGTAGAGTTTAAGCAACTCTGGAACGTAACCAAGAACAGAAGTCAAACCTCCGAAACAATGGAGGCGACAAAGAAAGAGCATGGTGGGCTACATAGTGAGCCGCGTTGTTGCGAACACGACTAATGAATTGAATCATATACGAACCACCACTACAAAAAAAAAAAAAAAAAAAGAGATTTGGGGACAAATATCAGGGCACAGTTCTCTTAGATTGTCTCCGCAAATACAATTCTAAGTAGTATTAGGGACAAGCGTATAAATTGTCTCTATAAAATAAGGGATGTGATATTTTTTATTTTTTTGTTTTATTCCAATGTCTCCAAAACAAATCTCGCTAATTTTTTGGACAGGGGTTTTATTTGCTTGCAGCCTGGGTTGATTTTTTGGTCTTCAAAATATATTATCAAAATGAACACATCATTTTTTCATCATGAACGTTTTCTTTTCCGTTTTGGAGTTGTACTCTGGTTTCCCTTTTTATTTATTTCTATTATTGTTTTCCTCTTAAGTTGGAGCTTGTAAAAGGGTTTTTTGAAGTCTGAATTACGAATTTTGTTGGTAAGTTTATTATATTCATATTTAGCTTATGATGATAACTTTACACAAAAAAAAAGCTTATGATGATAATCTTTTTTAATTGGGCGAACACGAAAAATCCTCTCGCTCAACGAATTTCTCATCCACGAGCTTGGCGTAAAAAGATGAAACTGAGAAGATATGTGAGCTCTCAAGCGACCACACCAGTCTAGCCAGAATAGAACCAAGCCTCTCGTGAGGAAAAGACTCCAATAGAGTCTAGAATCGAATACATTTTGCTTCAACACCACTCGTTAGACTGTGAGACAGAGGCACCGCTCATGATTTCCTATATTGTCGACCAAAAACATGTTAAAATAATACAGATCAAAGGATACTGAGGCAGCTTCCACCCTCGGGATAGACTCAAAGGAATCCCAAATATCATTCCAAAATAAAACCACTTTCCTAACCTCTGAATAGATGACCTAGATAATATTCTAGAATTTAATTAGGAACGACACCTCCGACACCAAAAAGTTCAGCACATTGAAAATAAAAAGTAGTCAACTACTCTTTAGTTTGATCCAATCAATCATAACAACAATCGTTCGTTATGATTCGTTCTGATCAATGTGGGTCATATCGTTACCCTGTCGCTATATTGAACATGACAATCATTTATTATTGATCCCGTGAGTGTTCATCAATGTTGATCATATTTCTTAGCATTGTTCACTTATGTACTTGTACCTATCCCATAATTGTTCATAAAGTCTTGTGCTCCATACATACACTACTCAATGTAATACTCAACAACCTCTTTTTGTGATTTCATTTTTTTCACTGGATAGTATACTTTTTAAGAAGACTGAAGCTATGTAATTTCTATAATTAACCGTCTATAAAGCAATGCCAAGTTATTTGACAATGGTATCGTCTAGGGTTTGCATAAACCTGTTTTTCGCTTAAAAGAAGAGACCAGAAGAGGCCATGCGGACAAGTACAAATGTACATGGAAAGCAGGATAGAGCAAAGAAGTGGCCGGTAGCTATGCAATTGCAATGGATCGATCGTTCGTATATATGGAGAGTTAATTGAGTAGCCTGTTGCTGCTGCTGCTGCTCGTAGCTGGTAGTGTAGTGAAAGGAACAGGTGAGGGAAAGGTGGTAGCCCACCCACAGGCCCCGATCAAGCCATGCACACGTCCCTTTCCCACCCACCTTCATCATCTGCCGCCAACCATGCAAAGCAAATGCAAATGCAAATGCAACCCTGGCCTTCTCTCCCTCTTGCTTTGGGAATGCTGCCTACCCACAGCCACAACTTCCACCCACATACATTATCATAATCATCTTCCCTTAATCATCCTTCCCCGTCACACACACCAGACCCTACCATGTACGTTGATAGCACTGGTACGTTATACTATGCTTACATTGTTGGATTGCTCTCTTGTATTATAGATCTTTGAATAATTATGCATATTGAGAAGAAAACATATAGTCAAATACCATTATGTTCTTCATTTCGCATATTTGATGCTTATTCATGCAAGTTAGTGCTTATTCATATAAGAATTATGGTTATTCACATCATTGTAGTGTTACAAAAAAAATAATCAGGTCCAAAATTGTTCTAGTAATTCTACCAATGGTGTTTTTATTTAGAGGTCTAAGATTCTAATTGCTTAAGTAGCACATAAAATTAAAAACAAACCTTTGCCACTCTTATAAAAATTAAGAAGTTTGAAAAATCCAATTTTACTCCAAAAAAATTAGGGCCAATACAAACTATTAGGGTTGGGGGATGTCCGTTTCCATTAGGGGCTTGTTTGCTTGATAAATTTGGTGAGAGATTTGAATTCATCATGGACTTTGTCCACAATCCATTGTTTGCTTCATGCATCTAGGGACAACAATCAGTGGGTGCAACGAACTTTAAAGGTCCAAATTCGTGGATTACACGAACTTGAAAGTTCCACCTATTTGGTGGGAATTGATCATGGACTTTAAAGTTCATTATTTATGACCAAACTACCCCTCCTATTTCAATTCTCTTCTCATACCAATGAGGACAATAAAGGTAAATTTCACTTCATACATATAAATCTAATTAACTAATTCCATCATGAAATCTATGAGACAAACATTGGTATTTTGCAAGTTCATGATGAACCCAAAACCCTCATATCTCCATGATCTTACAAAACCCAAATTTTATCAAAACCTTCATTTTTCAAATCCACGAAACAAATGAAGCCTAGATGCTCATCTATATAGAGGAGAGGAGAGGAGAGGATTTGGGCCATATAAAAACATGTGTCACTAATAGTAGGGAGTGCAAGCGTCCAAGTCGATCACACTTTCCTTAGCTTCCACACACAAAGGATAAGAGAGAGAGAGAGAGAGATCCCAAGAAGGCAGTGGGCTTGTGCGGTTATAAGTTAAACATCTTTCTACCTGTGTAACAAAACATCAGTCAATCAAAAGGTGATCATCAGTTCATCACTATCCAATCAACTGTACTTTTCATTCAGGAGATACCATCATCATCATCATCAGAATCAATATAATAATATAGAAGGAAGCGGTCAGCCAAACCAACCAACTGTTGCCAACCACCAAGAAATTAAACACGTATAACACACATCAGATGTCAATGTCGACTATGTCCCCCGCTCCCTTCTTCTCCCCTACTACTACTACTGCTTCCCCTCACAACAATAACAAGCTCCTCTTCGTACCTAAACTATAGGGCTAGCTTTCTGGTGGCCGATCTCTACTGGTCAGTCAAGCCTTCTGAACAGTAGTTGGCTTCCCTTTTCTTTTTTTTTTCTTTATATATATAGTTTTCATCTCCCCATTCAAAATTTTGGATTTTCATCTTTTCCAGGATTTTCATCTCCACCGCCGCCAGCAAACTTGTTGATGTTCAACCAGCACCAGCTGAATTTCCCCGTCAAAAATAATGACTACTTGGGCTTCACTTCAGCTCGAGGAGGAGAAGGAGGAATATTCATGCAAAGTCCCGTCGGATGAGCTCTAAAGGCCGCCTCCATTGGTAGTCAACGGACGTACGTAAGAACCTAACATTCATGATTCACCTCTCCCTCCCTCTCTCTCTTCTTTATCCCTCTCGAAAAAGGGGAAGAAAAAAAGGGAAGGTTTATTAAGAACCAAAACTTGGTTTACAGCTAGCTGGTTGCAGCAATAAATTTTACCAAAAGAACCCTAGCTAGCTAGCTAGTTGAATCGAAGTAGCACTGTTTTTTTAGCATGAAGCGGCTGCTGCAACTACTCGTAAAAAGCTGCTCAGAAATCGCACGCCAATTATATTGGATCTGTGCCCCAAATTCTTATTGATTGAATCAGCAGCTGCAGTTTTTATAATAAAGCTTACATATATATATAGATTACTTAATAATTAGTTGGTTATCGTTTAGGTTGGTCGCCCGGCTGGCCGGCCGGGGGAAAAGGAAAGAACCCATCAAGTAGCAAATGATTGTACTGTTCCGTCGAGGTTTATTTATACTCCATTTAAGCTCGCGCAAATATTGTAGCCTAGAAGATATGTAAAAATACCGAATCTTTTGGGGAAGAGAGAGTAAATTGACAGTGGCAACCAGCAGCATCACAACACAAAAGAAACGACAAATTAGTAGCAAAATAAATAAAAAAAACGACAAATTTTATTTTATTTCTTTGGGGTTTTTCTTTACCGTGAACGATATTATATAATCACATGCATGGCGATCATTATGTCATTGTTTTGACTATATTTCTATTTTCCACATATCAAGAGCTACAATGAGTAAAAAGTTAATGTGGCGCGAGGGTGGGTGTGGAATTCATTAGTTTAGTGAATGAATGTAGGGAGGAGATCCAGCGGATCAAGGCAGAGAACCCTGCCTGATACTAGGAGTGGTTATACAGTCTGGTACGATTAAATTGATCCAGTTTCAGTTAGTTTTTTTTTTTTTTGAAAATATAAGGATCAAATATTAGATTGGATACGGTCTGGTCTTGACTCGGTACGGTCTTGACTCGATTCGGTCTTGATTTTAGATTGACCTTGTGGAGATTTGAGTGGCCTGAGGCCTCAAATGGTGAGGAGTTGGTTAAGTTTTGGGTTGGACTCTCTTATCTAGTCTTTATCTGGTTTTCAGTCCGGTTCCGAACGATTTTTTACCTCAAATTTCAGCCTGAAGATCAGATTAGTTTGTTTGCTATCCGATCCTATTCCGATCTCGGTCCGGTTTTGGGTAAACCAAAAAGCCCGAACCAAATAACCACTCCTAATATCACCAACAGAGAAGCTTTTTAGTGCTGCAAATAATTACATAATAATTTTATCAAATGGTAGAGGGAAAACTGCTCAATATATATAAGTTTTTGGCTAGGGTTTCTTTTTTCTATATATTAATAGAGATACATATTTTTTGTGGTTGTAGGTTGTTTTGTATGTATGTATTCTGAGTAGTTTTTTTGGACATTGTTGTGCTTTAGTGGGCTCACTTCCACCACATTCACTTTGGTCTGATGCCAAATCAGCCCTTGAAGAAGCCCACTAAACGTTACCCTCCTCCACCCTCATCAGGTAACTGCGAAACCTAGCCATCTAGCAAACGCCTCCTTGATCAATTATCAATCCATTGTTTGTTTGTGTAGGAGGAAGAAGATCAGCATCATCATGTTCTATTGAAAGATGGGTTCTTACTGATCACCATCATCAAGTGAAGAATAATTAGTTAATGATTGTGGATAACTGCCACGTTGCTTTTATTACTTGGGGTCGTTTGGTTTGGTGATTGTTAGGTTGAGATAGTTACAATGCATGTGTTGTCTACAATGTATTGTTTTTTAGAATTTTCTGCACAAACAATACATGCATTGTTTGCTTGATGTGACTCAAACTATCACTCAAAATGAGTGATAGTTAAATCTCGAGTTTTTTGTGAGATTGTTGAGATTGTTTGATTGAGATGGTTGAGTCTTTTTTTCTTCAGCTATGTCCTTACGTTTTTATGTATGTTACTTTCTTATATAAAAAACAAAGGGTAAAAGTGACATTTCACCCAAAAAGAAATCTAACGTATTTAAATACTACAGTAATTATCATAAAAATCAAACGATGTAAACTACAATACACCAAATTTCTTATATACATTAGAATTATTAAGCCACAAGCAACACTGTTCACGGAGTGGCTTGGCGATTGTCTGCGGTACTATCTACGTTAGCACATGTGTAATTATATTGACAGGCCAAGCATGGCCGTTGATGTTATTTTTACTTTGCAAGATGCGTGAGCTCAGAAAAAAAAACAATAACACGTGATCGGTGCCCCCTTAAAAAAATAAAACGCTTCTCGATGCAATCTTTCTCTCACCTCCCATAATCACAGAACGGCTTCCTCCAAAACTTCTTTCCTGCTCGATGCAACAACAGATTTCACATCGCTGAACCCACTGAGCGACGACAGATACAACATCTCCGAACCCACAAAGCGGGCACCGACGAATGACACTCGATTTCCCCTCTCTTCACCGCCCTCAACTCGCTGAACGGCACGTCGGTGGGAGACGAGCCCTCCTTCCCGACATATTTGAAGTCGAACGATTTGTCCTTGATTCCATGGCTTCGATGTTGGAGAGAGGTAGATACGCTTCACCGGACAGGGAAGAGGAACTGTCATGAGGAAGAGGAACGCGCAGACGATCAATGTGAAAACC
Organism: Linum trigynum; assembly: GCA_964030455.1. Classification (NCBI taxonomy): domain Eukaryota; kingdom Viridiplantae; phylum Streptophyta; class Magnoliopsida; order Malpighiales; family Linaceae; genus Linum; species Linum trigynum. The sequence continues at coordinate 12,841,620 of OZ034816.1, forward strand.
CCTCCTCTCTGAAAAAGCAGAGGCCGCGCAGAGATGCGGTGGTGTCTGCGACCATCCTTATTTCTCTCTATTCATGTCCGCAAACCAAAATACGAAGCAGAGGTCGGGGGAGATGTGGTTGGAAAGAGATCTGGCTCTTCTCTCACAGGGGCACTCGGATTTGGGATCTCTCTCTACCGGTTGACTCTGGAATCCCTTCATCTCTTCAAGCGGTGAATGTGGCATTCCTAGTTCATACCGAAACCCAGGCATGTGGGCGCTAAGGTTTCTTTTCAACTTTATCCTAAATCCTGCATAATTATTCTCAACATACATTGTCGTTGATTTGGCCGCAAAGCTTTTCTTAATCGTTATTCTCACATTTTTTCTGGGTTTTCGCTATAGTGTCGTTGATTTGGCCGCAAAGTTTTTCTTAAGCGGCCTCGGATGAGGGGAAGAGACGGTACCACTGCTGGGAATTTTCACTTTCAAATGTTCAAAGAAGGGGGAAATTGAAGGCATCACTTCAGCATATGCTAATTTCTTGAAGTAAGTGTATCCCTTCTCAATCGTAAATCGATATTTTCAAAGCAATCTTATTTTTAACCCCAGAATAAAAATTGTTGTTGAAGTGCAGAACCTGGCAATCACTCTAATCGTTTGAGGAAAGAACATCATCTCATCCAAATTTTCTCTGTATTGTACTATCACTAATCCTCCAATAATTCTCTTTGTATTGTACGAAGAGAGTTATCGAATAAGAAAGAACAAAACCACTTTTCCCAAATTCTTTCTTCCTCTCGTTCTTTGCTCTGTTTTTACCTTCTTCTTCTTCATCCCTTATCTGTATTCTTCTTCCTTCTTACTATTCCCTTAATTCTCCTCTCAATACAGTGTTTACTCATCTAATTCGCCAGAAAGATCTAAGATCGTCACAAGTGGCATCACAACCATTCTCGGAAACAATGGCTCCAACAAATCGAATGGTGTCAATGGACAACCGCGACGAACGGTTTCACTCTCAATCCATTTTGGGGAACGATTCAGCTAGCAAGATCGCGGCTATGAATGCACTTGATAGGTGGGACGACTGCTTGGAATCAGTGTTGAATTGGCTGGATGAGTATTAGTCAACAATGGCGAGTGGGGGGTTGTTGACGATGCGCGAGGATAGTTGCAGACCCGGTACGAAGGCTTAGACACTTTTGAGTAGAAAGAGTAACATAGGGGATAACTGCAACGAAGTAAGAAGACGAGAAACAATGTTTCACTTGTCTCTTACCTTCTGCTAACTCTAAGACTTGGGCCCTAATAGCTGATCGAGCCTATCAGAATAAACTGCAATAAAATAAATAGGAAAGCACTAAAGAATTGAAACAAAATAGATATGATGCCCACTTGATCTTTATTATGAAATTCAGAAGCTTTGTAAGCGACTCTAGTTATAATAGTGATGAACATGAGACAATGATAGTAGTGATAAAATTATTAGATAGAGAGATCAAATTATTATTTTAACTTTACAAAACAATGATTAAGTAAAATCATAAGATAAAGATTTTGTAGAAAACGAACAAGTACTTAGTCTATTTGTCCGTACTATCACTACTCGAATAAGAAAGAACAAAACTACTTTTCCCAAAAAATTTCTTTCTCGTTCTCTGCTCTGCTTTTGCCTTCTTCTTCTTCATCCCATCTTCATCCTTCTTAATCTTTCCCTATTCTCCTCTCAATTCCATTGTTTGCTCATCTAATTTGCCGAAAATATCTAAGATCGTCACAAGTGGTATCATAGCCATTCTCGGAAACAATGGCACCCACAAATCGAATGTTCACTCCAAAAAAAAAACAGCTGAAGTGACAATTTAAAATTCAGTCAAATTGTCATTAAAAGGTAGAAAAATGTCACAATAGTGTTGTACTGACGTTTTACACAAATGACACATAAATGTCACATAATCCAGTGTCACTAACTTCTTTTGTGACATTTGTTACAATTGTCAGTACCACTTTTGTGTGACGTTTATTTTACATATTGCGACACTTATAATCGTAGCATAATAACATCTTTTGTGACATTTTAAAGCGTCGTAAGTGATGCAAATAGTGACATTTCTAGAGACATATCAAACTGTTATAGTTAATACCAATAGTGACATGTCTTGTGACATTTCAATATGTCATAGCCCATCTCAATAGTGACATTTATAAGGACATGTTAATATCTCACGATTGATACAAATAGTGACATTTCTTGAGACATTCATAATTGTCACAGTAGATCCCAATAGTGACATTTCTAAGGACATATCAAAGTGTCATAGTAAATACATATTGTGACATTTCTCACGACATTCCAAAGTGTCATGGTTGACACCAATGGTAACATTTACCGCGACATTTCCATATGTTATAGCCCATCTCAATAGTTACATTTTTAAGGACATGTTAATATGTCACGATTGATAAAAATAGTGACATTTCTCGAGACATTCCTAATCGTCAAAGGTGATACAATTAGTGACACTTTTTGTGAGATTCCAATATGTCACAGTTGATCCCAATAGTGACATTTCTAATGGCATGTCAATGTGTCATAGTAAATACAAATAGTGACATTTCTCAAGACATTTCAATGTGACATAGTAAATACAAATAGTGACATTTCTCTGAACATTCCAAAGTGGCATAGCTGATACCAGTAGTGACATTTACTGTGACATGTCAAACGTGTCGTGGTTGAAACAAATGGTGACATTTTTTACAACATCATATGTGATATGAATAGTGACATTTAATGGGACATTCCATAATTCTCTAGGTGATACAAATAGTGATATTTGTATGGATATTCAAAAGTGTCATATATGATACAAATAATGATATTTGTTGAGACATTCCAAAATGTCATATATAGTACAATTAGTAACACTATTGCGACATTTTAAAGTGTAACAACACCAAATTAGATTACCATTATAGTTTTTAATTTAAATTTTTACTCACTGATGGATGGTTCAAATTTGGCTTCATTTGTTGGCCAACATGGAATCAGATGAACTTAAGCGAGAGGAACGGGCCAGGCCCAGTTCGAGTGGAGTGGGTGGTGGTTGTGGGCCTCAACCCAGAGAATGTCCTAGTGGACTGACCGGTTTAAAAGAATGGATTAGGTTTTTCAACTAGTTACCAAAGCCCAGAGAATTACTACAAGTGGGCCTCAACCCAAAGAATGCCCAGAGAATTACCACAAGTGGGCCTCAACCCAGAGAATGCCCTAATGGACTGACCGATTCAAAAGAATGGATTGGGCTTTTAAACTAGTTACCAAAGCAAAATGTCGTTGCAAATTATGGTAACAATTTTAGCAACTTTTTTGTCATCATAATAAGTTGGAAACTAAAAGATGATATCAAAATGTATACTAAAACAATTATTTTATGTAATATTTTAGATTGGTGAGAAAAAAAATTAAGGATATTTTCAAGTTATTTTTAATGGTAAATAAAAATTCGTTATAAGACATTTTTATTCCATTAATATTTAAATCAAGACAAAAATTTATAATATATTAAAAAAAATAAGCACATAAAAATATAAAACAATGTCATTAATACAAAATAACATAAACAACTAAAAGCATCCAATAAAAAAACACTAGTCCATACAACCCCAAATCATAGACCTTGAGTCCAGGTTTAATTGTTCACACAAAAATGTGTGATTTAAAAATGTCTTACTAATTAAAATATTGTCTTCCACACTCTTAAAGTACTCAAAAGTAATAAATCACAAATCAACTCATCAATTTCCTTGCATGTATTTCCATAACGATCATCAAGTCGAACAGTTTCCTTAACTTCCTTGGTTTCCTCGTGGAGATGTAGCTGCAGCACCTACATTAGAAGTAATATTAATATCAATTAAGATTCAATAATATTAACTTCAAATGCAAAAGAGACTTGACGAGAAAATTTATACTTTGGCAGCAGTTGTTTCAAGTTAAGGTATGAATTGAATTCAGTCATTGATAGAAAGCCCAATAGCTCCTTCCTCAAATACACCACATGTGTTCGGTTCGTTTCTCCATGCAGTTTGAAACTTTGGTAGCAATTTAGTGTGCAGTTTTATGGCATAACAGCTAGTGATTATCATTATCCATCATTTTGGTTTCAAACAAGAAAAAATTAGAATATGTGATCGAACCAAAAGTAAATAAAAATGGAGGGTTCAAATCACAAAGAAGTAAGTTTATTAGTTCGCTTTGACCGATTCAAATGCAATTTTGATAGAAATTTCTTTCATATTTAAGATAATTTACAGGATCAACAATGAATCAAACTATATAGGGTACCATTCAATTAAATTTTGAGTGGACCGTGAACTAATCAAACAAATAATTTGAATCGAATCAAATAACCTAGATTGTCGTGAATAGGGGGTGAAACAATTACAATCATTTTGATTTTTTTCCATGGAAAAGAAGATATTAATTATATAGAAGAATTTGTATCATTTTTTTTTTCAATATCATCCTTATTAATTATATAATGATACTTCGCTCGTGACATTTCTCTAAATGTCAGACAAGCAACACTTGTAGATGTCACCGTTAAATGTCACAATCTATATGCTATGCTGACACTTCACTAGCGACACTTCTCTAAATGTCAGACAAGCAACTAAGCTATTGTGACATTTAGTTATGTGACTAGCTTATATCACACATACTTCTTTATTTTGACACTTTTTAGTTGACACTTCTCTAAATGACAGAAAAACGTGTTTAATGTTGTGACAATTTAAGATGTCAACATTAAATGTCACAATATATATGCTATACTGACACTTTGCTCATGACAGTTCTCTAAATGTCAGACAAGCAACTAAGCTATTGTGACGTTTGGTTATGTGACCAACTTATGTCAGCAATACTTTAATATTTTGACACTTTTTTAGTGACACTTTTCTAAATGACAGAAAAACGTGTTAATTGCCGTGACAATGGAAGATGTCAACGTTAAATGTCACAATATATATGCTATACTAACATTTCACTCATGACATTTCTCTAAATGTCAGACAAACAACTAAACTACTGTGACATTTAGTTATGTTACCAACTTATGTCACAAATACTTCTCTATTTTGACACTTTTCTAAATGAAAATTTGTATACACACTTTACCAATTATTAATATAAGTAATGAAAATTTGTTTTATAACAAACACCAAATGTAAAGAAATTTTAGCGAATGGACATTCAAATAGTTGAAAAATTATACATTGAAGGAACATGTTAAGATGAGAACCTTCGATAGTGTATATGGATGCCTTGGATTCAGACTCTAAACGAACATGTTAATAATAATTTGTATCTTGATAGAAAAATTGTCATAAGATGCTATACAAAGACTTCATGAACATCAACAATAAAAATGAGTGAGGTTTAGAGAATTAATCATTATAAGGGATACGATGTGTGTCAAATTTCAATTGGGATAAACATAATTTATCCAGTAATCAAGTATCTTTTTCCAATAATTTGAACTTTGATTAATTGGTTGGGAGTTCGTACAAACTCGAGAATCATGAATTGATACATGTTGTATAAGATAATAAATTTGATACGATCCTAAATGGGACGTGATAAACCTTTACGATATGATTAATGATCAGAGAATAAAAACATCACAAGCGAGTGTGCTAACTATTAAATATTAAGAATTTTTGATATAGGCACATCACATATTCACTTATGAAGCGAGAGCAAAAAATATATACAAGATTCAAAAGGTTCAACATTTAGATAAGTTAACTAATATAAACAATAAAATGAATTTCACCGGCCAAGTGGCCGGATAAAAAACTAGTTATATCTATGGAGTTTCACTACGGGAAAAGTGGCAACACTTCAAATGTGTTGTGAACTGCAATTTGGTGTTTGATGTAATTATTGTCTTTCTGTTTTACAAAAGTTGTTGGGGGCCGGGTTAATTACGGATCTAGCTAGTTTCTTATCACCTTATTCTTCACTTTGGATGTGTTTTCTACAAGTTCGTACATTATCTTTGTTGATCAATCATTTTACAATTGAGTACTGAAACTATTATAAGACGACCAATAGAATGATCAAAGAGATTGTAACTCAAATTACATAATAACATAACATATTACTATTAGGGTGCTTATTAATAACTCAAATCACTGACGGGACTTTATGAGATGCTTATAACCAAACCAAACTAGGTGTTTTTAGACGACACTACATGTAATACATAATCAAATCAAAGGGGTGTAGTGTAGATAGATAGATCATGTCCCCTCCTCCAGATGAAAGCTATAATCCCACAATTAAGCTTGATCCTATATATCGAATATAAATAAATCAAGCAGATCGACGAGAGATCCTGACGGGAAGTCCATGTTCCATATGCAACACAGTGGATACAGCAAAAGAAGGGGAATGACCTTCCACCGCCACTTGGATCTTAAACCTCCCAAGTACGGCAGCCGCCACCATCTTCAACTGAATCAAGCTCACTTCTTTCCCTAAACAACTCCTCGGCCCGCCGTTAAACGTCACGAACTGATGCGACGGCACGAGTCGAATCCCTCCTTTCTCAGTGATCCACCTCTCCGGCCTGAACTCCTCGCAGTCCTTGCCCCACGTACCTTCCATCCTCGCCATCGAATACACCGAGAAGAAGACCCTAGTATTTGCTCTCACGCGGTGGCCGCTAGGCAGCGTGTCTGCCTCCTTCGCCCACTTGTGGTTGATCGGCGATGGCGGGTATAGCCTCAAGGTCTCTAAAATGGCTGCGTGTAGGTACATCAGACGGTTCACTTCTTCCTCGTTGTAAAGATAATCGGCTTGTGGGCTTGCGGGCGGATTGGATTTGAGCTCGGCTAGGATCTTGTTCTCCACGTTTGGATTGTTGGCCAGGCTCCAGAAGAACCAAACCAGGGTCGAGGCTATGGTGCTTCTCCCAGCTCCGAGCAAGTTTAGGGTCATGTCACGTAAGAATTTGTCTTCGATGAGCAATGCGGTGTCGTTTTCTGATTCTTCCACGATGTGAGCTGTGAGTAAGTCGACAAATTCTGGGGCTTCCGTCCTTTTGGCATAGTGTAGTCAGGAATCATATTTTAGGTGCAAGGATATAGGGAGGAAAAAAAAGTGAAATCGACATTTTGCTATAATGGATCATGTGACTTAACCAAAATTTGAAAGTCACTGAAAACAAATTTACACTAATTAATATAATATGCTTTAAGCACGATTTGTGAAATCATACAATTAGTAAAAACAGTTTAAGAGTATAGTTGTGGTTCAGCCAAGAGAATAGGATATAAATAATTTGGGAGCCGTAACATATATGTTTGATATCATTATTAAAGTAATATTAGATGAAATTATATATAGAATTGTGTTGTAGGGTTGCTATAATAATTACCTTGATTGGTCATTACTAAGTTGGTTTCGCCTCTTCGAAATGAAGTCATAGAGAAAATGGTCAAATCTGTTTGTGGCTATAGTCAATCGTTTCTCGGCTCCGATTCCAAGCCTATTCTGAAGCTTCCAAGCTGTTGTGGGTACAACATGTCGTCGGAACATCGCTTTCTCTATATCATCGAAAGCTTCTGCTAGCGAGACGTCTTGGAAGCCAATGTTTAATGAGCATGGGTCAAATCCCAATACTGTGATGCAAATTATATCGAAGGTAAATCTCTGAAACACATCTTGAAGATCCAATTTCAAATTATTTCCCGCCGAATGATTGAGGACTGGGAAGATGCCAATTTCCAATTTAGCATGTATCGCCTTTTCAAGTAATGACTTGTACCTGTAATGCATCATTTTTTTTTTAGTTTGTCCAATTGGTCCAAATTAATCACAACCACGATCAATTAATTAGCAAGAAGTACTTATTTATTTGTGAAGAATGGAGAAAATAAATTAAACAAAAGAGATGGCAGTTTAATTTAGTCACTATAGATATACTCCTATGGATAACCTGCTATATCGGTTATTTAATTATTTCCTAAAAAGAACACCAATAAAATCTGCCTTTTTCAAGACATGCAGCTACGTACTTGTTGTTTTTCATGAGCAGTTGGAGTTTCTTCCTCTGAAGCACCCACGGCTCGAAGTCGACGGCGAAAATTCCGTCCCCAAACGGCTCGAAGATGTCCTTCATCACCGGTCCCTTGGGATAGTTCGCAAAGTTGCCGCTCAGTATGTGACGGACGTTGGCCGGGTCGCTGGTGATGATGCTGTCCATGTCCGTCAGCCATGGGCCCTTCGACTCCACCGTGCCGCCCTGCCGCCGCAGCACCGCCGTCAAGAAGTCGTGGAAGTCCGCCGCGTGGCGGAGCAAGGTGGGCAGCATGCCAACCACGGGCCAGTTGGTGCCGAGCGGTGGCGCCATCAGCGCCCTGCTCCGCTGCCAGTGACGGATTAGGAAGCCGGCGGCCGCTACAAGTCCTAGAAACATGTTTATGTATGACATGGTCGTCATTTGGATATTATTATGTTCTGTTTGGGTGTTTTGATTGAGTTGATGCATGTATTATTACCTTACTACTTATATATGTTCTCCTTCATGAAACTATAGTTGGGAAAAAGGTATAAATGCAAGCACCTAACAGAAGGGAAATTCTTACAGTTTCTGGTATGCAGCTGACGGATGGATAATTGATGGTGGCTATTAATGTTGTTTCTGGACGAGATTCTTGTGGTTGGTATTGAGTTTTGCTGGTTTTACCTGTGGTTAACTTTTGTTTTTTTAGACGAGATGAATAATGTAACATTCGAATCTTTTCTCGATGAAGATATTGTCAGATTTGGGCCTCGACTCTCATGGTTTTCGACTTTGGATGCAATTCAAGGTGGCTTCCCATAAGGTTACCCATCCTTGTTGTACTCCACACTGAGCACGTTTAACTTCGGAGTTCTCACAAAAACTCCTCCATTACACCCCAAAACGATCTTGTCAGTTAAGGCCGGTTTCTTACTTATGAACCATGAATCTCTCTCATGCTTTGTCGATATGGGATTTGTCTAAGGTGTTACAATTAAACTGATGTTGTGTCATTTTGTTTTTTATGGCTATTTTTGTCTTGGAGGTGTGCTCGATCGACTACTTCATTTGTACGGATAGTAAAAAAAAATAGTGACTTAAATATTATTGATGACCACAAAGTTCTTCGAACTTCTGAAAATCATTGTATTCAATGTTAGTTCAGTACGCAAAGTTTGATGAGCATGACATATTCATGTGATATGTAAGGTTACAAGTATATATATGTACTATTATGCTTGTGGAGATCAGCTAAGTAGCGGTGTAAGATTTGATTTGCTTGATTCGATTTTTTCAGATCTATTTGAAATGAGTATTATATATTTCTCAAATAGTATTACGCATGTTACACGATATACTTATTTTGCTCCCACCGTGTCTTGACTTATTCTTTCTGAATTCATCACATTGATTTTCATTCTAACTTAGCTACTACTTGGTGAAGCCTCCATGTCTCAAAAAATTGTATTTCATCCTTCAAATCTCCTCTTTATATAACCAAATTGTTTCTCTCTGTTTTTATGAAAAGTTATGTAACATCTTATTATTATTATTATTATTTTACAAAGATATGGTCTATTGTGGGAAAAAATCCCAAGTTACACATGTTTTTAAAAAAAATTCTCAAAATACACATGTTATGAAAATAATTCCCAATCTACACATGTTTGGGCCTTCACCGCGTCAGAGAAAGTTATGGTCGTTCAAAGTTTGACGAAATCGAAAAAAGGCTCGTTCGGGGTAGCAAACGACATTTTTTCGAGACGAAGGCGGGACCAAACCGCCTCCGGCAGTTTGTGGCTAGCAAGATCTCGAAAAATTATGCGGAATCAAAAAAAAATTCTCTACGATCGGATAACCGAGCACAAAGTTACGTTGTTTTAAAGTTTGGACGCAGTTCAGTGCTTCACCGTTTTGCTCTCACGCGGTGAAGCAATCACCGTTTTAGTTTGAAACGGTGAATACATCACCGTTTTAGTCAAAAACGGTGAAGTATTCACCGTTTTGGTCAAAAGCGGTGATGACCTTCACCGCTTTTGTCTAAAACGGTGATGCTCAAACATGTGTACTTTTGGAATTTTTTTTATAACTTATGTATTTTGGGAATTTTTTTTAAGAACTAGTGTACTTTGGGATTTTTTCCGTCTATTGTGGGTCTATGCTAAGAAGATTTTTGTTTTGTCGAGCATATAAGGTGATTTTTCAAGAGGACATACATTCTTACATTGTTCCGCAGTTTCTACTTTAGAGTTCTTACAAATTACAATAACTCTTTCATTTCACCTCAAAACGAACTTTATCGATTAATATTAGATATTGCTTATGAATTAAAATCTCTATCTTTGTCGAGCATTTGACTAAATGTTACCAATTCATCATGGTAAAAAAAAAACTTTTGCAGTTGCATATCTGGAAAAAAAATTGTAACTATCTTATGTAACTAACGTGGGTAAAATACCTCGGGCACCACTTAAGTTTGAGAATTAGGGCAGACATACCACTTAAGTTTGAATAGGACGTCGGGTACCATTAAAGTCGCCAAAATGTGCATCCGTCTAGTTTTCCATCCAACCGAAAATTTTAATTACTTTTTGGAACTTTTAAAAACATCCAAAACTATATATTAACAAATTTTATCGAATATAGAAATTAAAAAACCTTCTAATCAATGTAGTCAAAATCGCGCTTAAACTTAAAAACTTACGATTTTACATTTCTAGTTCACTAAAATGCTTCTACACAAAATCTCAGTTTTTATAACTTACGTAGTTAAAAACTCCGCTTTAAAACTTAAAAACTTACGATTTTACGCTTTTAGATCGTCAAAACGTTTCTACGTAGAAATTCACTTTTGACTACATTGCTTCTAATTACAATATTACTAAAATGGCGAGTCAATATTGTCAATAAAATAGATAAATTAGTAAAAATAATAAATAAATATCAAGAAGAATAATAAATATATAGAATATAATAATAAATATTTAAAATTAATATTAGAAGATCTATTTAAACTCCTAATCCAATTAGAAGTATCATTAAAAATAGTTAAAATAGAATCTAATCGATCATTAATGCATCAAGACCATAGAATAATAAATAAAATACAATCAGAAAGAATTAAACATATTCCAGTAATTGAAGATACTTATAATGATAATTGATTCTACATTTCCTATTCAAAAATTGGTTCGGTACCAGAGTCTTCAAAGGAGGATTTCAACTAAACATAATTCATAGGATGTATTTGATTCAGGGAATAATTCAATTATTAGTAAACATAGTGATAATGGAAAATACTTTTAAGAATTACCGGAAAAAATAATTATAATAATAATAAATTACCTATTCAAAAATTAATTTGGTATCAAGTCTTTTAAAGAGATACCAACTAAATAATAGAGTTCAGTAGTACTTGACGCCCTATTCAAATTTAAGTGATATATCTGCCCCGGGTTTATGCCACATTTGGTCAGTGAGATTACTAAATCGAGTCATGTTTAGTCACTAGAAAAATTTAATATCAATTTTGGTCACTTGAATTACTGAAACGGGTCACATTTAGTCACACTCCCGTTAATGGAGTTTAACGAAAACTAACGGGGAGAGTGACTAAATGTGACATGTTTCAGTAATTCGAGTGACTAAATGTGTCATGTTTCAGTAATTCGAGTGACCGGAATTGGACGGATGTGACTTGTTTCAATATTTCAAGGTGACCAAAATTGATATTAATTTTTTCTAGTGAATAAACATGACTCGATTTAGTAATCTCACGGACCAAATATGACATTTACCCTATCTACCCCAATTCTCAAACTTAATTGATATCGGAGGTATTTTACTCTAACTAACGTGCACCTACCCGCAAAGTGAATATAAATATTAAGTCACCCCCATCCACCCTGCATTTTTACCATTACAGCTCACGGCTAACATAGGCCACAGATAATATATACGAGGAAAAAATGGAAATGGTAAAAACTAAAAAGAAAAGAAAAGAGCTTCACAGCGAAATTGCCAATAACTAGGTTTGGGCCCCAATAAAGTTTGGGCTGGTGGTGACTAAAATGAATTTCCTCTCCGACAGATGGGGGTGCGTGGGTTTCGGGGTGCCTGTGCTGTGGCCCGTAATAAATTATCCAAGGCCCATGTACGTGCCGACACATCACCTGACTCAACAGTGAACCCCACCTTACCTTCGCCCTTTTTTACCCGCCAATGAGACATAGACGTAGGCAATTCAGTAATTCTCTATCGAGCAAGCAACACATGGAAATGGAATGCATATATATTGTCCTCTCTTCATTTGGTACATCATTATTTTATTTGTTTACTATTTAGCTAGCTGGTCAAAGTGATAAAACATTCCCATTAATATTCATGGCGGGACTAAATAGATTATGACATGATATTTATGGTTAGGTTTGATTAAGTGATCGTATGCTTGAATGTTTCATAAATTTCAATTTTAATAGTTGTTTAAAGAACAAAGTATTTTTAGACCATGTAATCTTCACATATGTGTGTTGATTTTTATTTGAATAAGTGCATAAAATGATGGTATAAGACTTTTAAATACAACTAAAAATACGTGATTGTCTAGAGAAATATAAAACAAAAGAAATTTGAATAGTGGTCTCAAATTAGGAGGTGAAAGTTCTACCTACACTTTTTTTTTAAAAAAAATTACATGACTTACATCGATTTTCAGCACAATTTATTTCTAGTTGGGTAGGAATCTTGGTTTTAATAAAAATGGAGGTGGTTACTGGTTATACAATAAAGAACCAGGGAGTTGCTATGCCTATAATGTACTCTGTATTGGGCCACTATGATTTGAGAAAGCCCAAGTACATTTTCCCGCCCCAATTCTCCTATTAATAGTGGGCCGACAGAGTATCGTAGGCCCATTTCCTTAAACTGTTCTAAACTTCTAATTGTCTTTCCACTTGTTCCATGTATTCCTTTCCCGTTGCGGTCAGGAGGAGGCCTAGACATTATAAATACCCGTTCCATGCCCCTCTCGGCCGGACAGACACAATTAGCCATCGCGGAGCCGAAGAAGACCCCATTGTCACTGCCGGACTAAACAAACATGGAGAAACGCCGGTCTGAACTGACTCCAGAGACGCGAGGAATTCTCGTGGACTCGTTGGTGAAGCTAGCGGAAAAGAAACAGCTCCGCCCCGAAACTCTGTTTCGCGCCGTCGCCTACATCGACAGATACCTGTCTCTGGACCATCGGATTCGTACCACCACACGACGCCGTCTTCGTTTACTCGCTGCTTCTTCAATGCTCATTGCCTCGTAAGAAACTAACAACACTAGCTAGCTAGTCAGTCCCACATAGATATATTATGAGCAATTGCTTAACCATCTCTTTCATTTTTGTTTGTTAATAATGTAGCAAGTACGAAGAAGTTGACCAACTTAATGTGGCGGATCTTGTCAACATCGCGGGTACTAAATCCAGACAGGAGGTGCTCAATATGGAAATGGAGATACTGAAGAAGTTGAAATTCGAAATGGGTGCTCCCACGATACACACGTTCCTCGGTGAGCTTTGTGAAGTTGTTGCTCAAGAGGAGATGATGGAGATGAAATCGCAGCTCCACTTCATGGCTTCCTACGTGGCTGAGCTGAGTTTGTGGGATTGTCGTCTCGGCTCGGAGTTCTCTTCGTCTCTAGTTGCTGCGTCGGTGATGTTTCTTTCCAGATTCATAATCAAGCCGGATGTTCACCCTTGGGTTAGTGACAAATTCATCAAAACCTACTAGGCTACTACCACATTTTAGTTCATATATTTTCTGTTTTTTTTTTCCTGGCCAAAAGAAGTGTCTAACTTAAATAGTTTTCTCGATGGAACAGAATGATAGCTTACAACGCCACTCTGGATACAAGCCACCACAGCTAAAAGAATGTGTACTTATCATGCACGATGATCTGAATTCAGGCAGAAAAAGAAAACGCGACGACGACTCGGACTATGTGCGTACCAAGTATAGCACGGAAAAGGTAAAGATATGTGCTAGCACGAAAAAAGTTGTACATCTGTTTTTAGTTGGAAGCTGATTTTGTTTTGCTTTTTTTTGGGGTGTTGGTAAACAGTTCAAATGTGTAACTGCTGTGGATTCACCGGGCGAGATACCTCTCCTATTCTTTGAAGATACGGCTTTCGAATCGAAGAAGGTCCAGTGTCCTAATTCTACATTATGTTCTTTGGCCACCATTAACACAATTTCGAATAACTTCTTTCCCTGCTTTGATCGGCTTTTTGCTTGGTCGCCTGTAATACTTCGACAACGGGCGCGGAAACGACATAGGGGAAACTAGAAGGATGATTTGGAAGAAGAAGAAGAAAAAAAAAGCCACATATGTATATGGCTAATAGGATTGAATAACGAGAAAATTATATTTCCCATTGATTTGTAATTTGTATTGAATTTTGGGATTGTGGATATTTCTTTTTTGCTGATCCGCCGCGAAAACGCATAGGCCGCTCACTCTTGGGCTGCTTGGGGCGATTCTAGCAGGGAGTGCGGCGGGGCGACTCGGCGGCGAGCACGGCTCCGGTTTGCAGCAAATTCCTCAGATCACGGAACGGCACTTCCTGTTGATTGTAGTGGGGGAGAAAGAAGGCAAACGGGAATTTGACATGCGATGTGTTACCGTAGTCTGTGGATTGATTTTCGTTTGAGACAGGAGAATTTGACACTAGTTTAGGAATTAGCAAACTCGAATAGTGACACAATTTTATGTAAAAACTAGAGTTGTTTACATCATATGCAAGATTAATGTGTGTTACAAAGTTATCTATAATATATTGATAGACAAATAAAACGAGTAAACATGAGAGTTTTGAATTTGAGCGTTATGAATTGTGTACAATATTATCATTTTGCAAGCTGGCTCCGCCACTTATCCACGCATTGTGGAGCATTCACACCATTTGGTGATTATGCGCTCCGTTTATTCACGTGAGAGTTGTGGTTATTAATTCACTCAAATGGAACCCCAAACTTTTTCTATGTGCCAGGGACCGCCCATCCCCAGGTCTCCCCCGACGAAACTCCAGCGGAACCACCGACCCGTTTTGGCCCCTGGATGCAAGTTACAAGGAAATTACGGAAAACTTCCAAATCTGGATCTACTAATCCGGGCAGGGCTCCTCACCTTCCTCCTATGGCTAACGCGACTTCTGGAAAATCCCAAGCAAAATCAACTCCGAAAGAGAAAGTGGATTCAAAATCAACAGGATTGATGGAAACAAAAGGGAAGGTGGATAATCAAACAACGAACAAAAAGGGTCCATCTTCGAAGCAGAAAGGGAAAGAAGTGGCGAGTGAGGATCAAACTCTAGGAGGAAAGTCCCAACCTGATAAACCAGTGAAAGAATGGAGAGCCGTTACCCAGCGCGAGACCTTAAGGGTTCAAGCCCAGGCCCAGCCCACTAAAGCTTCCGCATCAAATTCATTAAAGGTCGGGCCTGCTGGAAAAACGGGGTCGGAAACCCATACTATTCTGGGCGCCAACAACACCACAATCCACATGATCTCGGTCCCTCCTCTGCCCTCAACCCTCAAAGAAAACAAGGACCCCAACTCTCAGTCTCCCTCCTCAGTTCGACATCATTACCGGAAGAAGCAAAAAGATCAATCGCCGGCCAAGGAGCTCAACAGAGGAGTCAAGCTGAAAGCGGTTAAAAAACCACTTTAAGTGGCAATTAACAAGCGGGAGTTGACCAATAGATTAAAAGAAGCCTCCTTCCTAGTCACTATCAAAGCCATCGAGGAATTTATCGCTCAATCCCAACACAAGCAAACCGATTTTCAGGCTACGAAGGGAAGTAAAGCTGGTGATGTCGTCATGACAGAGACCTTGGAGGACAACCCGTTAGCTCACTTGACATTCTCTGGAGAGACCCATAGCAAATCAGTTGCCACTCTGTGACTGTCGATTATGGCTGCTGTGATTTACCTCTTTGCCTTTCCCTTTTATTCTATGTCCATGTCTGCTAACCCAAACTTCAATATGCTCGCTTGGAATGTCTGTGGAGCAGATAGCAAGGAGTTTAGGAGGTCAATCAAATTCCTCATCGAGACCTATAAACCGCAATTTCTTCTCTTATTTGAACCTCAAAGCAGTGGGGATAGAGCAACGACCGTTTGCAGCAAGCTGGGGTTCCCTGAGGTCTTGCGCGTCGATGCTGTTGGGCGCAAAGGAGGGATTTGGTTAGCCTGGAAACCTGATATCTTCCAGATTCACCTTGTCGAAGCCAGCCATCAACATATTACTGTTCGGGTCTCTGGCCAGGCTATGCCTGATTGGCTGCTTACTGGTGTTTATGGAAGCCCTGACTATAAATTCCACACTCTCCTCTGGGAACAGCTCCAAAAAACCAACGATCTTTTTGACATCCCTTGGCTTGTGACAGGTGATTTCAATGTTTTCGTTCCCCTTCAGAGAAGGCAGGACCAATTTCCCAAGCAGCCATGAGAAGATGTCAAAGATTTGCGAACTGGATGGATGCTGCCAAATTGCTCGACCTGGGATTCTCAGGGCCACGATTCACATGGTTCAGGGGAACTACAGATTGTACGCATAAGGCTGGCAGAATCGACAGGTCTTTGTGCAACTCTAATTGGAACCTGGCTTTTCCTGATAGCTCGGTTCATCACTTACCAAGGCTGCACTCGGATCATCTCCCTATTCTTACTTCTAGTTCCACTTTGTCTAATCCCCATAGCACCAACAAACCTTTTCGGTTTGAGGCAGCTTGGGTATTGCACAACCAGTTTGTTGATTTTTTTGTAGATTCGTGGAAAAACGACTTGGAGCTTCATCAAGCCCTCAAAGACATCTCCCCTAAACTACAACACTGGAATAAGGCGGTTTTTGGCATCATCTACCAGCGCAAGAAACGACTCCTGGCCAGGATTCTCGGGGTACAAACTAGATTGGCCTCGGCTTTCAATCAGGGGTTGGTTAAATTGCAAGCCAAACTTGAAGCTGAACTCGATTTACTCCCTGCCCAAGAACAAGTGATTTGGTATCAAAGAGCCAAGGAGAAGTGGGTGAAGCTAGGTGAACAAAATACGTCATATTTCCATCAGCAGGCTACAAGACGGCGCAGAAGGAACAGAATTTTGGCTCTGCGTGACGACAATGGTGACTGGATTAGCGAGCCTGTTAAACTGCTGGACTTAGTGGTGAACTTCTATAAGATTCTTTACAAGCACGAGGACGTCCCTTATGAAGATCTCATGCCCAAACATAGCTTTCCAAGGCTGAAATTGATTTTACAATAAAGTCAATAAATAACATGCGTAGATAATCATTATTATTGGTGTGAATAATATCATTATTATTATGTGAATAAACACAATATTGCATGAATTAAGTGATGATTGCACTCACAGTAAAAAAAAACAGTCAAAAAAGTGATGATTGCACTCTAGACACAACAAATCATGCATGTTGTTATGTTTAGCAGGATGAGTAAGCTTGGTTACTTAATTTTTAGTAATCACGGTGGCTACCTTAATCTACACCATTCATTATTTCTTTTTCACCCTAATTTTAAATTAACGATGAAGATTATATCAGGGTAATTTTGGAATTAAAAAATATACCACACCTGATTACTCTATAAATTAGATCCAAACCCTACCCTATTGCAACCCGCCGCCAACCGTAACCTGTCCCTCCCGTAACCTCCCGCGACCCTCATCCCTCCCGAGAACTTCCTCCACCGCCGGCCGGCCTCCCCTCCACCACCCTCCTCCCTTCCCCTCCTCTCTTGTAAAGCAGCGGTGTCCGGCGACGGCGACGAGACACAACGGAGCTCTCTTCTTCCGGCTCTCGGCTCTTATTCTTCTTGCTGGCCGCGATTTTTCTTTGCTTGTGGCCCACCTAGAAATCACGGCTTAAGCCCATAAGCCCATAATACTCCCCGGAATCACCACCTGACCCCTGAACCTCCGGGGCCTATCCGCCGCCGTCATTGTTCGAACTGCAGCTCAATCACAGACCGTTCGTTGCACAGCTCTAGCCTAGCTTCAGCCGGAGCTCCAATCTCGCCGCCGCTGGGAAACTTTCCCAGAAGAATTACAGTATAGTACAGAGTTTCTGCTAGTTTCCGCCGCTGGACTATATTTGCTTTTTAATGGCAATTGGAAGGAGGAATTCCATTGGAATGGTATGTTTTTTTTTTAAATGGTAGTCATTTTTTTTTAGTAGTGATTTTTTTTAAATGGTAGTCAATTTTTTCGTAGTGGTAGTGTTATTGTTGTATTGGTATTGTTTTTGTCGCATTGGTATTATTTTTGTCGCATTGGTATTGATTTTGTCGCATTGGTAGTGATTAAATCTGCAATGGTATTGATGTTTTGTGAAATGGTAGTGTTTTTATTTCTTGAATGGTAGTTTTCGTGTAATGGTATAAATTTATTTATGTAATGGTAGTTTTCGTGTAATGGTATAGATTTATTTCTGCAATGGTATTGATATTTTTCAAAGTGGTAGTGTTTTTCTAATGGATTGGTACTGATTTCGTTTTTTTTTTTTTTTTTTTTTTTTTGCAGAAAGATTGAGAAAAATATGGAAAGGAAATCTGGCTGGAGATTACGGAAGTGAGAGAAAGAGAGATTTTTAATTAATAGATTTTTGTAACTACCTTAAATGTAATTTATTAAGAAATTAATTAATATAATTTATTTTTCCATACCCAATTTACCCTTAGTAATCACCGTAACCTGTCCCTATGTTTAGCTCTTGATTAATAGAATAATAAATGGGCAGCCATTAATGTGAAACCAACTGCACCGTCCATCCATCTCGATGTATCTTCAATTCATCATCTTCACTTGTCCCTCCATTATTTGTTTCGCCCATTCCTTGGTAATAACTGTGCACATCGTAATAAAAAAAAAAACTGTGCACATCAATGGCCGGTTTGGATCGCTTTTCTGCGTTGGGAGTGTTCATTTGTTCATCACAAAAAGTGAAATGGTACTAGCAGTGAACGTGGAGTTATTTTTATGTTCACCAACAGATGTCTTTCCAAATACATTTTAGCGAACTCCCAAAGTAATTTCTCCTCGCATAATTTCAATTTAGCTAATTTCTTTGAATCTTGACCCTTAAAATATATTAAAATTAATTTAGAGCATTGCAATTATCAAAATAATAGTCACCGAAGCTACCGATCACCACTTATTGACCTCTTACAGCGGTTACATAATTAAAATACACCTCCATTACGTAAAGGTTACGAAAAGACGATTGTTTCTTACGTAATAGTTAAATCACAAATGTTATATTATACTTCCGGAATGGGTTAACACTTTATATAACACAAGGTTGATTTTTATTACGTAAGGGTAGTATATCATAAATCTCATCACAGTTCAAGATTACACATTACTTAAGGGTAGTTTAGTATATGCACATCTAATTGATGCATTTAGCTAGTGAATGTATGCATTGTATAGAATCTATTTATTTTTTTCAAAAATGAAATTCAATACATGTATTCTATTGTTGATGTAACACTTAGAAATCATTCAAAAATGATATACAATCTCAATGTTTTTGGTGAGATTATGTTTTGTGATTGTGAAATAGAATTTCTTTCCCTGTACATCCCTATCCACTTTTGTACGTATATGGTTGATTTGTATTTGAATAGCTAAAGGAAGGATAAACATCAATTCATAAAAGGTAATTTTCTGATATTATTCCTTAGATTACCAAACCATAGTAATCTTAAAATGCACACATGATTAAACAATACATCAATTTATAACACATAGGTACTTATATAATGCACCAATTTCGACAATCGCAGATACCAAAAGGTCTATAACGAAGGATGACAATGGACATGTAGACATGGTTCATTATTGTCTGAATTAGTACTCGCTCGCTCGCTGTTACACATCATCTTCAAGTAGTACGTATCGTCGACGCAAGCTAATTAGTATGAACTGCCAGTAAGTGCGGCGAGGCGGCCGGCGGTAGGTGGCTCGGATTAGCAACACGTTCCTCATCACAACGCGGAACGTCCTCCTGACGCTGATCTCGCGCGGCCGCCTTTGAGGCTTGGGCGCCCAGGGACACTCCGTCGGCTCTGGAATCCGGTGCTCCGGCCCCTTGGGAGTGGAAAACCCATCTGCCACATCGGACACCCGAGACGGCGATAGGTTCAGTGCTGCTGCTTCCGCGGCATCGCCCATGTCGATCGGCCGGAATTGGGTTTGAGTGCGGAATTGGAGAAATGGGAGTGTTTGAAAGGAAAGGTAATTGAGCGAAGGGGAGGGGGTGACTGAGAGCCCTATTTATGCTACTTTTATTTTTATGATTTAAATAAATGAATTAATTAATGATGGGCTGGGCGGCTAAGCAAAAGAATTCATTATCTATCTCTTCTTGTCTGACCCACAATCAAATCAAATTCATAAATGAAAGAAAATTAATACAATCGCCTCTTCTGTCCCCCGTCCCGTCCTTCATAATCTCACTGGCACTTGTCGATGATATGAGTAATGGCCCTTTTCCCGCCACATTTTCTCTCCCAAGCAATAATAACACTGTAGATGAGTAATGTGCTTTCCCGCCATCTCCCTCTCTATCTTTTTTGTATTATATATTTGTGTTTCTATAGAGGATTGAAATACCGTATTTGAGATTATACCGGAAAAGTTAGCGGTATGATATTTTACGCTAAAACCATGGTTTAAGCGCTTCATATCGTCTAAAATCGCCTAACATTTGGAATCATGCAATTGATATCCCTTATCCAAATGGATGATAGGCTAAGGTTTTTAAAAGGGTAAATACAATTTATCAGCTAAACGTGCCAAACTTTTTCAAATTATTATTCAAACCTTTTAAAATACAAAATATTAGTGAAATGTTAACTTTCTCATTAATAGTTTTATTAACAATATTGATTTGACAAGGTAATTCGACTCGGGAGAGAGGTGTTAGTCAAGGATTCTACATGTGGATCGGTTCACCTATACTTGTCAGGCCTCCCTGAAAATGTCTCAGAAAATCTGAGTTGTAATTGTATCTCTGATGAGTATATATACAATGAAAATTCAACAAACAGTTATTCCTATGGAAACATGATTCCCCACTAACGTAAACTAAGGAACTACTGAACAGAATACTAACAGTAACAAACGGAGAAAGAAGGAGAAGTGGAGAGGTAGTTGCTGAGTGTATTTCTCCCTTATCACGCCCCCGCGCGCAAGTGGAACCTCGGCGAGGTGAAACTTGGAGTAGAAAGGATTGAACGATAGCCGATGGGTAATGACCTTGAAGGTGCTTCTTGGCGATCAGCTACCTCTTGGAAAGTGACTTGCAGGCGGACTGCTTCCCAGAAGAATTCTCAACGCAGAGGAAGGAACCCCGAATTGGCCCACACCCAATTCTTTCCTGATGGTGTAGTGGAGCTTGACGTCCTCATAGGCCTTCCCGAGGATGGGGTCAGGTCTGCACACCCTTGCTTATGTAGTTACCAATGTAATATCCAGCTTCTGCAGATAGCTTATCAAAATTATGGATCTTCCAGTGGAAGAAGAACAGGAGGAGAAGAAATATGTCGTCAAGAGTTGAATTGAAATGGGGAAGGGTGGGTGTTGATGAGAAGAAATATTTAGAGATTATGAGACAAGAGAACGACAGGAAGGAAACCAAGGAAACAAGAACCTCCAAAATACATATCGATTATGGTGGAGGGGGGAAGAAAGATATATTGTAGAGAGGAGAGATTGACTGATTTTGAAGGCGTGAGTGTGGGGATGAAGAAAAGAAGGGTGCAGGGGGTTAAAATGAGGATTTATAGCAAGGGAGAAGAATAAGTAGAGTTGGTGCTAAGAAGTCTCCTGCAAGCAAAACAGAGGATGAAGACGCCTCCGAGACACGAACTGAATGAACAGGTCGGTGAAGCTGAGATGGCAGAGATAGAGGAAAGAGAGTTCGGAAGAAAGGAAAGGGTTTTGTAAGAGAAATGCAGCGGTGAGATCGAAGGAAGAAGTGAGCTGCAAAGTTTGTGAGAGAGAGAGGAACGCCGACTGGGTTATGGTTCTCTTGGACAGACGGACAACGGGACGAAGTAAAGGTTTTGGATTCGTCTTTGTTCGGAGCAGGATTAGAACTTAGAAGATCGAAAGGAAAACAGAGGTTTTTGGCAAGTGGGGAAGGGGGCTTCAAAGAGGGAACGAAGTCTTCATGGCGAAGTTTAGGAGAGGGGAGTGCAAAAGCTATTGCAAGCAATTTGTGGTAACAATTCTTATGGGGCGGAGTCGCAAGAGAAGGCTTATAGATAGAAAGGGAAAGATTGGATTTTGATTGGGTCTGGGACTAAGATGAGATAGATGCGGATCCTGCCGACTTGCGAGCGTGGAGCTTTGACAGGATATACGGACAGACGGTCGAATAGACGGCGGACGGGCAAAGATTCTCATTTGCGAGTGAATGATTAAAGCGAGCAGACTGGATTTGGGAGAAGAGATTTGTCACTAGCTAGGGATTTCAGGGAAAGGAGATAGTTGGGACATGGGGAGCTTCTCGAATGATTTGGGAGAAAGGAAAACATAGAAGTGAGATTTTGACTGATCGATGAAGGCTTGTTAGCCTAGAGAGTGGGCGCACATCGCAACGGCGAGAAGAAAATAATGTGTTTAGGCTTACTGGATCGGTAGGTAGACTGTTAAGCAAAAAGCTCTGATACCATGAAAGTGTCTCAGAAACCTGAGTTGTAATTGTATCTTTGATGGGTGTATATACAATGAGAATTCAACAAACAGCTATTCCTATGGAAACATGATTCCCCACTAAACGTAAACTAAGGAACTACTGAACAGAATACTAACAGTAACAAATGAAGAAAGAAGGAGAAGTGGAGAGGTAGTTGCTGAGTGTATTTCTCCCTTATCACTCCCAATGTCTTACTTACAGTGCTGTGGCCGATTCTACGAGCGGGAGGTAGAGAGCCCATTTTATTTACAAAAATGGGCAGGCATATTATGTCATCCAATTACCCTGACTCCGTTCGGCCCAATAAATCCATCTTTTGGACTGTTGACTAATGATCCAGACCGAGTGTCCCCTGCTCCGTTTGCTTGTTCAACTAATCAACTCGATCGAATTTTTCTTACACCAAAGAAGTCTCTGAACGGAAATACAAGCAGACACTATAAAGAACAGACATGATGAGCAATTGTGCGGAAAGCAATTCAGCAAAGCTTTTCCACATTATTTACGGACAATCACAGAAACAGCACCAAAATGCCCCACCACAAGGAAGAAATGGGACAGAAAGGATCCAGCTTTAGTGATATGCTGGTAGCCCATGATGCCATAACCCCCCACCAAGAAAAAAGATATGAATGTACCTGCATGCCAGAAGCTTCAGCCGCAGTAAGGAAGCTAACATTTCACCATGGAATAACTGGTTGTGTTTGGTAACTGGGGAATGAATGAATACATACACAGATACAGATTAAATGTATTTAATTTGAAAGAATAGACAGATCCCAATAAGTTAAAGAAGCTAGAAGAAATTACAAGTAAAAAAATTCATGGGGAACCCAGAAAAAAATTTAACAATGTTGTTATCGACAGCCACCACCCCCACTAGAAATTACAGACCCCTAAAACCCCACTCTCAACAAACCCAGCAAACCGCCATGAACAAAGAGAATGCCTCAATACAGCACACCAAATACCAGCACTAGCTAGAGAGACTCACGACTTCTCAGAAACAAAATCAGCTGAAGATGGAGATTGCAGCAGATACAAAGTACAACAACGTGACCAGTACGCTAAAGTTGCCGGCTTTGAAGAGCAATCGTGCTGCAGAAGAGATGTCTTGTGGCCTGCAAATTGGGGAGACAGAGAAGAAGAAGAAGAAGAAAGTGTAAAGATAAAGCGGCTCGATTAGTAAAAAAAATGTAGACAAGGGGAGGGGAAAAATGGGTATTTAGATGCATACTTCTGCATTTTGCCAAGGGCGCCACAGAAGAGTGCGTTGTCAGGGATGGGGAACTCGGTCTTGTTCGTCTCCTCAGGATTCACAACTCTCACGTAAGTTTCTTGTCCAAGGTACCACGAGTCAAGGTTCTCTGATCTCAGGTTCCACACTCCAACATTGTCAAGTGATACCAGGATTGCAGTCCATGCTCCTGGATAAACCTGTCAGCAATGAGTTGAGACTGTGTTAATAACTTAAGCATAGAATGATCAATAGCCATCAAAATAATATTGAGTGAAATAGATCTGAGGACATTACTTGCACAGTTGTACGGGCAATGCCATCCCACTTGTTATATGTTCCCCTGCTGTTTTCTGACCATTCTCCATAGTCCATCCTGAAAGAAACAAATCATCATGAGCAAGTCATTGAGAAAGGAAAGTAAGGGGTCGTTTGGAAACCAAGAGTAAACATTCAAGGAGTTCCTACCCAACAACGAAAACTGCATATCCACTAAGGTGATAGCTCTGCATTCTGGTCTCATTATTCTGAAGAATAACTTCCATGAATCCTCTGTACGTCCCATTGATAACCGATGTCTCCAACTTTGGTGGTCCAGTAAGCGGTTTATTTGGGAAGTCAAGTTTATACACTCCCTTCACTTTAAACTGATCAGCAAGTCTAATTGGAGTAGCAGGATTGATAAATGATATCCCACTAAGCGTCGTTCTTTTCTTCCCATTAATCTGCACCGGCGGCACGTTCTTCAGCACATACACGTCCGTGACATTGATCGAACCGTACCTGAATGAGCCCTGTGGGTTGGGACGAGCTCCACTAGCAGAAACATTCCATCTGATGGATCGAGCTTGGTTCATGGAGAAAGTCTTGTCGAACTCATCTTGGGGCGCAGTTGGCAAGGGACCGCTTGCTTTCCCCTTGGAGTTGGTGTAGTGCAAGATGGCAACACCGGTCACCCTTCTCCATGTCGTCTCGTTGACCATTCTGGCACTGGCTACGATGTAGTAATCACTGCTTGCGTTCTGGTCCATGGTGACCAGGAAAGAATAGGACTGCCCTACGTGTATGTCTAAGCTAGTGTAGTTCTGTTGAACTGTGTATGAACCTTCTGATTCTGCTAAGAGCATGTTGTGGTTCTGGATCCTGAAATTCAAGCTGGTTGATACTCCGACGTTATGCACTCTCACTCGGTACGTTTTTCCTGAAACAATAGGCAACAAGGTCAGGCAAAAGACATTGAGTTTCCCAATAAATAAGTAGCAACTGTATATGTTGGTACATCTACATCCTTGACTCATAGCACAATACTGGCCATGAATACAGCCATGTGACTTCAAGCAATCCATTCAAAACCAAGATAGAGCAGTATAACTCCCACAGAAAGATCTAGCAGGGCAAATTGTACATATAATACAAGACACCAAATAAAAATGAACTCATGGCTCACAACTTCTTAAGAAATGAATTACCATTTGCCTAGTTACACAAATTTAGCAGTGCAAGTAACCCAAGCTAAGAACAAAAGAGTCACCTGGATGAACTGTGATTGTTTCATGGTCAATGCCATCCGGAACATATGTGGTATTGTATTGATAAGGGCCTTTGCCATTCATAAGAACTCCATCAGGCATCCCCAGATCTCTCCCTGCATCAAGGGCCCTCCTCAAAGCCTACAATCAAAAGAGTTCTGTCAGCATCTTAACCAAGAAGCCAACTACGAATTCTTCTTCCAAAACTTAACAATCACTCACCGTGTGATTCCTCTTGTACCAATCACCAATCATAATGACAATGTCTCCATCTGGAGTATTGAAAGGAATCGGGATAACGGCTCGGTTGTTGATAATGAAGCTTCCAAATCCACCAGAAGATCTCTGCATGTGGAGCGAAGGGAAGTAGAAGAAGCTCCCAACCTGATCTTTGACCTGAAACTGATAAGTCCAGTTCCACTTTGGTGGAATTGGGCAGTTTGTGCCAGGAAGCCCATCTTGCCATGAGCTTCTCCTCTGCTGAATTCCAGACCTAATCACGAAAACAAGATAACATGCTCACTTCCTCATATTTTAATACTAGAATCCGACATTACAACAGAAATTGAGAACCCACTAGACAAAGGGAAAGGGTTTCCTACCAATGCAGCAGGAGGTGCTCATCCAATTTGTTCCTAACATTGATAACCACGTTGTCGTTGGTGGTCACATTTATAATAGGGCCAGGGAACTTGCCATTTACAGCAATAACCTGCAGACAAAAATAAAAATACAAAATGTTAAAACCTTTGCTACTAAAATAAGCTCAGAATCAGTAACATTGAAGCTTGGGCGGTGAGTGTTGAACCAAATTTAGCAGATCTGGATATAAAGGCGGAAACTTTAGACAATCTAAAGCATACCCAGTAGTTAAAAGAAACGAACTTGAGCAGAATCAAAGGCCAAGGGTAACGTGGAAATGAGTGATGTAGCAAAAGAGAAAGAAAGGGGGCAAAGGAAAAACAGAAAGATCTAAAAGAGTAGGGGGGAAAAACTAACCTGCTGAGGCTCGCCAAGAGGTGAAGCAGTAATGTAAGAGACCTCAAAGTTGTAGAAAACGTATGGATCTCCAGCTGAGCATAAGCTCACTAGCAACCCAATGTAGACAAGGAACACAACGGCAAATACCCTGCACATAGCCATTTCCCTCTCTCTATCTCTCTTCTCTGCTGCTAAATAAACGAAACCCAGAAATTAGCTTGAGCTTGAGGCTTGTTCTTAAGACTTTTCTTTACATAATTTCCAGCTATAGGAAGCAGAGCAGGAAAGCAGAGGAAGTAGAAGAAGACAGAGAAGCAGCTAGAAGCTCAGAGAGAGACAGATAGAGGAACGGCTACTTTGACGATTGGGTAGTTTGTTTTTTATTGGGAGGGGACGGTTTGGCTAAGAAATGAAGAATTGGATGGGAGTGTGTGTAAAGCGTAAGCACAGTAGTATGAATTTTGGGGAGACACCGGACGCGGATATTGGTTCTTGGACATTTGTCGGTTCCCAGTCTTATTATTGACCATGGTTCAAAAAGGTATGTATAATTTTATGCTTATGCACATTTAGACGGAAGGTAATGGCAAAATGCCTTGCTTAGGAATTTCGCGCCTAATTAGATACTAGAACACGTTAATGGAGTACGACGACATATAAGTATCTCCTAAACATTACTAGATGGAGCTAAGAAGTCAATATTAAATACCAAAATTAACATCAACTATGAAATCAATTTCTATTGCAATATTTTCAATAACTCAAGAACTTTGTGAACTATTGAGCTATGATTCTATGAACTCGTAAGCTATATTCCTGTCATTAAGTGTTGAGTAAGTTATTAATCATTTTAACTGAAGTGAGGAAGTGTTGTAGATTATTATTTCATTCATCATACACTGCGAATAGCTATTTTCTTCCAACGCCTAG
Source organism: Linum trigynum (assembly GCA_964030455.1). Classification (NCBI taxonomy): domain Eukaryota; kingdom Viridiplantae; phylum Streptophyta; class Magnoliopsida; order Malpighiales; family Linaceae; genus Linum; species Linum trigynum. The sequence goes on from OZ034816.1 coordinate 12,869,123, forward strand.
GCACACTTAGTCAACGCCTAGGCGAGCTAGGCACAAGGCAAAGGCTCAACGCCGGCCTTACGCCTAGCACCTTTTTGAACCTTGTTATTAACAGTGTTAGCACGAGCTTGAGGGAGAGAGAGATAGAGGCAAGGCAACTAGATTTTTCATTTTCCATTTTTGTGGCTTACGGGAATTGATGATAAAGAAGAAGGAAAAAATGAAAATGACAGCCATTAGCCAGTTCACTCATCGACAATGTAGTATTAATAAAATTTTTATTAATAATACACCAAGCCAACCTCCTTTTCGTAAATGATATTAAATCGGAAAGTTACAGAAAGAAACCTTAAGTTATTAGAGGCAATATTTGATCCTTATAGTTTTCAGATGCTACATTAGATCCCTAAAGTTTCCACTTATGTCCTTTCCATCTTCATTTTCCGTCAGTCGCAAATCAACAGAAGTTTGTTATGGAGAAAATTTCCTAGCTTATAAGTTAATCAGTTAAATGTATTGGGTTGCTTACCTTTTTATATGTGATCATTTTCAATAATGGTGTACTACATCATTATCTTATATAATTTTTGTTGATCCCTTCTAATCGCATCACCTAAGTGGGTATTGTGCTTAACTTAGCAGGCATATCTCACACATTCAACCTTCATTTATACATTGATGTGATTTGCCTGATGCTCACTTCCACTGTGGGAGATCCATGTCCCTTATGTTTATTGTGCATCCTAACCTTATAGCAAATCATCTAACCCATCGAGGCCCGAGGAAATCATGTAACATTAAATCGTTACTTTAATATAGTCACGATATAAAATCCTGATTATTGACTTTTTGCTGAATTTATCAGTGATACATGTATTGGGCGAGATCAGAGCTAGCAATCCAACCAAGGAAAGTCTTCAAATAAGGAAAGGTTGCTGCAATCACTCTCAATCATCTAATGGCTAGGTTTTTCAACAGCTAGCTTGTCTCTCCGATATATCCAGTCTTTCCAAACTTCTCAATATAACGTTTACATAAAAAGAAAAGTGGTATGGGGCTTGTTCTTGGTAAAAGGAAATTCATCTCCAGGGGTATAGGTTTTGTGAGAGTGACTGTAAACCGAGTTAGTGTTGAACTCTAGGTATCTTGCTTAGTATCTATTGTTTACTTTTACTGTTGTGATTTCGAGTCTCTTATCAAAAAGAATAATAGTGTCTCTCGGTTATGGTGTGGACTGTGGACTATTCGGGACGTGGACATAATTATTGTTGAGTGAACCACGTTAAAACTGTCTCTGTGTTCCATCTCTTTTCAGTTGCTTCTCTGCTTTCTGTCCAATGCTTCTGTTCGACTTCAGGAATTGGAAGAACGAACAAGCACTCGTTCCTCTCGTGTTTTTGTTGTTTTGGTTGAGCTGTCAGGCTTAAAGTACATTCTCTTGTTTTTATTCAGAACAGTGTGATTGGACTTCTCTCTATTTTAAGCCCACATTTACACGAGAAGTTCCCTAACTGTATTCCCAATTTGCAAACTCAATCCCTAATTCCCTTCCCAGATCGAATAAAAACATGTTTAAATGCTGTTGTGAATTATGAATTTCCAGAAATAATTGTCATTGGTTATGTAATACGAGTGTCGTATTTGATTATTATACAACTGTGTTGGTTAGAAACAAATGCTATTCGTAACCAAAAGTATAACTTAACAAATCTAGGGATCATATCCGAATTGTTCATAAAGAACAAGCATTTTGCTGGTTGGTTCTGGGTAAATGTTAATGCGGCGTGCTGGTTTTTACAAAGTATCTTTGTTTGCAAGTATTTTAGCTGTAGTTGACTGCTGTTTTCCTTTACCCTTTTTATAAAAAGAAGGGGTTCTTTTCTGGAGGAGCGGGGAGATTGCAGAGATTGTTGGAGGTTATCTGTTGGGATGGGATCATAGGAATAACAGAAATAGTAATGAGTCAATTTACTTTCGTTTTCTAAATTTTATAAGTTAAAATTGAGCGGGTTGGTAAATCATTTATGATTTATCTTACATATTATGTTTTCAAATGCAATGTTTATGCTTACTGTAAGTATGATTGAGAATGTAAGGTGTTACAAATGAGATATTTTGTGTTTGGTATTTAAAAGAATTCATTTACAATTCTCTGGAATTGGTACTAGTTATAGCAATTCCGAGTAATTGAGATGAAATTTCCAAATGAATTCCACAAGTATTTACTAATTATAATAAAAAGACATGATTATCCTCTTTTATTAAGTAAATTACTTATACATATGACATATCAAACACAAAAATTCATTTAACAATAAATTATACACTGCAATTCATTTATTTCTAAAGATTTGAATATGACATACCAAACACAAAATTTCGTTTGACAATTAATTCCACACGATAAATTCTCTATTCATTTGTATTTACCCCTGGCAATATCAATGAGATTGAATAACAAACACAAAGAACAAATAATATAGAGCTCACAAGTAGCTCAACCACCTTGCATTTGAGCACGCACGACAAAGCTAGCTCAATGATGGAAGGATGATGGGTAGAGATGACTGGATTCGGAATTGGGAATACGATATTTGAGATTTGGAGGAAGAATAGAGATTAGAAACTGGAGAAGGAGATTGAGATAAAAATGACGATATTTTGATAATTGTTCATTAACTATCCATACGAAATAAGTAAACGACTATATATAGACACTAACACAAAATCCTAATCGACCTTAAACCGACCAAAATACAATTGACTCTACCTGTGCATCTATCAACTCAACCCAATAAATAGGCCACACATACTGGCCCAAGGGCAAAGACTCTATAGTGAGATCGAGCTGAAAAGCACTTGAAGGGCCTTGACTTAATTAGAATGTTATGATCGGATGCACATAGTTTCTTGTCTAATCTAGTCCACTACTCACGAGGGTGCCGAGGATAAGCGAGGTAATTAGTGATAGAGACAAACAAGGGTTAGAACACAAAAGAACAGAGAGCATATATGGAGTGGTTGGTTTCCAACTCGATCCCAGGTTGTCTCCTTTCTCTTAATGAATGACTTGGGCCGATAGCCCTACATGCATGTTCCAACTATATAACTCGCCATTCCATTCTTTTTCTTTGCATGCTTACATTTTGTGTAGGGTAGGGAGTGGGGATAACACAGCGCAGCAAATTGGGAGGAACATGGCACCACTACTACGCCCTTCATTATTAGGGTATATCCAAATCCAACCTTTCCTTTTCCAACTCCAACGGCCATCTCCAAAGCCCAGCCTGGCACACCGCTCCATTTTGCTTTCGGCCTTTTCCCTCATCAACCAATCAATTTGCGATTCCATTCCATCTTGGTTGCCTCACTCTCTCTCTTTCTCCCTATTTTCTCCTTTATTGGAAACGGATTCAAAGCAGCAATATTGCATAATTCAAAATAATTAATAAGATCAGGAGAAATAGAACTAGAGTCGGTATTTGTACCGAAATTTAAAATCAAAGATCAAAGATAAAGCCTAATACTTTAGGCAAATCCCACATCGATAAAGCACGGGAGAAATCCATGATTCATAAGTGGGAAACCGACCTTAACTGACAAGATGCGTTTTGGGGTGAAATGGAGGAGTTTTTGTGAGAACTCCAAAGTTAAACGTGGAGTGCAACAATGATAGGTGATTTTATGCACTACAAGAAAAACTGCCTTCCGTGACCACTATAATTTGTCGCTGAAAGTGCAAAATTGGTTGCAGATACTTTTCTACGACCAAATAATTTTGGTAGCAGAAATGGTCGCTACAGGCGGGTTACCAATTCCTATGGTGACCAAAAAGGAGATTGGTAGCGGATAGAATGGCTATTGCAACCAATATTATCAATGGTAAAAATCTGGAATATATAGTTACCAACTTTTTTTGGTTGTAATAGTTCCGACTACAACCAATTTATTTGGTTACAAATTTTACTTTTAGTTACCAATTTTATTTTTAGTTACCAATCCTTTTGGTAGTGAACGATATACACAACGAACAATTATGGTCATGAAAGATACATACGTCGACCAATTAAATCATTAAAGACGACCATTTTCATGGTTATGAAAGTTTAACCCAACCATAAAATTTGGTCGTGAAAAACATATATGTCAACCAATTTTGTCATATTAAAGAGTTTAAGGCAACTATAAAATTTGGTCATGAAATGTACATACACCAACCAATAAAAACCGTTAGAATGACTAATATTTTTGGTTGCCAACATTTATCACAACCACCAAATTTGGTCTTAAGGTTCATATCCTAACCAATTAATTAATTATTTTAAAGGCCCATTATTGTTTCGATGCACAATGGTATTGAAAATGTGTCCTGTTCAAACTTGAGCTAATTAATAGATAAAAACGGTAGAAACTATTATTCCATACAAATATAATTTTGCATCTCATATATATAACATAGAGTGTGGATTAGCAGTAACAGAACATCTCAAAAAGAACAATCTCTAAGTGTCTAATTTCACATAGATATTAGATACCTTCATAACCCAATCCATAATTCTACAACTGTTCACTTCTTCTTGTTCTTGTTAACCTTCCAGCTTTCAGCTCACTTCTTCCACATTGGATTCCCAGATTCATCATTCACTTCTGCAGCATTTCAAAGTATAAAATATAAAAGTAATTAGGTGACAGTTCATTAACAAAGATTGAAAATAGGAAAATAAGAGAAATAGTAACGATGTGCTAGCATGAGTCCTAACTTCCCGATCCTGACTACAAAAAAGACACAGTAATCTTGTCTCATTTTCAATGACTTCAATTCAAGTCCCAACTTTAAAGAGCATCAGCAACTTAGAATAAGAACATAGAACAAATGGATACCTTTATCTGGTGCCATAAAATAAAATAAAAAGATTCCCCTGCAACAACGAGGGAAGTAAATGGTATAACAGGGGAGGGAGGAAAAGGGTAACTAAAACTTAACTAACTGAGGGAGTTCAGCGAAATCAAAATCAAAATCAGGTTGAACTGTAGCTAATGAAGCTCAGGGTGCAGTGTGATGGTAAGTAAAATTGCAGAAGGCATTGCAGGTTCACTTTGAAACCTCTTCGCTGCAACATGGACAACAGAATAGCTATATTCCACCATCCTAGGAGTCGAAGAATTCGCATAACTAGCTTTATGAGAGCAAAATCAAAACACTTGAACTAATAAAGTTTATCTATGGTATCATGAGATTCTCTAAATCTACTTCCGAGAACATTCCAACTAATTGAAGTAATCTAGACACAACGTTCTATCGTCAATTACCATCATCAAATTTAAACCAAATTCTACACGAAGACTAAACAGAACTGGCATGCATAAAGTAGCTTCAGTAATCAATACCACCAGAATAAGAAAACGAATGAAAATCAAGTAAAAACAAAGGACACCAATTGTAGACACAGTAGTTTAGCATTCTGCATATATCAACAAAGCAGGGGAACTATGAACGAAACATTACCAACGATAGTGGTTACGTGCACGAATCTATTTACTATGGCAGTATAGTAGTGTCACAGAAATCATCCCATGAAACCAATCAAATCAATTTAGGTCTTAGTAGGTAAAGTAGTGGCAGACCTGTATGGAGTGTGCTCATGAGTTCAGCTATCCTGATAAGAAGAAAAATTAAACCAAAGAAAAAGACAATAATACAATTAGATCAGGCGAGAACAAAAGCAGAAAAGCTAACAATGTATATACTGGAAACAAAATTGACAGAGAGAATTTCCAATCTCTTGGACGAATTAAACATGAATTTATTTATCATATGCACGACTTAGAAACAGAGAAAATATTATGTGAATTTTGTACATTAGTAATATATGCTTTCATCATCTATGACCTACCCATGGTCAAGAAAATGGCAGAAGCTGCAACAACTGATGGAGGGTAGCAAAGCATGTTGTACTCCAGCAGAGATAGTTCACTGATGTAATTTACTAAGAAGCATTCGAACTGCATCGATGGGACCTCATCGATTACTTGAGCAGCTCTCACAAATCGTCTTCATAACAAGGGCCATACAACGATAACAAGAAGTCAGCACACAGAAGCCAAGAAAAAGCAGAACTGCAGTAGGCAGTGCAATGGATGGATGCAAGTTACCAGTAAAGGAATGTCACTCAACAAGAAACCTGGAAACTTGTTACTTATACAGTAATCATCATGGAGGCAACACCAAGCAATTGCAAACTTTGCTTGTTCATCACATTGCCGGAGAGATATCGATCAATGTATTTAACGGACAGATACAAGGTATCTAGTACAAGTCTACTTTTCTGCAACCTCCACGAACCAATCTATCTTTATAGCACATATACTGGCATTTATATCCTTCTGAGTTTTTTTCCATGAAATCTGTTGCTAGTCATTTCTTAACCTGCAGCCACAAAAATGATAAGTACCGTAACAATGTTAGAGGTTAAACCCACTACAAAGTCCACAACAAGTTACAGTTTAATTCATATACATATTAGGGACTCGAACAAACCTCACAAGCTCGCAAGTTCTTGTAAATATCAGAAGCAATAATTGCACAAAGCTGAGGATCCTCAAAATTGGTATCCAGGTTTATAACCTTGTCATCTGTATCCATATCAATGACACTGAATCCATCTCTGACACACTGCAAGCACTCCAATTCAAAACTCAATTTAGAAGAGCCATGTATAGCATCAACGTGGTTGATCATCTTCAGCAACCCAGAAAAAGACAGATGACTGGACAAATTGAGGTTTTGTCAAAGTAATTCACCTGCTGCTAGTTCATTATCAGTAATATAGAGCTTGTTCAATGCCTTCTTGTTGATAGAATCAATCACATGCAAGTCATTATTGTTCACGTACTCAATATCACGGCTTTTGAAGGAATCACAAGAAGTTTCATCTCATTTAGTTGGAGCCACATTCATCTCACAGCAAGCAGGAGGCTTGAAAATGCTTGAGTCAACTTCATGGCTTCTTCGTGCAGATGTGACCTCAATCTTAGTCGGTTTCACCACTGCCATAATTGAAAGCTCCAAGTATCAATAATGATGTTCACCTAGTGCTGCAATCAAGAACTAACACCAAAGACTGGCCAACTAGAGCAAAGAACGAAGAAGTTAGATTTTAGAAAACTCAAAATCCCTAACCTGATTTCTACGGTGCCTGCTGAAGCACTCAAACGACCTCCTCGAACTCATTTTCCATTAAACCTTTGTTATGCAGAAAAACCACAACAAAAAGTCACACCAAAGCATCACAACAAAGTAAGAATTAGAACATTAACCTCAACAGATAACTATCAGTTCTTACTTGATGCAAAGACTAATTCACCTGCGGAGAAGGAATTTGCCCGAGTTGGAGGCGGGATTATTCGCGATCAATTCCCCTGCGACAAGAGCTTCCAGAACCCTAGCTCAGCAAAGAGAAATCAGAGAGACAAAGGAGAAGGCCTCACAGTTCCGAGGCGGCGACCGTGCTCGCGATCAAAATCACATCGGCGCTGGTGAGGGATTGCTCTCCATGGCTAGGGATTGGAGCGACACTCGTGCTCCAGCGTATTCGGCTTGCGTGTTCTCTCGACGATGCCAGGGACGACTCGAGCTATAGGCCGTCTTTCGTGATCTCGCAATGACGCCAGGGATGACCCCTCGTGCTCCTTCGCCTCCATGACTTTCTCAATGACGGCGGTGACGAGAGTGCCAATCCTGTCATCGGGGATCAAGATGACGGCGCCTGGAGCTATCTTTGGGAAACTGGAATTGCCGGATCTCAACGAAGCAAATAAGGAATGTAAATTAAGAGGAGACGAGAGAAGATGAGAAATTGGAGTTAGAATCGGAATTGAGAAGAGGAGGAGGAGGAGACTGAAGAAGAAAATTCCGGTTTAGCGGAAGAAGGAAGGAGATAGAGGAGAAAAAAAGCGTAAAGACTAAAGATGGATTCTTATGCATAACTACTACTACAGCCACTAAGTTTCAGTAATAGTAACATACAGTACCGACATTTTTATACAACGGCAACACAATGATAACCAAATAATTTAGTTGTTTAATTTTCTTATTGGATTTGCAACCAAATTATTTAGTTATCTAAAATTTTGAAAATTCTTTATTCAAACTCATAACCAATTATATTTGGTTGGATAAAAGTAAAAATTATTATATTACCAAATTTTTTGGTTGGAAATGCTAAAAATAATTTTGCTACCAAAATTATTTGGTTGGAAAAAAGTATAAATCCTTTTGCTACCAAATAATTTGGTTGGAAAAAAGTATAAATTCTTTTGCTACCAAATTATTTGGTCTCTTCTAATTTTATTTGGTTATCGATACTTTGGTTTTAATAAGCAACCAAATTGTTAATATTTTGGCTACCAAAATTTAATTGGTTGTAAATACTAACCTTTTCTCAACCAAATTTAGTTTGGTTGTAAAACTTTTGGTTGCGAAACCTACTTTTTGTTGTAGTGATGGGAAGTCACCTTAAATTGCACCCCAAAGTTAAACGTTTTTGTGATGTTTGCTGACCTATTTTGTAATGTTGTATAGATTCGGTTTGTCATTTTTAGTAACATTTTGTACGGTTAGTATGCTTTGTACTTTTGTCGGTTTATTTTGTAATGTTTGTACACTTTGTTATTTTGTAATGTTTGTCGGATTTTTTTGTAATGTTTGTAAACTTTGTTATTTTTGTGCACCATGTTTATCATTTTTGTCAACCATGTTTGTAATGTTTTTTATGTGTAAAAAACAACCTGGTTGACTTTTGGATGGAACTCCTCTGTATAGGGATGGAGCCTCCAAAGTCAACCCGGGCGTTTTTTCCAGTTTGTATGGATTGTCAGTCTAGTTTGTCATTTTTGTCCACCATGTTCGTAATGTTTGTATGTCTAAAAAACAACTGGGTTGACTTTGAGACGAAGCCCTCTATATAGGGATGAAGCCTCCAAAGTCAACCTGGGTGTTTTTCCAGTTTGTATGAATTTTTGGTCTAGTTTGTCATTTTTGTCCACCATGTTTGTATGTCTAAAAAACACCCGGGTTGACTTTGGGAATGAGCCCCTCTATATAGGGACAGAGCCTCCAAAGTCAACCTGGTTGTTTTTTCTTTTTGTATGGTTTGTATTGTTTGTCGGTCTAGTTTGTATTTTTTGTACAGTTCATATGTTTGTAATGTTTGTAAATGTTTTGTCGCTCTAATTTGTACTGTTTGTATGATTTGTACTGATTGTAAGTCCGGTTTGTATACTTCATAATTTTCCATAATACCCAAACTACCCTGTCATTAATTAAATAGCCCTTCCCATTTTTTATCATCAGATTGCTATATCCAGATCTAAGGATTGGAAGAGACTTAGTCAAGTGACTAAGCACCTAGTCACTGGATCCTCCCTCCTAGAAAAGTAATAGAGCGAATCTCCGTTAATTAATAACCTCTAGAAACACCAAGCAAGTGACGGAGCAGGCAATTGATGGAGTTATTCTGATTTTGTTATTGTTTCTTTTTCTTCTTGATGAAAATTGCATTCATAATGATTCCATTTCCATCAGCGCATCCCATTCCCACCCACAAGACAAAATGCCACACAATCATGAAGGAAAGAAGGAAGGAAGGATATTCAAGAGTGTCAAACTCTCAAAACATATTCCCACATCCCACTGATTAGGGGTGAACAACACCCGCAAACCGACTCACCCGTCCAATCCGACCCAACTCACCCGTATTTATCGTTAAAACGAAGGTTTTGAGTTGGGTGAAGGTTTTCTTTTGTACAATCCGCCTCTTTTGGGTTGGGTTTGGATTTTGGATTACAAACCCGTAGAACCCGACCCAACCCGTGTTCCAACTATTAGTATGACTTCGGATCTAAAAAATATTTATGTCGTATATAGCCATATACTTATGAGAAAATTAAGATATTTCACCATGTTTTTCTCTCATGGTCTCCCTAATTTAATGCATTTTTCGACTTAAAGTTTAGACATAAATTGAATATAGTTATGATTCACGTAATCCTTTTTCTTGTGTACAATTTAATAGAATAACATATGATGGATGCGTTTGTTTATAACATTTTTAGCCTATTTCAACAAATATCGTGAAAAAAACAAGACATATGTTAAAGTAAATCACATTTTATTAAAATTTAAATAACATTTGTGAATTTTGATACCTTTCACTTTGGTTCATTCGCTCAAAATTTTAATTAGCTATAAAATATTTTTATGGTGTAGAATAATTATATATTTTATGTTGGGTTGGATTTTTACTTAAATATATCTCCAACCTGACCCAACCCAATTAGAAACAAACCGTAGGGTTTGAATTTTTTTGGGTGGATTTGAGTTTGATATTTCCCAAACCGTAATGTATGGGTCGGATGATTAAAATAACTAAACCCGAACCACCCGAACCATGTATACCCCTACCAAGATTAATTGTGTGTTGTGCACTATTGGAATGCAGGCGCTATACATTCTGGTTCCGGCGATGGAGCATATTTTCTCGGCTTTTTGTTTGTCCTTTTTATCATTACTTGGTTGGGGGAAAACTCAATCATTATATAACTAGTGGCCGTTATCATTCATGTTCCCACTAACCTAATCTAATCCACTGTCATTAATTACATGCTATCTTCTCGGTTCTTCCTCTACCTTCATCTCCGTAATTTCTTATCACACTACGCAAGTAAAGAGCATATGGAACTCGAAGAATACTTCAGAGGCAGATTTCGTAGAACAGCAACTTAGACGAAGGTTGGGCCTACTGTTCTTACTGAGCCTAAGAGGCCTGACAAATTCAAGAAATTTCCAACATCGATCTCAGGCCTAGTTCGCACAGTTATTTTAAGGCCCAACTTCAGCTCATACCAATCAATGACTTTTTTGCATTGTCTTCATAGTAGAGCCCATATTGGCGGCCGTTCCCATCTCAGAGTTTCTCCGGAAAAGCATGGCTCCGGTAATAAGAAAAAAAGTATTAAAAAAAAACAAACCTTAGTTTGAATAGGAAACATACAAATTTGTTTAAAGAAGAATGTCTTTGATAAGGAATGGCAATTGGCAAGGACAGTTCCCGAGCGGTATCTCGATACTCTTATCCGTCACGTTGCAGGTCAGGTACAAGTCAGGTAATTCTTCATAAAGTGTGGATCGGGGCAAGTCGATCCAATAGGTATTAAGTTTAGAAGGCAAACATGAGTAAATACTCAATTTTTTCATTAAAACCCCAAGAAACAAAGTAAAATATAGCTAAAATATGCAGTAACAAAAGTAAAATTATATACAGGTAATTTAGGCGGATCGAGAATGAGGCGGCGGGTCAGCGCAAGTCAGGTCGAGGGAGAGTAGCCATGCCCGCTCCAAAGCAGGTCAAACAGGTAGGGTGAAACGAGTCAGGTCAAAATTGCATCCCTACTTTTGGACAAAGCCACAAAGGTCATGTTTCCGAAGTCTACCAATCGTAAAATTTTGGGACTGTCATATCTTTTTTCTACGTCGATTTCAGAGTTCATATCTCGTTCTTAGTGTTGATCCAAACTCTTTCATCCTTCCATGTGGATTATGAAGAAGGTTCATTGAGATAGCCACCTAGTCATTCGTAGTAAAAAGATCTTGAAGTTTCTCATAGTTCCATGAACAAGAATCCTTGTCGATTAGGATGTCTTCAGTAGCCACTGAATCCAGTGGGTTAATGATTAAGAGTAAATCAAGGTTTGCCAAGCTAGCAGAAACCGTTTCAAATGCATATTTTGCTTCTGCCCTCAACCTTCCACCGAAGGTCCGAAATGCATCCACAATCTCATCTTTAGCGCCTATTAAACTTCTCCAAACACAACTAGAATTCGTTTCAACATAATGTTTACGGAAACTTAAAACTTTATGAATCATCACAAACAAAAATGGCGTTAATTGATTTCAGTAATGACGTCGATGTAATCAACATCATAAAAATCCCGAAACATTATACATCATATTATGAAACTCAAACTAAAAAGAACATAAAGAAAATGTGAGGATCTTGAACCAGATATCGCAAATCAACTATTTGATTTGAGACTGATTAGGGAGATGCAAGATCCTTCATGCCGATCTCATTGGGAAATTGGGAATCAATCACCCAATCACAATTACAACCCCTCTCTCTTCTTTACTTACAACAAGCTCACATCCCCCCTTCATCCCAAAGAACAAAACAATCACACATCCAAATTTAACCCACCTTGCAATCATAGCGGATCACCAACTTATCTTCCTCTTATCACCTTTTTTTTTTTTTTTTGTTGTTGGGCTTCTTCCTCATTCAATCATATCCATCTACAGGTTTGGAAATGGCCGGATGAATGCCGAATTCATCTGCCAAACCTTAAGAGAAGCTGTGACACCAGCCTCTGTCCCATTATTGAACAAAAACAGCCTAGCTGCTCCATAAATCGCCTTCGTTGGATAAACTCTCGACGTAATAACGGACCTCCCACCTTGTGCAAAGCTCTCGATAATCGAATGATCTACCAACATCCTAACCGCAAATTTCTCCCCTGTTAGCACTGGTACATAGCTCCCATAGATTTGCTTGTTCACATCGTTCGCCAGAGACGACCTGAAATACATTACATTCAGCACAACCATGGAAAACCATATGTAGCTAGCAGCAAGGAAGAAATGTTAGAATCGTCATGTTACCTAGATTGGTCAGCGCAGAAGTAAGTCCTTAAAGTTGCGTTCTTCCCCTTGACGACATAGAAATATACAGGGGTTTGCTCGCTGAGAGTCTCTTCCGAGAGAACCAGAAGACCAAATGGTCCCAATGCGCCACGGTGAGCTGCACCTTTGCTGCTGCTGCACTTGAACTCCTCGTCAGATTCAGCTACTCTCTCTACCGCCTCTTTGTCGAGCTCGAACTCCGCGACTATGTCTAGCTGCATTCATGAAAACAGAAGTGTTTGTCTAGTAAGTTAAACAAATTTTTGTACCGTAACTAGTCACATTCGTTACACATTATGACAAACAAACCTGTGTGGCTGCTTCAAGCTTGATTGGAACAACCGCACCAGGCTTAGCTACAACATTCTTGAATTCCTTGCTTCTCAATCTCAAGCTCTCTGATTCTACCACCGGCCATTGAAGCAGATTGCTCCCTGTTTTGGTATCAAGAACAACCGTCCTTGGCATGCCCTGCATTCAATTAATGGAGGTTCAATAAGTGTCTGCATCAAAATTCAACCCACAGAAATTCGAGGGTTTCCCAAATTAAGTTTAGGTTTATTACCTGAAGAGAAGCCCATCCCTTTCTAACATCAGCAGCCTCACTATCCCATTCACCAATCCAGCCCCAAAGAACCCTCCTCTGCTTGCTCTGGTCAAAGAATGTCTTCGAAGCGTAGAAGATACCGTAATCGTACCTAATCCCAATTCCAACATCAATCGTCGGATTATCCGGGTACCATTTTCCGGCCTCCTCGTCATAAGTCCCAATCGCGTAGTAATCATGCCGATCATCGTCTAAACTCGCCTTCACAACATGCCTAACTCCGGCACCGTTCACCGACGTGTCAAGCCCGTTGCCACCGGCGACTGCCACAGGGTAAAAATCGACACATTCCCACATTCCGGTACCCGGAACCCCGTGGAGGAACCCGTCCTTGAGCTCGAAATTGATGAAATCGTCGGTGTCGTAGATCAGGGCGATTCCGGTTTTGTTGACTTTGGAACCGATCGTGATCCTCCACTTTCCCTCAGAGGTCTTCCACGCGGTGGTCGGGTCGCGGAAGTCTTTGTGGTGGATACCCGGTGGTGGAACGAGGACCGGGTTGCCCGGGTGCTTGACCCAGTCGAGGAGGAGCGGGTCGTCGTGGTTGGCAGGGTAGGCCAGGTTCTGGACCTGGACCGACTCGTTGGTCGAACCGGTGTAGAGCATCATGACCTTTCCGTCGGGGAGGATGGTCGCGGACCCGGTCCAGACGCCCTGAACGTCGTACCACTGGTCCGCCACCATGGCTAAAGGGAGGTGGAGCCAGTGGATCATGTCGCGGGAGACGGCGTGACCCCAGACGATGTCGCCCCAAACGGCGGCGTTTGGGTTGTACTGGTAGAAGAAGTGGTACCATCCTTTGTAAAAGAGTGGACCGTTGGGATCTGAAGCCGATCCAAGAATTGCGACCGTGGAGAAGGCAAAGGAAAGATCATTAGTAATCGGTAATAGTCATTTGTAATGCCAATATACAGTTAATTAAACATTAAAAGAAGATAAAGGAAACACTGATGAAGAGCTGGAGCCAAAGTTTTCTGTAGGACCTAGCCTGTGAGCCAGACCAATTCTTTCCTTTAAAATTGTGATAAAGCAAAGGAGATATATGATATGATGACGATGATTATGACCAACAGAAAAGGGCTGGCCTCTTATTTTTATATATTGGTTCACTGTAGGAATATAGATTTTGTAGACAACTAAAAGGCAACTACTTAATTAAACCCCAAATTGTACACGTATTTATGAGGATCATATTTTTCCCATAAAAATTTACTACTTACGGAAACTTTAGATTAGAGTTTCTGTTCAAAATGTTTATACATTTTTAAGGGTTAGAGTTGGTAGGATGAAGTGAATGTTTTTGCCAAGACTCAGAATGGGTATAGACATCCGTATTTATTGATGCAATTGGATTGCACATTTCATAATTCTTACTCGTTAAATTTATGTAGAAAATATCACGTATGAGATTATTACGATGTGCAGCTAATACGTGACTCACAATTCAATCACGTCAACAAACATCAGATCATGCTAATAAGAGGAGCTCAACTATCCCTTGATCTGTCACGCATTTCCGTGATTGACTTGTAGATATCTTAAATCAAATGAGATTAGTGTAGATCGAATCCAAAAGTGTGGCCACTTTCTAGCCCATAACGCCAGCCAAGCAATAAACAAATGGAATTTTAACTCAAGAGATCAAGGGGGGAGAAGGAATCAAGAAAACCAAGGAAAATGGCCAATCCAGCGCTTTCCATCTTTCTTCAAATTTTAATTATTAAAAAAGCTTTTTAAACGGGGAAAAAAACAACGGAGAAAAGTAGAACCGTACCGTTCATCCAATTCTTCTCCGGTTGGAAGTGGAACGCCGTCCTCTGCCAGGACAGCATGCTGTTGTTCCACGGGAAGTCCTCCGTCAGCCCGTCACCGCTTACTTCCCCGCCGCCGAGCAATTGCTCCGGTGACAAATTAGCCTTCTCCGACACACCGGCGGATTTCCCACGAGAAACAGCCGGCCTAACAATCGTACTTCCAGCTGGCATCTCAATTGGGCCCACACCCAGCTCATCTACGCCTCCCAATTGGGCGACCTTTACGACGCCGGATTTATCGTAGCCTCCTGCGAGGATCAAGCAGACCACGAAAATCCCGCTGAACACGGCGAGAAGCAGCTTACTCTTGGTGGATCCCTGCTGCGGCCGGTGGAGGCTGTCGTCTACGACGTCGTCGCCTTGTATCGGAACGCATTCTGGGTCGCCGGAGACCGGCAGGAAAGGCTGATTGTGGTCTCCCATAAAGAGAATGGAATTAAATTTTGAGCCGGAGAAAGATACAGAGAGAGAAAGAGAGAGACGGAGGAGAACACGGCGGAGGGTTGTTTTCTGTGTTGAGTTGGGAAAACTTTAACGAGGGCTCTCTGCTTTTATACAGCGGAAGCCTGTTTTTTTTTTTTTTCCTTTTTCGATGTCGGAGAGAAACAGAAAATTAAAAGAGATAAAGGAAATTTGAGTTATTATAAAAAATGAAATTCCTGCTCTTTGGGCGGTGTTGTGTTGGACTGTGATTGTTTCTAAGTCTGGGGGAACCGGGTTAGTATACAATTGATAATTAATTATTATAATTAAGGAAAAGCAAAGATGATTAAGGGAAGTGAATCTTCTCTAATGACGTTTACTTACATTACATATATGAATGATGAGCTAAACATTTTTTTTGTTTGGTAATATCTAACATTTTATTTTTTGGTAAAAGTGTGAATTTTCCTTCAAAGTTTAGTATTTTTTTTTCTTATTATGATGCCTGAGGCATATGTGTAAAATTAATGGAATATCATGAATATCTAATAAACTCGTTAATAGAATTATATAAACACATGGTCTTCGTTATCAATCTGTATAAAAAATTTCTATGACTATTAAACATTGAAATGATAATAACTATTATCCATCTCGGGTCGTTACAACTTACAAGAACCAGATTGTCCTTCAATGATTTGCCGAAATTATTATGTGAGCATAGGTTTTTGTGGTTTTTGGTAATTACAGCGAAGTTGATATAGTTGACATATGCCATCAATGGAAAGTTTTATATCTTCGTATGATACAATTGGTCTCATGTCAAAATAAAACAGCCTTTAACTTCATTGACACGTTCTCACCAAATTAACAAGATATGAACTTAAGATTGAGTATTTTGATGAGCAATACACTTTGTTCAAGTTTTTGTATCCGTCACAAAGACTCAACATCATATGTGTATCTTGAAAACTACACATAATCTACTCAGATTATGATTTCTCATACAGAAAAAAAAAAAAAATCATAAAAGCAAAACTCTCGTAAAATAAGTTTGTGGGGGCAAAGTTAAAGCCTCTGTTTGGGCAAATGGGAAAATTTGATTGGAGCAGTTGGAACGTTGGTGGGTGGAGGGAGGGAGGGGCCTAATCAAGCAGTTAAAGCACACATTTTTCACGTGAGTTTGATAACAGTGGCTGGCTAGCGTTTCTTACTTCCCCCCTTTGTTAGGTTTGTTATACGTTAGACTGAGAATGAAAATGGGCTACAGCGGGTGGATTGTAAACAAGTTGAGTTGAGTTTTATTGTATTTCGGATTGAGCTCGTTAAAAAATATAAGCCGCGCGCTGTACTAAAATGTTGGATCACCGTCGACTCGAGGTCAACTCATTGTTGAGCCCACAACCTACGTTCATCAACTAGTTCACGAGCTTTACTTGTTTACGAGGCTAAATGATGCACATTTAAACCGAACTCAAAATGATTTATAAATTAATTTTTTTCTAATATTTGTGCGTCATGTATATGATTAATATGATGAAAGGAAAGAACAATAATTAAATTTTCACCATTGATTGATCACATGTTTATATACTCTGCTGGTATCATATTATTTAGTTCATAAATTTTAGCTAGTTCACATCATGTTATTTAATAGTAATTCGTATCTAATCAATCTCTGATATATAATTTCTCTTTCAATTAAAAATGACACTTCTCCATGTAGTTAAGTCTAAAATCATCATATATTATTATTATTATATATATACAATCTAACAAACCTAAAAATTATCTATAAGCCAAGTTATAGATGGATTTCCCTATACGTCGTTAGTAGAGCTGGTTCGCTAGCCACAGTCTTGAGTAAGCTCATGAACTTAAAATGAGTCAAATCACAAGTTGAGCTCAACAATCCACCAAGTCAAGTTTGCTTGTGATTTGAAGAAGGTTTAGTTCAAGCTCAAGTCGTTAGTAAATAAGCCGAATGTGGAATGACTTTTTCCTGAGTGGAACGTAGAGATGCTCGTGCACAGTTTGACGCATCCACAACCTTAGTAAAAAAACTAGTAGATGACCCTTACTGCAGTAATGAGATAAAAAGGGGCAAATGATTAGGACAAATAATTAGTTAAGAAGTTCATATCAATTAATTATTGGATAGGCCATATAATAAAGGGAATTAAGCAATAAGCATAATGCAAAAGGAGAATAATTAATACTAATTCAGTCACTTATATATTATAAGATGCAAATCAAATTGAAATGTTAGCTAGTTTCACAACTTTCACACTTAAATTAATTTGGGGGGTTCCGTAATAAAAACAATATAGGTGACTAGGTTCCCAAATTAGAGCAAAGAATGGTTTTTATCTTTCTTGGGCGCAAAATGACTAGTTCATCTTGTTTTTCTCGAAGAAAAGCCTTGTGTTCAAAGATTACAAAATACTTCTATAGCCAAAGAATCTCAAATTTGCACAGCAGCAGAATGAGAGCTAAAAGCCTAAAACTGATGCCGTGTCAATTAGAATTTCCAAAATTTGTACTTCTTACACGTATACACATGAGTAGCATTTCAGTTATGGATTTTTGGGTTCTGTCTTGTTAATTAATTTAAATAAATTAATCTGTTAACACATCTTAAATGATTCTCTGGTGAGCAAGTGTATTCGTAAACATTTATAACCATCGTTATCCTTCGATCGTGAATCGAAAAATTAAAATTAGATATGTATGATACTTATGCCTATCCTATTTTAGTAATGACAATCAAATTCACTTGCAACCTTTTCACAATGATCATTCAATGAAACTATAACCTTTTTTCAGATACAATTGTCATTGGTCACCACCTCAGCTT
The DNA here is from genome assembly GCA_964030455.1 of Linum trigynum. Taxonomy (NCBI): domain Eukaryota; kingdom Viridiplantae; phylum Streptophyta; class Magnoliopsida; order Malpighiales; family Linaceae; genus Linum; species Linum trigynum. Next base: position 12,887,539 of record OZ034816.1, read on the forward strand.
GCGTAGTTTCTGCATCACAGTGTGAGACCAGAAATGGTTAATCAAGGAGTGAAGAAATTATATTCATTTATCATTGGCATTTACCTAAACTGGTTAAGGAAGAAAGACAGTACCCAAAAGGACGTTAACTACTATTGACACGAAACCATACATTCATGAAAATTCAAACAAAAATTGTTGACACGAAACATCTATTCGGATTAGTATTTTTTTAATTACTCAAGAAATTTGAAGTCCAGCTAAGACAATTCTCTAGCTCCCAAAAGTAAATAAATAAGTTAAGACAAGTCTGTAGCCATTAAACCACGACTAAGGCCGGAGGGATCAGAAATTCAGAATCATCACATTGATTAATGAAAAGTAATCAAGGATGATAATGACAATTAAGTGGGTGATCGTTCTAGATATCCAAACCGAAGGAAACTAGTAGTTACACGACAACACCGGAAATTCAAACCCTTTCTCTCTAAACGTACTTGAGTTTATTTTGTTGGATAGTTATAATTAGTTTGGACAAATGAAGTAGTTAACTGTTTGCAAAGGAACTGCTTTCTTTCCCTTTCTCTCCAACAATTAGTCCAAAAAATGCTGAGTCAGGTACTGAGTGTGACCTATTGATCTTCCAAAGCCACCAATTCCTTTTTTCTTTTTTTCTCTGATAATTTGTGTTTTTTTTTTTTGGGAGAAGGGTTTGTGATGAGAAGGCCAGATCAGACTGTGTTGGCCAAATTTTGTCCAGTACAAAATTGAAGTCGACATTAATGATGAATTATTTGGGGAGAGGTGGGTATTTTGATATTTGCCACGTCGGCATGTCCAAGTAATTATGACTTGGCATCTCCATCCTATCATTGCAAATTTGGCTTTGGTCCCTGCTCAAGTTGTGTTATTGTCACTCTCCTAGTTTTTCATAATTAAAATTAGCGTAAAATGGCTCCTACACATTCCTAATTGTCCTAACCAGCATACCAAAGGTCATCCTAGCTCGATCTACTAGAGTTAGATAGCAAATTTCAGTGATGGAATTAAGTGTAGTTCAAGTGAACTATGATTTTTGTTAATATTTGATATCAAATTATAATATGGGTATTTAATAAGTTAAGAATATAGAAAAGTAAATAATAGCCTCATCTTTTCTTCAAAGATTTAGATTCAATTATGAGAAGTTGTTAAAAAATCTTATTTAGTTATTTTTAGCCTCTCTTCGCTCTTACTTATGGATTGGCCACTAGGAATTATATATTGTTTTTAATATGCTCTGATAGTTAGTTGGGTTTAAGAAGGCAGTTATGAACACACCTCATCACGAATTTACGATGGCTTAGCTAATTCAATATGTTAACCAACATACCAAAGGTCATCCTAGCTCGATCTACTATAGTTCGATAGAAAATTTCAGTGATGGAGTTAAGTGTAGTTCAAGTGAACTACGATTTTTGTTATTTTTAGCTTCTGTTCGCTCTTACTGATAACTAGTTGGGATTTAAGAAGGCAACGAACACACCTCATCACGAATTTACGATGGCTTAGCTAATTCAATATGTTAAGCAATATCTAAAAGCTAAGTCTATATGTGTTCCATTAATTCGTTAGACGTTTTCAATTTCTTTTTGTGTGTTCAATTCATCCATGATTTTCATATTAATAACTTTGTAGCAAATTTCCTCGTATATTGAAATTGAAGGTACATATTAAACTTTACAATTGTAAAATCTTTGAGTGAGAAAGTACACAGTAAGAGTCATTAAGTTTTGTGTGTTGAATCTTAGTGACACGGATTCGATCTTGTGTTGTTACATGCTTGTGGATTTATACCAGAAGAAGAAAATCATCCGCACGACTAATTCAGATCGACATGTAATTGTACTCTCCAAACTATAACTTAGCGTATACTTAGCTTATATAATATTATTGAAAATTTGGTCCAAAATTGATTAATGGTATAGGAATGTGCAATATTTCAAAAAAGACCAAAAATTGGGTTATTAAACTGCATTATTGTGGTTGAATAATCCTTCCACATGCAAAACCCAGATTGGCCGGATTCAGCAGAGCTAGCTAGCAATCACATGAACGAAAACAGAGACAGATGCAAATTAACGTTATGCCCTACTTGGCATCCAACGCTGATGAGTGTGTTCTTTCTTTTGGTTTTTTTTGTTTCATTTAATAAACAAAAATAGGGTGGGAATTCAGCTGCCCGGCCATATGATTTGAATCTCAGCCACGGGTTCGACCGACAACACAGCTCATTAAAAAACGGGTCAATGATTCTACATGGAGCCGGTGGCTGCGTTATGATATTATGGGGTAACAATAATTGAATTGAATATGTAATATGTTGTAGGAAGAGTCGCAAATGGATCCTAAGCCACACATGGGTTCCTGCCACGTGTCCAGCCTAAGCCCCTTCGGCCAAATTGGCACAAGGTGTTTGGACGGACGTACTCAAGCTAGCTAGAGGCCAATATTTTGGAGGTTTGGTTGATGGATTATTGATTAGATTAGAAGTATATATCAGTGGACAGATGGTTCGATTACGTGAGGGTAATTAGTCGTTCTGTTAATTATTTTGAGCTGATGAATTTTTTTTGGTACAGTATGTAATATGACTATTTACGATGACTAGGATTAGCCTAGGTTAATGGGGCCAGAAAAAATGAAGAATTATTGAGGATATGATCGAATCGGAAAATGCCACAAAGTCCCAAATTTGTTGGTCGGGAAATGGAAGCATTGCCAAGCCAAACATGTGTCTCACGACCATTCATGTTACAGAGGTCACATGGAACTAAGCTGTGGTGGACAATTTCCTTGCCCTTTTTTTTCTTCACTTTCTGGAGGATTAAAAAATGGGTACTTTTCAATCAATCTTTTGTCCGTTTGGATGGATGGAGTATCGTTGAGCTGCCCTTTTCGTGTTATTAATGATTAGGGTTTTGAGATAATGAAATCACCACCCCAAATGATTCTGCATTCTTTAACGATAAATAAATAAGAATGAAACTGAAACAATAGGGTTTTGCAACAGATTTGAGTGATTCAGTGTAAAACAATGCTCACAGCCTCACACCATCGGTGCGGAGGTCTGGAGGGGGAAACAAAGTTCAATTCATACTCTATTAGTCTATTTCATTTCATCATGAAATTTCTTTTAATTGGTTTCATGTAAAATTTATATATCTATTGCTAGGCGAAATATAAACAAGTTATTCATAAAATATATATATGGTAGCGTCTTCATTGCACTCTTTTTTTTTTGTGTGCATTCAGTGCACTTGCTTCATAACCGTCATTTTAAACATGCGATTTATGTCAAAATGATGCCAATCATCACTTATGATGTGATGAACAATAACGCTCCTGAATTTGCACAAAAACCATTAAAGATTTACTTTAATTTGAAGGATTTAGAGATTTAGGGTTAGGGTTTACAATTTTGGGTTTAGGGATAGAACTCAAAATTGGAGGTCTAGGGCTTACGGTAATCCACTAATTAGTTGTTATCATATGTTATATCATCATATTACACTAATTCTACAAATTAAAATTCAAAATCCGACACCTTAAGACTAGCTTTTGAGTTATATATATAAATAAACAAGATTGCAACTTCTTTAAATTTTACAGACTGAATATAAAAGTTCCAAATCTAAGGACTTGAAAAAAGTATTGAACAGTTCTAAGAGTTCAATGGTTACTTGAATGAAATAAAAGTGCAGCACCAGAAATTTTCTCAAAAAGTGTACGCATGGGCTGAAAATTAGAATTTTGCTGAAGCTAATGAGCTGAAATCAATTTACAGAGCACTAAAATCGAAAGGAACTACAATATATTAGTTCAAAGACCACGAAACCAAAATTCATTTTAATTTACGATTTTAGACGCCAAGCATAATAGCATTAGAAACACAATATTGGGATGGCAACTAATTAGCCACATTCATAAGGAAGGCAATTCTAGTGTTGATTACTTGGTTCATAAAGGATTTGAACATAACTATATTAGTTCATACAAGACTAATTAAGCTGTAATTCCTAATAACGGTGGCTTTGGTTAGGCATCTTTCGTATGTGTGCAGTGTATCAGGATTTGATTTGCAATTGTTTAGCTCTATCATTGAAGATGGCATAGTGCCAGGATGAAACGTGTCAGATCTATATCTGCCCATACTGCTAATATACTACACAATTATTCTGCAACACACACATTTTTTTTTTATGAATCACAAAAAAGAATATTGTGAACTGACTGAAACCCCAAATGGAAATGGGGGAGGTTTATGGTGTTGGATTTATATGAATCAATCATGGATCCTTTTTTCCCCATGTCAATCAGATATCAATATTAGTGGGAATGGTGGCCAATCACTTCGGTATCTCGTGTACAACATAGGATTGAAATTGATTGAAATTTGAAAGTCCAATCTTCAATGGTTTCTCCTGAATTATAATTTCCAAAACTGATAAATGTAAATCAATGTGGCCGAAGAAAAATGTTACATTAGCAGACAGAGTTGAGAGGAGCATTTAAAAGATTTTCAGTTGTTTTTATTTTATTCAAGATAAGCCCCCAGGGAATGGTCAGACAACATAGTTAAAAGAGAGACACTAATAAAGAACGGTAGTCCGTATGCAATCGGACTCCCAATAAAAGAACCTGTCTTGCCACGAGGTGGGCAATTCTGTTGAAACTCCGAGGAGCAAAGTGACACGAAACTGAGAAAAAAAAGGGAAGAAGAGGATGATAAGTATATTGACTTTCTTGTTGGTCGAAGATATCCTCTGATCTCTTACATTCATATTATTTTTTGTAGCGATCCCATATTAAGATAGTAAACTAACTATGTATGATTTACCCTGTTTAGTTACGAATTAAGGATAGATCTGAATTGCAATTGCCTGGACATGCAGCTTGGGGACAGCTTGCCACAAAATATGATTGAAGAATGAAGGCCTTGATTTTGGTTTCTGTTAATGATGTTTCTATTTTAAGGCCTTACTTGAAGACACTACTCTTCCCAACTTAACAGGTTCTCAAACACTTATTAGAAACTTAAGATATATACAAAACTTTTGCTTGGTAACCTAGGACTCTCCTCGTTTCCCGCTATTTTTTTATAATGGCGAAATTTATTGATGAAAGACAAAACAAGTAAAAAAACAAAGGACAGGGGAAGCAAAGGCTCATGAGGAAAGAACGAGTTTCCCACACAGTACAGATAGAAACAATAAAAAAAAAAAAAAAAAACAAAGAAAAGCTTAACGGACTGGAAACCGCTCCTGCCAAGGAAGAAGGTAGAGACAGCTAGTCAGACTGGACCGACCCTACTGTAAAACACACTACATACATTAGACATCCAAAACACACATCAGACATCAGATATCCAAAACACAAAAAATTAAGATAAAAACTCAGCAAGCCAAGAAGCAGCATGCTCCTTGTCGATCTTAAGATGAGCAGTAAGCCAATACACAACCATCTTGACTGATTTCCGAGCAATGATCATGGCAGCAGCACCAGTATTTTTGAATATCCTCTGGTTCCTCAGTAACCAAACTGACCAGAATAAAGCATGAAGAATACTGACGTTGAACCACTCATCGATGCTGTTGGGGGACAAGGAGGGTCTATTGCCAATGACAGAAGATACATCTCCTTGCAAATTACCAATGAAGCTCTTCTTTCTCTTGATAATACTCCAAGCGTCTTGAATGAACTCGCACCTGGTGAAAAGATTATATGCATTTTTCTCTTCATTATAGCAAAGAGTGCAGCGGTTTGCTAGATGCGTTCCTCTTCTCTTAATAACGTCCATCATGAAGATCTTTTTAAGCCAAAGAGTCCACATGAAGAAACAAATTTTGCTAGAAATGAAGGGCTTCCAAATAGATGATGCTTCAAAGTTCTGAAAGCCATGGAATTTCTCAATGATAAGCTGATCATAGACTGAGCTAACAGAGAAACCGTTTTCTGGATTTGGTATCCAAGTGACCCTGCAAGGACTATTAGAAGCAAGATGCAAATTTCCAGAATTTAAGTATATCAAAAGCCTTTCTCTTTCTCTCTCCGCTCCCCCTCTCAAGCTAACTCTCAAATTAAGGTTCAAGGTTACCTCATTATCAGTGAAGGAGGCTATGTCAGCGATCCGAGCAGCAGGTTCGATAGCAGCAGCAACAACTCTTGGGTAGTCAATAGTGAGGATCGAGTTCGACGTCCAATTATCGTACCAGAAAGAGATATGGCCACCACTTACTGGTTCAATATGTGTATATTTCCAAAAGAGAGGGTATTCCTTTGCAATATTAGCCCAAACAGAACTTGAATATCCAGAACTAATCTGAGCAATCTGCCAATGGGAAAGGTTATTCGGATACTTCATATTGATCAATTATCTCCACCAGCTATTCTTCTCAGTAGCAAACTTCCAAAGCCATTTAACAAGGCAGAATTGAAGCAAGCTAGATCACAAATTCCTAATCCCCCTTTAGATTTAGGAGTCTTGCACTGGTCCCATTTCACAAGAGGAGATTTTCGACTGTCACTGTTTCCATTCCAAATAAAGTCCCTCTGTATAGCTTCCATGTCCTCAATTACTTTCTTAGGAGCTTTAAGTAAAGAAAAGTAGTAAACAGGAAGGCTGGTGAGAGCTGATTTATTAAGAGTGAGTCTTCCTCCTGTTGATAAATACTTACTTTTCCACCCTTCAAGGTTCTTCCTGAAGTTAGCTATAATTGGCTCACATATTGATGTTGCATTAGGTTTAGCTCCAAGAGGATACCCAAGGTATTTTGGAGGATTCGTGCTCCATATGCAACCAAAAATATTAGCATAGAAACTCAGTTCTGGAACATCTCCTACAGTATACATAACTGATTTCTCAAGATTAATCTTTAGTCCAGTAACTGCTTGGAAACACACCAGAGTGGACAAGATACTGATAACCTGTTCATGGGAAACATCACAGAATATCAAAGTATCATCCACAAATAAAAGATGTGTCACCTCACCTTGCTGAAGTCTTTCATTCATGAAAAAACCGCTGATTTTATTTTATGCTTTGAGTTTAGATAGCATGAATGATAGAACATCCATCACCCGGACGAAAAGTGCAGAGGAGATGGGATCTCCTTGGCGAAGACCCTTAGACGTTGGAAAGAAACCAAAAGCTTCTCTATTAACCAGAACAGAAATGAGAGGGGAGCACACTGCCTTTTCCCGCTAATTTAAGAATAGGATGTTATCAAGATTCAAATGGTGACTAGACCTTTTAATAAAAAACAATAAATTTAAGTCAAAATGAGGAATATGGCCCTAGGATGAGTAGATATGGCAAAAATATCCGTAATCGTGGATATTCGCCCGAATCCAACCTAATCAGGTAGGGTAAAATTCGAACTCGAAGGACTTTTAGTGGGTACGGGTAAAATTTAAACCCGAATATTGCGAGTAATGGGTGGGCATGATTTTCTCACTATACAACTCGAACCCGCCCGATTATACATATGCATATGTATTTTGTCAAGAAATAATCATTATTTATCTTTAACATATTTTATATTTAGCATATAAATATAATATTTTCATGAAATTGTGTTGTTTTAATTAATTTTTTTCATTCTAGTGAAATATTGTCGTACTTTTTCTCTTACGTAATGTGAGTATACGCATGAATGTTATCATATTGGTTGGCGTTATAAAGAGAAATTATTACCCATGGATACTCGAAACCCGAATGAGTATGGACATGGTTTTGATTTTCTACCCGTTTCTCATGTAGGTATGGGTATGAGTAAAATCCGAACTATTTTGGGTAGGGTATCGAAAATGCACTATCCGCCTGTGACAGAGATTGTGTTGTTGGATTGAAATTTAACTCCCTGACGTTCACTCCTCTCATTTTGTTTGAAATATATTATAATTTTGATCTCTTTTCTTACTTTATTTGAGCAGCGTATTCTAATCGTCGCTCGAGCGAGCTACGTCTTTCCTTGAATAGACATCTCTCAATAGAATATCAATTTTCCTTAGCTACATTGTGCCAATTGTTAAGAGAAATAAAATTAAATAAAAAGTACGCACACCCTACTTTCTTGCACATCAAAAGAGAATCTTGCAAAGCTTCAATCTTTTTTCTTAAATTTATAAATGGGATGCTTGGATTAGAGTTTATCTCTCAGTTTCTATCATGCATAAGGAATTTAGACTTACCATGAAAGACATTCAATGCCCGGACTAACAAATTGAATAGTCTTTCTTTTCCTCAGAACAGGCAATTCTGAGACTCAACAGGGCTTAGACACTCGTTTGTTGGGGTTTAAAATAGAATAATACTGTTAGGTGAAGGAGTTTGGGGGGGAGATGGTTGGCGTGGAAGAAGCATTGGCATGTGGTTTGGGAATCCATTTTCCAGGGAAACCAACCCTAAAAGCCCATAGATGGGAAAATAGTCCACAACTGATGGAAACAGAAGCCAGACCAGACACTCAAAATTATTAGGTAAAGCAATCCATCGATCCGAACAGCTCGAAATGTACAACTGCGTAGTGCAAGCAAGTAACATCACAGTATGTTAATTAGAACAAAAAGCAGCACCTGAAGAAAGTAGGCAAGACAGTACATGACAAGGTCTCCAGCATCTGGGTTGAGATCCAAAGTTGCAGACTTTTCGAGTTCTTATTGCTTTGTGGAAAGTGTTGATTAGCTACTGGGTCATGGATGGATGGAGACAGGTTGTTTTAGACATTTGGTGGTGGCCAAATCTTAGCAAACAGCTCCTCCACTCGGTTTGCTTGAATGGCATACCCATCAAGTCCAGTAGCCAGAAGCTCCACAGCTGCAGGTCCCATGGCTGATGCCAGGCTAAGTTGGTCCCACTTCACAAGCTGCATTTACAAAGGGGATGATGACTTGGATTAGAAGAAATGAAAAACGTGAATGTAAGATGGTCCCTTTATTCTGAACATCTTGGAGTCAATTTTTGCATTACTGGTCACTGAACTTTAGACGGTCACCAACAATCTGTCACTGAACTTTGATTTTTCATTAACTTAGTTACTGATACTTCGAATGCTTAACAATATAATCACTCCCTCCGTCTTCCTAAAGGTTTTCGTCCAAATTGTTTAAATGAACTTGTCAACTCACCCAACTTAATAAATGAAAAAAGGTCGCATAATGAGAGTTCGAGTTGGATCGAGTATCGAGTTTGGTTATATTAAGCTGTCAATCTTAGCTTATTCCGGCCTATGTGGCCAATCTTAGTGAAGAATATTCAAAACTTTAGTGAAGAATATTAAAGAAGTAACAATTTTGTCAGTGACCATTTGTGTATTGACCCAATTACCCAAACATACTGTGTGGCCACTGACCATAAGATTGTTTTAGTCCCTTCTAACGAATGTAATATCTGCTCTCTTGAAGGTAAGTGAGTTTTGTTTTCTTCCTTAGGTTCTAAGAAATTTTCAGTAAAGAAAAAGAATAGAGAGTGGGAGGATGACAGACCTCTTCTTCCTTGAAACTATAGTTGGCTGCAGATTGTGGGGATAGCCTCTGAACAAAACCATACTTGCCATCAGGAGTGCTGACAGACTCCTTAAGAGATGATAGTACCTTCAAAGGTGCAATTATATAGTCAACCCTGAAATGCAATGCAACCAATCAAGTTTAGTATATCGTTTCGAATTTCACATTCTTAAACAACTATTAACTCATGACTCATGAGTTACCCCAGGAGGCTGAATAGATCCTGTTTGTTACGAACTGCTGCTGCCATCAACTTCGACTTATGTCCATACTTGTGGATGTAGTTATACGTCTTGGTCACCTGAAATCAGAAACAACAGTCCATTATGGTCTGATAAGTTAACCACGCCTCCGGGTGAATATAAAAGTCATTTCATTCAGCAACTTCTGGAAACTATGCAATTATATTGGATATCATATGACTAAGTGAGCAAACATAATAAATGAGCTGTGTGACTAACCAAAGCCAAGCCAGGATCCTCTCCTCTTTTCAGGGCAGCTTCTATCTCAGGATCGCCAGAATGGTTTCGAGCCCAATCCTGAAGTTAATGACAGGTTTGGTTCATCTCAACGGTGAAAAAGATATATACTGAACAGTTTTCTCAAAAAGAATAGTCAGTGAATGAGAATGGTGATTACCCTCAGCCGTCCAACAAAAATCTGGATGACAGATGCACCAGCTTGGGCAGCAGCAGCAGCTTGAGCAAAACTAAGACATAACAGTACACAAAATTATAATTATTGAAGGTGACAAATGGTCGAAGATCGTTGTAAATGGAAACGTGTTCACAATGTATATACCTGTATACAAATGTCAGATGCGTTTGAATGCCCTCTGATTCCAACAGCCTAGCTGCCTCAATGCCCTATCAGAAAGATCAAGCGATTGTCCACATGAAAAGAACCATCTCTTTTCTAGCAAACCATAATTTCCTCAAACAGCATAGCATGGACACTAACTTGCCAGGTTGCTGGAATTTTGAATAGCAAGCGGTCTTCAGTTACATTAATTTCATTGTACAGCTTCAACAAGTCATGCACCTGCACAATAGATACACAAACCAGCATCAGCGCCCTACTCAGAAAGAAATCAATAAGTTAGAACTATTAGGCTGAAATAAGTCAGGAAACCCCATCAGAGATACAGAAAACTTGCGAGAAAGGCATTACGTACCTTCCTGATTATAGCATGGGTGTCGTAAGCCAACCGGGCATCCACTTCAGTTGAAACCCTGCCAGGTACCATTTTGGCTAGATCCCCTCCAACATTCACTAAAGCCTATATGAACAAATAACCAGAATTTACAGCTAATCATATATTTGACCAACAAAGACTCAACATATGATGGACTACACAATCCTATATAATAAAACATTAGCTGATCGAATCGAGATGAACCTACCTTGTTCGCAAAACAGGATAATCTAAGTTCCTGGTTTTCCAAAGCTGAACACCCGGAATCTGCCAAAGCCATATCCACAGCATTCTACGAAACCCCACAAATTTAAGTCAATTATGCAAGCAGCAAAACAACAAGCTGTCTAGAGGAGGGGGATGGGAGGAATCAACACTCAGTATCTAATTAAAGTTCCAAAGGATGTGCTCACCCTGAAAATGGTATCAGGAAGGCTGCAAATACCTAGGAGAAGCGATGAGCTAACAGTTGCCGCAGTTGGAGGAAACCTGTAACGGTCAAAGCAGTGCTTAATGAGTTAGCTAAACAAACCACTAACTCTACACACTGCCAGGAATTAATGGAAGATCATAGATATACTTCTCGAAATCATCGAAGATGACAGTATCAGGAACAATCTCACTGAATCCAGAAACTGCATCCAGTTCACTAGTACTGGGCGAACCTACAAAAATTAAAACGAACAAACAAAAGAACCCACATGAAATCAATCACACTCGAGTTAAAGCAGGGGAAGTAAGAATTTCTGATAAAGGCGAAAACTTTACCGGTGTGAAGTGGAGGAGATGAGCCGGCGGCGGAGGCGCGAATCCGTGGGAAGGAGCGGCGGAGCTGGAAGAGCGAAGCTGGAGATGATGCTGCGGCGGGCAACTTAGGTATCTGGGTATTAAGTTCAAGCTCGATTTGAGAATGCCCATGCCCGCCATAGATAAGCTAAAGCAAATCATTACCTGGACAAGTCGCGATTTGGAGGTAAGAGTTGCAGAAGAGGCGGGCGGAGACTGCAAGGTGACGACTCCCATTTTTTCTTCTCTTCTAGAACTGATGTGGCAAACTGTGATGAAAAGGATTTTCTCGCTGTTATATACACGAGGAAGACGAAGTCCCAAATAAAACAAATTAAAGGAAAGTATATTCAAAGTCTAACAGAGACCTGGCTTTATCTTCATCAAAATTAAATGACAAAAACGGGAAAATGGGTGATACTATCCATGACGATCAGTAACCTTTTCTCACATGCTCCGTCAACCCTTTTCGATCCAGATAAAAATATATTGGAAGACTGTTCATTTTGAAAATAGAAAGATTATTATTCATCGTAATAATGAAATTGATTCGCTTCAAGATTCTATCAAAGTCTTGTTTTATCCGTTTGAAGCATCCAAGCTTGTCATTTTGAACGGCTTATGTATTTTCCAGTTTGGAAGTTGGAGTTGAATCCACATGGTTTTCTTGTTCCTTGCGTGGGCTTGGTCTATTGAGTCTTTTCATTCGACAAGCCCCATCTCGTGATCTCAACCATGTTAATTCTATCAAGATGGAAATTGGCAAGATGTAGAATAAGAACATCAGTACATATTACGTGATGGTTAATCACTTGATTTTTTAATCATGGGTTAAGAGTTTGATAGGAAATAAGATTTAGTATGTAATTGGTCATTTTCCTCTTTATATGAACACTAAATAAAAACCAAGGTTACATTTTTATTGACTCAAATCGTGCAAGACAAATACTGCCATGTTACATTGAATAAAAGCTGTAGAACAAAATTCCATGGTAATAAACAAACAAAAAAATTGAGAGGGAACTACAGTTATAAACGTAGAGAAGGCATAGCCAGTAGTGGCTTGCGCCAATATTAGCCAGCTGCACGCATCATACTCTATAGAATGTGAAAGAACAGAGAGCTAAAACAACAGAGCAAACTAGTTGGCTGCCCTGCAAAAAAGAAAACTCTTTTATTTGCATGCAGCTCCACTACTAAATTGTTCTTCTGTTCATCTTTCCTCCACTCCCACCACCTTCAAGCAGCCTCTTCCATACCACTAGGGAATTCAAAAATCTCATTACCTGTATATATTTCCCCCAAGAAACAACATTCATTCAATTCACCAGAGTAATATAAAGTACCATTTTGCCAACAGAGAGTTTGTAGTTTGTTCTTAATTACCTCAGTAGGATCTCTGAGGGAGTAGAAAGCACTGCTCTCTTTAGCTACAGAGGAGACAAGAATCCCATACCCTCTCTTCCCTTGCCTCAAGACCTTGAATGCATCTTCATCCGTCCGGTCATCCCCTATGTAGATCGGCAGTACATTTTCAACATCGCTCAGATCAAGAGACTCCAACAGAAACTCAACAGCTTTCCCTTTATCCCATTCGATCTCTGGGCGGACTTCTAAAACCTGAAGCAAGCGTATTCATCCATCATACAACATTCAATGTCAAAGGGGAAATTGGACAAAACAAGAGACAAAAAGACTGATATCTTTTCTTTTTCTTACCTTCCGCCCGTGAGTTAATCGCAAGCGAGGATAGTCCTTTAAGATATCATGAACGCGTTGAGCAATTGTAGGCCAATTCTGGACAATCAATCATACCCAAATATAAAAGTCTGTCTTTTGATTGAACAAGCAAAGTGTCTAAGAAACTTTTAATGGCATTGTCAGTTTTACCTTTTCATCTACGTTACGATAATGTACAGAGGTACAGAACTTGTGGTTCTCAACTTTCGAACCTTTTATATCTTTCGTATTCTCGACAAGGGTTCTAAAAACCTGCAAGCATCCAACACATCACCACAAAGTTTTTTTACTTTCATTATCAAGAAAAGAATGTTGAGTTCATTTATTCAAATCTCAGCTTCCTGACTTGCTCACCTCATCGATCATGGAAATGAATTCTCTGGCGGGCTGGAAAAGGTTCACCTCCTTGCCCTGTTGAGATTTAGAGTGTCAAAAACAATAAACAACAAAGATCAATCGGAAAACCAAATCAGTATAGCTAACTACTATTTCAAACTACCTGTTGGTCAGTAGTAGATTCAACACAAGAGTTCAGATGGTGGTCAGTGGGCACTGTTTGGATGGTAGGACCCATGATGTCCATCCCATGACTACCGGCATAGTAGAGCTCTCTTAGTCCTACCAACTCATAAACCTGGATTTAATACACGCAGTAGGGCAAGGCATCACATCACATTCAAACAGAACAACAGACTTGTAAAAGAAGGTACTGAAATGGAAAATAATACTTCGTACACCTACCTTGTCACGGCTCCTTCCACTGATAATGGCTGTTGGGAAATACTTTGCTACGTTTCTTACAGCAGAACGCATCTAGATAAACATTGACATCTCAACATCAGAAAATCAAACAACAAAATAGTGGAAAGAAATAAATAATCTGGTGAAACAGGAAGCTGATAATTAACCTCCTCTGACATTAGAGCTTGATCTGGGTCGTCCACTATTGGAGATAGTGTTCCATCATAATCTAAAAACACTGCTATCTTCTTGTTCCTTGCAGAATGGGTAATGTGCTCAAATGAACTTAATGCCGATGGATACTTGAGCTGCATAACATCACAAACCAGGGTTCTTTACAATCTACCATGACCCTAAACATTCAGCTTACCAATTTAGGAGGTGATGCTATATAACATTCTTACCATCCAGGAGCAGTATGCAAAGTCAGGATCTTCAGCTGCGGTGCTGAAACCCTTGATGAATTTCTTGCGAGGAGGTGATGATGATTTCATGGCATCAAGCCATCCATTGGATCGAACGTCGTCAAGCTTCCCTATCTTTTTCCTAGGGATGTTGATGTACTTCCCAGAGGAGAATGAAGGCAGACCGGTATGGATACCAAGTCTCTTGTTTATTGGAGATGGATCAGTGAGAACTGGAGAGGAACTACTTGATTTCATCTCCATTTAAGGCCACAGACTCTTTTTTTGTGATCTAGTTATAGAGAGTTAGGTGTATGAAAAAGCACTCTGAAAGATCAATCTGCCCTCGGTATTGTTTACCCTACCCTCTTGTCAATGAAAAACCACCTCTTCAATGTTTTCTTGTCACTGCAACTGGGAGAGCTATCCATCAAGCGCAGACTTCCCGAAAACTGATAAGATGGCTCACAGAGTTAAAACTGCTATAAGCTGAAGGCGTTTAGACATATATAGCAATATCAGAAATTCATTTTACCTTTTCATCTCCAAAGCTGCACCACATTTATAGCAAGCGGGTAAAGTTGAACATTATTTGTCAAAAAAGATTGTTGAGAGAAAAAAATGACTTTTGCTGGCCAATCTGCACTTCCGTATCTGCCTTGAACAAAAACAATATACAAAGAACCATTTAGTCACGGCAAGATTTGCTTTCTAATTTCTAAACCACAGTCAAAGTACGGTACTTCGGTTGACACAGACTGCAAGAAAGAACAGAAACCCAGATTCAAACAGGGGAGAAAACATAAAGAAACTACGAGTCTACCAGCGATGCAAAAAAATCCCAGAAACTTGACTAGAAAAAGGGGCAAGGATAAATGCAAGTATTCGTGAGCAGAGGAAAGAGACAAGTATTCCAGAACAAAGATAAGGCCATAGGGACCACTTCTTAAACGGCTGCAAGAAGACTGCAGAATATTGACCTGAGAATTGTAGACTATCAATAGATACTGAACAAAAAAGATGGCCTCGCTGCAGTTAAATAGCTGCTGTAACATTCTAAGCCACAGAAGCAATTGCAGGGTCTGCAAACTGAATCAACTTAGAAGCTCTCACTATCAAAACAAGCAAAGATACAGAGATCAAGTAGACCTTAAAAAGGTTTCCAAAAAGAGAAAAAGTAGACCTTGAACAGGAATTAACATTTGAACAAGTTTGCCATTGAAACTTGAAAGGAAAGATCCCACTGTTCCTTTCACAGGACATGGATTCCTGATTAAACACAAAAAGCTACAACCCTTATAACAAGTTGGCATAGTTCATCAGTCTCCTGTTTTCCTGGCCAGCAGTTGCAAATTGCAATTACATATTTAGAGGCAGATCATTTAAATGCAAGCCACAGTAGTATTAGATCTAATAAGGCAACATTAGCATATTTTAAACCAAGTGGCTACAATATAAGTACCATCGTTATCCACTCCTGCCGCATTATAAACCCACTTAAAGGTAACTAATACTTTTGATTATCCCAAACTACAGTCCTTCACCCAAGAAACTGTTTTACTTGGGGCAGAGGACTTCTTCATCTTGGATAAATATAATACAAAAGGCCATCCCCTAACCCCATTCGGCATTCGCTAACGTGAATGAATTAATGAACAATGTTGCAGTTTAAAACATTGCATCGGCATTCATGTTGCATTATTAAACTCAGTTTGCACATGTAACAACATGCGGACAGAAGGTCCAACTATGTAGCTCTCTCTCCTAACTTCGAAGGAGTTACTTCACCTGTAGATCTAATTAAATTATTGTCAGAAGTACGCATTTTTTAGCCTTAAAAAACAAAGAAGAAACCAATTAATAATGACAATTCAGGAGAAACACAAACAACTCGGTCCACCATACTGACAAGACACTGCAACTACCAAAACGACCGTAAAAAATCCCACCTCCCTCAACTACAAGAGAACAGAGGAAAATGAAAAGCCAACACGTATACAGAAAAGAACAACAGAAACATATTAAAACCCTCATGTACCCAGATCACCTTCTGATTAATATGTGAGATTGCATATTAGACCATGCATCTCCAGATCAATGAAGTTTTGATGAGCAACACGTATAGTACTATACTGTGCTAAATACTTATATATTTCCGAATTGCCTCAGCCGATCAGTTAAAAATGTAACACATGTCCAAGGAAATTTCTTAAATCTTTGTTTTCTCCGGTCAACATGGAATCGTCCATGTTACAACAAGGTTTAGATTTTTCGTCTTTCGAATCCCAAAATTTGTTCCTCGGAGTTTAATATGTGCGTTAAGGTATTTTTTGGATTGGTGCCAAAATCCCATTATTGTACCCATGTCAAGTACATTCTAATCAATCGATGGGTGACATCGATCGGAAGAAAGGGATTAAGAGCGATTGAGAAATCAGGTCGGCCATAACCATAAAACAAAGAACTTTTTTGCTTCTGTTGGCAGCCAGCTGATGAGAACCGACAAACCCAAAAAAGGGAATCGCTGTAGAATAATATTGCGGACGACCCAATGAGACGTCAAGATCAGATTCCATACACACACAAAAGCGACCCACGACTACAGAGTAACAGAGACATTTCATCAAACACCTTGGGTGCCCAATGGAAAGTCGGCTCCACGAACAGCCCAGGCTTTGCATGACGAATCGTAATGGGTAAAAACAAGATAAAGAAAGAAAGACACACCGCACAGGAATTAGAATAGATCTCGGAACACTGATCTCATCAGAAAGAGAAGATTCGATCTTTTACGTCGACGATTGTCGAGGGTTACTCCGTCATTGTGAAAGCCAATCAGGGTTCTTGAAAAGAAAAGGGGAAAAAAAAACAGAGCTAGCAATAGAAAGGGGGAATTAAAACGTTGTACCTGAATGATCCAGGTGGAAACGGTTGTTCTAGCAACTGCCAGCCGGCCACCGGGAAAACGCAGGAAGCGGCGGGAGACCCTTTCTGTGATTGGAGAATTGGCGGAGGGTTAGGGAGATAAATGGGATTTGATGATTGGAGGAACAAATTACGAAGCAGAGGAGGAAGAGAGAAAGAGAGGAGAGGGAAGGGGAAAAGGGAGAGAAAAAAGGGTATTTATAGAGTCTGTGAGGAAATAGGCAGGTGGTGGTGGTGGCGGGGAAGGGGAAGGGAGAAGAAGTGTTGAAGAAGGCAACTCTCACTGTCTCTGTTTTAGTGTTTTATAATTTATATTTAACCCCTTTGCCTTGCTGCTGCTGCTTGTTGAATCACTTGAGGAAACACTACCTAGTTTCAGTTACTACCACACCTCCAATTACTGATTTGATTTGATTTGATTTGATTTTGTGAAAAAAGAGCAAAGTTTTGGAGTAATAATCTGACTTATTAATTAATGGGTTTGGATTTTGGAAATTTCCAACATGTCATGTATAATTACACTGGGTTAAAGAAAAATACTAACATTAGCACGATTACTAAATGTCCAAATAAGTAAATCGAAGTTGTGGACAGCTTGTTACAGATTGTTGTGATTTAGATATGAATTGAATGTACGTGATTACTATAGAATAGTACTTCATACTCTAATTCTCAAAATCGATTTAACATCGTTCATGTAAGATTTTAATTTTACTTTAGTGGTGTTGTCGTATCCAACATCGGCCAGATTAATTTGATTACAGAGGATTAAAGAAAGTTTTAAACACATTGATACAAAATTCTGAAAGACGAGACATATATGCAATCAAGGTAGATCATACCCGGAAAATACTACCAACTTTTATAAACCTTTTCTAGTTAGGCCCAGGCACCGACCAGCAATTCCATAGTTTTTTCCAGCTTTTCCATTAATGAAAAGAAGTTTCTTGTGAATATTTTTATGGCACTTTCTTGTGAATATTCATTTTCCCTTTTCCGTGAAATTTCATGGCTGTCCTTTTTTTTTTTATGTATGTACTTTTTCTTTATGAAATATGTATCGCATGTACCTTTTCGGTTTATTGGTTTAACTTTCAGTTTTTCTTTTCTACATCGGAAAAATTTAGTGCGTCTGATCTTGAGGGTACTATCACTAATAAGGATATTATAGTAACTACAATTATAATAAACTTTTGCACTTTGTTATGGTGACATATATCTCACCGTAACTTGTACTTTTAGGTCGACCTAATCTGCCGTTTCAGTCTTGTGTTAGAAGGCAGCTTACTTCATAGCAACTTCGAGCCTTTTGTTTGAAGCCTTCCAGATATCCAATATTTCATTCAATGCCTTGACTTTGTAGACAAACATACCTACTATCATGTGGTAGAGGCCCCCTGGACTCGAATCTCATCTATGCGTCTCGAATTGAGCTCCAAAGTAGGCTTCACAGACACTTTCCCAGACTTAACCATTTTCGGGCAGTTTCCCAGTTTTGGCATAGCCTTTTGATCAGGTTCAAAAATGGTCTTCTGGACTTCCTATCGAGCCCCCAAACAAGCCATTAACCTCCAATTTCCATTAAGCCAATTGTAAGATATGAATCTCCAAGGTAGGCACCATGAAACTATTTTTACACTTAAACAACATATTAGGTCGACCTAATCCTAATTGAAATCGGCCAAAAAGTGCAAGTTACGGTGACATGCATATCACCATAGATGCACCCCAAACTTCTTATCCTTACTTTTCGCCTTCTCTTCTCTCTATGTATTTTTTTATATATATACAAATTAGAGTTTTGATACCTGAACTTAACATATCTTAATATTTAGTGTCTAAAATTAATTCTTTTACATTGAAACCCTAACATATCAATGAGAAATTATATTTTAGTACCTAACACTTTTGTATCTTGCATTTTAATACCTAAATTTTTAAAATGTACAAATAGGTTCATTGTTACGAAACTTTTGATATCGCTAAACAAAACTTGTAATATGCTTTATGGGGTTGTGGTGTGGTTTATAAGACTTGTAGTCTACTTTAAAATATTTGTAGTGTGTTGAGATTGTGGTTTCCTTTCTAAAGTTTGCAGTCTGGATTTCGTGGTATGCTTTAAGAAAATTGTTGTAGCTTTTATAAACTTGTGATGTTGTTAGGTTGTGGTCTCCTTTCTAAGGTTTGTGTTTTTTATGTGGTGGGGTTTCTTGTCTTTGTGGTATGCTTCATGAGATCTGTAGTATGTTTTTATAAACTTGTGGTGTGGTGAGGTTGTGGTCTCCTAAGGATGACTACGGGTTGGGTCGGGGTCGGATAGCACATATTAATTATCCTACACAAAATACTTCGATATTTACCCATTCTCCTACCCATACAAGAATCGGGCAATAAACCAAAATTATACCCATACCCAATTGGATTTCGAGTATATGCGGTTATCAATGGATAATAATTTTTCTTAATAAGTTCAACCAACATGTTAACAATTACACATATATTGGCATTACTTGAGTGACAAATTACAACAATAATTACTAAAATGAAGAAAATTGGTTATAAACAATATAATTTCATGAACATATTTTATATGTATGATAAACATCAAATATGTTGAGAAACATATTAATAATTTTTAAGCAAAATACATATGCATTTTTATCCATGTCCACTCATCACTCGCAATATTCAGGTTCGGATTTTACTTGTACTCATAAAAAACTTTCGATTTTGAGTTTTACCCAACCTAATTATGTCAAATTCGGACAGGTATCTGCGGATTATTCCTATAATCTCCTTTCGAAGAATTTTTTTTTTTTTTTGTGTGCGATTTCTTGTGTTTGTAGTCACCCCTCCCTCCTCCCATTTAATGCACAAGACAAGCTTCACAAGCGAGTTCATCCGTGGCTTGTCCCGCATAAATTATTATTAGCTCATTTAAATAAAAAGTCATTAAAACCAAATGATCTTATTGGATGGTAAAAGTGCTAAGACCGTACTAAAAATAAAATTAGCATCTTAATTTCTTAACCAATTTCCCCATCTCGATTATGTCATCTATTTTTTGTTTTGGCGAAATTTCCGTTTCATGTTCCTTGATAAATAAATGCAGGTGTGTGGCAAGTGCACATAACCCGGGAGATATACCAAATACAAGCATTCCTAACTCTGCCTCTTCCACACGCCCATGTTCATGCGTTCCACACATTTTTACACTTAGGAATCAACTCCAAAGAAAAAGAAAAGAAAAAAACTCTAATCAATGGACTAAATAGTAGTTGGAGGGTCACTAGTAGAATTTTTCAAAATGAAAAAGAGAGAATACTCCCGACTATCTAAGCTCATAACCTAAATTCTTGAATTTGGTTGCCCCACAGAAAACCCTCAACTTAGATTTATTTGTGATGTAACACCTTATAGATCAATAAACCAGTGTTGTAGCACCTTACTTTAACTTCCGTGAGTCGAATCTATGGTTCAACCATGCAGAAGAAATAAATTTATAGGATGTTTTTCTTATAGGGCGAAATCAATTAACAAGCTTAATTACAAAGGACAGAAAACAAACTAAACAAGTAGAGAGAGGGTGGGGACTTTTTTAAGAACTAATGTATTTGAGGAAAAATTCACTCTAAATGGACTTAGGGGTCGTTTGGAAGTTGCGATAGTTTTGTTGAGATTGTCATTATGCATGTATTGTTTACAATGCATCGTTTTTTGTTTTTTAGCATAAACAATACATGGATTGTTTCTGTGATGTGACAGAAACTATCACTCATTTTGAGTGATTGTTATATCTCAACTTTTAGTTGTGATTGTAGAGATTGTTGAGATAGTTGAGATTGTTTTGTCTCAGCTTTTAGCTGATGCGACATACACAATCACACATACCAAACATTGTATTCTACAATGCATCAAATTCGACAATACATGTATAATATTATACATGCATTCTCAACAATACATCTATTTAACAATCGCAACTTCCAAACGACCCCTTTAGTGTCAGCGAAGGGCCTAGCCAATTCGGCAATAGCACTTATAGGTTTGGCGATAACGACATCGTTTTCATGCATGAATGTTGTGGTTTTGGTCAAGCGGATTCAGAATTCTATATATCTCAGGATGCAGGGACTCGGGCGGCCGTGTACATTTTTACTAGACTTAGTTTTGCTATAGCTACAGGAGTGGGCCCCAAATTGTATCTCGGCTACCCACTAATTTTTTTGGACGGCTAAATGTCGCCCTAGATTTACTAGAATCGCCTTAACTTAAAATGTAAAATTACTGAACTATCCTTTATTAATAAAAAAAAGTTCAACAAACAAATAACCCCTAAAATGGATAGTTCTCTTCATCTTTGTTGATAAGGATCTCCAAACGTCTGTCCGCCGTCGACTTTCTAGAGATTCTTTATTCACCGGTGATACAATCCACCAACGGCGGCCGACCTCCTCATTTCCAAACGACCCTCTATCGCCATTCCTTCTCCCCAACTACGTGTTACGTTCGCCAACGGCTACGCTGCTAGAATGAACCACTGTTCTTCATCGAATGTTAGATTGGAAATTACATCATGACGACTTATGTATTCAATCCCCAATTCTCTAGAGCCTCGTTGGATCTCCCCATCTCTCGGTAGTGGAAAATAATTGCATAAAGGGGAAATTAATTGATATCAACAGGCTTAATTTAATCTTCCCAAAATTATGTTGGTGATGAATCCCTAGTTATAATCACGTCTGTCTCTTCTCAACATGTGTGACTCTTTTCCCTCTCCCTGCTGCGGTGCAATATGAGGATGGCACTGAGATGAAACTTAGCGGGAGCTCCAGACCGACCTAAGAGGATGGCGGCGGCAAGCGGCGGCGGAATAAGGGGCCGGTGACCGGATGGTTAATGTCAACCGTCAATTTTTGTGTTTGTTGAATGATTTTTTTATTGGAATAAAAAATATATCATAACAATAAAAGAGATATAAGGATAAAGAGGTAATTTTAACTCATAATTTAGGGTGATTATTATAAACTTAGGACGACAATTAGAAACTCTCTAATTTTTTTGTAGACCTTTGTTTGTGCTGCTTCCGCTCATCTTACTTTAATTTATAATAATAATAATAATAATAATTTTCATATTTCTGCAGCTCAATATTTCACCATATTGTCAAATATTTTTTATGTGACATTTATTATAAAAAAAACCTGGATTTCATTCGAAGTAATCCAAACCCTCTCATAATTAATGGCCAGTTGGTTGGAGCAAATGATCACGTACGAAATATTACAGCTTGTAAAAAGGAACACATAGTTTTTTTCAATATATATTCTGGTACAAGTTGGATTGAGATAACGGGATAATGTAATTTACATGCATTTACTACGAAATTGCACAGTAACGACGGATTTATGCACCAACAGCTGCCAAACTTTCTCTAGCTTATCATATTTTTTCAATTTCACCGATGAGTCTCTTATAAAAATATTGATATAGACGATTATACATTTTTTTTTTATAATGGTGATGATTGTATTTAAAAACCGGACTAGTGCTTAGGGTGACAGAGAACAAAATCAAAAAAAGACCTCACAAGAAATGAAGGTCCGAGAGAAAGGCATACGAGTGGTGAATTTGCGCAAAGTGGTTGACATGTGGTATAAAATTCATTATTAAACATATCAAGGTTACGGGAAGATCTTTAAAAAAAACATATTTCGAAGAGACTTTAGAACAAGCTATGAATGAAGTAGTTTCATTCAACATCGCGATGGATGTGACAAAGCTTACGATCAACGGCTTTGATCATGTCACTAGTCATTTGATTAAGACTGAGTTCTTGAGACCTCTTGGTTATTGATATGGTATAAGAGCATTCTCTGATTGAAAGGTTTTCTGTTCGAGAATCCTGACGACCTCATTTGTTAAACACATTGTATCTATCTTTGTATAAACTTCAAACTCATATGAATGAATGTCATTTAAGGAGGCGTGTTGGTAAAATATAAATCGAATTATATATTGGTATGAATTGTTTTATCATCCTCCCTATATATAAAGCACTACTTATTTCCTTCCAATTTCGAAGAGAGTTGGACTCGTCGCCGATTGAAACCCAACAGAAGCAGTGGGCACTGGGCAGAGAAAAAAAAATGCCAGCTCGGATGCACGAGGACAAACCTCGTCGTTTCCCTAGACGACAAGCGACACGTAGGACCCACGCTCCACGTATCCTATATGAATGTGGGCAGTAGTTAAAACGCAAATCATTTTTTAAATGTCTTTAGCTGACGTGGACTGGTTCAAAGCTGTACATTAGATGGTGACTGATAGTAGTAACCTCACGGCTCCGGGACCCACGTTGACGCGGCAGTGATGCCACAGAAGAGAAGACCCCCAAAACCAAAATTGGTAAATCCCGCCACCCCAAAATTATATAGTCAGTGCTGACTCGGATCTGTTCTTCATTTTTCCTTTGCTTTCTTAAATGCAGCCCTAACTAGCTGCTCTACCTTTCCCTTCGCATGTTAAAACCTAATTACCAAAAGACTTACTTTCCGTTGGCGACAAGTGTTATTGACAAAAAT
This sequence comes from Linum trigynum, assembly GCA_964030455.1. Taxonomy (NCBI): domain Eukaryota; kingdom Viridiplantae; phylum Streptophyta; class Magnoliopsida; order Malpighiales; family Linaceae; genus Linum; species Linum trigynum. The sequence goes on from OZ034816.1 coordinate 12,911,439, forward strand.
TGCATTGCATAATAATAATAATTGCATAGCGCTAGCTCCAAATTATTGTACGAAATTCAGATGGGGTGGCTGATTATTTGAGACATATCATTACTACTGTTGTCTCGATGGGCTCATCAGCTAGTACATATATAAATCGAGTTGATGGTTTGACAACCTAACAACCTCTCACTTGAAAGTGCACTTTACGACATTATTTATTGTTTACCTTAACAACAATGGTGTTATAAACGCGCTGATACGGATCGGGAAATCGTCGGAATCGATAAAGCAAGAATACGAAAGCGAGAATCGAAAAAAACACAGACACACGATTTACGTGGTTCACTAACACGATGTGTGTTAGCTACGTCCACGGGCGAGAGAGACGGTTTCACTATATCGAGGAGATTACAGATTACAGATTACAGAGGAGTATGAGAAGTATTTATAGTACTTCTCCACGTGGGTCTAAACCTAATCCAAACTGGCAAATGAAACGGTTACAGACCAGGCCCAGAACCCGAACCCAAATAACATTGAGCCTATACACCGTGATCACCAGCGAAACCCCCGATTACCAGTCGTAGCGGCTGATAGTCCGATTCAAGTCACATCAACAAATAACGCGCTGCTACGGATCGGGAAATCGCCGGAATCGATAAAGCAAGAATACGAAAGCGAGAATAAAAAAACAAATGGACCACACCATGGAGTTGATAATCATGTATCGTGGTTATGAAAATTGGGTGGCAAATTGCCATATTTGGTGAAGTTCCGTTTAAATCCGGTTTACCTTAATAATTTGAGTAGTTGAGGAGGTTTTGAGATAAAATTGTGCATCATTACTTAACTCACTTGCTCGAATTGAAGTCCATCCATGAAATTAGAATTTGCACGAACTTGTCATATCACAGGTACGTACGTAGATTGATAGTTACTAACGGAGATTTTTACCTGTTAGAATGTAAAGCAAGATTGTTTATCAAGACTTCTAATACCAGTTCAATAATCAAATTTATCATACTTTTCTTCCCAACACTCAAAATTTGTATACATTTATGGTCATATACTCATATTGAGACTAATATTACTTGGAGAAAAAAAAATTCATATTGAGACTAATAGGTCTCTTTTATCAGTTCATGTATTAATTAAGACCAGGGGCAAAAATATATTAATAGGAGGTGGTAGAGACATACAATACGTTCTTCCCCAAATGCAAACCCCATGCAACGTGTTTGTGCTAATTAAGGTTTAAGTTTAACCCTCCACCACTAATCAATACGCTCAATCGTACACTTTTTGAACCATTTCATATAATAAACTAACAAGCTGGGCGGTGCCCAACTTTATTGGCACATAATTAATAAGTATTAAGTAACCTAACTATATGTACGTACCTGATTAATTTTGGCCACCTGCGTGCTTGTTTTCCGTCGTAAGTCGGTGATCATGGAGTTATATGTCTGTTTTTCCTTGAATATTGGGATAAAATATTGTACCTATACACATGGTTAATTGCGTTACTAATATATATTGTTGTTCCCAGCTAGCTGGCTGGCTAGCTAGGCTCCATAATTAATGAATGTGCAAGCGTACATGTTAATGCGATACAATTCGTTCCAAACTCTTATAATAATAAAATTTTCCTGCCAAATTTGGCCACTGGTCCAGCAACTGGCGACTGCCATTATTAAAGCGCTTGGCCGATTCTTTTCAAATAATGTTTCAGTTTTACAATTGGACCGGTGCGCATATTTACAAACACACAAGTTGTTGTCGGTCGTGCTGTGCTTAGCTCCCATAATAATCAGAGAGATTTGGAAAGTCCTTTCTTTTCTATTGTCTCAATGTTGTGTGACGATAAAATAGTTAATTAAGGGAGAAAAGGAATTAAAAATTATATATATAATGTAAACTTGTATTTCGAGACACAACAAAAATAAAACATAACTCAAATTGAAGTATAAACTAAATATTGACATTGTAATACCTTAGGCAAATCTCACATCGATAAAGTATGGGAGAGATCCATAGTTCATAAGTAAGAAATTGGCCTTAACTGACAAGACGCATTTTGGGGGTGAAATGAAGGAGTTCTTGTGAGAACTCCGAAGTTAAACGTGCTCAGTGTGGAGTACAACATAGATGGGTGACCTTATGGGAAGTCACCTAAAATTGCACCCCAAATCGAAAACAGTGAGGGTTAAAGCCCAAAACAGACAATATATTCGTCGGGAAAAGGTTTGAGATGTTACAGACATTAAACTAACTTGTTGATGATGATAAATTCCTATATTCCATTGTGATGAATTCATCATTCGAACAACAGCTTAATTAGCTCTCAAATTAAAAATTAAAAGTCCGCCCCTTTTGTGACGCATTGTTACATGGAATTGCACAATTCCTCATGGCCAAAGGAAAAAAGGAAAAGGAAAACAGAAGCTGAAAAGGTTGGAATGGTTGTCGTTTTGGTTAGAAAAGAAAAAAGTGATGAGCGGGAGGTGGCGGTGATGAAGGTGGCTCTCTAAGTCAAGTGTCAAGCTTCAATCAAATGCAAAACATCTGCTTTTCGTCATCTGTGGATGGAGGTAGGTAACACATTTCTACCCAACCACATAATTTTATGTGCTTTTGTTCCCCACTCTGCTTAGTCCATTCCCTCTGTTATGAGTTATAGAACTAGTATTGATAATTCGGAGTTTGGACACATACACACTTGTGAGTCATGTTTCCCAATCGATGCAAAACAATCTACAGTCCTTTCTCTGTTTAGATTTGTAGTTGTTATTGTTTTAAGTCTCACGCTCTCAAGTCTCAACATTCAAGTGATCACATCTTTTTTATAAAAAAAATTTGCAACATTCAATCATCATATGTACATATTAGGTGGAGTAAGTGTATTTTATGTTGCACAATGACAAAACACAGAACAAAAGTAAGAAGAGTTTGAATTTAAGTGACAGAAATAGGATTTAGAGTGGGGCTAGAATTAGAACATCCAGACAACCTGTTAAAATTAAGTTCGAATCATAGATGATACTGACTTTATAGTCTACATTTTACCACATTCAATGAAGATTACATGAAAATTCACATTTTAATACCTAAAACTCAAATATTTGAAAGACTATATAACCCACGCCGAACCACACTTAAAACTTACACTAACCTAAAAGTTACAATGCTCGAAGTTTATTTCGGGAGAGGTCCATATCATATCATTAAAGAAAAACTTGTTGGAGACTAGTGAACAATGCAGGGTGCAGCTACCTAATATTGAACCGGTGGTGGCTAATAATGCAAGGGACAGAGCCAGATACCACGGACACTCATGTTCTACGCGGAATCTGAGGCCCAATTAACATACAAAAATGTAGCTTAGTTGTTGCTTATAATTATTTATATTTATATTGGGTTATATATAAATTATGCTCCTCTATTTTGTAGTTTTCTCAAACATAATCCTCTACTATGAATCACATCAAATATAACATTCTACTATTACACTCTTCTCACACTTACCCCTCCGCCTATTTTTCCACCTGTAGTCCGTTAAAACCCAACCAACCGAGTCTTGGCCAGCCTGATGTGATGGAAAATAGAAAAGTAAAAGACTATTTTTCCCCCTCCGTCCCTAAAACCCTCGATCCTTCCCGATTGACGCCGGCACCACCACTGGTCGGCGATTCCCTCCCAACCGATGACCACAATCGTTTCCCTTGACTCCGCTTCTTCCACATCACCGTCGTGGATCCTCAGAGCCCCTCCGGAATTGTGGATTCCTCCAACAATCTCAAACGCTATTCGCCCCCTCTCCAACCCTCAGTTTGATTGAAGTCGTCACCTCTCGTGCATTCGTTTCCTCGGTTGCTGGTGCGAAGAACATTGAGGAAATTCCCAATCCTTGGTTTCAAAAAAGTTGGAAAGGAAGAGAATCCACCTATAAAAAAAATCTTCCATTAAGGATTCACCTAATCACCACTGCAATAAGACAAATTGAATTGAAAAGCGTCTTCTTGTAAGCTATCCTTTTCTACTGTAATATTATCCCTAACCCTATGAATATATTAAGGGGAAGCAATGGTCAGATTCGATTGGGGTCGCTGGAGGGGAGGAAATGGTGACCGGCTTAATTGAAGAAGATACACTCGGTTAGTTGACTGCAAAGTGGTATCACAAACGATAATCGAACGCCGGAGACACCAGGGGGTAGACAACTGGGGAGCGGTTTAGTAGGGGCCTGAGAGATGTTTTCGGAGGATAAGGTTAGAACATAAGGGGGCAAAATTGTCCAATAACATGCAATTTTCACGAGTCATGTTGACCAAAAGTCAATTTGTCCGGATTAATGGCTACAAAATGGAAAAATAGACGAAGGGGTAAGTGTGAGAAAAGTGTAATGGTAGAAGGGTATATTTGATCTGATTCATAGTAGAGGGTTATGTTTGAGAAAACTATAAAGTAGAGGGGCATAATATACATATAACCCTATTATTATATATATAGGGTTAACACCCTTTAAGTGACAATTTTTATTCGAATTTAATAACAATATAGTTGTGAACAATTTTTCAAAGAAATGGGCAAATTTGGCATATGATTTGAATTGACGGTCAACTATTTTCTCCGTCAATAACTAAGCATACTGTGTTGACTTGTCTCGTATACGTAATTGACATTTCTCTTGATTGAAATACTTCATTATTTAAAAAAACCGCAAATAAAAAATATTCAGAGAGAAGGGGTCACGATGACCACATGACTCTTCCCTTTCATCCTTAGTCGTCTTCCCTCAAGACTAGCCCGAGCATGCAACTAACCAAAAGTCACCTTCCCTCCCCATCTTTCCCTCTGGCAAAGAGCCTCCTGTTCGAAGCTCGCCCCCTCTCTTCTCCCGTCAATTTGTGCACATCTCTTTCGAATACTTTTTTTAATAATGACGATGATAATATTAAAAAGCGAAAAGTAACATCTCCTTCGAATCTTGCCCCATGAAGTCCAAAATCTTGATGATCAACTACTCCGTCAAGCTCTGCACACTTACTGCAAACTTCGGACAAAACTAGGATATGTTTATACCTTTTTAATAACAACAGTGATAATAATTGTTATAGTGATAAATAATTCCAACTTGACGGTAACAATTTTTTTTTTTTTTTAAATAGTTGGTAGCTAGCTAGGCCCATTGATAAACTAGCTGCTCGCTATCTGTGTGGTGCTCTTTTTTTAAACAAGCCTGGCCAGTGGCTACACATGATATTGTGATAATTCTATAATTTGTTGTCCACCATTAAAGTTTCTGGCGGCCGACTACGCATCCGAACCGAATGAATAAACGGGCCCCCAGATAATAAGTCATCCATACTATTTTCCAAGTCCACAAACTCCATGGGCCTAGTGGTGGGTTACCAAAATGAACACTCGGCCCAATAGGTAGTATTTAGCTGTTGTTCCTCGGCCCTCACCCAAAAGCCAAATGCCGGCGAACTGGCGATAAGACAAAACCGAACACAACGGACCTGACTTGCTACCAAAGATCATCATGGAGGAATGAGGATTGGAGTGTGCAGACTGCGGTACTCTAAAGCCTGAACATAAGAATCAGTGACGAAATTCAGCAGGATGAACACTTGGACTGGACAAGCAGGATCTGTGGAGTCGTTAGCAACTTGATTCTCTTCATACCAGAGAATTGAATTGAGTACACTGGATATCGGATTCACTCTCCTCGTTATCATTCCTAAACCTAAAGTTAGGAGTCTAATAACTGCAGTTAACAACCACCAATAGCTTCCAAGTTTGATTCATTCCTTGCTACCTTTTTCGAATCGAAGCCGTGGTACGAGTACAACAAATCGGAGTGTTCATTACTCAAAATAACCATGGAGGCATGTAGCGCCATTTTAACGCCTGACATCAACAGCTTAAACGGTGATCACCAGTGCAGAAAGCACAAATACAATTTCAAAGACCCACCAAGAAAGTTCCCAACTTCCTAAATTCAACAAAAAGCAGAGAAAAAAAGCCAAAAACAGATTATACTTCAAGTCAATCAGAGGCAAGCGTCTCAATCAATTCCCGTCGGCAGATTTCCCTCCAGCTCCTCCGCTGATGCCGGCGACGGTGCTTGGAATCCGGTGCCGCTTAAACTTCCTGACCAAACCGGGGTCCTTGAACCCAACAAGAAATTGGGCCAACCCTTCAAGAAACAGAGCACCCTGATACAGATTCAGCGTCCCTACGATCTCCGAGATCACGCTCCGCCGCGCCCGATTCGCGTCAAGGAACACGCTCACCATCTCATCCATCTCAATTTTCATGGCCTCCGCCACCGTCGCAGTCCCAATCCACTGCTCTCCCACTTTCTTCATAAACCCTGCTTGAGCCTTCTTCATTCGCTCCGAAAACGAAGGCACGATCAGCCGCAGGCCGCGCTCAATCTGCTCGATCTTGACCATCAATTCGTCAGATGGGTCCTTCCACGCCGTGATCCCCAACTGCCACGCGGCCTCGGAATCGGTTTGAGTTTCGCGCTCGGTGTCGGATTCGGATTCCGATCCTCCTTCTCTGAGGAATTTCCTCAAAAGGTTGGTGAGCAAGTAAGGGTGGAGGTCGCCGAGGAAGAGAAAAGGGCGCTCGAGCGAGTTGCGCCACGGCGGGTGGAGGAGGTGAGGGAGATTGTCGGCGGAGACGGTGGCGGCGAGGTCGAGGGCGTCGTAGTAGGAGAGGAAGTGGTGGAGGAGGAGGTGGACGTGGGAGGAGAGCAGCGCCGGCGGGGAAGGGTCGGTGAGGGAGCGGTGGATTAGCGGGAGGAGGGTCGTCTTCAGGGTCTTGAACCACTCGTTGTAGTAGTCTTGGAAGAGGACGGTGGCCGGCGTTGGTTTCTTGGCGGCGGCGGTGGAGGTGGGGAAGAGATCAGAGAAGGAAAAATGCGGCATCCTGTCAAGAAGAAGAAGAACTGGAGCGAGACAAAGGAGCTTTCGATCTCTGATGGAATTTTGGAGAACTCGAATTGGGGAAAATGGCAGAAGGGGCTTCTTGAAAATCGGACTTCCCCAATTATATGGAAGCGACAGTCTGTTAAATTTGATTAAGCTAATTAACTAACTAACTGCCAATCACATTTATTTATGATCGTTTCTTGGATTTCTTGGCAGCTGGGCTCAATTGGGCTGGGCCGCGGAATTATTTTCTGTTACGACTTTGTGCCTGTGCATATCCAGTACTCTTCTGGTGTTGATTTTATGCGGCCCAACTCTAAGAGAGATTCATTTAGAAAGTTTACAATAATCTCTATGGAATGTCGATTTTGGATTTAGGATTTCCAAACTTCTGGTCAACGCATTAATCTAACTCACTAATTACTCTCTTCCTTCCAACGGTCTGTAGTTAATAACATGGCAAATTTGTAAGAGTTATTAGTTTGCCCCTGTCTATTTTTATTAAGTTTGCTTAAAAACGGTAAAACAGAATTTAGTGTGTAGTTAAACACATTGATTAAGCATAAGCCACCCAGATTTACGGCTTCTTCACAGCCGTAAATTTGTGACTTCCCCCCCCCCCCCCCCATTATTTCCAGGAAAAGTCTCCTAAACAAAATCCAATAACACAAATATATGCCGGAAAAAGAAAAAAAAAAGGTTTAATGTAACAAGAAACCCCCGGCAACATGACATGAATCCCTAAAATCTATATCCTCCATTGTTGTTCTTCTCCAAAGCTTTTCCCTGTCCATCCATGGCGTCCGTACCCATTTCCCCTTCCTACCTCCTCTTCTTCTTCCTCTTGCTCAGCCCTGCATTTTCCCTGCAGCAAGCATCCAAGTCCAGAAAAGAGCGAGCAGGATCAGGAGAAGCCGGAAGCATCGAAGGAGGAGGAGAATCATCATTGGCGGCGGCGGTGGATCCACAACTCGACTGCTCGGGCCGTTGGATCCACATCCGGCGTCTCCCGGCGAGGTTCAACCTCGATCTCCTCACGAATTGCTCCGAGTACGACCTCTTCTACGATTTCTGCCCTTACCTCTCCAATCACGGCCTCGGACCCAAGACCCACAACCGCTCCCACTCATGGTACCGAACCGACCCTTTCCTTCTCGAGCTCATCTTCCATCGACGGATGCTCGAATACCCCTGTTTGACCCAAGATCCGAACCAGGCCGCCGCCGTCTACCTCCCGTACTACGCCGCCATCGACTCCCTCCGCTACCTCTACGGCCCGGAGGTGAACAACAGCATGGATCACGGCCTGGAGCTCTTCGAGTTCCTGCAGGAAAACGACGGGTGGATTTGGGGGCGGAATTCCGGGTCGGATCATTTCCTGGTTCTCGCCCGACCCGCCTGGGACTTCTCCCAGCCGCCAGATCTCGACCCGCCGATTTGGGGGACATCGTTTTTGGAACTCCCGGAATTCTACAATCTCACGGCGCTTGTCGTTGAAGAGAGGTTATGGCCGTGGCAGGAGCAAGCCATTCCCTATCTGACGTCGTTTCACCCGCCGAATGCCGAGCTCCTGGATTCGTGGATCAATCGGGTCGAGGCGTCCCGGAGAACTACATTGATGCTGTTCGCCGGCGGCGGAGGGGTGTCGGCGCAGCCCAATATCCGGCGGAGCATTAGGAATGAGTGCGAGAACACGAGCGATACGTTTGAAAGCAATGGCGGGTGGTATTATTACTCCAAAGTGTGCGACATTGTCGATTGCGCCAATGGGAAATGCGAGCACGACCCAATTTTGTACATGAGGCCCATGTTGCAGTCGACATTCTGCCTTCAGCCTCCCGGAGACACTCCGACGAGGAGATCCACGTTTGACGCGATCATTGCGGGTTGCATACCGGTGTTCTTCGAGGATCAATCCGCGAGAACGCAGTACAGGTGGCACTTGCCGGAGGAAGCTTATGGGGAGTTTGCAGTCCACATTCCGAAGGAGGATGTGGTTTACAATGGGATGAAGATTTTGGACGTGCTGATGGGGATTTCGAGGGCTCGGGTTAGGAGGATGAGGCAGAAGGTTATCGAGTTGATCCCGAGAGTTGTTTACAGGAAACATGGGAGACGGAGTAGTTCTTCTGTAGGATGGAAAGGGCAAAAGGATGCATTTGATATTGCCATTGATGGAGCTCTCGAGAAGATCAGCTCCAGGGTCAAAGGTGAAGAAGCAGATGTAGCACTAGAAGACCTTTCTTCTGTGTGATAGCACCATTGCTTTTTCCAGACTGTTGTTGTAACATTATTAGGAGTCGGTCTTCTTCATTTGTCTTGCTTTTTTTTTTCCTGAATGGACGAATTTTGAGGGAGAAAGGTAGAGAATTGAGAAAGTAGAGAACGTTGAGCTTGAATGTTCGAGCATTGTAAAGAGTTTCAGGTTTTGGATAGGAAAGAATGGAACTTTTTTATTTTTTGGGTACCAAAAATTGATAAAGGGTTACACATAAGGGAAGCAACAAGTTTGTGTGTAGTAAGTACATATGGAACACAGAAGGTAAGAAAATAACTAAGCAAACTGGATGTTACAGGGAATTCTGGTCCTAATTTGATGTTTTATCTCTCATTCTTGAGACATTGGTGAAAAGAGAGAGCATTTGTAAGAAAGATTTCAATTTTCAGCCCCATCTAATTATAGCAGAGCCCCAAGTTAGACCAGCACCAAAACCAGCAGCTGCAATTTTATGACCTGGCTTCACTTTCCCACTTCGAACAGCTTCATCCAATGCCAAGGGAATCGAAGCAGCACTCGTGTTGCCATAATTCGCCAGATTCGATATCACATTTTCAGAAGAAAGTTTCAGACGGTCTGCAACCGAATCTATGATCCTCTTGTTGGCCTGCAGAAAAAAAGGTACATTCTTTAGAGTACTAATTGCAACGCAATCACTGATCCATAAGGAAAGGCATCCATTGTTACCTGGTGGAGTAGCAACCAATCAATGTCCGCTGGAGTTAGACCAGCCTTCTGAAGAGAAGACTCGATAGTCTCTGGCACACACTGCACGGCAAAGCGATAAACCTCTTTCCCGTTCATATTAATGCACGAATAAGAGGAGGGTCTAGGAGGGAAGTCGATAACTGATCCATTAGAACCGAGAGCATGATCCAATTCGGTTTGCTTGATTGACGCATTCAAATTTCTGCATGATGGAAAGATAAATAGTTTAAACTAATACCAAAAGATAGCTGAAGGACAATCCTAATTGCAATTACATACCTCTGGCCATCACCATTGCTGTGCAAATCGAAGCTGAATAAACCGTCATCCTCACCATCACAGGCCTGCAGAGTAGAATAAATCCAAAAACTGGAGTTAGACCAGCCTTACTGCAACTTTTTGGGGGGATTAGCCCATGCATTTCCAGAATACATTATTTCTTTGGGTTCACCTAAAGATTTCAACAATACATGATTTTTTGGAGTCCACCACTACATATATTCTATCAATCCCATCTATAGAACACCTTATTTCTTCAAAATTCATGTACTATATGGCTACCAAACAATCGCTTTAAAGATTTGTGAGCTCGCAACAGAAACCCTCATATACCTGTACCAATACCGCGCCAGCAGCATCGCCAAAGAGAATACAAGTTCCTCTATCGGTCCAGTCGACATATCGAGAGAGGGAGTCAGCACCAATTACCAAGACGTTTTTGAATCCACCTCCTGCAATGATATGATAGAGATGCATTTACTTAAACAGGATTGAGTGGGATGAATGAATCTCGAAGGTTAGGACTAGAGAGACGTTACCCCTAATGTGACAAGAAGCAGAGACTAGCCCCATAATGAATCCACTGCACGCTGCTGTTATGTCGTATGCCAAAGGGTTTCCTTTGCAGCCAAGCTGCTTTTGGATCTGAAAATCCAGAGAAAACACGAAATGAGTATAAGATGGGGAACATGGAACAATCATAAGAGAAGTTTTGGAAGTAGAAGAGGTCACTTTAGATGAACTTAAACTGCATCTTCTGAAACCTAATTAAACCCCAAAACATCTTTATCTTCCAAATCTTCACCAAGAGGAAAAAGACGGAGGATGAATCTGAAACCAGCTAACTAAAACAGGTTTCTTTTTACTCTCAGTCCTTTCACTCAAGATATTTACTTATATTTCATTATCTCCCAAGCAAAATACAAAGCTTTCATATGCCTGAAAAAAGAAAGTTTTCGATGGAGATGTGACCCTACAGCAAATTTTCAGGACCTGAAGTAGTTCAAACAGAGAGGGGATCTTATCTAACCACGACAACAAGTTCTTGCAGGTAGAGCTCCATACTAAAGATAGAGATAGAGATTATATATAACTGGAAGGGAAGAAATAAGCATAATTTGCCAGAATTCCTGAGAATACGTCCTACCAAGTAATGTCTTTTAAGGTTTGTATGATTAGGAGACGTCTTCAGGCTTTACACATATGATCAAGGTACAGGTTTAAGACCTTTTAAGGTTTGAGTAAGATCTAAAATTCATGTTGTGGTGAAGATGCAATTCTAACTATAGAAATCAGTTAAGGAAACATAGAAAACCTATAAGAAAACTTAATGCAACAGACAACAATATGGACAGACATGCAAATGATCACCAGAACTCCAAAATGTATGCAAAAGATGGGGCAGCAAGGCCCCAAGCAAAAGCTACAGCATCGAACAAGAGAACATAACGCTCATTCAGAGTTCTTAGTCAGAGTTTTTGAACTCAACAATATACCATAGGAGCATGCACATGCTTTGGCATGAAAAAATAATCCTATCATAGCATTGTTCTATTAGTAATTTGTAAGACTTTCGAATGTCAATAATCGTCATAGAGCCTATACCTGAGGAGCACTACCGAAAAGATCCTCTGGTGTTGAAGTGCACAATAAGATCATATCCAGATCATCAGGATCAACCTCTGCCATCTCAAGCGCTTTCCTAGCTGCTTCGGCTGCTAGAGAAGTCAGGGTTTCCTTTCCTGTAAAAGTAGAGGAAACCGCTGAAAGTTAGTAATACTTGTGCAAGATTCGCATTAGCAGAAATCATTCAATTCACCAGGTAAAATGCATCCATCTTTACAGTGAAAATCAGGAAACGAAGTTAATGGAAAATGGAACTTTCTAACTTCAATTGATTCCTATAAGATGTGATATTATTATCAATAAAAAAAAAAAAAAAAGATGCATTGCATATACTTTACAGAAACTGCAAAAGAAATGTTATAAACACGTCTCGTCTTTCTACTCTAACAATGCTTCGTTCTTGTTATCTTAGTTTCCCTTCTTAAGTCCTCACATACACCTTTTTCTTTCTCTACATGCATTTTCATGTTCAACATATAAAATCAAAAAGGCATAAGGGAATCAAAACCTGAAAGAACTCGTCGATTACGGATCCCAGTTCGATCAGATATCCACTTATCATTAGTGTCGACCATTTTGGCGAGATCTTCATTTGAAATCTGTAGACTGGGAACTGCTGAGCCAGATCCAATTAGCTTGCAACCTTGCATAGCTAGCCTGCAGAATACAAGTTTGGCCAATGTAATGAACATTATAGTGAAACAATAATTTTCAAAGACACATCTCACCTCATTGATCATACAACATAACACCTCTGGCACAGTCATTCATAATATCTTAGTAGGAAAGAATTCCAATTTTGCACTGCCTACAGGGTAGCACTTCTACAGTTTAGGCCTAGAAAGAAACAAATCCTGATACCTAATAAGGTACCTCACGGATTAAATCTGAATGTAACCTCTTGGAAGCATGTCAGAAACTAGGCAACACAACAACAACAACAACAGGAAAGTGCTTCCTTCTGATGATGGTGCAGTATTAACTCTCCAAACCTTGATATATAGTGTCCCATCAAATAGATGATAACTCGCTCAAGGAATGACTAGTAGAAATTCATTTTAGTTTACTTCATTCCTCTCTGGGATGAGTCCCCAACATCCAAATAAAATCCGGACCCAACTTCCCAGTGATTTCAAACAGTTTAAGCATAAATCTGAAGCATCGAATGATGAAGTGATCAGATTGACTGTCAGCCTGCATCGCTAAGTCATCAATCTATCACATGAGTTCATCTCGTTTTTTTACTGCAGAAAATCTAAACTGAACTTCTCCAACACCATTAGAAAAGTGTCCAAGAAAGGTAATCTGCAAATCGCCCAATATCAATTTAGCACCAACCAGAGCCAAAGGCAACTAACCACAGCTTACTGGCAAAACATCTCGTTCATTTTGCGTATGATCCTTTAATCTACAATACCAATCAGAAACTACAGGGCTTTCACCGTTTTGAACTTCCAATTACCCATGCAGCAATACTCTTTGTCAGTGAAGTTCAATTTCATTCAACTAGCAAGCAAAACGACAATAGTAACAGAAAGCTGTTGCTCCACCTAAAGAGACAAGTAGAAGCTTGAAGAAGAGAGCAAGAACACTGACCTGGGCATTCGAGATTGAGAAGGGGAAACCTTGTCAGCAGCACCTTCAACAGCGCTGGAGCAAAAAATCCCCTTGGCTATTCCCTTTGTAGAGCAAAACCCAGATCCAATAACCCCTACAGAAGGCTTCACAGTCCTCCCTAAACTGGGAACTGAAGGACTCAAGAACCCAGACACATTGGCCATATTACTCTTTTCCCCAAAAACTACCTGTCCCCCAACCTCGCAAATTTTCGTCAATGCTGTCAAGAATAAGCAAAAGAAGGGATCTTTACACTCAGCAGAAATAAGGGCCGACAAAGAAGGCGACAAGTATGTGATTGAAACAAGAAATCATGGGCTTTGAAGGAAACGGAGGAACCCGACAGGCAACGAAGGAAATAGAGAAGAAGAGTCAAGCGACAGAGAGAAAACGGATGGTTTTATTGAGGCAGAGATGCTGGCTGCTGCTGTACTTCGATTTTAGGCGAGGTGGGCTAATGATCTTTGGAAGCTCCGAAGAATAGAACCTCACCCAACGTTTTTATAGAGGGAATAGGTGGGGAGTGGGACGATGGTGGCAACACGATTTTGAGGAAATCCCAATGTGTTTATTTTAAATCCCCTCTCCTCCTGGTTTTCTTCTCTACCCCTCTTCCTCAAATTTTTTTCACTTTCAGAACTCTCACTCCGGTGAAAATATATTTCTCCTTTCCACTTTGTCCTTTCTGTCTGCCTATCTAATTCTGACCTCAGTCATTGCAATGCCTCTCCCTCTAGCTGGCGCCAATCGGTTTTGAGTTTTGACCCTCATAAGTTCAAGGGAAGGTATTTAGTCGGTTTGACCTTTTATAGAGCTAAACATATCTATAGCCTAATTGGTTCATATGATTTTTTTATGAAACGATTGGTTTCATTTCATAAAAGAAAATGTGGCGTAACAGCGCTCTTGCTAGCTAGGTAAGGTAAAAAAAAAAAATTGACATTTACTCAGTCGTGTAGCTGCAACAATGAAATCAAAATCAAATCTGTAAGAAAATCTATGATATATAGATACTCCTCTAAGAATTAACCATCCAAAGAAATCAGAAGTCTCTCATCATCTTCATATCTTTATAGTTTTCAACAAAGTTAAGTGGCAACATTCTTGTTGGTCCCTGCATAAACTCTACTTCATCTTTCACGTTAAATGTGGTTGATCACGCATAGTTCTACCCAATTTCAACAACATCAGAATTCCAACGAAAAGTTCCAATGATCCCCTCCCAACTCATCATCAAAACTGAGATTCTGCAAGTAAGATTAGAATATGCCAAAAAGTATGCTTAACATATCACATTGCATAGGACACGATGTGAACAAGTGATCAAGGGACTCAGGAGCACAAGAACAAAACATACTTCCCACTAACCCAACAAAATCACATTTATACATTTTTCTCTTTAGTGTTTATGCTTCTTTTGATTACCATCCAAGTTAGAAACCTATTCCGGAGAATAGATCTCCCTTTTCACGACACTTTTTGTTAATTAACTCATTGCTGCTTAAGGCGAATGACCTCCCATACTTTTTTATGGAAAAGATCATCATTTTGTCTTAGTTCCAGTAGTCTGTTCCATCCCTTACAATGAAAAACTGTTGAACAATCAATATGAGTTTTAGAATTCTCTTCCAGTTCCATGATTCATAGTTACTTTTGGACTGACAGAAATCACAACTCTTCAATGGTAGTAAGTTCTTACCCACGCTACGCAGAGAACCCATGTTGTATTTTTAACATAATTAGTCATATATGCCTAGCCATGCAAGCAATATTCCATGAGACTAAGTCTCGAAAAACTAATCCTCCCTCAAGTTTAGGGTATGTAATTCTATGATCTAACTGTTGGGTGTTTGCTTGGTCTTGGTCTGTTCCACATCTACACGGGTGACGAGCCAACCAGGTTTGATTCATTTGAATAGGTTGAACCACGTACACGGGATATTCAATCAATTTCTAAGAAGCAAGATTGGGTCTAAAAATATATATATTAACATAATCTTTTGAACTATTCAATTCAAAGTTATCTTAACATCAACTTTTGTGTAATAGGAGTTAAATTGAATCATTAGATGTTTAATGACTCAATTTAAATAAATATAGAGAACAGAAATTTCCATGTAATGCCAGTTCAATGGACATACTTGGAGTTTAAGAAATAAAATTATCAAAATATTGAAGTGGAGAACAAACATTTTAATCAATGAGAGCTAAATGAACACATTTAAAAGTTTAAAAACTAAAAAGATTTGAACCTATAACCAAGTGTATACAATCTAACATGCTTACAAACAAATCAAAGACGAATAAATGATTTGTTTTTCCCATACACCTTGTAAAGATCTAGCTATTAAACTTCTATGAACTCGAAACCACCAATTTCTCACATGATTTTGTTCCTATATTAGAGGCTTTGTGCTATATGGTCAGTCAATACATGCTAGTGTCCTGCCATGAGCACCCACATTACAAGTGAATAGAGGTGGCAATTTGAACTCTCAATCCACCAATTCATCCACTAAAAAATCAAACTGATCAAATCCATTTAAAGCCAATCCAATTTGAAAAATTATAATTTAGTACCTATACCTTTTATATGTTATCTTTTGATATCTAAGTTTTACATAGTTATGAAAATGTCATTCAAAAACTATGTTTTGATACCATAACTTTTTGTAATGACATTTTTGTACTTAAATTTTTCAAAATTCACGTGATGATCAAATGTTTGAATGTCACTTAGATTCATGAATCCATTCCATCAATTAATTAATGAATCCAATTAGAGATGCCAATTAGGATCCAAATCCATGAATCCAATCCATCCATCAAATTATCCACCTAATCCAATCCATTTTAATCCAATACATTTTATCCAAATGGCAAATTACGATTTGGTACCTATATTTTTTATATTTCACATTTTGGTACCTAAAATTTATATTTTTATACGAAAAATATCATTGGAAAATTACATTTTGGTACCTAAAAATTTTCATTATGACATTTTAGTACCAAAACTTTTCAAATTTTATATTTTGGTCCAAGCCTTGGATGTCATTTGGATTCATGGATCAATCCACCAATCCATTGGATCCAATCCATTTGATCCATGGATCCACCAATCCAATCTACGAATCCGATCCAATTGCCACCTCTAAATCCATTCCATTTACAATCTCAATATTTAGAATTTATATACATCCATTGTTAGAAAAAACTCATGACACAATCGTCTAATCACGCAAATTTCATATAATCGCACACTTGATTTGCTCATCTTCACCAAATAATTCTTCTCACAAGTTTCATATACATCGTGGTTGGCTTTGTTCAACCCCCCAATCTTTTGTAATTAGTATTTTTGGCGCTGAAATTGGTGGCGGCGGCAAATTATACGGCGGCTGCCTGCCTGCATGTGGCCGTGGCTGCCGGCTGGGGCTTTGCTTTCTGCTTCCGCTGGGTTTTCTATTGGCTAAAAGTCTAAAGTCAAAATTTTAACTTCAGTCGCATTATTCCTTCAAATTCTGCTCTTTCGCGTCTTATATGTATATTGTAATTGCAGAATTTCGTTTACAAATTGGTTAGTTGTTGGAATGGAAGGCTCAACAAACTAATCCGCAAATTCTTTTTGATGTACGTATGATTAGATATTAAACAATAAGAAGAGTACTCTTTCGTCAAAAGAGGCTGCAAACAAGCGAAAAGAAATCCAACGATACTAAATTTAAGTTTTCTTTCGACACTTTTGAGGGTTTGTTTTTAGAAGTTTTAGAGGTTGACCATAGAGAGAGAAAACCCTTATGATGAGTAAGGATTAAATTTAGAATAGGAGCTTAGACTAGATACAAACTGAAATTAGATAAAAAGGAACAAGAACTTTTTCAAAATACAAAATCAAGACTCTGTCCAATCAAATTTATCTAAAACACAATTTATATAACGAAAGAATTAGAACATTCAAATTACTAATGAAGGGATAGTCCCCTTTTATAGTTTAGTCGAAATGGACTGTTGATAAGTGATCTAAACAAATGGGAATTTTGTACAAATCTCGTCGTAAAATCATGGTAAAGAGGATCTATAGCACGATAACATCAGCATCTTTATGATGAGAGAAAGATATTTACATAAGATGATATGCTATCTTTTTTTTTTATAAGAAGACTAAGTGAAACTCTAATATTATTGCTTTTTTATCCAAATACAAATAGTATGCTAAGATGATATAATGTCGCTTTGCTTTGTATAAAATAAATAGAATTGTTCTCCACATTCCTTAAAACGATGGTTGTTCAGCACATTCTACATCAGTTTTTTACGAATATTAAGCATTAAATTTATATTTGTTTTCAGATATTTATATGCGATCACTTGCTAAATTTATTAGTAACTAAGCTCCAACTAAAATTACGGAGAGATTGTCAAACGACGATAAATTTATCTTTATGTACTTTATCATATTGACCACTAGCTTCAGCTTGTCGATTAACATAGCTTTATTTATTGAAAATTATATATAATATACGTTGAGAATTTATTTTCAAAAATTATATATATATTAAATATCGTATTGCTTTGTTTAACCTAGGAGAAAGAGAAAGCAAACATTGTTAAAGAATAAAGACTCCCTCCTTCTCTCGTCAATAGAATAAATCCTCTATTATCAATATAATCAATCCCCCATTTTCTATTGTGAGTGGAAGATGAAGAAGGCGATCAAATCATTATGTAAAGCCTTCCAACAGAAAATTGTACCCAGAGTCTAAACTAAAAGTCCCTTTCCACGAGAATCGAAGCAGTCTTGCTAGCTGTTGCTGGTCATTACCAAACCAACAAATCGTAATGCATGATGCTCACCGGTCGTGGGCACAAAATAAAAATGTATAACCTATAGTTATATTTTGCAAAAAGCGGCAAAACAAAAATTAAATCTGCACCAGCCGGGAATCGAACCCGGGTCTGTACCGTGGCAGGGTACTATTCTACCACTAGACCACTGGTGCCTATTATGATGACTCAAATGACAAAAGCATAATCAATCTCTCTTTTGTCACAAACATTTGATCCACCATGGTTTCCACGAACTGAACTAGAGAAGATTACAATGAGCTAAAACTGAGGTTCACTCGAAGCCTTTTTTTTTATTGTTTCAAACTGGCGAAATAGCGGTGAGCCTGAAGGACGAGCTCATCGTCTTCCCATTCGTCGCGAAACGTTTCGGGACGAGCCTGAGCGTTGCTACGTGACGCTAGATACATTCCTCGCCTCCAGCTCTCGACGCCTAGACATTGGCACTGTGCTGCAACCCAGTCGCTGTAGTCGTCGCCCTCCTAAAAAAAACACCAAACCCAAAACCAACACACACGATATGAATCTGAAAATCAAAACGACTTGCGCTTCATCTTTTCTATATATATAATATGATGATCCTATTGAAACTTAATTCATGTTCCAATCATTAATTAATTAGTTATTACCAAGGCAGCGGTGGCAAGCATATTGTGGGTGTGCCTCGTCGGCACACCGGCAGCCTGGATGGCGGAGTAGAAGTCATTGACGTCCCTCATCATCTCCTCGTCCGACGGGAGCGAGATCCGA
Organism: Linum trigynum; assembly: GCA_964030455.1. Taxonomy (NCBI): domain Eukaryota; kingdom Viridiplantae; phylum Streptophyta; class Magnoliopsida; order Malpighiales; family Linaceae; genus Linum; species Linum trigynum. Next base: position 12,930,471 of record OZ034816.1, read on the forward strand.
CCCGACAGAACGCCGCTGATCCATTTGCTCTGGAGCTCGAACAGTGGGAATAGGAGCGTCTTTATTTAATTTGCATAACAAAAACACAAACATATTTTTTTTATCTGCGTGCGCGCGTGTGTTCATAGGATATATATATATATATATATATAGGACGATGTAATGAAAACATATATATAATAATAATAAATTAATATAACCAAACCCTGTGTGGGAGACCGACGAAGGAGATCCCCGGAGCCCATGCCGGCGGGAAAACGTGCTTGTACAACGGCCTCACGCTGCTGTCCTCCACCGTCACGATTCCCTCCCTTGTGATGAAAGGGAAGTGGAACGTGTAGCCGGTGCAGTGGATGATGATGTCGGGGAAGACAGTCACGCCGTCTCCGAAGACTACACTTCCATCTCCACAAGCTTTCTCTACCTACAGAAATTTTCATATATTTGAAAAAGAAAATTGTTGATGCAACTATAATATATATATGTATGAGTTGATTAGTGAGTTGTGCATGTAACGTAGCTACCATGGGATGAATCCAGATGTTGGGAAAGGTAGGGTGGATTTGGGATGGGTAATTGATGTTGTTGTTGTTAGGATCAACCACTGTTGTGGAAGCAACGTGGACCTCTTTGGCGACTCCGGCTATGTTGATGGACAAGTCAGCTCCGCTGGGGGCGTGGCCTATCAGTACCACGACCTAGAGATATGACCAAAAAATATATATATAAAAACGACACATTCTTTTTTACAAATACAATGGATGGATATATATATGTATGTATGTATGCATTGCTCACTTGGTCTTTGAAGGGTTGAGGTGTGCGGTAGTTGTGGCTATGGATTTGCTTTCCAGGCCACGACTTGAAGCCTGCAGAGTGAATAATTAAAAACCCACTTGTTGTAAGTGTTGGAGAAGAAGTCGAGTTGCAGATGCTGAGCAATCAGAATTCGAGCAGGAGAAGGATTGGACTTGGCGCCAAAGTTCAAACCAGAGTCTAGCTAAATAAAACGGAGTCGTGTCATTCAATTCAGTGTGTCTGTCTGTCAATTGGATATTTATAGCTTTAGTCCTCGAGTCTTGTTTAGTGTTAATTAAGTCCTGTTAGCAGTTAATCTTTGTAGTTGATTGTGGAGATCATGTTGCTGATTTCCAGGAAGCTTAGTTAGTGGTGAAAGCCAGAACTGTTGGCTGAATCCCTCGATGTATTTAAGAGTCCCAGTTGCACTCTAATGAAGTTTGTCAGTTTGCAACACTCTGAGTTTTCACATTGTGGTATCAGAGCACAAAGCAAGCTGTAACCACGATTTGTGCAAGAGAGAGAGATTGAGAGAAAGCATTAGATAATCTGGGATCAGGGAAACACGAGAGATTATCTGTGAGGTTGTTTACAAGGTAAATAGGGGAGTGAGATCTGTTGATTCTTCAACAGAACGTCATGGGTGATAATGGCAGTGCTGCTCAAGTCTGCATTCCAAAATTTGATGGAGACTATGAGCATTGGACCTTGCTCATGGAAAATTTGCTTAGGTCTAAGGAGTACTGGACTGTGATCAGCCCTGGAATCAGGGAACCGGCTGAAGGAGAAGAACTCACAGTAGTACAACAGAGAACTCTAGACGAGTTGAGACTGAAGGATCTCAAAGCTAAGAACTACCTATTCAGTTCTATTGACAGAACTCTTCTGAAGACTATTGCAAAGAAGGGAACTGCCAGGGAGCTGTGGGAATCAATGAAAGAAAAGTTTCAAGGGAGTGCTCGAGTTCAGAAGGCTCAACTTCAGGTACTCAGAAGGAATTTTGAATTGCTAGAAATGAAAGAAGGAGAAACTATCTCTGAGTACTTTGGTAGAGTCATGGTGATAGCTAATACTATGAGGAACTGTGGGGAGGACATGTCATATGGAAAGGTAGTTGAAAAAATACTAAGAACCTTAACTGAAAGGTTTAACTACGTGGTTTGTTCCATTGAGGAATCCAAAGATATTGACTCCCTAACAGTTGATGCACTTCAAAGTTCTCTTCTGGTGCATGAGCAAAAGTTTAGCAGGAAGGTTACAAAGATGGTGACTGAGGATGATCAAGCTCTCAGGGCTTCCTATGACTATGGAAGAGGAGGAAGAGGTCTAGGAAGGGGGTATGGACCAGGACGAGGAAGAGGTAGAGGCTGGAACAAAGAAGCTGTGGAGTGCTTCAAGTGCCACAAGTTAGGGCATTACAAATATGAATGTCCTGACTGGTATAATGATCAGCATGCACATTATGTTAGTTCCAGTCAAGTGCAAACAAGGGCTCAGGGAGACATGAAAGATGATGTACTCCTCATGGCGTGTGTTGACTCTGAAGGTTCAATAGAACTGGAGGAGGAAGCTCAAGGATTTATGGCACTGCTTGAAGATATAAAGCAAGATAGTCATGAGGACTGGTGGTTCCTAGATTAAGGATGCAGTAACCATATGACAGGAGACAAGAAGTGGTTTACTGAATTGACAACCAGCCCTACAGGTACTGTTAGGCTTGGTAATAACAACAAGTTGGATGTTGCAGCAAAGGGCAGTGTGAAGATTGAAGCTGCAAACATGAACATGATGATAAGTGATGTGTTCTATGTTCCTAGACTTAAGACAAATCTGTTGAGCATTGGTCAACTGTAAGAGAAAGGCCTGGCTTTCTTATTTAAGGATGCAAGTTGCAAGATCTTCCATGAAGAAAAGGGTCTACTGCTGCAGACTGAAATGAAATCAAATATGATGTTTGTCATACATCCTGAAGACAAACCAAAGAGCCAAGAAGTTCAGTGTTTTCAAATTTCTAACAGTAAAGAGAAAGAACTGGAATTATGGCATAGGAGATTTGGTCATCTGAATTCAGTGAGTCTCAAGCAACTACAGCTGAAAGGTTTTGTCAAGGACTTGCCTGCACTGAAGGAGGATCTGGAGGTTTGTGCTACTTGTCTCATTGGCAAGCAACACAGGAAACCATTTCCCAAGAAGAGTCCTTAGAGAGCAAGTCAGAGGTTGGAATTGATCCATTCTGATCTTTGTGGACCTCTTACACCAGTCTCAAATGGTGAGAAAAGGTATATCCTCACCTTGACTAATGACTTTAGCAGAAAGTTGTGGGTTTACTTTCTTGTTGCTAAGTCAGAAACCCTTGAGTACTTTAAGAAGTACAAAGCACAGGTTGAACAAGAAACTGGTTCACAGATCAAGTGTTTGAGAACTGACAGAGGAGGAGAGTTCATGCTTAATGAATTCAAAGAGTTAAGTGATGAAGCTGGAATTAAAAGACAACTGACAGCAGCTTTAACACCCCAACAAAATGGAGTGGCTGAGAGGAAAAATAGAACAGTTCTGAATATGGTGCGATGTATGCTATCAAATATGAAGGTACCTGCTGTGTTTTGGGCAGAAGCAGTTGCTTGGACAACACATGTTTTGAACAGGAGCTCAACAGCAGCAAACCAAGGTAAAACACCTCAAGAATTGTGGGCTGGAAGTCCTCCCTCTGTGTCCCACTTTCGTGTATTTGGTTGTGTTGCATATATGCATGTGCCTGACCAGCAGAGAAATAAGTTAGATGATAAGAGCATTCCTTGTCAATTCATTGGCATCTCAGCTGAATCAAAACCTACAAGCTCTACAATCCTAACACCAGAAAGGTTGTGATTAGCAGAGATGTAGTTTTTGATGAAACTAAAGGTTGGAGATGGGATTCTGAGATGCAGCCTATTCAGACACAAGTATTTTTGGAAGAAGGTGATCGAGACTGGTTTGATTCAGACACAGAAGATGATGCTGCAAGTTTGACTGTGCCAGTTATTCCTGCAAATCAAGAATCACCACAACTCACTACTCCAGCAACACCAGAAGGATCAGGAGGAGGTTCCACAAGTGCTGACATCATTAATGAGGATGAAGTGGACATGGGAACAGATGTTTTGGGACTCCCAAGTGCCAACTTAGGGAAAAGGGTCAACAAGTTGCCTAGTCATTTCCAGAACTATGACATGAGTTTCACTGCCACTGACTGGGTAGCAATGGTAGCAGTAACTGATGATCCTCAAACCTTTGAGGAAGCAATGCTGGATCCCAAGTGGAATGCAGCAATGCAAGAAGAAATGCACTCCATTAAAAGGAACAATACCTGGACTTTGACTGAACTTCCAGTAGGTTTTGAAGCTATTGGGTTGAAATGGGTATATAAGACAAAGTTGCAGGAGGATGGAAACATAGACAAGTTCAAGGCCAGAATTGTGGCCAAGGGGTATTCTCAGAAGGAAGGCATTGATTACACGGAAGTGTTTGCTCCAGTAGCTCGTTGGGACACCATCAGAACATTCTTGGCCTTAGCAGCTCATCATGGTCTTTCAATCTAACAACTAGATGTCAAAAGTGCATTTCTCAATGGGGAGCTCACTGAAGAAGTTTATGTGGAGCAACCACCAGGGTTTGTGGTTACTGGGGAGGAAAGGAAGGTCTACAGGCTTCACAAGGCTCTCTATGGCCTGAAATAGGCCCCTAGGGCCTGGTACAATAGGATAGAATCCTATTTCATCAAGTCTGGCTTTGAGAGGAGTCCCTATGAACATACACTGTTTATTAAGAAGGCTGGAAATGGTATTCTAATCCTAAACTTGTATGTGGATGACTTGATGTATGCAAGCAACAACTCTAAGATGATTGCTGACTTCAAACAGGCAATGCAATCAGAATTTGAGATGACAGATCTTGGGAGGATGCACTATTTTCTGGGAGTTGAAGTCATTCAGAGGGAATCAGGAGTATTCATCAGTCAGCAGAAGTATGTAAGGGAGGTGCTGACCAAATTCAATCTCCTAGACTGCAATTATGTGCATAATCCCATGAGTCCTGGCAGCAAAATGAACAAGGTTGGGGATGGAGTAATGGTGAATCCCACTGAGTATAAGCAGCTGATTGGAAGTCTACTATATGTGACAGCTACAAGACCTGACATTATGTACTCAGTGTGCCTTCTTAGCAGGTACATGGAGCATCCAACGAGACAACATATGCTAGCTGCTAAGAGAGTGCTAAGGTATCTCAAAGGAACTATCAGCTTTGGTATCTGGTATAAACGAAGGGGTGAAGGGGAGGAGGAGCTGTTGGGGTACACTGATAGTGATTATGCTGGAGATTCAGATGACAGGAAGAGCACTAGTGGATATGTGTTTTTTCTATCAGGTGGAGTCATCTCTTGGGATTCCAAGAAGCAACCTATTGTTACCTTGTCAACTACACAAGCAGAGTTTGTTGCTGCAGCTCACTGTGCAACACAATGTGTCTGGCTTTGAAGGATCTTGGAGCAGATGGGATGGAAGAGAAGTGTCAAAGCTGCAACAGTCATCTTCTGTGACAATAGTTCAGCAATCAAGTTGTCTAGAAATCCAGTGCTCCATGGAAGGAGTAAGCACATTGATGTGCGATTTCATTTCCTCGGGGAATTGGCAAATGAAGGAGTGGTTGAGCTCGAGCACTGTGGCACACAGGAGCAAGTTACAGACATTATGACTAAACCTCTAAAACTGGAAGTGTTTCAACTATTGAGGGGCAAGATGGGAGTGTGTGACGTCTCTGAGTTTGCTGTTGAAATCTGAAGGTGAAGTGGTTGAACTGAACGATGGAGAGAAGGTTCAGTTCAGGGGAGGATCTGTTGGAGAAGAAGTCGAGCTGCAGCTGCTGAGCAATCCGAATCCGAGCAGGAGAAGGATTGGACTTGGCGCCAAAGTTCAAACCAGAGTCTAGCTAAATAAAACGGTGTCGTGTCATTCAATTCCGTGTGTCTGTCTGTCAATTGGATATTTACAGCTTTAGTCCTCGAGTCTTGTTTAGTGTTAATTAAGTCTTGTTAGCAGTTAATCTTTGTAGTTGATTGTGGAGATCATGTTGCTGATTTCCAGGAAGCTTAGTTAGTGGTGAAAGCCAGAACTGTTGGCTGAATCCCTCGATGTATTTAAGAGTCCCAGTTGCACTCTAATGAAGTTTGTCAATTTGCCACACTCTGAGTTTTCACAGTAAGTAGCAACTAAGAAAATTAAGAGGTAGCCAGGAACGAACGGTATCGATACAAATTAACCATATATACTTACAAGACTATAGCAATATTTATTGTTTGTTAAACAATTCCCATTTCTTCATTAAGTTACAAATCCAACTACCTAATTCATTTGGATTGTATATAAATGGTTCAAGAATCAAGATAGAGATTTGGCAATAGATTGATTTTTATATGAATATATTGTTGGAACATATGGTTTGGAGGATAGAAGTTTTTAACTACCACATATTTGATCAATAGTAATTTTAGCTTCGATCCAATTGGGTTTGGAGTATGATTAATGAGACGGCATATCACCTAATTGGAATTTATATCCCACTGTACAACTTCTTAATATTAATTAATCTAGGCAACATGACAAATTGACTAGTTCACTCCACGTAATATATACACATTAAAAAGAGTACATGACAAAATAAGGAATCGGGCTAACACACCAATAAATATATGCAAATTAATGGTATTTAAATTTTGATAGTGATAATTATTTAACGAGGGAAATGTAAAAATTGTTATTACCAGGGAAGTCAGCAATTCGAGGCTGGGAGTGATGGCCGTTGCACACAACCACCGCATCAAAGACTTCCTCTTCCATCTCCTCCTCCGCCTCCTTGTTATTACTATTAACCGACGTCACTTTCCAGCTCCGGCCACTGCCGTCCTCCACCGGCGCAACATTCACCACCTCCCTCTCCAACCTCACGATCCCCTCGCCGATCCCAAACTCCCTCGCGAACTCCTCCAAATACCTCAGCACCTCGCGGTGACCGGGGAACCTCCTCCCGTCGGCGTCGACGCCTCCGCCCCCGCCGCCGCCGGCGACGAAGGGGTAGTCCATGAATCCCATCACCTCCCTGGGAAGATTGGTCCGGAGCGACTCGTACATGCTGGAGTGGACGACGGGCCGGGTCGGGTCGATGCCGAGCGGGTCAACGGATTCGAACTCGGGCGTGTACACCCAGGTGCCACCGATTTGGGATCCCTTCTCGAACACCGTCACGCTGTGGCCCTCACGGCGGAGCTCTCGAGCTGCCACGAGGCCGGCTGGGCCGGCTCCGATGACGGCTGCGTTGACTCGCCGGGGAATCGGCGGAGACGGAGCCTGCGATGGTTCCGCCATTTGCGGTGTTATTTGTGCAGAATGATGAGCAAGACGGCTGCCAACTTTATAGACGGATAAAAAAAGGGGAGAAGAAAATATCTTAAATAATCACTTACTTATTGCATTAGTACTAATTAGTATTTGAACTATTTTTCTTTCTTTTCATTGTTAGAAATTTGAACCAAGTATGATCCCCCCTCAAATAAACAAAATTATTTATTTGATTTCTTATAATAACGAATTGAATTTATTTGATAATTTTTAAAGTACGCACGATTTGAATGTTGGATATTCTAACTCAGTGCAATGGTTCAGTTGGATAATGTCGTTTTACACGTTTAGTTAAGGGTTAATATTTTTGTATGGCCTGAACTTTGACCAAAATAAATATTCTGGCTAATCTTTTCGATCTATAACATACTGGCCCGAACTATACACCAAAATAAACAATTTGGCCAAATCCGAATTTTGGTCGTTAACTTGGACGGTCAACGCGCCATGTCACTGCCAAGTCAACCTAAAATATTCAAAATAATTCACAATTTCCACTCATTTCCTAATTTTAAATTATTATAAATTAAAAATAATCATCTAATACCTTAGTTAAACCAAAAATAAAAAACGGAAAAAAATTAAATATTTATCAGATCTTCTGACTTGACAGTGATGGCGCGTTGACCAACATCGGGTTTGACCAAACTGTTTATTTTGGTGTATAGTTCGGACCAAGATGTTATAGATCGAAAAGATTGACCAGAATATTTATTTTGGTCAAAGTTCAGGCCATACGAAAATATTAACTCTTTAGTTAATGAAACCTTGGTATGTTCCTTCTGAATAAGTAAAGCAACAACACAGTTGTCAGTTGAGGAACAAGTTAAATGGCAGGGAATTATGTGTTAGGTAACAATGAGCTACTCACGCCATTTTCTCAAGGAATGTTATGTGAGCTAACAACCGGTTCTCTCCTTTTTGGTCTGGAAACTAGACTAGATAGTGGAATAATAACCATCTGCAAAGTTAAATGGCAAACTTGGTTCAAAATGAAAATTCAGTGACCATTCTGTAACTGACCCAGATAAAAAGAAAAGAAAAAATTTGTTGCACCAGCCGGGAATCGAACCCGGGTCTGTACCGTGGCAGGGTACTATTCTACCACTAGACCACTGGTGCCTGTCACAATCGGATGAACCTTAATAACATTTTTGTATGTGGTACACTTGCATTGCAAGCTTATTAACGCACACACTTTACATCTCATAAAAACCACACTACAAAATAATTTACACCTCACACTACTCATGATACACCCATACTGGTATCAAAGAGTCGATAAATGTCGAGTTGTGCAAATCAACTCGAATGCCATATGGAATGGGGTCCAAACCAGCCCGATGAACCATGGAATATTAAGACTTGAGAGTCTGGCTTTTAAGTTAGGGTTTAGTGGTGTCCTAGTCATAGTCCTAATGTTGGTATCAGCATTAATCCAAACCATTTAATTATCCACCACACCAGCTTTATAAACTATATATTGGGTAGGGTATAGTATTAATCGTCATTATTGGATAGAGTATTAATTTTATTTTTGTGCTTCGACTATTCATGCAAATTTATTAATAAGATTCTTGATCTAATTATGTTAGTTTATTTTTGTTTAATTTTGGTACATTGGTGATGGTTCATGTGTTATCGTTGCTGATTTCCAGTTACAAAATTATTCTGTCATTCTCTCACCTAACAAACTTTTTTATTTTCAATTGGCACGTTGATACTATCTTACTAAAAAATATTAACTAATAGCAAATTGTCATGGACGAATTCATATAAAATAATTGTTCATGATTGTTACTTGTATTAAGAATCCATTGATCCTAATAATTTAAGTTGTTAGAGAAAGATTTATATATGTATTTTATAATACTTTTTTACATACCAATAGAATGAAAGTCAATTCATAAATGTAAGGTTTGCACATTCAGACTAATTGGGCAGGGAAAATTCAGTCCAAGGCAAGCCAAACAAAGAAGCCCAGAAAAGATCAAGGCAAGCCAAACACAAGCACATGGTTATACAATTTGTGTTAAAGAAATACAAAAATAGAAGAACAGAACACAGAAAAGATCAACTCAAAACATGAGCAACACTTGAATCAGATGTAGAAGACACCGAAAGCTCCCTTGCAAACAAACCAATCAAAGAGCACCAAGCATAATCGTTTGGTTTGAGGTGCGGGTTTATGTGCTATTATACATTCGCACATGGTTTCCGACTTGGTATCGAAATGGTAATAATGATGTGAAAAAAGGGAGTGGAAGCAGATAAGAAAAATCACTTAAAATGAGGGGTTGTGAAGGGACAAAGTGGTATTTTAATTCATGGACAGGGTGAGGGAGGGGCATCAGGCATATGCAATCTCTGGACTGCAAGTGAAGTTTACCATGTTTGCTTTTGATGCAGTTGAAACTGTCACCATCTGTTAGCAGAAAGTGCAATTGGCAATTTGCATAGAAAGTAGGAAAAGTGGCTGCTCCGCAAAAGGAACAGACACCGGGGGTGAGGGAGGGAGGGAGGGGGAGAAAGAGTGGATTGATGAAAATGTTCCGAAGTCTAATTTTTTAGAAGTTTAGTGATTGTGTGAGTTGGATGTGAAGAAAGATTTATCTAATTGATGTTTGTGTTTAGTTGATTTATTTTTAATATTGATTTCGACGGTTAAATATAAAACGTTGTGAATATTATAGTCCTCACACTAATAGTAGATCAAACTCTTGGAGTTTCTATTTGAGATGTTAAGAGAGCACACTCGACATGAAAGTCGATTAGATTAGCAGATCATATTACATGTTCGGCATTTTGATAGAGAATAAGTATATGCATTTGCTAGGAGTCACAAGTGCATGGACATGTATGAAAAATCCAACTTGTCGAGATGAGAAGGATATAAGTTTTGGGGCGGTATAAAGAGATGTGTGTCACATTTATGCTCACACCTCAGATCAAATAAAAGGCAAGAGGCAACCATCAAGCATGAGTCTCGAAAATAGTGACTAGTCAATCGTGCTCTGCATCCGATAACCGATGCTTTAGCTTTGACAACTTGTTAGTTGGTTTGGTAACATTAAGTATATGATAGAACATACGACAATATGTATAGAAGCATGAGTTATAGGACGAAACATTTCATGTGATGTATCGTGGTAGTACATGTCAAACTTATGTCGGACTTCTAAAAGTCAGTATCCATAACGAGTTGACACGACACGATCATCCGTTATCTTCACTAGAAAAAAAGCCTATGAATATTAATAATCAAATTGACGATTTTATCCGTTAGTGTGAACAAATTCACTAAACTAAAAATTGAATGATGGTCTTATTAGTCACTAGAAGTTGTGTCACCGTATATGTAATTGACCTACATAGGAAAAGGAGAGAGAGGAGAAAGTGACAGGCGGGCAGTTAACATAAATAGCATGCCCATATAGAAATTGTAAAATGATGATCCCCACACTCACTCTCCTTCCCCTCTTCCCCTTCTCTCTTTCTTCTTCCTTCTGCGAAGAAGAGGAAGAAGATCGAGCTTAGCCGGCCAAAATAGAAAAAAAGAGGGGTTTAGCAGGCTGGCTGTCTATCTTCTTTCTCCCGTCTCCACTCTTCTCTCCTTCTTCGTCTCCAACTAACCCTCTTCCTCCCTCTCTCCCATCCGCTGAAAAAACCATCTTCAGCTATTTTCTCTCTCCCTGTCTCCTTCCGCCTTTGTTATTCCCATCCCGACTCTTCCTCTCTCTCTCTCTCTCTCTCTGCCATGCCATGTCCTTTTCTCCATTAACCCAGACCCAGACTGTCTAAAAATGCTCCATCATTCCTAATCTCGTTTCCTCGCCACGTTCTCGGGATTTGAGCTGTTTCTGGTATCGTCTCGCTCTTCTTCTTCCTCTGTAGCTGGATGAGGAGAAATGGCGGAAGGAAGCGATGAAGCTCGCTCGCTCTCGATCTAATGTACGTTGGTTTGGGTCTGCTTGCTTTCCAGGGACAGCTTTTAGGAAATTTTTTTTTTTGTTTATGTTTCAGAGAACAAAAAAACAGTTGCGTGATTAGGAGATCAAAGTCAAGATTCTTTCCTCTTAATTGCTTTTTCCATCGCTTTTCATTCGTTGTGGTCGCCCCCATTTTTTTTGTTAGTTTGTTTTGGCAGTATCCCATTCCTAGGTTAACGAGGGAGCCATAGCTTCGTGAAACTCTGTATTGCCGGCTAACAATGTCGCGGGGACGACGACGAGTTACTAGCATTACATCGACCGTTTCATTTCTTTTTCTTGTTTTGGGTTTTATCTTTTAGAGATTTCCGTCTCCGGCCGTTTTCATGCTGTGCATTGAGTTAGTCTCTCCGTACAACAGGGGTTGGTTGATTGATTGATCCGTTTTAGGCGGCTTCATCGGCGTTTAGTGCACTACCGTTTCTGCAAAATCTGATTGGGCGGAGTGCTTAGGTTTGTTTTGCCTCGGCCAGCTTGACTGCAACCTAAGCTGTTTTTGTCTACTTGTAAATGGTTTGTTACTTTGTTTCAGAGAAGAATTGAGTTTTCTAGATGGGTTTTATTGACACTACTGAAGATTAAACGTTGTTTTGATGTATGAAATGGAGTGATTCTCTTCACCCACTTTTCAGCATTGCAGTTGCTGAATTGGGGTCTCTAGGTTCTGTAGCAGACTGCATTCTTATTGAGAGTGATTGGGTTTATGTAATATGCTAGTTTCAGTGATGTGCTGGTTGGTTTACTTTTGATTGCGTTGAAGATAATGCTCGTCTTGTTGACTAGCATTTGTTTCCAAACTTGTTGCAGGATGGGTAGTGGATTCCAAGTGCAGAATGTGGAGGCTGGGAGTAGCTGTTGTTACTGATCAGTGATCGTAATTGAAGTTGATATTTCTGGGTAGCAGGTAAAATGCTGATGCCAGGAGATATTGATCTGAGTTCGGTGCCAAGGCACACAGACCCGCTTAAAGTACTTGTTCAACAGGCAATGCTCAAACGGGAGGCTATGTATAACCCTCAAGTATGCTTTTCTATTCTGGATGATCGATTTCTTGGCGATTATTCAATGTCTATTCTAGTTGTTCGCAATGTGATATGCTAGCTTTGCCGCGAGCCATGATTCTTGGTGCGGGAACCTTTGCATTTGAGAAAATTAATACTTTGCTTGGTTTCACTTTGCTAAAATCAAATATTTTCAAATTCTGTCAGAAAAAAGTAGCATGATCATTGTTATACTATTTGATATTCGGATCTTCCACTATTCACATATGGTTCTCTCTTGCTTTCTATCATCTCGTCAGATCCATGGAGAACTCCATCGTCGATCAAAAACACGGAGATCACTCATGATGGATATTGTTGATAATAACGAGTGTGGAAGTAGCTACAATTCAAGGAATGTGAAAGCTCGGTCATGTTTCCTACCTCCCAAAGATGCCTTGAGATACGAATTGCTTGCTAAAGAAGCACGGTTTTCATCAGTTACCGAGGTAACTTCCCACCACATCTTGTGTTGCCATAGAAAGTAATCTGGTATAACAACTGATATGGAAGTATTGGTGGAGACTTCTTGGCTAATTGAACATAATTAATGGCATGTGGTACTCTAATACTCTATTGCAAGTTGAAGAACCAAGATGTATTATACTGTGGTCTTATATTAGAATGTGAGCATTTTTTCTTCCAGGTACGGTCTACACATACACTAAAGCAGGACATATTAGAGGAATCTACGCAAAAATCAGTAAACCTCCAACTTTCTGCCGATGAATTCATTCATCAGTCAGGAGATGACCTTCAAGAAAAAGGAAACGTTTGGAATATCTTGAAAGAACCTTCCAATTTCCAGCATCCTCCTACTGATAGAAATTCTAGTATGAATAAAGGCGAGTTGAAGCTTTCTCTTGGTACCAAACGACACACTAGAATGTATGGTGTAAGCGGTACATCAAGCACTAGGTTTGATAAGAATGATGATCTGTACAACAACCCAATTGTGATTGATTTAGAAGATTCAGTTGAGAAGACACATGATGATTATGCAAGGTGCAGTAGAATGCGTGATGCATGTGGTACGTCAGCTACCTGGTTTGATCAAAATAGGCATCTGGATAATGCTACGGTGATAAATTTGGAAGACCCAGTGCAAGACAATAATTCAAGACGCCCTAGAATGCCTAATGTACATGGTGTGCCAAGCACTTGGTTTGATAAGAACAGGCGTCCGAACAATAAAATTGTGATTGATTTAGAAGATTCACTTGACAAGGCACAAGAAAGCTCTGCGAGATGCACACCTTTCAGTTCTGTCTGTCAATCAACTTCCAGGGAGGAATTGACAGTCTCAAAAAATGAGGGGAAGAGAAGATTATATTATGAAAGAGGTCCCCGTGATGATTCTTGCAATGGTATTTCCTCTGGAGGCCAATTGTTTCTGGACCTTAACGAAGAATACCGCGGTGATTCTTCTTACTCTGCTGGTGCATGCACTGGACTGCTTGGTAGTGTGGAGGAAGGAATTCTTCCTGTTGGGGTAGGGAAACAACAAGTCATCTGCAGATCAAATGAAACATCTGGTGGTAGAGCAGATAATAATGTAGCAAAGCTTACTCTTTTGGACCTCAACATAAAATGCGAGAGCACGGGCTGCGAGCTGGAAAATGATTGTGATGATGGTAGAATTGGTAGCTTTAAGTCCCAGATAGAATCTTCCGAAGACCCTGGCAGCTGCGCTGATACCAAGACTAACCTTGTCAAGCTGAAGTCAATTAATCTCCTACTACAGGATTTGAACCATATGCCTGCTAGGGATGGAGGAGAAATGAGTTGTGGTACAAGTGGAGTAGATAATCCGGCTTCTTCTATGTGGACTGACGAGAGCCAAAATGCATTACATGGCAACAAGTCGCCCTCTTCATGCAAGTCCTGCATTTCTGACAATAATTCGGGCAGCATTAAGACAACCAATTCCATCACTGGGTCAAACATTAATTGCCCTGCAAGGGCAACTCTGTCTGTTAGTGATGGAGAAAATGGAGGTCTCCTCAACAAGCAAGCAGAGCAACCAGCTAGAGTGGAAGATGCCATGATGAGAAGAGCAGCTGTTTCACTGATCTATTTGGCCCTGGATGACGCAGCGGCAGCAGCCCCTTTTGAAGATTCCAAGCCACAGTATTCTATTGATTCTTACGAGTTAATTGCTATGAATCTGACACAGAACATGGACGATGAGGATTCTGCATCTTCATCAAAGCCATTTGAAGCAGACCTTGGCGAGGTTAAGGATCTCGGTTCTAAGTGGAAAAGAGGGAGGAGATTGAAAGACTTTCAGAAGGAGATACTACCTGGGATTGCAACTCTTTCTAGACTTGAAATCCGTGAGGATATAAACATCTTGGAAGGGGTTCTTAGATCGAGGGAGTACAAGAGAATGCAGCAGGCCAAGGGAGTGCATGAGGAGAACTGGTCGGGTTTGGCTAAAGGGAAACGGTCTAGAAGAAACTGTGTTGGAAAGAGGAAATCTTCATAAAGAAATCTGGGCACATATTCTTTGATCTTTCCTATGACTACTGTTATAGGTCTCAGCTCTGTTGATTTAGGACAAAAAAGGGGATTAGGATTTGATGTCTTCACTAGGTTTTGATATTGAGTTCATAAGGCCCTCTACAACAGTTGATCCTTAAACAACATATTCTAGTTCAGGGTTGTTCTTTACATGTATCAAGGATATACATAACCATGGGTCTATTGGCTTGGAACGATTCCTTGTAATCTATATAATGGTTGGATTTTGGTATGATGTAAACTAGTTTTTTCTCTGCGTTCTCTTGGGAAAAAGAAGACAAGGGAAGATAGGTGGTGGGAGACTAGAGAAATAGAGAATGTTGTCTAAACAGAAGGAGATGATAGAGAGGAGTTGGCCCATGTTTATGGGGACAGCTTGTTTCTTTCCCAAGTTACCTTTGTCTATTTGTTTTCTTTCCCAAGTTACCCAACTAAGGATTGTGCAGAGCAGACTCTGGATTCCCATCTTTCCCTAACAATGCTCTTACTCATTTGGGCTGCTGTCACTTCGGGCTCGTGGGCTTCCTTTCCAATGAGCCCAGCTTCTGGTTTATGAAAATTATTATATATATGTTAAGCACTTTAAATCCACACACAGACATTTATCTCTTTCGTCGTACAAAAAGGTAAAAATAGGTTTTTACAGCTTGGATTGAATAACTCGTATCAGAAGAAGGCAATTGTGATTGTGGAGCTCGGGACAAAGAAGAGGCAGACAAGGAATCAAAATCTTTTGTCGTTCTTGTTTCACCCATTTTTGGGCTTTTGTTGAACCTATTATTAAGTGATCTTTTAGCAGCAAAGATTTTCTTGGACAAAAAAAAAAAAAAAATAGTCTTTATTGTTATTATATTTATATACGAAAAAATTATTGGATTGCTGCTCCTTTAGGGTTTCGGCTCTACAGCTAGCTGGGTCCAGCCCATCAGGGCAAATTTGTGGGGGAGGGGAGGTCTCATCTTTTTTCTATTGTTCGTGGACATGGTTTATGGTTGTCTCCACAAATCAACGTATAATCCATTTTCTTATTCTATTGAATTTGAGAAGTTAAAGTTGGAGATGGGGTGTTATGTAGTGGCATATCCAATATTTCAATTATTGTTTATCTGATTTGAAAAAATATAGTATGAGATGACTTTTATCTTATGGGTCATTTGGATATGTAAGACACCATGATGATATATTTTGCTCACAATGTCCCAAGACTAGTCATCGCAACAAAACTTCTTGTTTAAGTAAAAAAAAAAAAAAAGCATTTTGGCATCACAATCTCTCATTTTAGGCGTTGTCAAATGTGTCGAGGGAGCCGGATATATGTATTTGTGCCAAATGTCTACATTTGCATTCTTACTCATCCAAACGACCTGTAAATCTTTTCTAACCCTCATGTGTTGTAATGCTGTAAAATGTTTCTAAAATGAAATATTGTCCAAGTTATTAAGGTTGAGAGCGAATATGAAGTTTGATGATTTAAGGATTTGAGAAATGAGGGAACCAACAATTCAAGAGGTGGGGTTTTATTTTATTATTGCAAAATTAAACGGTATTGTATAGTTAGATGCTTATATGGACACGTCTATGGTGCACCACAATTCCTTGTAAACGATAAACAACTAATTTATAAATATATAAAAATAGTTTGGCTTAATTGCAAGTTTGGTCACTCGAATTGCTACAAAATTTCATGTTTGCCACTCAAATTGATTTATTCTATTTATAGTCACTTAAATTAGTTGAACATTCCAAGTTCGCTCACTCTCCGTTAACCTCCGTTAGACTCCGTTAATGACCACCGTTAAGTGATGACGTGGCTAATAGAAAATCACAGTCATCGTATTTTAACACTAAAAAAACGATGACTCGCCACGTCATATTTACCCGCCATGTCAGCCCTACTTGCCCAACCCGCGAACCAATCCAATAATTGACCCAACCCCAAACCCGAGACCTGACCCCCTAAATCTAGATTCTTGGTTCTGGCCTTTGGGAAGCTGCTCCTCGTTTCCAAACGTCCGAATTTTCGAACGAGCCAGGTAGTTGTAGAGGAAATCGCCGAAATGGTTCTGCATTTCAGGACTTGTACAGCTCACGAACACCTCGTACACTCCAGCGGGAAGAGGCAGTGAGGCAAATTCGGGACTAAGCCCAGAACGGGAAGCTTTGACTGGTGTGGTTGACGCAGATTGTAAAGAGACATTTGAGCTCCCACTTCCAGATTCCCTCCTCTCAAGGAACATAAACCTAGAGGAGACGATTAACGGAAGCAGCACAGCTGCCACCGTCGATAACACAGGAGTCCACCACCATCCCGACCACCACATTGTTCAGCAGCAGTGATTTTCCAAGTACCAAATTCCCGAAGGAAAGGATCCATGGCAATCCCCCTAAAATTCAAACAAGGGTTCCAAAGATGGAAAATCAAAGATAGAGAAAATCAAACACTTGAAATCGCACCTGCAAACCTGAAGGAATGTTTGTGAAACTTCTCTCTCGACCCAGCTCGCACTCGCTGTACCTTCAAGGGATAAACTGCTGGAGCTCTATGCAGAGAGCTTGCTTCATGGCTTAACATTAGCATATGCTTGGTTGTGAGTGATCCCCTGGATCTCTCCCCTTTCTTCTCTGCGAGGCGAATAGTACAGAGCCAAGAATCTAATTTTAGGGGGTCTGGTCTCGGGTTTGGGTCAATTATTGGGTTGGTTCGCGGGTTGGGCAAGTAGGGCTGACATGGCGGGTAAATATGATGTGGCGGGTCGGGTCGTCGTTTTTTAGTGTTAAAATATGCTGACTGTGATTTTCTGTTAGCCACGTCATTACTTAACGGTCGTCATTAACGGAGTCTAACGGAGGTTAACGGAGAGTGACCGAACTTGGACTGTTCAACTAATTTAAGTGACTATAAATGGAATAAATCAATTTGAGTGGCAAACGTGAAATTTTGTAGCAATTCGAATGACCAAACTTGCAATTAGGCCCAAATAGTTTGTACCACTATATCAAACAAATGCAAAATTTAGACCACATTAGGCCAAATACAATTTTATCCAATTCTCATTATCTTGATTTTGTTACGACCTGAATTGTACCACACTCATCACTCCACTTGATACATTGAGATATTTTATCTAGTAATGGCACCAAGAAAGCCTAATTGACGTTTCATCCCAAAAAAGGAAAAAGGTTTTGGTCTATCTAGCTTTGCTTAAGTCAACAAGCTGTGCTTGAGAGTTCAATATTCCCATCATTCTGCAAACAAGTAGCTTAGCAAGTAGTAGTGCCCCCAAACCATTGTGTCTCCCATCAAGTTTTGTCCCAAATCTCTAGCCAAAATCATTTGGCTAAGGGAATTTGTATTTTCTCATTTCAATGTTGTTTTTTGTTTCGCATCGACGATTTCAAAGCTTCTGCTGTGCTTTAATTATGATAAAATTATATTCAATGTATCCAACAATTCATTGCTTAGAGATATTATAAATGCAACCTTTGGCCACTAATTCAAGTCTGTTTTTTTCTTCTTTTGTTTTCTTTTCGTGGGAGCCAAATGTAACTATCTAGCAACATATTTTTGCTTTTAGGTACATCATGGTGACTTTCTATGAGGTCACTCATCTTTTCATTACTCAACTCTGAGTATGTTTAACCATGCAACTCTTGCAACAACTCCTTCATTTCACCCCAAACCGCATATTGTTAGTTAAGGTTGGTTTATTAATTATGAATCATGGATTTCTCACGTGTTTTCGATGTGGAAATTGTCTAAGGTGTTACTGACACCCCCTTTGAGGCTCGACATCATTGTTAAGGTTTGCCTCACATCGCCCAAGAGGGACGCAAAGAAACTTTGATATCACTTATAAAATCCTGACATTTTTTAACCAAGATATTGTTCTTCTTGGGAACCAAACTTCTACTCAAAAGGATAGATGGGCCGATTCAGTTGAGATCCAATGTAGATCCAACTTTCTATTCACTCGTGGGATCTGGGTCTTTCATATATTTCGAGATCCATCCTACTTCTAATGACACTAAGATAATTGTAGGTGACCACTTCTAATGACTATAAGATGATTGTATTAGTTGCATGTATTTATGTTAAGGATTAACTCTCTGTTGATTGTTATATTTTCTTCATTATACAAATCACACATTGTTGCATTAACATGAGATTTTTCTCACCTACTAATAATGTTATGTTGTATTGGTTAACCAATTAATCAAATTGATTAAAATTCATTTTTGGCTAGTTTGATTTTTGTATGATTTAACGTGGAGTTTGAAGTTTCCACATGATCAAAATATAACTACCTCTCATAAAGAATTAGATGTTATTACGAGCCAGGTTGAGTGAGCTCATTCTGGACGCGATTAACAAGGAAGAAGTAGAACAAAGAAGGGGGAGGTAATTAAAGAGGGAAGTAATGAAAAGAATAAGAAGGGTGAAAACAAAGGGAAAAAGAAGTCTGTTGCTGCTGTCGCTGTTGTAAATGTAATCTCTCGTCTCTGGAGCCTTATCTGCTGCCAATTGCTTTCTCTCCATGAAATTCGTACGAGATCGAGACCAGCGCATGTGGACTGAGAAAGAAAGAAAGAAGAATCAAAACAAAAAGAGAAGCTCATCAGATCAATCATTTTCATCGCCTCCAATCTATCCTTTTTTTTTCTTCTTCTTCTTATCATCAGTTCAGCACACAAAATCTGGAGCACGGGCAGGCATTAGATCTTCCGCCTCCAAAGTCCAAACCACAGCCCCTGCTCGGCCGGCTTCAATGGACAAAGGAATTGGATTCTCTTCACTAGCAAGTTAGACTATGGACCACTTAACTCGAAATGCCCAAGGCTAGGGAAGGGACTGATTTTACACCTATTATATTATATATATATACTTTTATATATTTTGATAAATTAGAACGGTTGAGGATTTTTATTTCTATATTAGATAAATCTTATAGTTTGAGTTTAGAGAATATAAACTGAGTTTCAATCGTTATAGAGGTTAGTGTTATAATATAATATCTCAAACTTGGTTAATTCATGATCTAATTGGCAAAACTCGTGGGAGTGCTAATACCAATATATAGAATCGAAACTAGAGTTTTAACGGTTCGAATCCCTTAAGTAGCACCTGATTGCAAAAAACCAAACTTATATCACCTTTATAAAAAAGAAAGTTATGTATGCCAGCACAAACGATATAAGAGAGTGACACCGAGTGTGTATCGAGGTTTGAATTACGTGTCTCCCATGATGATGATAGTGCAGTTATGCAATTAGCAGCAGCACCGATCGACCAAGTCCTCGCCCTGTGAGTGTGAGCCATACAAACCAGATTGGGTGTTGGCTGCTGCGAGGCGAGGCGTGGCGTGGCTGGGGGATATATGCTTCTTTATTATATTTCCTTCATGTCTCCTTTTGAGGCGATGCTGCTGCCTGCCTGCCAGCTGATATTGCATTCATTTTTATTGTTGTTGTTGGAAAGAAGAGCTAAGCAACTGGGGGGAAGGGTGGTGGGGACTAGGAGATCTTTTGGGAAGATACCCTCCTTCCCTCCCTCCATTTAAGTACCAACCACGTACAGTATCCTCCACCCTAATTTAGGGTCCCCTACCCTACAAGACCTTTTCAATGTTCCTTCCTCCCTAAAAACTAAAAAGCATCCCCGTTTGGTAATCTGTTGCTTTCTTTGAGATACCCTTTCACTACTCAGCTGCCTGGTTTTGCTTGCAAATTTGTGTCTGACTTAAATTTTGATCCCCGCGCTAGATATGGTCACTAGCTTTTGAGATTTTACTACCTAGCTAGTTTACATCTAGGACCGACTGACAACATCTCAGCATGTGAAATTAAGCTGCACAACAAGAGAGCTAAAGGGGGGGATTAAAGAAAGATGAAGAAAAGGATGGTCATATTCATTCAGCACTTGATGATTGAGAGGGAGAAGAAAAGGGAACGTAATAATAATAAGTAACTGCACTGCAACCATGAAATGTCTATTCAAGAAATGAATAATGGAAGGGAGGCGTGATCATTCATTTACTGCAAGGTGGAACCCAGAAAGGAAAGGTGGGCTGTGGGTATGGGTCGACTGTGTTGGGCTGGGCGGCTCAGTCAGAACAGAGGATCTTTGATGCTACTGCTTACTCTACTGTTGACAGTTACACGGTCACAGTACTCCCTCTCCCTCGCCTTGGATTCTCTATTTCTCTTCCCTTCCTCTTCTTCCCTCATGCGTTGCTCCAAAATCCAAATCGATGAGTTGTTGCTCAACTGGTTCGTTTCCCATAATGGCAGTTTGGTGATTACATATGCTATTTCAAAAGAAGGGATTTTTTAAACGCATGGATTGGAGGTGTTATGCTTAAAAAGTTAGTGGTGTGATATTTTGTTTTTAAATTGTGATTAACTATTTAATTATTTTATAGCACTAAAACTCAACTACTAGTTTACAGTCTGGTTGGCGGTCTTTCTTCTCGGACAGTCGATACAATTTCAAAATTAAAAACCATCCATTATATCGGTTAGAATATAATAGGTTCAATTCTGATTGGTTAAAAACGCAATCCACCCAGTGAAAAAAAAAATCAACTTGACCAAAGGCAAACTAATAACAATCAAAGCAAGCAACAATGATCGCCTCTCTTATCAACCTTTCAATAGCCTTGGTGGATCTCCTACACTTCTCCTTTACATTTCATCAATATAGTATAAGGTGTATTTGATAGAAAGATGTGGTATTTGCCTATTTGGATTTTCAGCTACTTAATCATCTGTTTATGTACTAATTATAAGAAAAATAAATTTCAATACCAAATTGCAATTTTTCAAAATTATAATAGGTGACCAAAAATTTCATAATCAAAATATATAGTCATAATATTTGAAACACATTACAAATGAGCATAAAAAAAACTTGAATTATATGTATTTTCAAATACATGTCTATCCAACCGCACCCTCAGTGTACATTGAGCTCTACTCTGCGTTCACGTTCACATGGCCAAATCCCAACATTCAATATTTGGAGTCATTATCCATTTTAATTTTAAAACTTTCTGAGAGTAATTTATGCTCAGTTGCTTCCGTTGTTCTTATTGGCCGAGTTTAATTGCACTCAAGTCTCTTATTTAATTAGCTTGCTAATTTCTATAATTTAAAATGGCCTTAACTGTCTCGGTAGTGTCTATGGCTATTCTTTTCCTTTTATTCCCTATTTGAATTTCACATTTTCGTTATTTATGCTATTGGAATAAAAAAAATTTATTTAATTACTTGTCAAATTAATACTACCATCACTGTAATTACCTTGCTCTTAATTTCCCTCTTTTAGTTCATATTGGTGACTACATCACATTATTGGTGTGGTATATTCGGTAATCCCGATTATGTCTCATCTGTAGACTTTTATCTCTTTAGACAGAGATTTCTAGCACCATAGTCGTGCATTGTTGGTTGGTCATTTTCAGGTGCTCATATGAAAACAATTGAAGGAAGTTTCATCAATCTATCGGGTGATAGTTTAGTCTTATTCGTTTATACAAATTTATGAGAATAATTAAGCTTTCTCTGTCGAAGATTGCTAATGTCCCTTTATTTTCTTTGTTGTGGATTTTTGTTGCAACTCGATACCGATCATCCGGCATACTCCGTCGAAGGAAACTACACTTGCTGGCGGAACTATCGTGGATATGTTGGGTTTGTGTTTTTGTTTTTGTTTTATTTCCCCGTCAGTGTCGTGTCTTTGCTCCTCGGAGCTTCTTCAGAGCGCCCCAAGTAGTGGCGTAACAGGCTCTTTCAACGTAGTCTGGTTGCATAGGGACTAACATATTTATTTTGAGTCAGTCTTGTAATTGTGTCGAGTTTTTGTCCCATGCCCTTTGGGCTTGCCTTGGAAAAAAACTAGAGGTTCTCTTGGGGGTGAAACTGGACTAAATCCAGCATGGATTCTAGAACTACCCTAAAATACAGTTCTATAGGGTAAAGTTAGACAACCTGGATCGACCCTATTTCCCCTTGATGTTGTTACCAATTAGGTCGGGTTGGGCCAGTCCGACCCAGCCGGTGCAGCGAATTTTACAAACTGGATTTTTATAATTACATTTTGGTATCCTAATTTATTTGTTCTTACATTTAGTATCTTTATATTTTATCTTGCATTATAGCGCCTAACCTCTTAAAACTTTACAAATAGTCTTATTTGTTGGTATGAGTAATTTTATAATTCATATAAATGTAGTAAAAAACGTGTTTCTACGCAGAAACGTTTTGGTGATCTAGAAGCGTAAAATCGTAAGCTTTTAAGTTTTGGAGAGTAGTTTTTAACTACATTAGTTATAAAAAAGGTGATTATGCGTAGAAACATTTTGGTTACTTAGAAGTGTTAAAGCGTAAGTTTTAAACTTTAAAGTGCGATTTTGACTACATTGATTCATATCACTAGTTGTTGCTTTAGGTAATACAACCAAAAGTGACCCTACCCTGTCCAACTTTTACAACGCCAAAAGATAACCCGACCCTCAACTAATCCAGCCCGACCCTTATAATCGAATTGGTTGGTCGGGCTGGGTCGGATTGGAACCGGGCATGAAAATGGCCTTATCCAACCAGTTTTAGAGCTAGCCTATAGCCGGTCAAAGTCGGGGTCTGACCGGATCAACTAGCTTCCGGCTATAAGTGAAACTTTGTCGTTTTTTTGGGGAGAGTAGCGTTCGCTATCCCTAGCTGCTTGGTATGGCCGAGCGAGAGCAGTCGCAGCATCAGCGATCAACGCTCTCATGGCCCTCACCTCCCGCACCGGCTACGCCTCACCTCCCACACCGGCGGCGTCTCTCCTGTAACAGTCTGGATCTACGCAGCAGGGATTACCCAGAATAGAAGGGAAGAAAGACAAAGAAGAACAAGAGAGAGAGAGAGAGAGAGAGAGAGAGAGAGAGAGAGAGAGAGTTTGTTATTCTTCTTTCTTATCCAACAGAATACAATGGATACCCATTAAGTATCCCTTCTCGCTTCTCCAAGTGACAGTTGTTAGTCCCTCACTTCCTATTCTTTACATTTCAGTCCTCAGTTGTTACAAAGTCCCACTCCCACCCCTTAAGAGCATACTTGTCCTCAAGTCTCTCAAATCTGAAAATTTCTTCTTCAGATCGGTAATAAACGCCCAGGTAGCATCTTCCTCCTGTTGATGGGACCACTATACCAAAAGTTGAGTCACATCCTGATTGTTTTGGGCTACTGCCCTTCTTCCAGCTTGAGAGTTCCTCCATCATCAACTTCTGGTAGTGTTCGCTGAACTTGAACCCTGGCACCTCTGGCTTGCTTAAGCTGGGACACATGGAACACATAATGGATAGAAGCTCCAGCAGGAAGTTGCAATTTATGGCCTGAGCTTCAAGTACACCCAATCCCCTTTTTTGAACACCCTCTCTGTTCTATGCTTGTCTGCCATTTGCTTTTGAAGATTCTGAGCTCTTGCTAAGTTTTGTATTAAGAGGCCCACCAACTTCTGCGGCTCCTTGAGTTTATCTGCTACTACTGCCAGTAAAGTGGACAAGGCATTCTGGACTGCAAATTGAGAGGGTGGTTAGCCATAGAGAGCCTCAAAAGGAGTCATCTACAAGCTATGATGAAAGTTGGTGTTGTACCACCATTATGCTAAAGGTAACCAGGTCAACCAGGAGGAGGAATCAGTCAAGATCATGCATCTGAGATAGTCCTCCAAGCACCTATTTAACCTCTTAGTCTGCCAATCTGTCTGTGGGTGATAAGCTGCGGAGTAGTGGAGTTAAGTGCCCTGGAGCTCAAACATAGTAGTCCAAAAAGTACTGGTGAAGATTGCATCCCTATCAGACACAATAGTCCGGGGCATTCCATGGAGTCTAAACACTTCCCTCATAAACACCTGAGCTACTGAAGCGGCAGTATAAGGTCTACTCGACCCATAGAATGGCCATACTTAGAAAACCGATCAATCACCACCAAAATTACCTCCTTACCTCCTGACTTTGGCAGTCCTTCGACGAAATCCATGGATATATGCTGACAAGAACAATCAGGTATGGGCAATGGCTGAAGGAAGCCAGGATAAAGAACATTCCCACTGTTACATTTTTGGCAAATGTCACATTCTGAAATCCACTTCTTCACTTCCCTCTTCACACCAGGCCACCAGAAGTAGCATTTCAGGCGTTGATATGTAGCCTGGGTACCTGAATGACCCCCCAATGGGAGATTCATGGAATAGTTGCAAGATCTGCTGCCTCATGGTCCCGGTAGTGCCAATGTAGATAACTGATTTGTGATACAATAAACCCTGTCAAAACTCATTGATCTTAGAACCAATAGTTGGTACAGCAGCCTCCCCCATTCTATCCTTAATCCACACATCATTCTCATCGGTGGATTCCACCTCAGTCAACCATGAAGGTAGTATAGTAGTAATGGTTTCACAACCTCCATTGGTGAACTCATGATGCCTTGATAAAGCATCAACGACCCTGTTATAGCGGCCCTGCCTGTACTTGATTTCATAATCCAATCCCAACAATTTAACCAACCCCTTCTTCTGAATGTGAGTATGGATCTTCTGTCCAAGTAAGTGTTTCAAGCTCTCGTGATGAATGGCGTGCCCTCAAGATAATGACACCATTTAGTGACTGCCAACAGGCTCCTTTGTTACCCCACACTGCCCTTGCCAGTGGAAGTAGAAGGCTAGAAGTTCTGTTTCCCACCTCGAGGTGGAGAAGGAGGAGTAGGAGAGGGTTTTCCTCCACTGATAACAGACGGAAATGGTTTTGTCAAACTCCTCCATTTCCCGATGAGCCTCATTGGAAGCTTCTTCCAATTTAACCATCTGATAAGCCTGCGACAGAGTTGGGGGTTGCACCATAGTAACCACATGTCGTAATTTATCTTCCAAACCACTGATAAAACTCGAAATGAAGTAATCCTCTGTGAAAGCAGGATTGTAGGCCATCATTTGCGAGCGGAGCTCATCAAAACACTCATGGTATTCGACCAAAGACCCACACTGCCTCAATTTATTGAACTCACCCATTATACCCCCAATGGAAGCATCCTCAAAACTATGAAGCAGGCCAGCCACAAAGTCAATCCATAGCTAGTCGCGATGAATTGAGGACCATCCTTTGAACCACACATCTGCCTTCCTTTCTAAGAAAATAGAAGCAATTTCGACCCACTCCCCTGTCGGAACATTATACACACGAAATAACTTCTCACAACGCCTAATCCAATCCCTAGGGTTATCGCCATGGAAGAAGGGAAATTCCAGGGGAGGGATTTTGATAGTAATTACCTCTAGGAAAAGGAATTTTCTCACGTTCAACAACATTTATCTCAGGAACGCGGCCTTGAGTAGGAGGAATCACCGCCTCCCCACCCTCAACCCTAGGCAGTGGAAGAATGCCAGGATTAACATTTTTCCCAATCGAAGCAGGAACGACACACGTCGCTGGAACGACACCTCCTGACTGTTGGAAATTCTGCAGAAGATGCATCATCCACGCCATTTGACCGATCAATTGAGTGCTTTGACCATTCAAGTTCCCAATTTGAGTCTCGAAGCACTCCGGTCGCGATTCCACATTATGATTCTGAGTGACGATTCTGGCCAGCTGTTGCGAGTGGCCTTCAGCCCTTGTTGTAAGCGCTTGGAATCACAGATCGTGCGCCTTGCCTTGAGTACGAAGAACCTCCGTTCGATCGCCATTTTCTGAGATGTGACCTTTAAGAAGCACAAACGACAATCCATGGCGGCCGAACGCTTATCCATATCCATCAAATGCTCGTCGATCTGAGCTAAATGAGAAGTATTCGTCGCCATTGGTGCCGAGTAAGGCTCTGGATACCACGTTGTAACAGTCTGGAAGATCTACTCAGCAGGGATTACCCAGAAGAAGGGAAGAGAGACAAAGAAGAATAGGAGAGAAAATGGGATGGAAAGTTTGTTATTCTTCTCTCTTATCCAACAGAATACAACAGATACCCATTAAGTATCTCTTCTCCAAGTGATAGTTGTAACCCACTCTTTCGCTATCATTAATACAGTTTAGTCCCTCACTTCCTATTCTTTACATTTCAGTCATCAGTTGTTACATCTCCCTTATACATCGCCTTCGCTCCCCTATTCTCCCCTTCGTCGTATATCAGCCTCGACGAGCTCGGCTTTTCGAGGGAGCAGGTCGTCGACGAGTTCCAATTAAAGAGAGAGGATAGAATGAATGAATTTCAGTTGGTCGATCGCTTGATTCTTGATTGGACTTGTTTTTTCTGTTTCTCTCTATAAATTTGTTATGTTCTCTGATGCATACTGCATGTTTGATAATGATGATAATAATAATAATAATAATAATAATAATACATCTTGCTATACAGTATACATATTTAGGGATTCTTCTCAAGATACCTTATGCTTTAGTTAAGATGATACTTTATTCTTGTAGTCTTCGACAGTTGAGTGGCAAGGAAAGATTGTCGTCATACTTTGTTGTCTTCTGTCAAAACTGGTTGAACCCTGATCCGACCATTAAATCTCAAACCTCTTAACAAACTAATTTGATGAGTTAATCCGGTTTAAAAACCTTGACAGACGCACAAAATTAGGGGTGTCAGTCGGCCGGTTTCGGTTTAACCAAAAACCAAAATCTTAGTTATTGGTTAAACCGAGCCACTCCCTATGACTGTCGCGCCACTAACCATGAGGAAAGCCACGATTAGCCGGCCAACTGACGGTCAGTTTCGATTTTAGGCTCGGTTAGCCGCCTACCAAAAAATCTACCCTTCTTTCCAAAACGTTGGCATTTAATTAATAAAAAAATCCACGGAACAAAAGCATTCCCCCGTCTTCATCACAACAACTGCTTCTCTCTCCTTCCTTTTCTCCATTTTAGATCTGCCCAATCTCTCCTTCCTTATCTCGCATAAACATCTCTAAATTTTAAACAGGAAGAAGCAAGCAGCAGTCGCTAGGGGAATGGAGGTCGACACGAACCTGTCGACTGGAAGGAGGCGGAGGCGATGAAGGCGGGGAGAGGAGGCGCTCGCATGCTCTGTTGAATCTCTGGGAATGGTGACACGACGCGACAGGACGGAGGCGGAGGCGACGAAGGCGCTGGGAGAGGAGGCGCTCGCCTGCGCGCGGCACGATAGGACTGAAGCGGACGATCTCGGTGACGGACTAGTGCGGCAGCGGACGATCTCGACGGCTGACGAGCGCGGTGGTGGACGAGCGTGAAGGCGGAGGCGGGCGACCGACTGGTCTGGGACAGAGGCGCGGCGCTGTGCGGTTTATCGTTTTTGGGATTTAGGGTTCGTATAGAACCAGATGGGGAGGGGAAGGTTAATTGGATTCTTATTCCTCGTCCTTTTTCTACATTTTCGGTTGGGGTCGGTTAGCCGATTAACCACCTTCGGTTACTCGGCTGACCGAAGAACTCTTCACGTTTGTCGAACACCGACCGCGACTAGTAACCGGCCGGTTTTCGATTAGTGGCTAATTGACGATTAGCAATTATAACCGCCGATTAGCCGCTAACCGAAAACCGAAATGCCACCCCTACACAAAATATATAACAATGTACTGTAGTCCTCAAACAAACTCATCTCTCCTTCCCCCAATGGGCTGTCGTTGTACTTTGTAAGTTTAAGTCCCACCCTCCCCTTTCCCCATTTGGCACTTTCCTTCTCTTCCATTACCGTTTCCCTATTCGACTTCAAGTGTTCAACCATTTCCTCCTCACCTCTTCCCCCCTTCTCCTGTTTTTCTTTCTTCTTCTGAGGTCAAGCCTTTTTCATTATTTCTCCTGCTTCGCCTCTCTCAGTCTCCCAAAGGAAGGAACTCAGTGCCAGTAAGCGAGGGAGTTCTGTATATATCGCCCCTGTAACTTCCCAAAGGCAGAGTTCCTATTCACCACAGGAGGCCAAGATTTCTATTCACCAATGTCGGCTGTTATAGACGAAGACCCTCGTGTCAATGGCATCAAAACTAAGATTCGCGTCGTCCCCGATTTTCCCAAACCAGGTTTGAGCCACTGTGTTCGTTTTTCTTTTCTTTTCGAGTTCTGCGCATGGCGGTGCTTGCTGTCTCTTCTGCAGAACTTGTTTTCTGGGTTTTCTAATTTTTATGTAGTCCCTCATCTACCCTGTTGAGCAACCGTGATACCCTGCCTTTTTACTGGTTAAAGTTCGTGGCTTTTCGAATGGACGGCCATCAAAAATGAAAGGCGGCCATTTTTCTATATTGTAGCCTAATACCGTGGTGTCATTCTTTCTACAGGTATTATGTTTCAGGACATAACAACTCTGCTTCTGGATCCAAAAGCGTTCAAGGATACTGTTGATTTGTTCGTCGAGCGTTACAAGGGCAGAAACATTTCCGTCGTTGCAGGTAATCTATCTATCTATCCAAATAAGCTGTTGATTTTGGCTCTCACTGTATCTTCTTTTCCGCTAATGATTTGATCCTTGAAACTATTTATCCTTTTTGCTTTTCTTTTTCAATATGTATTTTCCATAACCTCTTCCTTCTCTGTTCTTGAGTGGGTGATGATGATGGTGTTGGTGGCGGGACCCGGATTTTTTTGCCTACACGGCAGAAATTCGCCCACTGCTGCACAACCTTCTTTCGAACTACCCATGAGAGAATTTATTTATATATATTATCTAATCGTGTTTCCGTTCATTTGTTTATTGGGTTTTCTTTTGTTTCCCTCTTCTATTCTACTGTTGTGCTGATTACTTGTTTGACTAAGGTCTGATATTAAGTGCGCCATTGATTGCCAGACTGCCAGTCACTCCTTCCTTCAGGTTTTTCTTGTATTTTTTTCATGATACCCTTTGAGCTGCACCTCTCCCTTTTGTTTCAAATCACTCAAGAATCTAGTTCTTGTCGAATAAGATCATAAAGCCCGAAACTTCCTTCGTCCTTGCAACGAAGAATGGTTGTTGCCTCGTTACAGTCCTCGAATCTGAAACCTTGATTGAATTGGACGAGTCCCATGAACTCATGCGCTGATTGATGGAGGAGGCCCCTCTCCTTTGCCCCATTCCCTGTTTTGACTAATTTGTTTTGTTGTGAGCATGTGCTATAGAGATCTTATTTGGGTGGATGGTGGTTGGTGATGGATGCCACCCTTGTTTTAAAAGGGGTAATGGTGGTGGACCCTTAATGATGCTGGTTTCTGTTAAGCCCTCCCAAGGCTGTTGTTTTGGTACCTCTTGTTGCTGGTGGTACTTATTTCTTCACCTTGCAACTGTTTGGGGGAAAGGATGCATTCATCATGGTTTGGTGATTTAAGCCTGCTGTCACATTGTTATTCTCTGTTTCAGCCTTTTGGCTTATGCCTTAGCTGTTTCTTTAGTACTTGTTTTTGTTTTTGTTACAGCTTTAAGGATATGTTACCACTTACCAGCATTATCTTGGATCTTTTGTCTTAGTGTGTGTTGCTTTTGATGGTTGTCTTCTTGTGTTTGTGTGATGCAGCTTTTTGATCATTGGGGAGAATCTTCTCTCCAAATTATAAGTTTCATTTCATATCATCAAAGAAAGTTTGCTTGATAAAGTACTGCAGAAAATACAAAATATATGAGCATGTTTTTGGTGCATTGTCTGCCAAGTTGATTCTATCTAAACACATCACCACTAGCACAACATTTTGATTTTGAGCAGGAAGTTAAAGTTTTTGTGAGGATCAAATCAATACAGCTGATATAAAGCACATCTGGTTACAAGACAAATTCTGTTATCTTTTTGTAACAAGTTGGGGTTTTCTATGCTTGGACTTACATAACGCTTCCAGTGTATAGCAGAAGGTGTTTGTAATAGCTCAGACGTTTTGATTTTGATGTTGATAAGCCTATTTAGTTTGTTTCAGTACAGAACCTCTTGTCTTCGCATCTCAAAATTCTTCTTCAATGTCTCATATGCTTATAACTTGCCACTGCTCAATTGTAACTTGGTTGGTGTATAAAATCTTCAGGAGTAATAACTAATAACTAGTCACTGTATCTCATTAAGTGGTCATGGGTTTTGCTTCCAGGAATAGAAGCTCGAGGGTTTATTTTCGGACCTCCCATTGCATTGGCCATCGGTGCAAAGTTTGTTCCTTTAAGGAAGCCGAAAAAGCTCCCTGGTACTCATTTATAACTCAGTTTCATCACCAAAGTTCACTCCCTTTTGTGTCTTCTTTGAAACAAAGTTCATGTCTGAATGAACGAACAGGTGAAGTTATATCAGAGGAGTACACGCTAGAATATGGAAGCGACTGCCTTGAGATGCACGTTGGAGCTGTCGATAAGGGCGAATGTGCACTGGTAGTTGATGATTTGATTGCTACTGGTGGCACTCTTTGCGCTGCCATGAATTTACTCGGTAACTTCTGCCACAAGTTGCTTCAGTGTTAAACTTGCAATTGCTGGGCCTCCAAATGAATGCTTCAGCTGTCTAAATGAGTACAAAGAATCTGTAAAAGCATGTGGTGAAAATGGATTTGCTGATTTTGCATCTTTTCGTCTCAGAACGAGCAGGAGCAGAAGTTGTGGAGTGTGCATGTCTTATCGAGCTGCCTGAGTTGAAGGCGAGTCATATGCTGCCATACCATGGATACACTTTGTTTGTGCTCACTTTCTCTGAAACTGGGTGCGCTAAATCCTTCCTGAATGTTTGCAGGGGCGGGATCGATTACATGGTAAACCGCTGTACGTGCTTGTGGAGTATCTCTAGAGGGTTTGGTTGCGAATTTTGGCTGAAGTGATGCAGCAGAGAGTGGTGTGGAAGAAAGAAAGGAAGTGTACATTCTTGAGGGGGATATTGTTGGTGAGATGAGTAATCTGGGAATTGTTCACTACTTGATTAGTTGAATTTTGGGCTTAAATTATTGTGGCTATTTCTGTTAAAAGTTAATGCTTCCAAGCTAGTGAGCTAGTAGAACAGCAGACATTATTGATATGAAGTGAGTGAGCTTATGATTGAAATTGTGGTCACTTGAGTATGCACGCAAGAGGAATTTTCTCACTCTGTTGTCGAAGTTTCATTGGTATTCTTAATTCCATCAACCATCATTGTTAGCCTTGATTAGCGGTGCAATTTTGTAAGACTAGATTGTGACACGTAATTTAACTTCATAATGTGTTTGATAAAAAGCATGGAATTTGTAGGAATCATATAAAATCATTCTTGATTCCGTAAGCCCAAATTTCATTTATGTTAAACAACTGTAATGCCAAATCGTGAGCAATTATAGAAACACCTTGTCAGTTACAGAAGACAAATGTGTGAAATAAATCGTTGTTTATCCATATCCATCAAGTCATATATATATAGGAAATTTAATCATCAAAGGGAGGAGTCATTTCAGCCACTTACAGCACCATTACACTGATTGTGTGGGTGTTCAATTGCAGGGTGATGTGTGATTACTATTATGACTTGCAACCGAAACCATTAGTGCAGTCAAGGTTTGTAATCGAGTTAGCGTCAGTTACGGTTCCTAATTGGTTGGAATCTGCAAGTCAGTCATTGGAGAGGAAGAAGATGATTTCATTCAAGGGTAGTTGCTGATCTGAAAGCTAAAGATCTGTCCTGAAATCAATACATTAAAACCGGTTGCTAAGAATAATAATGCCCCCTATCAACTTCACAATTGAATTGCAGTCTCTCAGTCTTTGGTGAATTTCCTATTTGCTAGGTGCTTATGGAGGGCTTTTTTTTAAGAGTTCACATTTGTTGAGATTGACTTTTGTAGGCCGCTTACATGGTCAGATCAAAGCCTATTTTTGGCCCAAGTCTAAGAAGGCCTAGTAGCCGAAATATGGGGCTAATGGAGGTCTGCCGTTGGACCCAACAACTTCAATATTGAAGAAAAATAGCATTACAGCTCTTTACTCTACAAGGACAGCATATCATATTTCTACAAATCGAAGATGAACCTAGGCATCAACACATCAGCCTTGTCCAGGATTGTTTGGTGGATAGAGTATTGTCTGTTCTCACGGGTTAATTTGCAATAGATTTCAGATTGCAATCAGACATTCTTTCTTGGCTTTTGTATGAAATGATTCATAGTTTCACTTTCTGCGATATTAAAATTATGAGATAATAGGTTTTTTGTTCTCTTTTCCCTTATCATGGACCACAAAATCAGAAAATTTAACTTTTCACTTCGGGTATGATTTAGTATTAAACGGTCTTTCATCACATTTAGGCCTTTTTTGGTATTTTTTCTTATATATCTATTTTGTGCAACCTTGTTGATGGAGCCAAATGAGCACCCAAATCCATCTTTGATGTTCCAACTAGCATGCAATTATATTTTAGATATGGTTTTCTTTAGTTAATTTTGAGTTTCGATATAATTTCTAGTAGGAAGTGTTATAGCTTGTTTCCAATATTCCGTAGTTTGATGGAACCAAATCTCCGTAATTTTTCATAATAAAGAACGATTCAAGTATTTCGAAATAATACATTTTGTGATGCAATTGTAAAATAAGACAATTGTTAAACAATTAAATCAAATTACACCATTTAAGAAATTCTTTGATCCAACCAACGCCTATATACACCATGTCTTTATTTTCCTGCCATTAGTATCAGATACAATAATTGACCTTCTCATTTCTCAACCCCACCTGTTTCTCAATTAATGTGTAAAGAAATTCAAGAATATTACTCAAAGAAAAACAATATTTCAAGACTTTGCAAAGCCGCTATCCCTCTCAATTATCATAAACCATTAGGTCCTAATAACTCGAGTTGGTGGGAGAAGGTTATGTTGGATCTTATACCACTTTCTAGCACACCCCCTCAAACGAAAGCCAACCCGTGGGCTTGAAATTTGCACGGGCGATCACCATACCTTGTGCTTTCAATTAACTGTTAATATTGGGGGTCGTGGAGATTCGAACACACGACCACTTGGTCAAACCAGCTCTGATACCATATCATGAACCAATTGATCCCAATAACTCGAGTTGTTGCGAGAAGGTTATGCCGAATCTTATATAGGCTATTGTATGGTACTTAACCACTTCCTTACACGCCCCCTCAAACGAAAGCCGACTCATGGGCTTGAAGTTTGCACATGTCTGCCATACCATGTGCTTGAAAGACAACGGTTAATATTGGGTGTCGTGAGGACTTGAACACGTGACCTCACGGACAAACCAGCTCTGATACCATATCATAAATGAGTTGGCCCCAATAGCTCAAGTTGTTGGGAGAAAATTATGTTGGATCTTATACCATTCTCTAATATCAATTTCCTAGTTCCAATGCAATCCTTTAATTCCCCCCCCCCCCCCCACTAGTGATTGCAATGGGGCGGGGCGACCTCAACACTCATGCTCCGCTCCATGCTACTGCGGGTCGGGTCAGGTAAAACCCACGCGGGTACGGGGCACGACCGGTCGACCCACTCTTACATGTTATTTGAAAAAAATACACGCAAATTTTACTTTTTACGATAAAACGATGGGGAAAATATTTTATGAATGAAAAATAGTGATAATAGAATGGGTAATTGAGTCTAACAAATTGAAAGATCGACTCTAGCTGGTTGAAGAAAAGTCAAATTAGGAGAAATATTTATAGATATCGTAAGAAATTGAGATATTACTCCGGGTCGGGTAATACCCGCCCCATCGCGAATTAGTTCGGGTAATATCCGCGGGACGGGTTCAAATTTCCATCACTACCCTCACTACTTGAAATACTAATATGAATAATTATCTATTGCGCATCCACATCTACCATCCATCGATCTTTTCATGAAGTCGTAAAAATAAAATAGAATTGCAATATCCACCATAATACAATCTTTTAAGATAGAAAAAGAGTAGACATGAAGATGTCTAACCTTCTCTTGCATGTGAGCTTTGTGGGAAAGATGAGCCTAATTATCCCTAGCTAGAGCTTTTGTTATGACTTTAGATATTACCCAATTTCTCATCTAACATTGCAATTGGGAAGCCTCTATCAGAAAGATGGCGACTTTACACCCATTCCATTCCCTCTCCCTTCCCTTCAATTCCCTATCAGAAGGGCACACCAAAAGTTAGAAATGGGATGGGAAGATAACGACCATCCCTTGCTATATATGACCATTGCACCTCAACAATACCCACCAGTCACCACTCCCTTCCCACTTTATGGGCTTTGTACATGTGGATTTGATTCTTGAAGTACCATTCAAGTATAATCCTCTTTAGATATACAAAAAAAAGGATAATCCTCTTTAAGTTCAATCTAACATATATTGAGCAATCTTCAAGATAATTGGTTATAAAATCAAAGAAAACAAGACAATTAACCCAACCAGACAGATCAATTGGCTAGGGGTGTACAATGGTTGGGTGTCCGAGATTGAATTGGACCAAACCATAATAATCGTAGTCCAACAGTAATGGACATTTAAGATCATAACTGGGTTGTCGGTGCATTTGATCCAGTTTGATCCATTATTTATTTAATACGCAGAAAATTCATGAGCGTCATATTTGGTTCGATTATGACAGATTAAAATTAGTTCCACTTTGGTCGGTTGCGGACCAAATCGTTGCACCACTTTTGCAAGTGACTAAATGATTAGACTAATTTACTGTTGGTATTTCAATGAAAAAGAAGCTGATTAACCGTGTAAATTACAAAATGTCATACTCTCTCTATGTATATGGTTAAGCGGTCAAGATTTGCTTACTCACGTGACTGAGCTTTCCAGTCTGATTTGACTTCCACTAGACCATAAAAAGGAAAAATTGAATCTGTGCCAATTTTAATTCAATTAAGTATATGGGTGGTCATCGGTTAATTTGGTTCAAAAACCAATTGAATCGAGATAGGACCAAACTAAAAATGTAGGGAAAATAAGGATCAAAATCAAAACATAGTCGTATTTAATTCATTTGATTCGATTTGGTCTTATCCAAATACCGATTCGCGGCATGATTCATCCTGTGTTAATCAGATTGTTGCACACCGTCATTGAGTTACCACTAACCACAAATTCATGTCCTGTCTTTATCGAAAAATGTCCTAATCCACATTATGTCAAAGTCAAATAATCTGCAATGGGGATTAGTAACAATGATTTGAATCGACCTTTGATGTAGAGGTATGCAATTCCAACTGATTATGTTGATCTCAAGGAATTTATCATAATCACTAATCAGTTTGGTGTCTTTTATCACTAAAAAAGGGAATCCTAGTATGATTAGCCTTTCTTTTGAGTTTAATTATGAAAACGTGTCAATAATATGCAACAAACAACCAACTACTACTACTACTTGTCAAGGAACTATTAGTGACTCCTAAAATTGGTACATTCATTTCTCTCTTTTGAACTGAATAGTGAGTATGTGGCCCATTGATAAATTGGGTCGAGTCTTAACGATTAAGTCTGTAAATAGGATGGCAATTGCTTCTCGATCACATTTTGTACTTCCCTTGTCTACTAAAATTTGGGTAAAGCACTAAAGCTTGTGCCCAACATAATTCAATATAGTTCCTTGGCTAAATGAAACCGAACAAACGATCAGTTGGTAGAGATGTGTCATCTCCTTGCTAATGATGTTCCCTCCAATTCTTCCCTCTTTTGATTGTCTTGTGGCCTTTCTTGAAATGAGTTGCTGAATGAATTCAGATCAACAGAAAGAAAAGATGAGTCACCAATGTCTATGAAGATAGACTCAAATAGAATCTTTTGCCTTCTTATCAAGATTCTAAATAAAATAAAATAAAAACACAAAGTCTATTACGTTCTATGCAAACGAATCCTACTATTGATGATAATACAACAGTTGTGTCATGTGACAGGAAGTATTTTTTTGTTTCTCTCCACGAAACGGATTAGCCTACTATCTTGCTGAGAACATTAATGTAGAATGTTGAAATTCATGACTTACCGTTCATATTGTTTTGACTCCACCAGAATCGCATAAGAACAAGCGAGCGAAACTAGTCCTTGACAAACCTTGTTGCAACCAATATGATCATGAGGTTATCACAATTTCTTGATAATCAACTCATACCACTATATGGTATCACGAAGAGATAAGAACTATATGAGGAAAGGATCCACCATGCCATCACAACTACTCTCGAGGTGTTGACACCTAAAATTAATTCGACCAGAATTAAATGCCGCATTAATTAGTCTCGGCATTTAAGTCGATACCGCGCGTAAAAAACGGTATCGTTGGGAGTCGAGCGGCGTCGCGGAGAACTAAAACGGTACCGCAAGGAAGCTCAGTGGTGCCGCGGTACTGCAAACGACACCGCTTACCGAAAAACAAGAGGGTCGCGCGTGGGTATTGGAGAAGGAGTTTTCTCTAATTAATTATTATTTTTATTCCTTGTTGGATTGGAAGAAGCGGCACCGTTAGGGAGTTAAAACGGTGCCGCGGAGAGCTAAAACGATGCCGCGGAATTAAAAACAGTACCGCGAGGAAGCCCAACGGTACCGCAAGCAAACGACAGTGTTTAATAAAAAACAATGTCGCAAAAGGAAAAACAAACAGAGCCGTTTTGGCGCTAATGATGTCGTTGGTCGTGGACTAGTGATGGCCAGATTAGTTAATTAATATTTTTAATGACTTTTTAGCACGGTGTCGTTAGTTGAAAAAACGATGCCGCAAGAAGAAGGAACGACACCGCGGATTTAAAGACGATGTCGCGAGTGGGCCAAACGATGCCGCAGTTGTTAAAACGACAACGTTAAATTTAAAGCGGCATCGCAAAGTCCAACAGCATCGCAGAAATAGAAAACGATGTTGTTTAATTAAAAACGACATCGCGATAGTGGTAAGAGTTCGGCCGAAGGCAGCCCGCCAAGCCTAACGACGTCGCAAGAGTATAGAACGACGTTGTTTGATGGACTAACAATGTCGTTGGTTAAACCGGTTCGGGACAGTTGAGTTGGATCATATAACGGCATCGGTTGGTGAAAGGCGATGTCGTGGTATTAGTGAAACGTCATCGTTACATGGACAAGGTGGTAAGTCGTTTCGCCAAGTTTCTGCAAAGCAAGAGCGGTTTCGAGGGCACGTGATTATCACGCAACAAGGAGGAAGTTACCTGCACGGTTGACAGGAATGAAGAAGTGGGAGACAAAGGCGCCAAGGCAGTTACCACGAAGGGGAGAAGCGCGAAGTATAAAGATTGAGAAGAGAGAGAGACTCAAGGCGGCAAAATCAAATCACAAACTGCACCTACGCAGATTTATCTTTTTTCTCTCTAGTTTCGTAGAACCGCTCTGTCAAAGAACTCCTTTGCAGAGTCGTAGATCGTAGCTCGTAGTCGTAGTTGCGGAGCTCTCCAGAGGAACCTCCATAGGAGTAGAGGTAACGTAACTTAGAATACTCTCGGTTTGGTTTCTCGTTTCTCGTTGAACACCCTCGTTCGAACGTAGTTTGGAGAGGTAGTGAACCGAGTAACGGTTGTTTGATTAGAGGTCAAAGGTGCATCGATCAAATCAACGACGCCGATACCGGCGGCGGATATTTGACGATCGTCTTGGTTTCTACTTTAATCGATCAAATCAACGGCGCCGACTTCGGCGGCGGATATTTGACGATTTTGCTGATTTTGTGTTTGTGCTTACTTGAATACAGTGCGCATTGAACACGCGAGTTTCGCCAACGAAACACGAGGCTACCACTAGGTATCCCTAGGAATCAATGGAACCAAGCCCAATTGCTCGCTCCAGCTTGTAGTGATCAAGTGCACTACCAGACGTAAACAAGCACCATCAGACCAGTGTCTCCGACAATGACGACCCTGGACAATTTCAACTTCACCAGATGTATAGCAAATGGAAATATGTTTAAATAAACACATATACCACCTGACTTAGCACTAAATATACATCACGGTTCACGCATGACATAATATTTAATACTCTTACGTATAATTATAAAATAAGACTTCACTCTTCACTAATACACAAGACAAACTCATTGGAGAAACTCTCTCCTAATTTCTTATCTAACTTGAATTTCGAAGGGTAACGTCTCTAGATAATCCAAGCCAAGAACATGGCAAATGGTGTATACACAAAGAGGCAAACCCCCCTATTCACGAGCAACCATCATCGATGGTTGCTCGTGAATAGGTGCTCGTGAATAGGGGGTTTTGTATTGCTCGTGAATAGGGTGCTCGTGAATAGGGGGTTTTGTAGATGATGGTTGCTCGTGAATAGGGGTTTTGCCTCTTTGTGCATACACCATTTGCCCTGTTCTTGGCTTGGATTATCTAGTACATATGATATGATATGAGCCCTAGCTAGCTATCCACAGGCATGGCTGGCAAAAAGCTCATGTTTCTCTTTATCCTTACATCACTAGGCATCAGTCATAACATATACTGCAAACATTTCAATGCTCTCATTAGATATGGATTTATGGAGCCACGCAAATGCAAAGCATAAGAAATTTTAAGGGCCGATATATATAGTGGCTATTTTGATACTACTTTTGGGTGTCAGGAGATACGTGGGTATATAGGGATGGGATTAGGTGCTAACCCCTATAAAGGTTAGCATCGTGATAACTAGCAAAAAACTCTACTAAAAATAACGAAATCACTACGGATTGTTATAAAATCAATACAACATCTAAGCTAAATCACTACTAATTTAAACTAGTAGTAGTTTTTCCCTTGATTAGGACGGTGCTAACTATTGTACAATTAGCACCGTAACCCCTCCCGGGTATATATCATTAATCGGTTTGCAAAAGGTTGGTTATTACTTGGAGAGGTGTATTGTCTTGTCGATTGTCATAGCTAGTGCTGGCATCCTAATTAAATACTTACATTTGGTGTTCCTTATTACCTTATGTACATAAGATTATAAGAAGAAGAAGAAGAAGAAGAAGAAGAAGAAGGTGAATGGCATCGTCGTGGTTGAATCATTGCAGATGTGTCAAAAGAGGATTATATTGAATGAATGAGTAGAAGACCATCATGGCCGGCCAATGTCCAAGATTTTGTGCTTCCAAGATTATCATAATTACCAACCAGTACACCGAAAGGGTAAACAAAGAAAGAAAGAAAGAAAGAGAAGGAATGCAAATCTAACGGTGACTATCACCACTATCATTATTGCTTTATCATTCCATTTTCTTCTCCCCTTATTCAACCTTCACCGTCATCATATTGCCCTTACACCAACTATACCTCATCTAATTCACATATTGCGCCATGAATCTGACCTTCCACTTGGTAATAGTTGAATGGTTTTGGGTAATAACTTATTTTGGCCTGAACTATGACCATATAATCAACTTTGACCCGTGCTTTTAGAAATTAACATCATGGCCTCAACTATGCAGCATATAGACTCAATTGGCCTAACACTTGGTTTGACAGTCAATTTGGATGGTCAACACGGCATATCATTGCCTCGTCAGCCTAAAAATTATTAAAAAAATCAAATTCAAATTATTTTGCTAATTTTTATTATTTATCATTTTCAAATTAACAAAAAATCATTTATAAAAACATAAAAATAAAATTTTTTTTGTGTAATTTGAAAATGATTAATTTTGTAAATTAACCAAAAATTATCAAATTTTTTATATATCTAACATTAACAAAAAATAATCAAATTATTTTAGATATTTAACATTACCCAAAAATGAAATAAATATTTTATAAATTTATAAAATTTAGTTTGATAATTTTTGGTTAGCTTATAAAAATTTATCATTTTCAAATATCCCAAAAAATAAAATATAAATTTTATTTTATATTTTTAAATTTATTTTTGATTAATTTGATAATGATGAATAATGGAAATTAGGAAAATATTTTGAATTTGATTTTTTTAATAATTTTTAGGATGACGAGGCCATGACATGGCGTGTTGACTAACAGTCAACGGTGTTGACCATCCAAAATGACGGTCAAACCATGTGTCAGGTCAATTGAGTCTATATGCTGCGTAATTGAGGTCAGGATGTTAATTTCTGAAACCACGGGCCAAAATTGATTATATGATCATAGTTCAGGCCAAAATAAGGTATTAACCTAATGGTTTTTTCTATAATTTTCATAGACGAGTTTTTGTTGAACAATAATGATATTAGCAAGTGTCATTATGAACAATAACGATTTATTTTTAATAGAACAAGCGAAATAGCATGGCCCTCTTCTATCTTACCCTCGAGCTCACTGATCGTAGAGTTATGACAAGAAAAATCCTAACAATTAACCCGGGTTAAAAAGAATGATCAATGGTAGCCAAATAAAGGTTGTTAATTTGCATTAAAAGAATCCGTTAAATAAATGAAACAAATTACCAACGTTAGGTTGATTAATTAGCATTTATAGACTCAATTTTCTCAAGTAAAAAAAATATTCAGTCCACAAAATCAGCGGAAAACAACAACACAGAAAAAATTGTGTTGATAAACGGAAAAACAGTGCAAAAAGGACAATAATGATAACAATAGTAATAATAATTTCCTACTTAATGGTGTTTTATTTATTTATTTTTACAATTTATAGATGATAAGAAAGCAAGGTAACACCGCACGGCTATCAAACACCAGCAACTCGCCGTCGTCCCCACTCACCGACTCAAACCCGACCCGCTTCTCCTCCCCCGGCAGCAACGGCTCGAACCCGACGCGCTTCGAAACCCGACCCGCCACAACCCGACAGACCAGCATCGCCCTCCTGCCCCTCCCTCCGCCGGCGCTCTCGTGGGCCCCGCCGCTCCCTGAAAACGTGCAGATGGCCGACCCCTTCACTCCCGGGAACACCCACGCGCCGCCTCCCCGCGCGTCGCCGGCCGGGCCCAGGCAGTAGAACCTCATCATCTCGTTCCCGTCGGCCACGCACCTCGCGTTCTCCTCCCACGTCCCGCCGCCGGTACCCGACGACAACCCGGCCCGGGACTTGACCAGCTCCCGGTACTCCTCGAACCGGGTCGAGGTCCGCGACCCGTTCTGGACCTTGAAGATCATCTCGATCCGACCCGCGAACGACTTGTCGCTCCAGCTCGTGTGGAATATGATCTCCACCACGTTCCTCGACGGGTGCCCCTCCGGCAGCTCCGTCAGCGCCGGGAAGATCGCCGCCGGTTCCGAGTGGCTGTGTCTGTGCCCCGGTCGGGACGGCGGCGGGGCAGAGGCAGGGGAAGGAAACGAATTGGATTTTGAATCGAGTTTGGGCCTCGGATCCGGGTCCGGCTTCTGGTGTCTCTGCCGCTTGTAATCCCGGTGGTGGTGGGATTTAGGTAGTTTAGAGAGCTTGTGGTTGTGGTTGTGGTGTTTGGCGGCGGCGGCGGTGTCGATGACGTCCTTGATGCTCTGAGCGGATTTCCGGCAGCTGGAGCTGGCGATGAGGTTTCGCGGAGCTGGGCTGAACACGTCATCGAACGCTCTGGATTTGCATTGTAGCGATTTTACCCAACCGGTCGCCA
The DNA here is from genome assembly GCA_964030455.1 of Linum trigynum. NCBI lineage: Eukaryota > Viridiplantae > Streptophyta > Magnoliopsida > Malpighiales > Linaceae > Linum > Linum trigynum. The sequence continues at coordinate 12,972,680 of OZ034816.1, forward strand.
TTGATGGAGAAAATAAACGAAAAAAGACAAGAGTTTCCTTCCCTCTGCGATTGAATCGTAGGAGAGGGGGAAAGGGGAAGATTGGGGATTTGAGCCTAGGACGAAATTCTTCTATCTTTCATGGCTGCTTCACTCTCTATTTGTTCTTCCTCTCTGTTTTTTTGCGTTTGTCTTTTCTGCCGGCGTTTGTTTCTCGCCTGTGGTTTTTTGTATCTCTCTCTAGAAAATGGGTTTGGTTGAGGATGAAGAAGAAGAAGAAGGAGAGAGGAGAGAGAAAGGTTGGGAAATGGGGATGGAAGGGACATGGCGGGATAATAAATGGGGGTACCTGCCTGCTGCTGATGACCGGCCACGGCCCTTTTTTATGCGTAATTCCAATCTTGCCCTTTCTCTGTCTCCTCTTCTCCTCCATGATGAGAGAGAAGATCTTCCTCTGACAACGCTTTAATTCTCCTCGTCTTCACTGTCACCTCTTAGTTAATGAATGACAAGATTTTTATTATACGGTATTGTATAATTGTATCGTACTGTATAGTAGCAAATGTGTATTACCAGTATTACTTAACGTATTTCTGAGTTTGAATTTCTTTCTTCTCTCGTATTATAGTTGTTTTTCCTTAAGTTCCACAGAATATTTGGATCCCAATTTTAGATTCTACTCTGCCGTTTTGCCTTTTTCCCAACCTGTATGTGCAGTTGCCGAGTTGCGTGTGTTTTGCAGAAGTTTTTTTTTCTCTCCTGAATTAAAACTTTGAAAATGAGTTAGGCTCAGCTTAAATTAATAGGACATAATACGATTGATAATGCCGATTAAGAAATGTAATACTTAACGTCTAGTGTATGCCATGGTTGTAGGTCTACGCATAGGCAGAGCCATGATATTCGAGGGTGTCAACCGTCAAGGACACTCATAAAATGTTAAAAAAAAAATAATGGTTAAGATTTGAACTCTAGACAGTATTTTACCTTACTACGAAAATTAACATATTCAACAGAAAAGTTAGTGGGATACATCAAAAGAAATTTATTTTTAAAATATAAATAGTTGATGTATATTAGTTATTTTATAATATTAAACTACACCATGTTTTTATTGAAAACTAGACTTGTATTAAGGAAATTTCATCGAGTTAGCGATAATCGCGTTGCATGGGACTTCTCCTTCATAATTGTACAGCATTTAAATAAAAGAATGCATCAACATCTGGTCAGATATATATATGTCTGACCAAGGTTACCCATGAATAAAATACCGAAGTCCAGTTGGCACGTATAGCATCCATATATATATTTTTCTTCTTTTTTGGGTCCTTCCACTGTAGACGGTTGGAAGTTTGAATTTAAGCAATTTTATCCCAAAGACATAAATAAATAAAAATAAGATTCTAATTTGAAAATTGAATTTTGGATGTTAAGCATTAATGTTCGTCGAGGATGGGTGCAGCTATAATTGATTAATAGCGTATTAACGTATTTCAAAGGAGGGTATTTTAACGTGTGGTTGACAGGTTGAGTAACGTTGGTCAAACGCAATTACAACTAAAACAAACCAATAACTAATTACGGCATTGCATTAATGGGGTGCTATAAATGATTTGATTATTCCAGAGAGAGGATTGTAGCGTCTCTTAAAGGCTTTGAATACACGTAGATGTGCTCTAAGACGAGTGTTACCAATACCATATACATTTTTTAAATATATGTTATAACTAATTTGCATCTTTTAACACACTATTATGTTAAAACATCGTACAGAACTCTATACATATTAATACTATATGTTTTAGGTGTAAAAACGGGTGGATGGTTTGTGCCTGACTTCTATGATGAAAACGATTGTTACTACGGTCCACACATTTTCAAACAATGGTCGAAAGAGGGTGTTTGGTGTATGGGGAATCTATGTTACTTTACACTACTCCTATGAAGATTCGTTGAGATCTCCACGACTACAATTAAGACTACTGCTATGGAGGATCTTCGCGGAGGAGAGCTCCGCAAACTACAGAGAAAAAGAAAAAAGGGACAGTTGAGACAAGTTGTCTTTGTGTTGGATTGTGTTATGTATGCCTTGCTCTAGGACGTTGCTTCAAGTTTTGTTGCCAAGATTTGTCCAACTTTTTTCTCTCTTCTAATCCCGAAAAGTAGCTTTGCGTAGCCACTACGCAAGTCAGTTGTCGCCAAGAAGTCTTTGGACACGTCGTCACATCATCCTATTTCAATATGGATGGTATCATCCAACTAGTACTTTGGATGGCATCCATGATATGGGATGGTCACCATCCAATTATTCCTTTGGTCACCATACAATTCGAAAGTGAATGAATAACTAAATCATGAATAATTTTTTGGTACAAGATTCCTTATTAAACCTCTCTCAACAAATTGAGTTATTGATACTAAACAGTTATTGACAAAGAACACCACTCGAAAGCGAATGACTAACAAGATTATAATGATTTTTTGGTATGTAGGGAGTGATATTCTGGATAGTTTCGACTACTAATGTATTTTAGTTTATAAAAATAAATGGAATTACATCATGAATAATTAAAAAATTTACAAAAGCTATTTTATCATGTGTATTAATTTTTCTAAATGGACCCACTATAAATGAAATCCTGGCTACGCTCCTGATAATATTTGGGATGGTACCATCCACTATAGGGTTGGATGGTATCCATGATCTGGGATGATCACCATCCACTATATGAGATGGTACCATCCATTTAGAGGTTTGTTGGTATCCATAATGTGGGATGATCATCATCCAGTAAAAGGTTGGATGGTGTCCACTATATGGGATGGTACCATCCAATTAGAGGTTGGATGGTATACATAATGTTGGACAATACCATCCACCTATAGGTTGGATGGTTACCTTGGGACTCGACACATGGTGACCAAGTAATGTTAGGTCACCCAAGTAGTATTTCGGGAGGGAAAATATTTTAGTGTAAACACTATAACATATATATGTTGACCAAGCATGCACACACTAGCAAAAACTGGGGTCGAGAATGATAGTTTGCTAGAATAACAAATATGAGTGTAAACAACATATCAATAATATCACTACTTATCATTTAGGGTAATGTCTGTTTTTTATCCAAACATTTTTCAGATTCTTTTATATTAGCCAAATCTATCAAAATACTAAGAATTAACCAAATGTTAACTTTCCGTTAGTGATTTTATTAGTAATAGTGACTTGGCAACATGATACTGACTTGGAAGAGACACATGAAGGTCAACATTCCAAAATTTTAATATTTTAACAAAGAAAAGAGTTACAAAATTATTAACGAAAATGTAAAAATGGCTAATATTTTAATACATTACGAAAGATTGGGCTAATTAGTAGCATTTTAATAGGTTTGGATAATATAAAAGAATCCAAAAAAGATTTGGGTAAAAAATAGACATTACCCTATAATTTATCTAAACGTGATATTTCATACACATACCACATAGCAAATAACAGATATTGTGTCATATGGTACTTACGTGGTAATTGGTTACAAATAACAGGTTTGACAAATACCACTTCCAAACGACCCAATAAAGCATACCAGAACCTTACACACACCACAAAATTCATAAAGCAAACTAGAAAACTCAAAGATACCACAAATTTTATTAGGTGGACCAAAAACCTTATAAAGCAGGCAAAAAGTTTGTTAAAAGCATATCAGAAACTTCATAAAATCGACCACAGACTCTCTAAAGCAGATTAGAAACCTCATCAAGTATACTTTAAGTTTAATAAAGCATACAAGAAACATCATAAAAGCATATAAACAAGGCATGAACCTTATAAAGCAAACCACAAGTTTATTAAAGCATATCACAAGTTTCTTAAAGCATATCAGAAACCTCATAAAGAATACTAGAAACCTCATAAAATTGTATCTATTTACAACATTTAAAAGTTAGGCATAGGAAAGTAACACATAAATTTTTTTGGTACTAATATTAAAATTTCCACCAATATTTTTAGTATTTAAATGCCAAAATAATTAATTCCAGACACTAAATTTTAATATCTATTATAATTAGGTATCTAACTATAATTTGCATATAAAACTCAAAATTCATGACACGAAGGGGGTAGAAGCTGTTTTTTTATGAATAAAGATGGAATGAATTATTTTAACTTATGAATGGTAGTCATTATAATACCCTGATATTTAGTAATGATTGTGTGCATTCTATCAGATTTTGTGCATATAAGGATTCTCTTGGTAGTACTATACTACATTGGCAAGTGGCAACCATTCCTTGCTTATTCCACGTCAATTGTTCATATTTCTCTATTCATAAGCTTTTTTTATGGGCCTATGTCCTATTGAAAAGCTTAATATTCCTTGATTACCCGAATATGACAAAATTAACCATGATTATTGACAAAATTAACCAAGTCATGATTATTGACAAAATTAACCAAGCCAACACGAGAGATAGCCGGTTGGGTGCTGTTCTGGAGGAGATTGGTCATTATTTTTGTACCCAGTCTGGTTTTAGTGTGTGTTTTGTAGGTCGGGAGAACAATAGGGTAGCTCATTTGGTAGATAGGAAAGCCCTTTTTTTTGTATCCGACTATGAGTCGCTTCTTTGATTTCCTGTCCTGGCTGGTTTCCAGAGTGTAACTGTCTATCTTTTGATCAATACATGATATCTTTTGAAAAAAAAAAACTAGTATCGGTTTATGCCATGCCCATGACCCATGTTCCAGTAATAATTTGGGGACATACATATTAATTACGGGATGAGATTAGGTGCTAACCCTTATAGGGGTTAGCACCGTGATAACTAGCAAAAATTACTACGAGTTATTATGAAATCAATACAACATCTAAGCTAAATCACTACTAATTCAAACTAGTAGTAGTTTTTCCCTTGGTTAGGACGGTGCTAACTATTGTACAATTATCACCGTAGCCGTTCCCATTAATTACTTATTAATTAGTCACCGTTTTTTTAGTTTATCTAGAATTCTCCCCCACAAACAAATTATTTAATACAACATTGTTTTCATATTTTGTGAGCCAAAATAAAAATAAAAAGATGAAGGGTATTACTGGAGATTTGTGTGTGGAACTGGAATGGGAATCTTTTTTCCATTCCCAGGTGGATTTGAATAAGTGGATGGAGGAATAGAAGAATGAAAAAGAGAATATAAACTTGGCAATGGCAGCAGAGAAATTCCCTCCCTCTCTCCCAGACTCCTATATCAAACAGAAAACAATAAGAGATAGCACTGAAATTTGAACTAGCAAGCTAGCAATACGCCAGCTCTTCACAATTATTTTTCTATTTATTTACACTAAATTTAGAATATTTACCCTATTAATTAATTACCTAAATTAAATTAAGGGTCGAAAAATTAAGATACACTTTTTTTTTTTCAAAAAACGTAAACCTGCTTGTTTCTTTATTGATCAATTAAGATACAATTTGTGGGTGGGAGGTCAGTGTTTCAACGCACTAATAAAGTTTGGTGGCTTCTTTTTCACATCGGGAGAATTGCCTTTGCAGTTACATTAGGGGGCAACCACATTGATACCCTCAAAACCCTAGCTAGTGCAATAATATAACTCACCTTCTTAGCCAGATTTACTGGCAATTAAGCAGTAGTCTGTGTTTCTGGGTTGATTTATATAATAAATTTTCGTTTGGTAACAAACAATTGATTTTTTTTAGATTAGTAAGATTCAAATTAGTTGCTCCTAAAACTGATTAACTGCAAAGGGTAGCGCGGTTGGGATGTAAAGAAGAGCTTATAATGGAACATGTATATTGGTTTAGGAGAAAATACTGTAAAGTAGTAAGAGGAAATTTGAACCAAAAAAAGAACGGAAAGGAAGGTGGTGTGGTGGTGGTGGAGTTTTGCCAGCCTTTGCTGTCACGCCTGGAGATTCTCTCTCTCTCTCTTTCTTAATTTGTATTCCAGGGGATTCTTTCTTAATATGATTCAATGGAGGATGGGGAAGAAGAGCTACATAAAATACAAGGTTAATTACACAAATGATCACTTATTTTTGAAGCTATTTATAAATTGGTGATCAATTTAACTTCAATGGCTTGAAAAACTTGGCTTGTCTCTTGGCAATATACATGTGTAACTAACATGACTATCTATGTGTCCATGTAGTATTAAAATAAAAAAAATCTCGTCCAAATATTAGGATGTTAATTCACACAGTTTAGTAATAACAAAGGTCAAACAGAATGTAAATGCTCATTTTGACATATCTCGATCCAACCAGAACAGAACCCATATCTAATCAGATTTGCTAGTATTCAAAATGTCGGCCGGCCAAAGGTTTGTTGAACATCAAGATTGAGTGGATGATTTGCTAGTAACCCCAAATATGGTGACCGTTTATGCAATAAACCCACTTTATATGTAAATCAATCATGTCATTTTTGAAGTTGGGTAAGTTTTTTCCCGGGAACTGCAATTCCACTTGGCGTGCCATCTAGCTCACTGTAAGTGGTAGTGGCAACCTTCATTCCTTTTCACAACAAACCCACAAAAATGGTTTCGTTTGTTTTCAAATACGTATATATATATAGAAGATACTCACTTTTTCCCTCCACCATTCTTACTCTCCTCGTCTGTTTCAAGAAACGAGAGACTGATCAAACTAGGTCTTCTTTTGCATGGTTTTGGGAGTTCAGTAACATGGGCACTACTCTTATTTTGCCGCTTGTTCGAGGTTTTTGTACACATAACTTAGGGCTCCTTTTGCCAACTTTTCATCCTTTTTGTGCCTTTTTTTGTGAGAAAGTGGAGTTGTGGAGCTCGCACTAGTTTTTTTTTTTTTTTGGAGCTCGCACTAGTTGCTACTACTTCTGCTGATATTGTCTATCTGCTTGTTTAGGGAGGACACGATCTCTTTTTTCAATTTGTCTTTTAGGTTACTTTGATATTTGAACTCTGGCCTTTAGAAAGATACACTATATTTATTAGAGTATCTCTACGGATTTACCTTATGATCTTTCCGAGTATCGATCAACAGTTTGATATAGTGTTAATTAGACATGAAGCACAAGTATATGTAATATGAGAAAGATTAAAAGTCACTCGCAATATTCGGCCATAAAGTATGTATGCATGTACCAAGCAAACTAAATTGGGAAAGTGAGATGATTGCAGGCTATGTTATCTTCCCTCCTCCGGAACCCATGTTTAATTATTGAAAGGAAACAATTGTAATTCTGTTATTCAAGTCATTGCTTACTCTAAATAATCATTTCATTATCGACAACAACATGCTTTTATCCAAAACGGGCTTAAGAAGAATCTTAAGGTAGTCAATCTAAACCTCACACTTAAGAGACAAAAAAAGATGCTTAGTTATGGTAGTTGGTTATTTGAATTCAATTTGACATATCAAGATGAACCCATGATTCTATACAGCAGAGCAAAAACCGGATACAACTTTAGCATTTATAGTTGATCACATAAATGCAACACACACATAGCACAATGGATCTATGCAAGTTTTGAAACATAGTGAATTGTTTGACTAACCTGCAGTTACTGAAGTGTTTGATATGTGCAAAACTTGTTTTTTTTTTCCGTCTCAGTATTGTGTGGCATGTGGGTGATGAGTGGTTGACACTAGCTCCATATTAACATTACCTTTATTTTGTGCTTGAGCTTGACTGTTCAGAGCATTATTTGACTTCATCCCCCATAGCTCTTTGTATATGTAGTTTCCTTCTTTTGTGTTACTTTGACAATCAACTAATAAAGTCCGTTATAGAAAGCTATAGCTTATGCACATTTGACATGATGGAAGAGAGAGTGATCGTAGATAGATAGATACTTTTCATAGCAATCTGCTGCTGAAAGAATAGAAGGCGCCGTTTGGGGAAATGAAAAAGGATTTTGATGTTTTTGAATTTTGCTCTGACCCAAAGCTAGCGTTGCTTTCAGAGAGACTGGACTGCAGCTTGGGGCTGAATATTAATTAATTTAATACGCCAAACAGTCACGGAACACTGTAGCAGTCGTGACCTTGCTACTGGGCTGTGGCAATGAATGGGACTGGGGGCAGAGTATATTTCGTTTTGGGGTGAATTGTTTGTCTGTTTATGTTGATTGGAATTTGGCTCTACGTATGTATAGTGAGGGTTGCATGGTGGAAGTTAATGCCGATTTGGCGTTTCTATGTGTTTCAGAAAGCTGATGAATATGACAAACAGGTACATATATGTAGTCATGACCAACTTCCAAGAGCTATATATAATAGGACAAGCTAAGGCAATTATCATCGTCAACTGAACTCAACAAGTTGGTGAACGAAAATTAAAAAAAAATACATAAAACGAAATTTATTAATGTTTACAACAACTCACAACGTGTTTTCTTTTACGTTATTGAGATTGATTTATGCGATGTTCGGAGTTTGCTGTAAGAAAAAAAGGGTAAATACATCTCACAAAATTATGTGCAGTTGGTTTCCAGCTGCATGAATGAAGCCGGTTACTAAAGAGATACATGGCCAGCTTATAGAGCTATAAATAGTGATATTACTTTTTGTGGTTCTGGTCTGGATCCAAAATGAAACCCCAATGTACTTTAGAGCTTCTTCCTCCGATCCTAATCCAAACATCAAGATAAAGTGGCAATCAGAATACGAGTGGTCAAGTTTATTTAAGGCAGGTCAGGCAGCGAATAACAAACTGCAACAATTTAATCTAAATTTCGAAGAAATAAGGATGATAGCGTTCATTCTACAACTTTCTAATATTTTCTTAAAATACAAAATACAAATGCTATAACTTTAGATCCAAAATTGAGAAAATTTTGCATCCCCTCTTCGACTAAATGTAGCTCCACCACTAGCCATATATAATTCACAAGTTTCCAAAATTATCTGTTCGTCATAGTTAGGGTGGAAATCGGTAAGGTATCGATATCCCAATACAAAATATCGAAATCCCGAATACTGAATTCCACACTAAACTCAATTCCAATCCCAATTTCTAAAAAATTTCGGTATTCCAATCCCAATCCCTAAATATTTCGTTATCCCAATCGGTATTATCGAATACAAAATTAATTATTTTTTAAATTAATAATTAAATATATAAATTAGATTTAATTGTTTAATTAAGGGCAAAGAGACTAAACAAAGAGTCTTGAGTTTGCCTAGAGCTAGGATATGGATAAGGAGAATGAGGGAGATGTGACATCTCAAATTCTTGTCATTGGTAATCTTTAATTTGACAAATTGGAGGCAGAGAGACGACTAATGCTTTTTGGTGTTATGAAAATAACAAGAGATTAGGTGAGAGACGAGAGTGACTTAAACTGGAAAGTCAAAATTGAGTTGGATCGAGACTTCTAAGTTGTGAAAAAGTGAGGAATGACCAAAGGTTGTGTGTGTTTTATTTCATTAATTTTCAGTGTTTTTCGGTATTTCGGTATATATCAATCACAATCCCATATTAATCCTGAATAGCACTCCAAAAAGAATTGCAATCCCTAAAAAATAAGTCGGTATTCAGTAATACCAAATAGTAATAAATTCGATACGATATTCGGTATATCTAAAATACCAGTACTAAACTTTCAGCTCTAGTCATAGTATTATATAGCACTAGCATACGGTTTGAAAATGTTGAACGTCAGATTTGGTACGTACATAGTTCATGGTCGTCGTCATAGTATAGTACTGTAGTATAGTAGGAAGCTTCAACTACAGTGGCGTGCATTTGTAGATTTGCGAGTTTCGATTGAAGGTTGCCATTATTAATGGTGTCTCTCGGGCTTGCTTATTGTGGCTGTAGACGAGACGGTAACAGTACGCAGCTTTCATACCTCGTTCTCGTTGTCAACCCCCCCAATTTCTGTCCTCTCTTTTGTTCCTTTGTTGGAGAGAAGATGAATTTGCAGACGGAAATGTTCCACAAATATAACTAATTTTTTCTCCCAAAAATACTATTCATTTCCTAAAAGTAATACCACCCTTTCACGAAAATCGCTTATAGGGAGCGGTTTTAATGATGTTCGGAGGCGGTTTGCATCAGGGGCGTAGCCAGAGTAATGAAAGGGGTGTCATGGGCTCATGGCACACCCTTGGTTTGGAGTAATACACACAATGTAGTAGTATAGATATACCAATAATGAAATGTGAACCTTAAATTTCATTGTTAATTGTCAAATATTTACCATCACAACCACAATCAATTATATAAATTAATTCTACCAACTAATTTCTACAGTAGTAATACAGTATAGTTTATCAAAATGGGGAAGAGGGTACATATTATTAGAACAAATCATTAAACTTTCTATCATAACAGCGAAAAAATTAGTTCCCATCAATGTATTTGTTTGTGAAACTATGTTTAGTTTGGTTCTTCGTTTAGTCAATACACATGTTACAAACTTTTATGAAATGCAACAATTGACCAACCTTCGAATCAAGCGAAATGAAATTGTGAATGGATAACATTAAGTGCGAAATCTTGATAGTTTGAAAAATTATGCAGTTTTAAAATAATTTCATGTACCAAATGCGAGATGCATCAAAGCTCATTGTTCAAAATTATTTTAGTGCACCCCCTTAGATCAAATTCTGGCTACGCCACTGGTTTGCATGTTAACTGCCACTACCCCAGTTGCAATCGAACCGGTCCGACTCCATGCTCTTTTCAGTAAAAAACGCGCCCAAGCAATTTTCATGTACTGCAGGGTGGGGTGACGGTTAATGAGAAATACACAAATAGTGGTATTTTAATTGTGGTATTTATGTGAAATTTCCATGTGCAGACATGAAGAAGCTTAAGATAAAGACGGCGATTTGTGTTGGATCGAACCTATAATACATACCATGGAACACTAAGGAGCTTATAACAGGACATCGTTTCAACAAAAAATAAAGTGAAGAATCTGTTCCAGTTTTTACTGTACAAACCAGTTGTCTTGTTAGAATTGGTTGTTAGCTACCATTGTAATTAACAATTTAGTCTTTAATACGTACAATTGATGACAATGATAATTATTATCGTATATAGCTTTTATGTTTAAAAGCTGAATCATGGTCAAACACTTCTAAAAATTCGTTTTTTAAATAGCTGAAAAGTGTTTTTGTATAACATAAAAGTAGTAGCTCCAATTTGCAGCTTCGGTAGAAAAACTATTTTGAAAATACAAGATTATTCTTATCATATTTTAATTTTATTTTAGAAAATATAAAAAACCTAACAATATAAAAAACTATTTTGAAAATACAATATAAAAAAGCTAACAAGATCTATTTTGACTAATTTTTAATTTTTATATTTTATATTAGAAATCATTTTTAGTAATTTTACATGACCTCTGATAATAAAAAACACTTCCATTAGTTTTTCAGACAAACACTCAATTGTTTTTTTTTAAAGTACCTTTTTAAAAACTCAAGCCAAAAGTAGCTTATGTAAAGCTACAATAGGGCCAAATTAGCCCATATATGATACAATCCTCGAAGCAATGCAGTGAAAATATCATTTTAAAACTTAAAAGTTTACGCTTTTACTCTTCACGGTCATCAAAACGCTTCTACATAGAAACACACTTTTTAGTTACACGTATAGTCAAAATCTACTCTTTAAAATTTAAAAACTTACGATTTTACACTTCTATTTAGAATCGCACTTTTAACTGAATTACCTCACGGGTTCCACTCCAATCCGATCCATTTCTCCAATGTGTTCTTACCCTTCTTCCGTTTGGTCGCAAAGGCGAAATACTCTCTCTCTCGTGTATGCGAATGTGTGTATGTACGACTTTTTAATTTTCATTTCACAGGAGTGCAATTTTTGAAGATGCATGCTGACCTGACCTCCCTCTCTCGCCGTATTGAAGCTTCCATGACTTAATATATGACCGTAACTCCCTTTCACTCTTTCTTTCTTCCCAAAATGGATATAGCACGCGCTGCCGAAGTCGTCAGCATTCCCTCCACCACACGCAACGCAAGGAACTTCCTGCCATGGCCCATATCCATATGCATGGAAACCGAATTATTTATGGGTGCATGTAGAGATGACAATTTCGACCTGATCCGATTAATTCGACCTACCTCTCATCGATCCGACCTGACTCGTCCTATTCTCGACCTGTTCTTGTCTAAATTTCATATAATATTAGTCAAATTACTTAATCTTTTCCTCTTATACCATTATATTTTAGATATAATAAAGTTGTAAAAAAGTGAAAACCTCAATTTCTTCAATTTAACTACATTTTATCATATTATGGTTTCTTTCTTGGTCTTTCAATGAAAATAACGAATATTTCTAATGTTTTTCACATAAATTACATACCCAATGGGTCGACCTGCCCCGACCTGCCATAGGGCGGGTATGGGTATCGAGATACCCGCCCCATTGCCATTCCTAGGTGCATGTAATGGTACATGAATTGTACTTTATTTATGGATTCATTTTCAACAAATCAAATTATTTAGATCAAATAGTATTTGAATTTTTACAACCTCAACCTTAACAACTGATCTAAACACGTGATAAGGTGGATATGTACAAACCTCATATTTATAGGTTGATTTCCGCTAAATTTGCATCTAAAATAATGTAGAAGGTTGTAAGTCCTACGCAGTTGGTTAAAAAATTTATCATAAAATTACTAATTTCGCAACCAATTTTTTTTGAACCAATCATTAAAATATCGAACCGAAAATTATACGAAAAAAGTCAGTAATAGAATATTTTATGATAAAACTCTAATTTAATAGTTGTTCAACAGCTAAATATTGTCTACTAATTTAGCCTCATGTATGAAATTTTTCTTGTCCAACCGCTTTTAGGAGAGCACGGTCGTCGCAATCATCTAACTGCGTGCGGTCAATGCCAATAACCAGAGGGAAAGGAAGAGAATTGGACAACACAGCACAGCCAGCTGGGAGGTGAAAAGGACGGTAAACGACGCCGCTTTTTCAATCATCAATCAAGAACGCGGACGTGGTCGCGGAAGAAGGATGGGCCGGACCGGGTGGGTCTTCCTGACGAGTGATTGTCGGATCTAACCAAACCCATCTTCTCGTAATCTTTTGACCGACCCGTGAACTCGGTATTGGAAGAGTACTATAGGAACCCATAGAATATAACAGAGGGGGTACTCATGTGGGTGATTTTGACCTAATTCCAAGTTAGATGACTTGAATGAACGTGGATTACTAGAACTCGTAGCAGTTAAATAGTAAATTCGTTATACAAGATATAAATATAGTGACAAAGATTCTTTACGCAACAGTTTGATTTACCATGTTTTGCGATGACTTGACACACAAGGTAACGATGGGAAGGAAACCCTTGGAAGTCCATGTGAGTTAGCTAGCTAGCCAAGCCAAGCCAACCGTAAGCAAGAGATAGAGAAATAGTTAGGCTGGTAGCTAGCTAGGTTAAGATGTGGGGATGTTTGTCTTGTTCCTGAAGATCTTTCTTCGCTGGTTTTGGTTCTTCTCTCTTTTTCACGATAGAGAAATTAAATAGAGGGGCCTGATGGGAGGGAATCGTGGTCCTTCAGGATTTGTTTGTGTCTCTAGCCCTGTGACAGATACCTTTGATCTGCTATAGTTACATATACTGTCCATTTCCAGATTCGAGCTGCTAGCTCCCCTTATTTTGTGTGGATATAAATTTTGAGGAGCAATGGCCTTTACTTTTTTTAAGGGACCTACGTACGGAGCCCTGAGGTTATAATTTTTGGACCCCCTTACGCCTTTCTTTGCGTTGGGGATACCCTAAGCTGGGGGGACATATTGTTTTCTGTGTGAATGGTCAGTTTGGAAGATGGATGGATGGTTTGTTAGTTGGTGGAGTTTCCATTTGTGAACTAGCGGGGTATAAGCAGTAGGAGGGGCAGACCCATGGGGAGTTAATTAGGAGTGTAGGGGAAAAAACACGATTCTATGTTGAAGTCTAAAAAAGTATGATTTTTAACTTCAATCTTTTGTCCGCGTCGATGACCATCTTCCAAGCAGGCCGCAGTTCCGCAATCTTCCCAACTCCATCCGTAGACCGTTGAGGCATAGACGCATAGCCGATGACCCTCGGCAGCCTCCATTCAAATAGGAAAACATCTCTTGTCACGTTAGGTGACAAAACACCTAATGTCAATTTATTCACGTATTTTTGTACTCATTCACGCCATTTTGTGTGTATTCACGTAATACTATGTTTATTCACGTAAGAGTGTAAGTTATTCACGTAAATGAAAATTCAGACTTTTTCCCCCTAATAATTTGTATTGGCTATATTTTATGGAATTAAATTTGGATTCTCAATTAGTCTGTAAAAATATGTTGCATTGATCATAATCTACACAATGACATCCATTTTGATATATTTTAACGTCTAAAATTTAATTTTAAAATGGCGTGAATAAATAACAATATGCGTGAATTGACACCAGGTTGCGTGACTAAACAATATCAGTTGCGTGAATTAGCAACACTCTTACGTGAACAATATCAATATGGCGTGAATAACGAAAATATGGCGTGAATAAATGAAAAAATGCGTGAATTGGGTGTTCTTGTCACCTAACGTGACAAGAAACTTGATTCATTCAAATATTCTTCGCCAAAATTCCTGGTTGCTGTGTTGGTGCGGCCTTCCTGCTCATGTAATTTGATCAAGTTGTGAGTAGTGACGACAACTAAAGATAATTCAAGAAAGGGCTAATACCACTAGGAAACCCGAACTATTAAAAATGTGTTATTTGTATCATAAAGTATCTAATGTGACATTTGTGTCCCTACCTATTATAGTTTTGTGTCATTTATGTCCTAACCCGAACTATTAAGAATGTGCCATTTGTTAAATACTAACGGTTAGCGCCGGTCAACTCTAACGAAAAAATAATTTAGGACACAAATGTCATATTGGATACTTTAGAACACAAATAACACATTCTTAATAGTTCGGTTTTCCTAGTAGTATTATCCCTTCAAGAAACACGATTTCAACATGTTTCACATTCATGACAATTATGCACTAGTACAACGAAGGAATGCAACCCACAGATACTTGTTTTAGACAAAAGAAGGAGTAAGAAGAAGAGCCTTTCTACCATGCTTTAAAGTATTGGTGCTTTAAAAGTACAACTTTATGTTGTACCACAACGGTAAAGGTACAAGTTAGAGTTGTACCATAAGGGAATTTGATCTTTATGTTGTGGTATAACTTTACCATAACTTAAATGTACAACTTTAGTTTGTACCATAAAGGGATTTTACAAAAGAGTATAGGTACAACCTAAAATTGTACCATAACGTTAAAGGTACAACTTCAACTTGTACCATAAAGGAAAAAACTAAAGCACCAATGCTTTAAAGCATTGTAAAATTCCTCTAAGAAGAAAGGAACGACAGGTAAACTGCATAATAATGTATAGATTCGTATCCAGTGGCGGACCTACATTGCACCAAGTATTGTCAATTGACAAACCTTGGCTTTGAGTTTGGAACAAAATAATTAATGGAAATTTTTTTTATTGATGTTTGTATTGGAACCAATTACCAATTGACAAGCCTTAGAATTTTAATTAATCTTTTGAACTAAAAACTAAAGGTTGTCATAAAATAAAAAAATAGATATTTATTATTACTAATTCTATACGAAATGAAATAAGTTTCATATCTATTAATTTAATTTATAATTCCAATTCATTACTTCTCCTTTTTTTCATCGAAAAAACCCCTTTGACTACCTTACTTTACCCAAATTCCCAACGGATGAGAGCAACTTCTTAGAGACATAGATTACTTTGTGTTATTAGGTACTATTTAAGGGATTCGAACTCCAGATCTTCGGGTTCAAAGTTAGTGGTATTACCACTAGACCAATCCCTTGTTCGTAACGGATAGAGCAATTTTAAAATGATTGTTTGGTTACACTTACTGAATTTTTTGTGAATCGCGACACGAATAAGAAGTTTATTTATGAATATTTTTGTACACGAAAACAATGTGATTTGCTGTCAAAATAATGATGTAATGCACTTCATGAATTTTTTTTGTTAAATTATGTATGTAATTTATTATCTTATATTCTTATTCTTAATACCCTTGAGTAATTTTTTGGGTCCGCCACTATTCGTATCTATGATTAAATCAATAATTGACATGTGATTACCGTCCGTCACTTATGGTCTCTACACAATAATTGTGCCGAATTTCAACTCATACGTTGGACAAAATTCCTTGTGGTTTAGTTAATTAATCAGTTAACATTCCTAAGTCCTAAAGGGAAAACTGTAGTCTGTAGGGCTTGGTTGCTAAAGGGAATGTTGTTTCTCGTTAGTTAGAGTATCAAACGCAGCCGCTTTGCGTGAGACAATGTCACTTCATCTAACTGCTTGTTTTGGTTGTTGCATATGAGGGTTTGAGCAAGGATGGAGGCGAAACATTTATACATTTTTTGTAATTTTATGTGAATTTCGGGCTAAAACAAAGAACATACAAGCTGATTAGGAAAAGGAAAAATATTAACAAACCCTACCCCTAGATCAGGTACCACTAAAAAAAATCAGATCTTATTATGAATAACCAAGGGCGATGGTTACTATCACGGGCCCATCAAAATTTGTTATCAATTGACAGGGTTATGAACTCAGGCTAATCCGAATTGAAGAAGGATTGCATAAGAAAGAAGGTTCAAATGCAGTCAAGTGAAGAAGAACCGTTTCTGTACGGAGGACATCTCTACACATATTATAATACACCAAAGGGAAAAACGGGAGCCCCATTTCAAATTTTCTGCAACGAGAGTGAAAGTAGGAAAGACATTTTGGACCATTTTAAAGAAAAAACAAGGATCATAACCAATCACACTAAGTACATTTGTTGTATATTTTCGAATTAAATATATATAATAGCAGGGAGGAAAAAACTCTTCCCCCATTTCAAATTCCCTGCTCCACGAGCGTTTGTAGGAAGGGTAGAATAGGGAGTGACAATTTTTTTCTCTTTCCTCTGTGGAACTGGCCAACTTACCGTACACATGCGGATTTAAACGGGTTCAGGAGTGTCAATTTTTTTCTTTAAGCTCTTTTATTTCTCCGTGGTGATAAAATATATATGAAAAGGCAAAAAAAAAAATACTCCTTTTTATTGCTAAAAATAAAAAATTTAACAATAAACTAATGCATGGTATCTAATGGGCTAACCGCTAACCATAAAATAAAAGAGTTGAATGGGCCTGACCTACACGGGATTTGGCCATCAAGTAAAACAAATGAACATCATTGGTTTGCCATTCTAAAAGCATTTGTAGGAATGGTAGAATAGGGAGCGTCAATTTTTTTCTCTTTCCTCTGTGGAACGGGCCAACTTACCGTACACATGCGAATTTAAACGGGTCCAGGAGTGTCAATTTTTTTCTTTAACCTCTTTTATTTCTCCGTGGTGATAAAATATATATGAAAAGGAAAAAACAATACTCCTTTTTATTGCCAAAAATAAAAAAATTTAACAATAAACTAATGCATGGTATCTAATGGGCTAACCGCTAACCATAAAATAAAAGAGTTGAATGGGCCTGACCTACATGTGATTTTGCCATCAAGTAAAACAAATGAACGTCATTGGTTTGTCATTCTAAAACAAGCTATTTTCTCTGGCATAAACTATTATTTTATATCTTAGTGGCTAAAATATAATGTATTTTAAAGTTATTCAATGGTTCAACCTCGACCAACCCAATTAGTTCAATTTTTATCATTTCAAATATATATTATATAATTATTTGATATTATAATGATCAAATTATAGTGTATTTTACAGGGAATCATTTGGTATTTGTTAGTAAAAAACTAAACAGAAAGATCTATTTGATTATTTTAAACAGTAAAACGATCATAAACATTTTCAGTTCTTTTTGAATTTCTATGGTTTTATTCCCGAATAAGTGATGTGCAAATGGCGAATTGCAGTCATCTCTTTTCTTTCACTATTTTTTATTTTCAAATAGAAAGTTTAAAAGTAAAGAATAATTAGAATTTGGCATGGGTCGGTCAAACAGGCTGAATTTCAAGTTTTGGCCCGTTTTGATCAAGTCTAATTTATAATCACATGGTTCCCTGATACTCGATAAAAATCTCAATTCTAACCAGTTTGGCAGGTGAGTTCTTGTTTACCACCATTTTCTAGGGATACGACAACGACGGTTCCTATCCCAAATCTTGTGTTCGTTCTCGATTTTCTTAGATTTTATCATGGCCTGAAAAAAAACCAGAAAGCACAATGACGACAAGATGAAAGTTTTATAAAACAAATTAATCGGCCAACGGGCCGAGTAAAAGCTAGCAGCGATTGTGAGATGCTCATTTCCTGAAAACCGACGAGATATGCGATTTTTTATTCGATTTTCTGGAATTTGGTTTCTATAAAACTTACTCCACCTCATCATATTACTAGAAACAATATTGTTTCACATGGTAACAGGTACTTGAATTTGGTTCATAAGGCCGATTTTTGATTCGTTGCATCATTCATATATCTTTCCTGCTAAAATTCATTACTTTTATCACGTGTTTCCCAAAAAAAACTATACAACAATAAGCTATACACCCCATTACATTATCAAATTTCATAACTCACTTTCCTCCGGCCAACTGGCCGGGGCTCACGCTAGTTTCATAAAGAGAAGGCTAGACTGATAGTTGTGCAACCCATAGTTTTATTTACAGTAGATTAACCGTTAAATGACTTTAACAGAACCAGTATAAAAAGAGCAGAGCAACAGCTAGCTGCCTCTGTGATTCTCGGCTCTATTTCTACCCATAGACCAGGAAACCGGATCGTACCGGCCGGTTCAACCGGAAATTGGACCAAAAGCGGTACGGTGGCCTGATTGTGCTGATTTTACCGTGCCGGCCGGTTTTTTCGGTTTGACCGGTTGAACCGGCCGGTACGATCCGGTTTCCTGGTCTATGATTCAGCTTCATTTCTCCGTATTCTCGTCCAATATGTGGAAATAATTAAAAAAGAATATTATTTTGCTATTTTTCTATGTTGAAAATAGGTCACCGTGGTTGTATAATGCTCTATTTGGTTCTTTTTTTGATGGATTATATTTTTTATACTATCGCATTTCATTTCTCTATCAATAGTGAAAAACGGTATTTACCGGTACAAAACGGTTGAACCACGGTCGTACCACAAAATACCATACCAGAAAGGAATCCGGTATGATGTCCGGTACGGTTTCCTTTACCATGTTTCTACCCTAAACCTAGAAATTCGTCATCAATAAAGATAGATGGGATTGCATGAAATACTTTCCACAAGCTCACGGCTCACGAGTCACAAACTTCACCGTTTCTCTTAATAATTGGGCCGAAGCTATCTATTCTTAGAATCCAAAGTAAAACAATTCCAGTGGGCTTCTCTACGAGCTCCGCCCACAGAAAAAGGCCTTTATTATGTTACGAATAACCTAGAGAACAGTGTACTGGGCTGGACAATTGTTGTTCGCATTCAAAGAAAGCAACGGCGTCGTTCGTTAGTCATCAATCTATTCCAAACGGCAAAACAACTTCCACAAGGAGAGAAACCGCCGACGGTCATCGCCCCGCTGCCGAACCGCCGAGCAGAGAGAGCTCCGTCGGCCAATCCATTACAAATCACCATCCATGGCGGCAGGGCTACCGCTTCTCCGCCGCGTCATCGCCGTAGACGCCGCGATATCTCGATTCCTCCACACCCTCTTCCATCCATACTTCCCAACGGCGCTCCTTCTCTTCCTCGAGATCTCCGCCGACTTCCGATTCTCCTTCCCAATCTGCCTTGCCCTCCTCTTCTCCCCACTCTCCCCGGCACTCCTCCCTCTCTTCAGTCCTCTGCTCTTCGGCCTCCTCCTCGACCTCGCCGTCGTCGGCCTCACCAAAGCCATCTTCCGCCGCCAGCGCCCGCCCTACAACCACTCTTCCATGTCCGCCGTCGTCGCCGTCGACAAATTCTCCTTCCCCAGCGGACACTCGACCAGGGTCTTCTTCGTCGCATCATTGGTTTCTCTCTCGGGGACCGCAATTGAGGCCGCTCTGCTCGAGCTGAAGGCCGGCGGAGGGCTGGCTGAGCAGTGGATTGTTGGTGGTGACGAGGGCAGAGTGGTGGAGATAGTGGCGATTGGCGTCTTCGCTTGGGCAGCGATTACGGCATCGTCTAGAGTTTTCCTTGGCCGGCATTTCTTCCTTGATGTTGTGGCAGGGGTGTGTTTGGGAGTTCTTGAAGGTCTTGTTGCTTTTCGATTCCTGCGGTTTGAGAATTTCCTAAGGTAAAGTTCGCCGCATTGCCATCTCTATAGGACTATGCCGCAAATCCTTAGTTTTCTAGCGAATGGAGTTGCATTTTGGAGCTAAAAAGTAGGATTGATTCTCAAATTCATTGGTTTACTGAATGGATGCGAATGAATATTATCCTGACTTATGTATGGAATCACTTTGATGAGAGTGTTTTCTGTTGATGAGTATTACTGGGAGTGAGAATTTGATACAATCCTAATATAGCTCGGTTTACATGTCTGCAGCACCCTACTTTATCAGAAAGTCGTCGAGGTGGCAAATTGAGTGCTTGCAATCTGCATTAGGTGCTTCCTCCGCGGAGAAGGTTGGATGAACTCTCTTTGGATTTCTATCAACAGAGGGTAGCGGGAGACTAAATGCCTCTTGCAGTGTCCCATGAAATCTCGGTTCAGGTGCGAATGATCATTGAAGTAGAGTGAAAGTTGAGATTATGCTACTTATAGTTGATTTTCTGCCGAAATTCAAACTTACCATCACTCTGTATTCATCTAACCGGTCTCAATTGTATATCATTTGTTACCACAACTTGATGGTTTTTGTTGATGATGGATAAAGCTTGAAACTTTGCATACCACATGTTGTGGGATTCCGACAGTTTTTGTTGTTGTTTGTCCGACTGAAAAACTACAGTTGCACATCTTTATTCAAGGTTAAACATCACTCGTTGGGGGGGCCGTTTGAACTTTAGGGATCCTTAAAAAAATTCTTCGGTTTATGCTCTTCCTTTACGAGTGAAGGTTTGGAGTAGGAAAAGTTACCTGCTCAATGTCCCTTGAAGGTTGTCTCTGTAAACGTGATATGTTTCCTGCAGAACTGATAAGATAGGTTGGTAAGTATACCACCTGTCTCTTAGACTGTCATGTCGAGCACATTACCAGCAGTTGGTGGCTGGTAGCTAAATTTGCGCATTGGATGGCTCATGTGGCAGCCACTTTGTGGCATCTCGAGTATGGAACCCACAGCCTTTGTTCTTCTAGCCTTCCTTTTTCTCTGGCCTTATAGGTATCTTGATAGCTAAAGGTGTCTCTTTTATGTTATCATTTGTATGAAGAAGCTTGTGGGTGAATGTCTGATGAGTTTGAGAATCACTCAACCGTTAGGAGCTAGTTTACTATGTAATGCAGGCAACATACTGATTATCGATTGAGATTGATCGACTGATTGATGATTGACTTTAGTCGAGTGAAGGAATGAGGATGTTAGGCTTGATAGATTAGAGATGAAAGAAACGGGGAACTCTCTCAAAGCAAGGAAGTAAATGTGGTGGTTAATAGTTGTTAGCTTGTATTGTCTTCACTAACAAACTCTACGACTTGATACTTATACCAATCATCTACCTTTTGTTCATTTACTTCTCCCATGTCTATTTCTAGTTTCTGTAGCTGAAAGGGAGATGCATGTGCATGCTTTGAATTTCGAATAGTGTTTACTCACTCTTCTCTGCACTCTGCAATTTCTTTTCTCCTGTAGCAATAAAAATGGTCCTTTTTCCTAATCTCCCCCTTCATGCCAGGGACCTACCATGGAAGTTAAAGCTATTTGATTTGTGAACTGCTTTTGGGGCTTTTGTCTATATTATTATTGAGTCTTCTTAGTGTCTGGTCCCCAAATTTGACTCAGAATGATGATTAGGTAGTACTGGTGTTTTTTCCTTCTTCTGCTTTGGCAATGAAGATGGTGTTGAGGCTGTGGCCGTTGTCCACTTGTGATATTAGTATCCACATTTCTTGGTTTTTGTTAGTATTCTTTGCTTTCCCATGATTAATGCCCTATTTTTTGTGTTTGGCTTTTAGTCATAGGACAAATCCATGGAAGCCAAAAATGGGTAAATGCTCTTTCAACCATATGCCCTCCAATGCTTTATTTCTTATAAGCTATAATGGTTGCAGCAACTCCTTTACTGTAGGAATCAAGAACCAACAGGGGATATTGTGGTATCAATCAACCATCTTACAACGGTTGGGGTAGTTTTTGCCTTCACGAGGCTTCTGTTATGGCTCTGCTTTATCACGTTGTAGATAACAAAGAACAGTGTGGTGACTGGATTCTGGACAGCTTTATTCAATTCAAGTCTTTCCTTGGTCAATCTATTTGCGGATTGGACCGGTCAAGCTGCTCATTTATAAGTTTATGACCAAACTTAGTACAAAAAAGTTGATACCTGAGGAAGGATGGAGTAGATAGATATGTTGACATAATGCTGAGAGAGAACTGTCGACTGTTTACCTATTTGATATTGGCTTTACATGCTGGGTTGCTAGGCAGGCAGCAGCTTGTGACTTCCTAAAACTTTTTTTCTGCCAAGAAAGTGATGTAAACATGTGAGGAGCTAGCTTACTGGGTTTTCTTCTCTTCCTTTTCTTTTTTCCACCCTTGGTAGTAGTTTGTATTTTACAAAAGCACATAATTGTTTTGGGATGAAACATTGAACACATTTTTGGGCATATTGCCATCAACTCGGTGGAAAGGGGTATCTTCCCTTTTACCCCCCAAGAAATGTTCAGAGGACCACTGAGAGAAAGCCAATCTAGATTCTGGGTAGTACTCATCAGGAGGGGGTTGATAGCCCAGCAGGAGTGTGGATTTATTGCATCTCTCTCTCCCTCTCTTGCTCTGTTGTGTTTGTTTCTTTTGCTTTTCAGATTACCCAGTTGAGAATTGATCATGGTCATGATAATCATCACTCACTGGGCTGACTGGGCATGGCAGCAAGGGGAAACCTGAGGCAGAGATATTTCAGAAGAGAGAAAAAAAAAACACAGTTGACAGTAGAAAGAAGGTGAGTAAAAAGTTCTCATGTCTATGCATGTAAATTTGGAAGAGATGAGATAAAGACAGTGCATCCATCATTTTATGAAGGACGTCCATCTCCCCCATGTATGTATGTGTATGTAACACTGCTATTCGTACCAAAATGGAGTCATTCATCTCCCCCCTCTTGTTTCCAGATCTCATGATGTTTTTCCCTCTTTGTAACCAAATTTTTCTGAAGTGCAATATAAGCTACCTCTTTGTCAAAAAAAAAAAAAAAAAATTTCAGGGCTCTTTATCTTTCTTCTGGGGTGGTTTGGTTTCTCTTTCTTACGGGTGGTGGAATGGAATGAGAGTACAATCGATTAATTACTGTTGTTATTGCATTGCAGGCTGAATTGGTGATGATGGTCTACAATGGTGGCCTTCTTTCTTATCAGTTCTTTCTCATTATGACCCCTCTTGGCTCCTAGAGCCCCTAGACTTAATCAAAGGGAGGAAGGGGTCCTGCTGTGCAGCTGCCCCCCGCTTTTCTTTCTTTCTTTCAGTCAAATATTGAATGAAGAAGGAAGGGATTTTAGTGAATTGGATTATAAGAGACGAGTGTGAGTGCTCCAACACTAAAATGGTTAGTTACCCTTCGAGCCCCCTGTACTTTGGTCAACTAACAAACAAGTCCTTGAACTTTCAGTTTTAGCTCATAGTGAGGGGACAGCTTCATTGGCAGAACTACTGTGTTCGTTAAACTTCTTGTGGCATAAGTAGTTGGTTAAAATTGAAAGTTAAGTGGCTTGTTTGTTAGTCGGGACAAAGTGCAGTAGTCTAAATGGTATAATTTTAAGTTAAGTGGCTTGTTTGTACCATAAAAAATACAATATGAAATTGTACCATAACATTAAAGATATAATTTTAAGTTGTATCATAAAAGTAAAAATATATAGCACCAAATCATAGTAAAATTCCTTTGTCTTCATAACCATTAATAAGCAAAAGACAAATAGGTGCTTCTTCAATGTATTTATGATTGGGCAAAAAGAACTTTCTTAAGCAGCTTTGTCCTAATGGCATGCTTTCTTTAGTTTCCCTTATTAGCTGCTTGCGACTAATGATTTGTGAAACCACTGGATCCTCTTTTGCAGGTTTAAAAAATAGCGACTTCCATATCAAAGGGGAAATCTCCTCTTTCTCAAGATTTGAGGATTAGTTTATCATATAAATAATCCTTCGTGGGGCAACTAAAGATCTCGAAAATCATTAGCGAAAGAGAGAGAGGGAGGATCGCTGTGTTGTGTACCTTTTTAAATTTTCTTACTACTTCTCCTCATCTACCACTTTTTTGTATTGCTTATGAGGACATCATTTGTCACAATTGGGTAAGGTTTGATTACCGAATGGGTATTTGCACTATGAAATTCTTTTTATTTCTTTGTCTACATCAGAACTATACTCAATGGTTAAAACGGGACGAGATACGATGACAACCCCTAAGGGGTTGTTAGATTCACAACCCACTTCATAGCCTTGGATACGCTCTCTTTCCTGTCTCTTTTTTTTTTTTTTTTAAATTAACGGTTAAGATTAAAGGAAGGATATTTTTGGAAGGGTAAAAATTTACCACACCCAATCATTCACCCTACCATATAAAAAGAACAAAAACCCTAACTCCTCCATCCTCCCTCTCTCCCGTAGACATCACCGTCTCTCCTCCCCCTCTCTCCGCCGCCACAGCCCTCCCACCACCGCAGCTCCCTCTTCCTCTCCCATGCCCACTGCCACCCCACGGCAGAAAAATAAAGGCGAGGTGGATATCGTAGGTCGATACTCAGCTTGTACGAAGAAGAAGAAGAAGAAGAAGAAGAAGAAGAAGGGTCGTGGCAAAGAGTGAGGAAGGACAAGTACGAATCGGCCTCCAATCAAATTGGAATCACTAGTTTCAATATGCAGCTGCCAGCCACCTTAGGAACTCGAAGAAGCCCACATCCTTCGAAACCTCAAATTTCAAGACCCCATTGATTTTTCCTTCCTCTTCGTCTTCCGTCTAGAGTTAATGGGTAGATGGCGAGCTGCTGCTTCGCTACTCCTAAATCACACTTCCAGAAGAAGACCCACAAAGTCCCTTTTTGATAACCATCCATGTCTTTGGCTGAACCTCCATCGTTCTGCTTCTTATTCGTCTTGCTGTCGGCCACGTCAATACCACTGGTAGCACTATTGGTAGCGCTATTGGTACCAATACCACTACTCACTGGTACCAATACCAGTGGCTCCCCTATCATCTGGTACCACTATCATCTGTTTGTTTTTTTTATTCTCTACTGGTACCGCTACCAATGCTAGTGGTAGTGCTACCAGTGCTAGTAGCGTTGTGTTATTCTCTACTGGTACCGCTACCAATACGGTAGTGGTAGCGTTGTACTGGTAGCGTACCACTAGTACTAGTACATTTTTTACTGGTACCGCTAGTACTGGTACATTTTTTAACGTACTGGTAGCGTACCACTAGCACTGGTTTACTAATTACCAGTAGACGAATAGATTGGTACACTTTTTAACGCACTGGTACATTTTTTCAGGTTGCCGGAGGCAATGCAGTCAAAAGCGCGATTCTACCAAGAAGCGGAAAATGGGTAAAATCGTAAAGCGTAGAATCAAAGCGTAAAAACGTAAGTTTTTGACGCATACTTTAATATAACGAAAAATGTGTTAAGTACGATAAAATATGAGTGGACATAGTTTAGATAAGTTAATAAATACTTGTAATTCATGTCTAAAGTTGAGAAACTCATAACATTTTAACAATAAGTTCATAAACAGATATCTTAACAATAAGCTACATTCCCCTTTATGCTAGTTTGGGAAGGGCCTAGTTGGTGAATTAGATTACTCTATTGAAACTAAGAATGCACCCAAGTACTTGATATGTATTTTTAATCTCAAATATATCATATTTTTTGTGATTTACCTTTAAAATATAAGTATTTTCATAAATAGAATACTCCTTTAGTGAACTAGAAGCGTAAAAGCGTAAAGCGTTTTAGTGAACCAGAAGCGTAAAAGCGTAAGCTTTTAAGCTTTAAAGCGCATGTTAGTCCCGATTTTATACACTTAAGATTTTATATGGAAACGAAAGCGTTTTGGTGTCCTAGAAGCGTAAAACCGTAAGTTTTTAAGTTTTAAAGCGCGATTTTGACTGCATTGGCCGGAGGGAGTCTGCCGGAGAGAATTCGTCGGAGAAAAAGTTTGTCAGTCGATGCGGAGTGGCCGCTTGAGAAAGGAAGAGAGAGAGAGTGAGATAGATAGAGATATTAATGTATATGATTTAAATTTAAAAAAAATTGTATTTAATATGGGTTTTTAATTCCCAATATAATTAATACAAAAGAGGTAATTAATATATTCCTTTTTTCATACCCAAAATACCCTTGGTTGTTAATCTGACAACCCCTTAGGGTAGTCACCGTATCCCGTCCCAGTTAAAACATGTCACTTCTACCCTTTATCAATACAAAAGTGTATTTTAAAGGACAAATTGGAACACAAAAAATAGACAGCAATGTCAACTAAACAATCCAACTAATCACAACTGAAAGCTAAAATTATATAATCGTTCATTTTAAATAATTGTTTCAACCATCAAATATAAATGCATAAAAATAAAAACAAGCCATGTATTCTAAAAAAAAAAAACATTATCGCATCAATCTCACAAAAACATTCTAAAGCCCAAATCGGCAAACGACATCCTTGTTATCAAGGTTCTATTAGTTGATGATTTAACTCTGATATGGGATATTGGCAAAAGGGCCTTTAACTAGCCTTTTTTGACTGGTTGGAGATTTGCTGATGATTGAGTGGGGATTAGGATTAGGGTCTCAACGTGATTAAAGCTTGATTGATTGACTCAAGAGTTGAATGGGTGATTAATGAATGTTGATGAAAGTGCATGACCAATTACTTGCTCTCTAGTCTTTTAGTCGCCGCGTGCATGACAGTATTTGAAGTAAAGGTAATAATTAAAGTATTATCTTAAAGATCTCTACAGTAAATTTGCATTGAACTGGACGTGACTCAATGGAGAAGCTTTGTGTAGTCTAGAAGAAGTTACAGTCTCCTCATTCTTCTATATTTTTTTTATCTACGATTATAATGTGATTATATTCGAATGTTTAGAAAACACTAGAAAAATGGTTGGATAGAGAGTAATGGCCCTTTTCAAGTTTCAACATTTAGGTTTAATTGTGCGAAATTGTTGCACTTTATCATTATCCGTCGCTCCTCACTCTAACTCATGATTTCGCCAATGATATCCTTTTTTTCCCCCTCAGATAAGCACTCTCGTGTATGTAGTTGGCTCGGTTGCTGGATCAACCGGAAAATAAAATGACACAGTCACTAGAATGTAAAATTATCCATACTAATCTTACTATTCAAAAACACATTTGAGACAGGCGATGTAAAATCTTCAATTGTAAGAAGGAACATGCACCACGCTTATTAGATAACGTTATGGAGCACATGTCACGAGGAAACAAACAACCCCGAAACGCATGGATCAAGGAAACAGGCTGCACTCTCTTGTATGGATTAGGATTAGGATTAGGATTAGGGATGACAAAAATATCCGAAATCGTGGATGTTCGTCCGAATCCGACATAATTGAATAGGGTAAAATTCGAACTCGAAGCATTTATTGCGGATAATGAGTGAGCATGGTTTTCTCACTATCCAACCCAGATCCGCCCGATTATACACATTCATATGTATTTAGTCTAGAAATTATCATTATTTTTCTCAACATATTCTATATTTAGAATATTTAGCATACAAATATAATGTGTTCATGAAATTGTTTGTTTGAAATTAATTTTCTTCGTTCTAGTGAATTATTGTCGTACTTTTTCACTTATATAATGTGAGTATACGCGTGAATGTTAACATGTTGGTTGGATTTATAAAGATAAATGATTACTCGTGAATAACCATGGATACCCGAAACCCAAACGGGTATGGGCATGGTTTTGATTTTCTACCCGATTCTTATGTGGATATGGTTAAAACCAGAACTATTTTAAGTAGGGTAACGGATATGCACTATCCGCCCGGCCCGACCCGTTGTCATTCCTAATTAGGATTGTATTTTCTCGTGTCAATTGTGGATCATCTATATCTCAAGAGACAAACAGAGATGTCGAATGCTAATGTCAGAACCGAGAATAGTGAAATTTGCACCCTGAATTAACCTATGAATAATGTAATAGTTCATTTAGTTGGTACATACAATCTGGAGTAACCGGATATATACGATGGTTGGCAAAATAATCAATCAATAGGCAGGGTGATCAAAAGAAGATTTATCTTCAACGTAAGGAAACCCACATTTGAATTGAATTGAATTGAATTGGGTGTCCCCAAAAGAGAACCTGTTGTGTTGGAAAGGATGGTGCATGATTGTGTATGGGGCGTCACATGTTGTGCTGGGAGAGACACAAAGTAATTATAGGATTGAAGATCCAAATAATAATTCAATCTCATATTCATTTGACATGATGTATAGTGGGGGCGCAATAACCACCATATCAACTCAATACCAAAATTTCAACTCTGCCTTGCATTTGGAATCAATCTCATTTTCATTTTCACCCCCACAAGCGGTTCCAATTACCTTGCAAAAGTACTTATTAATGCTCCATTTGTCACTAAGTTCCTTGGGATTCACTCGAGTACAAATGACGACATTGAAGCTATCAAGTCTACATCTGTCACGAGCCCGTCTAGGTTTTTATTTTCGTGGTTAACGTCTTAGAAAATGTATATGGTCCGGCGAGTCAATCCTCTCTCTCAACCATTCTTATTTTTAATTTTCTTTGTAACTACGGTTCACATATCTCCAAACAATGTTCGAACGAATATATTTGAGTTTTTGAGAATCTACGTTAAAACTACTCATATGGAGACGACTATGGAGATCCTTCTTGGAAGGAGAGCTCCACAAGAAAGTTAGAGAGAAAAGATAAAGTTTGATAAATGTTGTTTTGTGTTGATTTTGGTCTTCCTCTCTCTCATTGCTCCGGTGATTTTATCTAAATCACTTCCGTAGTCTTCACGCTATGAAACGCCTCGCCTTTGTCACCCACCTTCTACATCCTTCTTCACGAAGTTGTAGTCTTCAACTACTTCGCATCCGTTCAACTGCTTCGATTAAAACAACATTGTTGTTTCACTCCTCGCCACCGCGTACTCCCCGCTAGATTGTTGATCTCTCGGCGTCGTAGACCACCCAAAGTCGAAACTCGCAACATCGTTGATCTTGCAACATTGTCGAGCTAGCACCCTCGTTAACCACACGATGTTATTGGTTCCCACCTTGAGCTGCACTGCGACGTTGCTCTCCTTCTTATCGAGCTCGAGCCTGTAAAGTCAACATCGTGGTTCGAAACGCCACGACACATGGCCTGGATGCGAAGTCGTCGGATTCCCAAACTAGTTTGGGCAAAACGACGTTGTTGTTTGCCTCCACAACATCGCCGAACTAGTAAAATCACTTAGCTCGCGATGTCGTTTAGATTCGCAAGTATCACTAAATCTCATGCCATTGCGGCATTGTTTAGTTCGCGGCATCGTTAACCTCACAACGCCGCAATAATGTAATAATGGAGCTAAAAATATTTCAGATGTAAACACACACAAAAAAATGGTCGAATATCATATATTTAAAAATCACCACATATTTAAAATCACTTTCTATTCCCGATTGTCGATCGATAACAACGATGGTTAAAATTTACCTCTGTTTAGGTGGGTCGCCGTGAAAAAGAATAGGGAAATCATGATAGACATAATATTGGAGAGCGGTTGAGGTGGTGGGGGCAATGCTTTGTTTCACACTGGTGGGTGGGTTGAAGCCTGAAGGGAAATAATGAAATGAGTTGTTTTACAACTGGAACGAGTCCTTATTACGAGACGTCTTTGGTTTCTTTTCTTAGCTACATGGTGCTAGGCGTTGAATGTTTAGTACTTGAGAAACATGGATTTGATTGAAAGGGTTTCTCTTTGTTTTCTATGGTTAATTGTGTTATGAGACAGCCAGACACTCTCCCCAGCTACCTCACCTCCCTTCTTTTCCCCTTCACTCAATTCAAACTCCAAACCTATTTCGGATTCCTTAGTACGAAAAACATTTTGTTAACTAGTCCCTACATTTCCCATCACACGGTTTCAAGTTGGGTTCAAATTCATGCATGAATGGTCATTGGACTATGGATATAGGACTTAAAAGTCACAACAAGATAGATACTAACTAAGCTAGTTGAGTCACAATTCCAAAGATACAAACTAGCTAACTAGTTGAGTCGTTTCTAGCAAAGCAATTCGATGTGTGTATAGTTCGGCGTTTGTTGGAATGGATCAACCCGTCAAATAGATTCTTCACTAAAAATTGGCATGATATAATGCACCTCACAAATCATATTTACTCTTTCCAACTTGATTGCAACTAACAAAGTACTCTGACCATTGGGTCGTGAGCAAATATACGAACATGAGATTCTATCCGTTCTCGCATTGGAAAGGTTGGACTTGGCTATATTGACGTGTTTCTAAAACTCGGGACATTCACTGCGTTATTACAACTCAATCGGTTAAACTAGGGTTTTGTTGCAATTTCTCTGCTTGGTGACAATTTTGTGACAAACATCATAAATGAATATGTTTATCCCAATTGACCTTTCTTTTCCTGTAAGCAAATGATCACAACGGTGTGACTTGTGAGATTAAGAACCTACTATTTCATAGTCAAACCGATCATCAAAACCCGATGAAAATAAAGGTCCGCAGGGTTTATATACACCACACATTTTAAAAAATATGTCAAGCATTTGTTATTGGCTAGTCTAAAAAGATTTTTTTTGGTAATGGTGTAATTCATTAATTAAGAAAGAAATAAATCAGCGGAACAAGTACAGAGAAAGCCAAAATCCAAAACAGTAGACAAGAGGCTGCAAAAGCAAGAACACATTTAGTCTAAAAAGATTTCTTGATACATTCTAAAGTACACACCAATCCATTTAAAAACTTTGTCAAGCATATTTGTTATTGGCTAGTCTAAAAAGATTTCTTGATACATTCTAAAGTACACACCAGTCCATTTAAAAACTTTGTCAAGCATTTGTTATTGGCTAGTCTAAAAAGATTTATTGATACATTCTAAACTACACACCAACTCAATTAAAGTACAGTTAGTTACAAACTTTGATACTAAACAATTATATTTCATGACATAATTACACAGAAAAAATTGTTGATTGAAAAATCCACAAAATTTAAAGTGCATACTAATACTAGTCAATAGTTATCATTCATTGCATTAACAAAGTCAATTATTTAAGGAACCAGTATTTAGCTTGCCAATCTATGACACCCGATCCAACACGAAGGTAAATTCCTCAATGAATATACTACAGATCGATTGAAATCTTCAGTCTTTCCGTAACAAAAAAAATCTAACACCACATCAAAAGCTCTTTATGTGTGATAACTCAAATTGTATGATACGAGTGCTCCAAAATTCAACCCAATATCGTAAAAGAGTTCGAAACCTTATTATCCTCAATAAAAAACCCAGTTCTGGAAAGGGCCATATACCCAGATCTGGCCACTGAAGTATACATATTTTCTCCAGCTTTCCAACAAAAAACCGTACCCCCCTTCAGTTTTTCCCTTCTCTTTTTACCTCTAGGTACAACCATGCACCTTGGTCGTTTGCTGCAGGGAAATTATATACAAAAAAATAGGACACATGTCCCACAAATATTCTCAATAAACAAGGGAGATATCTTCTATTGCTCCATGAGAAAATATTTTACAGATTATATGGCTATTTTGAGTACCAAAACGTTCGCTAATAATTTGTACGTAGTACTCCAAACTGTGAGAGGACTGGCGTTTGCTAGCCTGTAATACGTGGTCGATCGTACTCGTATATTTTGCTCTGGAAAAGTTTGGTGCGATCTCAGAGAGATAGATGTAATGTAGATACCAATTCTGCTATGGTTTATGGTTTCTTTTATTTCCATACATAGCAAAAGCCGCACACAGGACAACCGATTTTGACCTTTTGGCCAAATAGGCAAATCCCACTAGCTAGAACTAGAAAGCACCAGTAGTGCTAATCGATCTCTCACGCTCTGTTTGGCAACAGGGACTGCAAAAATTGCAGGGGTGCAAGTTGAGGGGTAAATTGCTGGCTGGGGGTGCAAATTGCTGGTGTTGTAAGTGGAGGGGTAAATTGTTGTTTGGATGAAAAAGTAGGGGGTGCAAATAGAGTGAAAAGTAAGTAATTATATTATTTTAAAGTAGATTTTAAAATTTTAAAATAGATTTCAAGATTATAAAATAGATTTTAAGATTTTAAAATATTATCATAAAATAATAAAATAAATATTACTATATAATAATAAATATACTTTACTAAAAATAGTTATTATATAATAATGCTCAAATAATAATTAATTATAACAATTGTAATAATCATTGATCGAGCGATCTCAAAACTCAAAGCTCAACTCGTAACTGGTCATCCTATATAGGGTTTTCGTGTCTAGTTTAATCTTAAATTGTCAAACTTAGTCAAACACGTTCAAATTTGTAAGTTTTAACTATTTAGTCAAATAAACTGAGTTAACCAAACAATTTCTCTCTATCTTTTCCACAAACACCTCGTATCTCTAATTTTCAATGCAAATTCGATTCAACCAAGAGATCTAGATTTGACTTGACGAACATTGATAAACTTGTTTTCAGAGTCAAATGGTCAACCCCAAATAATGTTTACATTAATGATATTTATAAAAAGAAGAAATTGATAATATTAATTACTATATAATTATATATAACACAATTAGAAAAATAAAATTCCATAATTCCCCCTCCCCCTCTCTTCCTTCCTTCCCTTGCACCCCAATTCGGGGGGTTAGCCGAAACAGTAAATTTGCACTCCCGTTTTGCACCCCTTATTGTTCCAAATTAATCAAACAGGTGCAAATGTGCTGGAAACTGTGTTTACCCCTCACATTTGCACCCTCCTCCCATTTACCCCTTTTCCCAAACAGAGTGTCAATGGCCCAACACAGTTCATGCATTGGGATTATCCCAATATTGTTGTCATTACTCATTATCAATGTGTTTCTATCATGGTGGTTCTATAGTTGGCTGTTGAGTTCATTCAAAATCGTTCCGACCCAATTCATTCTCACTTGGTTATCTTGAACTTCATTGGGCGCAAATTAGCCAAGATTGACTGGATCGTATTTTACATATGTATCGTATCATGAAGAGAACAGAGCCATAATTTGATTCTCAAAGTGTAGTGTAGTCTCGTTTATTTCTACGATATGTATGAACTTTGCTAACTCGCCCCTCAGATTGATATCGATTTTAAAGGAAGATGATAGAAAATTTTGATTCAATAGGCTAGTGATCCCCTGCAACTCCACCCCTACAAGTGGTATTTCGAAAAATTTGGATATTATTGACACAAGCGTGAAAACTTTGAATATACAAGTGTATTTAACCTAGTAAATAAACTCATCGATATGTTTGAAACAAAAAAATTCCACAAACATGAATGAGGGCTTGTAAACGGTCCATCATTTGTGTGGAAGACCTAAATGTCACAGGTTCGATTACCGAGTAGCGTTGTCACCATCAGCAGGGTTATCCGGTGACCGTGGGATCACTCTTGTAGGCTTGTAGCATTTCGAGTGAGAGGAGTAGGTGTGGCTATACGGTCCGGTCCAGTTAAATTGATCCGAATTGATCCGGTCTTATATCGGTTTTTTCGAGAATATAAGGATCAAAGATTGGATTGGATCCAGTTCGGTCTTGATCCGGTCCAGTCTTAATTTGGTCTTGATTTTAGATTGAGCTTGTGGGAATTTGAGTGGCCTGAGGGGGGATTTGAGTGGCCTAAGGCCTGAAAGGGTGAGGAGGTTAAATTTCTGGTGTTGGGTTCTCTTATCTGGTCTTTTATCGATTTTCGGTCCGATCCCAAACTATTTATTACCTCAAATCTAGGCCCGAAAATTGAATTGGATTGTTTGCTATCCGGTCCCGGTCCGATCTCGGTCCGGGTTATACGATCCGGTTTCGGATAAAATCAAAAAGCCCGAACCAAATAGCCAGCCCTAGAGCGGAGTGTCTTTATTCTACTTGCGGTTGCATGTGGTTAGGTCCTCGTGAGTCGCGTCAACCTCCCATTAGCACATTTTCAATCTTTATCGATCATGCTATGTGAGGTCAACAATCCAAAATTTACCTTAGAACAACATCACTCAAGTGGAGTGATGTCTGTCAAAGGGAATGCGTTAGCATGGTTAGTGGTTTTTTAGTAGCCACGGTGGCTACCTATATCTCCACCCTTATTCTCACCATTTTTTAATTGACCATCAGGATTAATTAG
Organism: Linum trigynum; assembly: GCA_964030455.1. Taxonomy (NCBI): domain Eukaryota; kingdom Viridiplantae; phylum Streptophyta; class Magnoliopsida; order Malpighiales; family Linaceae; genus Linum; species Linum trigynum. The sequence goes on from OZ034816.1 coordinate 13,007,215, forward strand.
GGATAGTTTTGGAACAAAAATAATAAGCACACCTAATTACTACTTTTAAAATATGAATTTCTATATAATCACCCAAAACCCTAAATACTTTTCTCCGTGCTCTCTCACTTTCTCCCTCCCTCACCGCCGCTCTCACCTCTTTCTCCGGCCACGGACGAGCCACCAGTACCGTCGCGCTCACCCTCGTCTGCCGAGTCAATCTTCTCTTCTACCTTTTTTTTTCTTCCATTTCGTTTGTTAAGAGAGAGGCGGCGAGCGGACCTTCTCACCGCCAAGTTAAATCGGCGACTTAAAGCAAGAGCAGGGTAGAGAAAAGGGAAGAGTCATCAATTGAACTGATCAACTCCCAGCACTGCGATGGACGGATCGCCGATGAATTCGAGGACTATGTTGAGGGTCGCCTTTTCTGATAGACGATGGCGATGGCCGCCTTTTCTGCGCTCACCCGACGTCGCGCCAGGCCTCCCCGCTGCCTGTCGTTATCTACCTGTTTGTGAAACCGTGTTTTTTTGATGAGGAATGGTAGTGTTCTGTTAGAATGGTAGTTTTTTGTTTTTTTTAATGGTAGTTTCCTTTCATGCATTGGTAGTTTTCTGCATACATGTGAATGGTAGTTCCCACCTGTCTCTGAAACCGTGCTTTTTTTTTATGTTGAATGGTAGTGTTATTCTAGAATGGTAGTTTTTGCTTTTTTGAATGGTAGTTTCCTTTCATGCAGTGGTAGTTTTCTGCATACATGTGAATATGGTGTTTGATGTGGATTGGTAGTCTTCATTTGGAATGGTAGTTTTTTATCCATGCAACGGTTGTGATGCTTGATTAATGTTACTACCTTTCATTTTCCAGATTTTAGGAATGACAAGAACCAAGAACCCCAATCGTAGGGCTTCAAAACACAAGGAACCTATTACCTACAGCAGTCGTCAGGTTCAAGTTGGAAGTGGGAGGCTGCTATCCGAATGGAAGAATGAATGGCAAGGGGCTTCCTACTTCAGCTCTAGGATTGTCCAGTTCGTGAAAAGCATAATCGAGGATGACAACAACTTATTGTTAGATGAGCTGGCTGAGCATGCTGTTGATAACCATGAAGGTTTGGCCCGAGGCTACACTCAACATGAACAGTCCTCATCGCATGCTTGAGTTTTTGATTTAAATATTACTTCCTCGTGGACAAAATATTTTTTTATAACCTTGCCACTACAAACATCATCAGGAATTTAGTTCGCAAAACATTTCTCTTGTTCATAACTTATAGAAGGGTTTTCAATACAAACTCTTGGGTACTTTTCCACGTGTAATTTTCCATGTGTGGTGTGGAATGGTAATGTTCTGTTAGAATGGTAGCATTCAGGTTGTCGAATGTTTGGTTCATTTCATGCAATGGTAGTTTCCACCTGTCTGTGAAACCGTGCTATTTGAAGTGGAATGGTAGTTTTATGTTGGGATGGTACTTTTTTGTTTTTATGAATGGTAGTTTCCTTTCATGCATTGGTAGTTTTCTGCATCCTTGTGAATGGTAGTTTCCAGTCTGTTGTCCAATACGTCTTACTCTAAAACCCCTCCAGTGTGCGAAGTCTTTGTAGAACTTGACAAATGCTTCCCTATTTTCAAATCTCAAATGATGCCATGTCGATTTGTCATCCGGGAGAACTTTATACACCTGATCTGCAATTTGTAAAACAACAATTAATCACTACCATTGCAATAACTCATACTACAACTAACAAATCACTACCATTTGATGCAAATATAACAAAAAATCACTACCATTGTAGTAACTAATACAAAAGTCAGAACCAATACCAATCCAATCAAACAAATACCAATGCGATACAAAAGTCAGAACCAATACCAATCCAATAAAAAAATTACTACCAATGACACCCCACCATATACCAATGTAAGGACTACCATTATTCTGAAACAATACCAATCCGAAAACAAGTACGTAATTATCTCTCCCTACGCTGATATACGGCAGAAATAGGAACCGGCAAAAAATCGGGGACTTTGGAAAGCCCTACACTGATTAAACTACCTAATAATTAGTTACTGTAATTATCTCTCCCTAATTAATTGCGTAATTAAAATGGTAGTTTGAATTAGGATGGAAGCAAAATACCCTTCTTATCCCTAGTAACCACGGTGGTTACTAACACTAAGTATCCACCATAACCTGTCCCCCTGTCAAAGTAATGCCTCATCATATACAAATCAGCAGTGATAAAAGTATTAAATTCACAAATCAAAGAAGTCCCATGTTCAAATTTACTGTCATTAAAGTTAATTGTGAAAAATAACTTTATAAGAAAAGAGAAGGATAAATTACCTCGCATTCACCCACTACTCTCGATCTGGGATATAGTAAAAATAATATAAATAACCTCAATCTTGGAATTTATAGTTTGCAAGTGGGAATGGAATTAGTTAATAAAAGAAAAAAAGTTACATCTCCTCCTAGTTATAAGCTAGATCTAGTGTTATAAGGTGACCATCTCAATTCGCTTTCGACACATGAGCATGTGGATGCGCACAACAAACCCTCCACTGCTTTCAAGCATATATTTTTCTGTTTTGTAATAAACATACATGAATAGTTTTTCTTTTAATTTATAAAGGGTGTCGTATGTTTGTTTTTTATTATTATTCGATATTACTTAATGAATTCGAATATAAAATCTTCAAGTTGAAGACTAGTAGTTGTATTTGTAAATATGCATAAATGAATAGTTTTATTTTAGCATTTGTGATACCACTCCGTACTAATGAACTGTATAGCAGAAAGTTGATATGATTTTATCGATGATATATTGTGATAAATTTGTTATTGCAGTTTTGTTATATCTTGACATATTTGTCATATCAATTTAATATTTTGTAAATCATGTCAACCGATCATAAGAATCAATACAAAAAATTTAATCTGATCATCGATGTTGTAAAGAAGATAACACCCATTCAACGATTCTAGTCCTTAAAATCGACAACAAACTAAAAAATCTAAGAAGATCAATGCCGGCCCATATCAAACAGTTCCAAGCTCGTTGAAAGGCAAAAAGTAGTTAATTAAGACAAAACACAAACAACATGGAAAATGATTTGGAAGTTTGCTTGTTTTGTTTGGTTGGAAATTAGAAAGTGGGATATTTTGTTTTGTTAGGGGGCCTCATTGGAGAGTAATTAGAGAGGAAGAGACTTGTGATAGAGACTAGCTAAGCTTTTGTGGGCTCAAGTTTGAACAAGATAATGATCTTTTTATTATTATTAGCTCTTAAAATTAAGTACAAAAAAGAGAGAATCAGAGAAAAAAATAACTCAAAATACAGACACATGGGGTTTGGATACAAGGGATGGTTTTGGTCTCACAAAGAGATGACACCATTATTTTTGGGGGGTGGATGTTTTTTATTTGATATGATTTGCTTTTCATTTGGGTTTTAAGTTTTTAACTCTTTATACCCATTTGGCATAATTATAATATTTTTCCATGCTGAAGATTTCTTGATTTAGTCGTTTGTGTTTGAAGCTCCTACTTATGCTACTTATGTTGTTCATGGTGGAAGGGGAAAAAGACATTAAACACAAAGGAACCCAATTGAATACTCGGAGAGCGACTTTAGACATTAATTTTTTTAGAAGGAAAAATGAAAAACGCTCTCGCCTCTCTCTTCTTTGGGCTCTCCGCGACGGTTCTCGAAGCACCTAGGTTTTGGCGGCGGGGATTCAATGGATGGCTTTGAGGTTAGTGGCAAGATTGGTACTCCCCTCTGCATGTAGAGAGGGTGAGGTTGGTTTGAAGACAAACCGATGGTCTCCTAGCAGAGGAGAAGGGCGATTTCATCGGCGAACAGGAGAAGAAATTGGCGGAGCGGCGAAACTTAATCGGCGAAGAATGGAGGTCGATCTTTTCGCCCGATACACCCAGATTCGCAGATCAGAAGGGATAAACCCGAATCAGGAGACCGTCCAGAGCACGGTTCTCTGCTTAGCTCCGAAGTGGACCTATTTAGTGTCCCAGGTGCGATTTGCCAGTCCACCAAACAGAACCCAGTGTAGCCAGTGGTGGAAACTGTATCGGCGGCAGGAGTATCCTTCTCGTTGGCGTCGATTCAAGAAAGGTATGCATACCGCTTTTCAATTTAGTTGGGTGGGTATTATTTGTGTTATGGGTACCCCAGTTGTGGTCTTAATGGGACTATTGGGGGGTTTGTACTGGTGTATCCAGAGATTACGAAGGAGAAGAAGCATGGTGACCAGTAGCGAAGCTATGGAGGTGGCTGCTCCTGTGGTGGATACCAAAGCAGATGACGGTGATGACGGTGGCTTCGCCACAGGCTCAAGAAGATGGGGTGCAGAAGACTGCTGATAGGGAGGAGAAGCCAGAGGAGGTGCCGCAAGTTGATGAAGTGGCTGCTGGGATCCAGGCTTTGGCTATGGATCAAGTTGTGGAGTTCACCATGGAAGACGTGGCGGCAGGTGTGCAGTGGGCAAAGATGAGCTTGCTGGGGAGGTTGTTCATGGATAACCCGCCGAGTCTGGCTGTTATCAGTAAGATTGTGAATGGTGAATGGAATTGTGCGGTGGAGGTCAGGGTTCTTGCTGCTGAAAGGGGGCTTCTGCAATTCTTCTTTGCAGATGAAGCTGATCGGGATTGGGTCCTTAAGAGATCGCCATGGACAGTGAAGGAGAGGGTGCTGCAATTGAAGCCTTGGTGTCAAATTACCAAGGAGGTGGTCGATTCCTTCATCATGGTCCCGTTTTGGGTCCAGATGTGGGGGATTCCGAACCACTGTCGTACTGTGGCCTTCGGGAAGAGGGTGGCTGGGTCGAAGATTGGGAAGGTCTTGGAGGCCGGTGCTTTTGCCATCCAGGGGATCTCGGGGCACTTTATTAAGACGAAGGTTCTGCTGGACATCACTCAACCACTTCGCTCTCAACTCTATGCAAGCAACCCGTTGGTCGGTGAGTTCTGGGTCACACTGGTTTATGAGTTCCTACCACTGTTATGCTACCATTGTGGGAGGTTGGGGCATATGGCCCCAAACTGCGTGTATCCAGACCCGGTGGGAATAGAGCACTACGGCCCTGAACTTAGTACAGACATCATCGGCTATCGAGTGGAGGAGGCAGCTGTCGTGCCTTTCCCATTGCGCCAGCCGGCGCAGTCGTCGGTGTGGGTCAACCCCAATTCTGGCGCTAATGCAGCAGGAGGTGGGAAGCAGAAACGGGGCCGGGAAACAGAGGAGGATCCGACAGGTGGGCGCGGCAAATCTGTGGTGTTGGGTCTGCCTGCTCAAGGGAGTATGGAGCGGGGGAGTGGTGATGTGCAAGGGAAGTCGGGCCAGGGGCAGGTGAACAGGGGAAATGTGGATGGTGGTAGCGGTGGGTATCGGGGGCAATTTGTGAAGGGGAAAGGCAAGGGTGGTCAGGGCACTTACCAGCAGGCTAGTAGAGGGATGTAGAGGAGCAGGGAGAGTGTACCCAGGCAGCAGCAGCATAGGTATGAAGCTCGCATGCCTCATGGGAGGCAAACAAATGATGCTGGGCCGAGGGCAGCAGGGGGAGGGCTGAAAAGCAAGGGGAAGGAGGCCTTCCGTATGGTGGCGCCGGATCCGGCGGAGATTGATGAAAGGAAACGGGCAGCAGGTGAAGTTGCAGGGCTGCAATTTGATCCTACTCCGGTGAAGAAAGTGTGTGTGCAAGCTGCGGTGGAGGAAACCAGCCATGAATGGTCCCAGCCCGCCAAATGAAGATGATTTCCTGGAATGTAAGAGGCATCGTGCCATCTCTTACGTTCCAATCCTTGCTTGGTCTGTGTAGGTCGAATAAGCCAGAGATTATTTTTCTGTCAGAAACTAAATCTTGTAGGCGCGTAGTTACCCGGCGGTTGTGCGGGTTAGGATTTCAATTTTTTTTATTGTTGATGCTGTTAATGCTGCCGGTGGGCTTGCTATTGGTTGGGAGTGTGATTTTGCCCTCCATGTACTGGCGCATGAGTCCTTTTTTATTGCTTTTGGTGTTGGGAATGACATTGAGAGTTTGGAGTATGTGTGTGTTTGTGTTTATTTGTCTCCAGACCGAAATGTTCGTGCTCAACAGGTCACTGTGCTTCATTTGTATTGTTTACATTTGAATGTCCCATTCCTTGTAATTGGGGACATGAATTGTGTGCTGGAGCCCAGTGAAAAAGCAGGAGGCCTTCCGTGGGACCCTATTAGCTCTACAAGTGTTAGGGATTTTATGAACAATTTTGCACTACAAGATATTGGGTTCATGGGTCCGCAATACACTTGGTCTAATCGACGTATGGGGGTGGCTTGTATTATGGAGCGGTTGGATCGGGCTTTGGTTTCACCGCTTTGGGCGGATAAGTTCCCGCAAACCTTGGTGAAGCACTGTACTGACTTGGGGTCGGATCACAGGGCTTTACTTATAGCGGACAAGCCGTTCAGCAGGATGGTAAAACCTTTATTTAGATTTGACTCGCGATGGGTAGAGAACCCGGAGGCGAGATTACTGGTCAGTTATGTTTGGAAGCAAACGTATACTGGGTCGCCGATGTTCCGGTTATGGCAGCGGTTAAAAGCTCTGCGACACTTACTTTTTGATTGGAGCCGAGCGGGGACGAATAACTCGGCTCGGAATATCCGTATTCTGCAGACGGAAATTGGGGCTTTGAAGGAGGGGACGAGTGTGGATTGGGATAGCGTTGCCAGGCTGGAGAAAGAGTTATCGGCGCAATGGGCGGCGGAAGAGGAATACTGGAGGTAGAAATCGAGGGTTAGGTGGTTGGATAAGGGGGATAAGAATTCCTCTTATTTTCATACGGTTACGCGGGCGCGGCGTAGGCGAAACTTTGTTGAAGGATTGATCGATAAAAATGGTACATGGGTCACGGAGGAGGCTCAGAAGGGTGCCGTGGCTGGGAGTTTTATGAGGAGCTCTTCACTTCGGAGAGGCAATCGCCGGATCTAGAGGCAAGGATGGCAGGGCTCCCTGTGCCGGAGGTTGTGACGGATCAAATGAACAGGGACCTGACAGCTGATGTTTCTGCGGACGAGATTCGCCGAGCGGTGTTCTCTATTGGGGCTACCCAAGCCCCAGGCTCTGATGGATTTACTGGGAAGTTTTATAGGGCATACTGGGATATCGTTGGGATGGAGGTGGTTCAGTCATTTTTTCAGTCGGGGGGCCTTTTGAAAAGCTTCAACCACACCTGGATGACTTTGGTGCCTAAGGTGGACTCGGTGGAGTCTATGAAGCAGATTAGACCGATTAGTCTATGTCAACTTTTTTACAAGATTATTTCTAAAATCATGGCGGAGCGGATGGCTGTTGTTTTGCCTTCCATTATCTCACCGGAGCAAAATGGGTTTATTCGTGGTCGCCAGATTGTTGACAATGTTCTGATTGGGCATGAGGTGATGCACTATCTTAAGATCAAGAAGCGAGGGAAGAAGTCTTACCTAGCTCTAAAGGTTGACATGGAAAAGGCCTATGATAGAGTAGAGTGGGACTTCTTGTTTGCAATCATGACTAAGATGGGGTTTAGTCGGCGATGGATAGAATGGGTACAGGAATGCGTCTCGACGGCGTCTTTCTCTGTTATGATGAACGGAGTGCCTGCAGGGTATTTCCGCTCGACGAGAGGGCTACGACAGGGGGATCCGTTATCTCCGCTATTATTTGCTATTTGTTCTGAAGGATTTGCGGCTTTGTTGAGACAGGCGATCTCGGAGAAAAGGCTAGTGGGGGTTAAGGTGAACCCAAGATGCCCTAGCATTTCCCATTTATTTTTTGCAGATGATTCTTATCTGTTCTTGAGAGCGTCTCGACAGGAGTGTGAAGCATTGGTGCAGTTGCTTCAAAGGTATCAGGAGCTGAGTGGTCAGAAGGTTAATTTGAATAAGTCGGCAGTATGTTTTAGTGGGAATGTAGACCTGGTAGAGGCAGATGAGATGGCGGGAGTGCTGGGTGTTGGGGCTATAGGAGTTCAGGAGAAGTACCTGGGCCTGCCCACCCTAGTGCAGCGGTCTAGGTGGAGACATTTCGGTATTTGGAGGAGAGATTATTGGCAAAGCCTCAGGGATGGAAGCAGAGATATTTGTCGTGGGCAGCAAAGGAGGTTCTGCTTAAAGCAGTAGCGGCTGCGCTCCCAATCTATGTTATGTCTTGTTTTCTCTTGCCAGTAACCTTATGTCAAAAATTGGACAAGCATATGGCTCGCTTTTGGTGGGGGTACTCGGTGGATAAGGAAAAGGCGCATTGGGTTTCCTGGCGGAACCTATGTCGTAGCAAATTCGATGGTGGGCTTGGGTTTAGACGTTTCGAGGACTTCAACCAAGCTTTGTTGGCAAAAGTGGCTTGGCGGGTTTGGCAGGAACCGCATACTTTACTGGCACAGGTCTTGAAGGGGAAGTATTTTGCGCAAACTTCGATACTGCAAGCTAAGCGTGGGTCTAGACCGTCCTGGGGGTGGACCAGTGTGCTCCATGGCAGAGATTTATTGCAGCAGGGGTTAGTTTGGCAGATTAGTGATGGGAAAGACGTGAGGGTGCTGGAAGATAGTTGGATTCCAGGGGTGAGGCGTGAGGAGGTTTCTGTCCTCCCCTCAGCCCCGGTGTTGTCAGAAGCCAGGGTAGAGTCGTTCTTGGTCCCTGGTACGGGGAACTGGTGTGTTGAGTGTCTCCAACATTGTTTCCCTGAGTCAGTGATGCAGAGGATTTGCTCTATTCCATTGCCAGTTCGACAGATACCTGATCGTTGTGTTTGGGCTTGGGAGGCAGATGGGGAGTGTACAGTGAAGTCGGGGTACCATCTGGCTCTTCAGCTCAGCCGTGCAGCTCCGGGATGGAAGGAGGAGGTTTCTTTCTTTGATATGGGCTTTTGGAAGAAAGTGTGGGGTTTTCCGCTGCCGCCTAAGTTGAAATTCTTTGTGTGGCAACTTCTTAGGCGGGTTTTACCCACTGCGGAGGCTATCTTTGAAAAGAGGGGACAAAATCCGGCTGAGGTCCTTGACCCCCCTGAAGATGGTGAGACACTCTCTCCCAGATGCTCGGTCTGCTGGGAGAGAGTGTCAGTGGAGACCCTGGAGCATTTGTTTCTGTCTTGTAGAGTTGCAGTGGCCCTATGGAATCGCTTGGGTGTGACAGGTGTGGATGGGATGGCGGGGGTGTCTAACTTTGCTTTGTTCTTCCGTAGGATTGTTGAGCAGGATGAGGGGACAGAGCGGATTGTGCGTATGGTGGCTCTGCTTTGGAGAATTTGGAAGAGCCGGAATTGGGTAGTCTTTGAGCATATGCAGTACGATATACCATGCTTAGTTCGTCAGTTTGAGATGCAGGTGCATGAATGGATGGCGTTTGTTAAGCCAGAGTCAGTACCGGTGATTCAGCGGCGAATTTCGTCTGGAGGACGGGGTCCGGCCCAGTCGCATCTGGCGTTACCGTTTTCTTGTTATGTGGATGGGGCAGTGGCGCTGGGATCGCATGGGGCGGGGGGCTTGGTTGTCCGAGATGGCATGGGGCGGGTGTGTATGGTCAAGGGATTTTATTATGCAGGTATTGTTGATCCTTTTCTAGTGGAGTTAGTGGCATTTCGGGACGCTATCCAGTGGTGCTTCGGGAAGGGGATGGATGCAGTTTGGTTTTATGGAGATGCCAAGGGTGTGATTGAGAAGATTCAGCGTCGGGATGCTCGGGATATGAAGGGAGGGCGCATACTTGTGGAAATTGAGGAGTTGCGGAGGCAATATCGGTCTTTTGGTGTTTCTTTTGTTGGCAGGAATGACAATCGGGTGGCTCATGATGTAGCCAGGAAGACCCTCTCTTTGTTATCTGCTGTTGTTGCGAATTTTGATTTTGATCAGTGGTTTCTTTTTGGATTGTAAACTTTGATATCTTTGATTTGGTAATGCCAGTTATCTATTGCTAAAAAAAAAAAAAACTTATGTTGTTCATGGTCTGAAAGAGAATGGATTCATTCATTTGTTGGGTTCTTTATATCTTTAAATGCCTCTACTTTGCCTCATTTCATAAAAATGAACATGATATTTTTCCAACCAAAAGAAACGAATATTTATGTCTATGATATTATAATTTTGCAGTAGTACTCTTAATTTTAGATGCTAAATTTAATTAATCCCAAATAATATTAGTTTGAATATTTAACAAAACTACCAATTCTAACGAAATTGAACCAGAACAGTAGGAATATAGAACAAACTCATTGTTCAATATACCTACAATAAATACTAACAAATAATAATAATAATTGTTATTATTAGCCAAGTAAATTACAGTTGTCGCTTGGTAGGTTATATCAACTAATATTCACAAAGCAACTTTTAATATGTAAATCGTGCCTCTTCTAGGAAACTTCCGTAGAAGACCGGTTCACTGTACCAACGAAAACTAGAAGAATTAGACTTGACCGACTTTTAAGCATGTGATATTTGCCTTGGATCACCCCCTCTAATTAAACAATTTTATTAATTTCAACAACCAATAATTGCTTAATTAACCACATTTCTAGAATCTAGAGTAATTCATCATATACTACTATACTTTCCTAGGTAGCAAGCTCTTCCATTCCATGCATCTGAAGGCTTAAACCATCTTCACAATTCAAATCGACGATTAGTACTTTGCTTTGGATATCTTGCGCTCTACTAATTGTTGTTTCCAACCTTAAGTACACACCATAATGTTGCAGCTTCTTGTCCAATGCCAGAGCAATATTGGATCGTTTTGGTTGGCTTTCTAGCTAGCGTCCGTTTAATTAATGAATCCAAAGTCCAAACTACTATTCTTGACTCATAACTAATGCATTGTACATGAACCTGCTCCAGGTGTTACGTACGTTGTAGTGACGGTGATTATAGCCAGGCCCTTCCGAATCGACATTAATAGACCGTTTGCAATCAAATGAATCGATAATTTATTTTATTTAGAAAATGAATTCCTTTGTAGAATTACAGTCATATGAATTCCTATATATTTGGAATGTGATATTCAAATTTTTAGAAATAATGGAATTGAATTCTCAAATCGTGTTTGGAATACATTCATAATTAAACTAAAATTTTCTAACTATGTCTTTATTAATTTTCAGCAGGAAAAACATTGTCATAACTCATTGAAAATCTGTCTTCTCCCACACACAAAAAAATCATCGTCTAAAAAAGTAAGCGTCAAAGTTATCATCGAACCAAGCAAAAAAAAAGTTCATAAAAGCTAGTAAACAATTTGAAGATCCATCTCCCAAAACCTTCACTGTAAACCATTTTCTTCCCAAGTTAAGAGAGATTGATATACTCATGATTATATTAGGTTAGACGAGCAAGTCTGGAATGTACGATTGGCGCCAAACTATATGTTGGGAGCAATTTACTTGATAATTGAAAATATTTATGTCATTTTATCATAATCAGTAAAATACTGATGAAATTCACTTGAAAATTTCATCTCAATTTTTCAAAATTGTTAAAACTAGTATCAATTTTGCAAAATTCACAAATGAATTTGTTTATATTTGAAATACAAAAAAAAAGTATTTCAAAAAAAATTTCTCAAAATTTATAAAAATAATTGTTAAGTTGTTCATGTTGTCCTATCCATGAAGAAGACAGCATGGATTTGATACTGGGTTGAGGAGTCCTGCTTCGACCTTTAGGCTTTGAATTTTTAACGTCGTTCTATCCATGGAAGCTTTGCATATCATCACATCAGATGGCCTATTTTTAACGAAAATAGAAAACGTCTGGTTCTTGCTCATCAACCATTCCTAATCAGCTATGGGACAAGGGAGAGCTCTCTCGAATGACATTTGCTTCGATGGAGGCTGCCATGCAACGAGTGATTATTGGTTTCTAAAGCTAAGTTTTCTTATAGTGAAGTAAGCTAATAGTCAACTTCGAGACTATTATTTAGTGTAACTTTGTTCTTTTATCAAAATGTCGATGCTAATTGGCTTTATTCCTACGACATTTGGATGATAAGTAAAGAGAAAGAACAAAATTCATGATTTATAAGAAAAATATAATTCTTCAGTGGTATGGATGCATTATATAGTGTGAAGTTAGAAAGTATAGAGCATATTTGTATGTTTGTGGCACATAATCGATTGGGTTATGCACACTTATAAGTTATTATACCAAACACTACAAATAAAAATAACTTTTCATGTTGAGTTGGGGGAAACTCACCCCAAGGATTACATATTATTTTCAACCAGACCAAAGTATTTGACTTGGGTTGGAACAAAATCGTATTTTGGCCAATTTGGAAATCTTAAATATATTAAACTAATTAATAAATGTTGTTGAGAAGCCATAAAACTGATGAATCTTGTGAACTAATCACATTAAAAACGTTAGCCTACCTGTTTTAGATATTTAAGCTGGCAAGCATTTAATCAAATGGCTTTGTTAGGCAGGCAGCTGCATTGACTCTTGATTACAACTAGCTAGGCGACGGTTACAACTCACAACTGAATATAATGGAGGCATGTGAAAACCAAGAGTAATACTATTGCACCAAGGACAAGGTCATTCTTCGCCTAGTAATTAATACGATAATATTTTCTATCAAAAGTCACATAGTCTATTGGTGAAACCGTAATAATCGTTTGTTTTGGGAAGTAGGAGATCACGTGTCTGATCCCCGTTAGCTGTTGGAGCGAAGCCCCGTTGGAGGGGAAATGGTGCAGGTGGCACCTAGGTTTGATCTCACTCCTCCATCACAAAATATTGCGTGTGCGTGAAAATGCTCTTGAGTTATAAAAAAAATACGATAATCTTTTCTATATAAAGTTGTACTTTTTATTTAGGAAAATTCTAATAAGATCATAACTACACAAACAAAACAAGCTTCTAATTTTTTTTTCTTTTTCTTTTGGGTGAAAAAACAAGCTTATAATTCTCAGCTACATGGTACGAAAGATGAAACCCAAAGCTTAGAAATGAGGGATTAAATTAATGATAAAATTCATTCATTATTCATCCAGAAAATAGTAAGAAACGATAGTTTTGGTGGAATATGCCTAAACGGCGGGATCGGTTAGCTTGACTACCCCTAAAGGGGTAGTGATTTTTGACACCCCCTTTATGATTGGCCAATTCTATTTCCAATCATTGGCAAGTATTAATTAAACTGGTTTTTTATTTTTTTTTAATCTTGTAATTTGGGGTCTCTCACCACATTGGAAAAGAGAAAGAATCTGGGGAAAAACGAAATCACCCCCATTAATTACATAATTAATTTCTCTCACTGGTACATTAATTACACGTACCACTCTACTGGTACACGTACCACTCCACTGGTACACGTACCAGTGGAGTGGTACGTGTACCAGTGGAGTGGTATTTGTATCATTGAAGTGGTACTGCATTGTTGCTCCGTTATTGTTTATCATTGTTATGAAAAATATCATTGCACTGGTATTGTTCTCACTCTAACCTACCTTGTGGATTGCTCGCACCAGTGGAGTGGTACGTGTACCAGTGGAGTGGTACGTGTACCAGTAGAGTGGTACGTGTAATTAATGTACCAGTGAGAGAAATTAATTATGTAATTAATGGGGGTGATTTCGTTTTTCCCCAGATTCTTTCTCTTTTTCAATGTGGTGAGAGACCCCAAATTACAAGATTAAAAAAAATAAAAAACCAGTTTAATTAATACTTGCCAATGATTGGAAATAAAATTGGCCAATCATAAAGGGGGTGTCAAAAATCACTACCCCTTTAGGGGTTAGCATAGTATCCTACCCCCTAAACGGCTAAACCTGCCATTAGTTATTGGTGTATAATTAAGACAGGACAGAGAGTTTCTGTTTTTATTTTATTTTTATCAATAGATAGATTATATTATCAATCACCAAAAGATAGCACTGTTTATACACAAAAAGAACAGAACCAACGCTCAAAATCAAAATTCTCTACATCCACAGGCAACAAAGAAATGGTCTTCCTGACCACATCATGAGCCACCCGGTTGTCAGTCCTGCCAATAAAAGAGATATCAAAACGGTGGAATTGTCTTTGCAGACTCGCAATCTCCACCAAAATCCTGCCACCCTTCCTGTCATGATGATCCCTCCTCTGAATCTTCTCTATGACGACCTTGGCATCCCCACAAAACATGACATCAGTGAGTCCCTTCAAAGAGCACCACTGAATCACATCCCGCAAAGCCACCAATTCCACAAGGAATGGATCCACCAGACCTGCATAAAAGAATCCCTTGACAAAACAAATCCGACCCAGCATATCCTGAACCACCAACCCACCCGCTCCATGAGACCCTACCGCCACAGCACCATCCACCTTACAAGTATACATAAAAGAGTGTCGATCCTGTACCAGAGAATCCACCCTCCCCTCTCCCCGAGTCAGCTGTCCAAGCACCGGACCTGGCTGCACAAAATTCAACCATTCCCTCACCTGGCTCTCATACTGCCGAAGCAACTCCCTAGCAGTATACTGCACCCCCTCAAAAGCCACCCAGTTTCAACTTTTCCAAATCCTCCATAACAACGCCACAACCCGCACTATTCGTTCTGTACCTGACCCCTGTTCAACTAATCGACGAAAAAACAAAGCAAAATTGATGTCCGATGTCGCCAACCCACTCAGTACAATGCCCGAGCCAGCCCACAGGTTAACCGCTACCCTACAAGACAACATCATATGCTCCAACGTCTCCAAAGGGGCCCAACATACTGGACATTTAGGGGAAACAGTCGACTCATCCTCCATGAAATCCTCCTGGGATACCGAATTCTGACCCCTTTTCTCAACTATCGCCTCCATCGTGGGTAGAACACACCTCATAAGTTGCCACACAAAGAATTTCAACTTCGGCGGGATAGGAAAGCTCCATACCTTCTTCCAAAAGCCCCCATAAAAAAACGATACCTCATCCTTCCACCCCTAAAATTTCCGACTAAGTTGAAAAGCCAAATGGTATCCCGACTTCACTGTGTACTTCCCATCGACCTCCCACTCCCAAACATAACAGTCCTCCACCTGACGAACCGGCAAGGGGATAGCAGAAATACGTTGCACAATGTCCTCCGGGAAGCACTGCCGGAGGCATTCCTCGCACCACCGTCCCATACCCGGGAGTTTAAGCGTCTCAACTCGAACATTTGTCAAGTCTGGAGCAGTGGGACGAACAATGAGTTCACCCGCCCGATACCCAGGGACCCAGCTGTCCTCCAGCACCCGGACCGAAGCACCATCCCCAATTTGCCAAGCGAATCCTTGAACCAATAAATTCCTCCCATGAAGCACACTAGTTCACCCCCAAGAAGGACGAGAACCCCGACGAGCTTGAAATATGGTGGACTTCGCAAATACTTACCCTTAAGCACGCGTGCTAACAAAGAATCCGGCTCCTTCCACAGCCGCCAAGCAATCTTTGCCAGCAACGCTTGATTAAAGTTCTCAAACCGTCTAAACCCCAGTCCACCATCGAACTTACTACGACAAATATTCCGCCATGAAACCCAATGAGCTTTGTCCTTGTCCATCGTAAACCCCCACCAAAATCGAGCCATATATTTATCAAGTTTGCGACATAAAGTCACCGGAAGGAGGAAACATGACATAACATAGATCGGTAGTGCCGCAGCCACCGATTTAAGCAGAACCTCTTTTGCTGCCCATGACAACTGCTTCTGCTTCCACCCCTGCAGCTTAGCAAGCAACCGCTCCTCCAGATATCTAAATGTCTCGACCTTGGACCTTTGCACTAATGAAGGAAGCCCCAGATATTTATCCTGGACTCCTACTGCTCCAATCCCAAGCGTGGCCGCCATCGCCTCGGCGTCTGGAGGGTCTACATTCCCACTAAAACACACCGCAGATTTGTCTAGATTAACTTTCTGCCCACTCAATTCCTGATACGTCCGCAGTAGCTGCACTAATGTTGCACATTCCGGGCCAGAAGCCCTCAAGAACAGGTAGGAATCATCGGCAAAAAATAAATGGGAAATGCTAGGACTCCTGGGATGGACTTTAACCCCTGCCAATCGCTTCTCTTCAATAGCATGCCTTAGAAGGGCAGCAAAACCCTCCAAGCATATCGCAAACAGCAAAGGAGATAAGGGATCCCCTTGCCGTAATCCCCTCGTTGATCCAAAATACCCCGTTGGCGTACCATTCATCATCATAGAGAATGACACTGTAGACACGCATTCCTGTACCCAGCCAACCCATTGTTGACTAAACCCCATCTTAGACATAACCGCAAATAGAAAATCCCACTCTACTCTATCATAGGACTTTTCCATGTCGACCTTCAGAGCTAGATAAGATTTCTTTCCACGTTTCTTAATCTTAAGATAGTGCATAACCTCATGTCCAATTAACACATTGTCCACAATCTGACGGCCCCGTAGAAACCCATTATGCTCCGGTGAGATAATGGAAGGCAGAATATTGGCCAACCGTTCCGCCATGATTTTAGAAATAATCTTGTAGAATAACTGACACAGGCTAATTGGCCTAATCTGTCGCATGGATTCCACTGCATCCACCTTAAGGACTAAAGTCAACCAGGTGTGATTAAAGTTTTTCAACAGCCGTCCTGACCGAAAGAACGATTGCACCGCCTCCACCACCTCTCCACCAATGATATCCCAATAAGCCCGATTGAATTTCCCAGTAAACCCGTCCGATCCCGGGGCCTGAGTAGCCCCAATGGAGAAAACAGCTCCTCTAATTTCCCCCGCAGAAACATCCGCTGTAAGGAGTCTATTCATTTCCTCAGAGACTAGCTCAGGGATAGGAAGACCCGCTACCTGATCAGCCACATCTGGCAATTGCCGTTCCGATGTAAATAGCTCAGTATAGAAATCCCCTGCCACTCTACCCTTTGGACCTTCCTCTGTCACCCAGTCCCCATTCCCGTCCCGTAGGCCCTCAATATAATTAATCCGTCGCCGCGCTCGAGTAACTGTATGAAAATAACCAGAGTTTTTATCTCCCTTGTCCAGCCATTTAACGCGCGACTTCTGCCTCCAGAATTCCTCCTCTGCAGCCCATTGCTTGTACAATTCCTTCTCAAGAATACCAATTCAGCCCCAGTCAGTGCCTACTCCCTCTTTCAACGCTTCGATTTCTGTTTGCAGAATTCAAATGTTGCGAGCCGAATTATTCGTCCCCGCCCGGCTCCAATCAAAAAGTAAATGCCTAAGGGCTTTTAGGCGCTGCCAGAGACGAAACATCGGAGTCCCAGTATACGTTTGATTCCAAACATAACTGACCAAAAGCCTCGTTTCAGGGTTCTCCACCCATCTCGAGTCAAATCGAAACAAAGGTTTGTTTAACCGGGTAAATGGCTT
Source organism: Linum trigynum (assembly GCA_964030455.1). Lineage (NCBI taxonomy): Eukaryota > Viridiplantae > Streptophyta > Magnoliopsida > Malpighiales > Linaceae > Linum > Linum trigynum. Next base: position 13,024,561 of record OZ034816.1, read on the forward strand.
GTCAGCCACTAGAAGAGCGCGATGATCTGACCCCAAATCGGTACAGTGTTTCACCAACGAATTGGGAAACTTTTCCGCCCAAAGCTGAGAAACCAGCGGTCCAATCGTTCCATAATACACGCCGCACCCATCCGCCTGTTAGACCAGGTAAATGGCGGACCTGAGAATCCAATATCCTGAAGAGCCAGCATGTTTATCAGCTCCCTAACCGCCACCGATCCATTTGGATCCCACACTAGTCCACCCGCTTTCTCATTAGCTTCCAATACACAATTCAAATCACCCATTATAACATAAGGTACTGTTAATTGCAAGCAATAATGGTAAAGCGTAGAAACCTGGTGAGTCCGAATGGCTACATCAGAGGAGAAGTACACACACACACAAACATACTCAAATTGTCCACTTTCATTACCAACACCAAAGGACACAAAAAAGGAATCATGTTCCAATACAACGAGGTCAATCCCACCCTCCCAAGCAAGAGCTAAACCCCCCGCTGCATTCACAGCATCAACAAGAAAGAAATTTTGAAATCCTAAACCCCTCATCCGACGGGTCACTACGCGCCTACAAGACTTCGTTTCCGAAAGAAAGACAATCTCTAGCTTATTCGACCGACACAGACCTACTAAAGATTGAAACGTAAGAGAAGGTCCGATACCTCTTACGTTCCAAGTGATCATCTTCATTTGGCTGGGTGGGACCATTCTTGGCTGGTTGCCTCCACCTCAGATTGAACACATTTTTTTTTACCGGAGTAGGGTCAAACTGCAGACCTGGCACTTCACCCGCTGCCCTCTTCCTTTCCTCAACGTCCATCGGATCAAGAGCAGTCATTCTGAAGACCTCCTTTCCCTGTCGCTGCACTGCCTCTGGCGGTATATTGCCACCAGCTTCATTTGATTGGCGGCTGTGGGGACGCCGAGCCTCAAATCGCTGATGCTTCGTGCTATAGTCCTTACCCTTCTCAGCCCCTTTAGCATGATTCTGGAACATACCATGCCCATTCTTCCCCTTCCCCTTTGAGAAGTGACCACGGGGAATATTATTCCCACTGCCCACACCAACGGAATTCACCCGCTGGACCTGCTCATGTCCCTGCTTCGGCTGCCCAGCTCGCTCCATACTCCCCTGAATTGGTAGAGCAATCACCACCGGCTTAGCTTGGTTATCCCCAGCTGCCTCCAGGCTATCATGTCCCCTCTTCTGCTTCCCACCCCCTGCAGCAGCTCCCCCCACATTAGGGTTCACCCAAGCTGATGACAGAACCGGCTGCCGAAGAGGGAGTGGCACGAATGCTGCCTCGTCCACTCGGTACCTGATGATCTCCATGCTAAGTTCTGGGCCATAGTGCTCAATTCCCACCGGGTCCGGGAACGTACAGTTGGGAGCTGTATGTCCCAATCTGCCACAGTGATAACACAGTAGTGGGAGGAATTCATACACAAGAGTAACCCAGAATTCCCCAACCAAAGGATTACTAGCATAAACCTGTGACCGTAGAGGTTGTGTTACATCCAGCAGCACTTTCGTCTTGATGAAGTGGCCCGAGATTCCTTGGATTGCATATGCTCCAGCCTCCAGCACCTTTCCGAGTTTCGCCCCAGCCACACGCTTACCAAAAGCCACCGTTCGGCAGTGGTTGGGGATCTCCCACATCTGGACCCAGAATGGAACAAGAATGAAAGAATCCACCAACTGTTTCGTTATCTGACTCCAAGGTTTCAATTGCAGAACACGTTCCTTCACCGTCCATGGTGTGCGTTGCAGCACCCAGTCCCTATCAGCTTCATCAGCAAAGAAGAATTGAAACAATCCTCTTTCCGCAGCAAGTACCCTGACCTCCACCGCACATGACCACGCGCCATTCACTGCCTTGCTGATCACCGCCAAGCTGGGGGGATTGTCCATAAACAATCTTCCCAATAGACTCATCTTCGCCCATTGAACCCCAGTGGCCACATCTTCCATTGTGAACTCCACAATCTGATCCATGGCTAAAGCCTAGATCCCAGCTGCTACTTCGTCAACCTTCATCTCCTCCACCCTGGTCCCAACCTCTGCTTCCGCCTCCTTCCCTTGCTCAACTTGGGTCATTTGGGCTGTCTCAACCATCGCATTCATAGCTATGTGGCCTTCCTTCTGTTCGACATCCTCAACATTCGAGGTCTTCATCTCCATCGTTCCCCCAGCATTCATCATTGTCTTCTGTCTCTGCAGTCGCTGGATAAACCAGAACACACCCCCCAAAAGTCCAATTAGGACTACGATTGGGATACAAATCAAACCAAATACCCCAATCCAGCTATACCAAAGGAAGGTAACCATACCTTTCGAATATCGCCGTCGATGTCTGAATCGCTGCGATTGCCGATATATCTCCCACCACTGCAAACTCCGATTTCTCGTTGGTGGGTTCGCAAACTTCAATTGAGAGACTATATAAGTCCACTCTGGTGCCACTCGGAGAACTGTACTCTGGACGGTCTCCCGATTCGTGTTTATCCTCCCCGATTTTCGAATCTGAACATATCGGGAGAGCAAATCAATTCCCCCGTTTGGCCGATTAAATCCCGTCCTTCCTCCTATAGGAGTCCATCGCCTAGTCTCCTGCTCAACCTCACCTTCTCTGGGATCAGAGGGGAGGACCTTTACTTGATTTGCCATCCGCGGCAGCCATTGAATCGCTCTCGCGAAAACCCTAACGACGGCAGTCAGCCAGACGAAGAGAGAGATGGGAGATTTTTGCATGTTTTTATATTTGTTGTTTTTAAAGAGGTGCAACACAAAGACTTCCCAAGAGGTCACCCATCTTAGTACTACTCTCGCCCAAGCACGTTTAACTTCGGAGTTCTGATGGGATCCGGTGCATTAGTGCTGGTATGATCGCACCCTACAGAGAGTTTCTGTTTGACAGCTTCAAAACAGACTATTTTCTATTTGGTAATTTAATAAGTAAATAAATAAATGAAGGCGAAGGGGATAATTTGCACCGAATTTTTTTTATGTAAATAAAAAATTCCTATTAAGCACCAGGATTCCCAAAACGTGGGATCCTCTCAAAAATACCCGTTTGTAGAAGCACACTATCAACCTGCTACTTTCTCAACCTCTATAACTATGAAAGAAAATTCCTATATGTGGTATAATCTGCGGATTGGACGAACCTATACAATAGATTTCAAACCTTATACGAGACAGAATTTGATGAGGTGTACAACTACCACCCTCTCCATACCAACGACGACACCGCTCCTTCCACACATGGCCAAGCACCAATCTCCACAACAAACGCCCTACCCGAACACGATCCGAATTTCCAGTCCAAAACCGTGTCGCCCAATTCATCATAAAGTCCCAGTCAACAAGCGCAACAGGAGGAGTTTCAGGAAATACAACCTGCAGTATAAAATGAAAAAACGAGCAACTCCCAAACAGGTGATCCCTATCCTCGATCCCTCCTGGACATAACACACAACAACCAGAAAGAGACCTCCCCCATCTGATAAGTTCATCCATAATAGTTATCTTGTTTTGCACAATCATCCACGACAAGATACTATACTTTGAATAAGAAACTTCCCCCAAATAAAATCCGCCCAACCAACCTGGGGGTGAGTCTCCATAATGCTGCCCCAAACTGTGAATACCGAATAACGATTCATAGGCGTGTCATCCCACATCAGTGAGCCAGCAGCACCAGTAATAAAGCGGCCAGCAATAGCCCTGAGTTTCAAGATCTTCCTCCAAACCCATGACCCTACAGAGGAAGCAGAAACCTCCCATAGCGTTTTGGATTTGAGCCGATAGGTACGGATCCACGCAACCCATATAGAGCCACTACAAGCTAGAATCGCCCACAGATGGCGAATGACACGACTTTGTTCCAAACTCTAAAGTCCTTAATACCGAGACCACCTTCAGACTTAAGCAAAACTGCAAACGACCAAGAAGCTGGTGCTTTAAGACGACTACTTCCCACACCTACCCCCCACAAGAAGTTATTACATATCTTCTCTACTTCTTTCAAAATAGCAGCCGACAAGATAAACACATTCATCCAGAATTGCAGGACACTAGATATGACGGTACCTGATTATCTATGGTTGTCCTATGCAACAAACACGAGAAGATTTCCATTGAAATGGCAAATAGATACGGGGATAAAGGATCCCCTTGCGGTAACCCCTTTGCTACATTAAAAGACTCACATAGCCCCCCATTAAATGCAACCCTGAAGCTCAGTGAGGTCACACAGGTGCACACCATCTCAGTATAAGCAAAAGGAAATCCCATAGCAATCATAACCTGAAACAGAAACAGCTAATTAACAGAATCAAAGGCTTTCATAAGGTCAATCTTCACAACACAACGAGAAGTAATAGAGCCTTGTGATAATCCTTAACAAGCTCTGAAGCCATTAAGATATTATCACTAATGATCCTATCCTTCACAAAAGCAGATTGTGCAGGACTAATAAGCTTAGGGAGCACCTGAGCCATTTTGTTTGCAAGCACCTTAGAAATGGCCTTATACAGGACATTACAGCAGGAAATAGGCCGGAAATCTTTCATCTTTTCAACGTTTTGCAACTTAGGAATCAATGTGAGAATAGTGGCGTTTACCTCAGGGTGGGAGCGACCCAGTTTCAAAGAAAGAAAGGACAGCATCAATCACGTCCTGCCATATAATCCCCCAATCTAACTTATAAAATTCAGCAGGGAACCCATCAAGACCTGCCGCTTTATCAGTAGACCTTCAAAGTAACTGACTGGCACATCAAGAACATCCTGGTTTGACTCCCCAAGCAATCTTTTATAAAACTGCACTGCCAAATGACCCATCTGTTTACCATCTGAGACACGTTGAACCTCATCATCAATAAGGTGATCAATTGTAAGCTTCTTATTCTTGACCTTAACATATTTGTGAAAAAAACCTGAATTACCATCCCCCACTGTAATCCATCCCACCATCGATTTCTGTCTGTAAAAAGATTCCTCAGCCGCTTGCAACTCAGAACATTTTATAGCCACATCAGCTTCCTTAACAATATTGACAGGGCTAGGATTAGAAAGAACTTGATCTTGAGCCACCACCAAAACGGCCTCAGCTTCACGAGTCCTTTCTGATATGTCTAAATAATGAGAACGATTCAGGGCAACAAGCCCCTTCTGCAATATTCTCAGCTTATTCAGTACCTTCTGGAAAGGAGTGGATTGTGAGTCCCCTTCCCATGCCTCTTGTAGAATAGCTTGATACTGAGGATGAGCCCTCCAGAACTTAAAGTGCTTGAAGTGTTTAGGGAGACTCTTCAAACGAGTAGCAGTGTGAACAAGTAACCAACAGTGGTCAGACACTCCAGGGCTGATGGTACAAGCAGAACTGACCTTGAAGACATCTAACCAGGGGCCATTGACCAACACCCTGTCGATACGCTTGGCGATTGGATTGTGTTCTTGCTTATTCCACCAAGTATACCAGGAACCTGCAACCTTATGATCAATAAGCTGCATGTCTTCAAACCACTTCCTAAAGTCAATCATGCTCTGAGTAACTGCCACAGAATTAGACGACTCATTCACTTCTGCAATCGCGTTAAAATCCCCAAAAACCACCCAAGGAGAATCACCACACTTGCGCTTAACAAATTCAGAATATAACTACTGCCTCTGCACTATTTTGTTAGGATTGTATACTGCTGTTACTATAGCTACCTCATCACCACTCACAACCTTCACATGGATAAAATGCTCCCCAGACTCTAGCAATGTTACCTTCAAACCATTTCTCCAAAACAACCAAACTCGACTAGACATAGACTTAAGAGATTTTTATGAATTGCTGAACGAGGATGTTTTATTATTATATAAACCTGGAAACTGCTTTATTAGTTAGAAACTTTTCTTAGTCAAATTTGAACCGGTAAACTTGAATGAATGGATCTAAAACATATTCGATTTGATGTAAAATTTACTATTAAAGATTAGTAGTTTATCTTGAATTTTCATATTTAGCTTCTTACCACATAACAAACAACACAAGTCAAGCTAGAAGTCTCAATACACTAAATTAAAATATTACACTAGAGTACATGTACATCATCTGATATTTTTATATATACGCTAAATCGAGGGGTCGAAAGAATAAATTATGTGCATAGAATTGAATGTGTTTGTTTTCACTTTAATTTTGAAATTTTTTCAAAAAATATAAGTTTTTTGTCAAAACAAAAAAATTTTAATATGTTATTAAACTTTCAGTAAAAGCAACTATTTCTTCTAAAATCTATAAAATACTTAAATATAAAATTCATTTGACATAAAAGCTTTCACTTTTATTTTATAATCTAAAAGTTTTCATTTTACAACATAAGGAAAATAAATATTTTTAGGCTATATCTTCAATAATCATTTCTCAAAATTCAAGTTTAGTAGTTTACTATTCAACAAAGCATTCACTATTTCATTAACTACTTTTCTGTTTGTAAAAAAGTGTTTCGTTTTATTAATTTTGCTTTCTCTAAACTTTTCCAAACCATATATTTTCTCAAGTTTCAGAAAACATTTTCAAAGTTAAGAACATGTACAACAAACACACCCTAAATCATGGTTGTCATGTCGGTGGAATGTCGAACAATTCAACCGTAAGTTCGTAATTGTCATGTAATCGACATGTACACCACCAGTATGACCAGCATGATTGCTTTACGACATCTAAGCAAAATGACATAGTTTTAGTGAATTTAATTAATATAAAAATAATTTATTATTTTTTATAAATTTAAAAATTAAATGTTGATGTTATTTGATAGTTCAAGTATAAGCGTTTAGATATTGATGTTAAATGGTTGTATTTAAATATAATTACTTGCTATTTTATTTTGAAATGTTGTATTTTATTTAAATATGAATACTAAAGGGTCGTTTGGATGGATCAATCTAAAAATGAGTCAATTTGATCAATTGTCTCGTTTTTATAAACGAGGCAATTAAAACGAGTCAATTCGAATTACCTGCCCCCACCCCAGGTAATTGAAATTGACTCAAAACGGATCAATTCAAAATACCTCAGGCAGATTGATCCATCCAATTTTTTTGCTGGCAAACGAGGCAATTTGGTACAATTGTCTCAAAACGAGACAATTGTGTCAAATTAATCAGTTACAATTCCTCATCCAAACGACCTATAAGTATATTGTCTTCAAATATGTTTTACATATAATTAAATTCATTTGATATTAATAAATTTTCACATTTTACATACTTTGTTAAACTTACATGAAACGACACAAACAAATTATAACACTTATCAAATCATTTCACCTGCTAAATCATCACAACAATATGATCTGGTTTGACAGCATTGCCCTTCTTATTTTTTTGGTAGCAAGGGAAATGGTTTGATAGCATTGCCCTTCCTAACTTTGCCTTTGTATTTTACCATTTTATTCAACTGGCCAAATTTATGATTCCATCACTACCTTTTTGGTTTTTGCTTTATGTTTTTATTTGTTTCTCCAATTTAATTCCCCTCCCCTGTACGGCATCGTTTCACGTCACAAAGACGCTTCTCCTTCCTTCCCTGACGTCTCGCCGTTGCGCTCTCTTTCTTTCTGTCTCTCTCACTCTGCTCCGTGTGTATATAAATACACAACCTTCACCATTCCGCCATTGCTGACCTCTCGATATTTCTTCCCCCTTTATTTTTTTCTTTAATCCATAGGATTAAAAACCTCAAACAATCAAACCAACTCATAAACAAATAAAACAATTCCCCCCCTTCCTCCCTCCCCATTTTCTCTTCCCGATTCCCCCCTCTCAGTTTCAGAGCTTTACCCTCCCTCTCTCTCTTACTTTCTCTCGCTTCCCTCGCACTCTTCCAACTTTTCCACAGAAACCCAGAAAAGCTCCGCTTCTCTCCTGGGCCTCTCGCCGCGAGCCCGGCATTATTTTCCCATGGAGAACTGAGAGGTAGTTTTGGGTTTGTCTTTTGATTCGATACCCAAAAGAGAAACAGTAGAAATGAGGGTGAAGGAAATGCACCCACTCTGCTGCATCTCGCTTGAGAGCCCTGGACTGGGCGACCAGTCGCCAGAGATTTCGACTTCGTTGGCGTTGACGCGGGCGAGATCCCTGCCGGCGGGCCTTCTGAGTGGGCCGAATCATAACGGATCGGAGGACGGAACCGCGACGGTGGCTGGAGTGCTGCACAAGTGGACCAATTACGGGAAAGGGTGGAGATCGCGGTGGTTCTTGCTGAAGAACGGCGTGCTGTCCTACTCCAAGATTCGCCGGCCGGAGAATCTGAATCTGCTGGCGTTGAACGAGGACGTGCAATTGATAGGCGCGATTTCCACCAATCGAATGCAGAGGATGGATAGCGTCAGCTCCAGCCGAAGGAAGCAGGAGAAGAAAACCGTTGGCATTGTTCATCTCAAGGTAAATTTTTCTCTAATCGCGATTAAGGAGGGCTTTGAATCAATGTTAATCTGTCTTCATTCATTAGACCTAGCGTTTTTTTCTTTCTTGTTTGGCGGTAGTAGTAGGGGAAATTTGCCAATTGGGGAAAGGATTTGATTCAAAAGCAATTAATCTGGTTATGAACAAATTTGGTCAAAGTTGTTTCTCTGGCATGATTGATCCCCCAATGCTAGCAAACAAACAGCTTTTTTCATATCTAATCGCCATGGATATCCGAGAAGCAAAAGGGGAAATGAGAATGCAGAAAGAGCGAGAGAAGTTATGCTTGGTGGGTATAAACCAAAGGTTACTTGCATTGTCCAATCTTTTGGAGGAGATGGGGGCAGGTGGCCATAAAAGGAGATGGTTTTTGGTTTCTTTTTCTCTCCTCTCCCTAATACTTTGTTTTGTTGTTTTCTTTACTGCTAACTGCAACCCCATCTACCCTTTTGGTGGACAGTGGGAAGCTCTGTGGACTGTATATAGCCTGTGTATTTTCCTTCACTCTTTTTTTCTCTTTCCCCGGGTTTCTGCTGCCCTTTTTACAGCTTTAACTGGTTGTTAATCAATAGTGGGTCACATCAGCAGGTGGGTTATTGTTTTTTTGGGAGGAGTGGAGAGTGGGGGAGGAGCTATGATATGATAAGGTACGTTGTTGTAGGTCTAAGAGCTGAGTTGTGCTCGCATCATCTTGTTTCTGAGCTCAGATTTTTCGATATTTTGTTCTCGTTCCCCTTCCTCACATCCACCACTTCTATGATCTTCAGCTCATGATGTTCTCTCTAATATTCAACTGTTCTTCATTTCTAGCTGCTGCTTCTGCAGCTTGCATAGTTTGTTTCCTTCTTCTTCTTCTTCTTCTTCTTCTTCTTCTTCTTCTTCTTCTTCTTCTTCTTCAACCGTAAACTTGGTGGCCGTTATAGTTCTTTTTTCGTTTTTGACTCGTGGCCTAGGTGAAGTTTGATGTGAGAAAGGTAAGTTGGATAGCAGCTACTACTAATAACTACTATACCAGCTCAGCTCGCCTTTGCTTTTCTGCTTCAAAGCTTCTAGCTTTCTTTTGTTCTTTTGCTTTGAAAAGCTTCCTGCTTCCTTTTGCCATATCTTCTTGTTGTTTTCGGCTACAGTGTTTTCTTTTCTTTTTGGGTTTTTCTTTTAACCTCAGCTGTGGGGACATCGACACGTCAGGACATGAGTCTTTATAGTTTTGGAGGTTGGGAGAACGGTTCTTCCGTTCTTCTGCCTTTTAAGAATTGTGTGAGATAATAGGAACAGTTTTGGAGATTAGGAAAAGACAGTATTTTATTTCATTTCCCCCCCGTCAATTTTCTTGTCTGGTCTTCCATGGATATTCTTCTGTCAAGTGCCAGATCCTTAGTAGTTATCGTCCACCTCCACTTCGAAACCACATATGGGGTTCCAAAGTGACGGCCTTTACTTCTGGGTTTTCTTTCACTTTCTTTGATCTGATGTTCAAAACATCCAGTACCATTGATTCCCCGAAATCCAAGTTGTGGGTGTCTTTGATTCAACTCTGGTAGAGGCTTCTGAAGTTGATGCCTTTTGTTTCTTGTAGCAGATCTCGTCATTCCGAGAGAGCAAGTCCGATGACCGGAGATTTTACATATTTACAGCGACGAAGACGCTTCACTTGAGAACTGATTCGAAGAGGGACAGGGCAGCTTGGATCCAAGCTTTGGTCTCTGCTAGGAATCTTTTCCCATCGAGGTCACTCAAAGATGGCCTCTCACACAGGGTGCCAAAGGATTTGTCTGTCTCGACTGAGAAGCTAAAGAGGCGGTTGACTGAAGAAGGGATCAATGACAGCCTCGTTAATGACTGTGAGCAGATCATGCTAACGGAATTCTCCGAGTTACAAGCTCAGCTTAAAGTTGTATGCGAAGAACGGAACAGTTTGGTAGACACTCTAAGGCAACTGGAGGTAAGTCGTTTACTCATCATCTCACTATTGGCATTGCCGAATTTCAGCTAGGTTTTCCTTATGAGCTTGTGGACTAGTGGGGACTTGGCTTAAGATCTTACCATTGAGATCTTCAACAGGTTCTGAAGGGGGATTTTATTAATTTGCTCGTCTTGTACTCTCTTATCACTTGCACAGAAACTTACGCCACCTTGACTGAGCTTAAAGTGACTTTCTTTCCTTCTGAAACGTGTTTGCTTTTCAAGATTGTTTCCTTTGCTCTTACTTCAAGAATGACATCATTCCAGTCCAATGGATAACCCAATCCTCATATGAACCTCACATTAGTAGATAATTTATGATACGATGGCTGTCTAGAATATATCTTGTTGCGGTGTTAGTATCGATTGTCTTCACCGGGTATCTTATTGGTCCTATAGATATCTCGGGTGACCATACCCACAAGATTTAGCGCTTTGTTCATTGGTTTTCTATTCAGCATTTGGAATTTACGTGGATTAGTCTTGAAAGCATTTCTTCGGCCTTTTGCAGGCTTCCAATATAGAAATTGAAGTCTCTGGAATTCAAGATGGTGACTATCAGTTGGCCAAGCATGATTTGTCAACTTTAGGACGTGGAAAATACAGTGGTAATTGACAAATATAAATTACTGCTTGTACTTGGTTTATGCACGAGGAAATTGGCTTTCCTTTGTATCTGGCTCTTTCGCATTCTCATATTTTCCCATGACTTGGTATTGCTTTTCCAGAATGTAGCACGACTGAATCATCTGATGATATCGAGAAGCAAGACCTGGAGGAAGTTTCGGACGAGGAGGAGCTCTCTTTTCACGACAGTAAAGATTGTTTCACCGATGGGTCTATAGTGCAAGTTCCAGATAGTCGCTTCGGGAAGGATAAAATATCCAATCAACTCGATAGTGAAGATTATAGAATGCACTCGGTATTTGATCCGGGATATCCGCACATCCAAAGGAGGCAAAAGCTTCCTACCCCAGTTGAAAAAGAGAAAGGGGTCAGCCTTTGGTCAATGATCAAGGACAATGTTGGCAAGGATCTCACCCGTGTTTGCCTCCCTGTTTACTTTAACGAACCAATATCGTCACTTCAGAAATGCTTTGAGGATTTGGAGTACTCTTATCTCTTGGACCAGGCCTATGAGTATGGAAGAGCGGTGAGATTTTTGGAAAAAGTTTATGCTTTTCATATTTGTGTTTTGTCCCATTATCTCTTATTATATTTGGGGTTTGGATGAAACAGGGCGACAGCCTGCTGAGGATTTTACATGTAGCTGCATTTGCCGTGTCTGGCTATGCTTCCTCTGAGGGGCGGCATTGCAAGCCTTTTAATCCTCTGCTAGGAGAAACATATGAAGCTGACTTTCCGGACAAGGGAGTTCGCTTCTTCTCCGAGAAGGTTGGTGATTCGTCATTCATTTGTGCATTTTGTTAATGATCATCACTGTCCATGCTTCATTTTTTCATTTAGATTTCTTTTTAAAATAAAAAAGAAAAAATTGTTTTGGGGTGAAGCTTTCCTATGGTACAATATGACCTTAGGCAGTGAATGACTTTATAATAGCGGATTAAATAGATGTTAAACCTTAATACAAAGGAATACGAGTGTGATATTTTGAGTTGAAACACAGGTTAGTCATCATCCAACTCTCATTGCCTGCCATTGTGAAGGTAGAGGGTGGAAATTTTGGGCAGACAGCGACTTGCACACCAAATTCTGGGGGCAGTCCATTCAACTTGATCCGGTTGGGGCTCTGACCCTCGAGTTTGATGATGGTGAAATATTCCAGTGGAGCAAGGTCTGACCTCTGGTTTCTTTTGATCGTCATTCACCTTTGTGTCAGCTCTTTTGTCTCATACTAGAAGCTTACAATCCTTGGTTGCATTGTTTTGCAGGTCACAACCGCAATTCGTAATCTCATTCTGGGCAAAGTGTATTGTGATCACCATGGGATGATGAATATAACGGGAAATCGCGACTATTCTTGCAAATTGAAGTTTAAAGAGCAATCAATCCTAGACAGAAATCCTCATCAGGTTAGAATATCTATCAATGAAGATAATTGCTGTGTGTTGCCTTATTTGACTGGAAAGATTGATTACTGGCTCATACTGATGACGGGTGCTCATCAACCCTACATAGGTTAATGGGTTTGTAGAAGACCTCTCTGGGAAAAAGGTGGCCACCGTGTTTGGGAAATGGGACGACAGCATGTACTATACTCTCGGTGATGGTCAATCAAAATCGAGGAACAACCCTTCGTCAAATGCTAACTTACTATGGAAGAGTACAAAGCCAGTTCCAAATCTCACTCGCTACAACTTAACATCGTTTGCCATAACCCTGAATGAATTGACACCAGGACTGAAGGTAAAGAGAATGACAGTAGTGTGTTGATGTTTGTAGTCTCTAGCCAGTAACTCCCATTTCCTCCCCTCTTGTATATGCATACCTCTAATTGTCATTTATATTAGCCTGTCTCTGATCTCGGGTTATTTGGTTACGGATTAATAACAGGAGAAACTCCCTCCAACAGATTCCAGGCTGAGACCAGACCAGAGGCATCTGGAGAACGGTGAGTACGACAAGGCCAACGTGGAGAAACAGCGGCTGGAGAAGAGGCAAAGAATGGTATTTCCTATGCTAACAAATAAGCCAACTCCTTCATCTAGTTTTAGTAGAAGCGAAAAACAGAAATGGTTTGGTATTTGATTGAGCTTTGAGTCAATTGATTTTTTACTTTGGAACTATCCCATGCAGTCGAGAAAGCTGCAAGAACATGGGTGGAAACCGAAGTGGTTCGAGCGAGAAGGCGAGAATGGACCTTTCCGGTACAAGGGTGGATACTGGGAAGCACGAGATAGCGGAAACTGGAACGAATGCCCGGACATATTCGGGGAGTTCGGTGACGAGCTCTCCGAATCCAAGTAAATTTTTTTCTGGACAACAAAGAATAATGTAGGTAATGCATTATTCTCAAGACTAGAGATCAACCCACCAGCAGGCAGCAGCAGCGGCTCACGCAGCTTACTGACCAGAATTCTGGTTGCAGGAAAGATTGGTAAACGAAGTTTTTCTTGATGAAGATTTTGGGGTGGGAGTAGTGAGATTGCAATGTATAATGTGCACTTCGGGGTAGGATAAGAGAAGTCACAAGAGCCCTTGAAAAATTTTCTGCTGTGAATGTGAGCCCTGGCCTGCTGCTGCTGCTGCTGCTAGTCTGTTAGCCATCCCAATTTGTTACAGCTTCATGTAAAAACTCCGGCGTACAAGAAGAAGCCAACCGGGCTGATATGATAATTTTATTTATTTACATATTTATTTGTACTTAGTTTGTCAGCAATAAAATGAAAAAAAAAAAGAGTAAAAAGGAAAGGTGATGGGATAATCCTTATTCCCCAATCAAAGAGTTTCTTTTTTCTTTCTGGACTTGCTGCTTAGCACTCCTGATTTCGACCCCCTCTCCAATTCAGCATAGTTCAAATAAGCTCCTCTCATTCCAAGTTCTTCCTCCACCAAAACAATATGAATTTGAGTGTGTTCAACAGATTATTGCTCTTCATTAGACATGTAATAAAACTATTGCAGAGGAGATGTTATGTTACTGCATGCCCCTCCTCAGATTCCTTATGCCCACATTGGTCTCGGTATCAAAATCTTGTATTCTTAGGTATAAAAAAAACTTCCACCATAATTCCTAATCTCCCATCTTGACAAGTTACTAGTTCCGCTTACATTGACACTAAATCACTTTCTCTAAAATTCCATGTTTGGTTTATTGTTTTGCACGAAATTGCATTTTTCGAGTTCTATCTACAATCTTTCCATCGAATTCCAAATACCCATTCCAAGTTTTGAATTTGATAAAAATTTGTATAGACATAATTGGAGGATAGGGTACCATAATGGAGACACACATTTAACCGTGAAACTTCCGCAACTTATACAAGTAGTGACTGACCAACACGCACTAACATTGTCATGATCATTCAAGGAACATGATCATTTTCCTTTTTCTGTACAACATCGAAATCTTCCAAACCTTATTTAGGAGGTCAAAATAAAGGGAAGAGAGAGAGAGAGAGAGAGAAAGGCCAAAGTAAAAGGCCCTACAAAGCTATAATCTACATACAGAACAGGCCAACCCCACGGCCCACACCCTCCGCCCCCAAAACCCAATAAAAAAACTCCCCCGAAAAGTTACGGCCCAATTTGATCGAGCCCAAAACCAAGTATACTTTCCCCACGTCAATGCATAACGGGCTCATCGTCCATATCCTCCATCTCGAACCCTTCCTCCGCCATCCTCTTCTCCTTGTACACATACCACCTCGCGCAAACCAAATACATCAACAGATTCAACCCGCTCAATATCGCCAGCAGCCAGTAGAAATCGAACAGCCTCCCTCGGTTCATATTATCCGCCAGCCACGGACTCTTGATCGTCACCTTGTGCACAATCGACACCAACGACGAGCTCATAAAGAAGCCCAGCGACAACGTGCTCAAAAACAAACCGGTGCTCATCGTCTTCATCCCTTTGGGACACTCCCTCAGGAAAAAATCCAGCTGTCCGATGTACGTAAACGCCTCGCCCGACCCCACGAAGAAAAACTGCGGGACCAGCCAGAAGACGCTGAGCGGGACCGTGGCGTTGGGCTGGTCGAGCAGGCCGTGGGCCTGGGCCGTCCGGATCCGCTTAAGCTCGGTCAGGGCCGCGAAGACCATGGCGACGATGGAGAAGACCAGGCCCACCCCGATGCGCTGGAGCGGGGTGAGCCCGTGCGGGTTTTTGAGGAGGCGGCGGGCGAGGGGCACGATGGCGCGGTCGTAGACGGGGACGGTGAGGAGGATGCTGCCGACGAAGAAGACGGTGAGGGAGGCGGCGGGGATCTCGAAGGAGCCGATGCGGCGGTCCATGGTGGTGGCCTGGGAGACGGAGAAGGTGGTCATTTGGGCGTAGACGGTCCAGAAGATGATGGTGGTGGCCCAGATTGGGAGCATTCGGATCACCATTTTGACTTCCTCCACGTCGGTTAGGGTTGAGAGGTTCCACTTGTTTGCTGACGTGGCGGTGGAGTCGGTGTCCTTGATTGCTGCCCTGTCCAGAAACCTGTACATGGTTGGCCACAAAGAGCGAATAATTGTTAAATATAACATCACATTTTATTTTATGTATTACTAAATATAGTTTGGAACTTTTTTCTTTAAGATTCCAACTAGGGTAGTAACTGAAATATCGTGCTTGTAAATAAACTAACAATTCTGTAAATTATGTTTTGGAGTGTGGGATTAAGCTCTCGTGAACTCGCTATTTTTTTCTTCTTTCTCATCGTACTGTGTTCTATTTGTAGATTGTAGCTAGGTTTTGGAACGAAAACCCAAAAAAGAAACAGATTAATTAGTCTGGTCTTGTGCTAATTAAGCACAAGTGACAAGATGTCGACATGGACGGTTGGTTCCAAGGATGTAGACAATTAGGTAGCTAGTTGGGTTGATTTGGAGAGAAACCAGGGGCCAATAATGTCCCCAAACCACCTTGGGTTGGTGGTAGCTAGGAAGTTAGGAAAGTAATAATGGAAGAGAGAAGAAAACCAGAACACGTGACTCGGCGAAGGGTTAGTAGTTTGGTCGATAGGGTACTTAGTGTGCGACACGTGGACCAAACACAAGCTAATTATAATTAACTTAGGGTACTTAGTGTGCGACAACACAGAAATTAACCTGATAATTAATTAACTAATTTTGTTTGTCCAACTCTAACAGGTGGATAACCAAGAACATCGGCCAATTCATCCTATATATTATATATAACCCTCGTGATTTCCTAGATGATGTCTGCTGGTTATTACTTGGAGCATTTACAGCATGCCATGTGGAATTATATCTCTATACATACAGAGTTTATGGTCAATTTTTCAACGAAAGCAATCGGCCTAAAGATGCGTGCTCGATCTGTCGGCAGCTAAGCTAAGCAAATCACGAGAGGAGGTTTGAAAGAAAGAAAGAAAGAAAGAAAGAGGAGGAGGATATGGTATGTCAAGTTGTTATTTGGTGGCTGTCAATTTTACATGGCCTGTCGATGGAGTTTCGATCCACCTTCATTTTCTTGGGCGGCCAAACGCCAATAATACAAGGGTATAATAATATTCAGAGAAGAAAAGCCGGCCATTGATCCATCTTCACCACCTTAATTAGTTCCTAAAAAACGAGTAGTGGTGCCAGATCGATAATTACTTCATACAATATTTTTTCCTGGTAATATATATTTTATGTGGATCGGAAGAGTGAAGTTTGCGTATCTGTTTCAGAAGGCGGGTCGCGATCCTTAACTAGTCAGCCAAGTGAGGTGACCCAACTTGTTAAGACTAAACGTATATATACATGGCAATGGCAATGACAATGGCATCCCATCCAATTATTAATCTCCCTCAATTATATGAACCTAGTAGGAGTAGTCTAGTTCTAGTTGAAGCTTAATAATGGGTCCGCCGATAGAAACAATATATGATTATTTATGATTATTATTGTTATGTCGATTGATTCACAAAAAATTATTGGTTTTCAAATTTGACGTGGCATTAGGTTGTCTTCTTCTCATAATTCATTACCATGTCCAAAACTCTCAACATTTAAATACTTCGCAATGATTCCGGAACCGGACCCTCATATCCTCATCTCATCCACTAGCTTCAATTAATTCGTGGAATTCAAATATTGTTTTCTAGGAAAATAGTGGCCCTATCTAGGCCATCGATTTTAGGGGTATGTAATCATACAGTTTTTTTGTTATTTTTTTTATAAGAATGATAAAGGTTTTTTTATATATATTAGGTACGAGTTAATAGATTCGAATTTTTGATATTCTAGGTTCAAAACTAGTGTTATTACCATTAGACCAACCCATTGTTCTTGTGTTTGTTATTAAAAAAATTAATTTATATCTGAAATCTGGAATGCAAGTTAGACGTACCTAGATAACGAGAAATTTTACAATGCTATATAGTATTGGAGCTATAGGGTTTTCCCTTTATGGTACAAATTAGAATTGTACATTTACGTTATGGTACAACTTCAGATTGTACATATACTTTGTGTACAAATTCTTTTATGGTACAACTTGAACTTGTACCTTTATGTGATGATACAACTTCAAGTTGTAAAGTTGTATCATAACATAATAATACAAATTGCTTTATGGTACAACCTAAACTTATACATTTAATGTTATGGTACAACTTTAAGTTGTACATTAAAGCACCAATACTATATAGCATAGTAGAAGTGCTTTCTAGATAACCTTACGTCCACGTACTGAATACATACTTGTACATCTCTTTAACCTATGGATTCTTTATCTCTCATGTACTCGGATTCTTTCAACTCAAAGTTAGGATGTTGAAATCATTTTGTTTTATGGGAGAAGTTGGTTATGGTTTTGGATTGCATGTTTGAAATGTTCTTTCATCTACGTGTGGATTTAATGCTTTTTAAGTCTAGCTAGCTAGCTAGCTCCATTGGATTGGAGCCTGGAGGGCTGACGACATAGATTACCCTCCAAATAGCAAAACTCCAAACCAGTATTTTTCACTTTATTTACGTCCTCTCTTTCCAAACATTGTGGATGAAATGACCCCTTTGTAGGCCCACCCCACCCCCACCACACCCTATTTTTCCACATAGCATAGCATTATCAATGTATTATAGTAATATCTAGAGTGCAGGTTAAAAAGTATATAAGAGAGAGAAATAAGATAAGGTTTTTGTTTGATTATTTCCAAACTAACCTGAACTGCTTGCTGTGAGGGAGCTTAGCCTTCTTCTTCTTGCTCCCTTCCTCAATATCCTCCCCATTATACAGCGCCGCCGGATCCGACGGAAGGTCGAGGCCTCTCTTCCTCCACGCGCCGACGTACACCGCCGCGATCTGCGTCAGTGGGCTGCCCGCCAGCCGCTTGAAACGGTACCGTCTGGTCCCGGAAAGGAACACGAACAGGGCCGTCAAGATGGCGCAGGCGCAGATCCCGTAGCCGTACCGCCGGCCCACGTGGTCCTGGATGTAGACCAGCACCGTTACGGCTATGAGCGAGCCGAGGTTGATGAGGAAGAAGAACCAGTTGAAGAATTTGGTCATCTGTTTTTTCTCCTTGCGGTCGGAGTCGTCGAACTGGTCCGACCCGAAACCGGACACGCTGGACTTCAGCCCGCCGGTTCCTAGAGCTGTCATGTATAGGGCGAGGTAGAGGACAAGGAGCTGTGTGTTGTCCGCCGGGACGCATACGGTGTCGTTTTTCTCGCATTTCGGCGGGCGGAGGGACGGGACTATTGTTGAGATCGTCAGAACTGTTATGCCCTGTAACACAAGAAAAGAAATTGTTGTTTAGATTTTACTTATTAATTGATTTGGTTGCAAATTAATTAAATTGTGTGGAAAAAAAATCATAATTAAATTTTGTTTCTATGATGGCCACAGCTCACATTGGACTCTACTCCCCATTACTAGAATCGCGGGTAAGTTCATGAAAGCTAAGCGGGTGATTTGATTTGTATGGAAAGATATAACTAACTTAGTTTGTTAAGTTAAATCAACGTAACAATCACATGGAACATAATGAAATTTTATTAAATACTTTATTGAATGATTGGTGTACCAAACAACCACTCGTCACTGTAAATATCTTATTTACAGTTTTTGCAGGGGAAATTTTAACTATAACTAACTAACGTGGAATTTATTTTAACCGCAGGGCAGGGTATTTACTACTACTACTACTACTGTATCTGTATGCACCGTGACGGTAATTTCCGTTATTTTTCTTACCGTGGCTTGAACGGTTGCAAAGATGGCAATGGTCAGGTACCTGTCAGCCACAAGGGGCAAAAGTTGAAGAAGTTGTTAAAAACGAGGAACGGTAAAAACATGGGGTGGAGAAAGTGAGAAACAGCTGGGAAGAAAATTTCAAGAAGAAACCCAAAAAGTAAATTAATTAGGGACAGACCTGCCGAGGAAAGTGTCGGCGATGAAGCCGCCGAGGAGGCAGAGCATGAAGGAAGTTCCGAGGAAGTTGGTGACGGTGTTGGCGGAGGTGGCATTGCCCAAGTGCATAGTTCCGGTGAGGTAAGTCACCAGATTCACCGCGATCCCCAGCGTCGTCAGCCTCTCGCATGCCTCTCCGCCTGACCAAAAAAAAAAAGAAACAAATAATTAAGACGGTGCTGGGGCAAACGTAAAGAGAGAAATTAATTAAGGAAAAGAGAGTATTATTAAATGTTAGAAAGAAGCAGACCAAGAATCATGGCGGCGCTGGTCCAGCCGCCGGTTTTGGAGCGGGCGGCGGGGCGGCCCTTGTAGTCCCAGGCATCTGGGAGGGTGTCGCTGGCCTGCTGGTTCATACTTCTGTATTAAGAGAGAGTGGGAAAGGGAAGGGAAGGGGTGAGGAGGCAGAGCGGGTTCGAGGTTTGGGACAAATGAATGGGCTGCTGACCTGATTCTGGTTCTGGGCCCTTTTATATAGGCGGAGGAGCTTATGTGGCTGATTGTGAGGCGTCTTTTAAACTAATCGTCTCCTACGAGGGGAAGATCAATTAATGACTAATCACATGATTCTGAATTTCTTTTTCCCCAACATAGAAATTAGTTCAATTAAATAACAGTAAATTACCAACTCAATTATTATACCCTCCAAGACCAAAACAACAACTGATGGAAGCAAATACTACAAATTTAAAAGACGCCAACTTGAATGGAGAAATTGATAAGAGTTTTTACCTGTGTAACAAAAAAAATTCCAATGATATTTTTCAACTGAAGTAGAATGTAAATTTTTGTCTAAAAACAAAATCTTGGTACCAACATGCAAAATGGAAAAAATATAGGTACTTACTTTAATTTGTCAGTTGAATCCAAATATCAATCCAACAATTGAATTTGAATAAAATGAATAGAATTAGCTGGATATTTTTGTTGATGAATTAAATTCTTGAATTTAGATACTAATTGCCACCTTAAAATACATCCACCGGATATCCAACCCAAAAGTCTCTTATGTGAGGAAAATATCTTTAGTTGGCTCCTGAGGGATATTGTGGTACATCGATTGATCGACAGCTTTGAAAATAACTAAAACACCAAACTCAAATCTAAAACATTTCTTAGGTGAAGCCGTGAAGGTGATCAATCCAACCCTTTAAACTATGTAGAAATAAAATAGCTTTCAGATCATTAATTACAATCAAGAAATCCAGCCGGACACGAGCGAGCCAACTCGCTGAGAGAGACCGCCATAAGTACCATTGGGCCAATCAATCATCTAAGCAAAGCTGTTACCCGGCGGTAGCTCATATAAAGGAAGATGATCATCAGTAAATTAAAGCATGATGACCTAGCCCATTTGACCAAGTACCACATCTTTTTTCATTCTACATATCTGTCCAAAAAGCCTTTTTGCTATCCAATTTATGATCAACATATTTCTGTTAGTAAACGGTATATGATCCACTATTGAACCTCTACCAACAACTCGAATTATTGGGATCAACTGGTTCTTGACATGGTATCAGAGCCTTCTGTGACCGTGAGGTCTTCTGTTCGATTCCCGGTGATGTCCGGACCTGTGCCTGTCCAAACTCCAAGCCTATCTGAATGACTTGAGTTTGAAGGGGGGTGTTACTAAACGGTATATGATCCACTATTGAATCTCTCTCAATAACTCGAGTTATTGAGATCAACTGGTTTTTGACAATTTCATAGTCGCTAGTCACAATTGGTTAGTGTAGCACTTCTTAGGGAGTGTGTATGGACCCTTTGAATCTCATGTTCATAATAGTCAAGCCATTGATTACTATCACTCAAATAAAAATGTAAATTAATTATATTCTAGCAAGGATTGGGATATGATTTCCCATTAAGAAATATTGGACCTTTCCATTGCAAAGAAATAGCTGAAAAATTGCATGTCACTCGCACTTTTAGACAAACATCCGACCGATCTTATTGAAATAACCAAATTATTCCAATCATTTGTGCATGTCAATGTGGAATGAGTTGGCCAATGCGCAATTAGCTATAGTTGGTTCACCACGACTTTATTTTTATCCAAGAACGATTTTTATATTAACGCAAGTGGTCCCTGATATTTGAGGTTAATAACAAATCAGCTACTAAACTTTGATTTTGAAAAAAAATAGTCAATTAAAAGTTTGAATATCTAACATATATAATAATCAATTCAATTTTCATTCATCTTCATCATATTTATTGTTCAAACTATATAGATTAGTGCATTTTCAACTCACTCAAATAGTAATAGAAAAAGGCAATATAGATCTGAGTTAGAGTGAGATGACATGTTAAAATCATTTAACCTATATCCATGAACCACTTCCAAATTGCTTTAATCTCTATTTTTTCCATTGTCTCACTTGATAACTAGTTAATTAGAGGATGCAATGATCTTTCTTATTTATTATTATTATTATTATTATTATTATTATTATTAATTTTTATGAATTCATACACTGACTTATACAGTTAAGCACAAAAATTCACAAAAATAAAGAAAACAACTTGTACCTGTTCTCAAGATTCAACAAAAGATTCTTCATAAACCATCCTCTCACTTGATAACTAATTAATTAGAGCATGTAATGATCTTTCTTAATATTAATTTTGGTGAAGTAATACATTGACTTAGACAATTTAAGCGAAAAAATTCACCAAAATAAAGAAAATAATTTTTACTTATTCTCAAGATTCAACAAAAAATTCTTCATAAATCATCCTCTCACTTTATAACCAATTAATTAGAGGATGCAATGATCTTTCTTATTATTAATTTTGGTGAAGTAATACAATAACTTAGACAATTTTACGAAAAAAATCTCAAAAATAGAGGAAATAACTTTTACTCGTTCTCAAGATTCAGCAATTTTTTTTTTTCATAAATCGAACGGATTGACTGATATGTTAGCGACCCAAATTTGCCAATGTTGAATTAGCTATATGATAAATTTTTATTGGATTTTCTTGGCAGCTAGCTGGTGTGTTGTAGTGTAGGAATAATTTAGGTATCCAAATGTAATCTGTATTTCATCTGTGTACTAACCACGACTGGATAATACAATGATGTGTGGCAATTTTATTTCCATAAAAAAAAAAATTCAATTTTTACAGTGTCTTAGTCCACGTGGCAAGGCGAGGGTCTGTAGTAGCTGCTTCTGCACAGCTCTCGCTCGCAGCCATCATATAAATGGACAAAGGTGACATTACATCATTAATATTTTCGATTTGGACGAGAACCTGAAAAAGGAGAAAAAGTGCCAAAACTCACTTTTGCCTTCTCGTGTTACATTAATAGAGTGCTAATCACGAGCACGGGTTAATTAATGCATTTGTCAACGGTCAATTTACACGCACTCTCTTTTTTTGTGTATGAACTTTACACATATTTTTTAATTAATAATGTATGTTTCACAAACAAAATAGAAAATATGATAGAAGTTTTATAAAGTGTTTCGAGTATGGATAGAGATCAATATATGAAATCGGTTGTAAAGTAGAATCGAAATTGGAGGTTTTTTTTGGAGTTGCTATAGCTCATTAACATGATTCAAGTTTGGACGATTTTATTTTTGGTCCTCAATGACGGAAGTTATTCAATCTTCATTTCCATGTAGTCTTGTGGGCAATTTGGACAAAATGGAACAACCAAACTTTCAGAGGTAAGTTTTCATATGCGTCTGGTGTCATGTACAAGATAAGTCTCTTGAGTTCTTCGATTTTTTATTTTTTAAGTGATAGTTCTTGGCTATTAACCTTGGTAGAATCACAGATTTGGAGTATAAATAGAGAGTGGAGTTTCTGTGTATCCCTTGAGATAGCCTGTAGTTTCTTGGTAGTATGGATTATTGAAGGATTAGAATTTTGGGTTTTCTTTGTCGCAATAGATCGGCCTTTTACATTCTAGCCCTCTGAAGGTGAAGCTCATTATTTATCATGAACTTCAATTTTTTTTTATAGAACTTCATTTTTCTGAAATAACTCACTCCTTGTGAGTTACATATTATTGTTAAATTCGATGAAATTTGAGCGTCTAGTTGTGACGTAAACTTTTATTGGCAACCGCTAATTTGATATTGGTAGAACATGTGGATGATTATGATCGTTGCTAAGGGATGAATTGTTCTTAAAATATATCACAAGAGATTTAGGATATGCATTTGGAAGAATCATGCACTTTAAGTGTAATTAGCCAATTTAAATGGTTTGAATGGCTGACCTTTAGTTCAATGATTGTATATTTAATAATCACTTGAATCAAAACCAGCCAATCAACAGTTTCTCCCCAGCCCCTCTAAAGTCTAAACAATTTGTGGACTTATTTCTGAAATATTTCCTTTAAATTGAAAATGCTGATGGATTTATTGCAACATAATTCAGTAGAAGAAGAAAAACAAAACGTTATTGAGCCTCTAATTGGTGCCACTTGCCGATGATTGTGCGGGTAGAAATTATATTAAATTAAACTTATTATTATAAATGGGGCAAGCAGGATAAAACAGGAACCAATTAAACAATAAGCTCATTGGTCGGCCAAATGCTGATGATACATGTTTGCAGTTGATGTTAAGCACAAAATGAATGAATGTTTAATTAATAATCAAGAAGTCCCATATAGAAAGAAAGAACGCTCCTTAGCATGGGTCGGCTGTGTGCTTAATTGTCGATGATTAGTTTCCTAATTGGGAATTCTTGTTTGACAATGGATAGCTTGCATTACTAAAAAACACATAAATACAATGTTCATGATTTAGTAAAATTGAAGTACGAAAATCAAAACCGAATACAACATTGCGAAATGGAAAAAGAGCTTTCTTGTTATCAGGGAACAATTCAAATGAATTGATTCCCCCCGCTTTCTGAACAGAAGAAGAAGACAAACAGAACTTGGAGCGACGTCGTATCAGGCACGACTTGAAGAACAGACCGGAACGACGGCGTCTCACGACAAGCTAAACGAAGACATGGAACGACAACGTCTCAAGACCACTTTGTCAAATTTCGTTTTTACTCCAAATGTTATGTTCTTAGACACTTTTCCATTTATGTCTTGTACTTGCTTCTGGTGCAAGGTTGTCTTGTTCTACAACTTTGATACAGCTATATAAGCTGCCAAGACTAATGAGAGAAATCAGGTTTTCAGTTCTCACTATCACAAATTGTTGTTATGGTATCAGAGCTTTGGTGCTGGAAACCCTAGCCGCCTCTCGGCTCCATGGCTCAAAACGAAGATGCAGCAGCAGCAGCTGCAGAAGCCTCTTCTGCAGCCAGTCTTGACACCATGGCAGATCCTTTCTACCTCCATGGATCTGAACAACCAGGGCTTGTTCTTGTTGCAGAGAAGCTCACTCCAACCAACTACAACGACTGGAGTAAATCAATGTACAACGCACTTGGAGCCAAAAACAAGCTTGGCTTCATCAATGGCACACTTGCTGAACCAGAAGCAACTCACCCTACAGCCTGGACCTGGGCACGCAACAATATCATGGTGCTCTCCTGGATCCAGCAAGCAGTTGATCCTGGTATCAGGAAGACTATCATGTCCACTCGCAAAGCTTCTGAAGCTTGGACAAGCCTCAGAGCTCGTTATAGACAAGGGGACATGATCAGAGTTGCTGAACTCATTGAGTCACATGCCACTCTCAAACAAGGTAACATATCTGTTACTGAATACTATGGTGACTTAATAGCTCAGCGAGATGAACTTGATAAATACCAGCCACTAAATCCCTGTGTTTGCACCCCTACTAGCCACAATCAGTGCATGACAATGCAACAAGTACTTGTCTACAGAGACACTAATTATGTGATTCAGTTCTTAAGGGGTCTTAATGACAACTACAGCAGTGTGAGGTCTCAGGTTCTATTTGGAGACACTCTACCCTCCATAGACAGGGTCTTTCAAAGGGTTCTCCAACATGAGCGCCAACTCTATGGCACCTCCAACAGCAAAGCTAACCCCTCTGACCCCATGGCTTTAGCATCTACAACCATACCTGGAAGCAAGAAACCCAAACCTTTCTGCACATACTGCAAAGCTCAGGGACACACAGAGGACATATGTTTCACAAACATGGTTGGCCCCAAGGAATGACTTCCAAAGGAACCAACTCCTCTGGCAAATCCTTGGAATGTACCTACTGCAAAAAGCTTAGTCACACTGAAGACAAGTGCTTCTCCAAACATGGATACCCACCAAGCTCTACTACAACAGGTCGAGCCAACAACAACAGACCTCGACCTTCTGCCAATGCAACTTCCACCACTGATGCACCACAAGAGGAATTCAAACTTACCAAGGCTGACTATGACAGACTGATGAAGCTAATGGCATCCACCTCTTAGCAATCTACCAGTTCTGGCTTCTCAGGTGCAACATTTTGTTCCAACCCACCTCAGCCTTCAGGTATATTTTCACTAAGTAATCAAGTAACATCACCCTACAATGAGACCTGGATACTTGACACAGGGGCATCAGACCACATTGTCTGCTCCCTCAATCATCTAGCCAATTCCAGACCTATAAATGTTGTTTACATCACCCTCCCAACAGGACAACAAGTTCAAGCTACTCATGTTGGGACAGTCCATTACATTGTTGGTCTCATTCTTGAGGAAGTCTTATTTGTTCCTCAGTTCAGTTTCAATCTTGTGTCAGTAAGCAAACTGGCCAAGAACTAGTCCCTATGTTTAACATTCTTCTCTGATGTATGTTTGATTCAGGACATGCAACTGAGGAAGATGACTGGTTCTGCTAAGCTTTTTCATGGCCTTTACCTAATTGACAACCCACCTATAGACAGTCAACCAAACCACATCACAACAGCCACTACACAGAGTTTTGATCTTTGGCATTATAGACTAGGACATGTCTCCCATTCCAAAGTCCCTATTTTGCAACAACTATGTACATCCATAGAAACTTATAGATCATTACCATGTGATGTCTGCCATTTTGTGAAGCAAAAAAGGCTTCCTTTTCCTACCAGCTCAACTGTTTTTGTCAAACCCTTTCAGTTGATACATGTTGATATTTGGGGTCCAAATTCAATTCCTAGTCATGATGGGTTCAGATACTTCCTGACTATAGTTGATGATTACACCATAATGACATGGATCATTCTTCTAACTGCCAAGTCAGAAGCAAGAACAAAACTATAAAGCTTTTTGACACACCAGTTAGAAGGATAAGGAGTGACCAAGGTAGGGAATTTCAAATGACAGATTTCTATCAACAAACTGGCATTTTTCATGAACAGTCTTGTGTGGAAACCCCTCAACAAAACAACAAAGTTGAAAGGAAACACCAACACATCTTAGCTATTGCTAGAGCCTTAATGTTTCAATCAAACCTACCTACTGATTTTTGGGGGGATTGTGTAAAGCATGTTGTTTATCTCATCAATAGGATCCCTACCACAATACTAAACAACCTGACGCCCTATGAGAAACTACACAACAAACCCCCTGATCTCACAGAACTTAGAGTCTTTGGTTGTTTGTGTTTTGCCAGCACAATCACCAGTCACAGAACCAAATTCGATCCAAGAGCAAGAAAGGGTGTGTTCATTGGATTTACCCCAGGAATCAAAGGTTATAGGATATATGACTTGACTACTCATGACATATTCACTTCTTGAGATGGCATTTTCCATGAACAACACTTTCCTTTCCAATCCTCACCATCATCATCCACTACAGACCACAATACCCCTTTCCCCAACACTTCCAACCCTACTCACTTTGATGACTTCTCACCCTCCCCACACCCTCCTCCCACATTACCCCCCAATCCTCAACCTTCCCAATCACAAACTGATTCTGACTCAGACTCAAACACAACCCCATCCTCACTCTTCACCCCCACCACAACCATCCCTTAAACCTTCTCCCCCATCTCCTCCTCTTCCTCCTCCAGCCCCAACTCAACCAACCAGAAAATCTACCTGTGTTGTCAAACCCCCATCCAAACTAAAATCCTACCACTGCAACCTCCTACAATAGCAGGCTTCCACCAGTCATTCTTCCCCACTGCATACTCCAGGTATCTCTCATCCTCTGAGTAATGTTATTCACTATGATTCTCTAGAACCATCTCACAGAAAATTTGTGCCCAGTATCTCATCTTACAAAGAGCCAGCTACCTACAAAGAAGCTGTCTTATCTCCTGAGTGGAATGCTGCTATGGAGATTGAGAAACAAGCTCTAGAGAAGAATCATACATGGGACATAGTGGAAAAACCAAAGGGTGTCAGACTTGTTGGAAACAAATGGATATACAGGCTGAAGTTTCTTTCTAGTGGGATCATTGAAAGGCACAAGGCTCGCCTTGTTGCTAAAGGATACACTCAACAAGAGGGTGTAGACTACCAAGATACTTTCGCCCCAGTAGTCAAACTGACCACCATCAGACTGTTCTTAGCTATTGCAGCCTCACAGAGATGGCACATCCACCAACTTGACATTAACAATGCGTTTTTACATGGGGAGTTAGAAGAAGATGTCTATATGAAACTCCCTGATGGTTACATAGCCCCTCCTGGTTTTACCACTCCAGTTTGCAAGCTAAGGAAGTCACTATATGGTTTAAAACAAGCTTCACGCCAGTGGTTTGCTAAACTAGCAGAAAAGCTAAAACTACAAGGTTACATCCCTAGCCAGGTAGATCACTCCCTCTTCTACAAAGCCACACCAACTTCCTACACCTGTGTTCTTGTCTATGTTGATGATCTTGTGGTAGGAGACACTGACATCAATGAAATCACAAATTTGAAATCATTTCTACACCAACAATTCAGCATCAAAGATATGGGGGAGCTACACTTCTTTCTTGGCATTGAAGTTGCTAGAACAGAATCTGGGATTCACATCTCTCAAAGAAAATACACCCTAGAGATAATTGAAGATGCAGACCTGCTTCACACCAAGCCAGTCAGCACTCCAATGGACTACAAATCACATCTCTCAGCCTCTACTGATGTACCCTACCCCAATCCAGAACATTACAGACACGTCGTTGGCAAGCTGATTTACCTCACTACCACAAGACCCGACATCAGCTTTGCCACACAACAAGTAAGCCAATTCATGTCACACCCTACAATTTCTCACTACAAGGCAGTTACAAGGATTCTTCGTTACCTGAAGCATGCCCCATCCACTGGCCTTCTGTTCTCTTCATCCTCCTCACTCCAATTGCAAGCCTTCAGTGACTCCGACTGGGCTGCCTGTGTCGACTCCCGACGCTCCATCACTGGCTACTGTGTCTACCTTGGCTCCTCCCTTGTCTAGTGGAAAAGCAAGAAACAAACTACCGTTTCTCGCTCATCTTGTGAGGCTGAGTACCGAGCTCTTGCATACACCTCCTGTGAGGTCCAATGGTTGCTATATCTCCTCCATGACTTCCGCATTCCACACCCACAACCAGTCTCCCTCTATTGCGACAATCAGTCTGCAATTTACATCGCCCAAAACCCGACATTCCATGAACGCACCAAGCACATTGAGCTTGACTGCCATTTTGTCCGGGACAAAATCTAGGCGAAAATCATCAAACTTCTTCACATATCCACTGTTCACCAGCTCGCCGACCTCTTCACCAAACCCTTGCCGCCGGCAACCTTTGCCTTTCTCCTCTCCAAGCTCGGTGTCCATGAACTCTGCCCACCAGCTTGCGCGGGGGGGGGGGGGGGGGGGGGGGGGGGGGGGGGGGGTATCAGGTAACATGAATTGATTCCCCCGCTTTCTGAACAGAAGAAGAAGACAAGCAGAACTTGGAGCGACGTCGTATCAGGCACGACTTGAAGTACAGACCGGAACGACGGCGTCTCACGACAAGATAAACGAAGACATGGAACGACAACGTCTCAAGACCACTTTGTCAAATTTCGTTTTTACTCCAAATGTTATGTTCTTAGACACTTTTTCATTTATGTCTTGTACTTGCTTCTGGTGCAAGGTTGTTTTGTTCTACAACTTTGATACAGCTATATAAGCTGCCAAAACTAATGAGAGAAATCAGGTTTTCAGTTCTCACTATCACAAATTGTTGTTACTTGTTTACGAAATGTGCTACTATGTTGTTTTGCATGCATAGAAACTGAACCACAGAGCCAAAAAAAGATTGAAGCAACCCGTGTGCGATATGATGCTCCTTCAAGACAACACCACCCATGCTTTCTCTGGTCGTCATTGAATTATCCTTATCAATCACTACTTTCGAATCGTCTTGCAGCAACATGTCGTGAAAATCAAGTTGCAAACACCATCTAAATGAGTCACGCAATGTCATTAACTTCGTCGAAGAAGGATCATCTGGCCCTCGTACAGAACATCCCGAGCCATAATCACCCTTCCCTCACATCCCAAATAACATCTCTGCAGCCTAGTGAGAGCCATTGTGAATCTTGTCATCAAAGTAAACACACCATTCGCGTTGGTTGCGAGGGAAAGCTGAACCCACCTCCCAATAATCATCAATCTATGTTACCCTGAATTTCGGTTGCATACATAAATAGGAAATGCGCGTCTATAGTGTATATACTTTTAAACCATCAATCAACCATAAATTTAAACACTATTTGTATATTTGATGAACTTCAGTCATTCGCAAAAGAGTAAATCATCTATTTGTATAAACACTCATTTATTAAATATGTGATTTTATTGAATACATATATGTTAGTAAATGATATAAGATTTATAATTGAAATTCTCTCATCAATTCTAATTATTGAAACCAATAAGTTCATAAAAAGTATGTAATACACTACTATTACATTTACAATGCAACAATACCTACAAAAGGTCATGATATTGTGATAGATGTGCGATTATTTTAAACCATCCATTCTATAATTGGCATTCTAACTTCCTAAGTCAATCGGCACAAATTGTGGTCTGCATAAATTAAGAGGAAAAAAAATTCTTTCAATTATCTGTCAACCTTATTCTTTCAAGTTCTCCAAAGGCCGTCAGAATCCCCAAATCCATCCTGGCTGTTATCCATTGGCTCGAGTAGACTTGTAGCTCAATAATAGCACTTTAAAATTGCGAAAAAATTGGCCCACGAGACCATGACACTTGGCCAATTTGGCATCCCTCTGATTTCAGGTTAATCCATGAATAACATCAAATGGAACGTGCATTGAAAATACATTACACAAACCTCCATGAAAAGAAGAGGACTCTTCCATATAATCCAAAGAAATTGACAGATTTCAATGAAACTGTTCGTTTGGAAGTTTAGATTAGCTATATAATTCGGTGAATGCATTAATCGAGAAGTTTGTTCAAACCAAAAACTTACATTTACCAAGATTTATGTAGTTTAGCAGTAACTTAATTACCTTTCATGAATGAGTCGCACAAGAGGTCACTAATAGTATAGTAGTATACCTCTTAATTAACAAGCTAGGCAGCTAGCTAACCTGAACCGACAGGACTAGTTAACTAACAGCCGTTATTACTAATCTACTAACAATAATTAACAAGTAATCAAATTCTGAAAGGCCGCCTCAAAAAGCCTGTGCACGTGTACATGGACGGCTCGGCGCTTCTATCCATTTACAATTTTTTTTTTTAACAACGACGTTTACCCAATTTGATTTATTATAATCTCATGCAAATTCTAGGAACCACACAAAATTCTTGAGGAAATTGCCTGCGCCTGTGATCTATTGCTGCAATTTTCAGGACCACGAGATATATGGGCGGCCCGGTGGGAGAGAAATTAAAGGGAAAACCTCCCATTAATTATTGACATATTATAATAGATTTACCAAAAGTGTTGAAAATAACAATCCTACCCTAGCTAGTAACTTGAGTGGTTATAATATTACATGGTTGATGAACAATGATTAGAGTACGTACCAATTTCAGTATTAGAGTCCCTGCAGGCATCAAATTTTGAAGTTGATTTATGAAATGTAATATTGAGTATTGGTTTACACAAAAAAAATCACATTCTCTAATATTTTTTTAACTTATACAAGGACTTTTGTTTTGACGTCATGTCATAATTCAGAAAGACATACATAAGATTCACCTATAATTTTTGTCATTGCCAACAACTTGAATTATTCAATGAAAAGAAGTTACTTTTTAACATCATGATCATAAAACAGAGATTTACCATGGTTGGCGAGTAGAGGTGGCAATTAGGATCCAAATCCATGAATTCAATTCAATCCATCCACCAAATTATCCACCTAATCCAATCCATTTAAATCCAATCCATTTGATCAAAATCCAATTGGATTGGTGGATTTATGGATCAATCCATGGATCCAAATGACAAATTACGATTTGGTACCTATATTATTTATATTTTATATTTTGGTACCTAAAATTTATATTTTATACGAAAAATATCATTGGAAAATTACATTTTGGTACCTAAAACTTTTCATTATGACATTTTAGTACCTAAACTTTTCAAAATTTTCATTTTGGTCCTAGCCTTGGATGTCATTTGGATTCATGGATCAATCCACCAATCCATTTGATCCAATCCATGAATCCACCAATCCATTTGATCCAATCCATCCAACAATCCAATTCACGAATCCACGAATCCGATCCAATTACCACCTCTACTGTGAGTGAGTTAAATACAAGAGAAGTAGTGATCGTTGCCGTAATAACGATCCCAAATCAAAGAGAGTGTTAAGTCCAAGGGGCAGCCGTATATAGATCAGCAGAAATCGTCGTATATATACAAACACAATCATGTAAGTATTTTTTGGGTTTATAGGACGGTGACCTCTCTCTTGTCCTACACATGTCGTCTAGCTATAAGGACCGATTAATTTGAACACCATTATTTATTGATATGATTGATATCCAGCCAATGGTTTTATCTATTCTCATAATTAGGTCTTTGGGTTACTCTAACTCGTTCTTATGGTCACTTATATATACGTGGTTGTGTTAATCAAGTCGTCTACTTACTAGCTAGCCTGCCTTTGGATGCCGACGGATAAGGTTAGTTGGTCTGCTAATTAATGAAGTCATCCAGTCTTATGTTATGCACTGCATTTTGAGCTAACTACCTCTAACTCTGTTTTTAATTAATTAAGTCAGACTGTGTGTGTCGTTTTGCTCTTTTTCCCCTCTTGATGAAAAATTAATGATAATGACGTTGGCTAGCTAACTCAATACTATATGCACATACGCGTGGTCTAGCTTAATGAGTCACTCCAATATCGATCCAAAAGCATTGAACTTAACACGTAAGTGAGGAAAATGAGGACACAATAAAGATGTATGTACGTGGGTTCCTGAAATGTTAGGTGTGGAGCTCGACTACTTGCATTGTTTAGTCAATTGCCATGGATTAACACGCGAGCTGATCATCAATCGTTGCTGCTTTTATAATTGTGACAATACTATGTATTCTCGGCTTGATTTCTATCGCAATCACGATCACAAGTGTTTAATTGGGTTTGTACGTTACTTAATCGTGATTTGGCTCGTTTACTCCGACTCATTAAGGTGTTACTGAACACGAAATGAGCAACAAAGTGGGGAGCGCGGGTTGTGTTTTTCCCCCTCGATGCCAAACATGAGTTCGTACTCGAGCTGTAGTTATATGCATCGGATATCGTTTTCCCTCTTAGCTTACTAAGATCTAAAACACATGGTTGTTACAGTATTTATTGTAATAGTGTGTTTAGCAGCAACTTGAGTTGGATCTTCTTGGTGAGCTGTTATCTCGTTCATGTTGGGTCATCATATAAACGCCTAGCTTGTTGATAGGTTGATGTGGATCTTAATAAGAGGAAAAACCTAATCACTTTTCGTTCATGTGATTCTTCATAAGAGGAGCTAGGACACAGTGGCGAGCAGGGATACAATAACAATTAGGAATGAAATGACAATTGCCAAGTTGATCCCATAGAACACGTTGTTTCGTTAAAGACGGGAAACGGTAAGGGTATCTTGTTTCAGGAAAAAGATCGATTCAAAGCATATCAACAATGCGGAAAGAATCATCTTGAGGGAAAATTGATCTCCAAGTTCGTTCCAGGAACAAATAACAATGGTTATGTACAAAATACTCGCATAAATTGTAGGATTAACCGAGCGTTTGGATATATTTTTCTTATTCGTTTGTTGATCAGCGTATAAATTACAGGCCTTGCGTAATTCATATTTTTAAAGAAGATATGCTCACTTCTTATATCAAATATAAAATTTTCAAAAAACTATACCTACAAATGGTTATTGTCATAAATAATCACATTCTAAGGAGTCCCTGAACAATATAATTTTTTCAACTTAGTCCTCATAAAAATTGGGATTTATTAAAAAAATTCGTGGATAATTTAATTACTAATCATTTGTAAAAGGAATCTGTAAGAAGAAAAGATGTAAAGGGCATGTGAATCCACCTGCATATCCCCAAACACTGCGGAAGGCTTATCTGGGGGAAAGAAGATTCACTTTGTCTTTCATCCCATTTATATATTTCCAATTAAGGACTCGAAATGCAACTTAGTTATGCTTCCCTTTTCCAAGGTGTATCAGAATATACTTTGAACATGATTCAATCTTTGATTACTTAGCTTGCCCCCTGGCCTTTAATATTGAAGAAAAATTCTCGAATTCCCAATCAATCTCCTGTCCTCCATTACACAAATCAAACAATGTGGAGGTAAGTATCAAAGGAAATATTTTCCAGAAAGGAGAATTATTGTTTTGATAGGCTAGTTGAGGTGTCCAATATTTTTTCGGTTCCAAATAATCTTTATATATTATGATAATATATAAATGGATGTGGATGCACACTAATGTTCATTTAAAATAAAAACCCCATAAAATCATACAATATGTCAATATCCACCAACAAAACATAATATTGATTAAGGGAAAGGGTGGTAATTCAAACACAAATAATAATCTCTACTAGCACATAACTGCAGCACACCTATTACTCTCTTTATAATTATGAGATATGTAAAAACAATCCAACTTCGATGAATCAAAGAGCTTAACTTTTACCGACAGTTAAAGCCACTCTGCTAACAACCAGTTTGATCTGAAAACCCTACAACCTATTTCTCTTTCATTTCACTTGTACCTTATATAGGCCGATTACAAACAAGAAGACAAGCCAGCTCCACAATCTTGTTTGGTAGCTTGGACAGGAAACAAATACCCTTGTGCATAAGCAATGGGTAAAACGAAGCTCTAAACGACAACGTTCAACAACAACACACAAACAGAGCAAAAACGACAACGTTGAAGTTAAGAGGCTTGTGAGAGTCGAAACGACATCACTTCAGTCTTCTTCTTCATTCTACAGGAGATAGCCGTTGAGTTTGAAATTGGGGCTTGTGAGAGTTGAATGGATCAGGAGACAATGGCTTGGTGAAGAGGTCAGCTAACTGGTGATTTGAAGAGACATGTAGCAGTTTGACTACACCTTATTGAAGCTTTTCACGCACGAGGTGGCAATCGAGCTCGATGTGCTTCGTTCGCTCGTGGAATGTCGGATTCTGGGCGATGTATATGGCACTTTGATTGTCACAAAATAGAGCAGCTAGTTTGGGGTGCTCAATCTGGAAGTCACGCAACAGGAATAGCAGCCATTGAATCTCGCAAGTGTTGTATGCCAAAGCTCTGTATTCTGCTTCACAAGACGAGCGGGAGACTGTCTTTTGCTTTTTGCTTTTCCAGGAGATAAGAGAATCACCAAGGTAAACACAATATCCTGTGATTGATCGTCTCGTATCAATACATGCTGCCCAATCTGAATTAGTGAATGCCTTCAACTGAAAAGAACCTTTGGAAGGGAAAAATAGCCCTGTAGCAGGAGCAGTCTTCAAGTACCTGAGAACTCGTAGTACAACCTTGTAATGAAGAGTGCTAGGATTAGACATGAAGTGCTGAGTTGTTGAGTTGCATAGCTGATGTCAGGCCTGGTTGTTGTGAGGTAAATCAACTTGCCAACAAGATTACGATAATGCTCTGGGTAGAAAGATGTATTTTGTAATCCATTGGAGTTGTAAAAGTCTTTGAGTCCAACAACTCAGCCTCTTCCAGAATTTCCAATGTGTATTTCCTTTGAGATAAGTGTATGCCTTTGTTGTTTCTAGCCACTTCAATTCCCAAAAAGAACCTTAAATTGCCCAAATCCTTGATACTAAACTCACTATGAAGGAACTGTTTTAATCTGTTTATCTCTGTGAGATCATTCCCTCCAACTAACAGATCATCAACATAGATAAGGATGCAAGTATATGATGAATCTGTTACCTTGAAGAACAATGAATGGTCTGCCATGCTTTGAATGTATCCAAGAGTCTGAATCTTGTCAGTGAGTTTAGAAAACCAATGGCGTGAAGCTTGTTTTAAGCCATAAAGAGACTTCCTTAATCTGCAAACTGGGTTGGCAAAACCAGGAGGTGGATCATACCCTTTAGGCAATGTCATATATACTTCCTCCTGGAGATCTCCATGGAGGAAAGCATTATTGACATCTAACTGGTGAATGTGCCAGTTTCCGAGAGAAGCAATAGCTAGAAAAGTTCTCACAGTGGTCATTTTGATCACTGGGGCAAAGCTGTCCTGAAAATCCACTCCTTGTTCTGAATTGCCTTTGGAAACAAGTCTGGCTCTAAGCCTGTCTAGGCTGCCATCAGATTCAAATTTGATCTTGTAGACCCATTTGTTCCCAATAGGCTTCTTTCCAATAGGTAAATTCACCACATCCCACGTTTGATTCTTGATCAAAGCTTTGATTTCATATTGCATAACAGCATTCCAGGCTGCTGACTTAGAGGCCTCTTTGTGGGAAGTAGGATCATGATGGGATGATATGTTAAGAACAAACTGTCTATAATGAGGGGCAAGAGAATCATATGAGAGCATTGAGGAAAGAGAAAACCTTTTGTCTTGAATCTGTTGCAAACTTGATTGATTGGAAGTGCTAGAGTGCTTGGCCATGTAACAGTGGTAGTCTTTGACCAGATGGGGTGGTGGTTTAGTGGTTCTGTCTGATTTTCTCAGGGGAATAGGTGGAGGGGGAGGAGTAGAGAAAGTAGGATTTGGAGAGGGAGAATTCAATGGAGAATCAGAATTAGATGGAATGTGAGTATCTGAATGAGAAGGAGAAGAGGTAGGAGATGAGGAAGTAGGATTTGTGTTCATGGGATCAGTAGGAGTCTTGGCAGGTGGAGGAGAGGAAGGTTGAGGAAATAGGTGGCCAAGAGGAGTGTCTGTATCATCTGCTGAGGTAGTGCTGTGATGGGATGGTACAGGAAAGAGGTAGTCAGGATCAGTTGGATCTGTTGAATGAGGAGGAATGGAATCTGGATTTCTGAAAGGAAATTCAGTTTCATAGAAGATGACATCTCTTGATGTGAAAATGTCATGTGAGCTAAGGTCATAAATTCTGTATCCTTTGATTCCAACAGGATAGCCCAAGAAAACACCCTTCCTAGCTCTAGGTTGAAATTTGGTCATGTGATTCCCTAGAGTACTAGCATAACACAGGCTACCAAAAAATTTTAAATTGGTGAGATTCGGAGGTTTGAGGTAAAGAAGTTCATAGGGGGTTTTATTTTGAAGGACAATAGAAGGAACTCTGTTTATGAGGAACACAACATGCTTAATGCAATCTCCCCAGAAAGTGGCTGGAAAGTTTACTTGGAATTTTAAGGCTCTGGCTACTGCTAGAATATGTTAGTGTTTCCTTTCTACTTTGTTGTTTTGTTGAGGGGTTTCAACACAGGACATTTCATGTAAAATGCCTGTGGATTGAAAGAAATCTTCCATGTGAAATTCACTCCCTTGGTCACTTCTAATTCTTTTAATGACAGTTTGAAATTGCCTCTGCATTTGAGTGCAGAAGACAATGAGTTTAGGCCTAGCATCAGATTTGGCAGCAAGTAAAATGACCCAAGTCATTCTTGAAAAATCATCCACAATGGTTAAGAAGTACTTGAATCCATCATAAGTAGGAACTGGATTGGGACCCCATATGTCTACATGAAGAAGTTCAAAAGCATAATGGGTTACAGATTGACTGGAAGGAAAATGAAGACTTCTTTGCTTTGCAAAGTGGCAAACATCACAAGGTAGGTCTCTCTGAGTTTTGATGGAGGTACAAAATTGGTTTTTTTAGACAACCAACATCATTCCTTTCATTCCAAACCCAAACAAGAGGGAAGAATTACAATTACAATAATGGAGCTACAAGGTCAGCAATGACAGTCCACTCCGGCGGAAGAAGATCAAGACGAGAGTTCCTTGCGATCCAATCAGCCAACAAATTGAGTCGACGGGGAACAAACTCGATCGAGATCCAGGGAGAAACACAAAGAATGGAAACCACACGGGCAAGGGTTGCCCTGCACTGCCAAGGCCAAAGGCTCGGATCATGTCTCAACGCAATCGTAAGCCTATGACAGTTAGACCGGATACATGTTGGGACTGGATCCCGGGCCGCCAAGATAACTGCATTGAGAATTGCAAAAGCTTCTGCCTGAATTGGAGAGGAACAAAAGAATCTCTCAGCCCTTCCGTCGATAACCTGACCGTGGGAGTTAGCAATAGAAATCCCATAAGCCGCCACCTGTGCATCAGAAACAAAGGAACCATCGCAATGCAAAACCTTACTGAAAGGACCAGGCGGTGATAAGGTCGTCGACCGAGAACTCTCAGGCTGAGACGGCAAATTAGCTGCCCTTGAAGAGGAAGAACCTGAGGAGTGAAATTTTAGAATGAGATACATGACCTAATCTAAAATGCCACAGATCAGTGGAAGGAGAGCTGACAGCTGAGATGTATTTTGGTGAATTAGGAACTTCTAGGTAGTAGAGGCCATTGAGCAATCTAACAGAACCAGTCACTCTCATCTGCTTCAGATCCTGTAGGAGACAAAGGTTAGAATGAAAAGTCAGGCTTAGAGAGTTGGTGGTGGTAAGTTTGCTGACAGAAATCAAGTTGAAGGTGAATGTGGGAACATATAGAACATCCAAGAGGATAAGATTTTCATTCAAAGTAATAGTTCCAGTGTGTGGCCTGTATTTGCTCTCTAGTTGGTAAAGTGATAAAGGCATTGAATAGGGGTTGAGTGTTGTCAAGATAGTCAAGAGAACAAACTATATGGTCAGAAGCCCCTGTGTCAAGGATCCAATTGTCTTTGGTGTGTGAAACAACATTCACCATATGGCCTGTTAGGAGACAATTTGAAATGTTACCTCTGTTGGGGACAAAGGCAACAACAACATGAGAAGATTGTCCCTTTTGAGAAGACATGAGATTCATTAACATTTCATATTCAGACCTTGTGAGTTTGATATCATCCTCCTGCTGTGGAGAGCTAGCAGTGTTAGCATAACCCCTGCCTCTACCTCTGCCATAACCTAGGTTGGATGCTCTGGGTGCAAAATCTGGGGGAAAGCCATTCTTCTTGAAGCATATATCAGCTGTGTGACCATGTTTTTTGCAAAATGTGCATTCAAACACTCTAGGAGGAACATAAGAAGGAGGTCTAGTACCATAACCAGGTGGCCAACCATGTTTTTGATAACAAGTTTCCTCTGTATGGCCTTCCTTTTTGCAAAAAGTGCAGAAGGATCTTTTCTGTGGGAGGTTAGGCCTTCTCATGATGCCTGGCATAGCTAAAGCTGTGGTGTCTGTGTGAACAGATGCAACCATCTTTCCTGTTTGAGTGCCATAAAGCTGACGTTCATGCTGTAACATCCTTTGAAAAACTCTGTTGATGTTTGGAAGATCATCTCCAAACAGAACTTGGGATCTAACTCCAGAAAAATTCTCATTAAGCCCTCTGAGAAACTTGATTACATAGTTGTTTTCTTGATATTCCAAGACCTTTTTCATAGAACGACAGTCTAAGTGACTTGTAGGAGTACAGTCACAATGCAGTAAAGGTTGATAATTGTCAAGCTCATCCCTAAGGGTGATAACATTCCCATGATATTCTGTAATAGTCTGATTACCTTGCTTCAAGGTGGAGAGGGCTTCTTCTAGTTCAGCAACTCGAACAATATCACCAGATCCATACATTGTTTGAAGGCTCTTCCATGCTTCTGCTGCTGATTTGATGCTGAGAATAGTCTTTCTGAATCTACTGATTGTTGGATCCAGCTCAATATCATAACGTTGTTCCTGATCCAAGCTCCATACTTGGGATCTGTTTCGGCAGGCTGTGATATGGTTCCGCTAATGAAGCCTAACTTGTTCTTTGCTGCAAGAGCATTAAACATAGCACGACTCCAGTCGTTGTAGTTTGTCGTGGTGAGGCGATCTGCAACCAGGAGAGAGCCTGGATGCTCTGAACCATGGAGGAAGTATGGATCTTCCATCTGATAGACAATGTGAGGAGCTGCATTGTCATCATTTTGTGGTTGGGGCTGCATGTTAGCAATGGCGTTCGCTGTTTGGTTTTCAGCCATAGCGGGCGGCGGCTAGGTCTGGAAGGATAGCCTGACACCATAACAACCAGTTTGATATGAAAACCCTGCAACCTGTTTCTCTTTCATTTCACTTCTGCCTTATATAGGCTGATTACAAACAAGAAGACAAGCCAGCTCCACAATCTTGTTTGGTAGCTTGGACAGGAAACAAATACCCTTGTGTAGAAAGCAATTGGTAAAACGAAGCTCTAAACGACAACGTTCAACAACAACACACAAACAGAGCAAAAAGAACAATGTTGAAGTTAAGAGGCTTGTGAGAGTCGAAACGGCATCACTTCAGTCTTCTTCTTCATTCTTCAGGAGATAGTCGTTGAGTTTGAAATTGGGGATTGCAAATCTGTATTTGCTGTTATTTGCCTTTCATTTAAACAAAATGACAAGTTTTTGTAGAATATTTGAAGGAAAGGCGCATAAAAAAAATTGGAGGAAAGAAATTGTTTAAGCTGATGATGTTGGGTTTATGAGTCGAACCCTTAACTTGGCTGACTAATTAAGTAGAACATGAAAGAAACTATTTTTCATAATGTTGTAAATGATAGAGGATCATGAATCATGATGATGGTCATTACTCGACCTCGATTCTTCACTTCTCAAAGTTACTTAATTAATGGAACACATATGCAGATAGTTCAACTTGGAATTCACAATTTCGAGCCTCGACATCACAATACATAACAGTCTACTCTTGCCTCTTCCAGG
The DNA here is from genome assembly GCA_964030455.1 of Linum trigynum. Lineage (NCBI taxonomy): Eukaryota > Viridiplantae > Streptophyta > Magnoliopsida > Malpighiales > Linaceae > Linum > Linum trigynum. The sequence continues at coordinate 13,065,195 of OZ034816.1, forward strand.
TCGTTGGGTAGTGGGAATGGGTTCTGAAATAATATTATATAAGACGCACCTACTTTTGGGATTCCTACTGTTGTCCCAGTTATGATAATATAATTGTTATAATGACTTGGAAATTGTAACTTAACATATTTTGTAGGTATCATTTGCCAAAAGGTAATGTTTATGACGTGTAGTTGTGGGTTGTTTAGGTAATGAATTGCGTAATTTACGTTCAAATTTTGGAATTTTAGACAATGACTTGACTTGTGGTGAAGTTCAAGTTATCATATTTGGATTTTAGAGATTTTATGTTTTTTTACTGTTTCATCCATTGAATAATTTTAGCTTATCGAGGAATATGATTATATTCGTTTGAACAAGTTAAATCTCATGTTACAAAGACTAGATGGATTTTTTTCTCAAAGTATAATGAAAATGGATATCAATTTATAACTCATAATGAACTCATAATGGCCAAGCAACGAGAGGCCATTTTGCAAGGATATGTGTGGAGGTGAACCTAGCGAAACCTTTAATATGCAAGTACAGACTCGAGAGGAGGACGAGGCGAGTGGAATATGAGGGATTGCACAAGGTATGTTTCTCTTGTGGTAGGTTTGGGTATGAGGAAGAGGCGTGCCCGAAGAAGGGTTCGTCCTCTCCTTCAGATGTCGATTTTCAGAAGGCCCCGTCCACCATCCCTTCTCGCCCCATTGAGGAGGAGCGTCCTGAGATCTTCCAAGATCATGGGTCGTGGATGCTGGCCACCCGGACCCGTCGTCGAAGTGGAGCGAACGCCCCTCCACCACTATCGGGCATCTCCGGACCCCATTTGTCTAGCAAGTCACGCTTGGGCTCGTGGTTTGTGGCTCTTGAGACATTGAATGACGAGCTACGCGAGCAAGCTAAGGTTTTTGAGGAGGCTAACAATCACGGGACAGTTGAGGCGGAAGTGATAGTCGTGGAGGCGGAGATGGAAGCTGGGATAGTGGCCAGGGATGCGACCTAGGGCAAGATAGAGACCCAACGGCAGAAAGATACGAGGAAGGATACCGTGAAGGGAGCGGCTAGTACTAAGGGAGGACAAAAGAATGGAGCAAAGGGGCAACCCACGAAGGGAGTGGAGCGGAAGTTGAGCTCGGCGGGGGGCAACACCGGAAACAAGCTTAATGGCGAAAAGGCGAAGGCAACCGAGAAGGATGTGGTCAAGGAGAACCGTAGCACCAAAGCACCACCTAAACCCAAGACTGATGGGAAGAATGGATGAGATGGGTCCCCGATTACCCTACTACATCGCAAGCCTATGGATAATGGGAAGATGTAGACTGTGGCTAGGGAATTGGATCTCAATGTAGCGGATGTGGACTCTACAGCTAGCGAGCGCGGGAAATCATGCATTGGTGCCACCTCTTTTCGAGGATTCACTGGCACCGTGGGCATGGAGGTTGAACAATGCTGACTCCGTCAGCCAGGGGAGTTTCTGTTTATTTGATCCTAGTTTGTGTGAGGGCTTTTGTTTCTCTTTGAATCTCCTTTTTTATGGTTAGTATTTTCTACTGGAACTGCCGCGATGCGGCAGACCCCAATTTCTAACGTATTTCTTTGAATTTCGGTGGGTTCATCGCCCGACCATTGTCTTCATTTCATAACCAAGATAAGTGGCACGGAAGCGGACAAAGTGATCAGACAGATGGGTTACGACAAGGTGAAGCGGGTTGAAGCTAGGGGGTTTTCAGGCAGGCTGTGGGCGCTCTGGAATTCAGGGGATGTGGATTTGACCATGGAAGCATCGAGTGACCAGATCCTTCACTTCCGTGCACGCCTGCACACGAATGAGGAGTGCCTCATCTTAGGAGTCTATGGCTCGTCTAATCCTAGTCACCGTCGAGCGCTGTGGGAAACCATTCAGACTCTCTCATCCGGCACCTCTCTGCCGTAGCTGGTCCTCGGCAATTTCAACGCCTTGCTCGGTCCGGAGGATAAAAGAGGGAGTGCATATTTCAACATGGCACAGAGTAGGGAGTTTCGGAATTGTGTGGAGGATTGTAGCTTGATGGATCTGCAGTTTGTGGGGCCGCGGTTTACTTGGACAGGGCCGAGGGGGCTGAAGTGGAGGCTCGATAGAGCTGTTTGCAATACACAATGGCTATAGAGCTTCGCAGAGTCCTTCACGACCCATCTCACTAAAGTCAAATTGGATCATTGCCCCATTCTAGTTGCGATGGAGAGAGTGCACAGGCCGAGGAGAGGGGGGAAGCCATTCCGCTTCCTAGCGCCGTGGATGCAGCACAATGACTTCTCCCGTGCACTTCAGGATGGATGGGTGAAGGGTGATAACTACAGGAGCAACCTGGCTCAGCTTACGACGGATCTCCGGAAATGGAATAAGGAGGTGTTTGGAGACATCTTTTCCAGAAAAAGACGACTCATGGCTCAGCTCAACCGCCTAGAGATGAGGAACGAGTCTCACCCGTCGCCTATGAGTCTTAAGGAAGAGGAGGAGGTTCGTCTAAGTCTGCAGGAAACGCTGAGGCATGAGGCAGCTCTCTGGTATCAGAAGGCATGCGCGCAGTCGTTTGTTGAGGGGGACTTGAATACACGTTTCTTTCATCTTGCTACTCTCAAACGGCGAAGCGGCAACCGCATTCGGAGGCTCAAGCGGGAGGATGGGGAGTGGACCGAGAGCGAAAAGGAGATGATGCAGATGGTGAGTCTTTTCCTTCGCACCCTATTCACGGACCAGTCGGCTTCGGTGGATTTCTTGATTCTGGCTTTCCCTGCCCTCGAGGACATGACCAATCTCGATGCTGAGCTGGTTGGGAGCGAGGTGCTAGCCGCACTAAAGAGCATGGGGCCCTATAAAGCCCCTAGGAAGAATGGTTACCAACCTCTCTTTTCGATAGCAATATCATTATTCTTCAGGAGGTGGTTCATACCATGAATACGAAGACGAGGAAGAAAGGGCAGATGGTGATCAAAATCGATTTGGCCTAGGCGTACGATCGGCCGAGTTGGAGCTTCGTGGTCAGTATGTTATTTTCCGCAGGGCTGCCGGAGAGGTTTGTGAATGAGGTCGTTGCCTGCTTAACATCCTCAACGATTGAGATCCTGTGGAACGGTGCTACGACGAAACCTTTCAAGTCGGCCAGGGGGCTTCGCCAGGGGTGCCCGCTCTCTCCATATATTTTCACCCTATGTATCGAGCGTCTGGGTCACTTAATCCAGGAGGAGCTGTGCAGGAAGCGGTGGAAACCAATCCAACTGGTCCGGGGAGGAACCGAGCTAACCCATCTTTTTTTGCAGACGACCTGGTACTCTTTGCTGAGGCCTCTTTGGAGCAAACCGAGGTTATCAGGTCTTGCCTATAGAAGTTTTGTGAGGCAATGCAGTCAAAAGCGCGATTTTACCTAGAAGCGGAAAAGGGGTAAAATCGTAAAGCGTAGAATCGAAGCGTAAAAGCGTAAGTTTTTTAGGCATCCTGTAAAATAGCTAAAAATTTGCTAAGTACGACATGTGTTGTATAAAATGTTAGTGTATAAATTATATAGAAGTGAATAACTACCTGCAATAAACCATGATTGATATCATCTTAAACATAAGTTGATAAACATACATCATAAGCAACTCATAAACGACATAGTCACACATATATCAACTTTAAAATCCAACAAGCTGGTTTAAGTTTACATAATGACACAAGTTTAATCATCCAAATTCTTGAAATTGAAATGAAAGCACACAAAAGTTCGAAATGATAGAAAGAAAACTACATTAAATCATCGCCTTCAACATTGGCATCCAATTCATCATTATCATCATCGTCATCGCCATCATCAAGTGGATTATCAAATCCACGGTCACCATCAACACGAATAGTATCACCACCATCACCATCAACATGAATAGCATCATCGCCTCCATCCTCACCAATAGAAATAGTAGGACCAATTTCAACAGCATGATGACCTTCCTCACCACCATCAACTCCTAAAGCTTCAGCTTGTGATGTTTCTTCTTCAGTGTCACTACCACAAATCCATTCATTCTCGGAGTCTATATCCTCAAAATCAATTTCAAGCCTTCTTGCTTTCTTGACATTACTCCCCACCAACTTGTTGTTGCACATGACATACACAAGATCATTCATCTTTTGTGTTTGAAGGCTATTCTTTTTCTTAGTATGAATTTAAAAAAAAAAGTTAACATGTAAAAATAATGAATGACAAACAAACCAAACTTGTAAACTTATAACCAACAAACATGATAATTGATATCATTTAAAGAAAGTAGAGGCAATTTGTTACTTACCCTCTCAAATGCACTCCAATTGCGCTCACACCCAGAAGCACTACAAGTCAAACTCAACAATCGGATGGCAAATTTTTGAAGCGCTGGCACTTCATCTCCAAATGAAGTCCACCAATCAGCAGGATGATGCCTATCCTTTAAGGTCATTGCACCATATTTGTCAAACATGCCTTGAGCATGATGAAATACATGCAATTGTTCCATAATCTTAAACTTCTCTTCATCATCCTTTGCAACTCTACTCACACATTCATACAAAGCTATTTTCACCTTTGGATCATTATAGTTAAATCCCATACCAGGAGAATGGTGAATTTGGGGATTCAACCAATATGCAGCATAGTGAAAGGGCCTACTCATTTGATCTTCCCACCTTTTGTCAATTATCTTCAAGATAGGTTTATATCTACATAAAAGACAATAAATTCACAACTTAAAATAATAAAAAACATAGAGATTTGTCTCATAATATAATAAAAATACTAAGTTTGAAAAATTACCTTTTTCCACATTGTTGAAGTTGCTCTTAATCTTCTCCTTTGCTTGGATCATCTCAAAGTATAAGAAAGGCATTGCTGGTTTTTCATCAGAATCAACCAAGCGTAGAACCTTGACTAGAGGTTGAGAAGCTCTAAGGCAAATTGACACATCTTGCCAAAATCTGCCATCAAGTACTATCGCTTGAACTCTTTTCCCTTCCCGAAGCTTAGCAAAGCCGCTCTTCCTCCATTTGTCAGAAGAGAACATTCTCATCAAGGAACCTTTGTTGTCATGGAGAGATGCCAAGGTCAAATATGATGTAGCGAATCTAGTAACTGCAGGTCTAACCAAATCTTTCCCTTCAGTGAACCCTCTCATCATGGCAATCAACATTGTTCTGACATAAATAAATTTTGTGATCTTTTTACCCTTCCCAATTGTAGTCTTGTGCACCTTAATATTCTTCTCAAAATCCTCCAACATCAAATTCAAGCAATGGGCTGCACATGGTGTCCAAAACAAATGCTTCCTCTTCTCCATCAACATTTGTCCTGCCGCCTTATAAGCTGAAGCATTATCTGTCACAATTTGAACAACATTCTCTTCTCCAACCTTCTCAACAACTTTATCCAACATCTCAAACACCTTCTCAGCAGTCTTTGAAATCTCAGAAGTGTAAACAGCCTCAAGAAATACAGTTCCACGAGGACTATTAACCAAAAAGTTACAAAGAACTCTTCTTTTCTTATCTGTCCATCCATCAGACATTATAGTGCAACCCACCGCCTTCCATTCAGATTTAAACACCTCCAATTTACTCTCTACTTCCTTCAATTCTTCTTTCAGATAAGTCTCCCTAATCTCATGATATGAAGGAGGTTTAAAACCAGGACCATGTCGAGCTACATCTTCCCACATCTGGTTATATTTGGAACTTCTAGTTGCATTGAATGCAAGTGCATTTTCATACCACCATTGTGATATTGTCTTGCAAGCCTTTTCTCGGAGATCTTTCTTCAAAAGTGCACTTATTGTTTTTTGTTTACTACTGCAACTGCCTCCCGCCACATTTGAATGAACTGAATCTCGATTTGGAACATCACTATCATCTACATTCCCACCAAGACCAAGATCATGCAGCTTCCTTGTCTTAGCCTCCTTCCCTTCTTCATTCAGATGGAGTAGCTCTAGCATTTTTGCCCCCACTTCATCTGGAACACTAACACAAGCCACAGAATCCTTTCTTGTTCCTGCAAGATGATGCTTGAATCGAGAAATACCACAAACTTCCTTGCCACAGTAATTGCACCTCACTTTCTGCCCAGTGCCAAGTACATCTACACCATGCTGCCAACCGGGATCATTACGATTTCCCGGTGCATTTTTCCTCTTTGATTTACTATTTATCACAGAATTACTTGCACTAGTACCGACACCACCACTCGACATTAGTACAAATCTGCAAAAAGAAAACAGAAGTTCAATAACAAATTTCCAATTCTTGTGTTATTTAGCTTCCAACATGCAAACCCACTTGTGCTATACGCCTATACCTAATGTTCGACTTCCAGGCAGATCGTGTACACAACAATGAGGTAGAAAAATGGCCTTCTCTTTATCAACCAAAATTACCGTATTCTCAAGGGCACTCTTAGGCTAAGCAATTAGGGGGCGTTCGTTTGGATTCTACAAAGTACAAACACAAATGACAAAACCCTGAATTAGTGGCCAAGAAGTTATAACTTATAAGTAACAAAGATCTCTACGCGAGGTGTCAAGCCGTCAACTTCTGCCAGCAGTTTCTCCCGAAAGGAAAGATGTCTACGAGGTGCTGACGGAGGAACTGTCACTTACCCAGTGCTGGAGGACGGCGACGGTTCTTGAAGCAGCCTGGAGGACGGCGACGCTTCAGCCAGATGGAGGGCGGCCTCTCGGCGAACTGCGAAGGTTGAAGGGGAAGGACCGAAGGAGACGACGCCGCGAAGTTGAAGGGGAACGACGGCGCCGCGAAGGTTGAACGGGAACGACGGCGGCGCCAAGAAGGTTGAAGAGGACGGCGCTGCGCGTTTGTGGAGCTGGAGAAGAGAAGAATTAGGGATTTACCGATTTAGGGTAAAATGGATCGCCTGTTGTTCGCCCATACCAAATTTTTTTTTTATTAAAACCCTTTAAAACGGCGCCGCTTTGGCTCATTTTGGCCATTTCCGGACTGAACTAAAAAACGTATAAAATCGGTCTAGAAACGTGATTTTAATGTTCTTTTACGATTTTACCGATTTTACAACCGTTTTTGTTCGATTTTATATATAATGCGACTTCACGTAGACACTGAAGCGTATTTGTGGGTTGAAAAGGTAAAAACGTACGATTTTACGCTTTAAAGCGCGATTTTGACAACATTGTTGTGAGGCATCGGGGGAGCTCGCGAGTCCGGATAAGTCTCGAGTGTTCTTCTCAAAGAATACAAAGCGAGACGTCTGCAAAGAGATGAGCGAACACCTTCAAATCCCGATGACACAGGATCTGGGGAAATACCTTGGTGTACCTGTCTTGCATGGCCGGGTGACGAAACATGCCTATAAATATATTATTGATCGCATTGACCAACGCATTGCAGGTTGGAAAGCGGAGGATTTGTCTCTTGCAGGTCGGGTTACACTCGCTATCTCGGTGTTGAATGCCATCCCGTCTTACGTTATACAAACATCGGTGTTGCCGGCGGGAATATGTGATTACCTGGATCATAAGATCAGGGCGTTTATTTGGGGCTCTCAAGAAGGTCGACGGCGAATCCATTTGATCAACTGGGAAATGATTTGTCTCCCAAAAGACCAGGGCGGGCTGGGGCTACGGAATGCGTGGGATCTGAACACCGTGTACTTCTTGAAGCTCGCTTGGGGAATTCTCAAGCAACCGGGGGAGGTGTGGGTTCGGGTGTTCAAGGAGAAGTATCTTAGGGAGGGCCCAGATAGAGTGGAGCTCCGGCGTAAGACCCGTTGCTCTCAACTTTGGCGTGGAGTACGGCGTGTGTGGGGCATGATGCTGGAGGGCGTGCTGTGGAGCATTCGGGACGGAGAGGAGACACTGTTTTGGCAGGATAAGTGGGTGGATGGCGATATTGTCTTGGCAAATCACTTGTTGCCTTCGGCATGGGGAGTCCACCTGCAAGCTTCGGTCGCAAGCATGACCACATCGACTGGTGAGTGGAACTCCGCTCTACTATCTTCTATCCTTCCTAATGAGATGTTTTTGCAGGTGATTGGGATGTCGCCGCCGCAGCCGAAGCTCGGGAAGGACGAGCTGGTATGGGGACTGGAGGATAATGGCAAATTCACATTAAAGTCAGCTTACCAGCCCGTGGCGGCTATCGAGGGAGACTAGGCGCACGCAGGGTGGAAAGTAGTGTGGAAATGGCCTAGCCCGAGCCGGGTTCGACACTTCCTCTGGCTGGCACTCATGGCACGCTCCTGACCAATGAGGAATGACGACGACGCCACTTCGCTACAAGTACGACCTGCCAGCGATGCAAGCAGGACTCGGAGTCCCTGGAGCATGGGTTCCGTACCTGCAGCTTCGCGAGGCAAGTTTGGGGCTTAACTAGGGGTGGTAAACGGTAATCCGGTAAACGGTTTACCGTTTTACCGAACCAGTAACCGGCGGTAAGCTGTAAACCGTTTATCGGCGGTATCGCCAGCCGAGCGGGAAATTAGGGGAGTCGGTTTACCGGACACGGTATCGGTAAATACCGACGGTAAATCGGTATTACCTATACTGAATCCCCCCTCCCTACTCCCTAGTTCTACGTTGCGTTTTGTTGCTTTACCCCCAAAAATATAAAATATTACATACATGAATGTAAGTATAGGCCTCAAAAATATTGTAAATAAGAGTTAATAATAAATTATTAATTAAAAAATGATGAAAATACTCAAAAAAATCAAAATATTACAACATCACCCCACTTTCAGAAATTCGGTTCGGTAAATATTTGGTAAACCGACCGAAAAACCGCCCGAAATCGCTTCTCACAGTATTTCGGTAATACCGGTTTGTAACCGTTTACCGGTAATTCGGTAATCGGTAAACCGGTTACAAATCGGTAATCGGTAACCAGTTTGGCCAACTTCGGTATTACCAAAACTGGTAAATTCGGTAAACGGTAAATTTTTTACTGACCGAATCCCACCCCTAGGCTTAACCCTTCCGAAGGCAACAACAAGCTCGGATTCACGGGAGTTCCACAACTAGTTCATGCACTTTCTCTCAAACACATAGTCTCAGGTTCGGTTTGGCTTTACTATATGGTTCCTATGGCGTTCGCGGAATGATTAAATATTCGCAGGCATCGAGGAGGCACCCAATAAATTATCCCAAAGAATCCTAGCCTAGGAGGTCGTTGCGCAACAAAGCAGAGCAGCATAACACGCTATATCGCTTGGGAGGTCGGGCTGCATCGAGACATGGCTATTGGGTGGAGACCAGCTCCGACAGGATGACTCACAGTGAACTCCGATGGCTCGCTCCTGTGGGAATCGAGGTCTACTGCTGCAGGAGGTGTGCTTAGAGACGGGCAGGGTTGCTTATTGGGGGCTTACTCGATGAATCTGAGGAGATGTTCAATCACTCGCGCGGAGCTTCGGGGCGCCATACGAGGTCTTCAACTAGCTTGGGACCTCGACTACAGAAGAGTGGAATTTCAACTGGATTCCACTACAGCCGTTCAACTTCTTTTTGAGTCTGCCTCGACGGACAACCAGCACGCCATCCTCGTGCTCTCTTTCCACGAACTCCGGAAGCGGGATTGAGAGCTCAGAGTTACCCACGTTTACAGGGACCATTTGGCACATCTAGGTCATTTTCTTAGTCCGGTACCCACCATGTGGATCCTCAGGATCCTTACATTAGTCACTAATTGTTGTATGACTCTATGGGCGGTTTTACCGTTTGTTCGATCACGTAATTGAGGTTGCGGTGCTTTGCACCCTTTTCACCAAAAAAAATATATCCAAGCCGCTAAAGATCACCAATCAGAAGATGAGTAGCCTTAACTAGGGATGTCAACAAAACCCGAACCCACGGGTACCCACCCGACCCAACCCGGTCAACGCGGGTAAAACCCATGTTGACGGGTTTTGGGCCAGGTTCGGGTTTAAATCCGCTACACTATTCACCGGGTCGGGTTGAGTTTGGGTTTAGGTAAACCCACCCCATGGGTACCCGCCCACACACATATAATTACTTTCCCGATATATTTAATATTCTAAATAATATATCTTCATTAAACAACTAATATTCTTTATGTTTGTGGAGACATGTATAATTTGTTCTTTCTAATTGTTTAGAATGAAGTTGATATGATGAAGTGGAGAGTGAAGAAACTTAGTTGACGAGGAAGAAGTTTTCAATTAATCTTATTGTTTATAGATGTTTATCTTTAATTTTGAACAATTTGTATTGATCATTTGCGGTTTGCTTGTATGCTCTATATTGGTGTTTTTAGTATGATTAATTTGTATGAGAAAGTTGATGTTAAACTTTTATTTTGAAAGAAACTTGTTATTGTAAATTTTTTACCACAAAAACCCACGGGTATCCATGAACCCACGGATACCCAGCGGGTTGGGTTTGAGTTTTTCAAACCCAACGGGTTTTACCCCGACTTTTTTTTGCGGATAAACCCATAAGTTTGGGTTTGGGTTTGACAAAACACGACCCATTGCCATCCCTAGCCTTAACCAATAAAAGGTACAATAGGCTGTTACCGGCGTAGGCCCAACTATCCCTCCTTCCCTAGTCCCTAGTGGGTTTTTTAACATCCTCTCAAATGGCTCAGCAATTAATTGGAAAAAGTACGGGCTGATTATACTTTGGGGGCCCAAGAGTACTAATGAACTGGCTTAGTATTGGAAAGAAATTATCATACAAAGCCTAGTTGTATGTACGTACGAAGTCAGGGTTGGATCCGTATCTATGGAAATTGCATTGGTATCCCCACCCATTATTGGTCTCTGTGTTGGGAAGCCCAAACCTAAAAAATGAGGTAGAAATGAAGTAGTTCATTAGTTTTGGATCTCCACGTGAATAGTTCGTTCGTACGTACGAGCTTGGGAAAATAATATGTAACCAGATCGGGTTTCTTCATCAGTTCCTAGAAGCCCAGCCCATCCCATCCAGGCCCAGCCCTGCTTTTGCATTGCAATGATAAGCATATCAGCCCATAGAAGGCTACAGAAAAGCAAAGAGCATGTTTAGTCACTAAAATTACTAATTTGTTTCACATCTGTCCCATGAAAGCTTAAATTGCATTAATGGTCATTGTACTTAAACTACCATTTCAATTTTGGTCACTTCTCGTTAAATCTCGTCAGAATTCGTTAATATCGTTAGTATTTTGAAGTTGTGACTGATAAATATGTTGAGTCACCCAAACTTAATACGAATAAATAAAATAAAAAAACTCCACCTGTCACATCAGACCACCAAATAACCTAAACTAGAAACCCGACACACCTAATAACGTAAGAAAAGTCATCTCCCCTCATCGATCGTACTTGAAACGGCAGCACGTGCTTCCGAAAATCCCCTACCTGGCTCGCTTCTCGTCCTACTCCTCCACCACCAACTCTTTTAATTCGAAAGTTATTGGAGGAACCATGCAACGGCCAAAAACAACGGCAACCCAACCTTCTTCCTTGTCAGCATTCTTAATCACGAATCTGTGTCACTCAGCCGACGAAAGGCCTCCTCCACTCTACACATCCTCATTGAAGAGGAAGTGCAACCCTGAGACTATGAGATCCTAGAAATGCATCAATAAGAGGTAACCCTAGAAGTTCATATCTAGCATATCTCCATAGGAGAGTCCCGATTACCTCGGCTAGCAGGATCACCATAACTTCCATCTCTCCGACAAGAACGACATTTACAGCTTTGAGATCGTTTTGGTTGAAATTATACCGGCAGAGATGACAACCTAATGGACGACTCTGAAACTTAATTTAGGATTTTGTGCCAATGTTTTCCAATCCCCCACATGTAACCTACATCCAAGTGCACATACAAACAAATTTTGCGGCTGCCGGGTAATTTGTCTGGTGGTACACTGGTACTACTATGTCTGGTGGTACACTGGTACTACTAGCAGCAATTAATTAAGAGAGCAGGATTGTTGTTTCAATGCTAGTTAGGGATCTTGTAAGTAAGGATGTAAAATAAGTATTCGGCCAAGTTGGGGTTCACGGGTGTACTTAAGCAAATAAGGCCAGATTAGCTTAGTCAAACGATAATAATGATCATCTTGTCATGTGACTTTCAAAGATTAATCAACCCCCTTAACCACATGACAAACGTACACACTGCCAGCTACGTACAAACGCCAGCTTCCACACATTCACATGATGACACAAGTAAGTAGCTGACATGGTATCGCTATATCGTGAAGAAGAAGATGCCCTAACCCACGGTTTTTGGTTTCTGATTCTACAATTCTATCCGAAATATGTCAATAGCTTACAAGTTCAATTTGACGGGGTTTCAATAGTTTGAGTTACGGCAAAGTTTTTTTTTTTTTTTTGATAATGATGAAAATATATTGAAAGGAAAAAGGAAACTGAAACATAAGAGGTCCTGGTTCACAAGCGCTGAACCCAGTGCCCAAACAACAAAAGGAGAAAACAACAGGGGAAACGAGATCAAATCCCCCGAAAACAAGAAATAGAAGGAAAACCAACTCAGTGGACCCGACCACTGCTGCGGCCTCTGGCCTTGGAACCTTGTATCCGTGAGATTAGATAATTGGGTGTTGCCCTCTTCTTTTTCATTCGAATGCTTAGAGATGCTCTCGGTTAATGGAAAGATGGTAAAGGTAGGGGAGGCGGTAGACTTTGACGCGCTGGCGGACGTGGAAGCTAGTACAAATATGGAGTCTTTGGAGCCACAATATAGTGTGCGGGAGGAGGGTTGCTGTGAGGATGATGTTGGTAGCATGGTTCCGGAAACTCAACCCTTTTCGCCTTCGAGAATGGAAGTTGTTCCCTACAACGATGATTTGCGTGAACTTCCCTCTCCTTCATGTGGCCTGCACGAATCAAACCAGGAGTGGGATCTGGATGCCTTTCCTTTCAACAAGGAGTCATTAATTGAAACCTGCATTTCGGTGGGGAAAATCTTGGATTTGAGCCACAAGGATGGTAATGAAGAACTCGAGAGGCAGATTTCTAATTCGGCCGAAGAGCTGCACCAAAGGAAGATCAGGAGTTCGCGATCAAAGCTGGAAATGGAGATCTTTCGTCTGGGGCCTCAGAGAGCAACTCCATCAGGGCCGAGGAAGGTTAAGCAAGTGAGGCGGGGGTACCGTTCTGATCATTAAGGTATGGATACAAACATATGTATATGGAATGTCAGGGGTCTTGGAGACCAAGATAAGCGAGGTAGAATTAAAAGGCTGCTAGGTAGACAGAATCCCAAAGTTGTGGGATTGGTTGAGACCAAATGGGCGTGTGTGATGATTCTCTTATCAGAAGTTGTATCCCTATAAGAGAGATGGATTGGGTTGCGAAAAATGCTGTCCGGAGCTCTGGAGGTATTGTTGTGTCGTGGGATTCAGTTTTCTTTTCTAAGATTTCTTATGTGGAGGGGACCTTTTTCTTGGCGGTGGAACTACGGGATAAGAGAATATCAAAAGTGTGCCATTTTGTCATTGTGTATGGTCCGCAGGAGAGGAACGATAAACGGGTTTTCTTATCAGAGCTTAGTGTATTTTGCAACCAACATCCTGGGGAAGTTTGCATTGCAGGGGATTTTAATATGGTCAGGAATCATGAGGATTACATAGGGGTGAGAAGAAGCTCGGATATGATGTGTGAGTTCAATGATTTCATCGATATCAACAATCTGCAAGAGCTTCCATTATGCGGTAATAAATTTACTTGGAGCCATGGTAGGAATCGGGAATCTATGTCCCGGATTGATAGGGTCTTTATTTCCCATGAATTCGACTCTCTTCATCCAGATTGCAGCCTTATAGCTGGGAACAGAATTGAGTCCGATCATAATATGATGCTGCTAAAATGGGGTGAGGATAATAAGATACGTAGACCTTGGCGGTTCCAAAACATGTGGTTGGAGGATTCTCGTTTCTTTGTCGAGCTCGACAAATGGATGTCCGAGGATGTCAGGGGTTCGGGAGGTGTTTTCCTTCTCGCTAGGAGATTGTTGTTGGTTAAGGCTAGAGTTAAGGTTTGGAACAAAGAAGTGTTCGGGAATATCGACACTAAGGTGGATGATTTGTCTTGTAAAATTATGGAATTGGATGCGATAGAAGAACAACGACCTCTTATTGAAGATGAAATATGCAGAAGAGCTCTTATGACTTTGGAACTGAGTAGGGATTTATATTTACAAGAGATATGTTGGAGACAGAAATCAAGAGAAGGGTGGATCAAATTGGGAGAGAGGAACACAGGGTACTTTCACAAAGCTGCGAATTACAGGAAAAAGCTAAATTTCATACACAGAATCAGGATTAACGGTCAGATGATTGAGGAGAGAGAGGAGATTGGGAGCGGCATGGTAAATTATTATAAGGGTCTGTTCTGTGAATCTAACTACCATCGTCCAGTCCCTTCTAGATTGGCGAATGTCTTTCTCGAGGAAGATCAGTACAGGGCGCTGGTGCAGCCCTTCTCGGAACAGGAAATTTGGTCAAGCCTCAGAGACAGTGATGGTTGCAAAGCTCCCGGTCCCGACGGTTTCACAGTGGAGTTCTTCAAAAAGTGTTGGCAAAGGCTGAAAGTTGAAGTCCTTAAAGCTTTTCAAGATTTCTTCGATACGGGTTTTTTACCCAATTGTGTCACTCATTCTTTTGTCTGTCTTGACCCCAAGAAAGACACGATCGAAGATATCAGAGACCTTAGGCCGATCAACCTGATTGGGAGCATCAACAAACTGATTAGTAAGGTTTTGTCGAGGAGATTAAGCCTGGTTCTGCCGAAGCTTGTGTCTATTAATCAGTTCTCTTCTGTTAAGGGGAGACAGATCTCAGAGGCCGGGTTAATTGCTAATGAACTCGTGGACAGCAGGCGTAGAAGCAGAAAGCCTGGCCTCATGTTCAAACTTGACATAGAAAAGGCCTTTGACAATGTGAATTGGGAGTGCTTGTTCAGAATTCTCAATATTATGGGTTTCCGGAGAAATGGATCAGATGGGTGAAAGGCAGTATGTGTTCGTCGTTTATTTCCATACTTGTTAATGGGGAGGCAAAACGTTTTTTCAAAGCTTGGAAGGGATTACGTCAAGGAGATCCCCTTTCTCCCGGATTGTTTGTTCTCATTATGGACGTGCTATCTTGGATGCTTAAGTCGGTTAGAGATGCAGGTAAATTTGAAGGTTTTTGTATGGATGAAGCTAAGAAGTCCGGAGAGGTGACTCATTTGTTATTTGCTGACGATACGCTCATATTTTGCGACGCTCAGTATGAACAGGTGTTGTATGTTCTGGCTACTATTGTTTGCTTCCAATCGGTGACGGGACTCAGAATTAATCTCGACAAGTCTGTGATGTATACAGTTGGGGACGTGGCAGAACCTAGTTTCTTCGCTTCCATTTTCGGTTGTAAGTGGAGCAATGAACCCCCTAGATATCTTGGTTTCCTCTCGGTGGTAGACCAAACGAAGCTGCGATGTGGGACCAGGTGATTGATAAATGCCAGAATAAACTTAATGGGTGGAGAAGCAGGCATCTCTCTTATGGGGCGAAATTGGTTCTTTGAAAGGCAGTTATGGCGAGTATGCCTACTTATCTATTTTCGCTGTTCAAAGCACCGGCTTCAGTTATTAACGATCTGGAAAAAATTCAGAAGCGATTTCTGTGGAATGGGGCTGGGAATTCCAAAAGGATGGCTCTTGTGGATTGGAAAACGTGTAAAGCCGAGATTAATGCAGGTGGGTTGGGGTTTCACGATCTCAGGAGCTTCAATGAGGCTATGCTTGCTAAATGGTTGTGGAGATTCGCGGTAGAAAGAAGTAGCTGGTGGAGGATTTTGATCGAGATTAAATACCCAAACCCCCGTTCGATTTGGCAGACTGATCGGGCTCGTATGGGTTTCTCCCATTCTGTGTGGGCAAATATATCGAAGGCCTATGACTTTTTCTGGAAGTTTGCATCCATGGATCCGGGAAACGGCACCTCTATCTCCTTCTGGTACGATGTATGGGTTCCAGGGATGGTGTTGGCTTCAGCCTTTCCTCGTGTCGCCGCTGCTGCTGTTGACCCCAATGCTAGCCTCTCCGATGTGGCCTCGTTCGATGATGGGACGGTGAGATGGTCTATTACCCTTAAATATTCGTTGGGAGGGGGGCTGAGAGGGAGAGAGTTCAATTGTTAAATTTTTTGCAAAATTGTGAGGGTTTTAAGCTTAATTCTAGTCCGTGTAGGATTATTTGGAACCCTGATAACAACTGCAAGTTTTCTGTGAGATCTTGTTACAAGCAGGTGTCTAAAGACTTTTTGGTCGGCGTCCAAGACTTCCCCGCCAAGCAGATTTGGAGGCCTGTGATTCCCTTGAAAGTGTGTTTCTTTATGTGGCTGGCTTGTCACAACAGGATCCTAACTATGGACAACTTAATGAAGCGGGGGTGGTCGTTGGCGAGTAGATGTATCCTCTGCTGTCAAGAGAATGAATCGGCGATGCACGTTTTGATGGAGTGTGACTTCACTAAAGATGTTTGGAGTTTCCTCAACAGGAATAGAGCGGAGCTGGGATTCAGAGGGAGCGATTTAAGCTCGGTGGTCAAAAGTGTTACATTGTCCGAGCCTGTGAACGTCGATGGATGGTTTGCGAGCTGCACCCTACACGCTGTATGGTGGGGTGTTTGGATTGAGAGGAACCAACGGATATTTGAAGAGAAGGCGGTCATGTGCTTCTGTGGTGGCTAAGAAAGCTGCAAGGCACTCTATGGAATGGCTGGTTGCGCACGGAAAAGTGGAGAAATCGCAGGGAGAGAGCTGGTTGAAAGATGCTCTGCTTGCCGTTTAATTGCCGAGGATTTGATTTTGTTCTGGTCCATCTTTCTCTGTTTGGTGGCAGGTTGCTAGGGGGTGATCAGCCGGGTGGTTCGGGTGTGTGCTGTTAGTTTTTTATCCCAGTTCTGGGCGGGTGATTTAGTTGAGTTCAGTGTTTCTTTGTATGTTTGGCCTCTGTTGGGGTACTTTAATATTCTGGTCAGCTTTGGTTTTTCGTTACGACAAACGAAGGTCTAATCACCACTAAAACTTAGAGTTTGTGTTGATTATCATGCCTATCTTGTGCCGAAATCGAAAGTTAATACGGAATCTAATATGTACTAGAATTTGCATGAGATTTATTAGCAATCACACTAAAGGCTATGCTATCATGTACCTACTCATTTAAATACTTTGTTTCTTGTGTGAGGTCTGAAACATGGACGTATTTGATTCGTTATACGTCTCGCGTGAAACAAAAAATTAACTAGTGATGAATTCGAAACTCTAACAAGTCCATCCTATTTATTGTATTCTTAACATTGGAATTTATCATGATTTCAACATCAATTATTTAGGACATGCATCTTAAGACTCTGATATGATTGCAGAAATTGAAATTCTATGATAGTTCAAACTATTCAGAATTATCTAAATAAAAATCTGAATTATTTAGCATATGCTATACCATTCCGCTAAATGCCTCACATTTTGGCGACAAATGAAACTTTAAAGAATCAAACAGCACATCATCAGTTAATTAAGTTTGATAACATTTGTTAGTTATGATAATGGCCAAAATTGTTTTTAGTGTTCAAATTAATTATTTAGGTATTTTTTATTGATGGGTTCCTAAACATACTTTACAATCAACACGTAGTATTATTGTGAGTGCTCGTAACCATTTAATAATCCAAGTCAATATATTTTTTTAGAGTTGAAATTAAATTTTGATTACATAAGACATATAATATACAACATACTCAAAACTCGAATATTGAGATTGATATTATTGAAAAATATATATAGACATGTATAAATTACGATAATCCGATTTGCTGCTAGTATAATCACGCAACGTAGTTGCTATTTATTTGTTGGAGGATAACATATTATAAATACCGACTCTTCTCTTATGATTAACATTGAGAAAATTATATCAATCATACACTTAATTAATTAAGGTTACAAATCAACAACCACACACAAACAAACAAACAGACCACTGTCCGCGCCACTTCACAGTCATACAATAACAAACGGAAAAGAGGAAACAAAACGTGCAACAAGCTAAGTAAGGCCACTAAACCAACAACAACGTACAACACCAAATTGACTAGCTAGCTTCATATGCGTGGGCGTGGCTCAACAACAGTAGCTAGCTAGCTTTAACAACACCATCCATAATGGATCGACGAATATAATCAGCACTGGAAGCCAGGGGGGACGGAGTTGCCGCAGACGTTAAGGAGCAAGCTGAGGGAGATGGGGATGTTGAGGTTGATCCCCAAAATGTTGGCCTTAATCGCCGTGCAGAGGCAAAGTGCAGCCTCCAGATCCACCAGCCCATCAAGGAGGCTGCAGCAGGGCTTCACCGGCGGCGCACCCACCGTGACGTTGACCAAGTTGAGCACGTGGGCGCACACCCCCAGCTTCAGGGTGTCCCTGGGGCACTTCCCGGTGGCCGGGCTCGGGTCGGGCTTTGGGTTGGGCTTGGGCTTGGGGACAGGTGGGCAGCTGCCGCACCATGCGGTGGCCGACGTGAAGAGCAGCAGGTTGAGAGTTAGGAGGATGGCAATGGTTTTGGTTGCGGCCATTTTTTGGGAGCTGTAGGATGGAGAAATCAGTGTGGATAGATTTTGTATGTATGTAGCAGTGAAGAGGGAGGGTGAAGTACTGTTGGTCAGTGCTGTAGTGTGGAGATTTTATAGTGGTTTTGGTGGGGAAGAGGTGAGAGATTATTGGGTTAATATCATTTTACTCACTAGTACGCAAGAGAGTTTGTCTTAAACCATCTTTGTACAATGTTTATCTTAATTAGTCCAAGTTTGAAGTTTGTTATAGATGAGAGCTATTCTTCATAAATTGGCTCAAATTGATCCGGTCCCAGTCCGGTCTTTTCGGGAATATAAAGATCAAAGATTGGATTGGATACAGTCCGATTTTGACCCGGTCTATCTGACCCGGTCCGGTCCAAATTCGGTCTTGATTTTAGATTGAGATTGTGGAGATTTTAGTGGAGTTTTGGGTGTTGGGCTCTCTTATCCAGTCTTTATCCGGTTTTGGTCCGGTCCCGAACATGTTTTTTTTACTTCAAATCTAAGCCCGAATATGAGATTGGATTGTTTGCTATCCAGTCCCGATCCGAGTTATACGGACCGGTTTCGGGTAAAACCGAAAAGGCCGGACAGAATAGCCAGCCCTAATAGCAAGTATATGTTTCCTAACCAGCTTAATTTTGAAAATTTGAATTTTTTATAGTGAGAGCATAACCGTCAAAACTAAGGTATTCCGACCACTATAATTGGAAGGTATATAATCTGACTGCTGGTACCTCTTAGATGATAGTATCTACAACAATGATAGTGAAATTAAGTTTCAATCGTGGATCTCCATGACTAAAATCATATCTTTATCATCATGCCACGGTCATTATGGGTTGAAACCCTGCAACCTTTGCCTCTCAATTTAGCCACATAATTAAGTTTTGTGGAATGAATGTCTGTCGAGAGATAATAGTGGATCTCAGTAGTTGGAACAATTGTTGGAGATCAAACATTAAATATGTTTCATGTGCTTACAACTTTGTGCTTAAATTTGTAGTATATGTAAATTGTTCAAAACGCACTTAGTATCAAACATGCACTAGTCATAGGCACTTAGTAGAAATTAAAGATAGAAAAAGAAACAATTTATACCATAAAGCATGTTTGTGTTTGCTAAAAGTAAAAACCATCGTATCATGTCATCAACTTGTTGAAAACTATATACGGTTGCGGATTATGCCATTAAACGAAAATATTTGGACCGAGTGATTCTAGTACTGTAGCCACGTGATGAATTGTTTTTACCGTGGTTGGTAAAGTTGGAAAGTGGAAGCGTTTTTTTTTTATCTCTAGGAATGACGTCAAACTCAAAATGCGGCTCGTGACTAGCTATTCCAATGCGGCTTTAGACAACTTCATATCGCAATTTTATTTCTCATTCTTGTTTCAGGTTATGAGAAATATGGAAATGGTAAGGATTGTATTAGGGTTTTCGCTCCGCAAATTTCGGAGGGCGAACGACCGTTTGGACTGGAGCTAGGTTCTTGACGTGATGTCGGCGGACGTCGTGCCGCCGGCCGGGGGCAAGCTACATGCGGCCAGCCATCCTGAGGCGATCGCGGGGCAACGGCGACCCCCTACGGAGACGTCGTCCCCAAACCCAAAAAGTGACAGGGAAGCGCAGCACATGAAGAAGAGGGTGAAGCAAACAGAGCCGCCGGCGCAAGCTGTGCCGGTACACGAGGCTCCGAGCAAAGCAGATGGATCAGGTACTACCCCGCCGCTAAGCCCTAGGCCAAACGCTTGGTCAAACGGGACAGGAGCAGCGCGCATGTTATTCGGGGGGGGGGGGGGGCAGCTCGCATGGACGAGTGGTATACGGCGGACTCTGACGGTGAAGATTATGCGACGGCAATGCGTGAGGATGGTCTGGAGGAGGGTTTTGACGGCGAGGAAGACCCTACCTGTCCGCTGATCTATTTCACAGCAGCCAAGGAAAGGGAATACTGCCGAAAGCTGAGATCAGCCCTGATAGTGAAACCACTGGGAAGAATAGTGTTGTACACAGCGGTGTCTATCCGACTGAACACGATATGGGCGAAGGCAGGAGGAATCCAAGTTACATCAATGAAGAATGGCTACTTCCTCGTTCGTTTCACAAGTGGCATGGACTACGATAGAGCAGTCACGGACGGCCCGTGGATGATAGGTCCGAACTACCTGTCGGTGCACATGTGGGACAAGAACTTCGACCCTCATAATCATGAAATTTCATCGACGCTAGTTTGGGCGAGACTGCTTGATATTCCGATTCAATACTTTCACCAAGAGGCCATGATGAAAATTGGGAGTCGTATTGGACGACCGATCCGAATTGATGAAGCCACTCGCACAGCGGCCAGAAGTGACTACGCCCGCGTTTGTGTTCAGGTGGATCTGACCCGACCTTTACTGTCAAAATTCTCCATCAGAGGCAAGAAATATTTTATCCAGTACGAAGGGCTGGAGAATATCTGCCTGAACTGTGGCACCTATGCAGAGAAGTGGGGCTGCTCGTGCGTTAAATCGCAGGAACCTATGGAAGCGGAGCACACGGTGCAGGAACCCACACCAGCGGCTAAGCAAAATGAACCCCTCTATGGGGAATGGATGATTGCCAAACGCAAACCCCGTACCCAGAAGAAGGACCAAGAAGCGAACATGAGACTGAAGGGAACCAAAACATCTCACGATACACGTCAGCATGCCGGGGGATCACGTTTTGCTGCCCTTGAGGAGGAGGATATAATATCACCGGGGTCTGAACATGGGGACATTCCTACTGCGACCAACAACAGAACACAACAACAGTCGGGAAACAGTAGGAGTAAGAACAAAAATCCAAAACAGACGCCGCCGGTGAGCCAAGAAAAGGAGAGTATGCGGTCCAGGGAGTCTCGAGCTAAGGTGACCATCGGGAGCAACAATAAAGACGCGACCGGAAAAGAAAGGGAAACCCAGACTGTCATCTCCAAAACGGGTACAACAGCAGGCCAACCAAATCAGGAGGAAATGGAGTCGTTCCCTTCGAGCACAGAGCATGATGGTGGAAACGGCCGGCCCCGGATGACGGTGACACCAAGGGCAGATGAAGTAAAGGGTCGTCCGCCAGACCTCAGCCCTCACAACGGGCAAATGCAGTCACCGGACACCACCGTGCACACAGTGAATAATTCATCAGGAATGCAAATCGACGGGACAATCCGCCGACTGCGTAAATCTAAGGGAGTTTCTTTCCTCTTCATTTTTCTTTATGGATTATAAAGTTTTTTCATGGAACTGTAGGGGAGCGGGGGGTAAGGACTTTCTACGGGCCTTTCGTGAGTATCGTAGAAAGTCTAAGCCCCATATTGTGATCATAGTGGAACCCAGAATAAGTGGGAGCCGAGCTATTGATGTCATTCGCAAGATGGGCTACGACGAAAACCTCATAGTTGATGCTGTGGGCTTCTCTAGAGGAATCTGGATGCTTTGGAATTCCAGTGAGCTGAATATTTCTAGAATCGACTCTAACCAACAATGTTTACACGTGCAGGTGCAGGGGCTTTCTCCTCAAGACGTTGCATGGCAGCTGTCCGCTATCTACGGCAGTACGGCACCCATGAAACGACGCGAGCTTTGGGGCTTCTTACGAAAGATGGCCGAGGATATGGTGCAACCCTGGCTTCTGGTGGGCGACTTCAACTCCATCCTTAGCCCGTCGGAGAAACTAGGGGGTGCCCCCTTTGATGCGGCTAGAATCAGGGATTTCCAGGAGGTAGTTCAGGATACTGGATTGATCGACCTGCGGTTCGAGGGGCCAGCCTACACTTGGTTCCGTACGGGTAGGGCTGCAAATGAGCCAAGCCGCTCGCGAGCAACTCGACGTTCGAATCGGAAAAAACTCGTTCGACACTCGACTCGTTATTTAACAAGCCGGCTCGCGAGCCAACTCGTTAGTTAACGAGCCAAGCCTGAGCTAGACCATGCTCAGCTTGATAAGCTCGCGAGCTAGCTTGATTAGGTGGCTTGTCGAGCTAAGCTCGCGAGCTGCCTTGTTTTGAGCTTGTGGAAGGATGAATTACTCTTTTAAACATGAACATTGTCTTATAATACAGATGTGTATGAAATTTAGATGTTATTTCTAGTTTCTAGTGTTCTTTCTATCATTTAAATTCTTATGTTTATACATTTTTCCAGCAAAAATGATTTTAGATCGAGCTCATCTTGAGCCGAGCTTGTACTCAGCTTAACAAGCTATGTTAATGAGCATTTATCGAGCTCTACCGAGTCGAGCTCGAGCTAGATTATTTTTATTCAAGCCGAGCTCGAGCTCGAGCTGGATTATCAAAATTCGAGTTCGAGCCGAGCTCGAGCTGAAAAATTAATAAACGAGCCGAGCTCAAGCTAAGCAAAAACTCGACTCGACTCGGCTCGTTTGCAGCCCTACGTACGGGGCTGCGGGAAAGATTGGATAGGGGGTTGGCCAACAACTATTGGGCGACCAATTTCCCGGAGTCAGTGGTGAGACACCTGCCCCGCATGAAAAAGTCCGATCACCGTCCGATTCTAGTCTCATTGGCCGAGTCACACCACCAGGCGGGGCCAAAGCCTTTCCGTTTCCTAGCGGCTTGGCTCACTCATGAGGGCTTCAGAGACATGGCGGACGAGGCATGGGCGAGGGGAAGCTCCTATACGGAATCGACTACTGCCTTTGCTCAAGAGGCAATGATTTGGAACAGAAATGTCTTCGGCCACATTACTATGCGCAAAGATAAGCTGCTGAAGCGTCTTGAAGCTCTTGAGCAGGCTGCGGGCGGCCATGGGAGGGAAGCTCAGCTTCGGCAGTGTCAAGAGGAATTGGAACTGGTCCTGTTTCAGGAGGAGCTTCTCTGGTGCCAAAAGTCTCGTCTTGAATGGATTAGCTCGGGGGACAAGAATACAACATATTTCCACACCAGAACCCTCCGGCGGAGAAACAGGAATCGGGTTACTATGCTCAAGGATGACGGAGGGAACTGGATTGAAGATGAATCTATCATGCTGGAAATGGCGCGAGTCTACTTCAGCAGATTGTATCAGGATGAAGGTGGTGATCTGCCAGGCCTGCTGGCGGGTTTCCCATCACTAGAGGCCTCCCGCTGGCAGCCTCTCAATTGTATGCCGAGCATGGAGGAAGTTCAGGCGGCCGTTAAGGCAATGGGCCCCTTGAAAGCACCTGGCAAAGATGGTCCGAGCCCGATCTTCTTCCAGAGGTGTTGGGAAACGGTGGGTAACTCTCTGGCTACTTTTGTCACCGAATGTTGGAACGTCCCGGAAAAAATCAAGGAGATAAACTCGACCATCCTTGTGTTAATTCCGAAGCTACAACAGCCAATAACAATTGATCAATTTCGGCCGATCAGCCTGTGTAACGTGGCGTACAAGGCGATCACCAAATGCCTTGCCGAGAGACTGAAGAATCTCATGCCGGATCTTGTCCATGAAACCCAGACCAGCTTTGTTCCGAGCCGTCACATCACCGATAACATTTGCATTCTTCAGGAGGTGATTCACTCGATGAGAGCTAGGAAGGGCAGGCGTGGGTGGATGGTCTTAAAGGTTGATCTAGCAAAGGCTTATGATAGAATCAGGTGGGGGTTCGTTCGAGATACTCTAGTTGCGGCAGGGGCTCCTGACAAGTTTATAGAGCTGACGATGGCGTGCATATCCTCGGCATCAATGCAGATTCAGTGGAATGGGGGCCTCACTGAGAGCTTCCAACCATCTAGAGGTTTGAGACAGGGCTGCCCACTCTCCCCGTACATATTCACACTATGCATGGAAAGACTGGGACATATCATTGCTGACGCAGTCCGGGCAGGAAGATGGAAACCGATAAAGCTATCGCAGGATGGGCCGACCCTTTCGCACTTGTTCTTCGCGGATGATCTGATTCTGTTCGGCGAAGCGACAAGAGCTCAGGTACAGGAGATTAATGCTTGCTTTGAAAAGTTTGGAGGGTCATCGGGTCAGCATATCAGCCGACCGAAATCCCGGGTTTTCTTCTCGGCTAACACTACAGCTGATTGCCAGTAGAGCTTGAGCCATGAGCTCCAGATTCCAGTGACGTCGAACTTAGGGAGGTATTTGGGGGTGCCGGTAATTCATGACAGGGTCTCAAAATCTACCTTCCTGAACCTCATTGATCGGATAGATAAGCGACTGGCAGGCTGGAAGGCGTCCACATTGTCCCTAGCTGGCCGTATAACTTTGGCGCAGGCTGTACTTGCCTCCCTCCCAGCTTATACGATGCACACGACCTTTTTACCGGCGAGTGTGCGAGACTACATCGATAAAAAAATTCGTGCATTTGTATGGGGAAGCACGAAGCAGGGTCGGAAAATACATCTTGTTGACTGGGAAACGTTGTGTAGACCAAAAGACGAGGGAGGTTTGGGGCTCCGCGACTCCACCAGAACAAATAAAGCCTATATGCTAAAGATCGCCTGGAGGATGCTCACTAAACCTCATGAATTATGGGCGAGAGTGCTGCGGGCCAAATACTCGAGGCAAACGGGGGAGGGGCGCCAATTTCGAACCGAGGGAAGACTCTCGAATCTATGGAGAGGGGTTATTCGGGTGGCACACCTGACTGAGGAAGCGACCTGTTGGAACATCCGCAATGGAAGAACAGCGAAGTTCTGGAGTGATCGGTGGCTTGATGATAACACCATTCTCAAAGACCATGCCCAGAACTTGCCGACCGAGCTCCTCGACATGCCAGTCACCGACTCCGTTCTCAATGGTAAGTGGAATACTGATTTCCTTCTCCACTACTTACACCCTGATGTTGTCTCGCAGATTAGCCTCCATCCCATACCGACGGAGCAAGCGGAGGACGTTCGAGTCTGGAGGTTCAACCCCAATGGAGAATTCTCTTTTCGGTCGGCGTACGAGCTCACAGACACTGCTGCGGCGCCAACCATGGGACAACCGACTTGGAGGTCGGTGTGGAAGGCCCCGACCCTGCAACGTGTGCGGACATTCTTGTGGCTGATGAACCATGGCCGCCTCCTTACCAACGCGGAGAGAAGACGAAGGCACCTCACCAACGATACGAATTGCAAAATTTGCGGCGGAGGACCGGAGACAACCCTGCATATCGTCAGAGACTGCCCTTTTGCTCGAGCAACGTGGGCGGATCTACTTGAGGACGAGCCGGATTCCAGATTCTTCGAACCAGATGGCCAGAGATGGAGCCTCTACTATCTCTCAGGGAGGAGTAATACCATTGATGCTACTATTTTTGCAGGAACCTGTTGGCTTTTGTGGAAGAACAGGAATAACTTCGTGTTCCAGGACAAGCTGAAGACCCATACACAAATCCAGTTCCACTCAAAACAGCTTCGGGACGAGATCAACAAAGCCTTCGACCAGGAGAAAACAGTTTTCGGGACTGGGGGCACCCGAGAGCAGCGCCTCATTGGCTGGCAACCACCGGGGCAAGACTGGGTCTGTGTCAACACCGACGGCTCAGTCATCCATTCTCCAGAAAGAACTTCTTGTGGCGGCATCATACGGGGGAGTGATGGCCGCTTCATCAGAGCATTCACGGCGAACCTTGGCGGAGGTTCTATCACTCGTGCGGAGCTGGCTGGTATTGTGTATGGGTTGGATCTTGCTTGGGAGCAAGGAGTTAGGAAAGTTCTCCTACAAACAGACTCAGTAACTGCAATAACCCTGATTGAGAACGCGACAGAGCAGTACATCCATTACTCGCAGATCAGTGCAATCAGGCGGAGACTCCAAAGAGACTGGACGGTTCGAATAGATCACATTTTCCGCGAAGCCAACTTTGCCGCGGATCATCTTGCTTCCATAGGGCATTTGAGAACGATAGGGGTACACGTAATGGATAGACCGTGCACCTCCCTGCTGTACTGGCTACATTTTGACCGGGTGGGAATTGAAACCCCCCGTTTTGTCCGTTTGCAATAAAGGTTTGGGCGCCCTTAGCGCCCTGTTTTCACCAAAAAAAAAAAAGAAATATGGAAATGGTATTTGATTCGATCGGGAAAGTCAGCATATCTAGCCATCATGTAATACAATACAATGCCATATGCAGAAGAACGAAAATTACTACCAGAAGAAAACAAACTCAGATGTGGGTTTGGGAGGGATAAATAATTGGGGAGAGAGAGAGATTAAGAGAGGAACTCACTTGGAAATTGGGGAGGATGGGTATTGGGTATGCGCCAGGCTAAGTCAATGTTGGGCTTTTAATAGATTGATGGGCCTGCGATATTTCTGATTTTAATGGGACTCGTCTTTCTTGCTCAGGCAAGTTTTGGGCCTTTCCTTTTCACGAAACTACGAAAGTGAGCTGTTGGGCTTCTCATCCAAAAGCCCACCATTGTATTGCATGATAAACTAGGTTGGAGTCATCACGTTGGCCGGAATATTTACTGCAATTTAGTTTAATTCAAATTAGATTTTTTTTAGCAAATTTGAGATTTGAGTTTTCTATTCGGGTTAATTGCATGGTTGGTCACTGAGATTACAAAAAACGTTCACGTTTGATCACTGGAAATATTTAAATCCAATCTTGGTCATTCAAATTATTTAAATGGTTCAAGTTTGGTCACTCTCCGTCCATTTTCGTTAACTCTAGCTTACGTGGCAGTCAACTTTCATAGTTGACCGTTAAATATGTGACGTGGCAATTAAAAAATTATTAAAAATAAAAAAAATAATCTTTTACATTTTCCACCTCATTATTACATTAATTAAAAAAATAAAAAAACCTGAAATAAATAAAACATATAAAGAATTATAATTAAAGTAATCCTTTCCTCAACCCACCTGCGAAGAAAATCCCAAGCCATTCTTCCATAAAAAACCCTTTTGCCCTCCAGATCTCAGCTCAGCAAAGCATCGCCAGAGTCGCCGCCGCAGAAGCAAACGAAGATGAAGTACCCAAAGCCACCGTCTCCAAAACCTTCGCCGCCCTCATCAAATCCCCCGAATTCGTTTCCATTAGCGCTCCCAGCGTTCTGATAAGATGATGGTGATTCCTTCTCCATCTCAGCTCTAAGATCGTCGATGGTCAGAATCGGATCCCTCGATGCGAGTGCGTTTCTCAAGCACTTCAAGGGAAAGCGTGGGACTCTGATCGGAAAATTTTGTGAAACGGAAATCGACCACCACCGCCTCTGCTTCCTTCTCGGATATCGTCAGTTTACAGCTTCGCAGGCAGGGCGCCGGAACTCTCTTGAGTAGACCAACCTATGGCACCTTTAAATATAACGAGATTTTCAATCCTGAATCGGCTAAACCCAATTCCAATTTTCTACATTTGTTTCCCTTGCCTCGAACAGTCCCTATTAGGCTAAACCCAATTCCATCCTAAGCATTGGTCCTCTTTCTTAAAGCGAGGTTCTTCTCCGGCACCGCCGTGAAGGTATCGTCCAAAATTCAATCTTGTTGTTGTCCCGGGCTTGGCTGAGAATCGGCCACATTTTCCATTAGTTGAAGCTTTGTCTTCCTCTGTGAACCCCACTCACTCCGGCACCACAATTACATAGTTGTTTGGGTTTAGGAAATTATAGAAAATTAGTTTTATTTTTATTTTTTAATAGTTGTGAAAATGAGGTGGAAAGTTTAAAGATTAAATTTTAATTTTTTATAGTTTTTTAATTGCCACGTCACACATTTAACGGTCAACTATGAGAGTTGACTGCCACGTCAGCCAAAGTTAACAGAATTGGACGGAGAGTGACCAAACTTGAAACGTTTAAGTAATTTTAGTGACCACGAATGGAATTAAATATTTTCAGTGACTAAACATGAACGTTTTTAGTAAACTCAATGACCAAACTTGCAATTTACCCTTTTCTATTCATATCATATTAATATAGTGAGAATTTTATGCGACTTATATAGTTACAATAATTTATCTGTTACTGAAAGTTTCTATTTGTTTATATTGTTGATCACGTTAGTAATTTTGTACTTGGTTCCCCTAGGTTGAATTACTTAAGATTTCATATTATGTACATATCCTTTATAAAAATGATAAAGGCCCAATAATAATTACTTTCCAACTTACATGATTATACGACGAGCAAGAGTTTGGTCTAGCGATACTACTACTAGTTTCCAACCGGGTGTTCTCATATTATAATCCTTTAAGTAACATATAATATGTTGATGTGACTTGCATCAGACTATCAGCCGCTACGACTGGTAGTCGGGGGTATCGCTGTCCGGTCAGCGAGTGGGGTCCAGGGGCAACGCCCCCCGCCCGCGGTGTATGGGCTCAATGTTATTTGGGTTCGGGTTCTGGGCCTGGTCTGTACCGTTTCCTTTGCCAGATTGGATTAGGTTTAGACCCACATGGAGAAGTACTATAAATACTTCTCACAATCCTCTGTACATAATCTGTAATCTCCTCGATATAATGAAACTGGCTCTCTCTCGCCCGTGGACTAGCTAACACACATCATGTTAGTGAACCACGTAAATTGTGTGTCTGTGTTTTTTTCGATTCTCGCTTTCGTATTCTTGCTTTATCGATTCCGGCGATTTCTCGATCCGTAGCAGCGCGTTTATAACAAGTGGTATCAGAGCCGCGACTGGAAATCAGGCTAGGGTTTTCGATTAACAAGAATGACGTCGGTGAACATGAAGATCGAAAAGTTCACGGGGAAGAACAGCTTCGCTATATGGCAGATCAAGATGCAGGCTTTATTAAAACAACAAGGGCTGTGGGGGGTCGCTGTCTGCGAAACAGAAGAAGCCAGCGGTCTATGACGATGTATGGAATACCCTGGAGGAGAAGGCCCACTCGACCATCATGCTATCGTTGTCTGATGACGTCATCATTGAAGTCACTGTTGAGAAGACTGTCGCGGGCTTGTGGTTAAAGTTGGAGAGTCTGTATATGACGAAGTCCTTAACCAACAAGCTGCATCTCAAGCAACGGTTGTTCAGCTTGAGGATGCAAGAAGGTACGCCTTTGAGGGAACATCTCGAACAACTTAACTCTATTTTGCTGGATCTGCGTAATATAGATGTTCAAGTTGATGACAAGGATGCTGCCCTAATCCTGCTGGTTTCTTTGCCGATTCCATATGGGAATTTCATTGATTCTTTTATTGCCGGTAAAGAAAGCGTGTCGTTGGAGGATGTCAGGTCTGCTCTTCATACGAGAGAGATCAGGCATAAGGCGTACAGATCTGGTACAGGTGGTGAGGCATTAGGTTTGGCTGTTACAGGTGGAAAGGGAAAGAAGAAATTTGGTAAAGGGAATTCGAACAAGAATTCCAAGGGTCCCGGTCCACAGCCAGGTGATGCTTGTCACAACTGTAAGGAAGTAGGGCATTGGAAGTACAACTGTCTCAGGAGAAGAGGGCAACAGAAGAAACAAGGTTCAGTTGTCGTGGCAGAAGTGGACAACAGTTCTGAAGACGATCTCGCCTTGGCTGTATATGAGAAGGCACATAGTGGTGATGTGTGATTTCTGGATTCTGCAGCCTCATACCATATGTTTCCGAACATGGATTGCTTCACAACCTACGAGCAGATAGATGGTGGTAACATAGGCAAATGGAGTTGTCTGCAAGATTGTTGGAATCGGGTCCATAAAGGTTCGAACACATGATGGTTCATTCTGTATCATGAATGATGTCATGCATGTTCCACAAATGACAAAGAACCTGATCTCCTTGAGTCTACTCGATAGCAAGGGTTTCGGCTTCAAAAGAAAAGGTTGAGTTGTGTATGTCTGCAAAGGTTCAAGGAAGGTGCCGAAGGGAGTGAAGCGTGGGACCTTGTATGCATTACAAGGGTCTGTGTTGTCTGGTTCTGCTGCAGTTGCATCGTCTTAGGTTCATCAAGAAGATATGACCACCCTCTGGCACATGAGACTAGGGCATATGAGTGAACGGGGGATGCAAGTTATATCAAGAGGGATCTTCTTTGCGTTCACAAGGTGCAGAATTCGGAATTATGTGAGCACTGTGTGTTTGGGAAGCTACATTGCAGCAAGTTTCCCAAGAAGGGTATCCACCGGACGAAGGGGATACTGGATTACCTCCACTCTGACTGTTGGGGTCCTTCACGAGTTGAATCCATTGGAGGCAGCAGGTATTTTATGTCCATTATTGATGATTATTCGAGATTTACTTGGATTTTCATGATGAAGCAGAAAAGTGAGGCTTTCACGAAGTTCAAGCAGTGGAAGACATTGGTGGAGAATCAGACCGCGAAGAAGATCAAGAAGCTGTGAACGGACAATGGTCTGGAGTTCTGTAATTCTGAGTTCAACGAATTCATGCAAGGATGAAGGGATTTCCCATCATCGGACCGCGAGAGATACACCCCAGCAGAATGGCGTTGCAAAAAGGATGAACCAGACATTGTTGGAGAGAGCACGGTGCATGCTCTCTAATGCTGTACTGGAGAGAAGATTCTAGGCAGAAGCAGTGAACATGGTGTGCTTCCTGATCAACCGTGCACCTCACACAGGTATCGAGTTTAAGACTCCTTATGAGGTGTGGTATGGTACGCCTGCTGATTACTCTTCACTGAAAGTTTTTGGGTGTCTTGTTTATTATCATGTGGATGAGGGTAAAGTGAACCCAAGGGCAAAGAAGGGTGTATTTGTGGGTTACGGAATGGAGTTAAGGGATTTCGAGTCTGGTCACCTTCTGAGCATCGAGTTATACTCAGTAGAAATGTGATATTTGATGAGAAGTCTATGTTTAACCCCATGTTGAAGGTTACTGTTGTTGAAGGTAGCAGGAATGTTGATAAGCAGGTGGAGCTGCAAACTCTCAATGAGAGTGAGTTTGAGCACCAAGGTGGAGAAGATCAACATGATGATGTTTCTACAGAGCCAGAAACTTCAAAGTCCATTGCAGGAGCTCAACAGTCTATAGCTTCCGGTAGACCAAAGAGAGCGATTGCAGGAGTACCTCCAGAGAGGTATGGTTTCGAGGACATGGTGGCGTATTCATTTCAAGTTACTGAAGAAGTGGATGCAGGTGAGCCATAGTCCTATAGAGAAGCCCTTTCGGGTGGCGAAGCTGATTAGTGGCTTGCCGCAATGGGAGATGAGATGGAATTCCATGAAAGGAATCAGACTTGGGAGCTAGTCAAACGACCACAGGGAAGGAAGATTGTTACAAACAAGCGGATCTACAAGAAGAAGGAAGGAATCACTTCTAAAGAAGGCATGAAATTTAAAGCTCGAGTGGTTGCACGAGATTTCTCGCAGAGGGAAGGAGTTGACTACAATGAGATTTTCTCACCAGTGGTCAGACATACTTCGATCAGAGTGCTACTAGCAATAGTGGCACATTATGACTTGGAGCTTGAGCAGCTAGACGTGAAGACAGCTTTCCTACATGGAGAGTTGGACGAAGAAATTTACATGACTCAGCCAGAAGGATTCCAGGTTCCAGGAAAAGAAGACTATGTTTGTAAGCTGAAGAAGTCCTTGTATGGACTTAAGCAGTCTCCGAGGCAGTGGTACAAGAGATTTGATAGTTACATGCTTGAGCTGGACTACAGCAGAAGTCCATATGATTGTTGTGTGTATCACAACAAAGGTGGAGGATGGTTCGATGATCTATTTTGTTTTGTATGTGGATGATATGCTCATAGCTGCGAGGTCGAAGTCTGATATCCAGAAGTTAAAGAGGGGCTTCTCAGTGCTAAGTTTGAGATGAAGGATTTGGGAGCTGCTCACAAGATCTTGGGTATAGAGATTTACAGGGACAAGTCGAAGAAGAAGCTTTTCTTGTCACAGAAGAGCAACACCCAGAAGATACTGTCGAGGTTTGGCATGTCTTCAGAAAAACCCTTAAATACTCCTAGTGCTTCAAATGTTCATCTATCCTCAGCTTATGCACCGCAGTCAGAGGCTGAGAAGGAGTACATGTCGAGAGTCCCATATGCTAGTGCAGTAGGTAGCTTGATGTACGCTATGGTATGCACTAGACCTAATCTTGCACATGTTGTTAGTGTTGTCAGCAGGTTTATGATACAACCTGGGAAGGAGCATTGGCAGGCTGTGAAGAGGATCTTCCGATACCTTAAGAGTACACCTGATGTGGAGATTAGCTTCGGAAGTGATACAGAGTGCTTGGTGTCTAGGTATTCTGACTCGGACTATGCTGGAGATGTTGTCACGAGGAGATCGATGACCGGTTATGTATTCACTCTTGCGAGTTCTGAAGTGAGCTGGAAGGCAACTCTGCAGTCGGCGGTGACATTGTCTACTACTGAGGCAGAGTATATGTCGTTGACAGAAGCTGATAAGTAGGAAATATGGTTGAAGGGACTGGTTGGTGATCTGGGTCTACATCATGATCAGGCAGTGGTGTATGGCGACAGTTTGAGTGCAATATGCTTGGCCAAGGATCGAGTCCACCATGAGAGGACTAAACACATCGACGTGCGGTATCATTTCTTGAGGATAGAGATGAGGATTAAGGTGAAGAAGGTTGGCACCGCGGATAATCCTGCTGATATGTTCACGAAGCCGGTTCCATATGGCAAGTTCCAACACTGCTTGGACTTGCTGAATGTCTTGAGTGGGTGACTCCGCCCTGCGGGGCATTGATGGCGGGAGAGAGAGAGAAGGAGCAGCGTACATCAGAGATTTCAGAGGAAGAGGATTCAAGTCAAGGTGGAGATTTGTTGATGTGATTTGAATCGGACTATCAGCCGCTACGACTAGTAGTCGGGGGGTATCGCTGCCCGGTCAGCGAGTGGGGTCCAGGGGCAAGGCCCTCGGCCCGCGGTGTATGGGATCAATGTTATTTGGGTTCGGGTTCTGGGCCTGGTCTGTAATCGTTTCCTTTGCCAGATTGGATTAGGTTTAGACCCACATGGAGAAGTACTATAAATACTTCTCATACTCCTCTGTAATCTGTAATCTCCTCGATATAGTGAAACTGGCTCTCTCTCGCCCGTGGACTAGCAAACACACATCGTGTTAGTGAACCACGTAAATCGTGTGTCTGTGTTTTTTCTATTCTCGCTTTCGTATTCTCGCTTTATCGATTCTGGCGATTTCCCGATACGTAGCAGCGCGTTTATAATAATAATAAAATCAAACCTATATCACTTAAAAAAAACTTACATGATTATATGGACTGGAAAATATAAAGGTAATAGATACTCAAAATGCACTCACTAGTTTTTGTAGATAACTGAAATTGAACGCAAAATCACGAACTATTGTTTTTTTGTTTGGTTGTTTATTTATAGTTATGATGGATTATATTGCGCAATGACTTAAATAGAGAGAAAGGGTTTGGCTAACAAACGATACAAGCCTTTAGAAGTCTACATGCACTTATGATTAATCCTTAGAGATTTCCTACTATGTATTTCTTTCGACATACGCAATTGATGAGTACAAGTGATTTAATTTGCGGGAGGTCACGTTTACACTGAGATATTTGTGCATGTAATTGTAGGTTGTGTTAGTGTTGTAGTATATGATCCACGATTCAACCTTTCCTGACAATTTTAATTATTGTGATCGACTGGTTCGTGACAAGTTGAGGTCTATATAAGTGGAATCTAGTCAAAACCATTATCCTCCACTGGCCAAAACGGCGGTCGACTTATACATGCGGTGGCCGCCATTTTTATGCGCCTAAATTCTGGACTACTTCATAGTCGTGATCATCCTCCCTTCTAGACTTTATACGTAGAGCTTCGATTTTCTGCTACAGGCCACTGCTCAATTATTTCTCAGTATTCCTTTTGTCAAAACAATGGAGCAATTTCATACTTTTAAGGTATCTTTCTTTTCTTTGGGAAAACGTGTGGGACCTTGGACAATAAGGTTCATCCATTTCAGGGAGGAATTTAGAGGCCATCTAGTTAAGCATTTTTGAAAAACAAAGAGTTATAGGCTTATAGCTTAGAGAAATACACAGGATACGTTGACCCAAAAGTTCAGGGTTAAGAAGTTATATTTTGTTATCAAGTGGTACTTAATGAATTCGAATTTAAAATCAGCTTCAAGTTCAATACTAGTTCAATACTAGAAGTTCCTAGTTGTATTTCATAACAATACAAAAGAATATAAAGTATCATATAAAAAAAACTCTGAATATAAAATGTTTTACCATCGAAGGAACTTCTAGAGAAACGAGTGCTCTGAGTTAGTTGGCAATAAAGTACTATCCATAGTCCATCACAGTCATTGACAAGTTAATATGTTCATCTCATTATAGTCGTTCTCAGAATGTGTTAGACGAGACACTCAGCTCAGCCATATGGGGTGTATTTACATACTTGTTACCTACTTACCTTCATAATAAGAAAGAAGATATGGGGTGTGTTTATCTGATGAGTAAGAAAGTTGACTTTGAGTTATAAAAACAAACACACTAGTTTTCTCGAACTCAATATAACTAACTATTCACCTTAACTACTTATATGATTAGATCCCACACTTATTGAAAGATAAATGCCACCTCGCTATGTAAAATTTTATTTACGTATTTCTCCCCTCCAAATAACAATTTATGCTTGAAGTTATAACTAAAACACAGATGCTGCAAAACCCCTTATCTTACCTCGGTATGTTCCTCAAAAAATTCGATTCATGCGGATAGTTACCCTAACTAAGGAAGAGATTTTGGCGGAATTGTCACATATGAAATTGAGCACAATTTTGCAAAGAAATAAGCCATTTCTTTCTCGAGAAGAGATGGGAAACATGCTCGATATCATTTGATTGAATCGTTGACTCAGCTTCTTCTGGATTGAAGAAACCCTCTACTTCAAAAAATATTTTTCACGAAAAGCAAACATGAGATATACGATCATACCACTCTGGTATGATCATATAAAGAAATGCTATAAAGTGGTAATACACGAATTTTGTAGGTTTTTGTAGCTATAGAATCTCATATCGCTAGTCTGCTTCACACTGACACCACACAACACTATGTACATTACATTTTCCTATAAAAGGATAATCAAAGCCATGGACTTTTAAGTTTGTGGACGAGTACGACGAGTGGTAGCGCATGCATCTTGTCTCGCTTGGAGATGATACATGCATGTCAAGAAAAATAGCTGCTCCGCAATCTTAGTTCGATCCGAGTCTGATTCACAAAAACGTGTACTTGTAGTTGTGTGTCAAACCGCTGAAACCACTTAACACAGCTTGTACCATCATCCATGTACTTGTAGTTGTGGTTAAATCTCATTCGTATTAACTTTTTTTTTTGCATAGAAAAACACATTAATTGTGCTCTTCTATATAATATACATTATGATATATTTCAGAAAAAAAAGCTGCATCACGTCTCACTATACCTTACCTCTAATCCCTACGACCTAAAGCAATGTTTTACATTAATTCAAGGCGAATATATACACAACCATAATTTGGTTTTCAGATGAACTCGATGCTTGATCATTTTGGGAATAGTAGTATCTAGCTAGATGACCCACGAAAGTTCATTGAGGTAGATCCAAGATTTGATGTTGACGACCACTAAACAAGTTGGCAAGCGGGCTGGGGAAAGAACAGCGGGATAATTATTAGTGATTTGGATCTCATAATTATTTAGTTGGAAAACATAAATCAAAGATGCATTCTGCCACTATATGGTGTGAAACCAAGACTAAAGATCCATAATTATTTCCAGATTGCTAGCGTTGATGATCTCCATCCCCTGTATTTTGTCCGGCGGAAGCGCGGATCCATTTGTTCTTTTCTCTGTGTTTTCCTTTTCGTTGTCCCACATAATTTGGGAAAAAATCCCACTGTACACACGTTCTTAAAATTTTTTTCCAAAATACATGAGTTATAAAAAAATTTCCCAAAGTACACATGTTTGAGCATCACCGTTTTAGACAAAAGCGGTGAAGGTCATCACCGCGTTTGACGAACACGGTGAATACTTCATCGTCTTAAACAAAAACGGTCAAGTATTCACCGTTTCAAACTAAAACGGTTAAGTTTTCACCGCGTTAATTAACAACGGTGAACACATCACCGTTTTGGTCAAAAACGGTGAACCCATTCATCGTTGTTAAGTAACGCGGTGATCATTTCCCACGTTTCCCACCCCTGGTAGGTCAAAATTAGGTCGCAGCTACCACCTATTCACCGTTTGAGACAAACGCGGTGATGGTGTTCACCGTTTTCGACAAAAACGGTGAATAGTAGGCAGATTTTCCTATAAATTGCACACCACCAGCAGTTGTAAAAACATAACCACTCCCCTTTCTTCAAATTTCAGCAGCCAAAATCGAGCATAATACACAGAACAGAAATTTTTCGGTATGTTGAGACTTTTTGTATTATAGTCTAATTATGTTTTTAGTAGTTATAGTATGATTTAATTTTCGTATTATGTTGTTGTTAGTTAGTTGAACTTATGTTCGTTAGTTATAGTATGATTTAATTTTCGTATTATGTTGTTGTTAGTTAGTTGAATTTATTTTCGTTAGTTATGGTATGATTTAATATTAGTTGTACAATATGATTTTGGTTAATTTTACTGTCTTTAAGCTAATAGATACTTATTGTAAATTGTAGATATGGGTAAATTCAAGAAGTTTCATCTTACTATTCGGTGGAATGGAAGGGTGACAAACTCTGACATAGGCATTGATTATGAGGACGGCGAATCCATTATGCTGAAAATTGATTCCCGATTCAATTTTCAAGAACTCTGTGATCTTTGTGCAGAAAGGGTTTGTACGAGCGGACAGACGAGACTTGGCAAAATTACTTACCGGTATCCAGACATGAGTGCTGGCGGGGTCGTGTTTCAAGAAGTTGTCATAAACGATGATGACGCGGTTATGATGATGTTACAGTTCCTAAGCGATAACCAAGTCCGGCTTGCAGAGGTGTATGTTGAGACCGAGGCGGTCGGTGAATCTCATTCTCACCAGTATTCTTATGATGATGGTTTTGCAGGAGGGTACGAATGGGGTGGTAGTTCGAGCAACTACCAAGGCGGTGGTTATAAAGGAGGTTACGGGGAGGGTGGTGGTTCAATCAACTACGGTGGATCGAGTAGTGCAGGATGGGACAAATACTCGCAACCTCCTAAACCAGCCCCATTTGTTGAGGCTGATGGTGTTCAATGGCCTGCTTGGGGGCCAGAGTGGTATGGAATCGAGAATACCATTCGATCAGGGCGTACTTCACATGAGCGAGAGGACGATGTTGGTGATCGTGGTCATGTTGATCCTTCTAGCCCGAGCTATCCATTCGAGTCGAGCGACGAGGATACTGAGGAAGATTTGATATCAGTGAGCGAGGAGGAGGAAGATACTGATGATAACGAGGATGAGGCGGCATTTCGTGAGGCACCCACGCCATATTACACACAGGTTCCAACTCAATTTTTACATAGTCAGAATGATCCCCCCGACTTTGTCCCTATGCCAGTGTACAATCCGACGGCCAATTTGGCGGTGGGTATGGCGTTCACATCGAAAGACGCTGTGCAGGATGCTTTTACAGAAGAGGCGTTGAGGCGCAATTTCGAGTGGAAGGTGAAATATTCTGACAGTAAACAACTACATGTCATATGCAAGCATGATGCAGAGGGTTGTACGTGGCAACTGCGGGCTGCAAATATGAAGAGAAAGGGTGCTTGGGTGATTTTCAAAGCTGAGACGATCCACACATGCTCCTCTTCTATACTTTCCCAAGATCACAGGCAACTAAAAGCAAAGAAGGTTGGGAGAACTATTAAGCACCTTATAGAAGCACAACCAGATATCAAGGTGAAAGCTATCATGGCAGAGGTGAAGGATCGACATTCTTACACGATAAGGTACAAAAAAGCATGGCATGGTAAGCAGAAAGCCATGGCTGAGGTGTATGGTGATTGGGAGGATTCGTATGCTTTACTCCCTAGACTTATGGGAGCAATGGAGGAGTCCAATCCTGGGACTGTTTTCGTCCCAGTATACAACAATGTATACACTGAGGATCAAGTTCGAGTACAGGATAAGCTGATGTTCCATCGTCTTTTTTGGGCTTTTAAACCATGCATTGACGGTTTTGGGTTCTGCATACCGGTTATTAAGGTATTTTACCAACTAGTTCCGGTTTTAAATGTTGTATTATTTGCTGTTAAGTATATTTCATACTAATTATATCCTAAATTTTTATTCAGGTTGACGGAACTTTCCTTACTGGGAAGTACAGAGGATGTCTTCTAATTGCCACTGGCGTTGATGGAAACAAGCGGATTTTCCCGCTTGCATTTGCATTAGTGGAAGGGGAGAACAACTTAAGTTGGGCTTGGTTCTTTGACCAACTGCACGAACACGTGACACAGCGGGAAGATATTACGATTATATCCGATCGACATGCGGGGATAAGGAATGCTGTTGGTGGTTTTCCCGACGAGTGGGGGTGGAGATGGAGATGGTGTATTCGACACTGGCTCGCCAATTTCCAACACAAATTTGGGAAGAAGAAAGACATCAAAAATCTACTTTGGAATGCAGGTACTAATGTTTTTCTTATGCGATTTAAGTTTGTGTTTATTAAGCTGATAAGCTGATGTTATTCATCATGTATTGACCAGTTAGTCTTTTGTTCACCTTTTAGCGGTTGCACATCAACCAAAAAAGTACGAGCAGAAGATGAAAACGATCCGTCAGACCCACCGAGCTGGAGCAGTATGGGCTGAAGGTCAAGAGTTGCCCATGTGGACTTTCCATATGGACAACGGGGCCAGATGGGGCATTGCAACTACCAACCATGGAGAAAGTATAAATAATGTGTACAAGGGTCTTCGAGCGATGCCTATTTCTGTCATCGTGGAAATGTCTTATTGGAAGGTCAACGAGTGGCGAGTTGCTCGGCTACAGCTAGCTATAGGGAGGGAGTTGCAAGGTCATTCAGTAGCACATGACGTATTCGCTCAAATGCAGAAGAACGATGAAAAATCAAGTAAGCATAAGGTTGTTCTTTTTAACCGCAGTGAAGGAATATTCGCTGTCGAAACAGGTATATGGGGTGGAGGGAGACGTGGTCACAATCGTCAAACGGTTAAATTGCACTACGAATTAGGGGAGTGTTCTTGTCAAAAGTATCAGAACGAAAGGATACCCTGTTCACATGCAATGGCGGTTGCTAAGTCAATAACCATGAACAGAAACAGCCTGGTGAGTCCTTACTACACTGAACAAGCGATACGGAACTCATATAATGCAGCTTTGAGCCCCATGCCAGATGAAGCGTATTGGCCTATATACGCTGGAAAGTTGATTATCCCACCGTTGCACCTAAAACGCACCAAAGGCCGTCCTAGAGTTGAAAGGATACACAATGAGATGGATCAAGTTGAACGGACGAGAAGGGGACCGAAGCGATGCTCTAAGTGCAGACAACCTGGTCACGACAAGAGGCGTTGCCCAGGACAACCATCAACTTAATTTGCATTTACTTGTATTCTACTACTAAATTGATCGCTTGTTTAATTTTCATTACCGTTTGCATTTGAAGTCCAAGTATTTTGTTAACTCTAAAATGTTTTCCTTGTCGATACGATCGCGCTGCCGCAAACGGCTCGTTATTTCGACCTCAAACGAATAAGATACGCGCGTTTTAGTTTTTAGTACGCAAAAGTTACTTTAACGATACGATCGCGCTTTGACGTCACTTATCTCACTCGTTTGGACTCGGAATTGGGATCTGTAAAATTCTATGCGATCGTGGTTGATTTTCCCAACTTTTTCGTGTTGAGGGAAGATACTGATTCTTGATAAAATGATCCAGAAAATTCATTCGACAACTTAAGTGCGTAGGATAGTTTTTAGACAATGCAAACTCAAATAACAACACCTAAAAAGCACCAAAACAACATGGATAGATCACTACTGCAGGATAAAACGATAAATTCACTCATTTGCTTCATTTTGGCCCCCATCTCCACCTCTTCCTCCTCGTCCTCCACGACGTCCTCGACCCCTTCTTCCCCCCTCCGCCGCTGCTTCTTGGCGGGCTCGCTCAACGGCTGGTCGCGGATTTCTCTTGACCCGAGCCCCAACTGGGGTTACATATGTTGGTGGTGGTGGCTGAGATGGAGCGGTAGCTTGGCGAATGATCGGAGGTTGCGGAGTTTGTTGTTGAGGGGTATGATACATCGAACTCTGTTGCTGATGTTGGAATTGAGAGAACCCATGAGAGAAAGTGTCCCACTCCTGAGATGCTCCACGACTCGATGACCCTCCACCGGCTTTCGCTGTAGGTGCCCACTGGTACTCGAACGGTTCAGGGATCTCGGTTTCTTGAGTTGTACGCACCTCATCGAATGTAGGCAGAGGCCTGCGTTTGCTCCTTCGTGGGGGCTCAACCGGGGGCACAATGGGTGCATCATCACGGAGTGAGGGTCGTGACGGGGCAGGAACGGGAGGATAGGCCACGACATCCCTCCTTTGCTCTCTGGTACAACTTAGGAGGTTGTTCATAAGTCGGGTCAACCAAGTAGTCTTCCGCTCATCCATGGTTGGAGCACTTTCGAGAGTGTACTTGGCGTGTTCCAAACCATCAACCTAAGGAAAGCACGCCACATATCAAATTAACTAAACCTTAAAATAAATAGATTTTTGAATGAAGGAGATTAGGATGACTTACCAACGACCCCATCACAGCACCTTGCTTTGACACCCATCTCATGGTGAACTTCCGATACCACTGCATGTACCCATCGTGGTAGCCCATCGGTCTCGTCTCCGGCATCCCTTGCACCACCCATTGGGACCGATTCTCCCAGATGTTGATGTAGAATCCATGCTTTAGCACCCAGTTCTTTGCAGTGTGTCGGAGGTCCATGGCATGTAGCTCCCTGAAACCTGCTGGCGGGTCTTGTGGAATTGGTTGCTCCATTCGATATTGCCTCAGAGATCGATCGGGTAGGTGCCATTCCACCATGTGCCAGCAGATCAATGGCACCTTGCACAACCACGTCTCGTGATCCAGAGGGTGCCTAAGATGATGCAACTCAACCACTTCACGTGGATATGGATCCCATATAACCTATATTCATTCAAAAATTCGGAATTAATGACCATTTACATTGACAAAATTTAACTTGTTCATATATGGACAAAACATGATTACCTGATTCCACCATGGTTTATCTAACTCAGAACGATAAAACAATAACGAATGCTCAGGTTGATGGTCATTCGTATTTGCTCCTATCCACCTTGTAAGTAAAAGTACGGAATCAATTTAGTTGAAATATAGCTAAGCATATAATAAATTAAATTGGTCTAAGTACGTAATAAATAAAATTTAAATCTAGCTAAGCATGCAATCAAAATTAAATTGGTCTAAGTACGGAATAAATTCAATTTAAATCTAGCTAAGCATGCAATCAAAATTAAATTGGGCTAAGTACGAAATAAACTTACTTGACACTGTAGGGGAGATTTTGCAGAAAGTTGAGTTCATCATCGTTTCTCCGGTATGGACGTGGGTCGAGAGGTGCGAACATCGGGAGATGCTCCCATACCCACAGTTGCAGGATGAACATCGCAGCACCAGCTTGCTTTGCCCCAACCTTCGAGCAAGTACACAGTTCCCGGTATACGCCCGCTAGCACGGCCGATCCCCAACTCTTCTCTCCAATTGCATCCCAGTCACCAGTGAGCAATGGCAACCATATGCCTTGAATCCACCGGTTGGACTTGTCGGAGAACAAAAATCCACCCACCAAACCGATGAGGTAGATGCGGGCGTAGCGCTCGACTTGTTCTTCCGGTGTCTCGTCATTGATTTCCACCTCTTGCTGGATGTGAGATACCAGCCACGGGACCGACACTTGCCCCGCATTCAACGGTGGATGCCCCCGTCCTTGAATTGGTGTGGTGGTCGGCATGTCGAAGCCCAAACGATCACGTATGAGCGGCCCCCAACCTCCTTCGGGTTTGGTCGTGGAACCAATGATTGCATCTCCAGAAATAGGAAGCCCGGTGAGGATCGCCACGTCTTTGAGGGTGATCGTCATTTCCCCCTCCGGAAGGTGGAATGTATGGGTTTCGGGACGCCATCGTTCTGCCATTGCCGTAAGCAGATCGTTGTCGATCTCGATCCGCAAGAAATGGCGCAACATTCCCAAACCGGTCCTCGCTATGTAGGGCTCCAACCTTGGATGCCAAGCGGGCAAGTTATTGGTCCCTTTATGAACCACGGGAACAAGCGATTCCTAAAACAAATAGGGAAAACAACAATTTATTAGATTAAATAAAGCAAAATAAAACCTTAGGAAATAATAAAATAAAGCAAGAATACTCAAAAAATTACCGGATAGTTATCCCAAATAGCACGGGAGCGATGAGCTTCTTGATCGGTTAAGAGACTCGCATCCCTTGGGCCATAATGGATATACAATCGATGATCGTATATCTCGGCACCCATCTATAAAAAAGTAATGAAATCATAGATTGTTTTGATAAAAAAAAAATCAAATTGTTTCGATTAAAAAAAATTCATAAACCAAAAACCTACACGAAGAGCCTCTTCGTCCATTTTTTGGCGTAGGCCGGACAGATGTTCGACGATTTTAGGTTTGTAAGGGACGGGAACTTAGCGGGACGGGGGCTTTAGGGTCAAACTCTAGTAATTCTTTCTGATGTGGAAGATCGGACTTAGCCGCAACCACAGAGCATACTTAGAACGAGACTAGAGCGGATAAATTGAGGGAGAAAGAAGTGAAATGTTTGTGGGGTGAGTTGAAAGTGAAAGGGGAAGGGGGTATTTATAGTTGGGGGAAGGGGGGAGGAGCTGATGCGCAGTTATTAGGGGAGCATTCACCGCGTTTGAGGAACGCGGTGAACTCCTAGCATTAACCAAAAACGGTTACTTCAAAGGTGACGTGGCGTGCTGTGAGGCGTCGGATCGTGGGAAGAAAACCACGATCCGCGCCTCACCGCATCTAACGGCCACGGTGAAAGCACACTGGCGCGGATCGCTGACGCAAACAAACACGGGGTATTCACCGTGTTTGTCTAACGCGGTGAATACCCCGTGTCTGTCCACGTCAGCGACTTCACCGTGGCCTACAAAAACGGTGAAGTCCTCACCGTTTTTGATTAAAACGGTGATTTCTTCACCGTTTCAGTTTAAAACGGTGATGCATTCACCGTTTTAGACTAAGACGGTGAAGGCATCACCGTTTTACTTTAAAACGGTGAAATTTTCACCGTGTTTATTAAACGCGGTGATAACCTTCACCGCCTTTGTCTAAAACGGTGATGCTCAAACATGTGTACTTTTGGAATTTTTTTTATAACTTATGTATTTTGGGAATTTTTTTTAATAACTAGTGTACAGTGGGATTTTTCCCCATAATTTGTTCCTGTTCAACGGAAATGTACCAAGGATAGAATAGAATCGATGGAGTAGTAGGTTAATCAATAAGTTGTAACCCGTGACGGTTTAATACACCAAGTAACGTCCAGGACACAGCAAACCAACAGCTAGAGCTGGTACATGAGTACTTGATTGGCGATGACGAATAATTAATTTAGTGTAGGGTCTGTTAAGATGCGGGTGCACAAAGTAGCTCGAAATGAGAGATTGGGATCGTGATTAGGGCTGGCAATTTGATCAGGACTGTTTGGTTTCACCCGAAATTGGACCGTATAACCCGGATCGGGATCAGACTGGGACTGGATAGCAAACAATCCAATCTCATATTCGGGCTTAGATTTGAGGTAAAAAAAACCCGGTTAAAGACCGGATAAGAGACCCCAACACTCAAATCTCCACAAGCTCAATCTAAAATCAAAATCAAATTGGGACCGGACCGGGTCAAGACCGGAGTGTATCCAATCCAATTTTTGGTCCTTATATTCCCGAAAAGACCCGACTGGGACCGGATCAATTTGATCCAATTTAACCGGACCGGACCGTATAGCCACCCCTAATCGTGATATAGTAGTGAATTATATCCACTTTTCGAAAAAAATAGTTTCACGCTTCACAAAACCTTGGGATACATGAAATTTCTTCTAGGGAGTAACTATCACCACTTACTTAAAAATGATAAAGCAAATTTCTAAGTTTTTCGAAAGAAGAAAGAGAATCAATTTAATGGTGTGTTTGTATCTGATAGTATGTTGTATATGATTCATGATAGAATCTCTCTTAATAATTCGAGTTATTGAAACTAATTGGTTTTTGATATGATGAGATTTCTTCTATTCGAATGTTAGTTACCCCAATTGTTAAACACGTGATAT
Source organism: Linum trigynum (assembly GCA_964030455.1). Classification (NCBI taxonomy): domain Eukaryota; kingdom Viridiplantae; phylum Streptophyta; class Magnoliopsida; order Malpighiales; family Linaceae; genus Linum; species Linum trigynum. The sequence goes on from OZ034816.1 coordinate 13,109,996, forward strand.
TCGACTTTGCGCAAACTTGAATCTCATATATGATGACTTTCGTTACAGGAGATATGTTAGTAAATAATATATGATTCATAATTAAATTTCTCCCAATAACTAGAGTTATTGGAAGCGAATTCTTAATAGCACATATATATTTATAGGCACGGGACCTTATCCAATATAATTATATAAATGATCCAAACAAGAGCAGGTGGGAACATGCATGGCAAGTTGTTATTTACAGTACTAATTAGTCGATCGACAAACTTCCAAAACTTGGCCCTGAAATTCTCCCTTCCTTTCTTCAAACCTACAGTAAATCAAGCTAATGATCTCAAGTCCACAAATGCTTTATGATTTCATTGCCTTTCTAATATTCCCCTTTAATTATTTCTCATCACCATCTACCTCAAACTAATCCCCCCACCCACACCCTTAGACTGGCCTATAAAAACCCTACCCATGGTTCCTTCCCAAACCACCAAAACTCACTCTTCTCTCTTCTTCACTTAGCTTAAGTAGTAAAACAAGCTCTTTCGTTTTTTTTTTTTTCCAACTCTACAATAAGCCAATTCCTTCGCTTAACAACATCATCAATGGCTTCCCAAACCAACTCCGCCATGGCCCTCTTCCTAGCCCTCAACCTCCTCTTCTTCTCCATGGCTTCTGCCTGCAACAGCGGCTGCCCTACTCCCAAACCGAACCCTAAACCTAAGCCAACTCCCACCCCCAGCACTCCTTCCTCCGGCGGCGGCAAGTGCCCCATCGATGCACTCAAGTTGGGCGTTTGCGCCGACGTGCTAGGCAATTTGCTCAAGCTTAAGGTAGGCAACCCGCCGGTTCAACCGTGCTGCAGTCTGATCAATGGGCTGGTTGACCTTGAAGCCGCTCTCTGCCTTTGCACCGCCATTAAGGCCAACATCCTCGGGATCAACCTCAACGTTCCCATCTCTCTCAGCCTGCTTCTCAATGTCTGTAAGCAGAAGGTTCCATCTGGCTTCCAGTGCCCTTAAGCAAGGAGTTACGTTACGTCCACACGTGCTACATGCCATGCATGCACGATTTAGTGCTTTTGTACTCCATTTTGCTTCCGTTTTTATATATGCTGGTGTCTAAGTAATTATGTGTTCAAATTGTAACGTTTTTCTTTGTTTCCATGCATGCGTAATCTGTAGCCTGTTATAGACCGATATGTATGTGGATATCGGGTTTGATCTTGTTGTACGAATAAATGATTTCATAATGTGTGCTCATAAGAATGTTCTGTATGGGGAAATTAATGAAGGTGATGTTGGATTTTGATTGTGTCTTAATTCATAGTTGTGCATTTTCCTCTTGTTTATTAATTTTTTTGAATTTATATAAGCAGTTTTTTTTTTATAAGAGTGACATATATTTGTTTTTATAGTTAGCTACTACTTAACCAATTTGAATCTGAAATATCCAGTTCATTATTAATGTTACTAAACCAAGCCATTATTCACTCTCTTGTTAATTAATTTTAAATAAATTCAATTTATCTTTATCAACCCGTTCTGTCACTTTCTTCCCGAAATGGAAAAAATCACAAGAATTAATTACTTCAATAAAAAATACGACAAATCTAGACTTAGTTAAACATCAATTAAGTAACCATAAACATTACATTTTTAGTATCTTGTATTTGAACTTGATTCTCCTATCTAATTATGCTAAGTATGAAATGGTGTCACACTCATCAAAAACTATGTACAAAATTTAATTTAATTTATAAAATGGATGAAAATCAATTTGGCTGCCACTACAACGTCCAAGAAAGCCAAAAAGACCATTTAGTGATGGAATCCAAAACTTTCGAATTAGGACCTAAACTACCAAAACACCGTTATACTAGAACACAGATGACATAAATTCAAGATCGTTAATATGATGTGAAGCTACAAGTTGTATTCTATCTGCTAGGACAATGATAAACTATTGAACGCCCCATTTTTGGAAGTCTCGTTGGTGTTACTTTGAATAGTATCATATATGCATTGTGGTTCAACTGTCCGATTCATAGCAAAACTCGAAACCACTAATTACGAGTTTTCCCCTATGAAAAAGATAATAATTACGATTGAAGACCGGAGAAATGGCCGACGACAACTTGAGATCAAGTTGACGAGTTGCCTCTCGGATCTGTCAAACTTTATATTTTCCCATATATATGCTTGTCGTTCAGTAATGAGAAAAGGACCAATATATTCCAGCAGCTAGGTAGGTATAGGTTATTTAATTAATTGATAGGATATGTAAATCAGGCAATAATTATCAATAATGCTACATATGGGGTATATTTAGGATTATATAAAACTCGATTATTGTGGATAGCGATATGATTAATCACGAGACGAGTGTTAACAAATATAGTGCTGTCATGCTTTTGGGATATATATGAATGATCACAAGCCACACAGTAGGTGGAAATTCCAGTCTCATTCATATGTACGTTATATATTGGTTTGCTTCAAGTTGTTGATCTAACCAAGACACGTTAATTTCCAATTGGCCCATCCATCTTAGGATCACTCACTCACGAATCACATAATTTGTACTACGAGCTGTGATAGAATGATACTCAAATTATTGACTAATAACTAGTTTTTTGACTCACACTTCGCAGCGGTAAGACTTACGTTATATGCTTGTTTAATTAAATTATCAAATATAGATACTCTGCAATCTTTACATAATGTATTTTTAATTTACATAATTTTTATATAATTGTGTTGCATAAATTTTTCGTAATGTGTGGTCTAATAGTAAAATAAAATTATAGAAAAGTTGAGTAAACTATTATCTAAAAGTTAATTACCTTATGAATCTTTGTGTAATGAAAATTGATGAGATGATCAGCCTTTTAGTTAATAATAATAATAATAATAAATAGGGTAATGACTATTTATCATCCAAACTTTTTTTGGATTCTTTTTATGAGCCAAACCTATCGAAATACTAAAAATTAGCCAAATGTTTACTTTCAGTTAGCAATTTTGTTAGTAAAATTGACTTGGCAACATGATACTGACTTGGAAGAGACACGTGAAGGTTAACTAAGAAAAGAGTTACAAAATTGTTAACGATAACGTAAATATGGCTAAATATTTTGATCCATTATGAAAGATTTGGCTAAATAATAGCATTTTAATAGGTTTGGATAAAATATAGACATTACCCTAAAAAAATATCATAAACTTTTACTACGAAAGACTTATGTAATAGATATCTCACCATAAGTTTTACGTAATGAATTAATCATTACGAAAGTCATACCCTATTGTGTTCTTTTAATTGATACATATGAAATAACTATCCCTCTATAAGTTTGAATTAATATAATTACATAATTTTATAGCATAGTCTTATGTAAATACTCCTTAATGTGTGGTATGATAATAAGATCAAATTATGAATAGCATCATATTGGAGTAAACTAACATGTAGAAGTTAACTTACCGCATGGAGCCTTTGTCTAATGCAATTGATGAGATGGTGAAATATTAATTAATAATTTAATAATTAAGTTATGAAAAGTATCACATTTGATTAAACCAACCGTATGGGACATTTGCGAAATGAAAAGTGATAAAATAGTGAACTTTTAGTTAATTTTAAAAATTTCATTAAAACTTATATTACAAAAGACTTACGTAATATTGTTTTAGTTGATACATAAGAAATTACTATCTCTCTGTAAGTTTTACGTAAATCATTAAGAAAGTCACACCCTATTACATTTTGTTTAATTTAGACATAAAAATTAGCTATTCTTTCATAACTTTGACATAATATAATGTAAGTAACTTTTATGGCACGGTGTTACGGAAATATTTTGTAATGTGCGGTCTCATAATAAAATCAAATTAGAAAAAACATCACATATAATTAAAATACTACGTAGGAAACCCATTTATGTGTAATTCATTATATGTTTGTGCATACAACCGCATGTAGGTTATAATTTGGTTTTAAAAACTACAATAAATGTAATGAACAGTGTTTGACGAAGGACTCGAGGGTTGGAGTTTTTTCCGTAAGGAACAGTAAACATCATTAAAAAGTAACTTGTGCTTTTAATTAAATAAAAAAAATCACATATAATTAAAATACTACATAGGAAACCCCTTTATGTGTAATTCATTATATGTTTGTGCATACAACGCATGTAGGTTATAATTTGGTTTAAAAAACTACAATAAATGTAATGAACAGTGTTTGACGAAGGACTCGAGGGTTGGAGTTTTTTCCGTAAGGAACAGTAAACATCATTAAAAAGTAACTTGTGCTTTTAATTAAATAATTGGTTCTTAACAAATTATTGAACGTACATGGTATATTTTTTCGTGGTCAGGTCATCCAAACTGCAGTTGGTTCAATTTTTTATAGAAAATTTAATAGAATTATATATTTGATAATTTTTAAAATACATGAATATGAATATGTTTGATATCAAAGATAGTAAGAGTGATCCATATAATACCGGATAGGGTGCTAACAACCTTTAGTATAAGTATAATGCTAATATAATTATTAGCGATTTTATGACATAGTAGTTACTCACCCCATCATCCTCTCATTTTTTTCCCCTCCCGTCTTCCACCTCACCTCCATTCATCCCAAGTTACTTGTAAAAATAAATTATTTTATACCATTATAATTTTGATATTACTTGTCAACACTTATAATTGCTTCATGAGATTTCTAGTGTGGTTTCTTGTCTTTCTGGTACACTTCATGAAAGTTCTGGTTTTATTGCACATATTTTTTGTATGAGATTTCTGATCTATTTCATGAAACTTGTGATATGTTTTATATGATTTCTGGTCCGCTGCATGGAATTTGTGGTCTACTTAATGAGATTTTCGGTATGATTTAAGAAAGTTGTGGTATGCATTGAGTTTTTTTGATAGATTTATAAATTTTGTGGTGTTGTGAGGTTCTAGTATTAGGGATGACAACAAAACCCAAACCCACGGGTACCCACCCGACCCAACCCGGTCAACGCGAGTAAAACCCGTGTTGACGGGTTTTGGGCCGGGTTTGGGTTTAAACCCGCTACACTATTCACCGGGTCGGGTTTGGGTTTAGGTAAACCCTCCCCATGGGTACCCGCCCACACAAATAAAATTAATTTCACGGTATATTTAATATTCTAAATAATATATCTTCCTTAAACAACTAATATTCTTTATGTTTGTGGAGACATGTATAATTTGTTCTTTCTAATTGTTTAGAATGAAGTTGATATTATGAAGTGAAGAATGAAGAAACTTAGTTGACAAGGAAGAAACTTTCAATTAATCTTATTTTTTATAGATGTTTATCTTTAATTTTGAATAATTTGTATTGATCATTTGCGGTTTGCTTGTATGCTCTAGATTGGTGTTTTTTGTATGATTAATTTGTATGAGAAAATTGATGTTAAACTTTTATTTTGAAAGAAACTTGTTATTGTAAATTTTTTACTAGAAAAATCCACGGGTACCCATGAACCCGCGGATACCCAGCGGGTTGGGTAGGGTTTGAGTTTTTAAAAACCAACGGGTTTTACCCTGGGGTTTTTTTGGCGGATAAATCCATGGGTTTGGGTTTGACAAAACCGCCCCAACCCGACCCATTGCCATCCCTATCTAGTATGCTTTATAAGTTTTCAGGTAAGACTGACTACAGTATCTTATCATTGTTATACCAACATCATACCACTACGATAAGCTTTCACAGTATTATTTCACCATTGTCATAAAATGAACCTACCACTATGGTAAGACTGACAGGGCCCTCATACCAATGCGTATGATGATATTATAATGTAGAAACACACACAAATATGATTTTTTTACGCAATTTATTTTGAAATCCGATGTCAAATGACTGACATATAGTCCATTGAATTTTTGTAGAAATTTTGAAAAGTGTTATAACAACACACGTGGAAATCAGTGCCCAAAAAATCCCGATCACCTGTCCCTTAAATTCCTTTTTCCTCGTTACCCTTTTATAATATGGATCATTAACTCTCTAATTTTCAAATTACAATCATTAAATCTAATTTGATAGATCTAGGAAGAGTGTTGCATTATAACCTTATTCGTAAAATATATAAATCTAAAAGCTCCTAGAAATTCAAGTAACGAATACCAGGTCCTACATTTTACCAATTTCAGATGTTAATTCGGACTTGTGGAATGAGGGAATCCGGTATGTGGGTTCCTGGGCTTAAGTGGCCCTCCTACCGCGAACGAATATATTTCATGATAAACACTTCATTAACTAAGTTTGAAAGCTGAATGGGCCCAACAATGATGTGCTCGTCTGCATGATCTTAGGCCCAAAAGTACGAACTGTTAACATGTCGTCCAAATTAAATAAGGGAATATAATTTTTTTTACGGCTACATAAATAATATATGGTTTACTTTGACCTTTTCCATGCATTATGGCCAATATGATTTAGAAATCATTTATCAAGAGGTAATATGTTTGGGGTTTCATGATTAAATAATATATTTGATTTAATTATAAATTATTATTAGCTTGTACAAATTTCCACCCATGGGTAATACCCGCCCCGTACATCCAGCATTATAATACTGAATATTATAGATGTAGATTTTCAATTATAACATTAAACGCACCTACTATATCATGAAGTCGACAAAGAGACAATCATTTAATACAATTCAAAGCATCTTATCCTAAAGCATCCATTAATCCATATCAGAGTATAGTACAATGTTATCCAAATCATTATTCTCTGCTCTGATATATCTATTAAGTAATAATTAACAAACATAATCTTTTTTTTTTTACGAATGATGATACGAAACTTTTATTGCAAAAATGAATGGAGACTTGCCAAAAAATGGCAAAGAAACTTGCAGACAAAGACAAAGAAAAAAAAGGAAGGAGGTCCAACGTGAGAACAATAAAAAGAAATGAAAACAAAACCCAAAATCAAAACCCACAAAACGAGCAAATCCAAACAAGTCTCGAGAAAAAAAAGGAAAAGAACAACACGAAGAAGCAAAAGAAAAAGAACAAACTGGCTCCAATCCTCGCCCATTCCTGAAAGAGTGAAGGGAAAATTGAGAGAAAGAAATTAGATTTTGATTTGGATGCCTACTCAATTGCATTTCTACTATATATTTTTCTTGAGTTATACTCACTATTATTGATAGTTTATAAATTGATTCGCATATTTTTTATATATGAAGATTTTAGGTGGGGCGGGTATGGATATGGGTATGGGGCGCTGGAGGCTAAAATCATAACCATCCCATACCGATCAAACTTTTTACGGGTTTTACCCATACCCGGTCAATGCGGGGATTCCCCGCGTTGACTGGGTCGGGGGTGATCGGATATCCGTGGGCGTGGGTTTGATTTCCATCCCTAGCCGGCACCCACACGATCCTAACCCTAATCTCAATGGAATTTCATCTCAATCTCTATTCCCTTCCCGCTCTTAGCAGCAGAAAATCACAATCACTATCTTCGTATCTCTGTGTTTGTGTCTGCCACTCTGTTCGTGATGTGCTTGGAGTTGGTGGTGGTCGGAGATGGTATGCATTCTTGACCCGCAAGCCCCAAGTTCGTCTTCTCGTTATTTGGCCGCTGTATGTCGCAGGAGAAACGCTCGAATTTGGCTCGCTGTAGGTGAATCGTGAAGAAGTGAGATAAGAGAAAAAGGAGATACGAGATGGAATGGGGAATGGAGAAGAATTGTGTGAAATTTGGAGTTTTTTTCTCTCCAGCCAAAGTCAATTAAACGGCGTCGTTTGGTAGTTAATTTGAGTGATCATGGTTTTTGTATTAAAGTTGGGTTGGAGCGAATCCAATCCAATTCGGTCATAGTTGAAATTGGAGTCAATCCAACACATTTTTCGGTTACATATTTAACATAATAAACATATGAAGAAATGGGTCAAACCGGTCCAATTTAAACATATCGGGTTGTTTCCAATTTCTGATGGGTACGTAAGCCTTCAATGAGCCGAATGAAGGGCTTAAATGAGCCGAACCGAGGACCATCAACCATCATGATCAACCCACATCAACTGATTAATCAATTTCACCACTTCCCGACAACCATAACCACAAACCACAACCACAACCAAAATGCGGATGGTTTAGTATCGGGTTCAATTTTCTACTTGCTGCCATTGAGAGAATGCCTCTTACGACCACCAAAGGCCATACACACGGCAGCAGGTTAGCTATATCTACAAAAAAAAAATAGTTGAAGCGACAATTTTAAATTCAGTCAAATTGTCATTAAAAATGTCACAATAGAGATGCACTGACATTTTACACAAATGTCACATAATCCAGTGTCACTAACTTTTTTTGTGACATTTGCGACAATTGTCAGTACCACTTTTATGTGACGTTTATTTTACATATTGCGACACTTATAATCGTTGCTTAAAATCATTTGTTGCGACATTTTAAAGCGTCGTAGGTGATGCATATAGTGACATTTCTATAGGTGATGGAATCAAGAGGCAGCCTGTCCTAATTCAGCATGGAGTCCTTGTGGTAAGTGCTTATACTTCAGTTCTGAGTCCTGCAGTTTTGCAAGTGCCATAAAACTCTTCCCACCAAATATAACTACATGCTTTAGCCTTAGTTACACAACCTTGGCATGCTTTCATCGAACCAGGGGGAGGGAGATCAGGTTCGTTTTGGTTTGACTGTTGGATGCCCAACCTGATCTTAGCTGAAGTTTTTTCCGCGTGTAGCAGCAGCTGCAACAAAGAAAGACCTTACCAATATGGAATTCTTTTAATCAAGAGAATTGTGTGATTGAAACCTTATTTCAGTTGAGAGGGGGACACAGAGAGAGAGGGAAATAGTTTTTGCTAAATATACTTTCGAACCTACCTCTGTGCAGATTGTCTTATAATCCATGCAGGTTAAACTGGACACTAGCTCAACCTTCTTAGTTAGCTGTATGATGGCATCATCAAAGACAAGCTCCCGGGGGATCTAGACAGTACAACCAAGCTGAAATTTCTAAACAGATAACGGCAGAGCAGGCGGAGAAGGAATCGGGAGATCGATCAGCAGCCAAAAGAGAGTCATAATCCACAGCCCAAGTCTGAAGAAGGAAGAGAAGAATTCACTAATTACCTGATTCGTAGGCGCAAGGGGAAATCTCAGGCCACAGCCGAAAATTCGAAAAACCTATGAGACAATACAATTCGAGGGCGCAGGTGATGGTTTTTCTCTCCCCTAGCTTCGATCTAAAGAAAGTGAACGGAAGAGAGAGACAAAGAGAGGGAGAGGAACCAAAATTAGAAACTCGATTGATGGAGGATGCTTGCTGTCAGAACAAAAGCATGCAATCGATAATTCAGACCAACACAAACGAATACAAATTTAACGTGGTTCACTAACACAATGTGTGCTAGCTAATCCACGGGCGGGGGGACAAATTTCACTGATTTGAGGAGAGTACAGGTTACAAACCAAATTCCAAACGGACAAACCAAACAAACTAACCTGACTGACCTTACTACAGACTAAGGTGATGAAGAGTATTTATAGAACTCTTCTCCTAATCCCAAACAGAAAATCAAACACATTTTCCCAAACATACAAGAAAAAGGTCAAAACAAAACCCAAACACAAACCCAAACTAAATAGGACTAAAACACAAAACAAACTCAAATCAAATTCAAGTCATATTCTAACACTTGCAAAATAAAGAACGGTAATATGAAACACGAAAAAAAAAAAAACGAAGTGCAAGCACTGTGAATGGGAGACAATAGGACAACTGAAAAAGGACGGAGCGGCTACCTCAGGTGGCGGTCTTGGTTTACCCGAACTCTCCTTCGCCAAGAAGAATATCTATCAGGCTCACCAGGCAATCCGCGCTGACGGATGTCTCTGCGCTAGGGATTTGCTTCTGTTTTAGCTCAAAAAAGTTGCTAGCTGTCGAAGTTACTCACGGGTTTTTTTTTTCAGTTTAGATGTCTGTCTGCAGCTGCGCGCTATGCAGATAAGGGTGAAGGGAGATGGGGCGCCCAAACTGGCCATAAATTAAAAGTGGTTCCCGCCGGTTTGTTTCTTCCTAGTTTTCACAAGGTTACTATTGTTGGGACAAGAAGAAGATGTCACATTAGGCTGACACTTTGTCATTTTAACTTTGGTTCTAGTTTTGTCCGACGACCCCAATCTCTACGAGCGGTACGCTGCCTGTGGGAACGACGTGATGATCACTGATGATACCTGGAGACGAGTCTCCCCAAGAAGAATCTCCCACCAAGTTTTGTGCTCATTAAATCAACGCAAAAGCATCCGCGGACTAGATCGACCTCTTGTCGGTTCGGATCCGCACTCATCGAATCTTCTTTCCTCCCCTGAAACCCTCGCCGCTTTCAATTACAACTTGCGGCTGATACAAATCCAGATTGTATCATATTCGAGCCAAAATTACTTCACGAAGAAGTTATCGAAGTTGTGAAGAAGGGCAGAATTTGGCTAAGTCAAATTCTGTGTTCATGGTACCTACTTTGGAGGCTTGGTTCTCACAGTTAGATCATTGAAAATTGGAGATTAAGAGCTTGTTTTGAAGACAAAGTTGCTCTCTACAAGTTGGCATGGTTTTTGGATTCAGCAGAAGTCATTAAGGTTGTTTTCCAACGTCTCAAAGTTGCTACCTCAAAACAGGAAAACTGTCAGAAAGAGGAAACTGTGGATGTGGAGGTGATGGAATTGTAAGGGGAAGATCCCGCAGGTGGTGTTGTTAAGGTCGTGGCTGGGGGTAGGGGTGGAGAAACGGTTTCGCAGGAGGTGGAGCTGGCGAGGGAGCAAAGGGTGGAGCCACAGGGAACAGTGCAGTAGGTGGAGGAGAGGTAGGGCTGGTCGCAGTTGACCCAGAGGAAATTGCCGCCGAGGTGGAGGAGAGTTAGGGCCATGCATCAGTCACATCAGCAGTTTTTTGCCGAGTCATTAACGGTAAGAAAGTTTGACCGTTAGTATTGACGGTCAGCCCATATATCGAGCCAAATCATTCGAATAATTTGAAAAGTTGGCTACAATTGTCTTATTCGGAAATTAGGGCCGAAACTGACACTTACATCAACTAGGATATTAACCCTTTATTCTCAATATTTTGCTTGTGTTGTTCTCAAAAGATCGAATGGGATGAACTGGGTTCAATTTGGCTTCCAGATCAAGTGTCGTTTTGAGAACTGGAACCAATTGTTGCAATTGGTCCTTCAAATTCTCGACCTACAGATTGGACCAACAAGCGGTCACGACCATCATATTTGCCTTCATTGAAACCCGACCTTAAGGTTAGATGTCTCTATTAAATGTCACAATATATATATATATATATATATATATATGGTGGCTTCTACGGTACCCCGGGTGAAATTCAGGGTACCGTATACCTTGAGTATGAAAACACTATCTAGACCTCGAAATAGAAAAAACTTTGGGCTTGGTACTATACCCTAATCCTTATTGAGTGAACCCTAGGTCCTAATTATCTAAATCATAAACTATAAACCCTAAGACGGAGCATTCATTTTTTTGCCTATATTTGGACGAATCATAGCCGTCGATTATTGTTTCTAATTAAATTGATATTGGAGTATAAGATTTAGGGAGCTAAGACCTAGATTTTGATCTTTAAGGGTTAGAGTATAATATCATGTCCAAAAGATCAATCAATTCAAGGTCTGGATAGCGTTTTCATACTCAAGGTATGCGGTACACCGGATTTCACTCGGGGTACCATAGAACTCGCCATATATATATATATATACTATTCTTACATTTTGCTAGTGACATTTCTTGAAATGTTGGACAAGCAACTAATCTATTGTGACATTTAGTTATGTTACCCACTTATGTGACAAATACTTCTCTATTCTGATACTTTTTAGTGACACTTCTCTAAATGACTGAAAAGCGTGTATATTATTGTAACAATCGAAGATGTCAACATTAAATGTCACAAATACATATATTATACCGACACTTAGCATAAATGTCAAATTTTATATTATTGTGACAATTGTAGATGTCCCAACTAAATGTCACAATATATACATTATACTGACACTTCACTAGTGTCATCAACAGTATAATTTATAGCTGAAAAGTAAAGCTGCATCCCCCATTCAAAATTTCCTGCCCATAGAGTGATTTTAGGAAGCTGATGTGGCAGAGTGTTAAGCGAAAAAAGGAGTCCCGCCTGATTTCAGAACCAAAAAACTGTCCACTACCCACTTTTTTCTCCTTCCAGACCCACGTTCTCATTTAATTTGTATTTTTTATTTCCGATTTCCCTTCCTTCCACTCTTTCACCTCATTCGAATAAGTTTCTTGGCCTTCAGAAAACCAAACCTTGACTCAATCAACTGGTTCTTTTATGTGCTTGCATCTACCTTTGATTTCCGTTCTCTAAGCGTTAGATCGGTATTGGTTTTGCCGTAAGTTATTCTTCCTCTTTCAGATTTCTGTTTGTTGTTGTCGCTGCTTTTAAGTTTTAGGGATTCGGGTTCTGGGTTCTTTTTTCAGGGATTCGGTTGCAAAGATTCATCTCCCTTACCTTTGGTTCATTCCGTTTTCTTTATTCTCTCTTACCTTCCTCGCTTCATTCTGTTGATTGGATTCTCTAGAGATCAAAAGGGGATTTTTGATTTTTCCCTTTCTCTTGAAAGTAACAAAGCTGCTTACTTTAAATTCCACTTCGCTTAGACTGTCTTCCAGAGAGCAGCCGATTGCCGATTTTGAGCTGAGTTTTTCCGGGCCGCAGAGAAAGAAGAGGAAAGAAAGAGACGTTCGGCAGCGGCAGCCAGGTACTTCGTCCGGGTCGTTTTCCGGGTCAGTAAACCGAAGGGCCGGCTATAAACTACCGCTGGCCTGGTGGGGGAAAAGGAAAGCGTAAACCATAAGGCCTCGGGGATCCATTTCTCTCGCCAGCCCATACTTCAGAGGCCCAGCCTACTTGAGTCCAGAACCAGCCCATCGCCGACGAAATTTGGCCCGCCGTCCCCCACCCGCCACCACATATGAGACATAATCAATTTACTTTCTGATGTTAACTCTGTTGCAGGTAAATGTCGAAATCCAACTTGATCAGTAAGGTTTTCTCTCATATGTTTCTAGGTTAATTAATCTAATGGGACTGGCTATGATCTGATAATGTACTTTCAGCTCTAATCACTAAAGAAGTATAAAGTAGGCGGTATTGATAAGCATGCTCCACTGGTTAGTGTATTGGTTGTACCAGGCTTTTTTCCCCTTATTACATAAGATCATTGGACAGTTTTATCTCACTCCATTAGTTTGTTTTATTGTTCTTCAACTTCATTTGCATTGTATTTGTATTGTGACATTAGAGTTGGAATCCATTTGTGCTAAAAGTACAAAGCGTAAACTGCATAATTGAAAGAAGGGATAAGCTTGGTATAGTTAGAAGAACTAGAATTGGTAAGCACTTATAGTGCTTTTCTTATTGCCAGCTTGCTTCTTTTTCAAACTTCTCTTTCGATATGGTTTTTATGGATGCCTTTGAATTATATTTGTGTTGGCCATTACATTGTTGTCGTGGTCTTGATATATAATCTTTCTGTTGTCGCCTCAGAGAGTGCTGATTAGCCATTCTGTTATATGTGTTTTGTTCATCAATTTAAATTATGCCTTATATAGTTATATTTTTCTTCGACTGTTATGTTTGTGTGGTGTGTTGTATGTGTCATTAACTCGCACAAACTTATAATTGGTGAGGAGTTCAACTTCTGTTGTAACAATTAATTAATTTATATGAATGGCAGCTGCAAAATTTACTGGAACGGGTCCATCATTTACCACGACCTCTATTTCAGATTGCATCAGGTTATTGGAGAATTTAATATGGATAGTGCAAATGTCATCCCATCTGCCCAACCACAGATTTATCGATCGTCTGTACCATGTGAGTGTCATGGTTTAGCACGCAACTGCTTCAATGCAAACTGACATTAATATTTTCCCTTGAATCTCATTTGTTTAGGGAAATGTCGAGCAGTGTTTATTCGTCCTGAAGATCAGTACCAACGCTGTGTTTTATCTGCTGAAGAGGAAGAAGCATTTGAGAGAGGTGTGTTATCTGTGTTTTAATTTTTCTAATTAGTTCATCTATTCAATGAGTAATACATGGTTTTATATTTAATTCTGCAGAAGAAGCTGCCTTACAATTCCAACTCTCTCAACTTCGACGAATACTATCCCAAGTCGCCTGTAAGAGAAGACATCATATTTTGAAACAGAAGGTTCATAGGAGGGGCTTGCCTTTTGAACACCAAGGTTGTTGTTTGCTAAATTTTGTAGCAAGTCTTAAAAATTAGGCTATTCTATATTGTTGACTCTTTATGTATTTCTTTAATATCGTATTTGTTTTGGTGTTGTTCATAGTTTGGGAGCCGGAGTTTAGATTTCTATTACAAAAGCAAAGTCGATTACTTCGACGTATTCATCTGCATAGAAAGAGACGTGGCCGAAGTTTCTTTCCTACAGAAGTCAATCAAAGTATGTGGATTCTAATGGCCACTATTATACATGAAATGGTTCATCTCTATTTTGGTTTACTTTTGTACATTAGATGTATGTTTTTGTGTTCTGGTCAACATATTTTGTTTCCTATTTTGGTTTTAGAACATATAATGTACCCATTTATGCCATGCATATAATTTAGTGATGTACGCTTCATGTCACCTTATGCAAATAGTGGATTGTTTTTAGATGTTGATGTGTCAACGACAAATTTGTGTGTTATGAACAAACTTTGCTGTTTCCTGAAATTTGACTTATTCTTACTTAAAATGAGCGGTATCTGTTGATAGTGGTATCTGTTGATAGTGGTAATTCTGGTTAATTTATTATCAGGGAAGATGGACCCCAATTTGGATCTAACTATATTGTTGGACCATTGCTATACGAGGAAGCTCTCGACATATCTGAGCACACCACGGTTCCACAGTTTAATATGATAAAGTTAAGTCTGTATAGTACGGTAAGTCACTCAAACTCAACTAAACACCTATTTTTTTAAAACACAGTCATTACCCAATTCAACATTTGCTTCATTTTCGTCATCAATAACCCATGTGTCTATTTTAGGGGACGGTATACATCTTGACGGGAAAACTAAAAGCCATTGGAATTTCAACTTTGGCGCACTCTATGGTCAGTGTTGTGCATTTCACCATCCATGATGTAACTGAGCAGCTGGAAGTTGTGTTTCCCTCTGTCAACCTTAGACGGATTGTTGGTGATGTGGTTGCGGAGACAAATATCGATTGGGACACTAACGTCATCGCCATTCTCAACTGCATTGATTTGAAGTATTACCAGTTTGTCATTGAAGTTGGCGCGTGGAACCGCATGGTCCGTCACTGTGATTTGGTTTTGCTGAAGATGTTCTCTGCTGCCTTTTAAGGATGGAGTGCTTTTAATGGATTCCTGGTCTGTGTTCCTAAATATCAACTACACTCAAACATTTAATAGGAAGTGGTTGGCTAGGCATTTCTCATCATTCGGCTCTATTTACTACCTCCACCGTACTTTTTTACTGTTATTTGTGATGATAAGATTGTTGGAGCTTAGCCTTTTAGTTTCATGGTTTGGTTTTAAAGCACCCAGTGTGCAAGAGATTAGCTGTAATTGATTTCCTCAACTTTGTTTATAATGGAGAATCACTTATGTATTTGGATTGGTTTGCTGCTGTTTTACAAGATGGTAGTTAAGCAGATAGGGTGTCAGAACTTATGCGCATATGAACCAGGAAATATTGTCCGGTTTGTGTTATGCACTTGATTATTTTTTTTAGTCCTGGTTATGATCCAATGTGAATTATTTGTATAAGAAACATATTTTTGCAGAATTTAGTTATAATCTAACAAATATCATCAACTTTTAACTATTACATTCACAAAATGAAAAACAAAATTATTTTTTTATTAATTACATTAATTATGATATCACTTTGCTTATGGAGAATTTAACTATTATCACACTTGATTTGCGAGATTTTCTTCTCATTTACCTACAATAATTATTTTATAAATTAACCTATATAAAAGGATTCAAATTCATTCAGTAGTGACTCGAGATTAATTAATTAGTGATACTTTAAGCATGGTTCAGTTTTTTTTTTTTTTTAAGAAACCTTATTTCATTATGAAATCGGAAAATGATAAAGAGTTGGACCATGATCCTTGAAAGATAGAAGTCTAAACAAATCGTAAAGTTGAGCCCACCCAAAACACAAAATGAAAGCTCACCCACAAATACATAAATCAGAAAAAAACACAAGAGAAAAACTCCAAAGCCCACCCCAACACCCACGGTAACCCAACCCAGAAAAAACCCAAACACACCAAACACCACAACCCAACCCACAAAACAACCCAAGCATGGTTCAGTTAAATAAAATATAGTTAGAGAGAGAATGCCCAGCCGGATTTGTTGAAACTAAATGGCCAACCTATTCCCATAAAAAAAAAGGCCAACCTACACTACCTTGGGCAGATCCTTCTCCACTCCCCCACCTCCTCTACTGCCCAGTATCCGATTTTTTTGGATCTTCTATGAGGTGAAGGTTGCCAAATTCCAAGCCATTATTTCTTTATTAAATACATTCATTATGATTTTCATTTCATGTTAATTAGTGGTGGTGTGGGCCGGGCCGGCCGGGTTGGCGCATCAAATAATAATTAGCAACTTTGAGAGGCAATTTTGGACAAGAATTGTTGACACAGTCGCAATTAGCAATGTTGTTAAAACGGAACCGGACATCGATCCGGATTAGTAAAGGGTTCAAGGTTTATCAAATAACCGGTGGTTAATCGATATTAAAAACCGATCATAAACCGGTGTTGACTTACTTGGTAGACTTAACAATTATTTTTTTTACAATTATTGTTTCACTTATTAGAGATAAAAGAATAAAGTGAGAATTATTAAAACTGAAAAAGCATAATTTGGGCGGCTGCTAGGTCTTTTTTGGGAAAAGTGAAATGATTTTTCTTCTCTTTATATTTTATTTTGTACTTACCTTCTTTTGTTTTTGAATTCTTAATTGCAACAAAATAAAAGGAAGGCGCATGTTTGATTTTAAGAAGGTGGGTCGTTCCCCTCAAAAAAAAAAAAAAAAAAAAGGTAGGTCGTGAGTTCCGTGACACAGCCGCCTCTTGAACTCTAAATGGCCAACCTTCTCCACTCCCCCATGAGGCCACAAATCCTTCTCCACTCCCCCACTATCCCACTTTCCACACACACACACGTACTTCACTGCATGCGGCCAAGTAAATCAGGTGTGTAGAATCACTTTCTCTCCTTTATATAATGGAGATACCACTTTCTCTCATGTTACAATTTCCGTTTACTACTTCCCATACAAAACACTTCGGTTCCATTGACCGTGCGAATTGCATTCAATATGGCGGGCCTGCCTCAATTCAATCAGTAAGTACTGCTCATGCATCCAACAAATACTACATCATGTAATTTCGATTCTTTTTCACTACTTACTGCCAAATATTACAGTCCAATATATAGGCTTCCCCATGGTTTTATTGCTAATCTGCAATATGATGATGCTCTTCAAATTTGTGAGCGTGCCGACACCATTGATCTCATTATGTTGCAAGTGGATGTCGAAAATCAGGTAACTAAACAAATAAATTTCTTTTTAATCGTACGCCTTTTGTGGCATGCTGCATTTTATCGATTTGCTTTGACAATTTTCGTTTCTGTGTTTACATCAGGGCACCTCTTTTTTGTTATCCGGACGTGTAACGAATTTGACGACGTCCTGGTCCCCTGCATCCAGAATCCATTTCGTCCACCTCACAATTGAGGACGAATTCATTGGTGTTGACATCGTCTTCCCGTCATCACAGTTACGAACGATTGTTGGATCTGTATTCAGTCATGCATATGTTGTCAATGCTGACTATATGGCCCTTCTGAACATGCTTGGAGAACAGACATTTGAAGTCATGGTCACAGTCGGTCCCTGGAACGATGCATTTGGTTATTGTGAACTTGTGTTGGTGAAATTATTTTTGCCTTTGTTGAATTGAGTACCATGTCATGAACAATGAGACAATGTCTTGAGTTTTCTTATTTTGGACTTGCATGTTATTTGTCGTAATACTCAACTAGATTAGATTTGTGATTAGTAAAATTCCATGTAAGTATTTTTATCGTGATTAGCTAATCTTCAAATGTATTTCTAACTTATTATGAATGTTCATTCAAATTACATGTTCGTCTTCAACGAATTGCAAAATTGCAACAATCTTATGATAATATAAAACAAGACTCATTTCTCGACACTATCATTATAGATATTGTAACTCCATTTCCTTAAACAAATGCGGCCAACGGGCCGGGCTATATGCTAGTTTCTCTATATGTCAAACAAAATTGTGACATTTAGTTATGTTACCAACTTATGTCACAAATACTTCTATATTCTGACACTTTTTTAGTGACACTTTTTCTAAATGACAGAAAAACGTGTACATTATTGTGACAATAAAAAATGTCAACATTAAATGTCACAATATGTATACTATATTGACACTTTACATAAATGTCACAAAAATCTTCAAATAAATGTTTTTGCTGACATTTGTTTAAATTGTCTTAAAAAAATGTCACGACAACTGTTTTTTTTTTTTTTTTTGTAGTGTATAGACAGGGTTTCGAGTTCAGTGGCGGAGGCAGGCCCTTTGGGCCTTGTCCCGGGACATGAGTAAGTTTCGGTAGAACAAAAATACGCCATATATATTTATATTGGTGATGGAACACAACATCTATAGGTAGTATTAGAGTATTTTGTCACTACAACACAACTCATTACTTGTCCAAAATTAACATAAAATTCATTTATTATACTATAAATGAAATTTCAATTGCAATAAAGACCTAATCAGGTCTCTTTTCTCCTTATGCCTATTCAATCTTTTCCCCAACAACCCTGAAATTGTCTAGCAACAACGGCAATCCCACTAGTTTTGATCTACCAGTTACAACTGCAAGTGTAAAAAGAGCATTTTTCGGCTTTGAATTATATTAAGAACAAGTTTCCAAGTCGATTTGGCGACCAGTTTGCTAATACTTATTTAGTAAGATACATTGAAAGAGACTTATACAATATAGTGTAGACAACGAATGTTTTTGCATTTCTTTCACTATATGAAATTTTTTCGTAGTTGTTTATGAAAAGTATGATTGTATAATCGGTTATTTTTAATTTATGAATGAATTATTCGAATATAATTATTTTTATTATTTTTTATTAAATAAATATTTTATTAGATACTTATATATTTAAATTATATATTTAAATTATGAAAAAAAGACATGAGTGGTTTGAAATTCTGCCTCTGCCATGGAGTTTACCTCCCTCCGCCTCGATTCCCTCCAAAGTCGTCGTCGCCCATCGGTGGAGGATTCCTTAATCACTGATGCATGTAAATGTATATAATATTTGTCTAATGCTATTTGATCTGCAATCCTACGTAATGACTTTGATATTGCGTACATTTTAGAGATAAGTTTCATTTGGCTGCCCATAATTTTTGCTTTTCCCAGGCTGGAAATCAATAAATTAGGAAGCTGACTGAGTTGGAGCTGTTATCAAGTATAGAAGCTCGCTAGTGGTGTGGTGGCTTTCATGGGCAAGTCAAAAATAGTGAACTGCGACATTAGAGGTTTTCTGGAGGGATCTGGAAGACCAACTACCTAAAATAACCTAAAACAAAAACTATAAGTTCAACATTCATCAAACCCACATATTATGTAACTATTTATTCAAAGTCTCATGTTAAAACATTAATTCTATATAACTATAACTAAGTTCATGAAAAGCATCGATTCATCAAAATTTTCACTAAAAAGTATAAGGAATCCTGACATTAACAATTGAGTCACACGCAAGTACAAATTTACTAATGCAAACATGAAAAGCATCGATTAGATTTCATTTGAGTATATATTCATATCTCTATCAACAACTCAAATATTGATAAGTACAACGAGTTACTTAGTGTGGACTTGTCTTTAGCGGATTAGGCGTATTTTCTTTTATTTTTTTCCCATCAATTTGCACACCACTTATACGCAAGTGTTCTTTAATGAAAATTCCACAATCTTGGAGTTCTAAACCAACGAAGTTTTCAAGGGGGTCATTAATCTATCAACAACGTGATATGAGTGGAACGATAAACTAATACCCAGTGGAATGGCGCCTTGGACCTCACATTTTATTACGAGACATGCCTACACTAGGGAAAGCAAGAGGAATCTTGTAATTAATGGTAGATCACTAGCTATACAAAATTTTATTTACTTAGTATCCTAGTATGTCAAGTTTTCAGAAATTTTGTGTTTGAATGCCATGGATGAACTTTTGATTTCTTGGAAACTTATTCTCATATTTCCTAATATAATTAAAGCCATAAGGAGTTTACTGTTGCACAAGAGTTTTGTTATTTTGCCCTGCAGGTTATTTTTGCTTGGGTGACAGTCATGGTTTCATTTGTCGGCTCCATTCTAATTTGAGCTTTGGGTTTTCTTGACTTGGGTGATCACAGTGGGTTCATACGTTCTTGGCTTTCATAATTGGACTTTTTTTACATCCTACGTTGCTAACTAGCTAACTTTGGGTCAGTCTCCTCAAGACTCTAATATCTCGATTTTTATAGAGCTAGGAATAATAGTATATGCCATGTCGGTAGGGTATTTCCATAGCTAATAGGTCAGGTGGGGAGGGTATTTATATATATATATTCGATATATGACATGTCGATTTAGGTTAGGTAATTTATTCAGAAGTGCGGGTTGAGGCATGTCTACCCACACAGATATGTAATTTAAGGGTAATGTGCCAGGTCGCTAGGGTATTTATATACCCATATCAACTCCTTGACAGATCGGGTTCAGATCAGGTAATTGGGACAGGTTGACCCATACGGATATGCAATGTAAGGGGAAAACATTAGCAGAATTATTTTTTCATTAATAAAATTAATAAATAAACTGTAACATGATAAATGTAGTTAAATTATTCGAGAAATTGAGAATCTCACTGGCTATTGTAGTGATCAGTAGAGGACGTAGTATTATTTCTTCTTTTTGGTTTTGGCTAATTCATAAAAGAGTTGGCTATGTTTTAGAGTTTTATTAAATTAACCTAAGTTCAAAAGTTAGCATTCTAGTATTTTTTACTAAAATAATAGTTCAATCGTGGTTAAAATCAGGCTTGACATATTGTTCCAACCCGAGTCTCGATTTATGTTTAGAAAAAAAATTTGTAAAATCATAATGAAGGTCGTACCGATAAAGTTAACATTAAGCTATTTTGTGCTAAAGTCGTGATTAAATCAGACTTGACACGTTGCTCCAACCCGAGCCTCAAAGCAAGTTCCTAAAAATAAAAAAATTTAAATTATACCGAAGGTCGTACTAGAATAATTAGCATTAGGTCGTTTTGTGCTAAAATTGTACTTTAGCCGTGGTTAAATCATTTCATAAAGCTAAAATCACCTATCGATTTAGATTCCGTTAGAATTTTTTCTATTGGACCGCCATTACGGTACAATCGTAGTTCAACCGTGGTTAAATCAGGCTAGACACATTGCTCCAACCCGAATCTCGATTTATGCTAAAAAATACCTAAAATGGTACAACCATACCAAATGTCATATACAAAAAGTTAACATTAGGGTATTTTGTGCTAAATCATAATTCTACCATGAGCCTTGACACTTTGCTCCAACCCCAGCATCAATTTATGTTCAGTAAAACCAAAAATTATAAAACCATTCCTAAGGTCAAACCAAAAAAGTTAGCATTAGATTACTTTGTGCTAAAATTGTAGTTCAATCGTTATTAAAATCAGGCTTGACATTTGCTCCCACACGAGCCTCGATGTACATAGAAAATCCTAAAATTATAAAACCACACCTAAGGTCGTACCCGTAAAGTTAGCAATATGATATTTTGTGCTAAAATCATAGTTTGGTCGTAGTTAAACCAGACTTGAGACGTTGCTCCAACCCGAGCCTTGATGTATATTCAGAAAATTCCAAAAATTGTAAAACCATATCGAAGATCGTACAAAAAATGTTAGAATGAGAACATTTTATGCTAAAATCGTATTTCTATCTTGATTAAATCATTACATACAACTAAAATCCCCTATCACGTTAAATTATGTTAGTAGGTTCTATTATACCGCTGCTAAACAGGCTCATAAATCAAATACGCGTTAGCAAACAATTCTTTTAATCCTATCAAAAGCCGCAGCAAAGTGCAGACATAATCTACCTAGTTTAGATAAAGTTTGAACAAATGTTTTTTTTTCTGAATAAAATCTAAGTTACTTTTTCTTCTATGACTAAGATGATGTTGTAGAAAAAAGAAAAAACTTAAAATAGGGTGTTAATTGTGGAGTTGACATCACTTTTCTCTATTGACCCCTCCTATTTATAGTTATGATTTGAAGCGGGTTATAAAATTTCTTATACCGAAGAAATTGGCCCCAACCATATAGCTCCTCATTAACTAACCACCATTGCATCCACCAAGAATGACCAATGTGGTCTCGGTTTGACAAAGATTCCTGGAAAATGAAACCATTGCAAGGAGTTTCTTGAGGTCGGTGCTCGTTGGGTGAGCTCATTCTTATACAACGAAATTCCATCATAGATTAGAGCTCCAAACACCTAGGTATAGGGACATGAGTCTGAATGCTCACAATCTCCAACTATCTAGGTGATGCATTTAGATTAGGATTCCACTAATGAAGTTATCTCACTCTTCATGAGGTAACCTCACTATGAAAAGATCATGTGGTGCCATGCTCTGGTCAAACAACACAATCCTCATCTATCTGTTAGCAGCTTAAGGACCATTTTGTAATTAGTTGCATTTATGTGGAGTTAGTATGATAATTGTCCTTAACCTAGTTTAGGAAGCTCGTATATATTGATGTTAAGGGTTGCCGAGTCTTGTACAGAATTCTGGAGAATAAGAGTTTCTGCATGGTGCCGTGGACTAGTCCTAACTATCAACGTTAGGGAAACCACGTAAATCTCATCTTGTGTTCTTAGGTTTCAGTTCTTGATCGTGTTTGACATGGTATCAAAGCCTACCCAAATCTTGTGACTTGGCTTTCTGGGTTTTCGTGTGCTGTCGTCTGTCGTTATTGGAGCAGCGTAGCTTGGTTCAGGTTCTTTTGCTTCCGTCTC